>CP136055.1:441156160-442375327 GCA_032464435.1 Aegilops umbellulata | reverse complement strand
AACCGGCGGATCTCGGGTAGGGGGTCCCGAACTGTGCGTCTAAGGCGGATGGTAACAGGAGGCGGGGGACATGATGTTTACCCAGGTTCGGGCCCTCTCGATGGAGGTAATACCCTACTTCCTGCTTGATTGATCTTGATGATATGAGTAATACAAGAGTTGATCTACCACGAGATCATAGAGGCTAAACCCTAGAAGCTAGCCTATGGTATGATTGTTGTTGTCCTACGGACTAAACCCTCCGGTTTATATAGACACCGGAGGGGGCTAGGGTTACACAGAGTCGGTTACAAGGGAGGAGATCTACATATTTGTATTGTCAAGCTTGCCTTCCACGCCAAGGAGAGTCCCATCCGGACACGGGACGAAGTGTTCAATCTTGTATCTTCATAGTGTAACAGTCCGGCTAAAGTATATAGTCCTGCTGTCCGAGGACCCCCTAATCCAGGACTTCCTCACTCACACCTGGATCAATCAGGCCCGCCATAGGAACACACAGTGGTGGCCATGGTGGAGGCCATGTTCGCTCTGGTCAATACCCAAATGTCATTGCCAATGTCTAGTAACAGCATGGGGTTTCTTTTTGTTCCATCGAGTGGCTTTTCGGTGGCACTAGCAACCGCCAATGGATGCTCCAAGAATCTGGCAGCGACGATCATCCTCATTGATGGTGATGGACATCCCTTGGCATTGTTCGATACCTTATGTACATTGGCATGTATGGTTAAGTGGACATTTCCACGTCTGAGCTATGCACGCGAGCGGCTGTCATTGTGTGGTATCTAGTTCCCAAATTTACATATAGGAGTTTCAAGTACATTGGTCGATGAAAGGGAACATCTATCTTATCTTATGCCACCACTCTAGCTTTACTTTGCGAAATATGTGAGATTGAGTTCAAGTTTTGCTTGAGGACACGCAAGTGTCTAAGCTTGGGGCGCTAATATGTGCATTTTGCATCACAATTTTAGATGACAAACATTCTACTTTTATGCCTTTTCAACTATCTTTGCACCAATTTAATTGTGGTTTATCTTAAAATGCAGAGAATTCAAGATTTTATTCCCTGAGAGGCTATTAGGCTGGAAAATGGACCTACATGAAGTACCTTGCCAGAGCTCCACAAAAAATATTTTTTTCCCAGAGTTAATGAACCAGAAAGGACGAGGAGCCAAAAGGAGGCACCAGGGTGTGCCCGGGGGCCCAGGCGCATTGGGGCGTCCGCGGGAGACTCCTAGTGAACTCCTAGACCTTTTTAGGTCCATCCCGAGGAGTTTTGTCCATATCCAATTTTCCCCATTTTTTGGCCACCACTCCGATGTGGAAACCTTGTTCTTCCTTTGGAGGCTGTTTCTGGCCTGATCTGGCCCTACGGCTGGGGAATTTATAGCCATCTTTATCATCATCTTCAACACATCAAGGGAATCGTCTTCATCCAATCCATATTAATCATCTCCATCATTCACATCACCTACTCCATTCCCATCTCATCATTTTTGTATCAATCTTTTATAGTTTGAATCACCGTTGCGCTTGTGGTTGATAACTGTTGTCATAATAGTTGATGCCTCATGATTGATTGGTCAAACATGAGTAGTTCCCTTGTGCTCTTGATGATATGGGATAAATCTAGTTGTCAAGTGCCATATTCATTTGCAGAAAAGGTTGTTGTTTAATCATGTTGTAGTGTAATTCTCTAGTGGTGTTATGCGAATGTCGTCTACATGGCACTTCACATATATGGGGCTAGAGAAGATCATTTTGCCATAATAAGTTTAGGATGGGAGGTCGGTGTGATAAATACTACCGTTCCTTGAATTAATAAGTTGTGACATAAGGGGTGAATAGGGACCCTAGAGGAAGTTACAATTATGGTTGGGTGTTTACCTTAATACTACCTTTGTAAACTAATATAAGATTGTTTAGAGCACTAATTTAGTGATCTAAACAATCTTTATTAGTTTACGGAGGGAGTAGATCTTAGTACTTGTGTTAATTCTGCGAGAACAATCATAAGTACGTGTAGTCAATGGTCTTTCGCACACATCATGTCATGCTCTACCCCTACAAAATTGAAAAGAAACAACAATCAATGCAAGTGATATGTGGAAATTGACAACTATGTCATTATTCCTCCATCCTCAAGAATATTTGATTACCATAAGTAATACAACCAGCTGCCCTTGGCACTATCAAGGATTGGGTTACTTGTTACACTCTTTTACTTTTTATTGTAGTTCACAATCCATTGCTCAATCATGCGCACAAAACAAAAACTCAATACATATTTTAGTACTTGAAGTCACTACAAAAAAAAGACACATCCGTGACATTTTGGGCCGAACGAATTTTTTTCCTGTCATACTTATGACACTTCTATGACGATAATTGTGACAAAACCCGGTATCATCATAGATGTGGTGGGCTCCTACTTCTATGACAAAAAATCATAACAGAAAATGGGCTTTTCGACCTGGGCGGGCCGGAGACGCAGCTGCATGACATTCTTTGGGCCATCCATGACAGAAAAAACCGTGGTAGAAGCAAGGGCTAGGAATATATCGGGGGTTCCCGGTTACGGTGGGTGGTCGGGGCCGAGCGATGCACGGAGGTTTGCGCGTTTCTCTCGTACACGCACACGCATGGGTGTGAGGCGTTGGGCTCTCTCGCGTTCGCCTACTGAACCCGAGTGATTGCACTGCAGGCTACGCGTTACTGAACCCGAGCGATTGATCGATGGCTGTTAACTGAACCCGATCGAGCACTACTTCGCTACTGTTGCTAACTGAAGGTGATCGGTGCTGCCTCTGGATGAATAGTGAGCGTTGCTAGGGGGGGGGGGGGTTGGATGAACAGTTCCCGGTGGGGGTGGATGAACAGGACCCCGTGGTGTTGCCTCTGGATGAACAGGACCCCGAGCGACCGAGCCGGTTGGGGCTGGATGAACAGGACCCCATGGAGGGCTGGATGAATAGGACCACCCCGTGGAGGGCTAGATAAACAGTAGACGGTGGAGGGCTGGATGAACAGTAGCCTGTGGAGGGGTGGTTGAATAGGAGCCCGTGGAGAGGGCTGGTTGAACAGTAGCCGATGGAGTAGCGCGCGGTGGAGGCTGGATGAACAGGAGCCCATGGATGAACAGTCGCATGTGGAGGCTGGAGGAGGTCGACGGTGGATGAACAGTAGCCCATGGAGCCTGGAGGAGGTCGACGGTGGAGATGAACAGTATCCCATGGAGTCCCGTTTTGCGATAAGCCACACCCCTCCCGATGAACAGGACCCCCATTTCGACCGTAGCGCTCCAACACAAGTCTGTTTCCTCCGTTTTGCGGTACGCCACACCCCTCCCAATGAACAGGACTCCCGTTTCGATCGTAGCGCTCCAACACAAGTCCGTTTCCACTGTTTTGCGGTACGCCACACCTCTCCCGATCAACAGTACCCCGTTTCGACTGTAGGAGGTCCGTTTCCTCCGTTTTGCGGTACGCCAGACCCCTCCAAATGAACAGGATCCCGTGTCGGTCATGGTCGGTCGAACACAAGGCCGTTTCCTCCGTTGTGCGGTACGCCAGGCCTCGTTTCCATCGGCTGTTCTGTCCAAGCCGGTTGGCTCCCACGCGCTCCGTTGCCTCCCGATGAACACGACGCATTCCGTTGCCTCCCCATGAACACGACGACGACGCAGTTTCTCCGTTCTAACCCAGCCATGTACACGAGCCCTGGCCGTACGTACGCGCGAGTAGGCGTTCGAGACCCCGCCCGTATACACGTACGTGGCCGTATTTTCTTTCTTGCACACTAGACGTTGTACGTATGTGTACATGCTACATGCGCGCCTCTACTACGATACGTGCGTGCTCTACATTGACCAGTATGTACGTACACGTTCGCGACCAGAATGACAACGCTACGTACGCTTCGACCAGGTGGGTCCGACTGTCAGGCACTTCCTTGCATGCAAAGATATAGCTGATGGGTCCCAGCAGTCAGGGGGGCGAATCGTTTTTTTTGCCCGGACGCACTTCCTTGCGTGCGAAGATGTAGCTGGTGGGTTCCAATAGTCAGGGGGAATTTTTTTTTTGACGAAATACGGTGGCCCGTCCGGTGGGTCCTTGCTGTCAGGTGGAGGAATAATTATTTTGCGCGTAATAAGGAAGCACTTCCTTGCGGCCGCCGTGGACCCAGCTGTCAGTCTCTCCATGTACAGTACTGTTCCGATGGAAGTCGTTCCTTGACCACATTAACCACGCCGCACCGAGAGCACCAGGGTGGTGGACGACGGCGAGGCCTAGGAAGGGGACGACGCGGAGCCGGGGAAGACACGGTAGTGGAAGCCCGCGCGGAGAGGAGTACGAGGGTTCACTGGTTCGGCTGTGGTGTGAGGCTGTCGTCGCCACAGAATAACAGGTGGTGTGGGTGAGTGGAGGGATGGCCTGGCCAGCGACGGGAGGCAGGAGCAGGCGGCACGACCGGCATTGCTTCGGGCCGCTGGAGCAAGAAGACCAGAGGTTGAAGAAGCACTACGGCCGTTGGATGGACATCATACAGTCACTACACTAGAATCGTTTATATTGACTAAGTTGACAAAGCCCTTGGTACGCGTCCACTTAGTAGGCCCACAGGTCAGCCTCCGAAATGGTGCGCCCCAGATGTCAGGGGGAGGAATCATTTTTTGGGCGGCCGAAGCTAGAATATCTGAGATTGAAGAAGAAGCACGATGTCGGTGTCAAAACCGGTGGATCTCGGGTAGGGGGTCCCAAACTGTGCGTCTAGGCGGATGGTAACAGGAGACAAGGGACACAATGTTTTACCCAGGTTCGGGCCCTCTTGATGGAGGTAAAACCCTACGTCCTGCTTGATTAATATTGATGGTATGGGTAGTACAAGAGTAGATCTACTACGAGATCAAGGAGGCTAAACCCTAGAAGCTAGCCTATGGTATGATTGTTGTATGTTGTTCTACGGACTAAAACCCTCCGGTTTATATAGACACCGGAGAGGGTTAGGGTTACACAAAGTCGGTTACAATGGTAGGAGATCTAAATATCCGCATCGCCAAGCTTGCCTTCCACGCCAAGGAAAGTCCCTTCCGTACACGGGACAAAGTCTTCAATCTTGTATCTTCATAGTCCAGGAGTCCGGCTGAAGGTATAGTCCGGCCATCCGGACACCCCCTAATCCAGGACTCCCTCAGTAGCCCCTGAACCAGGCTTCAATGACGACGAGTCTGGCACGCAGATTGTCTTCGACATTGCAAGACGGGTTCCTCCTCCAAGTACTTCATAGAAGATTTTGAACACAAAAGACAGTGTCCGACTCTGCAAAATAAGTTTCCACATATTGCCGTGGAGAGAATAATATTTACACAAATCTAATCTGCTGACGTATTTCGTAGCGTGACATCACACTATGGCCAAGGATTTATTCTAATCGTTTTTACTCCCCCACCTCAGCGCATTTTGCGAGGCGGTTTCCTTGGCACGTCTTGTCAAAGCAGAGATCGTGGCCCCTTTATTTACGGGATTCTCATCAATAGGATGTGGGTAACCCAGTCGTGCCCGTTGGTATATCCTCTTAATTAAAGGCGAGTCCCAAACGGTTACGGGGAGGGCCCTTGGTATTCAACCTCTTATAAAGAGACCAAGGCCTCACTCCTTTCTTTCAATCTCAAACGATTTCGCCCTTCACCTCGAGTTCCAACACCCAAGGCTCCAAATTTCAGGCGCGTCGGATCTTCGACAATGTCCGGTTCTGACCTTCGAGGCCGATGGGCGCCCTCTTCCATTACAGAGGAGGACGTGCTAAAGCTGAGAGAGGCCAGGTTCTTGACCGGCAAAATCTCGCATAGTTTGCCTGCTCAAGGGCAGGTCATTCCCACTCCCAAGCCTGGTGAGAGCGTGGTGTTCATGTCTCACTTCCTTCGGGGGCTAGGCTTCCCGATGGATCCCTTCATGAGGGGGCTCATGTTTTATTATGGGCTGGAATTTCACGACTTAGCTCTGGAGTCCATCCTCCACATTTCCTCTTTCATCGTCGTGTGCGAAGCCTTCCTCCGTATTAATCCCCACTTCGGACTATGGCTCAAGACCTTTAAAGTAGTGCCGAAAGACGATCGAGGGGCGGCACGCAGAGTGCGGAGGCGCTGTTATAAGCAAGAATGCTGATACTCCATGGCCCGAGGGCTCTTTTCAAGAGGAGTTCAGCTTATGGCAATGAGAGTGGTTCTATATCACCGCTCCCAGGGGCACCAAGTGGGTGGCACCGCCTTCCTTTCGTTCGGGTCCCCCACCATGACTAGCGTCATGGGTCAATAAAGGACTTGACTGGGGGGTCATCCAAGGACGTGCCTTTGTTGCAGGGCCGCATCAGGGATCTCTTAGAAAGAGACCTCAGTCTGGTCAAAGTGACGCATGTCATGCTGATCCGCCGAACCCTGCCCGGGAAATGTCGCTCCCTCCGCCTGTGGGAGTTTAATCCGGAGGGACCGCCAGCTCTCCAGAATTTCATGGACGCAACACCCACGGAGATGTATAAATTGTTCTTCGGATCACAAGTGATGTGTGCGGACTTGACCGAGGACGCAGGCCTGAGCTGCAATCGCCCGGATACTAAAGTGAGTAGCATTGTGCCCGGACTTGCAGGTGTCCGGCTCCCCTCCCCGAGACCACGCCGGATCCCGTGCTGGTCAGGATGTTGAAGGTGGTGCCTTTGAAGGAAAGCGAGGGGGAGGACAAGGGAACTATGGCCTCCTCGAAGGAGACAGTTCGGAGGGAAGGAATATAAAATTCCTTTCCTCAGGGAAAGAAGAGGACCGCCTCTGAAGACCCGGAGACCGTGGCCTCAAAACGGGGGAAGAAATCTCCGACAGTGTGTCCTGCGCCGGGGGATACCTCGGCCGAACTATGCCCTCAAGGGGGCCAGCCCTCCACTGAGCCGTAAGTAGAGAGGGGTTTTTTCTTTGAGAAGAATCTTAGTTTTATATCTGAGAAGAGTAAACAAAAATTTACCTTGTAGTTCGGACCTCAGCCCTTCTCAGCAGAGCTCATCCTCGGGGATCTTCTTCCGGAGATGATGGAGAGTGGAACGCCTCCCCCTGCCGAACCGCCTAGAGAGGCGGACGACCCAGAGGTATCGTCACGGAGGGTTTCTCCGGATCCGGCTGGGCCGGAAGGTAGCCATGTGGCCTCCCAGGGTTCTCCGCGTCCGTCCTTCGAGAAAGGCCATAGGACGAGTCCGGCACCATCCGGTGCTCGGTCGGAGGAGCTAAAGGATCTGCTAGGGCGAGCCTCTATCTCAGGGGAGCATCGTGCATTGATGGGCACGGTGATTGAGAGGGTTTCGTCCGCGGAAAGCAGATTGCATGAGGCCGTCAGAAGTTTACTGACAGGTTTTGAGGTACGCGGAATAACGCGCCCCTTTTTTTAACAGTGGCGCATAAACAAGATGCGCCCTGTGCACATAGTAGCCCCTGAGACTCTGTGCGTTGTCAAAATTGACGGCGCGCAGAGGATCATAACCCCAGGTCTAAAACGTTGTCTTCGTATGTAGGTGACAAATTGTCCGGCGTCCAGCCGGACTAATGGGTTTGCCAAGCTAAAGCGGCAACTTGACGTGGCAGAGGCCGACATCGTGCTTGTTAACAAGCGGCTTGACGAGGCGCAAGGTATGTAACCCCTCCAGTGGCACCTGGTAAGAGGAGCCTATGCCAGTATCTTACCCTGTGTGTGCTTGATGCAGATGGTGCGGCTGCCATGGAGAGTCTTCGGGCGGAACTTGCCCGAGCCAAGGAGCAAGCCAGAAAAAGTGATGCGGCTGCCAAGAAGGCCCTTGAAGAGCTGAGAGCCGAACAGGCTGCTCACTTCTGAAGCAAGAAAGAGATGGCCGAGATGGCCGTGAAGCTGAAGAGCGCTGCTGACCGTTGCAGGCTTCTGGAAAAAGAAGATCGGGCGGAACATACGGACTTGGAGAAGGCCGTTGCCGATGCCAAGGATGCTCGCTCTACGATGAGAGCTGCGAAGGAGGAGCTTCGTGAAGCCAGAGAGATCGCGGCTGGAAAGCCCTTTATGCTGCGGAGGAAGTTTTGTGATCCTAAGCGTGCTCCGTTAGACCGGCTGTGGAGTACGACGGACACCTATCTGGATTTGGCGGCAAGTGCTGCTGATGCGACCAAACACTTTCGAGATCAAGAAGATCGCGAAGTTGTCGGATTTTGGGTTCCGGCAGACCCTTGAGGTTTGAACTCTGGGTGCGAGCGGAGATTACACTTCCTACCAACCTGTACCCCTCCACCTCGCAAGAATCTAGGCTACAAGAAGAACAACACAAGAGACACAGAGTTTATACTGGTTCGGCCCACCGATGTGGTGTAATACCCTACTCCAGTGTGGTGGTGTGGTGGATTGTCTCTTGGGCTGATGATGAACAATACAAGGGAGAACAGCCTCGCGAGGGTCTGTTCTTGGCCGGGGCGATGAACTGCTAGGAGAATCCCAGTCGCCCTTCTCTTTCTCTTTCTCTTTCTGTCTGTTGCTTATGCCTATCTAACCGATTGCCGGGTTGCTCGATGTCAAGATGCCTCTACCTTGGGGGTGGATAGTCCTATTTATAGGCAAAGGCCCTGGGCCTCTTCCCAAATATTGAGCGGGAAGGGCGCCAACAATTGGCCATTTTGAAGGGGAACATCTGGTACACTTATCCTGACTAAAGTTGGTCCTCGCCTGCCAAAGGCTCCGGTGATGACGCTGGCTTGGGCTCCACAGTGACTTCTTCCTTGTCGTGGAGCTGGTCTTGGTCTTGTTGCACCGAAATGGGTGCCTTTGCTTGATCCTCCCACCTGCGCTTGCTCCCTTTGCACCAAAGAGGAAAGGGAGGACACTGCGCGGGCTGGCGCCCGCCTGGCGCCCTTGGTCGTCATGGCTTGCGTCATGGGCACCTCGTGAGGTACCCCGCCTTGATCTCTACGCCTCCTCGCGAGCCAGCCTGATGAGGCCGCGCCTGAGGAAGCTCCGTGTCGTCCGCCTCGCGAGGCTTGGCCCCTCGCGAGGGTCTTGGGTTTGTGTTGATGAGGATGGGCCGTGCTGGGCCCCCTTTGAGCCACACCGCAGGCAGGCAAGTCTGGGGACCCCCGTTCCCAGAACGCCGACAGTAGCCCCTGGGCCCAAGGCGCCCCCGAACTTGGCCGCGCAGGGAGGCGAAAGGGCAAGGGCGAAGCGCCGCGGGCCCTAACAGCCTGTGGCCTTGGGCGCCGCGTGGCGGTTGATTGGATGTGGGCGTCCCCGCTCCCCCACGACGCCTCGGCATGTGCACGGATTGGACAATTACCTGCATGCAAAACGGGTCATGATTACCTGAGATCGTGGAGGCCGATGGTTGGCCTTCGCCGGCCATAAGTACAGAATGGCACGCGCCCTTCCAGTCCATCCTTCCTTGCTTCTCCTTCTTCCCGATCCTTGCTCCGTCTTGCTGCGATGGCTCCGATCCGTAGGTTCTCGGCGGCAGAGAAGGGAAAGGCCCCCCAAGAGGAACTAAACCCGCTCCCGCCAAAGAAACGGCTCGCCCTCCGCCGTCGGGACAAGGGGACTCTTCAGGTGGTGTCGAGGCCTTGGGGCGAGTGGGCACCGCTGGGGTTCCCGCTCCCCTTGTATGCCCACGTCAAGGGCTCTAACGGGGTGGATGCCGATCGCCTCGGGCGGCGCCGCCGTCGGCGCCGTCGGGTCACGAAAGTGTGGGTCGTCCCCCCTTGGGTCCACACCGAGGGCTCCTCCGGAGAGTTCGTGCTCCACGCCGCCATGCCTCCTCAGTCTTGGATTCACCTTCCTCCCTTCTTCGCCTCCATCATCCCGCAGGGAGAACTCCTGGAACTGTGGCTGCAGTACGCCGGCTGCAGCACCCTTGCGACCGAGGCGGAGGTCGCAATCGTTGCCCCGGGCGAGGTCTTCATGACTCGAGGCTGGGGCAAAATCGCTTAGGTTTGCAGGGCGAGAGGCGCCCTCGTGATCCACTTGGAGTACGACGGTGCCTCGGTGATGTTCTTCAAGGTCTTTGACGCGAACGGGCGTCGGCTGGAGTGCTGCCCCAGGAGAGGTGGTCGAGACCCTGCCACGGCGAGGACCGGGCCCGCCGACCGCCCCCTTGGCGGCTTCTCGGGCGACGGAGGCATCGGAGGATCCAGCGCTCTGGCGAACTCTTCGTGACTCCGGACACGAGCGACGATAGCTACGAGCCCCCGCCGCTCCTGGAGCAAGGCGGGCTCGTCTGGTCGTCGCCGACTCTGATCTGGATGGGGTTGGCGCCGGTGCTTGACGGCCCACTGTTGATGATGGCGTCTTTTGCAGGGGTGCGTGTAGTTAGCGTCCCTCTAGGATCTATTCCCTGCGAGGAATCAAAGTCGCGCCCCACGGGGCTTGTAAGGTGTCTGTGATCCTGTTTATTAATACAACCCTTGTCGTAGAATTGTGCGATTCGCTCATTCCGTCTTAACTCAGTCCTTCCTTTTGGACCTCACGAGGGCTTGGTGCTCTGCGCCGACAGATCCCAGTCCCAAGGCGGCTTCAGCCGTCGCTGGTATGCCAGGTCGCGATGCCGTGGTCAAGGCCAAGAGGTGAACGACCCGAGGTCCGGTAAGAGCCCCTGAGTCGCGATGCTCAGGAGGTCCCCCTTGGCGCTCTAGCAGCCATCATTTGGTGAGAAAGGAGAGCGGCGTTGCTAACACGGGATTGCATTAGGTCCGTGAACAGTGCCACGATAGCTGGTACTTCTGGGTAGTGACTTATCTCGAGAATCAGGGACCGCTCCCTGGTGTATCGCCGGGTCTGTGCATCGGCAGGCGTGAGGTTGCTCGGCGAGGTCCTCGCGTGTCCCTTCCCTCTCGCCTTTGCTCCCCTTTCTGCTCTACGTGCTCCGGTCCCGGCCCTCGAGCGAGTCTCAGCCGTCGCTGGTATGCCAGGTCGCGATGCCGTGGACAAGGCCAGAGGGTGAGGGCTGGAGAGCCAGTAGGAGCCCTGAGTCGCGATGCTCAGGCACCCCCCCTTTAACGTGCAAGCGGTTTGCGCGGTTGAGAGTGAAGGAGGCTCCGCGAGGGCCTCGCCTGGCGTGGCTCCTTTAGGGGATCCTGCAGATCATCATAGAAAGAGCGAGGGGTTGCCATGGCAATTGACAGTCAACCGTTGGTTGCTTCCGAGGGGTGGTGAGGCACTGAAGGCATGACGAGGTGGCGCAGTGCGGGGTTGCCGCGGCCAGAGCTCAGCCACTCAGGTTTGTCGGCGTTGCAGGGACGGACCCATGCGCAAGCGTCGTGCCGTTTTGGGAGCAGCTCCGTTAGTTGGCGTCAGTTGAATGGGCAACTGGGTCAAACACATTAGCCGCGAAGGAGAGGATTCATTCAAACAGATGCTGGGAAGGCAGGCGTCACTGGGTCAGGCCCGAGCGACTTGGGGATGATGCAGCCCGAGGGGCGCCCCCAACAGATTAAGCTAACAACATGAAAATAAAAGGGATACATGACGCAGGGACGCACCCACACGGCCTGGGAATAATGCAGCCCTGGGGGCGCTCCCAACTGAAAGCACAAGTGCTCTCCAAGTGGTTTTGGTAATTAATGTCAACATATCTCTTGTTGGACTAATAATTTTATCTAGTATATTTCAGATAAGTTCAACAATGGAGTGGCATGAACTAAAGGTTGTGGGAACTCTTTCAAGATGCTAAGGACAAAGGATTGGCTAAAGCTTCAAGCTCAGGACTCTTCATTTTACACTTTTAGTGATCCAAGATCACATTGAGTCCATAGGAAAAGCCAATACTATTAAGAAGGGATGGGGTGTTGCTTAATGAGCTTTTTGCTCCATGTGCTTGATGATATGCTCCAAGACCCTTAGCTACTTTCCCACTTCCACATATGACCTAAACTCCAAGCCAAACTCGGTACTACCAATTCTTTCTATCCGGCGCCACCGAGTTTCACATGTCATAAGCCACTGCCAAACCCTAGCAAATCGGTTCTACCGATAGGGATCTCGGTCTCACCGAGATGGGATTGCAATCTCACTGTGTATGTCCATTGTCAAAATCGGTCCCACCGAGTTTAGGCAATCGGTACTACGAGATTACAATGCAAACTCTCTGGTTAACTCATTACCAAAATCGCTCCAACCGAGTTTAGTAATCGGTCCCACCGAGTTTGCCTGACCAACTCTCTGGTTAGCTAATTACCAAAATCGGTCTCACCAAGTTTGTGTAATCGGTCTCACCAAGATTACGTTATGCCCTAACCCTAACCATATCGGTCCTACCGAGTTGCATGTCAGTCCCACCGAAAATCTCTAACGGTCACTAGGTTTACCTTTTCGGTCCGACCGAGTTTATTGATTTGGTCCCACCGAGATTGGTAAATTATGTGTAACGGTTGGATTTTGTGTGGAGGCTATATATACCCCTCCACCTCCTCTTCATTCGTGGAGAGAGCCATCAGAACACATCTACACTTCCAACTCATATGTTCTGAGAGAGAACCACCTACTCATGTGTTGAGACCAAGATATTCCATTCCTACCATATGAATCTTGATCTCTAGCCTTCCCCAAGTTGCTTTCCACTCAAATCTTCTTTCTACCAAATCCAAATCCTATGAGAGAGAGTTGAGTGTTGGGGAGACTATCATTTGAAGCACAAGAGCAAGGAGTTCATCATCAACACACCATTTGTTACTTCTTGGAGAGTGGTGTCTCCTAGATTGGCTAGGTGTCACTTGGGAGCCTCCGACAAGATTGTGGAGTTGAACCAAGGAGTTTGTAAGGGCAAGGAGGTCGCCTACTTCGTGAAGATCTACCGCTAGTGAGGCAAGTCCTTCGTGGGCGATGGCCATGGTGGGATAGACAAGGTTGCTTCTTCGTGGACTCTTCGTGGGTGGAGCCCTCCGTGGACTCGCGCAACCGTTACCCTTCGTGGGTTGAAGTCTCCATCAACGTGGATGTAGGATAGCACCACCTATCCGAACCGCGGGAAAAACATCCGTGTCTCCAATTGCGTTTGAATTCTCCAAACCCTTCCCTTTACATTCTTGCAAGTTGCATGCTTTACATTCCGCTGCTCATATACTCTTTGCATGCTTGCTTGATATGTATTGTGTATGTTGAAATTGTGCCTAAAACTCCACTCAAACCGAAAAGGCTTAAAAACTGCAACTTTAGCACTAAGTGTCTAATCACCCCCCTCTAGACACACCTACTTCTAGATCCTACAAGTGGTATCAGAGCTTTGGTCTCCATTGCCTTGGTTTAATCACCATTGGAGGAAGATGGATGTGTCTACTTTAGGGAGTCTTAGACATAGAGTGCCTATTCCTGA
This sequence comes from Aegilops umbellulata, assembly GCA_032464435.1. Taxonomy (NCBI): domain Eukaryota; kingdom Viridiplantae; phylum Streptophyta; class Magnoliopsida; order Poales; family Poaceae; genus Aegilops; species Aegilops umbellulata. The sequence goes on along the minus strand of CP136055.1, from coordinate 442,361,983 downwards.
TGGAGAGTATTTTCATGAGTGGAAAAATGAGATGCTTGTGGTTTTCAATCAATATCATTTGATCAAGTATATTGCTAGTCCTTGTGCACCTCATGTTGATCCTATGCATCCCACCCTAGATGAAGATATTGACATGATTCGCAATCTTAGAACCGTTGAGCTCATCATTAGAGGATTGCCCAAAAACTTGATTGCTAGTTTACCTACTCTCAAGTGTGCCTGTACTATATGGAAATTTCTTGAGGAACTATTCCCAAATTATTCCTTGAATAATTTGGATGAAATTCTCCATAAATCTATTGCCTTGAGTAAAATGAACTCTAGTGATCCTAGTTTTGGTAATTGTATATTTGAGCTTACCAATCTCATGTGTGCTAAAGGAAATGTTGGAATCATTGGTGATATCATAACCGAATCTATAAGAATTCATAAAAGTGACCACTTTGATGATCATTTATCTAATGAATTACCCTCTCTAGGATATGATCAATCACAAGATGATGTTGAACATGGATACTATGATGAAGATGATGATAGTGACTTCGATCTTGATGATGCAATGAGACACTTTGGTCTTATGGCTAATCTTCGAGGATATGTGTAAGGAGGAAAGGAATGGGTTCTCGACAGTGGATGTACTGATCATATGACCGGAGATGAAGACATGTTCCGTGAGCTTGCTGAAAATGACGACCCTCGAAAATATGTCACCTTTGGTGATAATTCAAAGGGTAAGGTGGTTGGTCTTGGTAAGGTGGCCATCTCACACGATAGCTCCATTCAAAATGTCATGCTCGTTGAATCTCTTGGGTACAACTTACTTTCAGTATCTAGACTTGCTGATTTCGGTTTGAATGCCCTATTTACTGAGGTAGATTGCCAAGTGTTTCGTCGAGACAATCATAAAATGGTCTTTACCGGTATACGTAGAGGTGACCTTTACATTGTCGATTTCTCTAAAAAGGCACAACCTAAAACTTGCTTCATTGCTAAATCCTCAAAAGGTTGGTTGTGGCATAGACGACTAGGTCACGTTGGCATGAGAAACCTTGACAAGCTTATTAAAGGAAATCATATCCTTGGAGTTAACGATGTCATATTTGATAAGGATAGACTTTGTAGTGCTTGTCAAGCAGGTAAACAGGTTGGAGGAAGGCATCCCGTGAAGAACATCATGACCACAAGGAGGCCACTCAAGCTACTTCACATGGATCTTTTTGGTCCCAATGCCTACAAGAGTCTTGGTGGAAATTCTTTTGGTCTAGTTATAGTTGATGATTTTTCAAGATTTACGTGGGTGTTCTTTCTTGATGACAAATCGCAGGTCCAAAAGATCTTCAAAAACTTCGCTAGGAAGGCCCAAAATCAGTTTGACGTGAAGATCAAGAAGGTTCGGAGTGACAACGGAGCGGAGTTCAAGAACGCAAATGTGGACACCTTTCTTGACGAAGAAGGGATTTCACACGAGTTCTCGGCTACATACACACCTCAACAAAATGGAGTTGTTGAGAGGAAGAACCGGACGCTCATCGAAATGGCGAGAACGATGCTTGATAAGTACAAGACGCGAAAGCACTTTTGGGCAGAAGCGGTTGAGACGGCTTGTCATGCAACAAATCGCTTGTATCTTCACAAGCTACTCGGCAAGACGGCATACGAGCTCCTCACCGGTAACAAACCCCAAGTTGGATACTTTCGAGTATTCGGCTCAAAGTGCTACATTCTTGATAAGCATCGTCGTTCAAAGTTTGCTCCTAAATCTCATGAAGGTTTCCTACTTGGTTATGGTTCAAACTCTCACACTTATCGTGTCTACAACTCTTTCACCCGAAAGGTTGAAGAAACGCTAGATGTGAAGTTTGATGAATCTAATGGCTCGCAAGTAGAGCAATTGCCAATTGATGTAGGAGACAAATACCCTTCAGAAGCAATCCAAGACTTGTCTATTGGCAAAATTCGTCCAATGGAGGTGAAGGAGAATACCTCGTCCGTCCAAGTGGAAGATTCTACTTCACGACAAGGTGAACCAATAATTGACAAGGAAGCATCCACAAGGGGGACACACCAAGATGAAGAAAACGAGGAAACGCATCAAGATGAACATCAACAACCTCCTTCTCCACCACGACAAGAGAACAACAACGTCAGCAATGAAGAAGATCAAGAAGATGAACAAGATGAAGAAGATGTTCAACGAAGACCCAAGTAAAAGCTTTCACGAGTTCGAGCAAGAATTACCAAAGATCATCCCGTCGAGCAAATCTACAATGATGTCCAAACCGGGAGAATTACTCGCTCAAAAACTCGTTTAGCTAACTTTTGTGAAAACTATTCATTCATCTCTAGCATTGAACCTATGAAGTTTGAAGAAGCATTGGAAGATCCAGATTGGATAAACGCTATGCATGAAGATCTACACAACTTTGAGAGAAACCAAGTTTGGACTTTGGTTGAGAAGCCCGACAACAATCACAACATCATTGGTACCAAATGGGTGTTTCGCAACAAGCAAGTTGAAGATGGACAAGTGGTTCGCAACAAAGCACGTCTCGTCGCCCAAGGGTACACACAAGTCGAAGGTATGGACTATGGTGAGACATATGCTCCCGTTGCTAGACTCGAGTCCATTCGCATCTTACTTGCCTATGCTAATCACCATAATATCACCTTGTACCAAATGGACATTAAAAGTGTTTTTCTAAATGGTGAAATAGAGGAGGAAGTTTATGTCAAACAACCTCCCGGCTTTGTCAATCCTAAGAAACCTAATCATGTTTACAAACTTCACAAAGCTCTTTATGGTCTTAAACAAGCTCCCAAAGCATGGTATAAATGCTTGACCAAGTTCCTTACTGCAAGTGGTTTTGAAATTGGAAAAATTGATTCTACACTCTTTACTAAAAGGGTTAATGGAGAACTATTTGTATGCCAAATTTATGTTGATGATATCATATTTGGTTCAACTAACCCTCTTTTTAGTGAAAAGTTTGGAAAGCTAATGTCGGAGAAGTTTGAGATGTCAATGATGAGTGAACTCAAATTCTTTCTCGGTTTACAAATCAAGCAAACTAAGGAAGGTACTTTTGTCTCTCAAACAAAGTACACCAAAGACTTATTAAAGAAGTTCAATATGCAAGAATGCAAAGGTATGCCTACACCCATGCCTACTAGTGGACATAATGACTTGACCAAAGATGGTGAACCAGTTGATCAAAAGGTCTATCGCTCTATGATTGGTTCATTGTTATACCTATGTGCCTCACGTCCCGATATTATGCTAAGTGTGTGCATGTGTGCACGATATCAAGCTGCTCCTAAAGAATGTCATCTTAAGGCCATGAAAAGGATAGTGAGATACCTAATTCATACACCAAATTTTGGCATTTGGTATCCTAAGAGTTCCTCTTTCGATCTTGTTGGCTATTCCGACTCGGATTATGCCGGAGACAAGGTTGATAGAAAGTCCACTTCGGGTACTTGTCAATTTCTTGGTAGATCTCTTGTGTCTTGGTCCTCCAAGAAACAAAACTCGGTATCCTTATCTACCGCTGAAGCGGAATACATTGCCGCTGGTTCATGTTGTGCTCAATTACTTTGGATGAACCAAACTCTTAAAGATTATGGGGTCTATGTGAAACATGTTCCATTGCTTTGTGACAATGAAAGTGCTATCAAAATTGGTCATAATCCTGTGCAACATTCTCGAACTAAGCACATTGAAGTTCGTCATCATTTCATTCGAGATCATGTTGCTAAGGGTGACATTGATCTTAAGCATGTTCGCACCGATAAGCAATTAGCTGATATATTCACTAAACCACTTGCTGAGAAAGTGTTTTGCAGGTTGAGAGGAGAATTGAACATCATTGATGCTTCGAACTTGGAGTAGAAACTCCATTGGATACATGCAAGACATGAGCTTATGGCCAATCGATGATATATCTCTTATGATGACTATCTTATGTCTTGGATATATTTGTATCTTGCATGTTATCTAACCCATGTAGGTACTTGGTTGAATCCAATTCTATGAGATTGCAACTCACTCACATCTTGAGCAATCTCTACATCACCAAGTCTCTACACAACGGTGGTTGATGACAAGGAAGCACGAAACCATTTGAACATATCCTTTGACAAATTCTATGTTGAGCTTCATGATTGTCATTTTTGGATATACAAGTGTTTTTCCTTGCAAGAACTAATCCATGTAGGTAGATGAACTCAAACTCCAAGTGGTGCTCCCAACTCATGATGATCTACATCACCCTTGAGCACCCACACAAGTTCAACTACATGAGCAAGATCCACACCACCACCCAAGGTATGTTGTTCCATCTTAGAGAAGCTTTACTCCAAGTCATGAGTTAAAGCAACTCCACAAGATGAGAATACATCAAAATTCTTAAACGAAAAATGGTAACCCCATTTTGAGCTTAAACGATGAGTATGACCTATGATCAAGCGTCCTCACTTGACTCCTAAGTCAATATACTCTAACATAGGTGACTATGTCACCGCCCAATTCTAGATGAAGTTCTCTTGTGTTCTTTTCTAAGTTATTGCATTTGTCCCTTGCATATTTGATTCCTTATTTTTCACAAAACACACAAAAAAACTTCATCTAGAAACTTTCATTCTTTTCTTTTTGATTTTTGTTCTCCATATTTCTGCATCAAATTCCTTGCAAATCTTTCAGCTAATTCATTGCAAATCTTTGTGAGATCTTATTTGACTAGTGAGCTGAGCTGACAAGTGTTTTCTCTGTGATGAACTCGGTTTCACCGAATTGTAATTTTCGGTCCAACCGAATCCCTTCGGTACCACCGAAACATACCACTCGGTGCCACCGATTTCGTAATAGGAAAAACAGTTTGCCACATATTCTATATTTCTTCTGATCCAGCTTCAGTCAATGAATCTTGTCCTGTACAAGCATCACAGTTTTATCCACTGCTTTGTGCTGAATCTCAAGGACCAAACCTATTCGACGGATTCCAGGAAAAACCTTCTTGGAAATTGATGTCAAAGGTGGAGAGAGAGATCACATCAAAGCTTATCATCGGGGAGAGAGAGATTGCATCAAAGCTTATCAACTACAAAGGAGAAAGTACTAAGGGGGAGAGAGTACTCAAGGATCCCAAATATTAAGGGGGAGAAAGAAATCTCCAGGGGGAGAGAATACTCAAGGATCCCAGATGCTTGATGTTCAAGAGGAGAGATGCCACATGTCTTTTTGGGGGAAAGACATGTTCATATGTACTCATTTGAATTATGTTCTATTCATATCTTTCAGCTCTGATTTTCTGTTTCCTATCTTCTCCCAATATCCCATGTCAGTTTTAGGGGGAGCAAGACATCTAAGGGAAATAAATCATTCAAATTCATTGCATATCTTTACTCTTGGGGACATGTCTAATCCAATGTGGTACCTTGTACTCACTCTTTACATGTCATCCCAGTCTTGGTATTCTTGTGGTTTCTTTTGGTTTGCTCTGGCCATTGGATGTACCTGTGTTATCTAACCTTGTTTATGCAGGTTCATTCCATCCTAAGCCAACTTAAGACTACAAGGTAAGTATATGCATCAGAATCATGAGTATGAGGAATTCTTGCTTTTTGTACATACTGTTTGCAAGAAGGACTCATAAGCATGAAGGTATTTCTCTTAATAATCTTTTGCTTTGATGCATATGGCCAAGATACATGTAACACATTGCCTGCTCTGTCATGATTATGCTCTCACATGCTTCTATATTCTGTATTGACATGATTGCATACATGTAGGGGGAGCCTATGTTTGTTACATGTTCTTCCAAAGCTTTACTTGCTATTCTTTGTATCTTTATCTAAAGCTTTGATGTATGTTGCCATCAATTACCAAAAAGGGGGAGATTGAAAGCACAAGTGCTCTCCAGGTGGTTTTGTTAATTAATGTCAACATATCTCTTGTTGGACTAATATTTTTATCTAGTATATTTCAGATAAGTTCAAGAATGGAGTGGCATGAACTAAAGGTTGTGGGAACTCCTTCAAGATGCTAAGGACAAAGGATTGGCTAAAGCTTCAAGCTCAGGACTCTTCATTTTACACTTTTAGTGATCCAAGATCACATTGAGTCCATAGGAAAAGCCAATACTATTAAGAAGGGATGAGGTGTTGCTTAATGAGCCTTTTGCTCCATGTGCTTGATGATATGCTCCAAGACCCTCAGCTACTTTGCCACTTCCACATATGACCTAAACTCCAAGCCAAACTCGGTCCTACCGATTCTTTCTATCCGGCGCCACCGAGTTTCACATGTCATAAGCCACTGCCAAACCCTAGCAAATCGGTTCTACCGATAGGGATCACGGTCTCACCAAGATGGGATTGCAATCTCACTGTGTATGTCCATTGTCAAAATCGGTCCCACCGAGTTTAGGCAATCGGTACTACCGAGATTACAATGCAAACTCTCTGGTTAACTCATTACCAAAATTGGTCCAACCGAGTTTAGTAATTGGTCCCACCGAGTTTGCCTGACCAACTCTCTGGTTAGCTAATTACCAAAATCGGTCTCACCAAGTTTGTGTAATCGGTCTCACCAAGATTACATTATGCCCTAACCCTAACCATATCGGTCCTACCGAGTTGCATGTCAGTCCCACCGAAAATCTCTAATGGTCACTAGGTTTACCTTTTTGGTCCGACCGAGTTTATTGATTCGGTCCCACCGAGATTGGTAAATTGTGTGTAACGGTTGGATTTTGTGTGGAGGCTATATATGCCCCTCCACCTCCTCTTCATTCGTGGAGAGAGCCATCAGAACACATCTACACTTCCAACTCATTTGTTCTGAGAGAGAACCACCTACTCATGTGTTGAGACCAAGATATTCCATTCCTACCATATGAATCTTGATCTCTAGCCTTCCTCAAGTTGCTTTCCACTCAAATCTTCTGTCTACCAAATCCAAATCCTATGAGAGAGAGTTGAGTGTTGGGGAGACTATCATTTGAAGCACAAGAGCAAGGAGTTCATCATCAACACACCATTTGTTACTTCTTGGAGAGTGGTGTCTCCTAGATTGGCTAGGTGTCACTTGGGAGCCTCCGACAAGATTCTGGAGTTGAACCAAGGAGTTTGTAAGGGCAAGGAGATCGCCTACTTCATGAAGATCTACCGCTAGTGAGGCAAGTCCTTCGTGGGCGATGGCCATGGGGGGATAGACAAGGTTGCTTCTTCGTGGACCCTTCGTGGGTGGAGCCCTCCATGGACTCACGCAACCGTTACCCTTCGTGGGTTGAAGTCTCCATCAACGTGGATGTAGGATAGCACCACCTATCCGAACCGCGGGAAAAACATCCGTGTCTCCAATTGCATTTGAATTCTCCAAACCCTTCCCTTTACATTCTTGCAAGTTGCATGCTTTACATTCCGCTGCTCATATACTCTTCGCATGCTTGCTTGATATGTATTGTGTATGTTGAAATTGTGCCTAAAACTCCACTCAAACCGAAAAGGCTTAAAAACTGCAACTTTAGCACTAAGTGTCTAATCACCCCCCCTCTAGACACATCTACTTCTAGATCTTACACCAACTGGAAATGAAACTTGAAAGATGTCACCTGATGATGTTGAGGACGAAGCAGTGTTGGTGCAGCAGACTCGGTGGGCTGCGGAAGCCGATCCTCACGAGCCCCCAGGCCCTGGGGCCTCGGGAGGCTCCGGAGGCGCTGGTGGCTCCTCGCGGACCATCTCCATCTCCGCCAGGGCTGCAGAACGCCTGGTCTATTGAGCTTCCATGATGCCCCTCATGAGGCGCTTGTACGTGGCAGCCACGCTCGACAAGCCGTAAGGCATGCGAACGTAGCTGTGGGGTGGACCTTCACAGCGCCCCATTCGCGGGGGCCAGAGGCGCTCCAGAGTGGCGACTCGATTGAGCCCTGGTACGTCGACGCAGACACGCAGCCCACCATCCTCGCCTGGATGGGGAGCCACAACTGGTAGGTGGCGGCCGCCTCTCATGACTCTTGACTCCTGTAGCTCTTTAATGACCTCGCTGACGAACTCCTGAGGGTATGGCTCCCCTTGCCTTACTCCTTCTTGAGAGAAAAGTGCTTCGAAACACGCCTCCACGTGGTGCCCAAGAGCCTCCCTCGTGACCTTAGCCAGGTCGGTGGCCCTCCAGGGGAGAGCCCCCGAGCCCTCCCTGAGGAGGGCGCCGGGCGCGCTTCCCTATGCGATGGAAGGAGGTTCCCCTTGGACAGGCACGGGCCCTGAGGGGCCTGCCTCCTGAGGGACTGGGCCAGATGACGTCTTCTTCTTCTTGGGGGTGGTCTCGGAGAGCCTCCTGCTTCCGCGATCGGGGTCTTCCAGTGATGCGGCCTGAAAAGCTCGTTCCAGGGAACACACCGCGTCTTTCTCTTCACAGGGCACCGTGATGATTCCGCCACTCCCTGGCATCTTGAGGACGTTGTAGCCGTGGTGAGTCACGACCATGAACTTGGCCAGCGCCGGGTACCCAAGGATGGCATTGTACGGCAGGCGAATGTGAGCGACGTCGAAGTCGATGAGTTCGGTGCGGTAGTTGTTGCGTGCTTCGAAGGTGACAGGGAGGCGGACCTGCCCGATCGGGACCGTGGAGCCGTCAGTGACTCCGAAGAAAGGTTTGGTTGGCTGAAGCTGATTGTAAGGCACTTGGAGATTGTTGAATGTTTCCACGGACAGGACGTTGAGCCCTGCCCCGCCATCGATGAGGGTCCTGGTGACCACCACGTTACTGATGATTGGGGAACAAAGCATCTGGAGGACTCCGGCTGTGGTTGCACACTTGAGCTGATCCGCTGAGCTGAACGTGATGGCGCACGATGACCACCTGAGAGGACTTGTGGCCTCGAGCTTGGGGAGGACTGCATTCACTTCGCGAGTGAACTTCTTGAAGATGCGCTGAGAGGCTGGGGCTTGAGCCCCGCCCAGGATGCAGGCGATCGCGCGCGGCTCCTGGAAGCCCCCAGCCCCTTCGTCTTGGTGGTGGTCCTCATTTCTCCTTGGATGCGGCGACAGCGGAGGGAGGCCCACGTTACCTTGCGGGCGATCCTCGCGAGGCTGGTCCCTCCAGTCTCCCTCGCGAGGCGGGTCTCGCCAGCGATCCTCGCGAGGTTGATCGCGCCACCCTTGGCGCGGGCCGCGGTCTTCCCAGCGTCCTGTGTTCCTTCCTCCTCCTCAACCGTAGCCCCGGTCGGCACGGTCGGGGCGACGGCCGATCCTTCCTTCTCGCACGGCTTGGAGCTCTTGGCATTCGTTGGTGTTGTGGGTGTGGAGGTCGTGGTACACACAGTACCGACTGCCTTTGGAAGACTCGGGCTGATCTCTGCCCCGCTTGGTGTCCGGTTCTGCCGCGAGCACGGCAGCTCCCTTGCCCTTCACATCCTTGGTCTTGGACTTCTTCTCTTCTGTGTCTGCGGCAGGCAGCTCGAGGAGGGAGAGATGCCCTTCCTCAGCCCTGGCGCACTTGATCGCCAAGTTGAACAGCTCCAAGGAGGTGCACAAGTCTTCATGCATCGCCAGCTCCTCCTTCATCTTGACGTCGCGCACGCCGTCGGAGATGGCTGAGATGATGGCCTCCTCGGACACCCTGGGAATCTTGAGGCATGCATTGTTGAAGCCCTGGATGTACTTTTGCAGGGTCTCTCCGGGCTGTTACTTGATGCGGCGCATGTCGCTCACGGCGGGTGGCCGGTCACGAGTACCTTGGAAGTTGGCGATGAAGCGGGTGCGCATCTTGTCCCAGGAGGAGATCGTGCCTAGGGCCAGGTTCAGGAGCCAGGTGCGGGCTCCGTCCTTGAGCGCCATGGGAAACCAGTTTGCCATGACCTTCTCATCTCCGTTGGCAGCTTCGATGCCCAACTTATAGAGATGGACGAACTCCGCAGGGTCGGCCGTGCCGTCGTAGCGAGGAGGCAAGTCTGGCTTGAACTTTCCGGGCCACGTGACGCTGCGTAGCTCGGTGGTGAAGGCGCGGTAGCCCGCCGTGGCCACGGGAGGCCTTGGGTGACGGAGAGCCTGGTCTTGCAGGTCCCCGCGAGCTGCAGCTAGGAGCAGCGCGGGGTCTTGACGTGTGGGAGCAGGAGCGTGGCCGCGACGTGACGGAGCATGGAGCGCCCAGGCGGCTTCTTGCCGGCGAGGGACTTCTTGGCAACTCTGCTCTTGCTGCGCTGGTGCTTGGCGGAGCGGGTTCCAGCCAGGGGCCACGCGCCTTGCGGCCGGGGCGTCTTCTTGGTGAGGAGGCGGCTGGGGCGCCCCTGGAGCTTCGTCGCCCGCGCGGGGCGGGGTGCGGCGCAGCGGGACGGAGGGCGTAGGAGAGCCCCCCGTGGCGCGGACGAGCTCGGCGACGCGGTCGAGCCACTCTTCGTAGACGTCGTCGACGGGACGGTAGCGCAGGAGCTCGTTTGCCGCGATGATCGCAGCTCGAGCCTCCAAGGGCGCGCGGAGCGCGCGGGACGAAGAGCCAGCTGGGGTGAGCGAGGGAGTAGCGGTGCGGTCGTCTCGCCGCACGGAAGGATGCTCAGAGGACGCTTGCTGCTCGTTCTTCGCCGGGACAGTGGCGGCGTTGATGGCAGGCGACGGGGAACGGCGGGGACGCCCACCGACAGGGGCCGTCTGGGCGACGCGGGAAGCGAGAGCGGCTCGGCGCTCGGCGCGGGCCCGACGAGCGTCAGACATGGACACGATGGTCGGAGGAGAAACGGGCGGTGGAAGACGAATTCCGGCGCACCCCTACCCGGCGCGCCAAATGTGGGATTTCGGGCTCCGGCAGACCCTCGAGGTTCAAACTCTGGAGTGCGCGCGGAGATTACACTTCCTACCAACATGTACCCCTCCACCTCGCAAGAATCTAGGCTACGAGAAGAACAACACAAGAGACACAAAGTTTATACTGGTTCGGGCCACCGATGTGGTGTAATACCCTACTCCAGTGTGGTGGTGTGGTAGATTGCCTCTTGGGCTGATGATGAACAATACAAGGGAGAACAGCCTCGCGAGGGTCTGTTCTTGGCCGGGGCGATGAACTGCTAGGAGGAGCTCAGTCACCCTTCTCTCTCTCTTTCTCTTTCTGTCTGTCGCTTATGCCTATCTAACCGATTGCCGGGTTGCTCGATGTCAAGATGCCTCTACCCTGGGGGTGGCTAGTCCTATTTATAGGCAAAGGCCCTGGGCCTCTTCCCAAATATTGAGCGGGAAGGGCGCCAACAATTGGCCATTTTGAAGGGGAACATCTGGTACACTTATCCTGACTAAAGTTGGTCCTCGCCTGCCAAAGGCTCTGGTGATGACGTTGGCTTGGGCTCCACATTGACTTCTTCCTTGTCGCGGAGCTGGTCTTGGTCTCGTTGTACCGAAATGGGTGCCTTTGCTTGATCCTCCCACCTGCGCTTGCTCCCTTTGCACCAAAGAGGAAAGGGAGGACACTGCGCGGGCTGGCGCCTGCCTGGCGCCCTTGGTCGTCATGGCTTGCGTCATGGGCACCTCGTGAGGTACCCCATCTTGATCTCTCCGCCTCCTCGCGAGCCAGCCTAATGAGGCCGCGCCTGAGGAAGCTCCGTGTCGTCCGCCCCGCGAGGCTTGGCCGCTCGCGAGGGTCTTGAGTTTGTGTTGATGAGGATGGGCCGTGCTGGGCCCCCTTTGAGCCACGCCGCAGGGCGCAGGCAGGCAAGTCTGGGGACCCCCATTCCCAGAACGCCGACAGAAGTGGAGAAACTTTTCTGGTCGCAGTTCCACAATCCAGAGCTGTAACACCCCGGACGTAACTTGCCATATTTGTAACTCCAACTCTTGCCATTTTCGGCTATGTGATATGATATTCCCTCCGTGGTTGGGTTTTCCTTCATTTTGCTTTTTTGTTCATGTCATGCATTTATTATCATGTCATCATGTGCATCGCATTTGCATACGTGTTCGTCTCATGAATCCGAGCATTTTCCCCGTTGTCCATTCTGCAATCCGGCGCTCCTATGTTCCCCGGCGTCCCCTTTTACCTTTTTCCGTGAGCGGGTGTTAAACGGTCTCGGAATGGACCAAGATTTGTCAAGCGGCCTTGGTATAGCACCGGTAGACCGCCTGTCAAGTTTCGGACCATTCAGAGGTCGTTTGATACTCCAACGGTTAACCGGGTAACCGCGAAAGCCTCTTTTGGGTTGCAGCCCAAAACCCCTTCAAAACAGCCCAATAACCCATCTAAGTCACTCCCATGTCCATCGCCGTTCGATCACGATCGTGTGGGTGAAAACCGCACTCCATTTGGAGCTTCCTAGCCCCCTCTACCTACAAATATACCCCCTCTCCCGAAATTTGCGGATGAATCCACCCTAACCCTAGACAAACTCCTCTCCCGCCGCCGCCGGACAAAAATCCGGGCAGCGGACGTGTCCGCCCGCTCCGCCGGACCAACCCGGCGTCGCCACGTGTCCCCGCCGCCGTCTTCCACCGCGCGCTGCCGCCAGGCCCGCGGTCGGCCCTCCCGGCCCGGACCGCTCACCGGCCCCGTCGCCGCCTCCTCCGCCGCTGCGCTCGCCGTCCGCCGGCGTTGCGCGCCGCCGCCCGCCTCCGCGTCGCCGGCCCTGCCGCCTCCTCCTCGTCCTCGGCCAGATCCGGCGAGGATCCGGCCGAATCTTGCCGCCCCGCCATCTCCCTCCTCTCCGGCGGCTCCCCCGGCGCCACTCCGGCGCAACTCCGGCCAACCTCGTTTCCCGTGCCCGGAACCCTAGGTTGACCCGTTTTCCTCTAAGTCATTCTGTCAGTTATTTTGTTGCATGTTCATCGCATCATAATTGCTGCATACTGCTCCGTTTCGTGCGTGTAATATGTCAAATTGTTCGTCTGGATGAGTAAATCATTTCATCTCATTGCATCATTTTCATTTGGGCTCATCTTGATGCCCGAAATGCTGTTAGAAGAGGGATATGTGATGTTAGTTCCAGATTATTATCAGAACATGCACTTTTGTCATTTTTGCCATGATTGATGTGTGCATCCTATAAAGTTGAGTCCTACATGTGTTTTGAAATATGCCATGCTATCTTTCAAGGGGTATATGCCATGTATTTTTGTGATCTTTGTGGTGACTAGCACAAGCATGCAAACTAGGGTACATAATGTTGCTGATTTCAGAGACTTGGCAATTTCACTAAGTTATTTCCTGTTGTTATTTTTATGCCATGTGTTCATGTTGTTTCAGAGAGATCTATGCCTCTTTTGAGCATGATCAGTAAGAGTGTTTTGAGAATATGGATCCTCTCTATCCATCCATGCCTTTGTTCGTAATTATGGAGTGCCATAGCTTGCGTCAATCGAGCTCTACTTTTGCTATAAAATGTTACTGGCAGATTGTTTACATGTTATTCGATTTTGCCAAGCTTGGTGTAGTTGATCTTTGCATGATATGATGTTATTCTTGCCATGTCTAGTTCCTATGCCACGTCTTCTTGATGGATGTATGCTTAGTTTATCAGGAGATGCTCTGTAGTGAGTGCATCGAGCTCGTAAACATGCCTACTTGCTATCTGTTTTTGACATGTCAGGTTTCCTGCTAAGTCTGAAAACTGTAACGAAATTTGCTTAATTGACATGGGTGCTATTATATTTTCTGGTCCCTTTTAGCTAATGGTCAGTAAGGGACTTTTGTTCAATGCCTTGAGTAGATTCATGCCATGTCTTGTTTTGCTATATTGTGTTCCTGTAGCATGTTGTTTCCTTGCTCTAAACATGCCATGGCGTTATAAGTTGGTAATCAGAGCCTTCCCCGACCTTAGGAGCCCCCACTGATTGATCGTTTTTAGCGGCCGAGTTGTGTCTAGAAAAATGTTTTGAGTCATTTAGGAATTATGTATCGGAGAGTTTAGGAATTCTTTTTTACTTCCCAGTCTCCTCATCGCTCTTGTAAGGCATCCTGACGTAGAGTTTTGACTCTTCTCTTCTCAAATTTCACAAAAAAAAATTAGGATCACGCGGGTATCTTAGAATTGTTCCGATGGTTTTATGATGACAACATTGTCTTGGTGCCTCCTGTCAGCAGGGGTTTAGTGGAGGTGTCCCGGGGAGTTGAGCTCCGAGGTGTTGTCGTCATAATTTTATCGTTGCAGTTCTGGAATACCTGAGTTTAGTACGCCGACATCGAAAATCTCTTTTGTACAGTTGTTGGTGAGATAACCCTGATAGCCCAGTACTGAGGCGAGTGCGGGAGTATTGCCATAACTCGTATAACGGATGCTTTTCGAAGGTTGAGGTAGACGATTTCTGAAGGTTTCTTGGTTATGTGTTGAAGGATGGATACAGCTGGATCTAGGTATTGTTAGTTTGGGTGATATATTTTGTGTCCCCTGTATCCCTAACACCTGATTGCATAACCAGAAAGTTTCGGGAGTTTATAAGTGGGGGTTCATGTAGCTCTAGTATTTCTTCCCGCAGATATTTGGTTCGTGATTGGGTAATCCTTACCAAGTATTTGTTCACATCCGTACCTTGTTGATTTTATTCCATACCTTTTTCTAAGTGGCTTCTCAACTTATGGAAGTGTGATGATTTACTTTGGAATTCATTCGTTCATTCTTGTTCGAATGTTTATTGTGAAGACTATATGTTGCAATTTCGATCCTTTGATTCAGCTTGAATATATGTCTTTCAAGATGCTAATGGATGTCACCCTCTTCAGGATGGCTCCGCCAACGCGTCAGAATCCGGAACGCAATGAAGGAAGTCAGGCTAACCCTCCGCCACCACCTCCGCCTCAGGAGGCATGGCAAGCCTTGATGACAGCCACCAATGCCAACGCTCAGATTCTGATTCAGCTCTTGCAAGATCGCAACCAAGGGCAAGGTAATCAAGGAAATCAAGGCCAAGGCAACAATTAGCCGCATTTCGCTACCCTCAGTCAGTTCCTTGCTAATCAGCCAAAGACCTTCAGCTACTGTGTCGAGGCCACATACACCGATGATTGGCTCGTGGATATCAGCAAGCATTTCGAGTGCAGCAATGTCAGACCTAAGGACTTTGTCAAGTTTGCCTCTTTTCAACTCAAGGATCAAGCTGCTGAGTGGTTCCAACAATACAAAGATTCCAGAGGAGGTCGTGTGATTACCTGGGATGATTTCTGCCGTGAATTCAAAGCTCATCACATTCCAGAAAGTGTTGTTGAGACTAAGCGTGAGGAATTCCGCAATCTCAAGCAAGGCAACATGTCTGTGTATCAATCCACACTCAGTTCCAGAAGCTCTCTCGTTTTGCGAAGCAAGACATCCCTGATGAGAAGAGCATGATCTACCAATTCAGGCGTGGTCTCAGAGAAGATTTGCAACTAGCTCTCGTGCTTTTTGAGCCGTTAAAGTATGATGAATTCTACAACATGGCGCTGAAACAAGAGGCTGCTCAGCTCAAGTGTGAGGCATCTAAGAAGAGAGTCAGAGACGCAGTTCAGTCTTCTTCTTCCTCACTTGTGGCAGCTAAGCAACAGAAGTTCTGGTTGCCTCCTCCTCCTCCGTTCCGTCATCCTTACCAGCAGAAGAACTCAGGTGGCCGTGGATCTTCCCACCCACCCAACCCTGGCTATCAGAACAAGTCTCAGAATCAAGCTCCAAGGCCAAATGCTCCTTATCATCGTCCGCTCTCAGAGGTGACTTGCAACAAATGTCAGCAAAAGGGTCACTATGCGAACAAGTGCTTCAATCAAAGGTGCCTTCCGCCTCCTCCTCCTGTGAAATCTTCCAGCAATGCGGTGGTCAAGCATAATCCTAAGCATGCCAAGGTGAACATGTTGAATGCAACTCAAGCGGAGGATTCTTCAGAAGTGATCATGGGTAACCTTCCTATTAATGATATTCCTGCAAAAGTCTTATTTGATACTGGTGCTTCGCATTGTTCCATCTCAAGACCTTTCGCATCTAAGCATGAGTTGGGTTATCAAGTTTTGCCTAGTTCTTTATCAGTCTGGACGAATGGGCCGAGCTGAATAGGTTTTCCAGACTCGCCATGAAGTGCGTCATGAGTCATCTATGGCCGGAGAGATCGGAGCCGAAGAGTTATTTCAGCTTGGTGCAGCAATTCCTTGGTGCGGTGCTGCGTATCAATGCAATGAAGAGGTCAGCATGCATAGAGGGCGCACGAATGGCTCTTGCCCGTGTCAAGACATACTGGGCGGAGATGGAGACCACCGTTGTTGCATCCCGAGATTCGGACAAAAGCCGAGTACCCGCCGAGCACTATTTTCAGGAAGTCCTTCAAGGCGCTCGTGTAATAGAGACGCAGTGCTCGAAGGATGCTATGTTCTAATAGCATATTTTATTGTAAACAATATTTTGATAAATTGTAGAAGCCTTTTATAATTGTAGAAGCCTTCTATATATAATCTGAAAGATGGCAGTCGTCGGCTTCAGCCCCCACGCACATAGGCGCATTTTCACACTTGATCCAACATCTTGGTCCTACAAAGAAGGTGATAGCACAGCGAGCTAGGCAATCGGACTATAATGCTTTATCACTTTCACTTAGCCATAGGAGCTTGACAGTGAGGCTACTTAGATAGCCCCTGGTGGCGCCTGCGCTCGCCCGAAGTCGGGGCGCATATGTGCCTGGCCGGGAAACGACCCTTCGTTAATGCAGAGGAATCCTATAGATTCCGGTGAGTCATCGAGTGGTTGACCTGTCTCACGCTATATCATGACAGTCAGTTTTCGGCTTTCTCTATTGAGGTGCTCGCCTGGCCGAACCGGGGCACAATCGCAGTAGTTCTCCTGGTGCTGCCTTAGCCGATAGAGCGGAAGGTAAGGCAGCAAAACACAGGAGCCGGGCAACCCAACATTTGACCAAAGACATGATTTGGAGCTGATGCATATAAGGCCAAACTCGCGACGCCGAACACTCCCTAAGGTATTCGGTCTTTGTGAGTGCGGGCGGGACCACGCCCTTAGTTATAAGCCCCTAGTGTCCAAGTACGTGCTAAATTCCTGACATGGCCACATGCCAAGACGCCAGTCCCCTCCTTGATTATAACGAAAAACCGGAGGATGTGTATCAACAAGAGACAGTAAAAAAGGTTTACGCAGGGTCTTAATCTAAAAAGAATCCTTGGAACGGGTCCCTGCTGCACATCTGCGCTTGTGTCTCCGTTGTGCTGTATCCTGGACGGGCGCAACACGATGTTCATCTGTAAAAGAGAGGAACTTAGTTGAAAAAAGGGTCGTGCCGAACAGAAGTTATACTAAATAAGCAAAGTATAAATTGAAATGGGTAAAATTGAGCTTGATTGTCTCGTATTTTATATGCGTGGAGCCCCTAGCGCATGGGTATACGGCTATTAAGCCTTTATTAATTATATGTTTATGCCGGACTCGTCTAGCCGTGTCCGTGGTCTTAACGACCTGTTTGGATGTTTTTGGCTGGTGAAGCCGTTTTATTGTGGGGCTGTTAAGGCAGCCGCACGATCCTCCGCATGGGGGCGCGTTTGATGTTTCCCTTTAGTGAGATGATGCCTCGTGGACCGGGCATCTTGAGCGTAAGAGATGCGTAATGCGGTATTGCGTTAAAGCGAGCGAAAGCTTCGTGTCCCAGCAGTGCTTGATAGCGACTTGAGAATGGGGCGATGTGGAAAGTTAGCTTTTCGCGGCGGAAGTTATCAGGGAAGCCGAATATAACTTCAAGCCGGAGAAAACCCATGCAATGGGTATCCGGACCTGGCGTTACCCCTTGAAAGGAGGTTTTACTGTGGCGAATTCTTGTTGGGTCTATCCCCATGTGGCGGATTGTGTCCTGATATATCAGGTTTAGACCGCTGCCGCCGTCCATCAGGACATTTGTAAACTGGAGTCCGCCAATTATTGGATCGAGTACCAAGGCAGTCCAGCCTGCGTTCCTGATACTTCTAGAGTAATCCCGATGATCGAAGATGATTGGTTTTGACAACCAGTGGCGGAACTCCTTTGGGATAGGTCGTATGGCGCGTACCTTTATGGGCACCGCACATTTTGTTATGTGAAGTAAGTTTACTGTTTTTACTTCTTGTCGAAAATTCTTTTGTTTCCTGGTGCTCTGTTTTTGGGGTTCATCATCGTCTTCGCTTGGTGTGTCGATCCCCTTGTGTTCGGTGTTGAGTCTGCCGGATTGCTTAAAAACCCAGCAATCTCTATGGGTATAGTTTGCAGGCTTCCCAGGAGTACTGTGTAGCTGACATATATTGTCTAAGATTTTGTTTAAGTTGGACAGCTCGTCCATATTATCTTTGAGGGGCTGCTTTTTCTGATTCTGCCGTGAGCTTTTGAATCCGGCATTGACTGCAGTGCTCTTCGGACTGTTTTCCTTAGTACGGCGCTGGTCCTTGTTGCATCGCGGTTTTCCGTTTCCATCCCTAGTTTCGGATGTAGTTGGGTCGCTGGTGCTACATCTTGCCAACCAGCTGTCCTCTCCTGCGCAAAAGCGGGTCATGAGGCTTGTTAATGCGACCATTGTTCTTGGCTTTTCTTGGCCGAGGTGTCTGGCGAGCCATTCATCTCGGACGCTATGCTTAAAAGCTGCTAAGGCTTCGGCGTCCGGAAAGTCGACTATCTGATTCTTTTTAGTAAGAAATCTATTCCAGAATTGCCGAGCTGACTCTCCGGGCTGTTGAGTTATGTGACTGAGATCGTCTGCATCCGGAGGGCGGACATAGGTCCCTTGAAAATTTGCTCGGAAAGCGTCCTCGAGCTCTTCCAACTTCCAATTGTGTTTTCAGGAAGGCTTTTGAGCCAATGCCGGGATGGCCCTTTAAGCTTGAGGGTAAATATTTTATGGCGTGGAGGTCGTCTCCTCTGGCCATATGTATGTGGAGGATATAATCCTCGATCCAGACTCCAGGGTCTGTTGTTCCGTCGTACACCTCTATGTTTACGGGTTTGAATCCCGCTGGAAATTCATAATCCAGGACCTCATCGGTGAAACATAGGGGGTATGCGGCACCCCTGTATTTGGGTGTTCCGTGATGTTCGGATACTAGTTTTGTTGCATTGCTTACGAGAGCTTGCTTTCTTAGCCCATAAATAGATCTGGCTGGGCCATCTTTTTGATGCGAACCCTTGAGTGGATCGCGTGCCGGCTTGTGTGCGGCACCGCTTGCCGCTCCATGCTGGCTGTGGAGTCGTCTATCCGACCGGGTGGCTTTCTTACTTTTTGACTGCGGGGGCTCTAGGGCCTCCTCGTCGAATTCCGGTAGTAGCTTTTGCTTCGGATAACTTTTTGTGCGGTGACTGCCGCCGTATTTGTCTGCGGTGTTGAATATTTTGCTCCATTTGATTCTGAGTGCGTCTTCCGCGCTTTTGAGCTTCCGCTTCTGTTTTCTCAGGCTACGTGCAGTAGCAACAAGCCTTTTGTGGAGGTTCTTCTGCTCCATGAGCTTATCCGGTGTAAGGTCGTCCGGAATGCCATTTATGCCGGGGGTGGGTTGTTCGGTTTCTTTATCCGAGTTGCCCTGTTTGGACGGTTGCTCTAAGGCATGCTCGTCGTCCGCCGGCTTATCCTGCTCTATGGCTGGGTCTGTATGGCTGTCTTCTTTATCGAGGCGGGGCTTGGAGCGGCGTTTACGCCGCCGCTTTGATTGCTTTTCAAGAGATCGATCCCTCGTTGCATCCCCGTGTTCCTCGATGTCGCTTCCTTTAGGTGTATCCACCATGTACACATCATGAGATGAGGTTGCTGTCCAATGTCCTATAGGCGTTGGTTCATGTGCGTCTCCTGCATCGTCGTCCATACCGTCGATGTCTTCAGAGTCGAAATTGAGCACGTCGTTTAAATTATCGACAGTGGCTACCAAGTGGGTGGTGGGTGGGCTTTGAATTTCTTCATCGTCCGTATCCCAACCTTGCTGACCGCAGTCCGGCCAGGGCTCTCCTGATAAGGAGAGAGACTTTAATGACTTCAGAATATCGCCAAAGGGCGAGTGCTGAAAGATGTCCGCGGCGGTAAACTCCATGATCGGTGCCCAATCTGATTCGATTGGTAGGGGCGTGGAGGGCTCGGAGTCCGGAGAGGAGTCCAGCCCCACGGAGTCATGGGCCTTGCAGAATGCGGGGCTGGTGTTCGGCTTGATCGCCATTGGGATTCCAGCCCCCGTGGCGGCGTCCAACCACTCGTCCTCGATCAGCGAAGTTGGTTCTGAATCATGGGTCGGAACCGATGCGTGTGCGGCCTCCAGGGCACTGTTCGGTGGCAGAGCTAGATCATGCCCATCGCGATAGTGCGGCGCGCTCGGCTGTGGCTCGAACCCGTCGAAGATCAAGTCCCCGCGGACGTCAGCCATATAATTCAAACTTCCAAACCTGACCTGATGGCCAGGGGCGTAGCTTTCGATCTTCTCTAGATGGCCAAGCGAATTGGCCCGCAGTGCGAAGCCGCCGAAGACAAAGATCTGTGCGGGGAGAAAAGTCTCACCCTAGACTGCATCGTTATTGATGATCGGAGGAGCCATCGGGCCTAAAAGCGACGATACAGAGGAACTCTCAATGAAAACACCAATGTCGGTGTCAAAACCGGCGGATCTCGGGTAGGGGGTCCCGAACTATGCGTCTAGGCAGATGGTAACAGGAGACAAGGGACACAATGTTTTACCCAGGTTCGGGCCCTCCTGATGGAGGTAAAACCATACGTCCTGCTTGATTAATATTGATAATATGGGTAGTACAAGAGTAGATCTACCACAAGATCAAGGAGGCTAAACCCTAGAAGCTAGCCTATGGTATGATTGTTGTATGTTGTTCTACGGACTAAAACCCTCCGGTTTATATAGACACCGGAGAGGGTTAGGGTTACACAAAGTCGGTTACAATGGTAGGATATCTAAATATCCGCATCGCCAAGCTTGCCTTCCACACCAAGGAAAGTCCCTTCCGGACACGGGACGAAGTCTTCAATCTTGTATCTTCATAGTCCAGGAGTTCGGCTGAAGGTATAGTCCGGCCATCCAGACACCCCCTAACCCAGGACTCCCTCACACGACATTTGTTGGATAGACATTCAACGAGCACTGCTGCTAGAACCGTGTGTTGACTATAATAAGTTGACAAAGCCTTGCATGCGTGTCAACTTCTTTTTTTAGGGGACACGTCAACTTAATAGGCCCACAAGTGTGTGGCAGAGAACTTATAGCCCTTTTGCGATTTGTAAGAATGTGCAGCCCATTTTTGAATTCTAATGGAATTTACTACAACCCATTTACAGTTTGTTAAAAGTACAACCCATTTTCTAGCTAGGACAACGATTAATAATTTCAACCAACCGTTCAAGACAGAATTCAATAAAATTTCCCACATTTTGATGGGATCCGAAATATTTTTATCCTGAAATTTCTAGTCAAATTAAATATAAATTTGTATCACGTAAAAATCCAACGAAACATTGCGCGCGCAACAATTAAAAATTAAGATTTTCAAAATCCATAAATAATATTTTATAAACTAATTTCGTGTTTGGTGCATTTTTTTATAGTTACTGCCCAATTTTTATAATTACATCCCATTTATTATTTTTAAAGCCCATTTTCCTGTTAAGCCTAATGCATCCCTCCTAGGAAAGATTTGCAGCCCAGCGGGGTGGAGAATAACAAGTTGACCTTGCCTGGGTATTAAAAAAAGTATAGCTGGGCTAGCCATTTTCATCTTGAAAAATAATAATATCTGGGCTGGATATTTGTCCTGGGCTAGACGGGCCACAACCCGCCCAGTTAGTACCCTGCTCTCCTCTGAACAACAATGAAAACATCTCCAAGAAAAACTCTGCAGTGCTCACGCCTCAAAAACACAAATACTGTTTGAGCTGCTTGGTCCCAGCTGTCGGCCGTACCTTGTGCAATTCTCTCGTTTATATTGACTACATAGGTTGACAATGGAGTGGGACCGTGATGTCAGGAAACCAGGAGGAAGGAAAAAAAGTTATACATAATAAGGAGGCAATTGCGTACGTACGGCTATGGCCCTAGTGGGTCCCTACTGTCATCCAGTCAAAATAAAGTCATCTCCTGAATCCTCATGTTCATTGACCATGTTAACAATGCTCGGCGCCACGGCGAGCGCAACAACTTGAAGGACAACGGAGGGTCTGATACAGTGCCCGCTGCTCATTCAGGAAGCCAGGATCATCGGACACCTATGAGCACCTTCGAGAGACTGAGACGACATGAAATGGTAAGGCCGCGCTTGGGAGCTCTGGTTTATTTCACACTTGTAATAAGATAAAAGTGTAATTTACTCGTCATCGGAAACAACGCGTAAAATATAGGCGTAATGAAACCGAGGGCCCGAGGTCTGTAAGTAAAACCGGCAGGTTACGCGTGTAATTTGAGAGACCAGTGTATATTTTACTAGTCAAAATCGACCAACCAAGCGCTTCGCCCGAGACCATCTGCTTTTATTTACAACCGTCAGTTTTACAAGCGGTTTTGGCTGGAAAATGATGATCCAATCACGGCCTGAGATGATGAGTTGGTCGAAAGATCATATGGTTTCACGTCTAACCTACCCGACTTGTCGTATAGGCTATGAATGAAACATAAGACGATGAACTTCTTAAGCACGGAAACAACAAAAGAGGATGATCTTCTTAACAAGCAAATCACTGGCATTAGATCGGCATGCAAAACAATACGAAGCATTATTCTCAGGAGGCATGGTGAATAGCTCATGATGCCGCATGCCACAACATTCCAAGCTCAACTTTGCAATCAAACACAAGACCTGGCATTACATAGACAATATTCAAAACAAACTCTTAAAATATCTTACATAAGTCAACATTCATGTGACTATGCATCTTAGTAGAGTAAATATTTACTTCTGAACTAAAGACAGCAATAGGAAAAAACGATCGACGTTGCTCACAGCAAAGGGTGTCCCACTCAAAAATATCAAATGCATGTCTTCTGGCTATCATCAATGAGCATAAATTGACAAGGTTTTCCAATTCCAATATATTAAACTAATGTCAACTTTGACAAGCTTTTCCCATTCAAAATATGTAATGCCTATGATTGTGGAACGGGCAGGGTATGTCATGAGTTTGTCATCTGATAGTCCAGTGGCTCAAGGTGATGGCGAATGATTAGAGAACCATTCGATGTATTGTGCATGATGAAGTATTATGGAGGACATGAACCATCTGAACATTTTGTGCAGTTCCACTAAAATCAAGCTGAGCATCCCTGTGGATTTCGTATTTATATGCTGCCAGAAAACAAAGACACATCAGCACACACATGAATATTGGCCCAGTGTCAACCCACCAATCGATGGACTAACAAACTGAAAGTACGGTAAACAGATTACCATACCCAGATGCCCCATCATTGTTGCTTAGAGTGACATTGACAGACTTGGAGTCCTGTCCTGGCTTCTTGGTACTTGTTTGGGCACTTGTTTGCCCAGTGTTCCTCCGAACCACAAGTAAAGCAACCATCTCTCTTTTTGTCTTTCTTCTTACCCTTCTTAATGGCCAACGCTGGCAGCACCATTCAGACATATAGTCCGGTGGCTCAAGGTGACAATGAATGATTAGAGAACCATTCGATGTATTGTGCATGATGAAGTATTATGGAGGACACAAACCATCTGGACATTTTGTGCAGTTCCACTAAAATCAAGCTGAGCATCCCCGTGGATATCGTATTTATATGCTACAAGAAAGCAAAGACACAACAGCACACACATGAATATTGGCCCCAGTGTCAACCCACCAATCGGTGGACTAACAAACTGAAAGTACGGTAAACAGATTACCATACCCAGATGCCCCATCATTGTTGCTTAGAATGACATTGACAGATTTGGAGTCATGTCCTGGCTTCCCGTACTTGTTTGGGCACTTTTTGCCCAGTGCACTCCATGTGTTGTAGAGTTTCCTATGCTCTCTGCAGACTAGTCATGTCACCAGCGTCTACTAATACTCCATAAAGCTTCTCGATCATTCCTTGTGTAATGTAGCGCAAACAGTGACTGCTTCTTTCTGCAAAGTGGTAAGACCAACTGGACCCACTAATGCAGCAGTTTGCCTTTTACACATTGGCTCCTTTTGTGCAGTTCAACTAAAATCAAAGTCGTAATAAAACCGAGCTTTAATTTGATATCCCTGTAAGCAACAATAGGTATAAGGGAAACAATTATTGAGAAATAACGGTTGATGACTTGTACTCCTAGAAGAAAAACATCTACTGATCTACCTTATCTTAATGGGAAACAAAGTAGGACAGTAGCAATTCTCAATCAGTGTGATTCATTCATATTAACTGAGACATTATCTTAACAATGCCTTGTTTCAACATGTATAAAGAACGACAAAGCAAAAAAGTACCATTCCTAAAACAATGCGACTGATTCATTTTAACAGAGACATTATCTTAATAATACCTTGGTTAAACATGTAGAAAGAACTACAAGCAGGATAGTACCATTTGTAAAACACTGTAACTGATATATAATAACAGAGACATTATCTGAACAACACATTTCTTAAACATGTACTCCGGCCTATCCCTAACAGAAATGGTACTCCTGCCGATCCCTAACAAGTGTTGCAGTTTTGAACTAAGATTCAGCAGTAAATTCTGAGGAAAGTCGGTACTGACCTTTCAAGGACAAGATTTGAAATAACTCGTGAGGAAGACCTAAAAGAGATCTCAACACATATATAGAAATCCGGTCTCCTTTTGTGCAGTT
Organism: Aegilops umbellulata; assembly: GCA_032464435.1. Classification (NCBI taxonomy): domain Eukaryota; kingdom Viridiplantae; phylum Streptophyta; class Magnoliopsida; order Poales; family Poaceae; genus Aegilops; species Aegilops umbellulata. The sequence goes on along the minus strand of CP136055.1, from coordinate 442,337,282 downwards.
CCACCAAAATTAAGCGAAGCAAAATGTCGCAATAGCAACAAGTTGAATAGGTATCCCTGTTTTAAAAGAGGCAAAAAAGGAATCAATTACTGGCCAATAAAGGAGGATGAAACATGCGGCCACAAAAATGGTAATCCCGCCAATCCCTAACAAGTGTTGCAGTTTTGAACTAAGATTTGGTAGTTAATTCTGAGAGTGGCATTGCTTAACATTGATTCAGTAGTTAATATGAATCAATGCAACCGTTAAGAATGCAACCGTTCGTTAAGAATGTAATTTACTTTCAACAGTGGCATCTCAAAGCACACTGCACAATCATGTGGATGAAGGCCTGTACTGACCTTTCATGAGACAACAAAGATAAAATACGAATCTGCCAACACAAATAGGAAATCCAATCTCGTTTTGTGCAGTTGCACTGAAATCAAGCAAAGTCGCCGGTGTGACATTTAAGTTTGCTATAGCAACAAGTTGAATAGATATCCCTGTTTTAACAGAGGCAAAACAGGAAACAATTACTGGCCAATAAAGGAGGATGAAACAAACGGCGACAAAAAGAATCATCTAACTTATCTTGATGGAAAACAAAGTAGGATAGTAGCATTTCTAAAACGACTGCAATGATTCACATTAACAGAGACATTCTCTTAAACCATCATTCATTAAGAATGTTATTTACTTTTAACAGTGGCACAATTTTCCAGCAGCATTCTTAGATTAACAACAAAAAAATAGTTGTATGGGACATGGGACATGCCAGCACCATGTGCGTCCACACGTATAAATGGGTGATGCAGAGTATGTAGCCAAGCAGCATATCTGCGTTGGTCCCATATTTGTTCTCTTTGAAACTTTTTCCTATGTGAGGGCAACAAATCTAGTCCTGCATGAACTACCTGACTCCCCAGTTTCTTTCCCTTTTCAACAAAGAGATTGGTTCCTTACAGATGTGTGTACTGGCTTACCCCCTTTTTTCCCTTTTCGACCAACAAAGCGGCTGGATAGCCAGTCTATACACTTTCCCTCCCTCCTTTCCTCATTGAAACATGTCCTAGATTCATGCTCCACCCCACTACACCCTTCTTTCCTCTTTGAACCAAGACCTAGATTCGACTACAGAATCGAAAAAGATCCGCATGCAGCTAGAGCAATGACGGTTTCAAAGAAACTTATACCTTAGGGTCGTCGGGATGTGGCAAGGCATGCGGCAGGAGGCCGGATCTGCCCACAATACGTACGACGACGAGGAAGAAGGGGTCGGTGGCCCTCCCGCATAGGCACTGGGTGAAAGTGAACAGCGCAGCCGACAGTGGATTACCTCCCTCGCCAAAGGCGATAGAGTGAACGCTGCACCTCCTCCCCTTCCCGGTGCGACGGGATCTGGACGCCTCCTTCACCAGCTGTGAGGGGGGGAGAGAGAGACAGAGGCCACAACACAGTCTTGTTTAGATCTGGTGAAGAGGATGAGAGACTGTGAATATAGCAAACCCTAGCAAAGGAATGCTGAAATTTTGTGCAACAATGGCCATCCAATTTTGTGCAGTTCCACTAAAATTGAGGCGGACATGCCCGGGTATGGACATACACATCGCTGTTTCCAAAAATATAAAAAAGGGATATAGTGTTGTTACTTTGTTTAACAAGATTAACAACGACATCTCAATTATCAATAAGAATTATGAAAAGTACACCAACAAACAGAAGCATCATGATTATCTTGATGGGAACTAAACCAGGATACCCGAGAAAAAAGCATTTCTTCATTTAACCAGTGATAGTATTAGATTAGCAGCAGCAATAGGAGCATGTGGACAATGACAGCACAACCACCATGTACTTTTTTGTTGAAACAACATGTATACCTCCACCGAGGCATAAATCAGGACAACTTTTTGAGTGACATTTCCTCTATAATAGTAGGTGATGTTGGACTAGCCGACGAACCCTAGCTACTATACATGGGGAGCTGGGGAGTAGTCGCATAGAAGAAAACCCGCATGCAGCGACCTGGGGAGCTGGACCAGTACAAGAAGTTATACCTCAGGTGGGCGAGATGTCGCTTAGGCGGGCGGGCGGGATCTGCCCAAACGACGGTAGCGAACAAGGGCGCGGAGGACCTTCGTCCGCGCCAGCGCCGGCTCCGAGAGGACGGTGTGCATCGGCTTCCTCCATCGCCGACGGAGACAACGTCAACGCTGCACCTCCTCACCTCCCGCAGCGGACGGGATTCGGCCGGATCTATGACCACCGGTGAGGAGAGAGATAGTGTGGACGCCGTCATCTTGTTTTGATATGGAGAGGGTGAGAGAGCGAAACGCGATAAACTCTATCAAACAAGAGGCTATAATGGAGTAAAAAATCTCTCCATAGAAGTGGTTTTAAATAGAATATGCACGTTCCCGGAAAAAAGAAACGAAAACTGGCAGACAATTTTTTAACGTACCAAGAAAGAAATCTCGATTAAAAACACGCCCCCGCTTCCAGGTCGCGAGAGTCGTCGCGCACACACACATAGACATAGACATGCATATCCGTGTTTACGTAAAATTCCATTTCCATCTCCATCTCCAATCATATTTGTCCAACTGCCACATTATTTACGTTGTTAGTTACATACGCGACAATATTAACATACAACATCTCTTGTTTGCGGGCGTTCGGACTGCTGCCACGGGAGCTCCTGACCAACTCGAACCCTCTTAATCACCCGCGCGTGCCTCCCGCCCGAAACGGTTAGTGCTGCATTCATGCCCGGCCAAAGTGGACACGACTGGCACCGGCATTGAAGCGACGCGCCAGCCGAGAGAGCGTCGCCCACGCTGCTTCCAGGTGCACGCGACTGCTCCACGTTCAAAGGTCACAATAGCCGGCCACAACATGCATGTAAAAATTTCTTGGGAGTCCATGCTACAGCTAGCTGTCCTCCCCCAACTCGTCAATCTCTTCCACTAGTACTAGTACCCCATGGCGCGATCCATCGACAAGCAGGCGAGAAAGTCATCGTATACTCGGTTTGCGGTGAGTGGCATGCCGAGCGACCGTGTGGGGTCGAGCCGTGGAGGAGGGTGAGACACGAATGCGAGAGACGTGATTTAAACGTTGGTTTTGCTCGATGGCGCGATCCAACGAAGCGAAACATTGGTTTCTCTCCGTTTCCATTTTTTCTCCGAAAAAACGGAAACTTTCCACTCCATTTTCATTCCTACTCCAAGGTTGCCCCATTACAACATTCCATCAAATACAAAGGAAAACTAACACGCATGCTGATTCATCTCAATGATTCACAGATCATAGCCAATATTTACTTCACAACTAAAGACAAAAGTTGTGAGAGAAAGAAAAACCACTGATGGGGTCACTACGACTTAAACCCTAAACCCTAAACATGATTTAATTTCCTCGCCAGGTAGAAACTGTTGAAGGAAAGACGGCTGGCACCCTCGCATCATACGATGCTTTTGTGCAGTTCCACTAAAATCGAGCTGAGCATCCCTGATGGCAAAGATATTGAAGAAGTGTGATTAGAATAATAGTACTTGCACTAGTTCATGAGACATAAACTCATCACAAGTAGAAGCCGGTAGAGGTAGACAAAGATCGACATGGAGATGGAGCTATGTGGGGAGCTGCGGCAGTGGAGCAAGCCGGCTCCAAAAGGAAGATGTACTACTTGGGACGTCGGGCTGTAGCTAGAAAAGAGCGGTTGGGACGCGGCATCGGCCCATTCCGCGGTGACCCCCGATTGGGACGCACCGACTGCGGATTTTCTCCCTCGCTGATGTCGACCGCGTCTACGTAGAACATTGTTCCCTTCCCCCAGCTGCAGGATCATGCCGGATATGTGACCAGCGGTGTGGCCACCGTTGTTCTATGATTGTGAAGAGAGCAACCCAAGCAAGCAGGCTTGTAGCTTAGGCTCCTGCTAGTGTATATATAGTGGTTTTCTTTTTCTCTCCATATCAACCATTTTATATTGCGTACGTGTCATTGAAGAGTGAAATGATGGTTGCTTCTTCTGACCTACTTACTGTGTGATTTGATTGCTCCTTTAGTGGCCCCTACACATACTCCCCCTACGTGTATGCAACAGTCATATGTACATGATAACCCACAAGTGTAGGGGATCGCAACAGTTTTCGAGGGTAGAGTATTCAACCCAAAATTATTGATTCGACACAAGGGGAGCCAAAGAATATTCTCAAGTATTAGAAGTTGAGTTGTCAATTCAACCAAACCTGGATAACTTAGTATCTGCAGCAAAGTATTTAGTAGCAAAGTAATATGGAAGTAACGGTAACGATAGCAAAAGTACTATTTTTGGGTTTTGTAGTGATTGTAACAGTAGCAACGGAAAAGTAATAAGCAAAGAACAATATATGAAAAGCTCGTAGGCATTGGATCGGTGATGGAAAATTATGCCGGATGCGGTTCATCATGTAACAGTCATAACATAGGGTGACATAGAACTAGCTCCAATTCATCAATGTAATGTAGGCATGTATTCCGAATATAGTCATACGTGCTTATGAAAAAGAACTTGCATGACATCTTTTGTCCTACCCTCTCGTGGCAGCGGGATCCTAACGGAAACTAAGGGATATTAAGGCCTCCTTTTAATAGACTACCGGACCAAAGAATTAACACATAGTGAATACATGAACTCCTCAAACTACGGTCATCACCGGGAGTGGTCCCGATTATTGTCACTTCGGGGTTGCCGGATCATAACACATAGTAGGTGACTATAGACTTGCAAGATAGGATCAAGAACTCACATATATTCATGAAAACATAATAGGTTCAGATCTGAAATCATGGCACTCGGGCCCTAGTGACAAGCATTAAGCATAGCAAAGTCATAGCAACATCAATCTCAGAACATAGTGGATACTAGGGATCAAACCCTAACAAAACTAACTCGATTACATGATAAATCTCATCCAACCCATCACCGTCCAGCAAGCCTATGATGGAATTACTCACGCACGGCGGTGAGCATCATGAAATTGGTGATGGAGGATGGTTGATGATGACGATGGCGATAGATTCCCCTCTTCGGAGCCCTGAACGGACTCCAGATCAGTCCTCCCGAGAGAGTTTAGGGCTTGGCGGCGGCTCCATATCGTAAAACGCGATGAATCTTTTCTCCGATTTTTTTCTCCCCGAACACGAATATATGGAGTTGGAGTTGAGGTCGGTGGAGTTCCAGGGGGCCCACGAGGCAGGGGCGCACCCCCACCCTCGTGGAAAGGGTGTGGGCCCCTTGGCCTTGATTCTTTCACCAATACTTTTTATTATTTCCAAAAAAATCTCCGTGAAGTTTTAGGTCATTCCGAGAACTTTTGTTTCTGCACATAAATAACACCATGGCAATTCTGCTGAAAACAACGTCAGTCCGGGTTAGTTCCATTCAAATCATGCAAGTTAGAGTCGAAAACAAGGGCAAAAGTGTTTGGAAAAGTAGATACGACGGAGACGTATCAACTCCCCCAAGCTTAAACCTTTGCTTGTCCTCAAGCAATTCAGTTGATAAACTGAAAGTAATAAAGAAAAACTTTTACAAACTATGTTTGCTCTTGTTGTTGTAAATATGTAAAGCCAACATTCAAGTTTTCAGCAAAGATTATGAACTAACCATATTCACAATAACACTTAGGTCTCATGTTTACTCATGTCAATGGCATAATCAACTAGCGAGCAATAATAATAAATATCTGATGAAAACACTTTTTCAAAACAATCATAATATAATATAACAAGATGGTATCTCGCTAGCCCTTTCTGAGACCGCAAAACATAAATGTAGAGCACCTTTAAAGATCAAGGACTGACTAAACATTGTAATTCATGGTAAAAGAGATCCAGTCATAGTCATACCCAATATAAATTAATAGTAACGGATGCAAATGATAGCGGTGCTCTCCAGCTGGTGCTTTTTAATAAGAGGGTGATGACTCAACATAAAAATAAATAGATAGGCCCTTCGTAGAGGGAAGCAGGGATTTGTAGAGGTGCCAGAGCTCAATTTTAAAGCAGAGATAAATAATATTTTGAGCGACATACTTTCATTGTCAACATAACAACCAAGAGATGGTGATATCTTCCATGCTACACACATTATTGGCGGTTCCCAAACAGAATGGTAAAGTTTATACTCCCCCTCCACCAACAAGCATCAATCCATGGCTTGCTCGAAACAACGAGTGCCTCCAACTAACAAGAGTCCCATGGGAGTTTTGTTTGCAATTATTTTGATTTGGTTTGCATAAAGCATGGGACTAGGCATCCCGATGACCAGCCATTTTCTCGTGAGTGAGGAGCGGAGTCCACTCCTCTTGAGAATAACCCGCCTAGCATGCAAGATACAGACATCCCTAGTTGATACACGAGCTATTCGAGCATACAAAACAGAATTTCATTTGAAGGTTTAGAGTTTGGCACATACAAAATTACTTGGAACGTCAGGTAGATACCGCATATAGGAAGGTATGGTGGACTCATATGGAATAACTTTGGGGTTTAAGGGATTGGATGCACAAGCAGTATTCCTGCTTAGTACAAGTGAAGGCTAGCAAAAGACTGGGAAGCGACCAACTCGAGAGCGACAACAGTCATGAACATGCATTAAAATTAATAAACATTGAGGGCAAGCATGAGTAGGATGTAATCCACCATGAACATAAATATCGTGAAGGCTATGTTGATTTGTTTCAACTACATGCGTGAACATGTGCCAAGTCGAGTCACTTAAATCATTCAAAGGAGGATACCACCCTACTATACCGCATCACAATCATTTTAATAGCATGTTGGCACGCAAGGTAAACCATTATAAACTCCTAGTTAATTAAGCATGGCATAAGCAACTATAATCTCTAATTGTCATTGCAAACATGTTTATTCATAATAGGCTGAATCAGGAACGATGAACTAATCATATTTACAAAAACAAGAGAGGTCGAGATCATACCAGCTTCTCCCATCTCAATCAGTCCATCATATATCGTCATAATTGCCTTTCACTTGCATGACCGAACGATGTGAATAATAATAATAGTGCACGTGCATTAGACTAAGCTGGAATCTGCGAGCATTCAATAAATAGGATAAGACAAGGCAATATGGTCTCTTGGTTAAATCAACAATAATGCATATAAGAGCCACTTAAACAATTTAATCATGGTCTTCTCCTATCGACCCCCAAAGAAAAGAAAAGAAATAAAACTATTTACATGTGAAAGCTCCCAACAAGCAAAAGAAGAACATGAAATCTTTTTGGGTTTTCTTTTAATTATTACTACTACAACAAGAAAGTAAACTAGCTAAATGCTACTACTAATTTAATTTTTTTTGGTTTCTTAAGGTTTTTCAAACACACAAGAAGAAAGCATAAAAAGGAAAATAAACTAGCATGGATATTATAGTGAAAAACTATGAGCACCGACATCTAGCAATGAGTGCGTAAACATCAATGTAATGTCGGTGAGAAATACGTACTCCCCCAAGCTTAGGCTTTCGGCCTAAGTTGGTTTATGGCCACGGCTGGCCTGGCGGATATCCATAGTTGTAGTTGGGGTCGTACTGAGAAGAAGCCTCGAATTGCCACTGGTTGGCAATTGCCTCCGGATCCCACTGGTAATTAGACTGTCGTGGAGGATCAAATTGTGGTTCCGGCTCTGGCTCTGGCTCTGATGTAGGGTTCCAGTAGGCGTGGATGGCCGCCAGCGGAACGAGATACTTGTCTGCAGATGAATCAAACAAGGAAGGAGCAGGTAAGGTAATAGTCTCAGGGTGATTGTTATCAAATAACAGTTTATATTTAAGCTCCCTTTCCCTATTCTTAACAATAAAATCATGCGCTACCATACTCTTATAGTCTAGAAAAACAGTAGACAACAACTTTTCTTCTTTCTCATAGTGCCTAATAGGTATGTTATAGTATGCAGCAAGGTGCGAGGCGAAGATGCCTCCCACGATGGGGCCCTTAGTATGGTTCATATTTAACCGCTTTGCAACAATAGCGCCCATACTAAATGTGTGATCACGAAACAAGGCATGGAACTAAATAATAATATCAGGGACACTCAGGTTTCCACAGTTTCCGCGACCAATTAAGCATCTAATAGAAAATATAGCAAAGTAACGTAGAACAGGAAAATGTATGCTAGTGATTCATGCGTCGGAAACCTTCCTCGCTTCCCCTACAACAATTGCATCAATAAAGCCCTCCACATTGTTACTATGGGGTTCCTCTATGATACCCGAAAAAGGTAACTTGCAAACCTGATAGAGTTCACGAAGGGTCATCTCCTTATACTCATCATATATATAGAAATCCATCGTAGGTGGTGACCTCCTAGAATGGAAATGAAAATTTTGCACAAAGATATTGGTGAGTAAGAGATACTGTTCACGTTGGTCGCGGAGGAAGTCGGTGAGGCCTGCATTCTTAGCCAACTCATAAAAATCTTCATAAATCCCGGCTGCTCTCAAGAAATCATCGCAAGGCCATTCACACGGCCGAATCTTCGCGGTACGAGGCAGATTATATTTGGGCCTCTCTTCTTCTTCACTTTGTTTTTCCTTTGAGCTTCGGCTCAATGAACCCCTTAAAAATCTCTTCATCATTTCTGAAAATTTCTGAAATTTTTAGTAACTTCAAATAAAAGTGAACCAAACTCAAAAAAATTGATAGCAACTACTCCTACAAGTGCCTAGGGCCTATATCATGCATTAGAACTACTTGGAACCATATAAATTTAACATGCAAACTCAAGAACATGGTCACCTAGGCAACACAAATTTGCAATGAATAAAGCACTAGAACAAAAACTAATTGGACCAATGGTAGAGTCACATACCAACGAACAATCCCCCAAAGCAGTTTTGTGAGAGGTGCTTTGATCAAGGAGATCCAAAATCGCAGCAAAATGAGCTATAACTCGTGCTTGAGCTGGATGGTGATTTTTTGGAAGGAAGAAGAAGTGTGTGGGTGCAGGGATAAGTGGAGGGGAGCCACCATGGGCCCACGAGGCAGGGGTGCGCCGAGGGGGTGGGCACGCCCTGGACCCTCGTGCCCAGGTGCTTGCTCCCCCTACTGTGTTCTCAGTGCCAAATATTCTCAAATATTCTAGAAAAAATCATATTAAATTGGCAGGGCATTTGGAGAACTTTTATTTTCGGGGTATTTTTATATTGCATGGATAATTCAGAAAACAGACAGAAAATACTAATTTTACTTTATTTCAACTAAATAACTGAAAGTAAATGGAGGGTACAGAAGGTTGTGCTTTCTAACTTCATCCATCTCATGCTCATCAAAAGGAATCCACGAACAAGGTTGATCAAGTCTTGTTAACAAACTCATTCTGAATAACATGGAACCGGAGAAATTTCGAATAACACTATGTTACCTCAATGGGGATATGAACATCCCCAATCATAAGAATATCATATCTCTTTTTGACAGTAGGAAGAAGAAATTCAAAACCTCCAAAAATAATCGATGGAATTTTTCCAATAGAGTTGATACTATGAACTTGAGGTTGTTTCCTCGGAAAGTGTACCGTATGCTCATTACCATTAACATGAAAAGTGACATTGCCTTTGTTGCAATCAATAACAGCCCCTGCAGTATTCAAAAAGGGTCTTCCAAGAATAATAGACATACTATCATCCTCGGGAATATCAATAATAACAAAGTCCGTTAAAATAGTAACGTTTGCAACCACATCAGGCACATCCTCACAAATACCAACAGGTATAGCAGTTGATTTATCAGCCATTTGCAAAGGTATTTCAGTAGGTGTCAACTTATTCAAATCAAGTCTACGATATAAAGAGAGAGGCATAACACTAACACCGGCTCCAAGATCACATAAAGAAGTTCTAACATAGTTCCTTTTAATGGAGCATGGTATAGTAGGTACTACTGGATCTCCAAGTTTCTTTGGTATTCCACTCTTAAAAGTATAATTAGCAAGCATGGTGGAAATTTCAGCTTCCGGCATCTTTCTCTTATTTGTAACAATTTCTGTCATGTACTTAGCATAAGGATTCATTTTGAGCATATCAGTCAAACGCATACGCAAGAACATAGGTCTAATCATTTCAGTAAAGCACTCAAAGTCCTCATCATCCTTTTTCTTGGATGGTTTGGGAGTTAAACGCATGGGTTTCTGAACCCATGGCTCCCTTTCTTTACTGTGCTTCCTAGCAACAAAATCTCTCTTATCATAACGTTGATTCTTTGATTGTGGGTTATCAAGATCAACAACAAGTTCAATTTATACATCATTATCATTGCTAGGTTGAGCATCAACATGCACATCATTATTAGCATTATCACTAGGTTCATGTTCATTACCAGAACGTTGATTCTTTTAGTTAATTTACTTTTCTTGCTGTAGTAGTAATAATTAAAAAGAAAACCCAAAAAGATTTCCCGTTCTTCTTTTGCTTGTTGGGAGCCTTCCCGTGTAAATAGTTTTTATTTCTGTTCTTTTCTTTGGGGGTCGATAGGGGAAGACCATAATTAAATTCTTGAAGTGGATATTATATGCAGTGTTGTTGATTTAACCAAGAGCCCATATTTCCTTGTCTTCTCCTATTTATTGAATGCTCGCAGATTCCAGCTTAGTCCAATGCACGTGCACTCTTATTATTATTCACATCGTTCGGTCGTGCAAGTGAAAGGCAATTATGACGATATATGATGGACTGACTGAGATGAGAAAAGCTGGTATGAACTAGACCTCTCTTGTTTTTGTAAATATGATGTGTTCAGCGTTCCTGATTCAGCCTATTTTGAATAAACATGTTTGCAATGACAATTAGAGATCATAGTTGCTCATGCCATGTTGGATTAGCTATGAGTTATAATGGTTTACCTTGCGTGTCAACATGCTATTAAAATGGTTGTGATGTGATATGATAGGGTGGTATCCTCCTTTGAATGATTTAAGTAACTCGACTTGGCACATGTTCACACATGTAGTTGAAACAAAATCAACATAGCCTTCACGATATTTATGTTCATGGTGGATTATATCCTACTCATGCTTGCATCCAATGCTTATTAATTTTAATGCATGTTCATGACTGTTCTCGCTCTCTAGTTGGTCGCTTCCCAGTCTTTTGCTAGCCTTCACTTGTACTAAGCGGGAATACTGCTTGTGCATCCAATCCCTTAAACCCCAAAGTTATTCCATATGAGTCCACTATACCTTCCTATATGCGGTTTCTACCTGCCGTTCCAAGTAAATTTGTATGTGCCAAACTCTAAACATTCAAATAAACATTCTGTTTTGTATGCTCGAATAGCTCATATATCAACTAGGGCTGCCCTTATCTTCCATACTAGGCGGGTTATTCTCAAGAGGAGTGGACTCTGCTCCTCATTCACGAGAAAGTGGTTGGTCACCGGGATGCCCAGTCCCATGCTTTATGCAAACTAAATCAAAATAATTGCAAACAAAACTCCCCCTGGGAATGTTGCTAGTTGGAGGCACTCGTTGTTTCGAGCAAGCCATGGATTGATGCTTGTTGGTGGAGGGGGAGTATAAACTTTACCATTCTGTTTGGGAACCGCCTATAATGTGTGTAGCATGGAAGATATCGCTATATTTTCGTTGTTATGTTGACAATGAAAGTATGCCGCTCAAAATATTATTTATCTCTATTTCAAAACCGAGCTCTGACACCTCTACAAATCCCTGCTTCCCTCTGTGAAGGGCCTATCTATTTACTTTTATGTTGTCATCACCCTCTTATTAAAAATCACTAGCTGGAGAGCGCAGCTGTCATTTGCATCCATTACAATTAATTTATATTGGGTATGACTATGATTGGATCTCTTTTTCCATGAATTACAATGTCTAGTCAGTCCTTGATCTTCAAAGGTGCTCTGCATTATTGTTTTGCGGTCTCATAAAGGGCTAGCGAGATACCATCCTATTATATCTTATCATGATTGTTTTGAGAAAGTGTTGTCATCCGAGATTTATTATTATTGCTCGCTAGTTGATTATGCCATTGATATGAGTAAACATGAGACCTAAGAGTTATTGCAAGTGTGGTTAGTCATAATCTTTGCTGAAAACTTGAATGCTGGCTTCACATAGTTACAACAACAAGAGCAAACAGAGTTTGTAAAAGTTTTTCTTTATCACTTTCAGTTTATCAACTGAATTGCTTGAGGACAAGCAAAGGTTTAAGCTTGGGAGAGTTGATACGTCTCCGTCGTATCTACTTTTCCAAACACTTTTGCCCTTGTTTTGGACTCTAACTTGCATGATTTGAATGGAACTAACCCGGACTGACACTGTTTTCAGCAGACTTTCCATGGTGTTATTTATGTGCAGAAACAAAAGTTCTCGAAATGACCTGAAACTTCACGGAACGTCTATTTGGAAATAATAAAAAATCCTTGCAAAAGATGAAGACCAGGCGGGCCACACCCTAGCCACGAGGGTGGGGGCCCGCCCCTACCTCGTGGGGCCCCTGGAGCTCCTCCGACCTCAACTCCAACTCTATATATTTGCTTTCGGGGAGAAAAAATAATAGAGAAGGATTCATCGCATTTTACAATACGGAGCCGCCGCCAAGCCCTAAAACCTCTCGGGAGGGCTGGTCTGGAGTCCGTTCAGGGCTCCGGAGAGGGGGATTCGTCGCCATTGTCATCATCAACCATCCTCCATCACCAATTTCATGATTCTCATCGCCGTGCATGAGTAATTCCATCGTAGGCTTGCTGGACGGTGATGGGTTGGATGAGATTTATCATGTAATCAAGCTAGTTTTGTTAGGGTTTGATCCCTAGTATCCACTATGTTCTGAGATTGATGTTGCTATGACGTTGCTATGCTTAATGCTTGTCACTAGGTCCCGAGTGCCATGATTTCAGATCCGAGCCTATTATGTTTTCATGAATATATATGAGTTCTTGATCCTATCTTGCAAGTCTATAGTCACCTACTATGTGTTATGATCCGGCAACCCCGAAGTGACAACAATCAGGACCACTCCCGGTGATGACCGTAGTTTGAGGAGTTCATGTATTCACTATGTGTTAATGCTTTGGTCTGGTACTCTATTAAAAGGAGGCCTTAATGTCTCTTAGTTTCCATTAGGACCCCGCTGCCACGGGAGGGTAGGACAAAAGATGTCATGCAAGTTCTTTTCCATAAGCACGTATGACTATATTCTGAATACATGCCTGCATTACACTGATGAATTGGAGCTAGTTCTATGTCACTCTATGTTATGATTGTTACATGATGAACCGCATCCGGCATAATTCTCCATCACCGATCCAATGCCAACGAGCTTTTCACATACCGTTCTTCGCTTATTTACTTTCCCGTTGGTATTGTTACAATCACTACAAAACGCCAAAAATATTACTTTTGCTACCGTTACTTTTGTTGCCGTTACCACTACTATCATATTATTTTGCTACTAAATACTTTGCTGCAGATACTAAGTTATCCAGGTGTGGTTGAACTGACAACTCAACTGCTAATACTAGAGAATATTCTTTGGCTCCCCTTGTGTCGAATCAATAAATTTGGGTTGAATACTCTACCCTCAAAAACTGTTGCGATCCCCTATACTTGTGGGTTATCATCTGCCACCTCACCGCTGCCCAGCCGGAGCCTCTTCCCCGATGACGTTGTCCACCGCAATAGTTCGACGTCCCTCGTCCACCTCCCCGGATGAGGATTCGTCGTCCATCTCGTCGTTCCGCCGGTTAAGCCGCCCCTTCCTCCACCTCTAAGGAGCTGCTCCGACGATCGCCTCGTCTATCGCGGCTGCTCCATCCCCACAGCACCGCCTTAACCTGCCCACCAGAACCGCAACATCCTCACCGACTCCTCGGACGAAGCCGAGGCCTACTCGGCGCCACCAAAGAGGTTGTACACTCATCGCATTGCACCTTCTCCTTAACTCGACCTCCCGGCACCGATGGTCCTCCATCCCGCACCCTCATGGAGGAGCTAACTTGAAGCCGGCGCCGTGGGCGACATCTCCATGGCGGCTCTCCCCCAGTGCGAGGCCCCTTCGGCGGCGGCGGCCATACCAGCCGGATGTGCTGCTGCTGCTCCGGCTCTCGCTCGCTCACTCGCACTGCTGCTGCTCCGCCCTCGCTCGTGCTGCTGCTCTGCTCGGATTTAGTTACACTTCAGTCGACTGAATCGACTTTTGGGTCAGTCGATTTTCAGGGGGTGGGGGGCTCGCCGGAGTTAAGGAAGAACCACCCGCAGCGGGGACGGGGGCTCGCCGGAGAGGTACCCCACTATCTATCTTAGGGTTCAGGGTGGGCCGGGGGGCCTAGAGGGCTGGCCGGGGCGGCAGCGGACCGGTGGTGGGGAGTTGTTTCGAGGCGGCGAGGCGGCGCTGGGGCCGGCGGTTCGGCCAGTGGTGGCTGGCGGCTTAGGGGGTGCAGGTTGAAGATGAACTGCAGGCCCTCCATAGCTACATGTCAAGTGCCTCTCTACTACCATTGTGTTCAGTTTTGACAGTAACATTCAGATTCCACGGTAAATTTCAGTTTCGACAGTTAAGTTCAGAGTCAACAGTTTTTACCTCATTTGTTGTAGTCAGGTGGTTTTTGGTGATGTAAATTTTACATCTATGTTACAACATTTATTGGAGATGCTATTAGAATCCCACTTGAGATTGACGATGTCTGTCTTGTGCTGCTTCAGCCTTGACGTCTTACGGCTCACCGGAGCTGCTCCAACAACAGAACGATCCATCATAACAGAGCAATGCCCTGGACGCCGTCTACAGATTCCTCAGATCTTCCTCCACACCTCCAACAACCACCTCTGCCTCAACTGCTTCAGCGACCAATACAATGATGCTGAGGTCGACACGGCTATGGCAAAGAGGTTGTACACTTGTTGCATCACTTATTACTATACATTCATGTCGATCCATTAGGGCTATTTTGGTTCAACGGAAAAACATAGCAATAGGGAATTTTCCAATGACACTACTATTCAATTATTCATGCATTTTGTTGAAAGGAATGAAGCAAAACATCCACCTGGACCTACTTTTCAAAATCCTATGCATGAAAACAAGACCAAGTGCATTAGTGGCAGAATAACATTCTAACTGTACACGCTTTCATATGGTTTCACTTTATTTTGGCCATGTTTCTTTGCATTCCTCTGCTCTTCCAATTCCTGTAAACCAAACACCCAAGTTGACAGAAATCATGTGTTTACAAATGCTCTGTTTACCATGTGCATTCCTATCCTATTCCGGTGTTTTTCCTATCCCTGCATTTTTAGAATCATGCAAGCCAAATGAGCCCTTACAGAATTACTTCAGTTACAGGTAGGTGTCGAAGGGAACTTTGTGTGGTTTATCCTACTCCTGCCGCGACGTTGTCCACCTCACCTGAGCTGCTCTATCGACAGAAACATCCACCAAACCAGACATCACGACTCCTGACCGTCTTTTGCCACCTCAGATCTCATTCCCTGCTGCCGACACCCACCACAACGGCATCACCATCATCGACTCAGAAGATGAAGCTGAGGAGTACACGGGTGGTCGCACTCTTTTGTTTCTACTTATGTTATGCATTGCTTAAAATTACCTGCTACTTTATCGTCCTGTTCACCTCTTGGACTCCAAGTCAGGTCCAAATTAATGTTCAAACTTGAGTTCTAAATTAGTTGTGGGGCACATATCGAGGAAGCAATGAATAGTATCTCTGTCTAATATCTGGTTCACCTAGGGTATGCCTATGTTGTTCATCTTGGGTGGGAAACAAATAGTAAAGCAATCATCATCTGTCTTTTTATTAAATTAAAGCAATCATCATCCTACTATCATTATTTTTGGATCCATCCACTGGTTGTTACTGTCACTCTAAATTTCTGCATGCTCTCCTTACATAATCTCACCATATTTTTTTCGTATGCATGTCAGATATTGTACACATTCATGCTGAACATGTAGAGAAAAAGAGAAGAGTTTTGTGCGGCAATACAATGTCATGAAGACATTGCTCCATGGTGGGTTCAATGGCAAACCCTCCCAACCCCTCTCCAGATTGTAATCCAGAGGAAGATATCTCTTCTGAGGCGGATTCAGATGCCGCTGACCACTCCTATTTACCCCCCAAGGTGTTTGCTCTACCTTGGTATGACGATGTTAGTAATATCATGCATATGTTGCCTTGCAGTGCCTACTTTTGACATCATATATGTCATCTGCTTAGTTTAGACATGTTCTGTAATGCCACCTGTTTAGTTTCTATATCATATATGGGAATTATGCAGTCTCATGTCTTTTAGCCAGCCATAATATATGTGAAATGTGCAATGCCATCCTATTTAACCAGGCATCATATATTTGAATGATATCTTGCCCATCCTTTTCTTCATTACATTTCCATTTGTCGACAATGTTTGTACATTAAACTACTCTTCCCGTGAATCAGCCATTTGGGTGGGAGATTGAAAAATCTGGAGTGAAAACAAGGCTTTCAGAGCAAACAGTGCTACCTGTCGAAGCAGATCTCTTGTTGGGTCCCAATAGCTCCTCAGAGATGGATTCAGATACAGATGACCAGTCCTATTCCCCTACCGAGGTGTACGCTCTAACTTGGCACGGTTATACTGCTCATATCATGCATATGTCTTGCATTGCATAGTTTAGACATCATATACACAATATTCAACACCATGTTCTTAGTTCATACATCATATCGAATGCCCTCTGTTTAGCATATAAATCACATATGTGAATTAAATGATGCGATCCTGATTACTTAGATAACATGTAGGTGAATTATTTCATGAGATCATGTTTAGTTATTCATCATATCTTTGAATTATGTTATGCTATGCTATCCAGTTTAGATAAACATCATATATGTGAAATTATGTCATGCTATCTGTTTTAGTTAAACAATATACATGTCAACTATTTCATGTCCTCTTTTTTCCACACTATCTATTGCATCTGTCTCTCATACAATGTCTGCATATTCAACTATGTTTCCTGTTTATCAGCCTTTTGAATTGGAGCGGGTGATGCCAGTATCTAGCGGACTAAAAACACGGTCTTCAAATAAAATAGTGCTACCCCTTGGTGGAGATAGCACCCCGGTTGTACATGCACGAGAACCATCCCTACCACACATAACCCAAACTCTCGCAGATTGTACCCCTACTACGATGGCCAGAGAACCGGCTTCACCCAATCTAACCCCAACCCCAGCAGATAGTAACCCAGTTCCTGTTGACACAGCACCATCTCCACCACAGAGCTCCCAAACAAGAGGAGTTAGTATGGCAGCTCCAGTGCCCAAAGGGCCAATACTACCACGGCGAACCCCAACTCCACCAGTTAGTATGCCTATT
The DNA here is from genome assembly GCA_032464435.1 of Aegilops umbellulata. Taxonomy (NCBI): domain Eukaryota; kingdom Viridiplantae; phylum Streptophyta; class Magnoliopsida; order Poales; family Poaceae; genus Aegilops; species Aegilops umbellulata. Next base: position 442,319,895 of record CP136055.1, on the reverse strand, counting down.
CTTGTGGAGGAAGCACAACCAGCTAGTCGTAGTTTAACATCTATCGCATTTGATGTTGTTAAATCTTATGTGCATATCTTCCCATCTTGGAAATATTATACCGAAGATGAAGGAAAATGCCAGTTGCAGGTGTTTGTCTAGGAGTTATGTGTAAGTAATGTTATTCATGGCAATTACTTTGCTTTGTCCCATACATCCTACCTCCATGATGGTTATAATACAACAAATTTTCCCATTTTTCTCTATAGAGAAGGACCGATTTGGAAACTCAGGATGAGGTAACCTGTGCTAATACCTCTGCTATCTTCAAGAATGCTTGGTGGCAGTATCGGAATTACCTGAAGAAAACGTACTTCACCGGCAAAGAAACTCATCAAATTCCCTTACGTTCTCCAAGAATGTGGTAAGGTCTATGAGCTCATTTTCTATTTATAAGTACTATATTCTTGCGTCTTACTGTACTCTGTTCATGTAGAACAAGTGCCTAAACCTGAAGAACAATTGTTCTAATTTAAGATTCCATTGCTATCATAGTTCAAAAAAGCGCTAGGCGTTAATTGTGTGTTTTGCCACCGCCTTGCGCTTCACTGACCAAAGCGCATGCTTATGCACAGTTATGCATAGATTAAGCGTAGTTATGCGCAATGCGTTTTACCAACGCCTAGAGCCTAGGTGCGCTTAAGTGCTCGCTTAGGCGCACCTTTTTTTAACTATGATTGCTATCGTGCATACTGCTTTGCTCTTGTATCACTGTATTTACTCATACAAACTTATTTTTAAATTGAAGGATCCAATCGAAACTCCAATGGCACAACAGGTATGTTCATGCATGTTTCTTTAACAGGTTTGCTCTTATCAATAGCTATGTTGATTTCAATTTCAATTGTGTATACAGTTGACTTCTCATATCATGCACATTACTAGCATCACAACAGAGCCAATAGTGTTGTTGTAGATGTAGACCCATGGTACCCATCTGAAATCTTGTTGTGCCGTGTAGTTTCCCACGCTTTGTATTCTTTCACTGCTACTTTGTCTTGAACTGATATGATTTGAACCGTGTCTCTATTTTGATTTGGCAAGACAATGCAGTGACCAGAGGACATAGATATATGTTTGTTTGATGCTTTTATTATGTACTAGTACTTGGCAATAGAAGACTTGGTAGTTTAATCCTGTCCACCTTACTAATGAACTGGTTCATCGAAATGAGTTTCATATACTAGTACATGCTAAACCTGTCATGTGTCTGCTTGTTTTTTCTTTTAGAATGCTGACAGAATATTGGGGAAGAGTGCCTTATTAAGCAATGGTAAAGGAAGTAATGCCGATAAGGTTCAGGATAGTGACACATCCTTGTTGGTCTCCAACAAATATGATAAAATAGCTAAGGAAGACTATCTCGAAGACAGTGAGACAACCCCAAAGTCTTGTCTTGGTTTACTGTTCGAGTTACTGGCCACTACCGCTTGCACAAGCTATTCAAACTCACTATCTGAATCAGTTCGGTTTCTTGAGTCTCAACTACAAGCTAAAAAACATCGATCAGCTGTGCTGCGACAAGAAGCGGAAGGACTGCGGAAGTCCCTGGAGCATTCATATGCATACTTTCTGGTGCAACAGCAAGCGTTGGAGGATTTTAGCGCCAAACAGGACAAAGCTAATAAGCTTGCTAAGCTTATTGCCAGCATGGTGGATACCCAAGAAAACGTTTTTTGAGCTCTTCTGAAGTTGTTTCAGTTATGCTCTTGTTTTGCTGCCGCGTTCATTTGCACTGGTGGCCAATTTTGACAGCCAGTGTATGTAATATGCTGCTTTGTTCCCTATATTTGCACTGGTGGCGAACTTTGATGCCCAGTGGATGTAATATGTGTAATAGCGGTAATAGACTAGCGTTAATTGCTTGCTTATTTATTTCCTTATTGTCTTGTTTAGTTGTTTGCTTGTAGTCAATGCAGTTCTTTTTCTGTGTTTTTCTAGTGGCCACAATAACCTATTTTTGGAAACTAGGCCTAAATAATCATGGCAACACACTGACTATTGTAACCATGGGCCTCCTGTGGGCCGTATGATCCATGGGCCTTCTATGGGCCGTAGGATCCATTGGCCTTCTATACGGGTCGTAGGATCCATGGGCCTTCTACGGGCTGTACGATCCATGGGCCTTTTATGGGCCGTAGGATCCATGGGCCTTCTAAGGGGCGTATCATCATTTCGCCAATCATGGGCCGTACTATTCGTGGACCATAACGGGTCGTTAATAGGCCGTATTTGATAACTCTATGAAAACAACCCAACGGTTTTTATGAGATGAAAACAGCCCAACGTATTAACGGGCCACAAATGGGCCGACTGTAACCACGAGCTGAATTCGGCCAACAAGCAGAAAATGGCAGTAACGGGCCGTAAGTAACCCGAATGCTGGAAATGAGCCCAAGAATAAATGGGCCCTGAGAAGGACGAAAGATAACATGGGCTGGAAACGACCCAATGGAATAATGGGCCGTTAATGGGTATGAAGTGATACACTGTTCATTACGGGCCAGTTTCACCATGGGCCGTTAATGGGCCAAGAGTTACATAGGACCTCATATGGGCCGAAAGACGTCATGGGCCATACATGGGCCGGAAGTTAAAACGGGCTAGAATCATATTGGACGGTCCAGATGACGGTACTGGGCCTAATTCGGAGAGGTCGTAACGGGCCCTGGGTTAGCGAGCTGTAAATGGGCTATATGCGAACATACCGTTAACAGGCTTTCCGTGGGCCGGCCCACCACCTTTTGACAAAGTCAAACGGGTCGGCCTTTTCACAAGAATGGGCCTATCTTGGGCCGTGCCACGTGTCGACGTATCATAGGCGCCTTGGGTCCAATTAGTGGATGACATCTGTCCCAACGGTGAGCCGACACGTGTTTCCTCCAGCTAATGATGATTTTACACGTGGAAAATCCCTATTGGTCGAGGCTGTTAATGGGTTATCGGATCCAAAACTGGACCCGATAGCTTAACGGCGTTCCGTTACGGTGGATGCCACGTGTCTGTCACCCTTGATGAAAGCACTTCTCTGATGTGCGATTTATCGTCATGGAAGTGGACACTTCCGTGATGATAATTTTGGTAATGTCATGGAACACTTCTACGACAACACAGGTATGACTATCCTGATTCTGTCATAAAATCGTCATGGATGTACATGCATGACAAAAAACGTGACCTACTATGACAAACATGTATCATCATGGAAGTGTATTTTTTTATAGTGAGTGGAAGATTGCTATTTTTGCATTTATCATTTCCTTCAGCTCCTCATGGGATTGAAACTCATACTGTAATGGAACACAAAAGAAAGTTAAAAAAATTCCAAACTACGAACATGCCCAGGACTACTATGAGGACGCATACAGATGGCTCGAGAATTTGTGATGTTTTAGTAGTGATTTTTGCTTGGTTTCACTGGAATTATTATTACTCTTCGGATATTTCTAACGCTAATCCCTCGAAAGAGAAAAAAACCCAATTCAACGGGCGTAGCAGAGCAAAAGATGACGTTCCATACGACCGCAAGCACCCGTATGAGCGGTCGTATGGATTGCCACCTGCTCCACCACGTCTATACAAGCAACTTTCATGAAGGGCCCAGGGGAGGAAGAGAACCATAGCCGCCGCCACACCATCCAGAAGAGGAGAAGAGATGATCTGAAGAACCTTCAAAGATCATCTTAGTAAAGGTTCTTTCATCTCCATCATCATTATCCCCCTTTCACTATTGTAAGAGGAATTCCAATTGGGAGAACAATTGTAACTCTACTCAATCTCATATGGAGATCAAGACTATTCGAAATATCCATTTCATCTTATTGTGGATCTTCCCAGTAATATCAATATGGTTTTCATGGGTTTTATCTCTGTTGTGATTGATCTAACTTTTCCATGCATCTGCCAATCATTTCATGTTGCTTGGCAATCAACTTAGTTATCTTGTTTCTTTCCTTTTTCTCTTCCACATATATCCATGCCTCCTTTCTGATCTTCCCCTTTTCCATCTCTTGAAGTTTCAGTATGACTCTGTCCAAATCAGCTTCCACTTTTTTACTTTTCTCCACTTCAATTAGATAGTTACTTCGGACTTCCAACACCTCCTCACTCCTCTTCTTGAACTCCTCAAACTGTTTCAGACTCAGGCTTCCTAAAGCAATGTTTTCTTTGTTTTTTGCATCACTTTCACTAGTTCTAAGTTTTTTCCTCATATCATCACCCACCTCATCTTGCTCCTCTGTCAGAGAGTTCTTTATATTTTCATCATACTAGCCATGCTCAACCACTTCCTAAGTTTAGGATAGATTATGTAGATCATCAGATCTTTGCCAGTAACTTCAGTGTAAACATGAAACTTTTCAAAGTCCCTCAAACCCACCTTGGCTCTGATTTTTTTCCTGGTAAATAGTGCCCATATCAATTTCCAACACTGGCCAAAGAGTAGGTGCAACTTGATACATGCCAAAAAAATGTCTGAAACATTCAGGCACCTTTTCAAATCTGACCAGCACTCTATACAATTTTCCTACTACCTGAGTGTCATAGGTCCAATTTTCCACATTTATGATGGCTTTAGTTCCTAGAAAATTGAAGTCACCAAATTTATGCAACTCTATCAGCCTGCCTTTGTTAGCAAATCTCATCAGATAGGTACCTTTTCCCTGCTTCTTACATCTCCATTGCCAGTTCCAGCTGAACATATAGTTGAATCCTTCCAAAAACTGAGTTTCACTGATCTCACCAGACATAGTTATAATGATTGCCATTGGATCTGCCTGCTCAATATTCTGAACATCTTTTGAATTTTGTACTATCAACAGTCTAAGCCATGTGGCAGCATACCCCAAAAATTTGGGCACTGGATTTATCTGCCTCAACCATGCACATTCTTGAGTGATATGAGAATTTTTCCACGGATTATGCAGTTTCCTAGCTTGCAGCCTCTATTGGCATGTCTAGGTCCTTGCTTTTATTGCAACCAGATCTAAAATTGTTCCGAGTTTCGCCAACATCAACCCCATCTCTTGTTGACTTGTCGTCCACTAATCTACCCAATCATATTCTCATTTCTAGACCTAGAGTCAATTACACTACCTGAGCCATTCACCCCTTAAGCCACCGTCTTACTTTTTTTATTCTCCTTAGTCCTTCCAGTTACTTGGTTGTACTCTTGGTTCCTCCCAATCGAAGTTCCATCCCCTTGGTTGTTTTGAGCAATCTGGGCCAGCAGTGTCCCAAACCACTGTTGTTGTGGTGTCAGATCTAGGTTGCGTGAGGGAGAGTAAAGATTTGCCTCCACCCCCACCCCATTCTGCTTCCTAGATCATTCCTCCTTCTCAGGCAGAGAAGCAGGACCTCCCAAACCATCAATTCCTAACGTCCTCTGACTGTTGTGGCATCCTTTTGCTTGAAAATTTCTCTCTGCATCTCTTGGACTAAACCTCTCCTTTCTTCGCCCATAAAAGTTTTGTGAATTGTTGAAGCGGTCTACCTCTCCCTCTTTCTTATGGTACTGATAATTGGCTCTCCCCCTCTGTTAAATCTCCCTGCCCCATGGGCTCCTCCATTGCCCCTATACATCTCCGCCTCGCTCTATTTGTGGTTGGCTTGTGGGCAGGGAAACCCTTGCTCATCAAAAGGATCAGACTCTCCTCCTAGAAGAGAGAAAGAGGTGAGGTATTTATCTCCTCAAAGGCTCTAGAAGGCGTATTCCAAGAATGCGTCTTTAGTTTTATTCCAAAATTTCCCCTCTGTATAATATGGGTTTAAGTCATATCACTATCAGAGGGGACCAAGCAACCCAAATTGGAATTGCTTGTGCCATATCTCTTATCCTGTCCTGGCGCCACTTTTTTTATCTTTGTAGGTAACAGGGCAACTATGCAAAACCATATCATCTAAAGCTATGATACGTCTCCTCGTATCTATAATTTTTTATTGTTTCATGCCAATATTATACAACTTCCACATACTTTTGGCAACAATTTATATGATTTATTGGACTAACATATTGATCCAGTGCCCAGTGCCATTTCCTGTTTGTTGCATGTTTTTTGTTTCACAGAATATCCATATCAAACGAAGTCCAAACACGATAAAATTTTATGGAAAATTATTTTGGAATATATGTAATTTTTGGGAATCGAAATCAACATGAAACAATGCCCGAGGGGCCCACAAGCTCAAGAGGCGCGCCCCCTACCCAGGGCGCAGCTGGCAAGCTTGTGGGTCCCCTGTAAGGCGGTCGGTGCCCTTGTTCGGCCACAAGAAAGCAAATACCCGGATAAAAATCATGTTAAAATTTTAGCCCAAGGATGAAGAAGAAGGAGGGGTATCTCCGCCCCTCTCTCGTGGTGGCACCGGAACACCGCCGGGACCAACTACTTCGTCGCCGTCATAACTAACTCTCCACCCCTCTATGCAGCGGTGTATCACCTCTTCTCCCCGTTCTAATATCTACTCAAACATGGTGCTCAACACTATATATTATTTCTCAATGATTTATGGCTATCCTATAATGTTTGAGTATATCTGCTTTGCCCTATGTTGATTGATAGTCATGATTGGTTCGAGTTGTATGTTTTATTATTGGTTTTGTCCTATGGTGCTCTCCATGTCGCGCAAGTGTGAGGGATCCCTGCTGTAGGGTGTTGCAATATGTTCATGATTCGCTTATGGTGGGTGGCGTGAGTGACAGAAGCACAAACCCGAGTAAGTGGGTTGTTGCGTATGGGAGTAAAGAGCACTTGATACATAATGCTATGGTTGGGTTTTACCTTAATAATCTTTGGTAGTTGTAGATGCTTGCTATAGTTCCAATCATAAGTGCATATGATCCAAATAGAGAAAGTATGTTAGCTCATGCCTCTCCCTCATATAAAATTGCAATAATGATTACCGGTCTAGTTATCGATTTCCTAGGGACAAATAACTTTCTTGTGACAAAAGCTCTCTACTAAAAGTAACTTAGTTGTTTCTTTATCTAAACAACCCATAGCTTTTATCTGCGTGTTCTTTATTATCTTGCAAACCTTTCCCATTACACCTACAAAGTACTTCTAGTTTCATACTTGTTCTAGGTAAAGTGAACATTAAGGGCAACTCCAACTCGCCGACCCAAACGGACGGCGGATTTGTCCGTTTTTTGTCCGTTTGGATCGGCTCGGCGGACATAAATGTCCGCTTCCATTTTTGGGTCGACGCATGCGCCCAACGCTGCCCCGACCCATTTCGACGGCGCGCAGAAAAATTTAAAATGCAAACATTTTGAAAATTAAAACAAACATTAATTAAACATTAAAGCCGGCCACGAAGGCCGACGATAGTCCACGCGTCAACATCTAAACATAAAAAACTAACTATGAGGCGCCGAGCTGCCCTAGGCATCCTCTTCATCATCGTCAGGGCCGGTGAGGTCGATGAGCCCAGGGGAATGTCGTGCTCCAGATGGTGTTGCGTCGGGCGCGGGCTGTGCCGCTGCTGCTTGCACCGCCGCTTCCTGAGCCTGGCGCGCCTCTTCCTCAGCCTCGCGCTCCTCATCCTCGGCATCGTGCTCGAGCATCTAGAGGTATTCGTCATGGCGGCGCTCCTCGGCCAGCCGTCGCTGGCGCCATTGTTCAAGGTACGCTGCCTCCTGCGCCGGCGTCGCCCCCATCCAGACCGGTGGAGCACTGGCCCATTCGCGCACTCGCCTGGTCCATGAGTAGCGCTCGATGGGCTCTGGCTCCGGCTCGGCCTTGACGGCGGAAGGCGGGGCCACCGGCGGCACAACGTAGTCGCCCGCTGTAGAGAGGGCCATGGCCGCCTGGTACGCCGCCTCCTCTTCCTCCCTGCAACGCTCCTCCTCCTCGCTCTCCCGGAGGACGACCGCCATGGTCCCCTGGAAGGCGACCTCCGCATGCTAGTCCTCATCATGGACGACGAGAGGGGTCGGCGGCGCCCTGCGGCCGACTTCGCGGACACCGCACCGCCTGGCCTCCTCGTGCTTGAAGGCGAATCAACGAGCCCAGTTGGGCGAGTCGAAGGTGTACGCGGTGTCGCTGCACTGCTCTGGCGTTAGCTGCGCCCACCGGCTCCGCACCTCCTCCACGGCACCGCCGGCACTGGGATCCTCTTCGAATCCAGATGCCAGTTGTGCGACAGGATGACATTGGGGTATGGGAGAGGCATGCGTTTCTGCCAGTGCCACTCCGCCTGGTGCACTGGCACGTTGATGCATTGCCTCTGCCGGCGAGCTGGCGCCGATGGAGGCGGGGGGGAGCTAAGGTGTAAAAGGGATGGCGGGGGCCTTGCCCTTAGCATTGCTGCTGCTAGCACCGGAGAAGAGCCCCATCTAGGTTGACTAGGGTGGCTAGGGTTGCCACCAATGGGGAGCAAGATGCGGACGAGAGCTTTCTGAAAGCGGATGAGGACGACCCCCCCCCCCCCCCCGCACGGTCGGCTTAAAAAAGGACGACCGTTGTCACTAACGCGTGGGCCCAAGGTGTGCGGTCGTCATAAATTAAGCTGACCAAACTAGCCGCTGGGTGGTTGGACGACCGCTAGGTGGGGACGCGGCAGACACCAAGAAGGCGTGCGTGGTGTCCGCTTCACGACCATGCCGACGCATTACTGCCGCAAATTGGTTGCAAATGCGTCGGCACGGACGCGAAGCAGACATGATTTGGGTTTGGGTCAGTGCGTTGGGTCTCAACTTTTGTCCACGTCGACCCAAACGGACGCAGCCAGACAAAATAGGTCGCCCCATTGAAGGTGCTCTAAGCGTGCGAAGAGTTGTTACCTGTCTAATTATGGCTGGAGAGTGCAAATATTTCTCAGAACCAATAAGCTTACCTGTCATCTCCGATGAAGACCCAACCTCCTCATCGGAGTCATCCCCGGCCTGTAGCCAGAAGCAACTACCAGCCAGCGAAGCCCCTACTCCATAGTCATGAAGCGAGCGAGGCTGAGTAGGTGGGGACAGCAGCGAGGAAACCTGGGTGACCTTTTGAGCAGGAACAACACTGCTCTGGCCTTCTTTGTCCTCTGGGGCGACAGCATCGCCCTCCGCATCTGTCGATTCTCCGCCCCCTCTCCATTGATGTCTACTACGCAACCTTCTTCTTGTAGACGTTGTTGGGCCTCCAAGTGCAGAGGTTTGTAGGACAGTAGCAAATTTCCCTCAAGTGGATAACCTAAGGTTTATCAATCCATGGGAGGCGTAGGATGAAGATGGTCTCTCTCAAACAACCCTGCAACCAAATAACAAAGAGTCTCTTGTGTCCCCAACACACCCAATACAATGGTAAATTGTATTGGTGCACTAGTTCGGCGAAGAGATGGTGATACAAGTGCGATATGGATGATAGATATGAGTATTTGTAATCTGAAAATATAAAAACAGCAAAGTAACAAGCGATAAAAGTGAGCGTAAACGGTATTGCAATGCTAGGAAACAAGGCCTAGGGTTCATACTTTCACTAGTGCAAGTTCTCTCAACAATAATAACATAATTGGATCATATAACTATCCCTCAACATGCAACAAAGAGTCACTCCAAAGTCACTAATAGCGGAGAACAAACTAAGAGATTATTGTAGGGTACGAAATCACCTCAAAGTTATTCTTTCGGATCGATCTATTCAAGAGGGGGAGAAACATCATAAGATCCAACTATAATAGCAAAGCTCGCGATACATCAAGATCGTATCATCTCAAGAACACGAGAGAGAGAGAGAGAGAGAGAGAGAGAGAGAGAGAGATCAAACACATAGCTACTGGTACATACCCTCAGCCCCAAGGGTGAACTACTCCCTCCTCGTCATGGAGAGCGCCGAGATGATGAAGATGGCCACCGGTGAGGGATCCCCCCTCCGGCAAGGTGCCGGAACAGGGTCCCGATTGGTTTTTGGTGGCTACAGAGGCTTGCGGCGGCGGAACTCCCGATCTATTCTATTCCCCGAAGTTTTTAGGCTATATGGATATATATAGGCAAAAGAAGTCGGGCAGGGGAGCCACGAGGGGCCCACGAGGGTGGAGGGCGCGCCCGGGGGGGTGGGCGCCCCCCCCCCCCCGCCTCATGCCTCCCTCGTTGATCCCCTGACGTGCACTCCAAGTCTCCCGGATTGCTTTCTTTCCAAAAATAACTCTCGCGAAGGTTTCATTCCGTTTGGACTCCGTTTGATATCCCTTTTCTTCGAAACACTGAAACAAGGGAAAATACAGGAACTGGCACTAGGCTCTGGGTTAATAGGCTAGTCCCAAAAGTGATATAAAAGTGTTTAATAAAGCCGATAAACATCCAAGATGAATAATATAATAGCATGAATACTTCATAAATTAAAGATACGTTGGAGACGTATCATCATCCCCAAGCTTAATTCCTGCTCGTCCTCGAGTAGGTAAATGATAAAAGAAAGAATTTATGAAATGCGAATGCTAGCAGGTGCATAAGTTTGATCAATGATAATTTCAATCACCTTTTCTAGCATTATTACATGTCATAACAGTAGCTCAACTCATAGAACTTTTCATGATCGAGTAACAAACTATTCACATGTTAAAGTATAGACAATAAACTTTCTTGAAAACTAACAAACCGTGTTATTAGTCATCAAACCATTACAATTCATCTTATTTTCAAGAAGAGTCTATGTCAGAACTTTGATTTAGCAAACTCCACATACTCAACTATCATTTAGTCTTCCATGATTGCTACCACTCAAAGCATATTTTTAGAACAAATAGTATTCATCGAACACAGGGAAAGATAGGGGCTTAATGTTTCGCCTCCCAACCTTTTACCTCAAGGGTAATGTCAACAATAATAATTCATGCTCAAATATATTTGAATGGCCATATATGCTTAGATCTTTCCATCACATGATGCGTGCCAACTAAAGAGTAGGTTGGAATGAGAAGGAATACTACTGACTCTTGCATAAAAGTAAAAGATAGTCCCTTCACAGAGGGAAGCAGGGATTTGCAGAGATGCCAGAACTCGAAGCAAAAACAGAGATGAAAATAATTTTGAGAGGTATGCTTTCATTGTCAACATAACGACCAAGAGTTCCCAATATCTTCCATACTACATACATTATAGGCGGTTCCCAAACAGAAAGGTAAAGATTTTACTCCCCCTCCACCAACAATCATCAATCCATGGCTTGCCCGAAACAACGGGTGCCTCCAACTAACATCAATCCTGGGGGTGTTTTGTTTGCAATTATTTTTGATTTGATTTTGATCTTTTGATCATGGGACTGGGCATCCCAGTTACCAGCCATTTTTCTCATGAATGATGAGCGGAGTCCACTCATCTTGAGAATAACCCACCTAGCATGGAAGATACTGACAGCCCCAAGTCGCTACATGAGCGATTCGGGCATACAAAACGAATTATATTTGAAGGTTTAGAGTTTGGCACATGCAAATTTACTTGGAACGGCAGGTAAATACCACATATAGGTAGGTATGGTGCACACTCATGGAAGAAACTTGGTTCAAGGGATTTGGATGCAAAAGCAGTATTCCCGCTTAGTACAGATATTTTGGCTAGCAAAGGATTCTAAAAAGCAAGCACCACATGTTAGAGGATCCACAACAATATTACTTCTATACAAATATACCCAAGCATAACTCATTATGTTGTCTTCCTTGTCCAACTTCAACCAATTTGCTCAGGTTTGAAAATAATTAATGGGCCTCACAATCATAGAAGATGTCCAAGATAGTATATTTATATGTGAAATCTCTCTTCCTTCAATATTCTTTCATGAATTGTTCGAGTGACCAATACAATGTTTGCTAACCTGAGAGAGCGGCGGATAGAGAGGTAGAGGATGATAATTACATGCCTCCCTCTGAAGACGAGGCAAGCCTCGACGATGACGAATTTGTCGTGCCTGAGGATCCCGCCGAGCAAGAGCGCTTCAAGCGCCAGCTTATGGCCACGGCGAATAGCCTTAAGAAAAAGCAGCAGCAGCTTAGAGCTGATCAATACTTGCTAGCGTACATGGACTGAAGTCCTTGCGGCCAAGGAATACGAACTCGAACGCCCCTCCAAGAGCTACCCAAAGCGCAGGTTGCTACCCCGATTAGAGGAGGAAGCATCTAAACCTACGTCTCCAGTGTATGACACGGCTGATCGGCCACCTCGTGTCCACGACAGAGAGGCCTCTCGGCCCACAGCTCAAGCCGCGCCCCGGCGTCACTCAAAAAATACCAAGGCATGGGGAAATGCGCTAGATCTGCGAGACATATTGGAGGACAAAGCAAAGCAAACAAGATAGATCTACGGATCGCGTGGGCGCCCGACCACACGAGATGATAACCGTCACGCCGGATACAGCAAAAGTAAATCTGGCCGGGCTGAACACAGCAGACAAAACTCATTTGAGCTGCGTTGTGATATAGCCCAGTACAAAGGCGCCGCACACCCACTATGCTTCAAGATGAAGTAATGGATCATCAAATCCCAGAGGGTTCCAAAACCTTGAATATCGAATCATATGATGGTACGACAGATCCCGCGGTATGGATTGAGGACTGTCTCTTTCATATCCACATGGCCCGTGGCGACGATCTACACGCCATCAAATACCTCCCACTCAAGCTTGAAGGACCAGCCCGACATTGGCTCAACAGCTTGTCAGCATAATCCATTGGTTGTTGGGAAGATCTGGAAGCCGCATTCCTCGACAACTTCCAGGGCACTTATGTGCGACCACCAGATGCCGATGACTTGATCCACATAATTCAACAGCCAGAGGAATCGACCAAGCAATTCTGGGCACGTTTCCTAACCAAGAAAAATCAAATCATCGACTGTCCGATGCAGAGGCCCTAGTAGCTTTCAAGCATAACATCCGCGATGAGTGGCTTGCCCGGCACCTCGGCCAAGAAAAGCCGAAATCTATGGCAGCCCTCACGACACTCATGACCCGCTTTTGCGCGGGAGAAGACAGCTGGCTGGCTCGCAACAATAACATATCAAAGAGCCCTGGTACTTCGGATACCAAGGACAGCAATGGCAGGTCACATCGCAACAAACACAAACGCCGCATTAACAGCGACAATACTGAGGATACGGCAGTTAACGCCGGATTCAGAGGCTCTAAGCCCAGTCAGCGGAAAAAGCCATTCAAAAGAAGCACTCCGGGCCCGTCCAGTTTGGACTGTATACTCGATCGCTCGTATCAGATACATGGCACCCCCGACAAGCCAGCCAACCACACCAACAGGGACTGTTGGGTGTTCAAGCAGGCCGGCAAGTTAAATGCCGAAAACAAAGACAAGGGGCTACATAGCGACGAGGAGGAGGAGCCCCAGCCGCCGAGCAACAGAGAACAGAAGGGTTTTCCCCCACAAGTGCGGACGGTGAACATGATATACGCAACCGACATCCCCAAGAGGGAGCGGAAGCATGCGTTAAGGGACGTATACGCGTTGGAGCCAGTCGCCCCAAAGTTCAACCCATGGTCCTCCTATCCGATCACTTTCGATTGCAGGGACCATCCCACTAGTATCCGCCATGGCGGATTTGCCGCATTGGTTCTAGACCCAATCATTGACGGATTTCACCTCACTCGAGTCCTTATGGACGGCGGCAGCAGCCTGAACCTGCTTTATCAGGACATAGTGCGCAAAATGGGCATAGATCCCACAAGGATTAAACCCACAAAAACGACCTTTAAGGGCGTCATACCAGGTGTAGAGGCCCATTGCACAGGCTCAGCCACACTAGAAGTGGTCTTTGGATCCCCGGATAATTTCCGAAGCGAGGAGTTAATCTTCGATATAGTCCCGTTCCGCGGTGGCAATCATGCACTGCTCGGGCGAACTGCATTTGCAAAATTCAATGCAGTGCCGCACTATGCATACCTCAAGCTCAAGATGCCAGGACCTCGGGGGGTCATCATAGTCAATGGAAACACCGAGCGCTCTCTCCCAACGAAGGAGCACATGGCGGCCCTCGCAGTGGAAGTACAAGACAGCCTCTCAAGGCAATTCTCCAGTCCGGCGACAAAACGTCCGGACACCGTCAAGCGCGCTCGGAGTAATCTACAACAAGACCGCCTGGCACGTTCCGAGCAAGCATAGCAATACGGCCCCAACCCCAGCCCCAGCGAAATAGCGAAATCCGTGCTACGCGTACATAATTACGCTATGAAAATACCATGGGCACAGGGGGAGGGGCACAACCACGGCACGCCCCAAAATGCGGTTCAACCGCACTAGGGGCTTCCAACTTTGTCATTTTTTCTCACTTTCAGGACTTTACTCTCCGGAAGACCTGTTCGGCAGTACAATCGCCGAACACACGATACAACAACCAGGGAGGAAGAAAGCTACGTCACACTATGGAACTCCCAGGTGGTCTCTATAACGGGCAAAATACCTACTTTTAATACCATTCCATAGCTCGCCCCTGGAGGGGACATGTCAAATAGTCCCATCTCTTGCTTATCGCACTATTTGTATCGTTCTGCTTTTAATGCACCTTTTTCGAATACACAATGCATAGCTTCAGTCTATTATTGCATTCTCTATTCCTTCCTATTTTATGTATATATGTTCATTCATGACATTTAGCACCCATACACTTTGGTACAGCCAAATACGCCAGGGGCTTAAGCATCCCATAATACGGCGTGAGAAGCCCGAACACTTTCACAAGTGTGGCACCCCGAACTTATAGCATTATATGCATCAGCTCCGAATCATGTCTTGGGTCAATAGTTGGGTTTGCCCGGCTCCCATGTTTTGGTACCTTACGTTCCGTTATATTAGCTAAGGTAGCACTGGGAGAACTACTGCGATTGTGCCCCGGTTCAGCTGGGCTAAGCACCTCAGTAGAGAAAGCTAAAACTGACTGTCATGATAGGGCGAGAGTTGGTCGCTGTTCGAGAGGTTTCGAGTCCCTAAAGACTTATGCCGCTTAGGGCGAGGAGTTGGCTTTGTCCGGCTTAGGCGTGTATAGCGCCCCGAACTCGGTCTTCCGAATACTAGGGGCTTCGCCAAAATTTAAAATTATAGAATTCTCTGGCTAAGTGAGAGTGATAAAGCATTATAGTTTGATTGCCTTGTTCGTTGCGCTGAGCACCTCCCTCGAAGGACTCAAGAATGGGAAAAAGAGTGCTCAGATTTACTCCGAACACCCCAGCACTCGTGGCATGGGGGCAGAAGCCGACGAGTGGCCATCTCTCAGATTTAATAAACGGCCGCACAGAAGGTAATATTTTATATTCAAACAAGTGTTGCATAGCGCATATGAACAAGTTTTCAGCGTATAGGATCACACAAGCGAGTACACTCAAATATTACATCTTTGGAACATTCATCCGCCATAAGGCGGGCACCCTTCAGGACACCCTCATAGTACATTTCAGGGTGGCGATGCTCCTTACTCTGCGGTGGCCCATCCTTCACCAGCTTCTCAGTGTCCATCTTGCCCCAGTGCACTTTAACATGGGCAAGCGGCCTGCGGGCACCCTCGATGCAGATGGAGCGCTTGATGACCTCAAGCCAAGGACAGGCATCCACAAGTCGCCTCACCAGCCTGAAGTAGCTCCCTGGCATGGCCTCTCCAGGCCACAGCCGGACTATAAGACCCTTCATGGCCTGTTCGGCCGCCTTATGGAGCTCGACCAATTGCTTCAGTTGGTCGCTTAAAGGCACCGGGTGTTCGACCTCAGTACACTGAGACCAGAACACCTTCTCCGTCGAGCTCCCCTCCTTGGCTTGGTAGTGCTTTGCAGCATCCGACACACTGCGGGGCAAATCTGTGAATGCTCCTAGAGATCTCCATACTCGGGTAAGTAACAAGTAATTTACTTTCACATGCTTGTTTTGCATAATGAATGCCTTACCCGCCACTATCTTCTTCATCGCCTCAATTTCCTGGAGGGCCTTCTGGGCTTCGGCCTTAGCATGCTTGGCGCTCTCAAGGGCCGAGGCAAGCTCGGACTCTCGCGTCTTCCAGTCAAGCTCCAAACTCTCATGCTTTTTCACGAGAGCCTGGAGCTCTTGCTGCACCTCGGCAACCCGCGCCTCTTGCTTCCCCCGCTCGGTGCACTCCATGGCCGCTTTGTTTTCGGCCTCGGACAATGCTTGCTTCAGGGTCGCCACCTTGGTCGTCGCCCCTAGCACATTAATAACGATCCTATCATTTTTGCAACTGCATCTTTTTTATTCACACATAAACAAGGCATTACTTACCTTGGTTCTCCTCGAGCTGCTTCTTGGCAAGGCCGAGCTCTTTCTTGGATCGCTCGAGGGTCTGCTTCGGCGCATCGACCTCCGCAGTCAGTGGGGTAGAGGTCAGCAGCGAAGCCTTCATACGCATATCGACACAATTATGTTAGACTCCCGCGAATATTATTAGATCCTCTATTCGACTTTTCTTCGTGAACACCGAACAGAGCATCAGGGGCTACTGTCTATGCGGTAATATTTTCATATATTTTTAATACATACCTCAAAGGCTGTTAGAAGGCTGGCACAGGCTTCAGTCAGTCCGCTCTTGGCAAACTGAACCTTCTGGACCACCACACTCATAATAGTGTGGTGCTCCTCGTTGATGGAGGCAGCGTTAAGCACCTCCAGCAAATTATCCGGTGCCTCCGGTTGGACGGAGGTCACCGGCACGGTAGGCTTGTCCCTCTTAGTGGGGGCCGCCTAACGGAGTCCAGAACCACTGTAGGTTCCGGCACGATGTTCGGATGAGGGCCGGACTTGGAGCTCTTGGGAGCCTTGCTCCCTTCACGCCTGGAGTCCGGGATGTCGCCTAGAGACGCCCCCAGGACTACCTCCCCTCGGTTTGGAACCCCTTGAGACAATACCTTGGCATTGTCCGTAGGACGAGGAGAGGAGGCGGTCGGAAGTGAAAAGCTATTCACATCCGACGAACCCAAGGAACCGCTCGACGATACGTCGACACGGGCTTGGGGCGGACTGCATGATTATATTCGGTGTTAGGAGGAGCTGTGCAATAAAGGAAAGCTATGAGTCACTCTGGTGTCTGAATACTTACGACTTCGCCAGGGGCTTGGCCCAGGGTGGCCACTCGTCTTCGCTGTCGGCGGCGTTAGTGGAGTAGTCCGGATGATGGGTCCTTCCCTTCTTGGACCCTCCGGCCTCCCCGGTTGGGGCGACCTTCCTTTTCTTTTCTCCCCCTGCTGGAGGGGAAGAAGCTTCTCTTTCCTCCTCCTCATCTTCATGGGAGGAGTGCGCCTTGGAGTCATCGGACGATGAGTCTGACACCACCGGGCGCCGGGAACTCTTTCGGGTTCCCTTGGCCTTCTTCTTGGCCTTCTTCTCCGACACCACATAAGGTGCCGGAACCAGCAGCTCCGCTAAGCGAGCGTCAGCTGGGCCTCCGGGCAGAGGAGACAGACAGTCAATCTATTCGGCTGTTTCCTGCCATTCCTGTCAAAGGTATGGGAGCTTAGATCCCGCATGTGATTAAACTATGAAAAATGATAAGAGGTAAAACAGCTTACCGCGCTGGCTTGGCGCTTCGCGCTGTATCCGTGATCCTCGGTAAGTGGAGGAGGAACCTCAGCGCTCTTAAACAGCACCTTCCAAGCATCCTCGTGTGTTGTGTCGAAGAGCTCGCTTAGAGTTTGGTGCTGGGCCGGGTCGAACTCCCACAAGTTGAACGCCCGTTGTTGACACGGAAGGATCCGGCGGATGAGCATGACCTGGACTATGTTGACAAGCTTGAGCTTCTTGTTCACCATGTTTTGGACACAGGTTTGGAGTCCGGTCAGCTCTCCCGGACTACCCCAGGGCAGGCCCTTCTTTTTCCAGGAGGTGAGCCGCGTGGGGATTTCGGATCGGAACTCGGGGGCTGCTGCCCATTTGGGGTCACGCGGCTCGGTGATGTAGAACCACCCCGATTGCCACCCCTTTATGGTCTCCACGTAGGATCCCTCGAGCCATGTGACGTTGGGCATCTTGCCCACCATGGTGCCTCTGCACTCCGCCTGCTGGCCACCCACTACCTTCGGTTTGACATTGAAGGTCTTCATCCATAGGCCGAAGTGGGGCTTGATGCGGAGGAAGGCCTCGCACACTACGATAAATGCCGAGATGTTGAGGATGAAGTTTGGGGCCAGATCGTGGAAGTCCAGGCCGTAGTAGAACATGAGCCCCTGGACAAATGAGTGGAGAGGGAATCCCAGTCCGCGGAGGAAATGGGTAAGGAACACTACCCTCTCGTGGGGCCTAGGGGTGGGGATGAGCTGCCCCGCATCTGGGAGCCGGTGTGCGATATCGTCGAGCAAGTATCCGGCTCCCCTCAGTGATACGTCTCCAACGTATCTATAATTTTTGATTGCTCCATGCTATATTATCTACTGTTTTAGGCAATATTGGGCTTTATTATCCACTTTTATATTATTTTTGGGACTAACCTATTAACCGGAGGCCCAGCCCAGATTTGCTGTTTTATGCCTATTTCAGTGTTTCGAGGAAAAGGAATATCAGACAGAGTCGAAACGGAACGAAATCAACTGGAGAAGTTATTTTTGGAAGGAAAGCCACCGGATAAACTTGGACTCTACGTCGGAAGATACGGGAGCTGGCCACGAGGGTGGGGGACGCGCCCACCCCCCTAGGGCATGCCCCCTGCCTCGTGGGGCCCCCGCAGCTCCACCGACGTACCTCCTGCACCCATATATACCTACGTATCGCAAAACTTCCAGAACAGAGATTAGATCGGGAGTTCCGCCGCCGCAAGCCTCTATAGCCACCAAAAACCTCTCGGGACCCTGTTCCGGCACCTTGCCGGAGGGGGGAACCCTCATCGGTGGCCATCTTCATCATCCCGGCGCTCCCCATGACGAGGAGGGAGTAGTTCACCCTCGGGGCTGAGGGAATGTACCAGTAGCTTTGTGTTTGATCTCTCTCTCTCTCGTGTTCTTGATTTGGCACAATCTTGATGTATCGCGAGCTTTGCTATTATAGTTGGATCTTATGTTTATTCTCCCCCTCTTCTCTCTTGTAATGGATTGAGTTTTCCCTTTGAAGTAATCTTATCGGATTGAGTCTTTAAAGACTTGAGAACACTTGATGTATGTCTTGCCGTGCGTATCTGTGGTGACAATGGGATATCACGTGCCACTTGATGTATGTTTTGGTGATCAACTTGCGGGTTCCGCCCATGAACCTATGCATAGGGGTTGGCACACGTTTTCGTCGTGATTCTCCGGTAGAAACTTTGGGGCACTCTTTGAGGTTCTATGTGTTGGTTTGAATAGATGAATTGAGATTGTGTGACGCATATCGTATAATCTTGCCCACGAATACTTGAGGTGACAATGGAGTATCTAGGTGACATTAGGGTTTTTGGTTGATTTGTGTCCTAAGGTGTTATTCCAGTACGAACTCTAGGGCTGTTTGTGACACTTATAGGAATAGCCCAACGGTTTGATTGGAAATAATAACTTTGAGGTGGTTTCTGTAACGCCCCAGATGTAATTTGCCATATTTGTAATCCAACTCTTGCCATTTCCGGCTATGTGTTATGATATTTCATCCGTGTTGGGTTTCCCCTCGTTTTGCATTTTGGTCATGTCATGCATTTCATATCATGTCATCATGTGCATCGCATTCGCATACGTGTTCGTCTCATAATTCTGAGCATTTTTCCCGTTGTCCGTTTTGCAATCCGGCGCTCCTATGTCTCCCGGCGTCCCCGTTTACATTTCCTCGTCAGTGGGTATTAAACATTCTCGGAATGGACCGAGGTTTGACATGTGGCCCCGGTATAGCACCGGTAGACCGCCTGTCAAGTTTCGGGTCAATCGGAGTTCGTTTGGTACTCCAACGGTTAACCGGGTAACCGTGAAGGCCTCGTGTGTGTTGCAGCCCAACACCCCTTTAAACAGCCAAACAACCCATTTAAGACACTCACATGTCCTCCGCCGTTCGATCACGATCGCGTGGCCGAAAACCGCTCTCCATTTGGAGCCTCCTAGCTCCTTCTAGCTATAAAAAGGCCTCCCCCTCCTCCAAATCCGGGCAAAACATCTCCAAACCCTAGCCCCGCTCCTCTCCGCGCGGGCGGACACGTCCGCCGCCGCCGGACGAACCGCCCGCAGCCACTCCTCACGCGCCACGTGTCGGCCCCGCCGCCGCCCGTACCGCGCCGCCGCCCCGGCCCGCCGCGGCCCACCGCAGGCCCCCGCGGCCCGAAGCCATCGCCGCCCGCACCCGAGGCGCTGCCCGGCCGCGCCCGCGGCCCCCGACACCTTCGCCCGCGGCGCGCCCGCCCCGTCGCCGGCGACCTCGTCCCCGCCGCCCGCGCCGGCTGCACGCGCCGCCGCCCACCGCTGGGACCCCGGCGCCGCCTCCCTCCATCGCCGCCCGCCGCCGCGCGCGCCGGCCAGATCCGGCTACGGGCCGGCCGGATCCGGTGCCCCGTCTCCCCCCACTGCTCCGGCCGGTGCTCCGGCGAGCGCCCGCGCCGGCGTACCTCGTTTTCCGCGCCATCGGTTGACTTTCGACCCCCTCGTTTTTTTTTGCTAAGTCCTTAACATACTGCATCATCATCACCTGTTCGTTATGCCATAACTTCTCGTCCGTAGCTCCGTTTCGCGTGTATAATATGTCAAATTGTTCGTCTCGAAGATTACATCATTTACTTCCATTGCATCATTTTCATTTGAGGTAATCTTGATGCCAGAAATGCTGCTAGAAGAGGGCTATGTGATGTTAGTTGCTGGATCTTATCTGAACATGCACTTTTGTCATTTTTGCCATGATTGATGTGTGCATCCTATGAAGTTGAGTCCTACATCAGTTTCGTAATATGTCATGATACCTTTCCAGAGAATTTTGACATGTATTTTTGTGATCTATGTGGTGACTAGCACAAGCATGCAAACTAGGTCACTTGATGTTGCTGATTTCAGAGACTTAGTAATTTCACTAAGTCCCTGACTGCTGTTATTTTCATGCCATGTATTCATGTTGTTTCTGAGAGATCCATGCATAATTTGAGCATGATCATTAAGGGTGTTTTGAACTTGAGTATTTTCTAAATCCATACATGCCTTTGTTTGTAATTATGGAGTGATGTAGCTTGAGTCAATTGAGCTCTACTTTTGCTTCAAAATGTTGTTGGCAGATAGTTTACATGTTATTCGATTTTGCCAAGCTTGGTGTAGTTGATCCTTGCATGATATGATGTTATTCTTGCCATGTTTAGTTACTATGCCATGTCTTCTTGATGTATGTATGCTTATTTTATCATGCAATGCTCTATAGTGAGTGCATCGAACTCACGAACATGCCTAGTCGTTATCTGTTTTTGACATGTCCAGTTTTCTGCTAAGTCTGAAACCTGAAACGAAACTTGCTTATTTGACATGGGTGTAATCATATTCTCTGATCCTTTTTGGCTTATGGTCAGTAAGGGACTTTTGTCAAGTGCTTTGAGTAGATTCATTACATTCCTTTCTTTGCTATGTTCTGAACCTTTAGCATGTTGTTTAGTTGCTCTGAACATGTCATCCTGATGTTAGTTTCTGCTATGTTGTTGATTGTTATCGTTTGCACTTTTGCCATGATTGTTTGGACCTGTTATGTGTGAATTAGCCGTATCTCAGTGTTCATCTTTTGTCGTGCATCTTGTGTAGATTACTGGCATATGCTTTGTTTCCATGTTTGGGTGCAGTAGCTTAATTATTTGTAGCTTGCTAAGTAGCATCATGCTGTTAATGGCAGATTCGTGTCATTCTTGTATTGCTTGCCATTTGCAAACCGTGCATCCGATTCCGGTGAACTTTATATCGATTTCAACCGAAATCACCTCACCTATCCAGTGGCATGCTTGGTTTGCCAAGATTATTCCCTGTTCATCCTTGTCCTTCCGGAGCATGCATACGCATTGCATATCATTGCCATGTTTTGCATCATATTGCTTGCGCATTGCATCGTGGTTGATTTTGGTTCCTTTGCTTGTTCTCTTGTCTTGGGTAGAGCCGAGAGACGAGTACGTGAACAAGGATTTCGTTTAGAACGCTTTCGAGGACCAAGCTTTCGACAACTCTGAGACTCTTGCAGGCAAGATGACCATACCCTCGAAATCACTTCTATCTTTGCTTGCTAGATTGCTCGCTCTTTTGCTATGCCTATGCTGCGATACCTACCACTTGCTATATCATGCCTCCTATATTGCCATGTCAGCCCCTAACCATCCATGTCCTAGCAAACCGTTGTTTGGCTAAGTTACTGCTTTGCTCAGCCCCTCTTATAGCGTTGCTAGTTGCAGGTGAAGATGAAGTTTGTTCCCTGTTGGAACATGAACTTGTTGTTCCTTGTTGGAACATGTTTACTTGTTGGGATATCACAATACCTCTTATTTAATTAATGCATCTATATACTTGGTAAAGGGTGGAAGGCTCGGCCTTATGCCTGGTGTTTTGTTCCACTCTTGCCACCCTAGTTTCCGTCATACCGGTGTTATGTTCCCGGAGTTTGCGTTCCTTACACGGTTGGGTGATTTATGGGACCCCCTTGACAGTTCGCTTTGAATAAGACTTTTCCAGCAAGGCCCAACATTGGTTTTACCATTTGCCACCTAAGCCTTTTTCCCTTGGGTTCTGCAGACTCAAGGGTCATCTTTATTTTAAACCCCCGGGCCAGTTCTCCTTCGATTGCTGGTCCAAACTAGAGCCCTTTGCAGCGCCACCTCGGGGCAACTCGAGGGCTGGTTTTAGTTGTACGGAGTGTTCATCCGGATGTGCCCTGAGACCAAGATATGTGCAGCTCCTATCAGGATTTGTCGGCACAATCGGGCGGCTTTGCTGGACTTGTTTTGTTGCTGTCGAAATGTCTTGTAGTCCGGGATTCCGAGATTGATCGGGTCTTCCCGGTAGAAGGAATATCCTTCGTTGACCGTGAGAGCTTATAATGGGCTAAGTTGGGACACCCCTGCAGGGTATTATCTTTCGAAAGCCGTGCCCGCGGTTATGAGGCAGATGGGAATTTGTTGATGTCCGGTTGTAGAAAACCCGAAGTTGACCTTAACTAAAACACATCAACCGCGTGTGTAACCGTGATGGTCTCTTCTCGGCGGGGTCCGGGAAGTGAACACGGTGTTGGAGTAATGTCTGACGTAGGTCGTTTCAGGATCACTTCTTGATCACTTCTAGCTTCACGACCGTGCTTTGCCTTCTCTTCTCGCTCTCTTTTGCGCTGTAGCCACCATATGCTAGTCGCTTGCTGCAGCTCCACCTCACTATCCTTTTCCTACCTATAAGCTTAAATAGTCTTGATCTCGCGGGTGTGAGATTGCTGAGTCCCCGTGACTCACAGATATTATCACAACAGTTGCAGGTTCCAACGATGCCAGTGCAGACGACGCGACCGAGCTCACTTGGGAGTTCGACGAGGAACGTGGCCGTTACTATGTTTCTTTTCCAGATGATCAGTAGTGGAGCCTAGTTGGGGTGATCAGGGGATCTGTTTAGCATTTGGGGTAGTCTTCTTTCATTTTGGTACCGTAGTCGGACCTTTGAGTGTAATCTGTATGATGGATGTCTATTTATGTACTTGTGTGAAGTGGCGATTGTAAGCCAACTATGTATCTTTCCCCTTATTTATTACATGGATTGTGTGAAGATTACCTCACTTGCGACATTGCTTCAATGCGGTTATGCCTCTAAGTCGTGCCTCGACACGTGGGAGATATAGCCGCATCGAGGGCGTTACAAGTTGGTAATCAGAGCCTCTCCCCGACCTTAGGAGCCCCCACTGTTTGATCGTCTTTAGTGGCCGAGTTGTGTCTAGAAAAAGGTTTTGAGTCATTTAGGAATTATATATCGGAGAGATTAGGAATTCTTTTTACTCCCCAGTCCCTTCGACCTTCTGGTAAGGCTTCCTGGCGTAGAGTTTTGACTCTTCTCTTCTCAAATTTCACAAAAAAAAATTAGGATCACGCGGGTATATTACAATCGTTCCGATGGTTTTATGATGACAACATTGTCTTGGTTGCCTCCTGACATTTAGGGGTTGTGGCAGTGTCCCGGGGAGTTGAGCTCCGAGGTGTTGTCGTCATAATTTTATCGTTGCGGTTTTGGAATACCTGAGTTTAGTACGCCGACATCGAAAATCTCTTTTGTACAGTTGTTGGTGAGATAACCCTGATAGCCCAGTACTGTGGCGAGTGCGGGAGTATTGCCATGACTTGTATAACGGATGCTTTTCGAAGGTTGAGGTAGACGATTTCCGAGGGTTTCTTGGTTATGTGTTGAAGGATGGATACAGCTGGTTGTAGGATTTGCTAGTTTGGGTGAGATATTATGCTTCCCCTGTATCCCCAACACCTGATTGCATAACCAGAAAGTTTCGGGAGTTTATAAGTGGGAATTCTTGTAGCTCTAGTATTTCTTCCGCAGATATTTGGTTTGTGATTGGGTAATCCTTACCAAGTATTTGTTCACTTCCGTACCTTGTTGATTTTATTCCTTACCATGTTCTAAGTGGCTTCTCAGCTTTGGAAGTGTGATGATTTACATTGGAGTTCATTCGTTCATTCTTGTTCGAATGTTAATTGTGAAGACTATATGTTGCAATTTCGTTCCTTTGATTCAGCTTCAATATATCTCTGTCAAGATGCTAATGGATGTCACCCTCTTCAGGATGGCTCCACCAACGCGTCAGAATCCGGAACTCAATGAAGGGAATCAGGCTAACCCTCCGCCACCACCTCCGCCTCCGGAGGCTTGGCAAGCCTTGATGACTGCTACAAATGCCAATGCTCAGATTCTGATTCAGCTCTTGCAAGATCGCAACCAAGGGCAAGCTAATCAAGAGAATCAAGGCCAAGGCAACAATCAGCCGCATTTCGCTTCACTGAACCAGTTCCTTGCTAATCAGCCAAAGACCTTCAGCTACTGTGTCGAGGCCACAGACGCTGATGATTGGCTCGTGGACATCAGCAAGCATTTCGAGTGCAGCAATGTCAGACCTGAGGACTTTGTCAAGTTTGACTCTTTTCAACTCAAAGATCAAGCTGCTGAGTGGTTCCAGCAATACAAAGATTCCAGAGGAGGTCGTGTGATAACCTGGGATGATTTCCGCCGTGACTTCAAAGCGCACCACATTCCAGAAAGTGTTGTTGAGCTTAAGCGTGAGGAATTCCGCAATCTCAAGCAAGGCACCATGTCTGTCCATCAATACAACACTCAGTTCCAGAAGCTCTCTCGTTTTGCGAGGCAAGACATCCCTGATGAGAAGAGTATGATCTACCAATTCAGACGTGGTCTCAGAGAAGATCTGCAACTTGCTCTCGTGCTTTTCGAGCCATTAAAGTATGATGAATTCTACAACATGGCGCTGAAACAAGAAGCGGCTCAGCTCAAGTGTGAGGCATCTAAGAAGAGAGTCAGAGACGCAGTTCAGTCTTCTTCTTCTTCACTTGTGGCAGCTAAACAACAGAAGTTCTGGTTGCCTCCTCCTCCTCCGTTCCGTCAGCCTTATCAGCAGAAGAACTCAAGTGGTCGTGGATCTTCCCACCCACCCAACCCTGGCTATCAGAACAAGTCTCAGAACCAAGCTCCAAGGCCAAGTGCTCCTTACCATCATCCGCTCTCAGAAGTGACTTGTAACAAATGTCAGCAGAAGGGTCACTATGCGAACAAGTGCTTCAATCAAAGGCGCCTTCCGCCTCCTCCTCCTGTGAAATCTTCCAGCAATGCAGTGGTCAAGCATAATTCCTAGCATGCCAAGGTGAACATGATGAATGCAGCTCAAGCAGAGGATTCTTCTGAAGTGATCATGGGTAATCTTCCTATTAATGATATTCCTGCTAAAGTCTTATTTGACACTGGAGCATCGCTTTCTTTCATTTCAAGACCTTTTGTGGCTATGCATGATTTGGGTACTCAAGTTTTGCCGAGACCGTTGTCTATTGTGTCCCCGGGCAAGCAGATGACATCTAATGTTTGTGTCCCGGATGTTTCTATCAAGATGGGCGACTACAAATTCTTGTCAAAACCAATTGTTCTTGGTGACTCTGATATTGATCTTATTCTCGGGATGGACTGGCTTTCTAAGCACAAGGCTCAGCTTGAGTGTGCTGCCAGAGAAATCAAATTGACTCACTCTTCTAACGATGTGATCATCTATGCTTCTCGTGATGATACCATTCGGTTGTTTTCTCTCAATGAGAATGATGAATTGGAGGCTATCTCTCAGATTCCAGTTGTTTGTGAGTACCAAGATGTTTTTCCAGAAGAGCTTCCGGGTATGCCTCCCCGCCGGCCAGTTGAATTCGTTATTGATCTTGAGCCTGGCACGAAACCCGTTTGCAAGCGTCCTTACAAGCTTGGACCAGATGAGCTCAAGGAATTGAAGAAACAACTCGATAAACAAGAGCGTCTGGGTCTGATCAGACCGAGTTCTTCTCCTTGGGGTTGTGGTGTTCTTTTTGTCAAGAAGAAGGATGGCACGGACCGACTTTGTGTCGATTACCGTCCATTGAACAAGAAGACTATCAAGAACAAGTACCCACTTCCCAACATCAATGAGCTATTTGAGCAACTCAAAGGTGCTAAGGTGTTCTCCAAGCTTGACCTTCGTATGGGTTATCATCAGATTCGCATTCGTGAAGAAGATATTCCCAAGACAGCATTCAGAACAATCTTTGGTTCTTATGAATATACTGTCATGTCTTTCGGCCTTGTCAATGCTCCTCCGTATTTCACTCGCTTGATGAATTTCATCTTCAACCCCTACATCAACGAATTTGTCTTGGTCTATCTCGATGATATTTTGGTCTTCTCCAAGAATAAGAAGGATCATGCCAAACATTTGCGATTGGTACTCGACAAGCTCAGAGAGTATCAATTATATGCGAAGTTCTCCAAATGTGAATTCTGGCTGGATGAAGTTCTTTATCTTGGTCATATAATCTCTGCCAAGGGCATTGCTATTAATCCAGAGAGGGTGTCTGCAGTTTTGAATTGGCATCCTCCTCAGAATGTCAAGCAGCTTCGCAGTTTTCTTGGACTTGCAAGCTATTGCCGAAGATTCGTTGAGAATTTCTCCAAGATTGCAAAGCCTCTTTCCAACCTCCTCCAGAAGCATGTGAAGTATGTCTGGTCTCCTGAGTGTGACGTTGCTTTCAACACTCTCAAAGAGAAACTCGTCACTGCTCCAGTTCTAACTCCTCCTGACGAATCCAAGCCTTATGAAGTATTCTGTGATGCTTCTCTCCAGGGCCTCGGTGCTGTCTTAATGCAAGAGAAGAAGGTTGTTGCCTATACCTCTCGCCAGTTGAAGCCCAACGAAAGGAACTACCCCACTCACGATCTTGAGTTGGCAGCAGTGGTCCACGCTCTAATAACATGGAGACATCTCCTGTTGGGAAGGAAAGTGGACATTTTCACCGACCACAAGAGTCTCAAGTATATCTTCACTCAGCCTCATCTCAACCTCAGGCAAACTCGATGGGTCGAAATGATTCAAGAGTATAATCCGAGTATTGAATATACTCCAGGCAAGGCTAATGTGATTGCAGACGCATTGAGCAGGAAGGCTTACTGCAACAGCTTAATCCTCAAGCCCTTTCAACCGGATCTTTGTGAAGCTTTCCGCAAGTTGAATCTCCAAGTTGTTCCTCAAGGTGTTCTTGCCAACCTCATTGTCTCTCCTACTTTAGAAGATCAGATTCGTGAGGCACAAATGTTGGATACCATGGTGAAGAAGGTGAAACGTGGTATTGAAAAGAGCATCCCCAAATACAAGTGCTATCGAGTTGATGACAGAGATACTCTTTTCTTCGAGGACCGGATCGTGGTTCCAAAGGGTGATCTTCGTAAAGTCATTATGAACGAAGCGCACAACTCTCTTCTGTCGATTCATCCTGGAAGTTCGAAGATGTACCATGACCTCAAGCAGTCGTATTGGTGGACTCGAATGAAGCGTGAGATCGCTCAATTCGTGAATGAGTGTGATGTCTGCAGAAGGGTGAAAGCAGAACACCAACGACCAGCTGGTCTTCTCCAACCTCTTGCTATTCCTGAATGGAAGTTTGATCATATCGGAATGGACTTCGTGACTGGTTTTCCTAAGTCCAAGCGTGGAAATGATGCTATCTTCGTCGTCATCGACAAGCTCACCAAAGTGGCTCATTTTCTTCCTATCAAAGAGTCTATCACAGCAGCGCAGCTGGCAGAGCTCTACACCTCCAGAATTGTCTCTTTGCACAGCATTCCGCAATTGATCTCTTCAGACCGTGGCAGTATCTTTACCTCCAAGTTTTGGGATTCTTTTCAGAAGGCCATGGGCACCAACATCCGCTTCAGCACAGCTTTCCACCCTCAAACTATTGGACAAGTCGAGCGTGTCAACCAAATTCTTGAAGATATGCTCAGAGCCTGTGTTATCTCTTTCGGCATGAAGTGGGAGGATTGTCTTCCTTATGCTGAATTCTCTTACAACAACAGTTTTCAAGCCAGCTCGGGCAAAGCCCCATTTGAGATTCTCTATGGCAGAAAGTGCCGTACTCCTCTCAACTGGTCTGAAACCGGTGAACGTCAATTGCTCGGCAATGATTTGATCTCAGAGGCTGAGGCTATGTGCAAGGTGATTCGTGAGAACCTCAAAGCCGCGCAGTCGCGCCAGAAGAGCTATTACGACAGCAAACATCGTGATGTGGCATTCGAGATCGGAGACCATGTCTACCTCCGCGTCTCTCCAATGAAAGGAACTCGTCGCTTCGGTATCAAGGGGAAACTTGCTCCGCGATACGTGGGTCCCTTCAAGGTCATCGACAAACGAGGCGATCTAGCCTATCAACTTGAGCTCCCCTCCAACTTTGCAAATGTGCACGATGTCTTCCACGTGTCACAGCTTTGCAAGTGTTTCAAGACGCCTGAGCGCACCATCAACTTCGAAGAGATTGATCTTCAAGAAGATTTGTCCTATCATGAGCATCCAGTTGCTATTCTTGAGACAACTGAGCGCAAGACTCGCAACAAGTCAATCAAATTCCTCAAAGTGAAATGGTCACATCATTCAGACCGATAGGCCACCTGGGAGCGTGAAGACCACCTACGATCCGAGTATCCGGAGTTCTTTCAGTCCTAGATCTCGGGACGAGATCCTCTCGTAGTGGTGGTGTGTTGTAACGCCCCAGATGTAACTTGCCATATTTGTAATCCAACTCTTGCCATTTCCGGCTATGTGTTATGATATTTCATCAGTGTTGGGTTTCCCCTCGTTTTGCATTTTGGTCATGTCATGCATTTCATATCATGTCATCATGTGCATCGCATTTGCATACGTGTTCGTCTCATAAATCCAAGCATTTTTCCCGTTGTCCGTTTTGCAATCCGGCGCTCCTATGTCTCCCGGCGTCCCCGTTTACATTTCCTCGTGAGCGGGTATTAAACATTCTCGGAATGGACCGAGGTTTGACATGTGGCCTCGGTATAGCACCGGTAGACCGCCTGTCAAGTTTCGGGTCAATCGGAGTTCGTTTGGTACTCCAACGGTTAACCGGGTAACCGTGAAGGCCTCGTGTGTGTTGCAGCCCAACACCCCTTTAAACAGCCCAACAACCCATTTAAGACACTCCCATGTCCTCCGCCGTTCGATCACGATCGCGTGGCGGAAAACCGCTCTCCATTTGGAGCCTCCTAGCTCCTTCTAGCTATAAAAAGGCCTCCCCCTCCTCCAAATCCGGGCAAAACATCTCCAAACCCTAGCCCCGCTCCTCTCCGCGCGGGCGGACACGTCCGCCGCCGCCGGACGAACCGCCCGCAGCCACTCCTCGCGCGCCACGTGTCGGCCCCGCCGCCGCCCGTACCGCGCCACCGCCCCGGCCCGCCGCGGCCCACCGCAGGCCCCCGCGGCCCGAAGCCATCGCCGCCCGCACCCGAGGCGCTGCCCGGCCGCGCCCGCGGCCCCCGCCACCTTCGCCCGCGGTGCGCCAGCCCTGTCGCCGGCGACCTCGTCCCCGCCGCCCGCGCCGGCTGCACGCGCCGCCGCCCGCCGCTGGGACCCCGACGCCGCCTCCCTCCATCGCCGCCCGCCGCCGCGCGCGCCGGCCAGATCCGGCTACAGGCCGGCCGGATCCGGTGCCCCGTCTCCCCCCCACTGCTCCGGCCGGTGCTCCGGCGAGCGCCCGCGCCGGTGTACCTCGTTTTCCGCGCCATCGGTTCACTTTCGACCCCCTCGTTTTTTTTGCTAAGTCCTTAACATACTGCATCATCATCACCTGTTCGTCATGCCATAACTTCTCATCCGTAGCTCCGTTTCGCGCGTATAATATGTCAAATTGTTCGTCTCGAAGAGTACATCATTTCCTTCCATTGCATCATTTTCATTTGTCATTTTTGTCATTTTTGCCATGATTGGTAACAGGAGACAAGGGACACGATGTTTTTACCCAGGTTCGGGCCCTCTCGATGGAGGTAAAACCCTACTCCTGCTTGATTGATATTGATGATATGGGTAGTACAAGAGTAGATCTACCACGAGATCAGAGAGGCTAAACCCTAGAAGCTAGCCTATGGTATGATTGTTCTTCTGTCCTACGGACTAAAACCCTCCGGTTTATATAGACATCGGAGAGGGCTAGGGTTACACAGAGTCGGTTAGAATGGTAGGAGATCTACATATCGTATTGCCAAGCTTGCCTTCCACGCCAAGGAAAGTCCCTTCCGGACACGGGACGAAGTCTTCAATCTTGTATCTTCATAGTCCAGGAGTCCGGCCAAAGGTATAGTTCGGCTATCCGGACACCCCCTAATCCAGGACTCCCTCAGTAGCCCCTGAACCAGGCTTCAATGATGACGAGTCCGGCATGCAGATTGTCTTCGGCATTGCAAGGCGGGTTCCTCCTCCAAATACTCCATAGGATATTTTGAACACAAAAGTAGTGTCCGGCTCTTCAAAATAAGTTTCCACATATTGCCATAGAGAGAATAATATTTACACAAATCTAATCTGCTGACGTATTCAGTAGCGTGACATCACACCACGACCAAGTCCTTATTCGAATTGTTTTTTCTGTCCCACCTCAGCGCGTTTTGCGAGGTGGTTTCCTTGGCACGTCCTTTCAAAGCAGAGATTGTGTCCCCTTAATTTACGGGATTCTCATCAATACGGACGCGGGTAACCCTGTCGTGCCCGTTGGTATATTTTCTCGATCAAAGGCGAGTCCCAAACGGTTACGGGGAGGGCCCATGGTATTCAACCTCTTATAAAGAGACCAAGGCCTTACTCCTTTCTTTCAATCTCAAATGAGTTCGCCTTTCGCCTCGAGTTCCAGCACCCAAAGCTCCAGATTTCAGGCGCTTCGGACCTTTGATAATGTCCAGTTCCGACATTCGAGGCCGATGGATGCCCTCCTCCGTCACGGAGGAGGACATGTTAAAGCTAAGAGAGGCCAGGTTCTTGACCGGAGAAATCCCGCATATGCTGCCTGCTCAAGGGCAGGTCATTCCCGCTCCCAAGCCTGGTGAGAGTGTGGTGTTCCGGTCTCACTTCCTTTCGGGGGCTAGGCTTCCCGACGGATACCTTCGTAAGGGGGCTCATGTTTTATTATGGGCTGGAATTTCACGACTTAGCTCCGGAGTCCATCCTCCACATTTCCTCATTCATCTTCGTGTGTGAAGCCTTCCTCCGTGTTACTCCTCACTTTGGACTATGGCTCAAGACCTTCAAAGTAGAGCCGAAGATGATCGAGGGACAGCACGCGGAGTGCGGAGGCACTGTTATAAGCAAGAATGCTGATGCTCCATGGCCCAAGGGCTCTTTTCAAGAGGAGTCCAGCTTATGGCAACGAGAGTGGTTTTATATCACCGCTCCCAAGGGTACCAAGTGGGTGGCGCCACCTGCCTTTCGCTCGGGTCCCCCACCACAGCTAGCGTCATGGGTTAGTAAAGGACTGGACTGGGGGCCATCCAAGGACGTGCCCTTGTTGCAGGGCTGCATCCGGAATCTCTTAGAAAGAGACATCAGCCTAGTCATGACGACACAGGTCATGTTAATCCGCCAAACCTTGCCCGGCAAACGTCGCCCCCTTCGCCTGTGGGAGCTCAATCCGGAGGGACCGCAAGCTCTCCAACATTTTATGGGCGCGACGCCCGTGGAGATGTACAAATTGTTCTTCGGATCACAAGCAACGTGTCCGGACTTGACCGAGGACGCAGGTCTGAGCTGCAATCGCCCGGATACTCAAGTAAGTAGCCTTGTGCCCGGACTCGCCATCCGTATATTTATCAAAAAATTGCCCTTGAAATAGTTGTCCTTTAAGCAGGAGTGGATAGCGAAAGAAAAGCTAATCAGGTGTCTGCCCCCCCTCCCCGAGACCACGCCGGATCCCGTGCTGGTCTGGATGTTGGAGGTTGTGCCTTCGGAGGAAAGCGAGGGAGGGGACAAGGAAGCTACGGCCTCCTCGAAGGAGGCTGTTAGGAAGGGAGGAGTCGAAAATTCCTCTCCTCAGGGTAAAACTCTGAAGACCCGGAGACCATGGCCTCAAAGCGGGGGAAGAAATCTTGGTCAGAGGGTCCTGCGCCGGGGGATGCTTCGGCCGAATTATGCCCTCAAGGGGATCAGCCCTCCACCGAGCCGTAAGTAGAGAGGAGTTTTTCTTTTTAAGAAATGAGAGGAATCCTTGCTTTATACTCCCTCCGTTCCAGAATATAAGGTGTATTAGTTTCCATGCAAGTCAACCATTTGAAAGTTTGACCAAGATTATAGAACAAAATAAAAACATCTACAATACCTAATAGATAAAATATGAAACTACCTTTTATGATTGATCAAATGATATAAATTTCGTATTGTGAATATTGATATATTTTTCTAAAAACTTGGTTAAACTTGCACTCAGTTGACTTTTGAAAAAACAAATACACCTTATATAAAGGAACGGAGGGAGTATCTGAGAAAAGTAACCGAAGATTCACCTTGTAGCTCGGACCTCAGCCCTTCGCAGCAGAGCTCGTCTTTAGGGGATCTTCTTCCGGAGATGATGGAGAGCGGAACGCCTCCCCCTGTCGTACTGCCTTGCGAGGCGGGCGATCCTGAGGTATCGTTGTGGAGGGTTTCTCCGAATCCGGCAGGGCCGGAAGGTAGTCATACGGCCCCCCAAAGCCCTCCGTGTTCGGCCTTCGAAAAGGGCCGTCGGACGAGTCCGGCACCATCCGGTGTGCCGTCGGAGGAGCTGAAGGATCTGCTAGGGCGAGCATCTATCTCACAGGAGCATCGTGCATTGATGGGTACGGTGATTGAGAGGATTTTATTCGCGGAGAGCAGATTGCACGAGGCCGTCAGGAGTTTACTGACAGGTTTTGAGGTACGCGAAATATTGTACCCTTTTTGGACAGTTGCGCATAAGTAAGGTGCGCCCTGTGTAGATAGTAGCCCCTGAGACTGTGCGTTGTCAAAAGTGACGGCGCGCAGAGGATCATAACCGCAGGTCTAATATGCCGCCTTCATACGTAGATGGCGAAGTGTCCGGTGGCCGGCCGGACTGATGAATTTGCCGAGCTAAAGCGGCAACTTGACGTGGCAGATGCCAACATCGCGCTTGTTAACAAGCGGCTTGACGAGGCACAAGGTATGTAATTCCTCCGGCGACACCTGGTAAGAGGAGCTTTATGTCAGTATCTTACAATGTGTGTGCTTGATGCAGATGGTGCTGCTGCCATGGAGAATCTTCGGGCAGAACTTGCCCGAGCCAAGGAGCAAGCCAGGAAAAGTGATGCGGCTGCCGGAAAGGCAATTGAAGAGCTGAAAGCCGAACAGGCTGCTCACTGCCGAAGCAAGAGGGAAATGGCCAAGATGGCCGTGAAGTTGAAGAGCGTTGCTGACCGTTGCAAGCTTCTTGAAAAAGAAGACCGGGCGGAACAGACGGACCTGGAGAAGGCCATTGTTGATGCCAAGGATGCTCGCTCTGCCATGAGAGCTATGAAGGAGGAGCTACGTCAGGCCGGAGAAATCGCGGCTGGAAAGCCCTTTATGCTGCGGAGGAAGTTCTGTGATCCTAAACATGCTCCGTTAGACCGGATGTGGAGTACGATGGACACCTATCTGGATTTGGCAGCGAGTGCTGCAGATGCGGTCGAACGCTTCCGGGATCAAGAAGATCGCGAAGTGGAAAAGCTCTTCTGGTCGCAGTTCCACAATCCAGAGCGTCCACTCTCGTTAGACGATCATTTGGCTGAATGGGCCGAGCTAAATAGGTTGTCCGGACTCGCCATGAAGTATGTCATGAGTCATCTGTGGCCAGAGAGGCCAGAGCCGAAAAGTTATTTCAACTTGGTGCAGCAGTTCCTTGGTGCGGTGCCGCATATCAATGCAATGAAGAGGTCAACGTGCATAGAGGCTGCGCGGATGGCTCTTGCCCGTGTCAAGACATACTGGGTGGAGATGGAGACCACCGTTGTTGCATCCCAAGACTCGGACGAAAGCCGAGTACCTGCTGAGCACTATTTTCAGGAAGTTCTGCAAGGCGCTCGTTTAATAGAGATGCACTGCTCGAAGGATACTATGTTCGAATAGCATATATTGTTGTGAAACAATGTTTTGATAAATTTGTAGAAGCTTTTTATACTTGTGCCTGCAAGTATTATAATACCTCATCTGCGGCCGTTTAAGATATATGTATATATAATCTGAAAGATGGCAGTCGTCGGCTTCCGCCCCCACGCAAATAATGCGGGGGTGTTCGCAGAAGGCGCATTTTCACACTTGATCCAACGTCTTGGTCCTACAAAGGAGGTGATAGCGCAGCGAACTAGGCAAACGGACTATGATGCTTTATCACTTTCACTTAGCCATAGGAGTTTGACAGTGAGGCCCTGGTGGCGCCTGCGCTCGCCCGAACTCGGGGCGCGTATGTGCCTTGCCGGGAAACGGCCCTTCGTTAATGCGGAGGAATCCTAAAGATTTCGATAAGTCATCGAGTGGTTGACCAGTCTCACGCTATATCATGACAGTCAGTTTTCGGCTTTCTCTACTGAGGTGCTCACCTGGCTGAACTGGGGCACAATCGCAGTAGTTCTCCTGGTGCCGCCTTAGCCGATAGAGCGGAATGTAAGGTAGCAAAACACAGGAGCCGGGCAAACCCCACATTTGACCAAAGACATGATTCGGAGCTGATGTATATAAGGCCAAACTCGCGACGCCGAACACTCCCTAAGGTGTTCGGTCTTTATGAGGGTGGGCGGGACAACGCCCTGAGTAATAAGCCCCTAGTGTCCAGGTGCGCGCAAAATTCTGACGTGGCCACATGCCAAAACGCCAGCCTCCTCCTTAGTTATGCCAAGAAACCAGGGGATGTGTATCAACAAGAGACAGTAAAAAAGGTTTACGCAGGGTCTTAATCTGACAAGAATCCTTGGAACGGGTCCCTGCTGCACGTCTGCGCCTGTGTCTCTGTTGTGCCGTATCCTGGACGGGCATAGCACGGTGTTCATCTGTAAAAGAGAGGAACTTAGTTGAAGAAAGATCGTGCCGAACGTAAGTTATACTAAATAAACAAAGTATAAATCGAAATGGGTAAAATTGAGCTTTATTGTCTCTTGTTTTATATGCGCGGAGCCCCTAGTACAGGGGTATGCGGCCGTTAAGCCTTTATCAATTGTATGTTTATGCCGGACTCGTCTAGCCGTGTCTGTGGTATTAACGACCTGTTTAGGTGTTTTGGCTGGTGAAGCCGTTTTATTGTGAGGCTGTCAAGGCAGCCGCACAGTCTTCCGCGCGGGGGGCGCACTCAATGTTTTCCCTTTAAACAGATGATGCCTCGTGGACCGGGCATCTTAAGCGTAAGAGATGCATAATGCGGTATTGCGTTAAAGCGGGCAAAAGCTTCACGTCCCAATAGTGCTTGATAGGTACTTGAAAATGGGGCGATATGGAATGTTAGCTTTTCGCGACGGAAGTTGTCGGGGGAGCCGAACATAACTTCTAGCCGGAGAGAACCCATGCAATGGGCATCCGGGCCTGGCATTACCCCTTGAAAGGAGGTTGTGCTATGGCAAATTTTGGTTGGGTCTATTCCCATGTTGCGGATTGTGTCCTGGTATAACAGGTTAGACCATTGCCGCCGTCCATCAGGATATTTGTAAAGTGGAGTCCGCCGATTATTGGATGTAATACCAAGGCAGTCCAGCCTGCGTTCCGGATACTTCTAGAGTAATCCTGATGGTCGAAGGTGATCGGTTTTAACAACCATCGGCGAGACTCTTTTGTGATAGGCCGTATGGCGCGTATCTCTATGGGCGCCACTCGTTTTGTCACGTGAAGTAAGTTTACTGTTTTGACTTCTTGTCGGAAATTCTTTTGTTTCCTGGCGCTCTGCTTGGGGGGTTCATCATCATCCTCACTTGGTGCGTCGAGCCCCTTGTGTTCGGCATTGAGTTTGCCGGATTGCTTGAAGACCCAACAATCTCTGTGGGTATGGTTTGCGGGCCTCCCAGGGGTACTGTGGATTTTACATATCTTGTCCAAGATTTTGTTTAGGTTAGACAGCTCGTCCTTGTTGTCCTTGAGGGGTGGATTTCTCTGAATCTGCCGCGAGCTTTTGACTCTGGCGTTGACTGTCGTGCTCTTTGGGTTGTTTCCCTTATTCCGGCACTGGTCCTTGTTGCGTCGGGGTTTTCCGTTTCCATCTCTAACTTCGGATGTACTTGGGTCGCTGGTGCTACATCTTGCCAACCAGCTGTCCTCTCCTGCGCAAAAGCGGGTCATGAGGCTTGTTAATGTGGCCATTGTTCTTGGCTTTTCTTGGCCGAGGTGTCTGGCGAGCCATTCGTCTCGAACGTTATGCTTAAAAGCTGCTAGGGCTTTGGTGTCTGGACAGTCGACTATCTGATTCTTTTTAGTAAGAAATCTGTTCCAGAATTTTCAGGCTGACTCTCCGGGCTGTTGAGTTATATGACTTAGATCATCTGCATCCGGAGGGCGGACATAGGTCCCTTGAAAATTTGCCCGGAAAGCATCCTCGAGCTCTTCCCAACTTCCAATTGTGTTTTCGGGAAGGCTTTTGAGCCAATGCCGGGCTGGCCCTTTAAGCTTGAGGGGTAAGTATTTTATGGCGTGGAGGTCATCTCCTCTAGCCATGTGTATGTGGAGGATATAATCCTCAATCCGGACTCCAGGGTCTGTTGTTCCGCCGCATGCCTCTATGTTTACGGGCTTGAATCCCGCTGGAAATTCATGGTCCAGAACCTCATCGGTGAAACGTAGAGGGTGTGCGGCACCCCTGTATTTGGGTGTGCCATGATGTTCGGATATTTGTTGTGTTGCATTGCTTACTAGAGCTTGCTTTCTTGGCCCATAGATAGATCTGGCTGGGCCATCTTTTTGATGTGAATGATTGAGTGGATCGCGTGCCGGCTTGTGTGTGGCGCCGCTTGCCGCTCCATGTTGGCCATGGGGTCGTCTATCCGACTGGTTGGCTTTCTTATTTCTTGACTGCAAGGGCTCTAAAGCCTCCTCGTCAAATTCAGGCAATAGCTTTCGCTTCGGATAGCTTTTTGGGCGGCGACTGCCGCCATGTCTGTCTGCGGTGATGAGTACTTTGCTCCATCTGTTTCTGAGTGCATCTTCCGCAGTTTTGAACTTCCGCTTCTGCTTTTTCAGGCTACGCGCAGTGGCGAGGAGCCTTTTATGGAGGTTCTTCTACTCCCTGAGCTTATCCGGCGTAAGGTCGTCCGGACTATTGTTTTCGCCAGGGACGGGTTGTTCAGTTTGTTTGTCCAAGTTGCCCTGTTCGGACGGTTGCTCGAAGGCATGTTCGTCGTCCTCCGGCTCGTCCTGCTCTATGGCTGGGTCTGTATGGCTATTGTCTCTATCAAGGCGGGGCTTGGAGCGGCGCTTACGTTGCCGTTTTGATTGCTTTTCGAGTGTACGATCCCTCGTTGTATCCCTCTGTTCCTCGTCGTCGCTTCCTTTGGGTGTGTCCACCATGTATACATCATGAGATGTGGTGCCAGTCCAGTGCCTTATAGGCGTTGGTTCATGTTCATCTCCTACATCGTCGTCCATACCGTCGATGTCTTCGGAGTCGAAGTCGAGCACGTCGTTTAAATTATCGACAGTGGTTACGAAGTGGGTGGTGGGTGGGCATCGAATTTCTTCTTCGTCCTCATCCCAATCCTGTCGGTCATAATCCGGCCAGGACTCTCCTAGCAAAGAGAGAGACCTGAGTGAATTCAGAATGTCGCCGAAGGGCGAGTGCTGAAAGATGTCTGCGGCGGTGAATTCCATGATCGGCGCCCAATCGGATTCGATTGGTAGGGGCGCGGAGGGCTCGGAGTCCGGCACCTTGGAGTCACGGGCTTCGCAGAGAACAAGGCTGGTGTTCGGCTTGATCGTCGTAGAGATTGCAGCCCCCGAGGCGGTGTCTAACCACCCATCCTCGATTGGTGTGGCCGGCTCCGAGCTAAGGGTCAGAGCGGACACAGGTGCGGCCCCCAGGGCACAGTTCGGCAGCAGAGCTAGATCATGCCCATCGTGACAGTGCGGCGCGCTCGGCTGTGGCTTGAATCCATCGAAGATCAAGTCTCCGTGGATGTCGGTCGTGTAGTTCAAACTTCCAAACCTGACCTGATGGCCAGGGGCATAGCTTTCGATCTGCTCCAGATGGCCAAGTTAATTGGCCCACAGTTCAAAGCCGCAGAATACGAAGATCTGCCCGGGGAGAAAAGTCTCACCCTGGACCGCATCGTTGTTGATCATCGGAGGAGCCATCGGGCCTAAAGCGACGACACAGAGGAACTCTCAATGAAAGCACCAATGTCAGTGTCAAAACCGGCGGACCTCGGGTAGGGGGTCCCGAACTGTGTGTATAGGCGGATGGTAACAGGAGACAAGGGACACGATGTTTTTACCCAGGTTCGGGCCCTCTCGATGGAGGTAAAACCCTACTCCTGCTTGATTGATATTGATGATATGGGTAGTACAAGAGTAGATCTACCACGAGATCAGAGAGGCTAAACCCTAGAAGCTAGCCTATGGTATGATTGTTCTTCTGTCCTATGGACTAAAACCCTCCGGTTTATATAGACACCGGAGAGGGCTAGGGTTACACAGAGTCGGTTACAATGGTAGAAGATCTACATATCGTATTGCCAAGCTTGCCTTCCACGCCAAGGAAAGTCCCTTCCGAACATGGGACGAAGTCTTCAATCTTGTATCTTCATAGTCTAGGAGTCCGGCCGAAGGTATAGTCCGGCTATCCGGACACCCCCTAATCCAAGAATCCCTCAGCGAGCTTATGGTCCAATGCGGCGCGCGCGGCTCAGCCCTGACGTCAAAAGGAGCTTCGGCTAATACCACGACGCCGGTTGCCCATATCTTGTCCCACTTGGCGGTTAGTGCGTATAAAGTCAACGACCCAACTCAGATCAAATACCAAGATCTCGTTAAGCGTGTTATTATGAAGTAACTGCGGACGCCGACCAGGGCCAGGCCCACCTCTCACCTAGGTGGTCTCAACCTGCCCTGTCGCTCCGCCACAAAGTAACAATAGGGGCCGTCGAGAACCCAGGCCCACCTCTAATGGGATGGAGCCACCTGTCCTTTCAGCCCCCACATCGGAATCACATGCGGGCACTCAACGAGCCGACCCGAATTTAGTCACCACATGTATAGTGTGTATGTATATATGTATATACCCGTGATCACCTGCCGAGTGATCACGGCCCGATAGTATAGCATGGCAGACGGACCAGAATGTAGGGCCGCTGATGGATAGTAGCATCCTATACTAAGCATTTAGGATTGCATGTAAGGGTAACAACTGTAGCAACAATGACAGGCTATGTAGCAGAATAGGATTAACCGAAAGCAGTAATGATGGTGTCCTGGACTAGGGGGTACTCACCACGTCATCCCCCGATCTGTTAGATTGGACCGAGGACCCCCATGACCGTATACTCATGGGCCAGTTCGGACAGCTGCCGCATATAAGGAAGATTCCACAAGACTTGGCGATCAAGACAAGGACTCCTTCCCACCGGCGTATTTGGCTAGGACTCTTATTATCCTAGGCCTCTGGTGCATTATATAAACCGAGGCCAGGCTAGTCGATATACAACATACAACAATCATACCATAGGCTAGCTTCTAGGGTTTAGCCTCCTTGATCTCGTGGTAGATCTACTCTTGTACTACCCATATCATCAATATTAATCAAGCAGGAGTAGGGTTTTACCTCCATCGAGAGGTCCCGAACCTGGGTAAACTTCGTGTCCCTTGTCTCCTGTTACCATCCGGCCTTGACGCATAGTTCGGGACCCCCTACCCGATATCCGCCGGTTTTGACACCGACATTGGTGCTTTCATTGAGAGTTCCGTTGTGTGATCGACAAAAGGATCGATGGCTCGCCTGCAGATCAACTGCGACTTCGTCATCTTCGTCACCAGCTCGACTGGTCACCTTGGTTCGACCAAGAATTGCGCCCCGTGTTCGGATCACCACGTTTGGATGAGGGCCTTCATCAAACATCAACTCCGATCTCTATCAAGATCATGGAGGAATCATCCATGGAGCTTGGGGGCTCAACGTCAACATTGCCCTCAAGCGACCGTGCTGTTTTTCTGGACAGCGAACTCGTATCTGCTTCCACCACCTCCTCGAGTATCGCTTTGCCAATCGCTTTGGTGGAATTGTGTGGAATTGAGTCTACAACAACCCTGGAAAATTTCGTCGAGTTCCGATGGAGGAATCTCTGGCAATCCACGATATACCGGAGCCCTGTCAAATCTGGACGGGAATCTGGATGAGTTTAGGGCGTGGTGTCCAGCTTCTAGCTCGGATGTCCTTTGGAAGATCCAACCGTTGATTGGCTGCGGAATTCCTATATCTACCTCCTCTCAAAATTTCAGCTCGATCCGACCGTCCAAACTCCGGGAACCTTCCGATTAGTGCATCACTTTTCGGATATGTTTTCTGCGCGAAAACGAATCCGACCCGAGTTCATCTTTTTTATGAACGGGATTTCGGACATCCCTTTTGAAGGAAGTTTTATATGGGGTATTGTGTTTTGTTCCCGAACACATCCCACTAACTTTAAGATCTTTTGAATATGATCTTCAACATCATGCTGGTGTCAAACCAGTCCGGCAATATTGCTCCACGGCTGCCGACCTGCGCTAGACACGTCGTCACTTTGTTGAGCCGAGCTCAACTTCTTCGGATCATCATCTCGGCGAGCCGAACAAGAGTCCGGCATCGCGAAGGATAAATCATCACCAACATCGCCACCCCACGGATTACACGAAGCGGGCATACCGGCATCGCCGCACGGTTGCTTCATCAAGCCGGCATCGACCACGTCACGACCTGCGTCGACAGGGCTACACTATCGCTTCTTCAAGCTGATGTCCATCACGCCGACCTACTTTGACTCATCGGCTAACATCGGGGCTTCGACATCTTGGCTGGACCGGGGGCTTCGCCATCTCTTCGTCAACCTACTCTGCACACTTCGGCGTCACTAGCCGACCAGCTCCGTCACGTTAGCTGGGCCGAGGGCTTTGCCTTGGCGAGCCAACTTTTACCAGCATTGCCATGCCGTCGTTTTATTGCCCGTCAGGCAATGGGTGTGCGGAGCGAGTCCCAATTTTGGGAATCACCTTCCTTCGGATTGCTACAACAAATAAACCAGGTGCTATCAATCCCTAATATTTTTTGCTTGTTTGGGCTCATTTTTCCCAAGGAATTATTACTCAGGTTTGTCCATCATATGTACACAGGTCTATCAAATGGTGGCCGCATTCACGACAGTCGCATGGTGGTTCGGTCAGTTTCCGTACATAGTCCGGCGAACGCCGCATCCGGAGCTCGGACCGACCTGCGAATTCAGGATTTGCCATGCCTTTACCGCATCACGCTGACGCCCTGCATCGACATTGACTTCGGCGCCAGGCCATATTTATTTTATTACTCACTTTGCATAAATTATTCATTATGCAACGATTTTTTTAATTATCATTATTACTATTATCTCCCGTTTGCACTATTTTTGTGCACAGGAAAATGATCCGGGGACTTCGGTGTCACTCTGCCGGTCTGCATCGACCGTGCTATGTCACCACTTCGGCGTGTCGAGCTCTCCGCTCCGCCACCTCGGGACCAGCTTGGGGGATAGAACCTTGTCCCGCATCAAGCTCGGACCGCGAACACATTAACCAGCTAAGTCGCTTTCATGCTCAAAGCTTTAATTTCTAACTTGTGTTCGGTTCGACCAAGCGTTATACCTTTTTGGAAAAAAATTGCTTGTAAATTTTTTTCCTTGTCCAAACTTTGTTTGTGACGCATAAATTCAAATACCCCGTTTACTTGGGGGCTTCCTTTATGAAGCTTTTTCTGTTGCATATGATTATACTTGTACGGCTTCGTTCCTTGTTCGTGTATTACGCCACAATATGCACCATATTGACTTAAGCGATTTGCAAGCTGGGTTGCCTCGCTCCTGTGTTTACCCCTACGTTCCCGATTGTTCGGCTAGGGAGTAAAGGGAGCACCTCTGCGATTGTCACGATCGGGTCGCCCGAGCCGGACCTCATACTGGGTGAAGCCAAAAGCTAGCGCTCTTATAGTTTTCAATAATGGTCGGCACACAACGGAACTCATGAATACAAAAAATCTATTGCACAAGTCTCATAATAACAATGAGCACCGAAGAAAGGTATCGGTGGGGGTACTATTTTATTCGAAGATGCTTCTTACTCTTTGCAGTAATATAGCATAAGTTCCCTGAGCGCGCTTTGTCTGTTACAGCCTTACGGCCTGATTGCCTGGTTATTGGAAACACCGTCGATATTCTCGACCGATGGAGTACATAACACTTTTCGGTCCTTGACCGAAGAGGGAGAAGCCGACGGTCGGTTAAGACGCGTTTAAACTTCGGTTGAACATAGATATGATATAAGTACTTTGGTACATGCAATCATTCTCCTACCCAAGTCACTTGGGGGATCTTAAGTTCATTTGAGCCGCTTTATAATAAGTGTTCTTCTTCTTAGTCGTTCCAAAGTTTT
Source organism: Aegilops umbellulata (assembly GCA_032464435.1). Lineage (NCBI taxonomy): Eukaryota > Viridiplantae > Streptophyta > Magnoliopsida > Poales > Poaceae > Aegilops > Aegilops umbellulata. The sequence goes on along the minus strand of CP136055.1, from coordinate 442,276,857 downwards.
ATTATTATTATTTATCACTCCTTTTTTCGACACGAGTGTGCGGTCACTAGCCGGGGAGCCTAATTTCTCTCTCAAAGCCGCTAGAGTTTAGTTTGCTAAACTGGCCTGATGAGAAGTACTCCGCCCTCGGGATAGGAGGTTGAAGCCATAGGCTGACCCGCTCGAAATCTTGAGATAGGATGTATCATGTTAAAGCACGACAGAAGCACTTCTTTTTTCTAAGACCAATTTTCGGATTGGCACCGAACACTTGATATTGTTCGGACGTCATGTTTTTACTGAGGTTTCTTGGTTTTCCAAGCTTTTTGGCACTTTTAAACTATTTGTGCTTTTCCAGCATTAGTCTCGCAGTGCAACGCCGGACACCTTTTAGGGATTCGGCAAAAACATTCTCAAATATTGCTATATATGCATCGGTTTCGAATTGTGTCTTCGGTCAATAGTTGGGTTGCCCGGCTCCTGCACTTGTTTCCTATGTTCTGTTTTGTTCGGCTAGGAGTGCAAAGGAGAACCACTGCGATTGTGCTTCCATCTCACATGGTTAAGCACCTCAGTGGAGAAAGCCGAAAACTGACTGTCACAATAAGCGTAAACTGGTCAGCGATCCGATGACTATGTTAAATAACAGGCCGTTCTTAACATTGGCCGAAGTGTTTACGGCTTGACCTCGACTGTCGCCGAACACTACCGGGGGCTATTAACTAGTCTCCCAAACTAAATCCTCGATATTTTGCTCTTACATTGGAGCTGAGGTTTTATGATCATGCTTAGCATGACAACCCAAAGAAAGGAACCGATAGCGGGACTATTTTCTTTGGAAGACAATTCTTCTGTTAAACAGTAATATAACATATCTCTCCGCGTACCTTTGTTTATAAAACCGTATGGCCAGATTGCCTTGTTTGTCGTAAATCTTTGCCCTCATAAAGGCTTTATAAAGTAAGACAAACACTCCTCGGCTACTGGCCGAGGAGGTGGAAGCCGATGGTCGGTCAACAAAGTTTTGTACAATGCGGATCCGAGCATTAAATGACGTAAAGTACTTGGATACATAGTCATTACACACAATTTGTGATTTTACTATGGATATCGATCCTTAATACGGCCACACGTGCCCGTATTAAGGCTCGGGGGCTACTGGGCTTCGGGCTTATTGTTTAAACATATTAAAGGGGCACATCGATCCCCTGATCTGGTGTTGCCACCCGACCAGTGTCTTGGGGGCTACTGCATTGCTTGTCCAATGCAGAAAATTTTATGTGCAATATAGTTTCCGAGGAGATTTTGATCCTCAGGTTGGTGGCCACACCCAACCTGAGTCTCGAGGACTGAGCATGCCGCTTTTAGTGACCCGAAGTATTCGGCCGAGCTAGGACTTGATCCTCAGGCTGACTTTGCAAATCGACCTGAGTCTCAGCGGCTACTAGGGTCAGTGGTCTTATTTCATCCTTCATGTGCATCTCGGGTTTTAGACCGATACCCACCTTGAGGGCTACTGGCTATATATCTCGGAAGAGAATAAATTGCACCAATCAAAAATATTGACAAAAATCGACCCACATTCGGGGTGGTGCACCACCTCGGAAGCAGTCCGGCATAATGCTCGGGCGCTAGTGGCTGACTCCATAGAGGGCATTTCCGGCATTAAGCTCGGCTAAACTCCTTCAACTTTTCTGAACCAAGGTAATCTATGACACCTCGGATACAGTCCGGCGTTGGAGCTTGGACATAGTCCGGCGTTGGAGCTCGGATACGGTCCGGCGCTAGAGCTTGGATGCAGTTTGGCGTTGGAGCTCGGCTGCAATAATACTCCTCGAATACAGTCCGGCGTTGGAGCTCGGACGCTGCCACCCGGGGACAACTTCAAACCCGATGTGTGGCATAAAAATAACAAGGCATTGATAAAGGCCGGAAACTTAAAGGGGATCCTCGGATACCCGACGTGTAAACCCGTCGAATGCATTTCGGCGATCCTCAAGATCGAAGATAAGGAAGATTTGTTGAACCAGTTTTCAAGACCGACGACCGAAGATGAAGAACAGTTCGGAAGAATCGAGGAGCGTCCCTAACTTGAAGACCGGTTCAGGGGGCTACTGACGGTGTCCTGGACTAGGGGGTACTCACCACGTCATCCCCCGATCTGTTAGATTGGGCCGAGGACCCCCATGGTCGTATAGTCAGGGGCCAGTTCGGACAGTTGCCGCATATAACGAAGATTCCACAAGACTTGGCGATCAAGACAAGGACTCCTTCCCACCGGCGTATTCGGCTAGGACTCTTGTTATCCTAGGCCTCTGGTGCATTATATAAATCGAGGCCAGGCTAGTCGATATACAACATACAACAATCATACCATAGGCTAGCTTCTAGGGTTTAGCCTCCTTGATCTCGTGGTAGATCTACTCTTGTACTACCCATATCATCAATATTAATCAAGCAGGAGTAGGGTTTTACCTCCATCGAGAGGTCCCGAACCTGGGTAAACTTCGTGTCCCTTGTCTCCTGTTACCATCCGGCCTTGACGCACAGTTCGGGACCCCCTACCCAAGATCCGCCGGTTTTGACACCGACAAGTAACATGCTACACTACTCTAGTGCAAGCAGTAGAGAGAAGGAATAGGTGATATTTGGTGATCAGGGGGGCTTGCCTTGTTGCTCTGGCAAGAAGGAGGGGTCGTCAACACCGTAGTCGTACTGGGTAGCAGCGGCGTCGGTCTCGGTGTCTAACGAGAGAAGAGGGGGAAGAAGCAATAAATATAATGCAAACATAAGCATGACGGTGCATGACAAGACAATGAGCGGTGCTAGATGTGCCCTAATGCGGTAGGAGGTGATACCGGCATAGGGAGAAACATCCGGGAAAGCATCCCCGGTGTTTCGCGTTTTCAGACAGATGAGCCGGAGGGGGAAAGTTGTGTGTTCGATAGGCTAGAGATGTGTGGCGGATGAACGGGCTACGTATTCGGATTCGTCTCGTAGTTCTGAGCAACTTTCATGTACAAAGTATTTCCATCCGAGCTACGGTTTATCTTATATTATTTTTCAAAGTTTTAATTCATTTTTAGAATTAACAGAATTAGTTTAATTAGGAAATGCCATTATGACATCAGCATGGCATCAGGGTGATGTCAGCAGTCAACAATCATTTGACTTGGTCAAACTGACGCGTGGGTCTGTTTTGTGATAGACTGATAACTAATTAACAGTTACTTAGTTTAATTAGCAGGTTAAGTAAATTTAACTAGTTAACTAATCAAGATTTAATTAAGTTAATTAATTAATAATTGTATTTATTTATTTATCTATTTATTTTTAATTAATTCTTTTTTTATCCTTCTCCTTTTTTAAAACGTTCAGGGGGTGCGGGGCCCCCATGTCATAGGCACAAGGGGCCTTAGCGGGTTAGCGGGCACGAGGGCGACGGGCGCCTAGGCGGGTGCTTGCCCGGAGAGGGGTGCGGTGGGGCGAGGCCACCGGGCGACGGCCAGTGTGCGCGGATGGGCGCCGGCGAGGCCACGGCGGGGCGGGGCCATGGAGGGTGCGGCCGGACCACCGCGCGGCGGTTCGGCGAGCAGTGGCGCTGTTGGGCGGCGGAGGTGGCTGCGGGAGAGCTGCGTGGTTGCGGGCGTGCGCGTGTGAGGAAGACGGGGGCGAGGAGGTAGCTGCGGCGTCGGCGAGGAAGGGCCGCGCGTGCAGGGAGAGCGATGGTTGCGGCGATGGCGACGTGAGCGTGAGGCATGCAAGGGGAGGGGCGAGCGGCAGGCTGCGGGCGCGGGCACGACAGTAGTAGAGGGAGCAGGGCGGCGCACGGTGAAGGGAGGCCACGGTCCGGGTAGTCGACGAGGTGGAGCGCGGGCGAGGAGTGGTGCGGGCCGGGACGTTGCAGGCGCCGGGCGGTGCGTGTGTGCGCGGTGGACGGCCAACGGGTGTGCGGCGTCGGGGGTGACTGTGGGCGCGAGCGGGGCAAGTGCATGGTGAGCAGGGGGAAGCGTAGGAAGGCGGGGCCTCACCGCGGGGCGTAGGGCACGGGCAGCGGGGGTCTTGGTGGGGGACGGGGACGACAGCGATGATGGCAGAGACGGGGAGGCAGACCGACAGGGAGGTCCAGCGAACAGCGGCTCCGGTGAGGTCCGCGTGCGACGACGGCGGGGGGGAGGCGAATGGCTATGCCGTCGGCGTCGAACGGCAGGGGCGCGTCGGGCCCCGATCCAGATCGGATCGGGGGAGGGGCGGGGAGTGGCGACGTGGGGGGGAGTGGTGCGTGGGCTAGGGTTTCGTGTAGTGGGGGGTTATGGAGGGGAGTGGGTGGGCTGGCCGGTTGGGCCAGGTGGGTCGGCCAGCTAGGCCGTCTGGTCCAGTTGGCCAGGGGGCTTTCTCTATTTCTTTATTTTTTTATTACACTTTTGTTTTTTTTTTCTGTTTTTATCTTTTTCTTATATTATTTTCTGTTTTATTTATTTTAGTTAGCAAAACAGTTTTACAAAAATATAACCCCTACTCCTAAATTAGCATAATAACATAGGCCACCTAGTCCAAAAAGTTTGGTGATTATATAAACTAGATTAACATTTGTTTAGTATTTAAAAGCATTTAAATAATTGTTTTGCTGTTGTTTTACTTACTATAGTGCATTTAAATACTTTACAAAAGTGTGGTTTCTTCACCAATATTTAATATGGATTATTTGGCTCACTCTGAACATTTTAGTTTTAATATTTGAGAACTTTTATTGTTTGCTTAATTTTGAATTTGAATTCAAACCGTTTTCGAACTAACGCGAGATTACCAACAGTAATCGAGGTGACGTGGCATCATTAGCAGAGGTTCACTGTAGCCTAATTATCCGGGCGTCACAAGAGTAGAGGGGGAGAAACATCATAAGATCCAACTATAATAGCAAAGCTCGCGATACATCAAGATCGTATCATCTCAAGAACACGAGAGAGAGAGAGAGAGAGAGAGAGAGAGAGAGAGAGAGAGAGAGAGAGAGAGAGATCAAACACATAGTTACTGGTACATATCCTCAGCCCCGAGGGTGAACTACTCCCTCCTCGTCATGGAGAGCGTCGGGATGATGAAGATGGCCACCGGTGAGGGATCCCCCCTCCGGCAGGGTGCCGGAACAGAGTCCCGATTAGTTTTTGGTGGCTACAGAGTCTTGCGGCGGCGGAACTCCTGATCTATTCTATTCCTCGAAGTTTTTAGGATATATGGATATATATAGGCGAAAGAAGTCGGTTAGGGGAGCCACGAGGGGCCCATGAGGGTGGAGGGCGCGCCAAGGGGGGTGGGCGCGCCCCCTGCCTCGTGCCTCCCACGTTGATCCCCTGACGTGCACTCCAAGTCTCCCGGATTGCTTTCTTTCCAAAAATAACTCTCCCGAAGGTTTCATTCCGTTTGGACTCCGTTTGATATTCCTTTTCTTCGAAACACTGAAACAAGGGGAAAAACAGGAACTATCACTGGGCTCTGGGTTAATAGGTGAGTCCCAAAAGTGATATAAAAGTGTTTAATAAAGCCCATAAACATCCAAGATGGATAATATAATAGCATGAATACTTCATAAATTATAGATACGTTGGAGACGTTGATAAGTCTCCAACGTATCTATAATTTTTGATTGCGCCATCCTATATTATCTACTGTTTTGGACAATATTGGGATTTATTATCCACTTTTATATTATTTTCGGGACTAACCTATTAACCGGAGGCCCAGCCCAGAATTGTTGTTTTTTTTGCCTATTTTAGAGTTTTGCAGAAACGGAATATCAAACGGAGCCCAAACAGAATGAAACCTTCGGGAACGTGATTTTCTCACCGAACATGATCCAGGAGACTTGGACCCTAAGTCAAGGAAGCTTCGAGGAGGGCACGAGGTAGGGGGCGCGCCCTCCACCCTCGTGGGCCCCATGTTGCTCCACCGGCATACTTCTTCCTCCTATATATACCTACGTACCCCCAAACGATCAAATACGGAGCCAAAAACCTAATTCCACTGCCGCAACCTTCTGTACCCACGAGATCCCATCTTGGGGCCTGTTCCGGAGCTCCGCCGGAGGGGTCATCCACCACGGAGGGCTTCTACAACATCACCATAGCCCCTCCGATGAAGTGTGGGTAGTTTACCTTAGACCTTCGGGTCCATAGTTAGTAGCTAGATGGCTTCTTCTCTCTTTTTGGATCTCAATACAATGTTCTCCCCCTCTCTCCTGGAGATATATTCGATGTAATCTTATTTTTGCGGTGTGTTTGTTGAGACCGATGAATTGTGGGTTTATGATCAAGATTATCTATGAACAATATTTGAATCTTCTCTGAATTCTTTTATGTATGATTGGTTATCTTTGCAAGTCTCTTCGAATTATCAGTTTGGTTTGGCCTACTAGATTGGTTTTTCTTGCAATGGGAGAAGTGCTTAGCTTTGAGTTCAATCTTGCGGTGTCCTTTCCCAGTGACAGTAGGGGCAGCGAGGTACGTATTGTATTGTTGCCATCGAGGATAACAAGATGGGGTTTTTATCATATTGCATGAATTTATCCCTCTACATCATGTCATCTTGCTTAAGGCGTTACTCTGTTTTCATGAACTTAATACTCTAGATGCATGCTGGATAGCGGTCGATGAGGGGAGTAATAGTAGTAGATGCAGGCAGGAGTCGGTCTACTTGTCTCGGACGTGATGCCTATATACATGATCATACCTAGATATTCTCATAACTATGCTCAATTTTGTCAATTGCTCAACAGTAATTTGTTCACCCACCGTAAAATACTTATGCTCTTGAGAGAAGCCACTAGTGAAACCTATGGCCCCCGGGTCTATCTTCAAAATATTAATCTTCCATCACTTTATTAATGCCTTTGCTTTTTTACTTTTCTTTTATTTCACTTTGCATCTTTATCACAAAAATACCAAAAATATTATCTATCATCTCTATCAGATCTCACTCTCGTAAGTGACCGTGAAGGGATTGACAACCCCTTATCGCGTTGGTTGCGAGGAGTTATTTGTTTCGTGTAGGTACGAGGGACTCGCGCATAGCCTCCTACCGGATTGATACCTTGGTGCTCAAAAACTGAGGGAAATACTTACGCTACTTTGCTGCATCATCCTTTCCTCTTCAAGGAAATCGAACGCAGTGCTCAAGAGGTAGCAGATGTATCATCATCCCCAAGCTTAATTCCTACTCGTCCTCGAGTAGGTAAATGATAAAAGAAAGAATTTATGAAGTGTGAATGCTAGAAGGTGCATAAGTTTGATCAATGATAATTTCAATCACCTTTTCTAGCATCATTATATGTCATAACAGTAGCTCAACTCATAGAACTTTTCATGATCAAGTAACAAACTATTCACATGTTAAAGTATAGACAATAAACTTTCTTCAAAACTAACAAACCGTGTTATTAGTCATCAAACAATTACAACTCATCTTATTTTCAAGAAGAGTCTATGTCAGAGTTTTGATTTAGCAAACTCCACATACTCAACTATCATTTAGTCTTCCATGATTGCTACCACTCAAAGTATATTTTTAGAACAAATAGTATTCACGAACACAGAGAAAGATAGGGGGCTTAATGTTTCGCCTCCCAACCTTTTACCTCAAGGGTAATGTCAACAATAATAATTCATGCTCAAATATATTTTAATGGCCATATATTCTTAGATCTTTCCATCACATGATGCTTGCAAACTAAAGAGTAGGTTAGAATGAGAAGGAATACTACTGACTCTTGCATAAAAGTAAAAGATAGGCCCTTCGCAGAGGGAAGCAGGGATTTGCAGAGATGCTAGAGCTCGAAGCAAAAACAGACATGAAAATAATTTTGAGAGGTATGCTTTCATTGTCAACATAACGACCAATAGTTCCCAATATCTTCCATACTACATACATTATAGGCGGTTCCCAAACAGAAAGGTAAAGATTTTACTCCCCCTCCACCGACAATCATCAATCCATGGCTTGCCCGAAACAACGGGTGCCTCCAACTAATATCAATCCTGGGGGAGTTTTGTTTGCAATTATTTTTTATTTGCTTTCGATCTTTTGATCATGGGACTGGGCATCCCAGTTACCAGCCATTTTTCTCATGAATGATGAGCGGAGTCCACTCATCTTGAGAATAACCCACCTAGCATGGAAGATACTGACAGCCCCTAGTCGCTACATGAGCGATTCGGGCATACAAAACAGATTATTATTTGAAGGTTTAGAGTTTGGCACATGCAAATTTACTTGGAATGGCAGGTAAATACCGCATATAGGTAGGTATGGTGGACACTCATGGAAGAAACTTGGTTCAAGGGATTTAGATGCACAAGCAGTAGTCCCGCTTAGTATAGATATTTTGGCTAGCAAAGAATTCTGAAAAGCGAGCACCACATGTTAGAGGATCCATAACAATATAACTTCTATACAAATATACCCAAGCATAACTCATTATGTTGTCTTCCTTGTCCAACTTCAACCAATTTGCTCAGGTTTGAAAATAATTAATGGGACTCACAATCATAGAAGATGTCCCAGATAGTATATTTATATGTGAAATCTCTCTTCCTTCAATATTCTTTCATGAATTGTTCAAGTGACCAATACAATGTTCGCTAACCTTCAATAAATTTACCACCTCTACTTATTATATGTGAAGTCATTACTCCCCATGGGATAAGCATATGGAACATATATAATTTCAGATTTATGACATTCAAATCATTCAACCATTTACTCATAGGGTACCAGTGAAGCACACGAGCAAATGACAAACTACTCCAAAAAGATATAAGTGAAGATTAATGAGTAGTTAAATAATTATGTAGCTATGTGAAGACTCTCTAAAATTTAAGAATTTCAGATCTTGGTATTTTATTCAAACAGAAATAAAAACAAAATAAAATGACATGACGCTCCAAGCAAAACATATATCATGTGGTGAATAAAAATATAGCTCTAAGTAAAGTTACCGATGAACGAAGACGAAAGAGGGGATGCCTTCCGGGGCATCCCCAAGCTTAGGTTCTTGGTTATCCTTGAATATTACCTTGGGGTGCCTTGGGAATGCCCGATCTTAGGCTCTTGCCACTCCTTATTCCATAGTCCATCGAATCTTTACCCAAAACTTGAAAACTTCACAACACAGAACTCAACAAAAAATTCGTAAGCTCCGTTAGCGAAAGAAAACAGAACACCACTTGAAGGTACTGTAATGAACTCATTCTTTATTTATATTGGTGTTAAACCTACTGTATTCCAACTTCTCTATGGTTTATAAACTCTTTTACTAGCCATAGATTCATCAAAATAAGCAAACAACACACGAAAAACAGAATCTGTCAAAAACAGAACAGTCTGTAGTTATCTATAACTAACGCAAACTTATGGAACTCCAAAAATTCTACGAAAATAGGAAGACCTATAAAAATTGTTTAATGGTCTTCTGCAATAGGAATCAGTATTTTATCATGTTCTGGTGATTTTTAACAATTGTTTTCCTGAACAGAAAGTTTCTGGAATTTTCAGCAAGATCAAATAACTATCATCCAAGAAGATCCTATAGGTTTAACTTGGCACAAACACTAATTAAAACATAAAACCACATCTAAACAGAAGCTAGATGGATTATTTATTACTAAACATAACCAAAAAGCAAGAAACTAAAATAAAATTGGGTTGTCTCCCAACAAGCGCTATCGTTTAACGCCCCTAGCTAGGCATGGTGATTTCAATGATGCTCACATAAAAGATAGGAATTGAAACATAAAGAGAGCATCATGAAGAATATGACTAGCACATTTAAGTCTAACCCACTTCCTATGCATAGGGATTTTTTGAGAAAACAACTTATGGGAACAATAATTAACTAGCATAGGAAGGCAAAACAAGCATAACTTTAAAACCTTAAGCACATAGAGAGGAAACTTGATATTATTGCAATTTCTACATGCATATATTCCTCCCTCATAATAATTTTCAGTAGCATCATGAATTAATTCAACAATATAACCAGCACCTAAAGCATTCTTTTCATGATCTACAAGCATAGAAAATTTACTACTCTCCACAAAAGCAAAATTCTTCTCATTCGGAATACTGGGAGTATCATAAGAGACTCGAAAACTATAAATTGTTTCCACATTAAAAGAGTAATGTTCAAAAAAAGGGTAATCATAACCATGACAAGTTTCATAAATATAATCATCACTACTTTTTATAGCATAAGTTTTATCACAATAATCATCATAAGTAGCAACTTTGTTCTCATCATAATCGATTGAAACCTCTTCCAAGATAGTGGACTCATCACTAAATAAAGTCATGACCTCTCCAAATCCACTTTCATAAATATTATATGATTCAACATCCTCCAAAATAGTGGGATCATTACTTCCTAAAGTTGGCACTCTTCCAAACCCACTTTCATCAATATAATCATCATAGGTAGAAGGCATGCTATCATCATAACAACTTTGCATATCAAAACTTGGGAGGCTAGAAATATCATCTTCATTAAACGTAGCATCCCCAAGCTTGGGACAAACATTAATTTCAGCAAATATATTCTCAAAGGTGTCATCCTCATCAAACATAGCATCCCCAAGCTTGGGCCTTTTCATATCATAAGCATAATCACTCTCATCATTAATAGTATGGATATCACCAATAGTATAGCAATTATCATCATCACAGTGAGTAGTAGGAGCAACATCATTTGGGAGGGATACCTTTTTACCTTTGCTTCTCTGTTTCTCCTTTTTCTTCTTCACATCATGTGTGGGTTCAATCCTCTTTTTGGAGCTCCTTATTAATGAGATTGGTTGAATATAAGGCTCCTCCTCCTTACCTAATTCATCATTAGAAATAATAAGAGAATATTGGGAATTCTCTTCCCTTTCGTTAGTATTCTCTTCATCTTCTATTTGTTTTCTTTTCTTTATGTAATTGGCAATATAAGGATTTTTGATGCAATTCACCGCACAATACATATAAATTTCTTCTAGATCAAAATCAAGAAGTTTATAACGGGCAAATTCCAGAAGATAGTTAGTTATACGTTTCATTTCTTCATAGCCCATAAGAAAACTAAGTTCATTATGATGTGCAAGGTAAATCAAGTCATCACAATTTTTGGACACGATTAGATCATGAAGCAATTTGCATCGGATAGTTAAATGACCCCGTTTATTGCAAAGTTCACAAGTACGGCTAAGAAAATTTAAATTTTCAGCACAAACATCTAGCCTTTCTTGCAACCATTTAGTATCTAAGTACTTATGACTCTTACAAAATCTATCTTCCCTTTTTGGTATGTATTTGCAAACTCTATGCACTCCACAAAAATCGACATGCTTATAAGAGATATTTTCATCATAACTAGTGCAATAATCATTAGTACCATGGATATTCAAGGAGTTCATACTAACAACATTGCAATCATGCTCATCATTCAAATATTTAGTGCCAAACATTTTACTGCATTCTTCTTCTAACACTTTGGCACAATTTTCCTTTCCATCATACTCGTGAAAGACATTAAAAAGATGAAGCGTATGAGGCAAACTCAATTCCATTTTTTTGTAGTTTTCTTTTATAAACTAAACTAGTAATAAAACAAGAAACTAAAAGATTTGATTGCAAGATCTAAAGATATACCTTCAAGCACTCACCTCCCCGACAACGGCGCCAGAAAAGAGCTTGATGTCTACTACGCAACCTTCTTCTTGTAGACGTTGTTGGGCATCCAAGTGAAGAGGTTTGTAGAAAAGTAGCAAATTTCCCTCAAGTGGATGACCTAAGGTTTATCAATCCGTGGGAGGCGTAGGATGAAGATAGTCTCTCTCAAGCAACCCTGCAACCAAATAACAAAGAGTCTCTTGTGTCCCCAACACACCCAATACAATGGTAAATTGTATAGGTGCACTAGTTCGGCGAAGAGATGGTTATACAAGTGCGATATGGATGATAGATATGAGTATTTGTAATCTGAAAATATAAAAATAGAAAGGTAACAAGCGATAAAAGTGAGCGTAAATGGTATTGCGATGCTAGGAAACAAGGCCTGGGGTTCATACTTTCACTAGTGCAAGTTCTCTCAACAATAATAACATAATTGGATCATATAACTATCCCTCAACATGCAACAAAGAGTCACTCCAAAGTCACTAATAGCGGAGAACAAACGAAGAGATTATTGTAGGGTACGAAACCACCTCAAAGTTATTCTTTCAGATCGATCTATTCAAGAGTTCGTACTAGAATAACACCTTAAGAAACATATCAACCAAAACCCTAATGTCACCTAGATACTCCAATGTCACCTCAAGTATCCGTGGGTATGATTATACGATATGCATCACACAATCTCAGATTCATCTATTCAACCAACACAAAGAACTTCAAAGAGTGCCCCAAAGTTTCTACCGGAGAGTCAAGACGAAAACGTGTGCCAACCCCTATGCATAGGTTCATGGGTGGAACCCGCAAGTTGATCACCAAAACATACATCAAGTGAATCACGTGATATCCCATTGTCACCACAGATACGCATGGCAAGACATACATCAAGTGTTCTCAAATCATTGAAGACTCAATCCGAGAAGATAACTTCAAAGAGAAAACTCAATCCAATACAAGAGAGTAGAGGGGGAGTAACATCATAAGATCCAACTATAATAGCAAAGCTCGCGATACATCAAGATCGTATCATCTCAAGAACACGAGAGAGAGAGAGAGAGATCAAACACATAGCTACTGGTACATACCCTCAGCCCCGAGGGTGAACTACTCCCTCCTCGTCATGGAGAGCGCCGGGATGATGAAGATGGCCACCGGTGAGGGATCCCCCTCCGGCAGGGTGCCGGAACAGGGTCCCTATTGGTTTTTGGTGGCTACAGAGGCTTGTGGAGGCGGAACTCTCGATCTATTCTATTCCCCGAAGTTTTTAGGGTATATGGATATATATATATATATATAGGCGAAAGAGGTCGGTCAGGGGAGCCACGAGGGGCCCACGAGGGTGGAGGGCACGCCCCTGCCTCGTACCTCCCTCGTTGATCCCCTAACGTGCACTCAAAGTCTCCCGAATTGCTTTCTTTCCAAAAATAACTCTCTCGAAGGTTTCATTCCGTTTGGACTCCATTTGATATTCCTTTTCTTTGAAACACTGACACAAGGGAAAAAACAGGAACTGGCACTGGGCTCTGGGTTAATAGGTTAGTCCCAAAAGTGATATAAAAGTGTTTAATAAAGTCCATAAACATCCAAGATGGATAATATAATAGCATGAATACTTCATAAATTATAGATACATTGGAGACGTATCATACATCCACCGCTTTTGGATCTGATTCGATCACCATCGGTCGCACCCGTGTCCCCATCGGAGGACGGGGGAGTGCCATGACTGCCCCAACCACCATCTCCGATGGTCCCGCCGACGCATCGCGGTGAGATCTGAACGATCTCCACTTCCTTGCGTGCCTGGGGTTGTTGGAGGCAGCTTTCTCCATCACCCACAGCAGCATCCTCAAGGATCCCACCGCCCGCCCATCGGAAAACAGAAAGAGGTCTTCCTCTTTGGTGAGCATGCGAAATGCCTCCACCCTTGCCGCCTGCATATCCTCTCTCTCCGTGAACCAGGAGATGGTCTCCCGCATCCGCTCCATCTTCAGATCGTCCCCGCATGCTATCTCCAACATCCTGGATTCGAGCTTCAGCTTCCAATTCGCCATCAAACCTTAGCCGCAAGCTCGATTCGGTGCAAGAGGGAGGGGAATTGGGATCGTCGAGCGGCGATGGAATAGTGAATGAGGCCTTAACCCCTCGGTCAACATTAATAGCACCTCTGCCATGGCGATCCGCCTCCCCGTGCTCCTCAAACCTCGCGATGTGTCGCGCCTGAAAGCAAAAGTGCTCCCTGGGTGGTTTTGGTAATTAATGTCAACATATCTCTTGTTGGACTAACACTTCTACCTAGTATGTTTCAGATAAGTTCAAAAATGGAGTGACATGGACTAGAGGATGTGGAACTCCTTCAAGATGCTAAGGACAAAGGATTGGCACAAGCTTCAAGATCAAGACTCTACATTTTCTATTTTAGTGATCCAAGATCACATTGAGTCTATAGGAAAAGCCAATACTATCAAGGAGGGATGAGGTGTTGCTTAATGAGACTCTTGCTTCATGTGCTTAGTGATATGCTCCAAAAACCCTCAACTATCTTCCCACATCCACATCTAACCTAAACCAAAAGTCAAACTCGGCCCCACTGATTCTTTCCATCCGGCGCCACCGAGTTTCACATGTCATAGCCATTGCCACAAACCCTAGCAATTCGGTTTCACCGATAGGGATCTCGGTCTCACCGAGATGGGATTGTAATCTCACTGTGTATGTCCATTGCCAAAATCGGTCTCACCGAGTTTGAGCAATCGGTACTACCGAGATTACAATGCAAACTCACTGGTCAGCTTGTTACCAAAATCGGTCCCATCGAGTTTGTGTAATCAGTCTCACCGAGTTTGCCTGACCAACTCTCTGGTTAGCTAATTACCAAAATCGGTCCCACCGAGTTTGTGTAATCGGTCACACCGAGATTATGTTATGCCCAAACCCTAACCATATCGGTCCTACCGAGTTGCATCTCAGTCCCACCGAAAATCCTAACGGTCATTAGGTTTGTTGAATCGGTCCGACCGAGTTTAACCATTCGGTCCCACCGAGTTTGGCAAATTGTGTGTAACGGTTAGATTTTGTGTGGAGGCTATATATACCCCTCCACCCACTCATCATTCGTGGAGAGAGCCATCAGAACACATCTACACTTCCAATACACATGTTCTGAGAGAGAACCTCCTACACTTGTGTTGAGCTCAAGATATTCCATTTATACCATATGAATCTTGATCTCTAGCCTTCCCCAAGTTGCTTTCCACTCAAATCTTCTTTCCACCAAATCCAAATCCTGTGAGAGAGAGTTGAGTGTTGGGGAGACTATCATTTGAAGCACAAGAGTAAGGAGTTCATCATCAACACACCATTTGTTACTTCTTGGAGAGTGGTGTCTCCTAGATTGGCTAGGTGTCACTTGGGAGCCTCCGACAATATTGTGGAGTTGAACCAAGGAGTTTGTAAGGGCAAGGAGATCGCCTACTTCGTGAAGATCTACCGCTAGTGAGGCAAGTCCTTCGTGGGCGACGGCCGTGATGGAATAGACAAGGTTGCTTCTTCGTGGACCCTTCGTGGGTGGAGCCCTCCGTGGACTCACGCAATTGTTACCCTCCGTGGGTTGAAGTCTCCATCAACGTGGATGTACGATAGCACCACCTAGCGGAACCACGCCAAAAACATCCGTGTCTCCAATTGCGTTTGAATCCTCCAAACCCTTCTCTTTACATTCTTGCAAGTTGCATGCTTTACTTCCCGCTGCTCATATACTCATTGCATGCTTGCTTGGTATGTATTGTGTTCGTTAAACTTGTGCCTAAACTCCACCTAAACTTAAGAATATTAAAAATTGCAACTTTTGGCACTTGGTGTCTAATCACCCCCCCCCACTCTAGACACCTCTTCTCGATCCTTTCAGCGCCGCTCCTAGCAGTTGCCCAACCAACGATATGCGACAAGGGAAAAAACTTGTATACCTTCTCCAATCACCTCTCCCTCTCGCACAACCCGATCGTCGATGCGCATGCCATGATCTGGCTCGCCACACTAAAGTCCCTCGTCGGAAGACGAGTAGCGCTGGATCCCGGAGGTTGGAGACCCGGCACACCGCCCACTGCTGATCGCGTGGGGGCGATGTTGACCTAGTCGCCATCCACTGGAATTGGCTATGAAAAGGAGATTTCATGATTCATCGTAATGCCAAACACAATATACCCCCTCCATCCATATTCACTTGAAGTACTTGTATTTCACAATTTAATTTTTCTTCATTAGTCATAATGGCGTGAGCTCTCTTCGAATACTATGTATTCAATGATATATTTGTGTTATGGGGGAAGCTAAGTTCCTGCCGACTGGACATTAGCAACAGGCATGGACGATGTATATCTCCGTATGTTGGTTTCTGCTTATAAAAAAAAGGCAGCAATAGCGCTCCAACTCGGAACATGGACGTCTATTAGATAAATGAGCCACCCCCGCTGACCAGCTGCACCGCCCTTTGTGTTCTGACTAAGGCTAGGTGTTCTATATTCATTACCACAAGTAGTCCACCACTCTGGTGCAGATATCACTTGCAATTTTTCTCAAGAAAAAATTGTTAAAACTCGAGTTTTTTTTCTGGAAAAAAATGTAACACTCGAATTCAAGTACTTGCGGGAGGGAGAAAAATATCATTCCCATATTGAGATTTGAACTGTAGTTACTGTAAACGAAATGAAGACTAGTAAGCTATTTGACTTTTTTTTACCATTCAAACCATTTTATTAGTGTAAAAATATATTTTACTAGGATTGCCTCCTAGTGTTTTTCTCATTAGCGGTACCCAATTCATTCTCTCGGAATTTTGTATTCATTTTTCTGTATCGCAAATTTTCGTTGTTGTTAGATTTCTAGATCACATCGCTCGTATTTTGATGTGGATCTCGCAACAGATCCGAACGATGTGGATCTCGTCCATTTCTCGATCGGACAGGGCTGGCGATCTTGCGATGATTTTGCGTTGCACTTTCCTGACTTAACCGTCGTAATCATGCACACATTGGTTGAATTCCGCACTAATTAGATCATGACCGGCCCGCTCTCCCGATGAAATTGCATGCCAGACCCATTCGTCCCCTTCTTTTCTCTCTCTCTCTCTCTCTCTCAAAAAATTTGGGTGCAAAAAATAAGTGTTGGGTGTGGGAATCAAACCTAGCATGTGTTGTGCTTATATCCATCACCCTGTCCATATCACCAACTGTTACTTATCTAAAAATGGTAACAAGGTATTTGAAACTTTTTCCTACAATATGAGAAAAAAATGCAAAAAAATCTACTTCTTTTCTTGGATTTTTTTACCAACTCGTATCGAGTTGATCACATCGTGGTAATTTTCACGCCCCGATAACTTTTCTGTCAATATCATGGTAACTCACACATAGCATACCTGATAACTTATATATCTTGGTCCTGGTAATTATGGCGCCGGGGGGGTGATAAAATATCCCCATGGTAACTTTTATGTGAATAGCATGTTAATTTGGTGACTCACACATCACAAACCTAATAACTTATGTATCGCGGTCCTGATAACTTTGGCATGGGGAGTGGGGGTTGATGAAATATCCCCCCAATAACTTTTGTGTGAATAGCATGATAACTCACACATTGCTGGCGTGATAACTTATGTGCATCCACACGTCGCAGACATGATAACTTATGACCCCAGTCCTGGTAACTTTGGCGACCGAGGGGGTGGGGGGAGTGGGTTGAGGAAATATACCCCGCGGTAAATTTTGTGTGAATAGCATGATAACTAACACAATGCAGACCTGATAACTTATGTGCCTTGGTCCTGGTAGCTTTGGGGGGCGAGGGAGGAAGGGGGTGATGAAATATACCCATGGTAACTCACACGTTGCAGACATGATAACTTATGTACCTCAGTCCTGGTAACTTTGGCGACCGGGGGGGAGGTGGTTGATGAAATATACCCCTCGGTAACTTTTGTGTGAATAGCATGAGAACTCACATGTTGCAGACCTGATAACTTATGTGCCTCGGTCCAGGTAGCTTTGGGGGGCGGGGGAGGAAGGGGTGATGAAATATATGTTGGGGAATGTAGTAATTTCAAAAATATTCCTACGCACACATAGGATCATGGTGATGCATAGAAACAAGAGGGGAGAGTGTGTCCATGTACCCTCGTAGACCGAAAGCGGAAGCGTTAGCACAATGCGGTTGATGTAGTCGTACGTCTTCACGATCCGACTGATCCAAGTACCGAACGCACAGTACCTCCGAGTTCAGCACACGTTCAACTCGATGACGTCACGCGAGCTCCGATCCAACAGAGCTTTGCCGGAGAGTTTCTTCAGCACGACGGCGTGATGACGGTGATGATGATGCTACCGACGCAGGGCTTCGCCTAAGCACCGCTACAATATTATCGAGGTGGATTATGGTGGAGGGGGCACCGCACACGGCTAAGAGATCAATGATCAATTATTGTGTCTCCAAGGGGTGCCCCCCTCCCCGTATATAAATAAGTGGGGGAGGGGGAGGGGGTCGGCCTCCTTAGGCGCGTCCAATGAGGAGTCCTACTCCCACCGGGAGTAGGACTCCCCCCTTCCAAGTAGGAGTAGGAGAAGGGAAGGAAGGGAGAGAGGAAGACAAGGAAAAAGAGGGGCGCCGCCCCCCCTCCTTGTCCAATTCCAACTAGAGGGGGATAGGACGCGCGGCTGCCCTGGCCGCCCCTCCTCTTCTCCCACTAAGGCCCATGAGGCCCAATTAACTCCCCGGGGGGTTCCGGTAACCCCCCGGTACTCTGGTATATGCCCGAAACCCTTCCGATGTCCAAACATAGTCATCCAATATATCGATCTTTACATCTCGACCATTTCGAGACTCCTCATTATGTCCGTGATCATATCCGGGACTCTGAACTAACTTTGTTACATCAAAACACTAAAACTCATAATACCGATCGTCACCGAACTTTAAGCGTGCGGAGCCTATGGGTTCGAGAACAATGTAGACATGACCGAGACACGTCTCTGGTCAATAACCAATAGCGGAACCTGGATGCTCATATTGGCTCCTACATATTCTACGAAGATCTTTATCGGTCAAACCGCATAACAACATACATTGTTCCCTTTGTCATCGGTATGTTACTTGCCCGAGATTCGATCATCGGTATCTCAATACCTAGTTCAATCTCGTTACCGGCGAGTATCTTTACTCGTTCCGTAATACATCATCCCACAACTAACTCATTAGTTACAATGCTTGCAAGGCTTATAGTGATGTGCATTACCGAGTGGGCCCAGAGATACCTCTCCGACAATCGGAGTGACAAATCCTAATCTCGATATATGCCAACTCAACAAGTACCTTTGGAGACACCTGAAGAGCACTTTTATAATCACCAAGCTATGTTGTCACGTTTGGTCGCACACAAAGTGTTCCTCCGGTATTCGGGAGTTGCATAATCTCATAGTCATAGGAGCATGTATAAGTCATGAAGAAAGCAATAGCAACATACTAAACGATCAAGTGCTAAGCTAATGGAATGGGTCAAGTCAATCACATCATTATCCTAATGATGTGATCCCATTTATCAAATGACAACTCATGTCTATGGTTTGGAAACATAACCATCTTTGATCAACGAGCTAGTCAAGTAGAGGCATACTAGTGACACTCTGTTTGTCTATTTATTCACACATGTATCATGATTCCGGTTAATACAATTCTAGCATGAATAATAAACATTTATCATGATATAAGGAAATAAATAATAACTTTATTATTGCCTCTAGGGCATATTTCGTTCAGTCTCCCACTTGCACTAGAGTCAATAATCTAGATTACACAGTAATGATTCTAAAACCCATGGAGTATTGGTGTTGATCACGTTTTGCTCATGAGAGAGGCTTAGTCAACGGGTCTGCAATATTCAGATCCGTATGTATCTTGCAAATCTCTATGTCTCCCACCTGGACTTGATCCTGGATGGAGTTGAAGCGTCTCTTGATGTGCTTGGTTCTTTTGTGAAATCTGGATTCCTTTGCCAAGGCAAATTGCACCATTATTGTCACGGAAGATTTTCATTGGACCCGAGGCACTAGGTATGACACCTAGATCGGATATGAACTACTTCATCCAGACTCCTTCATTTGCTGCTTCCGAAGCAGCTATGTATTCCGCTTCACACGTAGATCCCGCCACGACACTTAGTTTAGAACTGCTCCAACTGACAGCTCCGCCGTTCAATATAAACACGTATCCGGTTTGCGATTTAGAATCGTCTGGATCAGTGTCAAAGCTCGCATTGACGTAACCATTTACGACGAGCTCTTTGTCACTTCCATAAACGAGAAACATATCCTTAGTCCTTTTCAGGTATTTCAGGATGTTCTTGACCACTGTCAAGTGACCCACTCCTGGATTACTTTGGTACCTCCCTACTAAACTAATAGCAAGGCACACATCTGGTCTAGTACACAACATTGGATACATGATAGAGCCTATGGCTGAAGCATACGGAACATCTTTAATTTTCTCTCTATCTTCTACAGTGATTGGGCATTGAGTCTTACTCAACTTCACACCTTGTAACACAGGCAAGAACCCTTTCTTTGCCTGATCCGTTTTGAACTTCTTCAAAACTTTTTCAAGGTATGTGCTTTGTGAAAGTCCAATTAAGCGTCTTGATCTATCTCTATAGATCTTGATGCCCAATATGTAAGCAGCTTCACCGAGGTATTTCATTGAAAAACTCTTATTCAAGTATCCTTTTAAGCTATCCAGAAATTCTATATCATTTCCAATCAACAATATGTCATCCACATAGAAGATTATAAAAGCTACAGAGCTCCCACTCACTTTCTTGTAAATATAGGCTTCTCCAAAAGTCTGTATAAAACCATATGCTTTCATCACACTATCAAAACATTTATTCCAACTCCGAGAGGCTTGCACCAGTCCATAAATGGATCGCTGGAGCTTGCACACTTTGTTAGCACCCTTTGGATTGATAAAACCTTCAGGTTGCATCATGATACGTCTCCAACGTATCTATAATTTTTGATTGCTCCATGCTATATTATCTACTGTTTTGGACTATATTAGGCTTTATTTTCCACTTTTATATTATTTTTGGGACTAACCTATTAACCGGAGGCCCATCCCAGAATTGTTGTTTTTTGCCTATTTCAGAGTTTTGCAGAAACGGAATATCAAACGGAGTCCAAACGAAATGAAACCTTCGGGAACGTGATTTTCTCACCGAACATGATCCAGGAGACTTGGACCCTAAGTCAAGGAAGCTTCAAGGAGGGCACGAGGTAGGGGGCGCCCCCCCTAGGGTGCGTCCCCCTGCCTCGTGGGCCCCTCGAAGCTCCACCGACGTACTCCTTCCTCCTATATATACCTACGTACCCCCAAACGATCAGATACGGAGCCAAAAACCTAATTCCACCGCCGCAACCTTCTGTACCCACGAGATCCCATCTTGGGGCCTGTTCCGAAGCTCCGGTGGAGGGGGCATCCATCACGGAGGGCTTCTACATCATCACCATAGCCTCTCCGATGAAGTGTGAGTAGTTTACCTCAGACCTTCGGGTCCATAGTTAGTAACTAGATGGCTTCTTCTCTCTTTTTGGATCTCAATACAATGTTCTCCCCCTCTCTCGTGGAGCTCTATTCGATGTAATCTTCTTTTTGCGATGTGTTTGTTGAGACCGATGAATTGTGGGTTTATGATCAAGTTTATCTATGAACAATATTTGAATCTTCTCTGAATTCTTTTATGTATGATTGGTTATCTTTGCAAGTCTCTTCAAATCATCAGTTTGGTTTGGCCTACTAGATTGGTTTTTCTTGCCATGGGAGAAGTGCTTAGCTTTGGGTTCAATCTTGCGGTGTCCTTTCCCAGTGACAGAAGGGGCAGCAAGGCACGTATTGTATTTTTGCCATCGAGGATAACAAGATGGGGTTTTTATCATATTGCATGAAAATATCCCTCTACATCATGTCATCTTGCTTAAGGCGTTACTCTGTTTTTAACTTAATACTCTAGATGCATGCTGGATAGCGGTCGATGAGTGGAGTAATAGTAGTAGTTGTAGGCAGGAGTCGGTCTACTTGTCTCGGACGTGATGCCTATATACATGATCATGCCTAGATATTCTCATAACTATGCTCAATTTTGTCAATTGCTCAACAGTTATTTGTTCACCCACCGTAGAATACTTATGCTCTTGAGAGAAGCCACTAGTGAAACCTATGGCCCCTGGGTCTATTCTCATCATATCAATATCCATCACTTTATTATTGTTTTGCTTTTTACTTTGCCTTTTACTTTTCACTTTGCATCTCTATACCAAAATACCAAAAATATTATCTATCATCTCTATCAGATCTCACTCCCGTAAGTGGCCGTGAAGGGATTGACAACCCCTAATCGCGTTGGTTGCGTTGAGCTATTGTTTTTGTGTAGGTACGAGGGACTCGCGCGTAGCCTCCTACTGGATTGATACCTTGGTTCTCAAAAACTGAGGGAAATACTTATGCTACTTTGCTGCATCATCCTCTCCTCTTCGGGGAAATCCAACGCGGTGCTCAAGAGGTAGCAAGAAGAATTTCTGGCGCCGTTGCCGGGGAGTCTGCGCAAAAGTCAACATATCAAGTACCCATCACAATCCCTATCTCTCGCATTACATTAGTTGCCATTTGCCTCTCGTTTTCCTCTCCCCCACTTCACCCTTGCCGTTTTATTCGCCCTCTTCTTTTTGTTCGCCTTCTTTCGCTCTTCGCCCTATCTGTCACTATGTCTGAAATTGGGGAAATTATTGCCGACATGGGCGATAATAATAACATAGAAAATTCTGATGCCCCGGCAGAAGAACCCCTTACCTATCATATAAAAAGATTTTGAATCGGTAGTGGTAATATTATTGGAAAAGGAGTTATTCAAGATTTCTTTACTTGTGTCGGTGCTTTGCCTTCTATGGACGGTTCTATTCTCCATAGAACTAGTAGTCTTGCTGACGCTATTTCCATGCTTATTGTTGAACTTGAAAGGCAATTTATGCATATGAACCCTTCTATACAAAGAATTTTCCTAGAATTTTCTAATATCGAACACTCTTCTGTTAAGCGTGCCGCTACAATATTTTTGGCTCATGAATTCAGAATTTTAATAAAAGAAGCCAAAGAAATCTTTGCGCACTATAGGGTGGACGCTAGCCGTCCTTCCATAGAATCTATCCTCTTTGATCAAGAAGAAATTATGCGCTTTCAATCTCTTGACTATGTTGCTTTCAATGAAAACCTTAGAAAAAAGGTGCCAACCAATATTTTAATTGATAGGATCTCTGAACTTAATGATGATTTGGCTATTCTAAATAATGAGCTAGGATACTCTCTTGAGTGTAGGCTCACAAGGTTCTGTCAAAAGAACGCTTATAATGATGAATTGGTTGTGCATTACGAAGGGCCGAAAGAGGAACCTATACCTCCAAATATTGATCTTGGTGACTTTTGTCCTATTAAATTTAGCCCTTCTGATTACTTTTGCTTGCCTCAAAGGAAACTTGCTGCCGAACGTAGAGAATACGAAATGAGTTTCACCGATCTATCTTATTACTACGGCACTACCTAGATCCATCCTCGCTTTTATGCCTAGCTAGGGGCGTTAAATGATAGCGCTTGTTGGGAGGCAACCCAATTTTATTTTTAGTTTTTTTGTTTTTTCTTCTATTTAGGAATAAATAATCCATCTACCTTCTGTTTAGATGTGGTTTAATGTTTTAATTAGTGTTTGTGCCAAGTTAGACCTATAGGATCTTCTTGGATGATAGTTATTTGATATTGTTGTAATTTCCAGAAACTTTCTGTTCACGAAAACAATTGTTAAAAATCAGCAGAACATGATGAAATAGTCATTCCAATTGCTTCCGATCAATAAACAAATTTTCTAGGTCTTCCTATTTTGGTAGATTTTTGGGAATTCCAGAAGTTTGCGCTAGTTACAGATTACTACAGACTGTTCTGTTTTTGACAGATTCTGTTTTTCGTGTGTTGTTTGCTTATTTTGATGAATCTATGGCTAGTAAAATAGTTTATAATCCATAGAGAAGTTGGAATATATTAGGTTTAACACCAATATAAATAAATAATGAGTTCATTACATTACCTTGAAGTGGTCTTTTGTTTTCTTTCGTTAACGGAGCTCACGAGATTTTTGTTGAGTTTTGTGTTGTGAAGTTTTCAAGTTTTGGGTAAATTCTTTTGATGGATTATGGAACAAGGAGTGGCAACAGCCTAAGCTTGGGGATTCCCATGGCACCCCCAAGATAATCCAAAGACACAAAAAATTCAAAGCTTGGGGATGCCCCGGAAGGCATCCCCTCTTTCGTCTACTTCCATCGGTAATTTTACTTGGAGCTATATTTTTATTCACCACATGATATGTGTTTTGCTTGGAGCGTCTTGTATGATTCGAGTCTTTGCTTTTTATTTTACCACAATCATCCTTGCTGTACACACCTTTTGAGAGAGCCATACATGAATTGTACTTTGATAGAATACTCTATGTGCTTCACTTATACCTTTTGAGCTATATAGTTTTGCTCTAGTGCTTCACTTATATCTTTTGAGCTTTATAATTTTGCTCTAGTGCTTCACTTAGATCTTTTAGAGCACGGTGGTGGATTTGTTTTAAAGAAACTATTGATCTCTCATGCTTCACTTATATTATTTTGAGAGTCTTAAATAGCATGGTAATTTGCTTAATAATAATAATATGCTTGGTATTCAAGATTTGTAAAACTTTCTTTTGAGTGTGTTGAATACTAAGAAAAGTTTGATGCTTGATAATTGTTTTGAGATGAAGATGGTGATATTAGAGTCATGCTAGTTGAGTAGTTGTGCATTTGAGAAATACTTGTGTTAAAGTTTGTGATTCCCGTAGCATGCACGTATGGTGAACCGTTATGTGATGAAGTCAGAGCATGATTTATTTATTGATTGTCTTCCTTATGAGTGGCGGTCGGGGACGAGCGATGGTCTTTTCCTACCAATCTATCCCCCTAGGAGCATGCGCGTAATACTTTGCTTTGATAACTTCTAGATTTTTGCAATAAGTATATGAGTTCTTTATGACTAATGTTGAGTCCATGGATTATACGCACTTTCCTTCCTTCCACCATTGCTAGCCTCTCTAATACCGCGGACCTTTCGCCGGTATCATACACCCACCTTATACCTTCCTCAAAACAGCCACCATACCTACCTATCATGGCATTTCCATAGCCATTCCGAGATATATTGCCATGCAACTTTCCACCGTTCCGTTTATTATGACACGCTCCATCATTGTCATATTGCTAGCATGATCATGTAGTGGACATCGAATTTGTGGCAAAGCCACCGTTCATAATTCTTTCATACATGTCACTCTTGATTCATTGCATATCCCGGTACACCGCCGGAGGCATTCATATAGAGTCATATTTTGTTCTAAGTATTGAGTTGTAATTGTTGAGTTGTAAGAAAAATAAAAAAAGTGTGATGATCATCATTTTTAGAGCATTGTCCCAAGTGAGGAAAGGATGATGGAGACTATGATTCCCCCACAAGTCGGGATGAGACTCTGGACGAAAAAAAGAGGCCAAAAAAAGAGAAAAGTCCCAAATAAAAAAAAGAAAAAGAGAGAAGGGACAATGTTACTATCCTTTTACCACACTTGTGATTCAAAGTAGCACCATGATCTTCATGATAGAGAGTCTCTCATTTTGTCACTTTCATATACTAGTGGGAATTTTTCATTATAGAACTTGGCTTTTATATTCCAATGATGGGCTTCCTCAAAATGCCCTAGGTCTTCGTGAGCAAGCGAGTTGGATGCACACCCACTTAGTTTCTTTTGTTGAGCTTTCATATACTTATAGCTCTAGTGCATCTGTTGCATGGCAATCCCTACTCACTCACATTGATATCTATTGATGGGTATCTCCATAGCCCGTTGATACGCCTAGTTGATGTGAGACTATCTTCCCCTATTTTTCTCTTCTCCACAACCACCATTCTATTCCACATATAGTGCTATATCCATGGCTCACGCTCATGTATTGCGTGTGGATTGAAAAAGTTTTGAAAATGTAAAAGTATGAAACAATTGCTTGGCTTGTCATCGGGGTTGTGCATGATTTAAATACATTGTGTGGTGAAGATAGAGCATAGCCAGACTATATGATTTTGTAGGGATAACTTTCTTTGGCCATGTTATTTTGAGAAGACATAATTGCTTTGTTAGTATGCTTGAAGTATTATTATTTTTATGTCAATATGAACTTTTGTCTTGAATCTTTCGATTCTGAATATTCATACCACAATTGAGAAGATTTACATTGAAATTATGCCAAGTAGCACTCCGCATCAAAAATTCTCTTTTTATCATTTACCTACTCGAGGACGAGCATGAATTAAGCTTGGGGATGCCTGATACGTCTCCAACGTATCTATAATTTTTGATTGCTCCATGCTATATTATCTACTGTTTTGGACTATATTGGGCTTTATTTTCCACTTTTATATTACTTTTGGGAGCAACCTATTAACCGGAGGCCCAGCCCAGAATTGCTGGTTTTTTTGGCCTATTTCAGTGTTTTGGAGTAACAGAATATCAAACGGAGTCCAAACGGAATGAAACCTTCGGGAACGTGATTTTCTCATCAGATAAGACCCAGGAGACTTAGACCCTCCATCAAGAAAGCCACGAGGCGGTCATGAGGGTGGAGGGCGCCCCCCCTAGGGCGTGCCCCCCTGCCTCATGGGCCCCTCGAAGCTCCATTGACGTACTCCTTCCTCCTATATATACCTACGTACCCCCAAACGATCAGATACAGAGCCAAAAACCTAATTCCACCGCGGCAACCTTCTGTACCCACGAGATCCCATCTTGGGGCCTGTTCCGGAGCTCCGCCGGAGGGGGCATCCATCACAGAGGGCTTCTACATCATCACCATAGCCTCTCCAATGAAGTGTGAGTAGTTTACCTCAGACCTTCGGGTCCATAGTTAGTAGCTAGATGGCTTCTTCTTTCTTTTTGGATCTCAATACAATGTTCTCCCCCTCTCTCGTGGAGATCTATTCGATGTAATCTTCTTTTTGCGGTGTGTTTGTTGAGACCGGTGAATTCTGGGTTTATGATCAAGTTTATCTATGAACAATATTTGAATCTTCTCTGAATTCTTTTATGTATGATTGGTTATCTTTGCAAGTCTCTTTGAATCATCAGTTTGGTTTGGCCTACTAGATTGGTTTTTCTTGCCATGAGAGAAGTGCTTAGCTTTGGGTTCAATCTTGCGGTGTCCTTTCCCAGTGACAGAAGGGGCAGCAAGGCACGTATTGTATTGTTGCCATCGAGGATAACAAGATGGGTTTTTTATCATATTGCATGAAACTACCCCTCTACATCATGTCATCTTGCTTAAGGCTTTACTCTGTTTTTAACTTAATACTCTAGATGCATGCTGGATAGCGGTCGATGAGTGCAGTAATAGTAGTAGATGCAGGCAGGAGTCGGTCTACTTGTCTCGGACGTGATGCCTATATACATGATCATGCCTAGATATTCTCATAACTATGCTCAATTCTGTCAATTGCTCAACAGTGATTTGTTCACCCACCGTAGAATACTTATGCTCTTGATTGAAGCCACTAGTGAAACCTATGGCCCCCGGGTCTATTCTCATCATATCAATCTCCATCACTTTATTATTGTTTTTCTTTTTACTTTGCCTTTTACTTTTCACTTTGCATCTCTATACCAAAAATACCAAAAATATTATCTATCATCTCTATCAGATCTCACTCCCGTAAGTGACCATGAAGGGATTGACAACCCCTAATCGTGTTGGTTGCGTTGAGCTATTGTTTTTGTGTAGGTACGAGGGACTCGCGCGTAGCCTCCTACTGGATTGATACATTGGTTCTAAAAAACTGAGGTAAATACTTACGCAACTTTGCTGCATCATCCTCTCCTCTTCAGGGAAATCCAACGTAGTGCTCAAGAGGTAGCACATCATATACAACTCATCTTCCAGAAATCCATTCAGGAATGCAGTCTTTACATCCATTTGCCAACTTTCATAATCATAAAATGCGGCAATAGCTAACATGATTCGGACGGACTTAAGCATTGCTATGGGTGAGAAGGTCTCATCGTAGTCAACTCCTTGAACTTGTCGAAAACCTTTCGCAACAAGTTGAGCTTTGTAGATAGTAATATTACCATCAGCGTTTGTCTTCTTCTTGAAAATCCATTTATTCTCGATGGCTTGCCGATCATCGGGCAAGTCAACCAAAGTCCACACTTTGTTCTCATACATGGATCCCATCTCGGATTTCATGGCCTCAAGCCATTTTGCGGAATCTGGGCTCATCATCGCTTCATCATAGTTCGTAGGTTCGTCATGGTCTAGTAACATGACCTCCAGTACAGGATTACCGTACCAATCTAGTGCGGATCTTACTCTGGTTGACTTACGAGGTTCGGTAGTAACTTGATCTGAAGTTTCATGATCATCATCATTAGCTTCCTCACTAATTGGTGTAGATGTCACAGGAACCAGTTTCTGTGGTGAACTACTTTCCAATAAGGGAGCAGGTACAGTTACCTCATCAAGTTCTACTTTCCTCCCACTCACTTCTTTCGAGAGAAACTCTTTCTCTAGAAAGGATCCATTCTTAGCAACAAAAGTCTTGCTTTCGGATCTGTGATAGAAGGTGTACCCAACTATCTCTTTTGGGTATCCTATGAAGACACATTTCTCTGATTTGGGTTCGAGCTTATGAGGTTGAAGCTTTTTCACATAAGCATCGCAGCTCCAAACTTTAAGAAACGACAACTTTGGTTTCTTGCCAAACCACAATTCATTAGGAGTCGTCTCAACGGATTTAGATGGTGCCCTATTTAACGTGAATGCAGCCGTCTCTAAAGCATAACCCCAAAACAATAGCGGTAAATTTGTTAGAGACATCATAGATTGCACCATATCTAGTAAAGTACGATTACGACGTTTGAACACACCATTACACTTTGGTGTTCCAGGTGGCGTGAGTTGTGAAACTATTCCACATTGTTTCAAATGAAGACTAAACTCGTAACTCAAATATTCTCCTCCACGATCAGATCGTAGAAACTTTATTTTCTTGTTACGATGATTTTCCACTTCACTCTGAAATTCTTTGAACTTTTCAAATGTTTCAGACTTATGTTTCATCGAGTAGATATACCCATATCTGCTCAAATCATCTGTGGAGGTGAGAAAATAACGATATCCGCCGCGAGCCTCAACATTCATCGGACCACATACATCAGTATGTATGATCTCGAACAAATTTGTTGCTCGCTCCATTCTTCCAAAGAACGGCGTTTTAGTCATCTTGCCCATGAGGCATGGTTCGCAAGTACCAAGTGATTCATACTCAAGTGATTCCAAAAGCTCATCAGAATGGAGTTTCTTCATGCGCTTTACACCAATATGACCCAAACGGCAGTGCCACAAATAAGTTGCACTATCATTATCAACTCTGCATCTTTTAGCTTCAATACTATGAATATGTGTATCTCCACTATCGAGATTCAAAAAGAATAGACCACTCTTCAAGGGTGCATGACCATAAAAGATATTACTCATATAAATAGAACAACCATTATTCTCTGATTTAAATGAATAACCGTCTCGCATCAAACAAGATCCAGATATAATGTTCATGCTCAACGCTGGCACCAAATAACAATTATTCAGGTCTAATACTAATCTCGAAGGTAGATGTAGAGGTAGCGTGCCGATCGCGATCACATCAACTTTGGAACCATTTCCCACGGGCATCGTCACCTCGTCCTTTGCCAATCTTCGCTTAATCCGTAGTTTCTGTTTCGAGTTGCAAATATTAGCAATAGATCCAGTATCAAATACCCGGGCACTACTGCGAGAATTAGTAAGGTACACATCAATAACATGTATATCACATATACCTTTGTTCACCTTGCCATCCTTCTTATCCGCCAAATACTTGGGGCAATTCGCTTCCAGTGACCAGTCTGTTTGCGGTAAAAGCACTCAGTCTCAGGCTTGGGTCCAGACTTGGGTTTCTTCTGCTGAACAGCAACTTGTTTGCCGTTCTTCTTGAAGTTCCCCTTCTTCTTCCCTTTGCCCTTTTTCTTGAAACTGGTGGTCTTGTTGACCATCAACACTTGATGCTCTTTCTTGATTTCTGCCTCCACAGCCTTTAGCATTGCGAAGAGCTCGGGAATCATCTTATCCATCCCTTGCATGTTATAGTTCATCACGAAGCTCTTGTAGCTTGGTGGCACTGATTGAAGAAATCTGTCAATAACTCTATCATCTGGAAGATTAACTCCCAGTTGAATTAAGTGATTGTTATAGCCAGACATTCTGAGTATATGCTCACTGACAGAACTATTCTCCTCCATCTTGCAGCTATAGAACTTATTTGAGACTTCATATCTCTCAATCCGGGCATTTGCTTGAAATATTAACTTCAACTCCTGGAAAATCTCATATGCTCCATGACATTCAAAACATCGTTGAAGTCCCGGTTCTAATCCGTAAAGCATGGCACACTGAACTATCGAGTAGTCATCAGCTTTGCTCTGCCAGACGTTCATAACATCTGGTGTTGCTCCTGCAGCAGGTTTGGCACCTAGCGGTGCTTCCAGGATGTAATTCTTCTGTGCAGCAATGAGGATAATCCTCAAGTTACGGACCCAGTCCATGTAATTGCTATCATCATCTTTCAACTTTGCTTTCTCAAGGAACGCATTAAATTTCAACGGAACAACCGCAAGGGCCATCTATCTACAACAACATAGACATGCAAAATACTATCAGGTACTAAGTTCATGATAAATTAAAGTTCAGTTAATCAAATTATTAAGGAACTCCCACTTAGATAGACATCTCTAATCATCTAAGTGATCACGTGATCCATATCAACTAAACCATGTCCGATCATCACGTGAGATGGAGTAGTTTTCAATGGTGAACATCACTATGTTGATCATATCTACTATATGATTCACGCTCGACCTTTCGGTCTCCAGTGTTCCGAGGCCATATCTGCATATGCTAGGCTCGTCAAGTTTAACCTGAGTATTCTGCATGTGCAAAATTGGCTTGCACCCGTTGTATGTGAACGTAGAGCTTATCACACCCGATCATCACATGGTGTCTCGGCACGACGAACTTTAGCAACGGTGCATACTTAGGGAGAACACTTGTACCTTGAAATTTAGTGAGAGATCATCTTATAATGCTACCGTCGATCTAAGCAAAATAAGATGCATAAAAGATAAACATCACATGCAATCAATATAAGTGATATGATATGGCCATCATCATCTTGTGCTTGTGATCTCCATCTCCGAAGCACCGTCATGATCACCATCGTCACCGGCAAGACACCTTGATCTCCATCATAGCATCGTTGTCGTCTCGCCAACTATTTCTTCTACGACTATCGCTACCGCTTAGTGATAAACTAAAGCAATTACAGGGCGATTGCATTGCATACAATAAAGCGACAACCATATGGCTCATGCCAGTTGCCAATAACTCGGTTACCAAACATGATCATCTCATACAATAAAATTTAGCATCATGTCTTGACCATATCACATCACAACATGCCCTACAAAAACAAGTTAGACGTCCTCTACTTTGTTTGTTGCAAGTTTTAAGTGGCTGCTACGGGCTGAGTAAGAACAGTTCTTACCTACGCATTAAAACCACAACGATAGTTTGTCAAGTTAGTGTTGTTTTAACATTCTGAAGGACCGGGCGTAGCCACACTCGATTCAACTAAAGTTGGAGAGACACCCGCTAGTCACCTGTGTGCAAAGCACGGCGGTAAAACCAGTCTCGCGTAAACTTATGCGTAATGTCGGTCCGGGCCGCTTCATCCAACAATACTGCCGAACCAAAGTGTGACATGCTGGTAAGCAGTATGACTTATACCGCCCACAACTCACTTGTGTTCTACTCGTGCATATAACATCTACGCATAAAACCAGGCTCTGATACCACTGTTGAGGAACGTAGTAATTTCAAAAAAAATCCTACGCACACACAGGATCATGGTGATGCATAGCAACGAGAAGGGAGAGTGTGTCCACGTACCCTCGTAGACCGAAAGCGGAAGCGTTAGCACAACGCGGTTGATGTAGTCGTACGTCTTCACGATCCGACCGATCCAAGTACCGAATGCACGGCAAGTCCGAGTTCAGCACACGTTCAACTCGATGACGTCCCGCGAGCTCCGATCCAGCAGAGCTTCGCCGGAGAGTTTCGTCAGCACGACGGCGTGATGACGGTGATGATGTTGCTACCGATGCAGGGCTTCGCCTAAGCACCGCTACGATATTATCGAGGTGGATTATGGTGGAGGGGGCACCGCACACGGCTAAGAGATCAATGATCAATTGTTGTGTCTCCAAGGGGTGCCCCCCTCCCCGTATATAAAGGAGTGGAGGAGGGGGAGGAGGCTGGCCTCCCTAGGCGCGCCCCATGAGGAGTCCTACTCCCACCAGGAGTAGGACTCCCCCCTTCCAAGTAGGAGTAGGAGAAGGGAAGGAAGGGAGAGAGGAAGAGAAGGAAAAAGGGGGGCACCCCCCTCCTTGTCCAATTCGGACTAGAGGGGGAGGGGGCGCGGCTGCCCTGGCCGCCCCTCCTCTTCTCCCACTAAGGCCCATGAGGCCCAATTAACTCCCCGGGGGGTTCCAGTAACCCCCCGATACTCCGGTATATGCCCGAAACCTCCCAGAACCCTTCCGGTGTCCAAACATAGTCGTCCAATATATCGATCTTTACGTCTCGACCATTTTGAGACTCCTCGTTATGTCCGTGATCATATCCAGGACTCCGAACTACCTTCGGTACATCAAAACACTAAAACTCATAATACCGATCGTCACCAAACTTTAAGCGTGTGGACCCTACGGGTTCGAGAACAATGTAGACATGACCGAGACACGTCTCCGGTCAATAACCAATAGCGGAACCTGGATGCTCATATTGGCTCCTACATATTCTACGAAGATCTTTATCGGTCAAAC
Organism: Aegilops umbellulata; assembly: GCA_032464435.1. Classification (NCBI taxonomy): domain Eukaryota; kingdom Viridiplantae; phylum Streptophyta; class Magnoliopsida; order Poales; family Poaceae; genus Aegilops; species Aegilops umbellulata. The sequence goes on along the minus strand of CP136055.1, from coordinate 442,244,060 downwards.
CGCATAACAACATACGTTGTTCCCTTTGTCATCGGTATGTTACTTGCCCGAGATTCGATCGTCGGTATCTCAATACCTAGTTCAATCTCGTTACTGGAAAGTCTCTTTACTCGTTTCGTAGTACATCATCCCGCAACTAACTCATTAGTTACAATGCTTGCAAGGCTTATAGTGATGTGCATTACCGAGTGGGCCCAGAGATACCTCTCCGACAATCGGAGTGATAAATCCTAATCTCGATATATGCTAACTCAACAATTACCTTTGGAGACACCTGTAGAGCACTTTTATAATCACCCAGTTACGTTGTGACGTTTGGTAGCACACAAAGTGTTCCTCCGGTATTCGGAAGTTGCATAATCTCATAGTCATAGGAACATGTATAAGTCATGAAGAAAGCAATAGCAACATACTAAACGATCAAGTGCTAAGCTAACGGAATGGGTCAAGTCAATCACATCATTATCCTAATGATGTGATCCCGTTTATCAAATGACAACTCATGTCTATGGTTAGGAAACAAAACCATCTTTCATCAACGAGCTAGTCAAGTAGAGGCATAATAGTGACACTTTGTTTGTCTATTTATTCACACATGTACCATGTTTCCGGTTAATACAATTCTAGCATGAATAATAAACATTTATCATGATATAAGGAAATAAATAATAACTTTATTATTGCCTCTAGGGCATAGTTCCTTCAATATACCCACAGTAACTCACACGTTGCAGACATGATAACTTATGTACCCCAGTCCTGGTAACTTTGGCGACCGGGTAGGGGGGAGGGGGTTGATGAAATATACCCCCGGTAACTCACACACCACAAACCTGACAACTTCTGTACCCTAGTCTTAGTAACTTTGGCGACGGGTGTGGGAAGGTGTTTAAAAACACCCTCGGGAACTTTCGTGTAAATAGCTTGGTACTGTACGCAACTTATACATGATAACTTATGCATAAATACCACGGCAACTTTAATCCGGGATGGTGGGAGGGGAGAAAGTAGTTTGAAAACAACCCCTCCCGATAACTTCCGTACAAATTTCACGATAATATATGTATCATAGACTTGATAACTCATATACAAACACCGTGATAACTCTGACCTTGGGGGAAGAAGTTGTTTGAAAACACATCCTCGATAACTTATGCATAAATAGCATGGTAATATATGAACCACAGACATGGTAACTCGCGGACAAACACCGTGGTAAATTTGTTCCGAAAAAATAGTTGTTGAAAATGTACCACGGTAACTCATGTGTAAACAACATGATAATAGACACACATCCGAGCCGATAACTTACTTAGCCCAGGCCTGGTAACTATTTCCCCAGGAAAAAAAAGTCGTCAAAACATATCAACATGGGATCTAGTTTCGTAAGTCTCGTCGCAACTGATTTTTTATGTGAAAACAATTTTTTTGATCAGACCGATGCTTTGACCTATAACACTTTTTAAAGTTTCGAAATATGTAGAACCAAGGATGCATCTATTTTTTCCCTTCTAATGCATGCATCCGTGTGCATGTGAAGAGAAAATTACAAGAACTGTCATTTATGTCCCAGTAATTCTATATAAATAACATGATAACTTATATACAACCGCATGATAACTCGTGTAGCACACGCGTGGTAACTTTTTACCCAAAAAAATATTGTCGAAATATACCAACATGAGATCTAGTTTCGAAGGTCTCGTCGCGACAAATCTTTTATGTGAAAACAGTTTTTCAGTCGGACCAACGGTTTGAGCTACAAAATATTTTAAATTTTCCCATTGGGAAGAATCTATGATGACATCATCAATTTCGTTTTTCTCCATGTATATGATTAGTAGCTGCTAATTAACTGCTAATGAACAGTGGACACGCACAGAAAAAAAAAGAAAATAAGATGAAGCTAATGCATGCATGCAAGTTAGGAAGGAATCGTGCGGGGATCTGTTGCTTAACTTCCGTATGTGTGGAAGTTAGCACTATTCTTGTGTTATACATAAAACCATTTCTTTGGTCAAATTGATGGTTAAACTTGAATTTCGGAATGCATGGGCATCACGTATGGTGAGATCGGCGGACTACAAAATATCGTTGCATATCTGGATAGCTTTTGGTAACATACTCTCATCAATGCAGTACACCAGGAGTACAGCAGTATATTTTCTGTGATCAAATTAAGTAACTTCAACGATATACCCAGGATATGCCAACAATTAAATGCTTATATACATGTAATATATGACCAGACTCTGATGCAGCATATGCACACACACAATTATACAGCGATCATGTGCATGCATGCTTAAAACAAGAAGTTCAACGACATGTGTGAATGTGTTGCCCAGAACTACGAGCTAGCAAGCTTAGCAGAATCAGCGCATGGCATTTCTTTTTGCACTCATCACCAACCAACTAATAATCAAGAAACAGGAGCCCGATACGTCGCGAGGCGCCGATCATTCCGTGCTGCCACTGCAGACCGCAAATCATTCAGCTCCACGCGAATATTTCCAGTTCATTTCGCTCCTCAAGGACAGCACGGATCCAGCATGCACCCAAGCTTGACGATTCAAGTGACGACGGCTCTCCTCGCAGCTCCATCTCTGCAAGTAGACTTTCTCGACTCGGAGGGCCGGCAGAACGCAAGCAGGATCGGCAGTTGAATTAAGTAAGCGCGGCATGAGCTAGGCGTGGTGGGTTAAGAAGATATATAATCCCTGGCCCTAACTCCGCTGCCTTGATTTTCTCTACTGAGCGGATCGTCGTCGTCCTTGGCGTGTCATGTTCGTTAACCACAGCCGCAAAAGGGTTGAAAAATCGAGTCTAGATACGTGCGGATACGACTTGACGATCGAGCGCGGGGGGAAGACCCGATCTGCTCCACGATCCCAACCGCCGAATGATTGTGACCGAAAGTTGGGCCAGTTTCTTCTCAAGCAGCCAAGCAGGGAATAGATCTAGTGGAAGAGTATTAATTTGGAGCAGATCAATGCCACGAATGAATGCTTATACATATGTACGGAGGGAAAACAGGGTTGCAGCTGGATGATCATTGCCAATAGGCAGACTGCACAGCCACGCAAGTGAACCCACTAGCTTTGGTGGCGTCGTCCACCCTTTGATTTTTCGTCAAGCAGCTGTTGGATCGATTGCATGTTGGCCAGATCACGATCATGGTCTGCGCCTCCGCTATTGGAAGGATCCACGGACATAGAGATATATATGGCTTGCCTCTGAATTTGACACTGCATTTTGATGGAGATTGCCTTTCTTGAAGCATGTATTTAGTAGTAGTATATATCGTGCAACATACTCGTAGATATCTATTTTTTGCAGAGTGAAGACTGGACCAGTCCACTCGGCAAAAACGAGTAAACGGGTGAAGCAGCTGTCGAACGTGGCATTATTTCGCTTTTCATGGCATACAAGTATTGGAGCCTTGTAGAGGCCGGGGTGTTGGTGCCCCCACCGACAGAAGAATACACGGTCCTCGTCAGACACGTCGAGAAAACGAGGCTACTGCACCTGCTGCGCCAGTGCACACATTACAAACACTTGGAAATAAGTAGCCGTTGAAATAAACTAGTGCTCGGAACATGGTTACATGGGCATCCCGTGTAAACAGTAAAAATAAAAAGGTAAAAACAATCTGTTTTTTTAAGATACATGGTTTGAGAGTTCTACCCATGTGTGAAGTTTCACGAAGAAACGACATCCATAGTATCTGGGCGAAAACAAAATAAAAACGATACTATAAAAATACCACATTTGAAGCAATTTGAAGGTCCGGTTTTATATCCTTTTCCAAGAATGTCAAGGTGTCATTTCTTTGCGAAACTTCACATGTGAGTAGAACAACGAACCGACCAGATTTGTTAATCTAAAAATTCAAAATTATTTGATTTTCTATTCGCAAGGGGTGCTTGTGGACCCATGTTCACAAATTTGTCTTTATACTCTATGTGATGAAACTAATCCATGTGTATTATGCACCAATCCATATCGACTTCATGCCAGGCATTGAAATTTAGTTCATGATAAAGTGTGTTGAACCTTGAATATATTGATCACGTCCTCGATACGAAAGGCTTCCACACTTGTCTGCGAATTAGGAAAAAAAACAAATTATGTTCTTTTGCCCTCGACTAATGCTCGATTCTAGATTTGTTCCATCGGCTTCAACACCAAACATCATGGTCCTATTTCTTTTCGGAAAAAAACTTTTGATCTATCCATCAACAGTATAAAGACGGTACAAAGAACATCGAAAGTAACAAAAAATTACATCGAGGTCCATAGACCACCTAGCGATGACTAAAAGCAATGAGTCAGGGGCGCGCCTTCGCCATCGTCCCTTCCTCACAAGAGTTGGGAAACATTCTTGTACTCCCTCCATCCCAAAATAAGGGTGGCTGATTTAGTACAACTTGGGACGGAGGGAGTAGTAGACAGTCACGAAGTCGTTGTGCTAAGGCCCACCAGGACCATCGCACCAGAATGGCCACTATCGTGATGAAGAGAAGCTTAGATACGAAGGATCCAACCTATAGACACAAGAACATAGATGAAAGCAGTCTGGATCCAAGCGGATCAAACGGAGACAAACACCGACCGAAACCCACGAGTTCCACCTCCACACGCCAACGACAATGTTGGACGCACCGTCGGGACAGGGACTCGGCAGGGAGAACCTTATTTCATCTTCAGGGAGCCACCGTTGCCTCGCCTTCCTAACCAGGACACAATCCCTAACCAAACTTTAAAAAACACCTAAAAGCGGAGCCTCCCACCGGCCAGGGCCGGGATCCACCATGCCTCCTTGGCCCTAAGGCTACATGAGACGAGGCAGACCGCCGCCGCCGCCGATGGAGGGAGGGAAAACCCATCACCTGTGCTCCCGAGAGTCACGAACAAAGGGGTATGCTACACTTGTCCAATCATGTCGTAGCTTCGTCAAACCCCCAAGGTTTTTGATCCATTGATCACGATTTATGACGCTTCTTGCTTTGCACTATGTCAAGCCTTAGAGCTCTAGGGCGAGCTATGCGAGTTGGGCCATCCAGGTCGACTTCGCGCACAGAGCTCATGGAGCAAATAGTCGAACCACTTCTGAACAACCTAGTCTTCCACATCATGAGTTTGTTGAATGTGTTGCAATCACTTTTTAGCATGCCTCATTTGTTTTTCAACTGAGCATGCTTGTATTTGCACCCACTTCTTATCTTGAGTCGATTTCCCACCTCCTCGAATTCATTTAGTGTCAAGTGAGTGTTTGGCCTATTTCTAACCCCCAATTGCTGCCCAAACAACTTGGTGATCATCCTAGTGTTTTCATCGGTCCATTTGACATCCATACTCAACATTGATCCATAAGAATTCATGTCACTCTGCGGGTACTAGCAAAAATATGGCAACCACATGTACTAGCAAAATCATGTCTTTGATCGTGACAAATAGATACCAAAAAGCATGGCACCATAAAGATAACAAAAGTGATGTCCAAATATAGCAGCAAAAGTGTAACGCCCCATGACCGGCGGTTCAGATGCCTTCCATGGATACCGAGATTCGTCGTGTGATTTGTTTAGTTCGTGCATTCATCTTTGCATCATGTGCATTGCATCATGTCATCTTGCAACCCTTTTTGAAACTCAAATAAATGAATCGTGTGGATCTTCAATCCAATTAAATCGAGGGAATTCACATGGTGATTTCTCTTTATAACATATCCTCTCGATATTTAGGGAGCTATATAAAATATTCCATTGGTTTGGAATTAACCGCAACAAACTTGCATTATAAATCCCTCTCGTTTCTAAACTATTTTTGCATCCATGATCTTTTCTCCATATGGCCTCGTTCAAGTTATGGCACTTTGGCAATATGCCGAGTGGATACTTGTTAATTTTTAGCTCAATTAGAAAATATTTGAACCCTCAAATATTTTCTTTTCTCTTCCTCTCCATCCTTTTCTTTTCTGAACGGTGGAGACAGGTTCAACAATCTCCAACCGGGCCGGCCTCTTCCTTCATCCTCCCCGGCCCACTTCTTTTGCTAAAGCCAGAAGCCCATCCGGCTCCCCTGTTCCAACCCTAACCTACCTGATCCCCTCCTCTCGGTCCCCTGGTCTCTCCCTCTTGTTTTCTCCTTGCGCCGCCAGGAGACAGCGAGTGTGTGCCTTGCTTGATAACACGAGACAATAACCAGAATGCCACTACGAGAAACCGAACTTGCCAAAATACCACTATGAAAAACCAACTTGCCAATATACCACTGCACACTCCGTTTTTCTTGTCAAAATAACACTTCTGTTAGTTGTGAAACTTTTTCTGTTAGTCAAACCAGAGGCAACTTGTCAGTTTTTTGGCTATTCCAAAATTACCCCTGTGGCTCTTAACCCTATCCTCTCCTCCCCCTCCCCTCCCGCACGCACACACCAGGAGCATGGCGGCTCGAGGAACCAACCGGCACCGGCGCCGCCCCGCAACTCCTCCTCCCTCCCTCTGACCCTCTCCGCCACCCATCCCCTAGCTCCCTCCGTGCGCCGCCCTCCTCCTCCTCCTTGGGTTTGTGGCTGGGCAGCCCGACGCCCTCACTCCCGCTTGTCGACGCCTGGCTGACCGCTCGAAGCATCGGCTCCGGCGCCAGCCAGCCCAACGGCGCAGCTCCGGTCAGAGGGATCCACCCGAGCTCGTCCCGGATCAGTTCGCCGGCCTCCTCTGCTCCATTGCAACCTCACCCAGCTCGTCCATCTTCTCGAGTTCGTCCCGGATCAGCCCGACGGCAGCACTCCATTGCTTGGCACCGACCGGACCATCTCGCGGCCTCCCCTGCAACCTCGCCTTCGAGTGGATCCTCTGCCTCCAACCCTCCAGTACATCCCCAGCGGCAAAAGGTACAAAATATCCCCTTGTTTTCATGGTTCTTTTCATTGTAAGTGCAGAAAATTTAGAATTTGTTGTTGTGTGTGTGTGTGTTTCAGAGTCAGATTCGATGGGCGATTTCAAAGTAGAAATAGATGTTCAGTCCTACTTGACGATTGTAGATGGCAAAAGAGTTTACAGAAGGGGCAAAACATGGGATTTCATGGTCGGTCGGTACTTGTCTGTGGTGCGGATAAAGGAGGTTGTGGAGGAGAAGTTCAAGTGGTCTCCTGATCAGAGAATGATCATTTGGTATGGAACAGGATATAACACCATCCCATTGATCTCTGAATCAGAGATAGCTGAATTGTTTGATAGGTGTTCTAACACAAAAATAGTGAGGTTTGGTGTGACCATTGAGAACAAACAGCAACACAAGGAACAAGCTCCTGTCATGGCCGAGGATATGGATGATCAACCTATTCATGCTCCATTCTTTGCTTGGCCGAAGCAAGCCTATGAAGGCGAGTATGAGGATGATGAGACTGTAGGATGAGGTGAGGAGAACACCTATTTGCATGAGAATGCGGAGTCAAAGGAGATTGCAGAGTCAAAGGAGAATGCCGAGCCACAGAAAAATGTCGAGCCAAAGGCTGCAAGAGTACCATTGGGAACACTAGATGTTGACAACTCTTATGATCCACATCATGTGCGAGGGGATGATGAGACATTACTCGCAAACAATGTGGCTCCTACTTATCTCCACGATAAAAAAATCCTCAAATCGAAGTAGGAGCCAAATTTCCTAACTCCAAAGCATTTAGAGTTGCATTGAGACAACTAGCAATTAGAGAAGATTGGTCTTTTGACACGCATTATAGTGACACTAAAAGATTCAGGGCTAGTTGACCCGATGAGGATTGTCCATGGAGGATACATGCCTCCAACTTACCGAACACTAACACTTTCATGGTATGATTAGTAGCATTGGTTGCTTCTTTCTTTGGCACATGTTATTGTTTATTTCTTTTCTTTATATTGTTATTTATTTGACACTTGTGTTTCTTGATGTCATTGCAGGTAAAGAAACTTCCCTTTGAACATACTTGTGGGAGCAAAAACTGCAGCAAAGGAATGGCAAATAGAGATTGGCTCGCTAATAAAGGGGAGGTTGCACTTGAGGAGAATGCCACGGTGAGTGCAAAACAGCTAAAAGAATTCTTGCAAAGGGAGTATGATATTAAGCTTCAATACACCGATGTTTGGAAAGGGAGAGCTCGTGCAAAGGATCAATTAGAAGGTACATATAAAGAGAATTTTCAGCAATGACAAAAGTTGAGTATCTTAGCAATAATTTGGTAGAGGTTTTCAACAATTGGATTAAGGATGTGAAGCAACTTGCACTTGTTGAGCTTTTGGACAACCTTAGAGAAATGATAATGATATTGTTCGAGAAAAGGAGAGCCGTTGGTGAAGCGCTGCTAGGTTACATACTACCTAGTGTGATAAAGGAGTTGAATCTGAAAGTAAGGGGTTGCATTATTTGGAAGCAAGAGCATCACCAAATATAGCTGAGATTTCAGGAAATGGATGGAGGCACATCGTTAACTTGGAGAAAAACGAGTGCTCTTGTAGAAGATGGCAGATTTGTGGTAAACCTTGAACACATGATCTTCGGTTCATCTTCTCCAAAAAAGCCAAGCTAGAGGATTATGTTGCAGAGTGCTTCTCAGTGGCAAGGTTCCAAGCGGCATATGCTGTTGTTCTCATGCTAATTAGGGGCAGATCCCAATGGCCCAAGGTAAATCCTGGATTTGATATGATCCCTCCCAAACTTACCAAGAGTATTGGACGTCCAAGAACTAGGAGGATAAATAATTACACCGAAGGTGGAACCGGTAGAAGACACAAATGCAAAAGATGTGGAGCAATAGGCCATCTTCGAAAGACATGCAAGGAGCTTGAGATGGAAAGTGACGCGGATCGAGATGCTACTCCTCCTTCGCGGTATTTATTTCATAAGTCTCATCTCTTTCACTTGTATTTATTTCATGATGCTACTCCTCTTCCATGGTATTTCTTTCATGATACTACTTCTCACATTGTTGCCAAATGCCTTGCATATTAATTACTAACAATATTGTTTTGAATGTAGGAAAAATTCAAAGGCTGAAGCATGCATTGCGGCTACTTATCCTAAGACACCAACTAAGCAAGGTACTTAACTTGATACTCCTACGAGTCCAATGACAAGGCAGAGGGCAGCAGCTATTGCAATTGCTTGTACACCTCCAAGTGGATCTACAAGGAGCAAAATTGATGCTCCTAGCCCTCTACGGTGAGTTTACTGCATTTGGTTGGGAGAATCATCATCTTTTGCTTATGGTTGTGAGAACCATGATCTTTTGTTTGAAGAAATGGTGGTCTGAACCATTATGTGTTGATGCTAGCTTCTTTTGAACCATTATGTATCGTGTTGATGTTATATTATTTTGAACCATTATGTATCGTTTTTGAATTGTTGCTATATTGATGGTCAATGATGCAAACTGAGATTATGCTGAATTGGTGATGTTTTCATGTCAAAAATGCTGTTGAAATGTTGTTATATTGATGTTCAATTATGTAAACTTAGATTATGTTGAATTTGTGATGTTTTCATGTCAAAATGCTGCTGAAATGCTGTCAAAATGCTGCTGGAATTCTTCAAAATGATGTTGAAAAGTTGCTATCTTGTTGTTGGATGATGCAAAGTAAGATTATGTTGAGTTGGTGATGTTTTCATGTCAATTGGCTGCTGAAATGTTGCACTATAGTTCCTCTTTTCGTTGTTGAAATGTATGCTTTGGGCTGTGAAGAGGTAAGGGTATAGAAGTCTTTTTTGATTGGTGTTAGTCTCCGTTAGTCACTAGTGGTATTTTGGCTAGGGAAAACTGAAAGTAGTGGTATATTGGAAGTTGTTTTTTCATAGTGGTATTTTTGGCAAGTTTGGTTTCTCATAGTGGCATTCTGGCTATTGTCTCCTCCTTGATCTCCCTTTCCCCTCCTTCCACCTAGCGCCGCCACCTCCTCCCTCTGCTGCCCGGATCCCGCGCCGGCCCCTCCTTCCTCGCGCCTCCCTCTCCTGCACCGCATCGCTGGATCGCTGCCTCCCCGCCTCTGCCTCCGGACGCCGCCAGCGAGCAGCTCCGCCGGAGCCATGCCCCTTCGCCGTCGCGCCGCCTTGCCTTCCTCCACCGACCGCGGCCCTGGCCTCCGTCTCCATGCCCGAACCTCCATGAAGCCGCTGCCCTCCTCTGCTCCGCCTCCGTTGCGCCAAGGCACCCCGGCCATCTCCTGCTCCTTGCCCGCCTCCCCTCGATCCACCATCGCCCGCAGCTGCCGCCATGGACCCGAGCTCAGAGCTCTGTTGCTGCCTTGTTTCTGCTCCACCCAACTCCTCCTTGACAGCCGCCTGCCACACCATAGCCTCCGCCCCTTCCCGACCTCACCGTGGCCCACGGGCAATTCGACGCCCGCGCCCATACTCTGTTGCATATCCGTTGGCCTCCTCCCCATGCTATGGAGCTCCTGCCTGAGCTATCCCTCCGGTTAACTCTCCTGCCGATCTGCCATCTCCGGCCGCCTGCCGTGCTCTACCTCCCTGCCGAGCTCCATCCTTCGCTGCCTCTTCTCGTTTACGTGAAGACTGCAACTGCAACACCCATGGGCGCCAAGTTCCTCTTCCGGACCCGTCAAGTGTACGATGACTCGTGTGCGACTACGCGGATTCGCCAAGTACCCCACCGGCAAGACCGACGCCCGAACAAGCACACCGGCTCTGTGAATTTCGGCAAGTCCCTCGACGACCGGTGCTTAGTACCACTACAGTTGTCATGTACATCTACACCAAGGCCGGACCGACAAGTACGCCGACAACGTGTGTACCTCTACCGTCGACCCCGTGGACATCAAGTTCCTCGTCGTGACCCCGATCGTCTATGGAGTATGTACGACTACGGAACGTGAACCACTACTTCCACTACCATCGTTGTGTACCACTACTTCCACTACGACCGTCCCGAGAACGTCTACTTCCCCTACACCGCATCGAACTCGTTCCGCCCCGAAAATGCATTCTTCAAAGGTATAATGACGAGACGACTGCCGAGAACGAATGCATGCGTGATGTATGAGATGCCCCTGTTTGCACCGTGTCTGAGTTGTCGCTTGCATGTTCCTCCTTGTTTCCTTGCCGTCGAACTCGTGGGACACCCGGTTATCGGGATCACCCCACCATCCTTGCATGACACGCTCCCGTCACACTTCTTTTGCACCGGTCTCTCATCGAGTTTACCGAACCCGATATGTTGCCGTGGCATCATTTTCGGATTCGTCGTTGTGGCACCCCTTTCGTTCCGCCACAGTGACAAATGCTTCATATCATGCTCATGTCAACATTTTCATAAAATTGCATATACTTGCATATGTCATCCGCATCATGATAACAACATTTAAATGTTTGAAATTGTTGCTTGCCTTAAAATTTCTAATGACATGTGGGGATTTTCTGGAATTGTTGTTTGTTATTTCCGTCCCCATTTAAACCTGCCTAAATAGTTAGTTTACTTATGCTTCATCTCTTGCCATGTTAACAACATTTAATATTGTTGGGTACATAAACGAGAGTGAACTAAGTACTTGCATGTGGTGTTTCTTCAATATGCAACTCGTTGCATATTGAGCTCCACTTAATTTGTTAGTATTGTTTGTTGCACTTTTTCATGCCTCATTAAACCATACATGCATCATACTTGATTGTGCATCATGCCATGTTTATGTGATGGTTGTTTACCATGATGTTTGCTTCTTTCTGGTTGCGCTTCTCCTTGATAGTTCCGGTTACGTTGCGATTGTGAGGATCCGTTCAACTACGTTGGATTCGTCTACTTCATGGACTCGTTCTTCTTCCTAGCGGGATTTCAGGCAAGATGACCGTCACCTTGGATCTCACTACTATCATTGCTATGCTAGTTGTCTCGATGCTACCGCTATGTCGTGCTACCTACGACTTGTTTATCAAGCCTCCCAAATTGCCATGGTAGCCTCTAACCTTTTCACCCTTCCTAGCAAACCTTGTTTGGCTATGTTACCGCTTTGCTCAGCCCCTCTTATAGCGTTGCTAGTTGCAGGTGCAGTTACAGGTTGTTCCATGTTGGGACATGGATTTCATGGATATTCTTGGGATATCACAATACCTATTATTTAATTAATGCACATATATACTTGGTAAAGGGTGGAAGGCTCGGCCTTATGCCTGGTGTTTTGTTCCACTCTTGCCGCCCTAGTTTCCGTCATACCGGTGTTATGTTCCTTGATTTTGCGTCCCTAACACGGTGAGGGTTTATGGGTCCCTCTTGACAGTTTGCTTTGAATAAAACTCTTCCAGCAAGACCCAACATTGGTTTTACCATTTGCTCAACATAATAACTAAACCTGATAATTAATTAATTAGCATAGGGGGTCGCGTCCTCGAGGATTCTTTTCTACATATAGGGGGACAATGCTAAGGGTGCTGGTCCAAACTAGAGTCGTGTGCGGCTTCCCCCGGGGAAACTCGGGTCTCAGTTGATGTACGCTGTGGTCATCCGGTCTTGGCCTGAGACGAGATACACACGGCTACTATCAGGGTGTCGGCACGCCGGGAGGTCTTGCTGGACTTGTTTTACCATTGTCAAAATGTCTTGTGCACCGGGATTCCGAGTCTGATCGGAGGGTCCCGCGATGGAGGACTGTCTCCGCGGATCGTGAGTTTGTCATGGGCTAAGTTGGGACACCCCTGCAGGGTTTAATCTTTCGAAAGTCGTGCCCACGGTTATGTGGCACATGGGAATTTGTTAATATCTGGTTGTAGAAGACTTGAAGTAAACTTAATTAAGATACACCAACCGCGTTGCGTAGCCGTGATTGTCTCTTTTCGGGGAAGTTTGAGAGAAGAACACGGTTGGGTTATGTTTGACCGTAAGTAGTTAAGGATCACTTCTTGATCATTATTAGTTTGCGACCGTTTGCGTAGATTCTCATCTTATTCTGGTATTCGTAAGTTAGCCACCATACATTGCTTAGTCGCTTGCTGCAACCTCACCACCTTACCCCTTCCATACCCATTAAGCTTTGCTAGTCTTGATACCCATGGTAATGGGATTGCTGGGTCCTTGTGGCTCACAGTTTACTACACCAACAGTTGCAGGTACAGGTAATGCGATGATCATAACGCGAGAGCGATGTTTGCACGTTTTGAGTTCTTCTTCTTCTTTGTCGATCTTGGTTAGGTTACGGGTTGGCAGTCTGGGCTAGCAGGGTGGATGTCGTTTGAGCTTTTGTTTGTGTTTGCATCCGTAGTCGGATGTTGTTCTCATGTATGATGTATTGATGTATTCTTGCGGCATTTGAATGCCTTGCATATATCCCCAACTATTTATGTAATGGTTTGATGTAATGATATCCACCTTGCAAAAGCGTGTCAATATGCGGTTCTATCATTGGTGGGACCTTTGAGTCCCTTTAGGATAGTGTCGCATATGGGCGTGACAAAAGCAGATTGCATCGCTTCACAATAGCTTGTCAATACACAGGGTTGGGATTAAAAAAATGATGCTCACGGTCATATATAGAGAACAAATAATTTTGGATGGGAAGGCGGCGAGATCACCTTGGGAAGAGGAGAAATTCACCGCCGGAGCTACGGGGTCCATCTTGCTGGGGGGAGAGGAGGAGAAGGCTGGCTCGGTGGGAGGGTGGCGAGCAGGCGAGGGGTATCGGTGGCAGAGCTTGGTGGCATCGGATGGGAGAGGATGGTGGTAGGGTTTGGTAGTTAAAATTTTCATATATAGTGGCCTTTGTGCATGTAACTTACCGAAGGCAGTTTCGTAAAACCGTCCGAGTAACATATGCATGTGGTTTATCTCAGGAGACCACCCCTAATATAAAGGTTTCTCCATGCAGAATGATCTATGTAAGTCGGTTGCATGGTAAAACCGCCACAGGTAACAAAATTAGTGTGCGGAAATTTCCCCGAAAACCGACTCCAAAACTAAGATTTGTAGTAGTGACTAGCAATGTGCCGGTGCGTTGCAACGGATCTAAAGTAGAATAATAGTTGTTCACAAATTTGAAGAAAACACTCTAGTTTTGATATACATATATCACTAAAAAAGTATTATGTTTCACTCAAAATATTCCTCGGTCTGTTTTGATAAGGTGAGGGAGGCATGTGGTTGAAGATAATAAGGGGTTTTCTGCAAATTGGAGTAGAGAAGTGGGTTATTATTGTAACAACTTACCGCATAGTCGTTAGATGCAGATCTAATGGTTAGAAATGACGGATCACAGACACATCATCATCATCAACTGAGTCTTTTATAGGAGTAGAGATAATTTAACTAGGACCTTCAAAGACAAAAATTCGAATCTGAGCCCGAGCTCATCTGCACCTGCGCTCACGAAAAAATCAAATTAAATACTAGAAAAATTCAAATATTTCCAAAAAAAATTGGGTGGTAGACAATTTGATGCATGAGGTACGCTCCAATTTGCAAAACATTTGGACTTCTGTGCAGCTCTCAGCAAAAAACACAAATCGGAGGTCTGTAAAAATGTATACTGTTTATATACTGTCCTGGTCTGATTTGTCTTTTTTACTGAGAGCTGCACAGAAGTCCAAATGTTTTGAAAATTGGAGCGTACCTCACGCATCAAATTGTCTACCACCCTAATTTTTCTTTTATGAATTTTTTACGATTTTTTTTTTGACCAGGTGCAGATGCACCCGGGCACCGAAACGCCGCTCTCCTTCAGAGACAATTAAAAGCGCACTGTGAATGAAATAGCAACGTCCAATAACACTATTGTCATATGGGCAACCTATACACTTTCAGGAGTATATAGCTACATTGGTTTTCAAAGTTCCAAAAATGTTGGGATGGCAGAGGCAGAGGGAGTATACAAACTAGTACTAGGCTGTTAAACTAGTGGCACTAGGTAAGTTCAAGCTGATAAACAAACTGATCAGCGCGTACTTGCCGTGATCTTGATGCGATCGCATGACAAAGGCCACGATGACAAGCAAAAGAAGAAGAAGAAACCGAACTAGTCATCTGTCATTTATTTTTTTCATCCCTTGCCAGTTGCCAGCGGTCCCTTTAATCACTGGCAGAAGGATCTCACTGCTAGATATCAGAAGGCGTGTGGCTGGATAGTTTACTTGGCGGCGAAACGGTCCTGTGTTTAGACCTTAGACCCAGACCCTCTTCGGGAATAAATCTGCAGATCCAGGCTCCAACCTGTAGCACTGCAATCTGAGGCAAAAATGACAATTCTGATCTATGGATGAAACTATTTCACAAACTGAACTATGTTTGAAAAGAATTCACCCGACTGACCCTTTTATGTAGCGCCCGACATCTAGGCGTCACACTACACTGTGCAACGACTAGCTCTCAGGCGCTACACGTCTAGCCAGTGTCGTACCTCAGAATGTCTGAAAAATGCTAAGTCAATGTGCAGCGCCTAGTGTATAGGCGTTGCACAACATGGAATATGCAAACTCATGCAAAAGTTAATTTAACACACAGGAGAGGGCAAGGAAACAAAACATGGAAGCAGACAAAAGAGCCTACTGGCAAAGGTACGCGCAGCACGTTTGGACATGTGCTTTCATGCAAGAGAAAAAGTGATACAAGTATACGTGTATACATGGAGATGGCAAGTGAATAAAATATTTGGGCCGGGTGCACACCGTGCCATGCATGCATGGTCTTGCCCTGTTTAGAGTGTGTCCACACCATGATGAAAGGTTTAAATATACCAGCCACTAGTGCAACGCCTATACGCTGGGCGCTACACTGTATAGTGTGGCGCCTAACTCTCAGGCGTTGCGCATTGACTTAGCATTTTTCAGGCAGTCTGAAGTGCAACGCTGGCTAGACGTGTAGTGTCTCAGAGCTAGGCGTTGCATAGTGTAGTGTGACGCCTAAATGTCGGGCGTTACACAAAAATGTCAGTAGGGTGAAATTTTTTCAAACACAGTTCAGTTTGTGAAATAGTTTCGTCCATAGGTCAGATTTGTCAATTTTGCCGCAATCTGATTAGGATGGCTCAACAAAACGGCATGCTCATTTCTTGTGTACCTAAGCTTCTGGTGGTATATATACGATGTGCATTGCGCAGTCACTGTCACGGAAGGCTCTTGTGAGATTGTTTGCGATATGCCGCGTATTCCGACGATTATATTCTCATTTCTACTTTCGCTGTCACATGGTGTTAGAGGAAAGTACCAACTACTCCATCTTGTATTCTTTGTAGCGGGTTGGCCCTCCATATTGCATGCATGATGCTTCACGTTCCTAGCCCTTGAAGCCGTAGAGGTACATACAGCCCGCTCATAAGATAGACAGCGACACGGTTCCCAAGTCCCAAACTTCCTGGAGGTCCAAGGCAAGCAACAAGCTGGAACTCTGAACTTTAAGATAGTGCACACAGTTCCCAAGTTTCCAAGTCAAAATCTGTCGACATGTAGGAAGATTGAAACGCATGTGCAGTTTCAGTAAAACACGGCCAACATGGTGTGCTCCTGCTTGGTAGAACACACAAATATACACCCAATAATAATCCCATAGGTATAAAAGATAGTATATCACATTGAAGCATATATCGCCAAGCTCGTGTCAGGACATATATGAAGTCTAATACTCGCTCTGATTCATATTACTTGTCGTTGCTTTAAGCACATAGGAGCGTAATATGGATCCGAAGGAGTACTAGTAATTATACTCTCGACTTCTTTTGTTCTTGTACGCACGTAGCTTGCTATGATGTCGCCTTGACGAAGGGGTAATGGCAAGACCGAGGCGATGGTCCGGTCAAAGTGTCAAAGGTCAGCTCCTCCCTGTGCATGCATGCATGCGTACGGCGCGGCTGGTCAAGATACCCGTTACCACTCAACGTAAATCTCCGCAGGCACACGCTCTCCGCGTCACGGCGCACGACACGATCAGGGGCGGATCCACCATGGGGCATGGGTGTACAGATGTACACCCAAATATTTTTTCAAGAGAATAGTATATAGGTGTGCTGCATGTACGCATGCATGTATCTCGGCCGTTTGGCACTGTAACAGCCTCGCCCTGGTCTGTAGCAATGGTCTCCCACCTTCCCTTCTTTCTCTGATCTACTATCTACTAGTACTAGATAATAGGAGTTAGTTGAGCAGCGAGAACTGCCCTTCTTTGTATATGTACACACCACGGGTGCAATGGAATCAAATGTGCAGTATTCCAAACTTTTCACTTGCTTCTCTACATGGTATCAATCGCTTAGGTCTGAAATTGCAATCTTTGATTCGATGTATTCTGAAATCCCCAACTGAATGTGTAGTTGTTATTCAAATTCAAAGAGAATAGCTTCAGATGACACTGAGGAGTGAGGATCTGCCTGATTTCATTAGCAGAAAAATAACAAATGGATTATCTTTGAATTGAAGGCAGTAGCGAATTCTTTGAATTATAAGCTGTAGATGACACTTGGTTTAGCTTGAATATCTTTATCATATGGATTTCACGGAGGAAGGTTTGATGCATACCTCTTGTCAACTTACACACTAGTATAACCTTGTTTACGAGCTTCTCAAATTGGTTCTAATCCTACCAGTGGCAACAACTAGAGTTGAGAAAGTGTTCTCTTCAATGACTTTAGGGAAAAACAAGTTACCGAACAGTTTGTATTTTGTATTTCTATTGCCGTGAACCAATGAGCTCTTCTATTAGGGTGCCAAAATTTTTTTTGAACACTCAATGTTGAATTTCTGGATCCGCCACTGTACACGATCGGCCAACACATGCACGTGCGCGCTCGAGTCTAGTCGCGTACAAGTGCACGCGCGGGCCGGGCGGAAGCGCGACGGAGAGGCGTCGGCGTACGTAGTGGGGCGATCAAATGAACGAGCAATGCCATTCGGAATCGTGTCGCAGAGCAGAAAAGCGCCTCTCTTCACCTCCAAGTTGCTTCGCGGGCGTTACATAGGACGTGTCCACGAACATCGATGGAGTTCTCATTTTGACCGGACTTGTCGAGTGGAGATCAAGCTTTTGACTGTAGGAGTTTCATTCGGACGGGCTGCCTTCTTGCGTTCGCGTGGCGTGGTATGCAGGAGGGGACAGGCGACACTGCCATGATACGTATGTCGTTCCATTGACTATTACTAGCTGGTCAGGCGATAGCATGCTTGTTGCATTGGGTCCGTGGCGTGGTTCGGTCCAAGCACTCAAGACTGGTTTTTCTATTATCTAGAACAGAAATTAAACTTTTTTATAGCGCGGCAAGCGTGATCAGGAATCTACAATTCTTGCTATATATGTACGACATAAAACAGACTTAATAATTACATTTTTTTTTGCAGGTGAACTTTATAATTATATAAAAAAAGGAACTGCCAAAGAAAAAAAATGCCATCAGTTTTTTTCCAGAGCATGCAAATTGCGTGCCTTAGCTTTATAAAGAGCAGACGGACGGTAAGTTACAAGAAAAGATGCCGTCAGTTAGTGTGTGCCTTGTGCTCCCATGCACCACTATGGACACTGTGCTTCTTTTCTTTTGAGATAACCTTGTAACAGCCGGAGTTTTCTTTTGAAGAAGCCCATTTGACTGCGAAAATTCAAATCTGAGCCCGAGCTCATCTGCACCTGCGCTCACGAAAAAAATCAAAATAAATACTAGAAAAATTCAAAAAATTCTAAAAAAAATTGGGTGGTAGAAAATTTGATGCGTGAGGTACGCTCCAATTTGCAAAACATTTAGACTTCTGTGCAGCTCTCAGCAAAAAAGACAAATCGGAGGTCTGTAAAAATGTGTACTGTTCATATATTGTTCTGGTCTGATTTGTCTTTTTTTGCTGAGAGCTGCACAGAAGTTCAAAAGTTTTGAAAATTGGAGCGTACCTCACGCATCAAATTGTCTACCATCCTAATTTTTTTTGGAATTTTTTGAATTTTTCTGAATTTTTTACGAATTATTTTTTGACCGGGTGCAGATGCACTCGGGCACCGAAACGCCGCTATCGATTGACTGGCAAAAGGAAAACTTTGTCAGCCAGTTGATCGGCCAGGTAAAGGCCTAAAGGGTATCGCTGATTTAATCCTATGAGTCTAATCAACGAGCGTTCCTTCGGCAGCCTCTTAAGGGTCATCTGGAAGTGGGCTGAAATCACCTGGCACACTCTGCGCGCTCCCTCCAATTTTTGTTTTTTTCACACGTTTTTGACTTTTTAGATGATTGTTTTTTGGCTTTTCGGTTTTCCACCGGTCTAGAATTTTTTTGCATGAAAAATGTGTTTTTTTGCTTCCATGAGAGGCACGTCAGTGCCTCTCGAAAACGGGGAAAAATGCATTTTTTTCCTTCCGAAAGAGGCATGGATTAGCTTTCGCGAGAAGCATGTCTGTTTCTCTCGGAAACAAAAAAAATGTGTTTTTTTGCGAGAGGCACGGGTTTGCTTCCGTGAGAATCACGGTCGTGCGTCCCGAAAACAAAAACAAAAAGTATTTTTTCCTTTCGCGAGATGTAGGGATTTGCTTCCGCGAGACGCACGGCCGTGCCTATCGGAAATGGAAAAAATGTTTTTTTTCCTTTCAGTAGAGGCATAAATTTGCTTTCACGAGAAGCACGATTGTACCTCTCAGAATAGAAAAAAGAATGCGTTTTTTTCCTTTCCACGAGAGGCACGGCCGTACCTCTTTGAAACAGGAAAAAACATGTTATCTTTTATTTTCCTTTCACGAGAGGCATGGTCATGCCTCTTTCGGAAAGGGAAAAACCGTTCTGCTTGTATGGTTTTTTCATCTAGTTTTTTTTTCAAAAACAATTTCGTCAAAACCTATCAACATAGGATCTAGTTTTGGAGATCTCAACGCAAGGAATCCAACAATGAAAACGGTTCGAGATTTGGACGTGCGGTTTAATAGATAAAACGTTTTGAATAAACGGATCTACGAAAAACAGAAAAATCCACAAGTCACAACCTGGAAAGGTGAGAGTGAACTTTCCAAACAGTGCTCCTTACTTAGTGATTTTGCATAAAAAGACTCCCCTAAAAATACATAAAAAGGTTCACAAAACATACTACTGCCGAGGATGGAACTTGGATCAAGTTTTTGACCGTACGAGTATCAGATAGGCTGCCTTCTTGCGCTCGCGCGGCGCGCGTGATATATAGGGTGCCCCTATTTGGCGACCTAGGCGTGCCCAGTCGCATAGTCGCATACCCTCCACCCCGCGCCCTATAGGACCGAGCCATGCGCGCCCTATTGGACCGAGCCATGCCCAGAGCGGGACACTCCTTGATTCTTTTTTCTTTTTGTTTTACTTTTCCATTTTTATGTCTTGTTTTTGTTTTATTCTATGTTAAAAAAACTCGGGATTACAAAAATGTTAGAATAATTCAAAAAAATTGTGAATTGTCAAAAACAATTCTTGAATTCAAAAAATGTTAGCGATTTAAAAAAGAATGAAGATATTTTTAGTTTTAATAAAAAAATGATGTAAAAAAATTTATGAGCATTGTTAAATAATGATTAACAATTTTTCGTATTTGATGAACACATTTTGAATTCTATGAACATTTTTTTATTTTTTTATTCTATGCTCATTAAAGAGAAATGTATTTCTTTCCTTCTTATTGATTCATAAAAAACCTTTTTTTTATTTTTTTTATTTTCAATTCCTTTTCTTACATGTGCCCATAACTACGGAGTATATTCCTTTGGTTATCGAATTTACTTTTCTGAGTTTCTTTCATTCCTAGCACACAATCTCATTTAATGAATGAGATCTTTTACTCATCCAATTTAATCATCTGCATCTTTATTTATTGATTCTCGAGGAGGCTCCTTGGTTTTCCAGGCAAGCAACCCACTGCGTCTAAATTGGCGAGAATTTGTGTAAAGAGGTGGCGTGAGGTTACCCCACGCAACCATATTTTTCGGCCCGGAAAAGGCCGCGGGGGACAGACGGACTGAGATCAAGCAGAAGCTTGTTCTTATGACTTGGTGGCCGGGCTATTTTGGGCCAAGCTTGGAGCGCGAGCCAGTAGCTGTGTTTTCTAGCAATGTGTACCTGCCACTGATGGGGGTAAAAAAAATAGTGCAACCTGATTCCTGATAGAAAAAAATCATAAAAAATATAATATGGGTGAACGGATCAAAATTGGAGAAACGTACCTCTATTTTTTTAGTAGGTATAAATATAGACTAGTAGCTAGTAGTTGATATGGTGATGGTGTACTTGTTGGGTGTGTGGGATGGTTCCTCCAAACACTTATAGCTTGAATGTTTTAGTAAAAAATTAGCACCTCGATATGTATCAACTATGAAAGAAAATTGGTCTCACATTTTATTGTATTTATTTCAGTACTTTCAACGATGTGCGTTTACTGGGTGAAGACGTTCCTGTCAACTATGAAGGCGTTTGTGGCGACGTCGTCAATCTCAAAATGACGTGTTGCCTCGGTCTTTTGGAGGTTCTTATAGGTGTAGTGTGTGCGTGCTTGCGTTTGTAGGAGTGAGTATATGTGTATGTATTTTTTAGGCAATGTACGTATGTATATGAGATTCCGCGACTATACTGTGTTAAAAAAACTACGAAAGAAAACTGACATGTTAAAAAAAACTACGAATAGCGAACCAACCTGTCGTTGGGATGGTTAGGCAGACAATGGTATTCCCAACCCACCAGGGTTCAAGTTCTGGTGCTCGCATTTATCCTGAATTTATTTCAGGATATCCGGTCAGATAATATGTCGGCTCAGTCTATCGTAGGTGTTCATAGAGGTAAAGTGTGCGTGTGTGCGTTCATAGGGCGAGTGTATGCGCATTTATATAAGCGCATGCGTCTATACTGTGTTAAAAAATATGAATAAAAATAGATTTCTTTTAGCACAACAAATAAAGATAGATACCGTTTGTGCCACATCTCCATGCACCACAATGACATACTTTTTTTTAGAAACACCTGTAATTTTATTTATCCTCATAATAGTTACGGATACACTGATTTACTGATTTAGATCTAAGATCCAAGAAAATACAAAGTAATTCCTATGACTAAGAATAACAACAAAATATCTTGAAAACACCTTCTTCACGGTATCAAACTGTGCGTGAAGAAATACTTCAAACATTTCGGTAAAGAGGCTGCAATTAGACTAGAGCAATGATGTTATCATTCTTTTGTCCGCACGAACATTACCAATAGTGGTTTTTCAAAGCGCCTTGAGTCGCTCATCCAGAAAAAATGAGAAGCCTTGATCGATGAACGTACTTGGGTCGGGTATGATCCCCTAGAAGTACAGGTCGTCGAATCACTATATCTTCATCATGGTGTCGATGAAAACTTTTCACCTCCGCAAAGAATCAGACCAAAAAAAGCTTGACATAGCAACATAAACTCATCAGATTCGAATAGTTAGATTTGCGAGGACAGATAACTCTCTAATCTCATGGCACCGCCAAAAGAACGAGAGAAAATTTGTTCTCACAAAACTACGATAATCACTAGACGTTGACGAGAAACACAGAGGTCTTCAAGATCATAGGTACCCTCACCTCTCAAGGTCAAGACGGAGCCGGAGATGAGGGGACCTAAATTTCTCATATGGCGTCGGCGGCACGAGAAACCTCCTCTTTTTTAGGGTAACGAGAAACCCTCCTGAAACTAGCACAATCACAGGTAAGCACATTGGGCCCTACAGACACCTTCATGTTTCCTGCCGGGTCACGAGAGCTATGTTTTCGTTTGTCGTTGGTTTCTTTGTTTTTTTCCTTTCCACTGGTTTTCTTTTCTTTCTGAGGCGTCTTCATTTCTTTTCTAGGTTTTCACTCTTTTTCTTCTTCCTTATCTTTCTTTCTTTCTTTGTTTTCCTTTATTTTTTGCGTTAGTTTTGCACAATCTCCTTTTTATTTTTTGGTTTCATTTGTTTGTTTTTCTGTTTTTATTCATTTTATTCATTTTTCTTTGTTTCATTGTCGCTTTTCATTGGTTAAATTTTTGTTTACACATGTCTACTTTTTCAGTACACAATGTATATTTTTAGTGTACATGTGAAACATTTTTGTTACACATGCTGAATATTTTTCAAATACACAATTATGCTTTTTTGAATACATGCTCAACATGTTAAAAAAACATTTGTTCTATACATATTTGACATTTTGAAATGCTTGATTAATATTTTTAAAATTTACTTTTAATACACATGTATATGATTAGAATATTTGGACTTACAGAAAATAAGAAAAAAAATCAAAAAATGCGAAATAAAACAGATAAAAAACCAGGCTGTGGCTTGTTGCCTTCCACGCGATGGACCGGCCCAGCCCTATGCTCGTCCAGAGGAGGCTGCCCTACATCTCACAATAAGCGAGACATCGGTGCTTCTTACTGATCCTTATTAGGAATCACCTACAGCGCAGCGGCTATGGGGCACTATAGCTGAAAAGCATGTACTTTTTTCCTCACTGCATTACCAACGTTTTCTTTGGCTTGCTTTTTTCTTTCTTTTATTCCTTTTGTTTTCTTTGTTTTTTTCTTTGGTTTCCTTCAGGTTTTAAAGCACACGTCTAATTTTTAGTACATATTTTACTTTTTTTCGTTAAATCAGAAACATTTTATACAAGTATAACATTTTTAAAATACTTCTTCCATCTCAATATAAGTGTCTCAACTTTGTACTAATTTTATGGAGGAAGTACATGATTAATATTTTTAAAATATATGTTTTGATGTCTAGTTTTTCATACACATTGTGCATTTTCGTGCACATAGAAAATAATTTTATACACGTTTAACATTTTTTAAATACATGATTATCATTTTTTTCAAATACAAGGCAAATATTTATCTGAAGGACACGATAGATTTTCAAAGCTATGTGAATATTTATTTTAAAATTTATTGTGTTTTAAATGTAACAAAATTCTTTCTGAGACGTGTGAGCATTTTTAAAATTTAATATAACTTATGTAAATTACACAAACGTTTGTTTTACATAATATAACATTTTTTCAGACTGTCACGTAATTTTTGTTAAATGCGTGATTTTTTTTAATTTCATATATTTAAATAATTTATTTTTTCGTAATATATGTATTTAGCGTTTGGTAAAATATAAACAGAAGAAAAAAACAATTTGTTTTGAGAATCAAAAGCAAAATGATATTGGTAGAGTTAAATAATTTTTTTTAAATCAATAGAAAAAATATCCTTTTTAACAGAAGAAAAAAATATATATTTTTGTAACAAAAGGAAAATATCTTTTTGGGGTAAAGTAAAAACGATTATGTGCATGACGGAGCACATGGTTACTAGCCCGGCCCAAGGATGTTCAACTGATGCTACCTCCGTCCAGTACCGAGCAGACATAGACTCGCCCAAAGGTGTTCACGGGCCCGTGTTCCAGTGATGCACATAAAAACTTAATAATAACAAACAAAGAAGACTACAAAAATTTGCTGCTGCCCAGGATCGAACTGGAGACCTTCAGTGTGTAAGACTGACGTGATAACCACTACACCACAGCAGCTCTGTTGACATGTATCTAAGTACATTTTACATATTTACACGGCATGCGACTCTACATGGCCCATCGCATGCGACTCTACATGGCCCATCGCATGCGACATACCAGCAAGATAATCGTTTCCCATCTTCTCAAAAAAAAGATAATCGTTTCTCTGGGCAAACATAGTCATCTCTGGGGATTTTTTTTCCTTTCCAAAAAAGCCCAAGGCCATAATATGAAATTACAACAATTCCATTACAGCAATATGAAATTACAAGGACTTCACTACAGTAATATGAAACTACAATCAACTTCACGAAGTAATCAGCAGCATCTTCGTTCTGCATCTACCGGCGACGCGTCGTGAATAGAGCTCCTTGCCGCATCTAGGCCCCGTCTTACGGGAGCAACATTGTTGAAACTCAACAACTTTTAGAACCACCACCCGAAAGGTCGTTCATGTAGCTTTTGTTTCCTCTCAGCGAGATAGGGGTAGGAAAAAGAGGGATTTTCATCTGAATCACTAGGATAAAAGCAACAACGCGAGTATATAAAGAATTCACTCAGAAGACATTGGCGACCACAACTTGGCTTGATCGTCGTTTGAGACACTCTGTCACCGAGGAGCGCTAGAACATAACCCCAAATCCAACTACACAAGCGCGTGGGGGGAGGGGGGGGGGGGGAGGACACAAACCTCACAAGTTCTCCGACGGAGCCATATCTAGTAGAAATTCATGGGACGAAAATGGAACATGAAAACAAAAACGCGCCACAACGCCATCCCTTTGTAGGACGATGTGGCTGTCATGGAAAACGCTAATCACCCGGACTGAGTTCCTGATGACCAAAACCGTCCTCTGACCTGTCGGGGCCACTCCGAGCAAGGGCACAAAAAAAGCAAAAATCAAGGAATCATTATCACATGACCGTCGCGGCCCCAACTTCGTCAGCGGCGAAGAATTTGAAGAGTCTATGGGACACAGACTAGACACATAGATCGAGTGATCTCCCACTATCAGGCCTCCATAGCAGCTGACGGGGAGCAGAGGAACCCGCAGCGACACCGGCGGGCCGAGGGGAAGTGTCGTTCGCCTCCTAATCATCTCCGTTTCACAAGTTTGATGAGTTTCACAAAGGATTGATGGGAGATAGTAAGCAATAATGGTGATCACATATGTGTCGCATACAAAATTTTATACAGATATAGACAACTTGATGAGTTTCATGAAGGCTTATCTGATACTGGTACTATAAAATTTCTATAATCACTCTCGTCTCGACAAAAGAGGATTATGAGATTATACAAAAGTTTAGCCCCATCTCTCTTATGAATGATAATTTAAAATGATGACCGAGTATACGACCAATAAACTATGCGAGGTCACATATGAGATTATAGATAATACTCATATTGACTTCGTGAGGAACCACTAGTAGAAAAAGGGCCTAATGTGAAGCACTGGTCCCGGTTTGGAACTGTCACATTAGTGTCGGTTCCAGCGGCTAGGCGGTCGTCGCTCATTAGTACCGGTTCGTGACGAACCTTTAGTACCGGTTCATGCCACGAACCGGTTCGAAAGAGGTAGTGGTTGACTGTTGTCAGGCTGGGGTCTGACCAATCCCTTTAGTACCGGTTCTTGGCATGAACCGGTACTAAAGAGGTTGTGCATGCTGTTTTTAGTCCCACCTCGCTTCCTTAACAGGGTTTTTACCATCTTAAATATGTTACTTCTCAAACTATCACAAACACTTAGCCTTCATTGAATTCTATGTGTAAAATTTGTGGCCGCAATATGAGTCTTTACCGGTTTCTAAACCGTTGAGGACTCATATTGACAATTCAGATTGTACACAAAAAGATCATCGATGATCAATGTATTTTTGATGTATATTTTTACATGTTTACACCTCACTCTCTCCTCTCTCCACTCACACTCACACTCACTCGGTCTCCTCCCTCAATCCCCCCGCGCCGGTCCTCCGCCGCCGGCCGCCCCTCAGTCTCTCCTGACTTAGCATGTGCAAAATGAACTCTGAAAAGGTTGAAACTTAGCCCTGAAATTGAAAAGCACTATAAATGAACTCTGAAAAAGTTGAAACTTGGCATGGTATCATCATTCCACCCGCATAGCATGTGCAAAAAAGTAAAGAGGGTCCCGGCAAAAACTGGATGCACTTCATGTACAAACTGGACAATCTCTTTCGAAGTATCAAGGTTTCGGACGAAAACTCATATGTTACACCGGTAATTCAAAATTTTAATAACTTATTACAACTTCCGACTTTTTTTGCGTTCAGCATGCACCATTCAAAGCCACGTCATGAACTTTCAACCGTTTCTGACATAATTTGCTATTTTTAATGTATTTACTGATTTGTTTTGAGCTAAATGGCCCTGAAATTGAAAAGCACTACAAAATGAACTATGAAAAGGTTGAAACTTGGCATGGTGTCATCATTTCACCCGCATAGCATGTGCAAAAAAGTAGAGAGGGTCACAGCTAAAACTGGATGCAATTCGTGTACAAACTGGACAATCTCTTTCGAAGTACCAGGGTTTCGGACGAAAACTCATCTGTTACACCGGCAATTCAAAATTTTAATAACTTATTACAACTCCGGATTTTTTTGCATTCAGCATGCACCATTCAAAGCCACATCATCAAATTTCAATCCTTTCTGACATAATTTGCTATTTTTAATGCATTTACTCATTTGTTTGGAGCTAAATGGCCCTGAAATTGAAAAGCACTACAAATGAACTCTGAAAAGGTTGAAACTTGGCATGGTGTCATCATTTCAGCCGCATAGCATGTGCAAAAAAGTAGAGAGGGTCACGGCAAAAACTGGATGCACTTCGTGTACAAACTGGACAATCTCTTTTGAAGTATCAGGGTTTCGGACGAAAACTCATCTGTTACACCGACAATTCAAAATTTTAATAACTTATTACAACTCCAGACGTATTACCAATTTGAATATAATGATAAAACACACTAATATTAAACATAAGAAAGAAAATAATCACTAAAAAAACTATTTTTAAAATTAAGTTATTCACAAACTAGTGATTCACACAAATTTCAAATAATTCAAATTTAAACCATTCAAATTTTTTGTACCTAAAGCAAAAATATTCACAAAGAAACTCCAAATACAGCAAAAAACTACTCAGAAATAAGTAGAAGAAAATATATAAAGCAGAAAAGAAAAAAACTATATAAAAAAAGTTATTTGCGCGTTGCCTAGTGGGCCTGCTCGGCCTTGGGCGTGCTTATGCAGACCCATAAGGCCCAGCAGGCTCACAGGGCGGCGCGACAAAGTTAGGCCCAGAAGCCTACTTTAGAGAGAAGATCGAAGGAGCAGCCGCGGCTGCCCTTCGCTCGGCGAGGTGGGACTAAACTTTGTGCACCGCGAAACGGGAGCGCAACTTCTTTAGTACCGGTTCGTGGCTCCAACCGGTACTAAAGGGAGGGTCTTTAGTGCCGAGTGGAGCCACGACCCAGTGCTAAAGAGGGTGCGCTTCCCGCCGCTCGGGCTCCCAAATTTGACCTTTAGTACCGGTTGGTGGCTCCAACCGGTACTAAAGGCCTCTCCTATATAAGCAGCACTTTCGAAAAATTTCAGTTAGTTTATGTTCGTCTTCGTCGCACCCGTCATTGCGCCGCCCGCGTCGCTGCCCCGCCGGTCGCCATCGTCACCGCCCGCGTCATCGCCGTCCCAGCCCGTTGTGTCGTCATCGCCCGCCCGCGCGCGCCGCCGTCGTCGCCGCCCCCGTCATCGCCGCCCCAGCCGTCGCCGTCGTTGCCGCCCGCGTCGCCCGCCCATGTCGCCCCCCGTCATCGCCGCCACCGTCGCCGCCCCGGCCCGTACGTCGTCGCCGCCCCGACCGGTAAACACACACATATACAGTACACACATAGTACACACACACAGTACACACACACAAAGTAAACACACACACAGACAGATTTTTCAAGATGATTTTTTTCCGTTTTCCGTTTTTTAGTTTATTATACTTTTATTTCATATAAATAGAACTAGTTTATTTTTAATAGAACTAGTTTATTTTTAGTAAGTGCTTAGTTGAACTATTTGAATTAATAGAACTAGTTGAATTAATAGATGAATTAGATATATTAACGTTAGATGAATTTGATATACATTAAATTTAGGTATATGAGGTTTGATCATCTAATTAAAATTTTACTATATAGAACTAGCTACTTTATTTTTAGGTATATGAGATTTGATCATGTAGTTGAATTAGTTGAACTAGTTGAATTAATTAATAGAACTAGTTGAGTTAGTTGAATTAATAGACCTAATAAGTGTTTAATGTTTCACCTATGAACATAGGAAATGTCTGTCGGATTTCGGGTTCCGGCAAAACCCTTGAGGTTTGAACACTAGGGTGCGCACGAAGATCTCTCCTCCCCCTAGCACTCGCCCTCACCGCAATCTCAAGGCTCGACGCGTCGAACTCGCAGAACAAAGGGACACAAGGTTTATACTGGTTCGGGCCACCGATGTGGTGTAATACCCTACTCTAGTGTGGTGTGGTGGATTGCCTCTTGGGTTGAGGAAGAATAGTTACAAGGGAAGAACAACCTCCTGAGGAGAGGTGCTCTTGTGCTTGGTGAGTTTGTGTGGATGAGGTGATCTGAATAGCCCAGGATCAGTTCCCTTGCTAAGGTGGTGGCTAGCCCAGCTATAGAGGCTCGGGTCCTCTCCCCAAATGTTAGGTAGGAAGGGATGCCACAATGACCAAATTTGAAGGGAGACAACTAGTACAAGTTATCCTGACAAAAGATGGTCTTCGCCTGCCAAAGGCTCTGGTGGTGACACCGTCTTGGGCTCCACGGTGACCTCCGTCCTGCCGTCCTGCTGGTCTTGGTCTCGTTGCACTGATATGAAAACCTTTGCCTGATGCCTTGGGACTCCTCGCCTGCGCTTGTCTCTTTAGTACCAAAGAGGAAACGAGG
Organism: Aegilops umbellulata; assembly: GCA_032464435.1. Taxonomy (NCBI): domain Eukaryota; kingdom Viridiplantae; phylum Streptophyta; class Magnoliopsida; order Poales; family Poaceae; genus Aegilops; species Aegilops umbellulata. The sequence goes on along the minus strand of CP136055.1, from coordinate 442,214,622 downwards.
ACACTGCACGCACTGGCGCCCGCCTGGCCCTGGTCGTCATGGCTTGCGTCACAGGAACCTCGCGAGGTGCCCCTTGCCTTGATCTCTCCGCTCCTCGCGAGCCAGCCTGGTGAGGCCGCCCCCGAGGAAGTATTGCGTCGCCCGCCTCGCGAGGCTTGGCCCCTCACGAGGGTATTGAGTGTTTGCTGGTGAAGATGGCTCGTACAGGGCCGCTGGTAGAGCCACGCCATGGGCCGCAGGCAGGCAAGTCTGGGGACCCCCGTTCCCAGGACACCGACAGTAGCCCCTAGGCCCAAGGCGCGCTCGGACTTGGCTTCAAGGCGAAGCCAAGGGGCAAGTGCGGAGCGCCGCGAGCCCCAATAGCTTGCGGCCTCGGTTGACGCGTGGCGATTGATGGGACGTGGGCATCTTCGCTTCTCCATGCAGCCTTGATATCCGCCCAGCTAGGCGGCCACCGTGACTTACAAAGTTATTCCCCCATTGTCGATGACGCGCTCCTCCAACTCTCCCGCCTTTCCAAAACAATAACCTCCTCTTCCAATCCGTCCCAAGCTCAGCCCTCCTTATTGCCATGGTGCCCCGGCGAACGGAGAAGGGGAACAAGAATCTCAGTCTTCAGCCGGCCCATCCCCGGCCATCGAACTCGCCGTGGGCTAGTCATTGGTGCTCAACCAGGAAGCCATGGACAAGGTGCGCCCTGCGCTTGCCGCTGACTTCAACGAATGGGGGAGGACAGCGGCCTGGCCCGCATCCCGCGCCTCCGTCGATAGGACAACCACCGAGGTCCAGTTCTTTATTGACGCCCTGTGGGCTGGCGTGGTTCCTCCCTTCTCCGCCTTCTCCAGCACCGTGCTCTCCCACTATCAGATCCATATGTTGCACCTGGATCCCCAATCAATCTCCCTTCTTGCCGTTTTTGCTTTCGTCTGTGAGGCCATGGTGGGTATTCCCCCTTCCGTGGCCCTATTGTGCCTTTTCTTCTCGCTGCACCTGACTAGCCCTCGGCAGTGCTCGGGATGCTTGAGCTTCAAGGCCGTGGCTGCGATGGCTGGCTCAAGGATTGATTTTGAGATTCCACCATCCACAAGCGAGTTTCGGACACGGTGGGTGTTTGTGGATGTCGGTGTGCTCAGCCCCCTGCTCTCGCCCCCTTTGGTGCCCGCCGTTCCCAGTTCCGGTAGGGGCCACGAGAAGCTCGCGGACCCCCGCCTTGCCTTCGTCTGGCTCCGGTTGAAGATGCTGAAAGATCTCGGCGTGTCTGCGCTCATGGTGATGAAGGAGTTCCACCGATGCCACGTCGCCCCACTCCAGCGCCATTCCCGGCTGATGTGGGCCCTGACCGGCGGCCAGGATCGCATGAGGCTTCAGGAGTCGGGGCTTCCGCCCGAGGCGCGAAGAACGGTGCTCGAGGTCTTGACAGGCGACCCCTCGCAAGACGATGTGCCGTAGGAGGGTTGTCTCTTGTACTGCTGCTCAAACAGGGTGGAATTCGCGGGGCCCCTTCCATGAATGGGGGCTGCACCCAGTCGGCCTTGAAGGGCCCCGCAAGAACCCTGTCTCCATGGTTCCCCTCCTTGCCGCCAGCGCCAAACTTACCCCAAGGGTGGATGTAGGGGGGCGAGCACCGCTGGAGGCCGGAGCCGCGGGCGCTGAGGTGTCGACACGCGCGAGGCTCCCGAGGTGCCATCCCCGGGAGCCCGTGACTCTTGCCCTGTGGAGACAGCTGAGGGGGCGATGCGATCCGCTGCTCCTGAGGCCGAAGCCTCTGAGGTCTCAGCAGGTCATCATGGGGCGGAGCCCGAGGGCTCCCCTCAACCCAGCACTCCCGAGGTCGTCTCCTCAGGCGCCTCACCAGCCGCGCCCTGCGCTGGTTGCCGTGTACAAGGCATCGACCGGCTTCGTCTAGACTTCGATGTGCTCCGCAAGAGGAAAGGGTCTCCAAGCTGCGGCAGTGATGCCTTCCGGCCGTTGAAGCAGAGGAAGTATATCACCATAGACGAGTAAGTACCTTATCTTTGTAATTTCTCAAGTGCTACTTCCCCTCCTGACCGTGGCTCCTCAGGGTCCCTTCTGCTAAGGCGGCGAAGTCTCCCGGGAAGCAAACTCCTCCTGCCTCGAATCCCCCGTTGGTCATGAGCGCCCCAAACCAGCAGGCCGCACCCTGCGCGAGGTCGGCCGGAGAGGCAACCACACTAGCTTGGCGCCTTGAGCCCGCGCCTTTGCCGTCTCTCCTTCGTGGCCTCGCCTGGGGTGCGGCAAGTGTGCCAAGGGCTCCTCCTCTGGTTATGGACGGTGGCTGGATGACTTTGGTCCTGGCTTCTTTTTCGAGCAACGGGCCTCAACCCATCCGGGCCCTTGCCGAAGCCCGATCGGCGACCCGGGAGGTGCCAGCCCCCAGCCCGCTGCTGAAAGGGGGTGAGCCGCTTCGGATCTCGTCGGCAACCCCTGCTGCGGGGGACGGACCTGGTCGCGCGCTTAAGTTTGCGCACGAGCGGAGTGTCGTTCGCCATGAGCTCTTTCAGGAGGCAATGGGCGCGATGAGACGGCTCGGCGGAGAACTCGTGGATGTTGACGCGCGCCTTGAGAGAGAGGGTCTCCGGCTGGTGGAGGAGTGGCATCAACTCAAGGTGGCTATCAACCTCGGGCGCCTTCAGCGCGAGCACGCCAATGCGAAGGCCGAGGCATCCCTGGCGACCTCGCGCGACGCCAGCGCCCGAGCCTTGGAGGAGGCCAGGGAGGCAGACTGTCACCGCACGATTGCCGAGGAGCGCAGGCAGGAGCTCCAGGCCTTGAACGCCTCCTTGGAGCAGCAGGTGGAGGCGCGCAAAGCCGCCTTAGCGTCGATGAAGGGCGCACAGTCCGACGAGGAGGAGATCTTGAGGAGCGAAGAAGCACTGCTGCTGGAGGCCACGGAGCGCAGCCTCGAGCTCGAGCGGTTGGAGACGAGGGAGCGCCAGGTCGCCCAAGCAGAGGATGCCATCGGTGCGCGTGAGGCCAAGGCTCAGGAGGAGGTCGACCGCCGGGTGGCCGAGGCTCGCGCGGTCCTTGTTGGCAGGTACGACCTGAAGCTGGCGCTCGTGGAAGCCGAAGATGTGGGCAGGACTACTGACCTTAAGTCAACGTTGGCTGAAGCGGAACAACGCAAGAAAGCCGCGTCGGACGCCTTGACCTCTGTGCAGGCCGAGCTAGCCTCCGCCCATGCCGAGCTGCTCTCCCTTCAGCAGAGGGCTGCCAGTGCCGATTCCTTCATGCAGCAGAGCAGGGAGGAGGCACTTCACCACCAGACGCTACTGCTCGAGCACGCTCCCATGCTTCGGTACCTCAGGACGAAGGCCAACCAGACACTTGGTACCATCCGCGAGCATGCCCCTCATCCCCACGCCGAGCATTACGCTAGCCATCTCCGCTTCTTCACTGATGTTGTGACGCGCCTGGAGAGCCGTGCTGAGAGGGCTCGCGAGCTTGTGGACGAAAAGTGCCGAGGCCTTCTCGGGCGTGCATTCTCCCGCGTCTTTAGCCATCTCCTGAACACCAATCCTGACTTTGACTTTGACGCCGCTATTGCCCCAGTGCCTGAGGCCATGCGAGGCAACCTGGCGCGCTGGGTGGACGACAAGGTGGACGCTCTGGTTAGGACCTTTGCTTCCGACGACGACGCGGTGGTGGTCGCGGCAGACGAGGGCGCCGTGGTTGATGACGGCGAAGATAACATTGGCGACGGCGCCAACAGTCTATCCGGGAGCGGTTCGAAAGATGAGGTGGGCGCCATGTCCGACTGAGCCCGCACTCCTTTGTTTTGAACCTGCACGCGAAAGCTTGGGTCCGGCCCTTCACATTGTAAGAGCATTTTGGGAAGGGGGAGCCCCTTATGTAAAATAGACTACCATTTTACTCCTTAGGCCAGGTTAAAAACACACTCTTGTGTGCTTGCGAGCCCCTTGCGGGTTTGCCACTGTAACTTACTGTCGTGACTTACTTTGGTCCGGTCGGGCTTCGGGCTGACTTGGCAGCTGCGAACTTCTCCTGGGGGGAATCCCCTTGCAAGCTCACGAAGTTTTAGTTTTTATAGGGGTCCGCCAGCAAACCCGAGAGGGCCTCGCAAGGAGCGAGCGCCAGTGAGGGAGGGACGCGCGCATGGTGTGCGTATGCCGTTGCCAGCCCTCGCTCGCAAGGCGCTCGGAGGGAGGGGGAAAAACAACAGACACAAAATCTCAAAACAAAGCGTGAATCCAGAAACTCACTGAGTTAACACGAGCGAAAAAGAATGATCCCCACGAAATCGGAACCAAACTTTAAATCCAAGATCAAAAGGCTGCAAATTCGAGCTTCAAAAAAGAGAGGCCAGAAGCAAATAGCCGCGTCCGGCACCTAGCTAGTCTTCTTGTCTTCGAGTCTTCTCAGCAGCGCGGAGCTAAGTGCTTTCACAGGCCGTGAGCATAGTAATTGGGGGACAGTGTCGACGACCAGCGCGGAGCATGGTGCTTCCACTAGGACGTGGGCGGGAGCCCCCAAGGCCCGAGGGCGGCTCTCCGGAGACTCCGGGGCGTGTACAACCCCACTAATTATTACGTGAGAGTGTCACAAGCGGAGACCTTCACAGGCGTGAGCCTTGCTTCATATCGCGAGACGAGGGCCCCGCCTTGCGCCACCCTCGACCACCGTTGGGGCGTCCGGAAACCAGGACGATGCCAAGGGGCAAAGGGGACGCCAGCGGTGCCCTCGGCGACCACGGGCCCTCTGCTAGGGGGAAGGCTCGCCAGTGCCTCCCCGGCAGAGGGCCTACCTCTGGGCGACGCCTTGCTTCGTGCGATGAGGGGAGGGGCCTTGCTCCCGGCTCCTTCCTTGCAGCTCCCAGTGCGCTCCCCTGGTGGAAGGGGGACTGCCATGCTAGGGCCGTCGTCCACTGCTGTGACCTGATCCACTTGTGACCCATGGTTAGCGTAAGCCTGCTCCTGAGAGATTAGCGGTACCCTGTAGCTGTTGTCGTCGGCATGGTCGGCGAGGCCCCCGAGTGGCTCCTGGAAGGCCTCAAATGGTAGCGCCTCCTCTCCCCAGTCTGGCTCGAGAAACGAGACAAGGTCATCTTCCGGCGTGTACTCCTGGTCCATCATGCGGGACACATAGGCCTCTGAAGCCGTCGCCCGTAAACCTTGTCGAAGTGCTCCACGCTCCACGTCGCCCGGCCCGGCGTGTCGCCCTGAAGATGGTAGAGCAGCATCCTGCCGGGGCCGTGGGTGGCAACGCTTGTGCCTGCGCCTATCGGGGATGGCACAGATGCGGCTGGGCATCCGGCGCCGCTGGTTGCGCCGATGTCGACCAAACCTCCTGGTGTGCCCGGGGACGCGCAGGTGCGGCGAGGCCCGCCGTGCGATCCGGCTCCAGCCTGAGGCGTAAGCAAGGAGCAAAAAGGCGGTGCTCCCCTTGCTGCGGCGTCCAATAGCTCGGCGACGCGCTCCAGCGACGCATCTCGGCCGTTCTCCATCATTCGGCACCGCAACAGCTCCCGTGCCATTGTGAGCGCGACCCGCAGCGTTTGGCGGCGTGCGTGCCACCCGAGGCGCGGAGCTGAGGTCTTCTTGGGCTGCCGACGCCGCCCTGGCTGGCCAGGTCGCCCAGTGGTCGGCGTTGGCCCTCAGGTCGCCGGCCATCGGCACTGTAGAGTACGGGCAGGTCTATTGATGGAAGAGAGGCTTCAGTGCACCCCTACCTGGCGCGCCAATTGTCAGATTTTGGGTTCCGGCAAAACCCTTGAGGTTCGAACACTGGGGTGCACACGAAGATCTCTCCTCCCCCTAGCACTCTCCCTCACCGCAATCTCAAGGCTCGAAGCATTGAACTCGCAGAACAAAGGGACACAAGGTTTATACTGGTTCGGGCCACCGATGTGGTGTAATACCCAACTCCAGTGTGGTGTGGTGGATTCCCTCTTGGGCCGAGGAAGAATAGTTACAAGGGAAGAATAGCCTCCTGAGGAGAGGTGCTCTTGTGCTTGGTGAGTTTGTGTGGATGAGGATGATCTGAATAGCCCAGGATCAGTTCCCTTACTAAGGTGGTGGCTAGTCCTATTTATAGAGGCACGGGTCCTCTCCCCAAATGTTAGGCAGGAAGGGATGCCACAATGGCCAAATTTGAAGGGGGGCAACTAGTACAAGTTATCCTGACAAAAGGTGGTCTTCGCCTGCCAAAGGCTCTGGTGGTGACGCTGTCTTGGGCTCCACAGTGACCTATGTCCTGCCGTCCTGCTGGTCTTGGTCTCGTTGCACTGATATGAAAACTTGCTTGATGCCTCGGGACTCCTCGCCTGCGCTTGCCTCTTCAGCACCAAAGAGGAAACGAGGACACTACACGCACTGGCGCCCGCCTGGCCCCGGTCGTCATGGCTTGCGTCATAGGAACCTCGCGAGGTGCCCCTTGCCTTTATCTCTCCGCTCCTCGCGAGCCAGCCTGGTGAGGCCGCCCCCGAGGAGGTCTTGCATCGTCCGCCTCGCGAGGGTATTGAGTGTTTGTTGGTGAAGATTGGTCGTGCAGGGCCGCTGGTAGAGCCACGCCGTGGGCCGCAGGCAGGCAAGTCTGGGGACCCCCGTTCCCAGGACGCCCCCAGAACGCCAACAATGTCGTCTGACGATGAAAACGATTTCATTATGTGCGAATACTGCGAAGACCAGCGCGGCCTGTGCGACAGAAATTTCCTAGTTGATGATAGGCGCTTCAGCATCAAGCTGGATGAGACCTTCGAAGTGGATACAGTAAGTCACAACGACAAGTATTTTTTTCGTAATTAAGCATGACTTATGCTTCATTTGCTTCAACTTATAATTTTAAATTTTCACTATTCTACTAGTGTATCCCTGCCATGCAAGAGTTTTTGTCTTGGATAAGATAGGTTTCAGTCCTAACAAAACTATGGAGGTAAAGAGAGTTTACTTGTAGACCGAGCATGGTTATACCTTCAACGTCAAATTATATAATGCAGACACCTACACCTATTTTGAATGCAAATCTTGGCAAGCACTATGCAAGGCTTATGCATTTCAGCCTGATATGTTTATCACCTTTGATATTCGTCCCGAAGATGATATTGAAGGTAATAGAGACATTTGGGTCGATGAGCAAATGCCTCCAGTTCTACCATTATGTGAGTTTTCTCAACCATATTTATGTCTTCGATATTGTTTATTCAAAAATAGTTGACAACTAATTTCTATTGACAGCTTATTTCCATTCAAGCAAACATGTCTAGCGCTTGGTAGACAGGACCGTCCACTGTCCCGGGGCTGAGCTAAACTGCGAGGAGATAAGTCATTATGTTTCATGGCTTGAGGATCTTGATGCTATCAAGACAAATTATTTTCCTGAATTTGAAAATCTTAGTACTCAAAACGTGTGATCAATAGTGATCGTATTGAACTACAGTCACATCTATTTAGGAAAGATGGTAAGATTTTTACTATTTGTCCTCAGTGCATCTTTTGAATACATTATTTTTCAAGCTAAACTTCATTACTAAGTAATGTTACTATACGATGTTCTCAATAGGGACTCCCGACGACAGTTGTGCCTTAGTGGATCGGTACTAAAGGTCGCATGTCAATGATTAGCTTACAACCAAGACATCCTACAATGCACATGAGTGCATTCAGGATTTCTAAAAGCGAGGAATGCTTAATAGTGAAAGATTGGAGCAAAATTGCTAACGATCGCAGAGAAGTACTAGGGCCAGCAATCAGAAGCGCAGCCCACGATTAGGAGACAGGTTCATCTACATGCTCCAATATGATGAATCAGGAGAGCTATACATGTTCTATGCTATTTTACCTCAGAGAGAGCAACATGAGTGATTAGCTAGTTCATGCTCTTAGTACTTGTCCTCTCATGTCCGTGTTCTTTGTCCTGAACTTAATCTCAAAGAGTGATTTGCTTTTGTGGTCTTATGAACGCTTATAATCTCATGACCATGTTGAACTCGATGATATCTTTGCTTTCGGTACAAGTGAATGTTTCTTCTTTCAGCTAGTGTTGGTGGTGATTAGATAGCGGTAATGGCTATGATGATTAAATAGGTAATGACGACTATATATGATGATTTTCACCTAGCTAGTATACTGTTGTTGGTGATGATATGATGCAAGAGTTTTTATATTAATATGATGATGATGATGATGATGATGATGAGTTATTATATCATTTATGAAATAAAACGCAGATTAGTTTCAACTGGATGGATCCTAGCTAAGTGATCAAGTATATGTTATATCCATATTACTTGATCAATGATCAAGTAATATGGATATGACATATACTTGATCACTTTGCTAGGATCCATGCATCCGGTCAAAACTAATCTGCGGTACTTTCACCTAATGATTTAACAACTCATTATAATGTAAAAACAATCTATAAATTAAATTGAAAACAAAAAATTAAAGGAAAAATAAAAATAAAACCAAAACCCCCCAAACATTTAGTACCGGTTGGTGTTACCAACCGGTACTAATGGTCTCTCCGCACCCGGGCCTGGCTCGTGCCACGTGATGGCACTTTAGTGGCGGTTAGTGCCGAACCGGTACTAAAGGGGGGGGACCTTTAGTCCCCACTGAGGGAGTCCTGGATTAGGCGGTGTCCGGATGGCTGGACTATACCTTCAGCCGGACTCCTGGACTATGAAGATACAAGATTGAAGACTTCGTCCCGTGTCCGGAAGGGACTTTCCTTGGCGTGGAAGGCAAGCTTGGCGATGCGGATATTTAGATCTCCTACCATTTTAACCGACTTTGTGTAACCCTAACCCTCTCCGGTGTCTATATAAACCGGAGGGCTTTAGTCCGTAGGACAACATACAAGAATCATACCATAGGCTAGCTTCTAGGGTTTAGCCTCCTTGATCTCGTGGTAGATCTACTCTTGTACTACCCATATCATCAATATTAATCAAGCAGGACGTAGGGTTTTACCTCCATCAAGAGGGCCCGAACCTGGGTAAAACTTTGTGTCCCTTGTCTCCTGTTACCATCCGCCTAGACGCACGGTTCGGGACCCCCTACCCGAGATCCGCCGGTTTTGACACCGACGTTGGTGCTTTCATTGAGAGTTCCTCTGTGCCGTCGCCATCAGGAAGGATGGCTCATCCCGTCTTTAAAGACGACACCGTTGCTAAGGGAGATTTGGCTATCGGCCAAACTCTCCGGCTGGGTGGTTTTCTTATGACCGCCTGTTCGGCTACTGCGCCGACGATGACCTCTCGGGTCATCGAAAGCAATCTTCATGTCAGTTCGGAACTCGCCGAGCAGTTAGATCCAATAGAGCTCTCTTCTATGAACGAGCTCTTGGATCGCATCGCCGCCCTGGGGGTCGCTACAGATTATGATAAGGTTGGGCCTAAACCCGATCTAAGAGAGATTAACTCTCCCCAGGTCACCCATCACGTTGCCGTGGTAGAAGGGCAGTGCGGCGACCCTTCATCTATCTTAAGGACTAATTACGTCCGGATTCCCGATCCCTCCAGGACGGATACCCGCGGAGGGGAGGATATAACTCAAGACCTGAACTTAGAATCAGGCAACGGGCTAGACTCATTGGATAACATCCAAGAACCTAAATTTCAGAGTTCGGAAACTCCTTGGCCTCCGAGTCTCAGATCGGGTGAGGTTTCAGATTTAATTCCACCCACCCACCCGAGCATAAGCGATCTATCCAAAATCAGGCAAAAGCCCAAAGAAACAATATACCATTACTGGGCCAGATTCCTCCTGGTTATGAACAGGATAAAGGACTGCCGCGAGGAAGACGCAATCTCAATCTTCTGCAATAATTGCACGGAAAAGGGAATCCTCAACGCCATAAGTCGTCGTGATATTACACGCCTCTCTGACTTGGCGTTCATAGTACAAAAGTACTGTGCGATGGAAAGCGCCTGGAAAACCGAAATAATTTTTTTGGATAATCCGACCCTAAATAGAAACCCCGTCCGAAACAAAAGGGTGCATCATCGACAGACACCCGGGTTAAACACCAAAAAACAAAAACCCTCTACAGAGCATGGAACCGTACTGGAAGGATGGCTTAATGGACCCTGTAAAATTCATAGTACAGAGGACGCCACTCCAACTCACAGCCTCAGAGCATGTTGGATACTACGGCAGGTGGCCAAAATTGGCGAAGACCTCCTAATTCCGGAGACCACAGAAAGCCACCCCAGGGACACCAGTACATTCTTAACAGTCTTCGAGACTTTCACATAAAATAATATGCAAAAAAGAACACTCCACAGCCTCGCTGAAGTCTACCAAGTAGCAACAATAAACCCATGGAGTGACATGACTATTACTTTTAGTGCCGGTGATGAACCTAAATTCCGAACAGCCCGAGCACCAGCCGCACTAGTCCTCAGTCCAATAGTGGACGGCTTTCGCCTCACCAAGGTACTCATGGATGGAGGCAGCGGATTGAACCTCATTTACAAGGAAACCCTTCAAAAAATGGAAATAGACTGGAACCGCATTGAGCGAAGCAGCACAACCTTTAGAGAAATAATCCCCAGTGCACTGTACAGGAAAAATCACACTAGATGTGGTGTTCGGCACGCGGGATAATTATAGGTCCGAAGAGGTCACGTTCCATGTGGCCCCGTTTAGTAGCGGATACCACGCTCTGCTCGGGCGGGAAGCATTTATAATCTTCCAAGCAAAACTCCATTACGGATACATGAAGCTCAAGATGCCCGAGCCAAACGGAATCATCACTCTCGCTTGTGATCCGGACATAGCACTCCGCGCCGAAAATAAGACAGCCGCACTGGCCCTTGAGGCACTATCCGAAGCCCTAGCGGCTGAGGAGCTGACTGCGCTGCGTCCACGGTGAACAGGGACGATGTGATACTCGACAAGAGATCCAAGTCCACCTCCTTTAAACCAGCAGATGAAATAATCAAATTCCAGGTCCATCCAACGGACCCCAATAAAACAGCTTCCATCGGGGTGCAATTAAACCCTGATGTAGACGCCGCATTGCGAGAATTCCTACGTGAAAATTGGGACATCTTCGCCTGGCACCCTTCAGACATGCCAGGAATCCCACGCAGGCTGGCCGAACATAGCTTAAATATCCTAAAAGGATTCAAACCTGTCAAACAAGCTCTTCGGCGTTTTTCTGAACCTAAGAGACATGCCATGGGAGAGGAGCTAGCCAAGCTATTGGAGGACGAATTCATCAGAGATATAAAACATCTGGACTGGCTAGCAAACCTGGTGATGGTACCAAAGAAGGACAAATCCTGGCGCCTGTGCGTTGATTTTAAAGACATTAACAAGGCTTGCCCAAAGGACCCCTTCCCCCTCCCCCGCATTGATCAAATTATCGACGCCACCGCAGGACACGATTCGTTGTGTTTCCTCGACGCATATTCCGGCTACCATCAAATCATGGTGGCAGAATCAGACCAAGCCGCAACGACATTCATCACACCATACGGCCCATTCTGCTTCAACACGATGCCCTTTGGGCTCAAAAACGCCGGAGCAACATATCGGCGCATGATTCAAACATGTCTGGCAAACCAGATCGGCAAAACAGTGGAGGCATACGTGGATGATGTGGTCGTAAAAACAAGACATGTCGAATCTCTAGTAGACGACTTGAGGCTTACATTTGTCAATCTCCGAACATACGACATCAAGCTCAACCCGGAAAAATGCGTTTTTGGCGTTCCTGCCGGAAAGCTCTTGGGCTTCATTGTATCCGGTAGAGGAATTGAAGCAAATCCGGCCAAGATCCGAGCTTTGTCACAATTGGATATCCCGAAAGACCTCAAACAGATACAAAAATTAACCGGATGCGTGGCGGCTCTAAGCCGCTTCATCTCCCGTTTGGGAGAAAAGGCACTACCCCTCTATCGCCTCCTTCGGCGCACTGAACACTTCGAGTGGACGGATGCCGCCACGGCCGGACTCGACGAAATAAAGGCCATATTGGCGACAAACCCAGTCCTGGCCGCGCCAAATATTGGCGAACCAATGCTATTGTACATTGCAGCAACCCATCAGGTTGTAAGCGCAGTACACATTGTCGAACGAGGAACGGATGGACACAAATTCCCCCTTCAAAAGCCGGTCTACTATGTGCCCACTGTCCTCACTCCATGCAAATCATGGTACCCGCATTATCAAAAGATTGCATACGCGGTATTCATGGCATCCCGGAAGTTGCGACACTACTTTCAAGAGTGTTCGATAACAGTAGCCTCCAAAGTACCACTTAACGATATTATAAACAACCGCGAAGCAACGGGCCGGATTGCAAAATGGGCCATCGAGCTCCTCCCATTCGACATAACTTATAAGCCATGGCGAGCTATTAAGTCGCAAGTTTTGGCCGACTTCGTCGCAGAATGGACGGAGGCCGAACTCCCTAAAGAGTATGACACATATTCAAACTGGATCATGCATTTCGACGGCTCTAAAATGTTGGCCGGTCTAGGGGCTGGCGTCGTTTTGACGTCCCCCACGGGAGACATAGTTCAATACATACTCCAGAATATGTACACAGACTCCAACAGTGCAGCCGAATATGAGGCCCTTTTACACGGTCTCCGGATGGCAGTATCCATGGGCATTCAACGCCTAGAGGTGCGAGGGGATTTGAACCTCGCAATATCCCAAATAAATGGAGACTTCAATGCCAAGGATCCAAAAATGGCAGATTATCGCAACGCCATCCTAAAAATGTCAGGTCGGTTCGAAGGGCTCGAATTTCATCATATAGCCCGGGAGAACAATCAGGCGACAAACGTCCTGGCACGCATCGGCGCAAAACGCGACGCAATCCCCTCCAACATCTTCTTGGAACGGCTGTTCAAGGCATCCATAGTATGGGAAGGGGAATCCGGCAATAGCATTCCGGACTCAACCGCACTGCCCGATGCCGAACAATCTGACACAATCGGAGGCTCCGCCAATGAAGTCACACCTTCAGCCCACGTAATAATGGTCGTTATCGCCCCGTGGACAGAAGCATTCCTAGCCTACCTTACTAGGCAGGAACTCCCAGAGGACCAAAACGAGGCACGCTGCATAGTGCAGAGATCTAAAGCCTATAAAGTCCATGAGGGAGAGCTCTATAAGAAAAGCACTACCAGAGTCCTTCAAAGGTGCATCTCCGAAGAGGAAGGGCGGAACTTGCTGGCTGAAATTCACGCCAGACTCGGTGGTCACCACGCTGCAGCTCGGTCCCTTGTAAGCAAGGCTTTCCGTACATGCTTTTATTGGCCAACGGCCCGGGCAGACGCTCAGGACTTAGTCCAACGATGCGTTGGTTGCCAGCTTTCTGCAAACCAAAGCCATATGCCACCCACCGCCCTCCAAACTATCCCCATAACATGGCCCTTTGTGGTTTGGGGGCTTGACATGGTGGGACCCCTTAAAGGTGGAACCCACAAGAAAAAATACTTACTGGTCATGGTGGATAAGTTCACCAAATGGATAGAAGCCAAGCCTGTTAAAATGGCCGAATCTGGACCGGTGATAGACTTCATATCTAGGGTCATACACCGTTATGGCGTCCCCCACAACATCATCACTGATAACGACACAAACTTTACGGCCGATGAGGTAAAACTCTGGTGCAAAAACATGGGCATTAAGCTCGATTATGCTTCTGTCTATCACCCACAAACTAACGGACAGGTCGAACGTGCAAATGGTCTTATCATGAGTGGCATCAAACCCAGATTAGTGCGGTCCCTTAAGGAATCTAACACGCACTGGGTAGAGGAGCTCGACTCCGTACTCTTGGGGTTGCGGACCACGCCGAATCGCACCACCGGATATACGCCATTCTTCATGGTATACCGCGCAGAGGCAGTTTTGCCCTGCGACATAATTCATGACTCACCTCGGGTGCGCATGTACGAAGAAAGAGAGGCCGAGCTCGATCGGCAGGACAGTTTGGACGCACTGGAGGAAGAACGTGACGTGGCAAAAACCCGTTCCGCATTCTATCAACAGCAGGCTCGAATATACCAAAGCAGAGAAGTACGAGCCAAGAATTACAACATTGGCGAATTAGTTCTACGCCTGCCGGACAAGAAAAAGGACAAACTCAAGCCCAAGTGGGAGGGTCCGTTCATAATTGACCAAGTCCTGACTGGTGGAGCGTACCGCCTGCGAGATGCATCGGATAACCGACTCGAGCCGAACCCATGGAACGCAGCCCATCTCCGAAGATTCTATGCCTAGCACCGGACTCTGTGTTCGTCTCCTTGCTCTGTCCATTTTTTATATACTGTCTGTCTTATATTTCTCTCCTTCTCCTCTCCTCTTATAGCCTTAAAAGGCTCATCACATGACGTGCTACTCGCACTCATTAAACCTGGGGGCTTCTTTTAACAGAAGCTTATTCACACGGGCTTTATGCCCAACACATGTGTTACACTTCCGCATGTACCTTTTATTTCACCATTATATGCATCGATATGACTTAAGTTTTGGCCAAGCTGGGTTGCCTGGCTCCTGTGCTTACCCCTACGTTCCTGATTGTTCGGCTAGGTGGTAAAGGGAGCACCTCTGCAATTGTTACTGCCGGGTCATCCGGATGTGTACCTCAGACTGGGTGAAGCCGAAAGCTAGCGTTCTTAAGGGAATATTCGGTCGGTGACCTGAAAGATGATTTTTCCAGTTATTTATCTATCCGCCCCCAACGATTTTTCCCGCGTCTTTTTCGCAGAATGGACATGCACTTTAGGGCATGCCTCCCAGGGAAAGGAACCCTTAACGGAACTATTCTCCCTGGAAGATGTTTCTTACTAACCATGTAATATAACATAACTAGTTGGGCACTTGTCTGTTCAAGCACTAATGACCCCTACGCCTGGTCTCCATGCATACGCCGGTTCTTATATAACCACGAGGGTATTCGGACACACTCCGGACCGTCAGGTCCCGAGGTTGAAGCGAAAAGGTCGGCCATGACAAACGATCTACAATCCGGCTAAAAGGCATTACAAATGTCAATTAAATTACATAGTCACTCTGATTGATTGTATTCCTCTTCAATACCATCTAACAGGCTATCTAATTTACAATCCTGCTGGGAATACTTTGCGGCCAATTCTACTTGGCCGTATACTAAGCTTACAGGGATCTCCTTCCCATCGGGCCCCACAGGTCCGACCTCGGCCATGTGGTTTAGGTCAGCCTTTGTGTACCGCGTCTTCACCATGGCCCAGGCCTCCCTAGCGCCTTGATGGCAGGCCGATATCTTCCACAATAGGAAGCGCCGCCGCGCTCCCTTCAGGTTCTCTGCAAGCTCTCCAAGGCCCTCGGGCATGGAGAGGGATGGCCATAAGGCTTGGGCAACGCCTTGCATCGCCTACCGAACTCGCTCGTGCAGTTGCGAGAGCTCGGGAAGAAGGTCACCCGTAGAACCGGGCATCTCCTTTGCAGGACGACCTGTTAGCATACCTACAGACATCACTCTGTTAGTCGACTTCCTCGCCGAACTCTTTTTTCAAAGTTCGTTCAAGCACTTACTAAAAATGCCGCGTCAAAACTGCTGATTCTCCTTAACGGAGTCCGACAGCTGGGCACGAACATCTTTCAGTTCAACACCCAGCTTGGTGTTGGCATCCTGAAGATCATTTTTCTCCCGCCTCACCTTTGTTAGCACGCTCTCGCCAGCCCTTAGCCGGCGTAGGAGTTGTTGCTTGTCCGGATCTAGTCCGGCGCCATCTGCAATTTCATTTGTCAGATTGGCACATATGCCGCACTTCACAATTATCTTTTGGAAGCATATATTACCAGAGGGGGTCTCCTTGGGCTCCCCCGTCGCGGCTAGTGCGGCCTCAAGTTGGGCTTTGCACTCTTTCAGCTCCTGGGACAGTTGGGTATTCTTCTCGGAAAGAACCTGCGTATTACACGATCCTTAAATCAGTTATTCTAACTGTTTCAAGTCTCGGGGGCTACTGATATATATAACCATTAAATTTTCTCACTTGTATGTCTTTTACATATTGCTCTGTGGCTCTGGCTAGACCATTTTGAGCGGCATGGAGATACGCATCTCCCGAATTGAAGGCATCAAACGCCTCTTGGGAGAAACAAGCGTCGCGAAGAACAGTCCGGCGACGCCTGTGGTTCATGGCACTCTCCACCTCGGAATGGGTGGCAGACAGCCTGTCCGCATCCTCTGTCGAAGGAGCGCCCGGTGCGCGCCTCGTGTTCGCCTCCGCCTCTGGGCCAGGCTATGGAGCCTGGCTGGTGGATGCACGATTGGCAGCCTCTCCAGATATAGTCCGGCGAGGTCTCTTTGTCCTTAATAGAGCACGAGTGTTAATATGCCTTGAAGGAATAACACCGGGGAATAAAAAGGCGCGCTATACCTTTGCGCCGGCACCTCGGTCCGGACTACACTTCTTTTTATCCCACGAGGCCCCGCAGCCCCTCGTGGGCTGGCCGCTGTAGGCTTAGCCTCCCGCCTTAAGGACCTCCTCTGCAAAACACGGTTGTTATACGGTCATCGAAAACATGCAAGGACAGGTCCCCTTTCAAAGTACTGGGATTTCGGTCTCAGTTACCTGGGAGGCGGGGATTAGCCCTGGGTAATCGGTCGTAATGGCCACCAAGGTGTTGTCCTTGCTTAATTGATGGAATACCCCATCAATTAGCTCCACAGATATGTCCGGATCCTCTTGGGAGGCCGGGTCGAGGGACCGTCCTGGATCCTCGGGTTGTGGAGGGGGGCTGTTTATCTCTTTAACAGCCAGGCGCAGTTCCTGCATTGAAGTCGTCAGACCATATATTTGACAGTAGGAATACAAAACGGATGGAAGATGAAAGTGCTCACTTACCCAGCTCGGAGGATTATACATGGTAAAACCACCCTGAGGGTTGACGCGGAGAAATTCCTCCTCTTCTCCCTTATACAAAGTGGACAAGATCTTTATCAGAGCGGCAGCCGAGTCTGGCCCCTTACGGCCGTGACGGGTGGCGTCGTCCTCCCCGTTGAAATCCCACATGGGGTGACTTCTATATTGAAGCGGCTGCACCCCCCGCATGATGCATACGGCCATGACTCCGATCATGGTTAGTCCGGAATGAGCCAATAATCTTATCCGGCCCATCAGGTAAAGGACGTCCTTGTCACTTTCTCTCTGAGAGCTCCGTGGACGCCAGCTTAGGCGCTTCTTCGGGGGAGCACTGTTGAACTCAGGGAGGCCGACCCGAACAGGATCCGGCAACGGGACATCCTCTATATAGAACCATTCCAAAGGCCAGTCCTCGGACGCCTTCTTTGGGGTTCCGGATAGATATCCGGTCCCGGTGATGCGGCACACTTCGGCTCCGCCCACTTCATATATTAACCCCTCTTGAGAACGGGGCACCAGGCAGAACAGCCTCTTCCACCGCGCGAAATGAGCCCCAACACCCAAGAACAGCTCGCAAAGGGCAACGAAGCCCGCGATATGCAATACAGAGGCAGGCGTGAGGTTGTGCAGCTGGAGGCCATAGAACTCCAGAAGCCCCCGGAGAAACGGATGAATTGGAAATCCAAGTCCCCTTATTAGATAAGGGACAAGGCATACCCGCTCTCCTTTGGAGGGAGTGGAGGAGCTCTCCGCTTGCTCTCTGCCGTTATAGGTGGCGAGTCCGGCGCGAACCGGGAACATGTAGGCCGGAGGGAGGAATCCCTTGGTCTGAAGCGATACTAGCTCGCTATGCGGGATGGAGCACCTCTCCCAGTCTCCAGGCTTAGGACTGGAAGAGCGAGAGGAGGAGTTGCGACGGCTGGCCATGGTGGAATGGACCTTTGCTGGATGCGATCTAATGACTACTCGCGGAGGGGACAAGGTGTGGTTTGGATCTAAATCCCCATTCCTTTAAATAGGCAGCTCATTTACGCGGCAAGTGGTGTGAATGTAAAAACACCCAGACTTTTCGTATTCGTTTGACACGTGGAAGGCGGCCATTATTGGGCGTAGAAGCCAAGGAGCGCTGCATTCACAGAACACAGGACATTATTCAACAGGTACACGGAATCTGGAGGGGAACCCGCCTTGCAATGCCGAAGACAATTAGCACTCCGGACTCGTCGTCATTGAAGTCTGGTTCGGGGGCTACTGAGGGAGTCCTGGATTAGGGGGTGTCCGGATGGCCGGACTATACCTTCAGCCGGACTCCTGGACTATGAAGATACAAGATTGAAGACTTCGTCCCGTGTCCGGAAGGGACTTTCCTTGGCGTGGAAGGCAAGCTTGGCGATGCGGATATTTAGATCTCCTACCATTTTAACCGACTTTGTGTAACCCTAACCCTCTCCGGTGTCTATATAAACCGGAGGGCTTTAGTCCGTAGGACAACATACAACAATCATACCATAGGCTAGCTTCGAGGGTTTAGCCTCCTTGATCTCGTGGTATATCTACTATTGTACTACCCATATCATCAATATTAATCAAGCAGGATGTAGGGTTTTACCTCCATCAAGAGGGCCCGAACCTGGGTAAAACTTCGTGTCCCTTGTCTCCTGTTACCATCCGCCTAGACGCACGGTTCGGGACCCCCTACCCGAGATCCGCCGGTTTTGACACCGAGACCCACCCTTTAGTACCGGTTACAAAACGGACACTGAAGGCCCTTACGAACCGGTGCTAAATGCCGGTTCTGCACTAGTGAATACTCTCTCCCTTTTGATTCAAAAGGCCTATCTCAAAAATCATAAATTACATATCTGTATGGCTCGTTGTCTTATGAATATGCAAATATAGCTATTCCCACATTAAATTATGTCACATTTTGGTTCTCAATGTAGAATCAACCAATGCATGAAGAAGGGAAGGGGCCATGCATGTAGCATTAAAATGTTGTCTAGCACTTAAGAAGGTGTTCCTTGTTTGAAGTGAGTTGTAAGACCTCCTCCAATGCACCAGTGCTAAGATGAGGTGCTAAGCACATGAAAGAGCTAAGCAACTAAATTCCCCAATGCAAAGGTTCTTAACTTGTTGTAGCTAAGCATCCTTCATTTAACAATTTAGCAACAAAAGTTATCCATGCATTGGTGAGCTTCTTTCATTGAAGTGTTTTCCCTTCCTGGGGTAACACACCCATCTCTCTCCTCTTAATTATCTTGCCATATCATCTTTTTTTGCCTACATGTCAGCCTTAGCACCTGTACAAGGCAGAGCATTGGGAGGGGCCTAAGATGAGCCTAATAAACTGAAAATGAGGGAGTAGATACATTAGGGGAGAAGTGTTTATTCTCATGAAGTGCTTCATGAGATAGATACAAAGAAAATGTTTGGTTTCTTTCAAGTTTGACCTTGTAAAGGCCTATCACAATGTTATTTGCGATTTACTTTATAACATCATGCTTGAAAAGGGGTCTTCACATACTTGGAATGATTAGGCAGTATTATCACATGTGGGAAAATGAACCAAAATTGAATGTACTATTAGGTGCACATTTCAGTACTCATATGGGGGTCAACATGGAGATAGAGATCTCCACTTCAAGTTGTTGATGCCCTCGGTGTCATGATTATGACTGGCCTAGGCTTTCATTTGCAGGAGAATGGTGGTTGCGTTAACATAATATGCACATGACACTATTTTTTCCTGGAAAATTGGGAGGGTGTAGAAACTTCAAATACATTATATGTCTTTTTGAACAAATGGCAAGTCTAAATATAAATTATTGTAAAGTGGAGTATCTTGGCTTGGTGAATGCATTAATGGTGTATACATGCATCTAGAGTTTTTCTTTCCATTATGGTGTTTTACCTTTGGAAACCTTGAAATCCCTATTGACAAAGCAAAATCCTGAATTAAAATTGAAAATTGTAGAAGAAAAATATGGAGAAAAGGAAAGTGTGTTAGCCGGACAAAATATTTTCCATTGGGGAGGTATGTTTTACCCGAATACTTCCCTAGCACAATCCCTTTTATATCATGTTCTTCTATAGGTTGCACGGTGTGAGAAATAGCCTAGACTTTTATATATTTAACCTCGAGGACCAGGGGAGGAAATGACATCTTATGAAATGGCGCACTGCATATACCCATAAGATCTTGGGTACCTTGACCTAATGAATAATTGTTTAATGATTTTGGAGAGTGGCAAATAAGGATGAGATATGCCAACAAGTTCCAAAGGAGAAATATCCTCCTAGTGATAATCTAGTTTAATGAAAATCAAACACATGTTTTATCATCTCTAAAATTTAATGTTGGATCATGACCTAAAACTATTGTGGAAGTACCAATGGTGTGGACAACAAAGTTTAATGGTTGAACTTTCATGGTTATATAAATTGACCCTGACAATAACATGGATGTCTGTAAAGTTATTCAGTCTAGATGATCATGCTTGTAGTCGCATTGTCATTGTGGGGTTGATTTTTCCATTGAGTGGAATAATATACTTTCAATCTTTGATTTGTCTTGTGGGTGGTAATGGATTTATTGATAAGGCCATGTACAATTCCGTCCAAACTAAACAACCTGCAAGGTTTTAAATAGTGGTGGAAATTCAAAGTGATCCTGAAGATCAAATTTTTCTTCTTGTTGTTGATATTGGGGAGAGTTCTAACTAAACAAACCTAAAGAAGAGATGTTGGATTGCTGACTAACAATACATGTGTTTTGCCTAACATGAAAGTGTTTATCACCTCCTGTTTGATTACCCTTAAGCCTGTTTTGTTCGGGGAGTGTTTCAGTTTCCATATGTCCAGGATTTGGTTGCCAGGTTTCACTGAGTGAGGAATGTGAAGGAAATATGCCCTAGAGGCAATAATAAAGTTGTTATTTATATTTCCTTATATTATGATAAACGTTTATTATTCATGCTAGAATTGTATTAACCGGAAACTTAGTACATGTGTGAATACATAGACAAACAGAGTGTCACTAGTATGCCTCTACTAGACTAGCTCGTTAATCAAAGATGGTTAAGTTTCCTAGCCATGGACAAAGAGTTGTCATTTGATGAACGGGATCACATCACTAGAGAATGATGTGATTGACTTGACCCATCCGTTAGCTTAGCACTATGATCGTTTAGTTTATTGCTATTGCTTTCTTCATAACTTATACATGTTCCTATGACTATGAGATTATGCAACTCCCGAATACCGGAGGAACACTTAGTGTGATATCGAACATCACAACGTAACTGGGTGATCGTAAAGATGCTCTACAGGTGTCTCCGATGGTGTTTGTTGAGTTGGCATAGATCAAGATTAGGATTTGTTACTCCGATTGTCGGAGAGGTATCTCTGGGCCCTCTCGGTAATACACATCACTATAAGCCTTGCAAGCAATGTGAATATTGAGTTAGTTATGGGATGATGCATTATGGAACGAGTAAAGAGACTTGCCGGTAACGAGATTGAACTAGGTATTGAGATACCAACGATCGAATCTCGGGCAAGTAACACACCGATGACAAAGGGAACAACATATGTTGTTATGCGGTTTGACCGATAAACATCTTCGTAGAATATGTAGGAACCAATATGAGCATCCAGGTTCCGCTATTGGTTATTGACCGGAGATGTGTCTCGGTCATGTCTACATAGTTCTCGAACCTGTAGGGTCTGCACGCTTAACGTTCGGTGACGATCGGTATTATGACTTGATGTGTTTTGATGTACCGAAGGTTGTTCGGAGTCCCGGATGTAATCACGGACATGACGAGGAGTCTCGTGTCGAGAGATAAAAAATGATATATTGGATGACTATATTCGGACACCGGATGAGTTTCAGGGGTCACCGGATATATATCAGAGTGCCGGAAGGGTTATCGGAACTACATGAGAAGTAATGGGCCTTATTGGGCCTAGGGGGAGAGAGAGAGGGGCTGCCAAGGGCTGGCCGCGTGCAACCCCATGGGCCTAGTCCGAATTGGACTAGGGGGAGGGGCGGCACCCCCTCCTTCCTTCTCTTCCCCCCTCCTTCCTTCTTCTCCTAGTAGGATTAGGAAAGGGGGGAGTCCTACTCCTACTAGGAGGAGGATTCCTCCCCCTTTGGCGCGCCTATGTGGGCTGGCCAGCCTCCCCCTTGCTCCTGTATATACGGGGGCAGGGGGGCACCCTAGAACACACAAGTTGACAGTTGTCTTAGCCATGTGCGGTGCCCCCCTCCACAGATTTCCACCCTGGTCATATCGTTGTAGAGCTTAGGCGAAGCCCTGCATCGGTAACTTCATCATCACCGTCACCACGCCGTCATGCTGACGAAACTCTCCCTCGGCCTCAGCTAGATCAAGAGTATGAGGGACGTCATTGAGCTGAACGTGTGCAGATCGCGGAGGTGCCGTGCGTTCGGTACTTGGATCGGTTGGATCGTGAAGACGTTCGACTACATCAACCGCGTTACTAAACGCTTTCGCTTTCGGTCTACGAGGGTACGTGGACACACTGTCCCCGCTCGTTGCTATGTATCATCTAGATGGATCTTGCGTGTGCGTAGGCAAAATTCTTGAAATACTACGTTCCTCAACAATGGCATCCGAGCCAGGTCTATGCGTAGATGTTATATGCACGAGTAGAACACAAAGAGTTATGGGCGAAAATAGTCATACTGCTTACCAGCATGTCATACTTTGATTCGGCGGTATTGTTGGATGAAGCGGCTCAGTCTGACATTACGCGTACGCTTACGCGAGACTGGTCCTACCGACGTGCTTCGCACACAGGTGGCTAGTGGGTGTCTGTTTCTCCAAATTTAGTTGAATCAAGTGTGACTATGCCCAATCCTTGTTGAAGGTTAAAACAACAAACTTGACGAAAAATCATTGTGGTATTGATGCGTAGGTAAGAACGGTTCTTGCCAAGCCCGTAGCAGCCACGTAAAACTTGCAACAACAAAGTAGAGGACGTCTAACTTGTTTTTGCAGGGCGTGTTGTAATGTGATATGGTCAAGATGCGATTATATAAATTGTTGAATGAGATGATCATGTTTTGTAACACAGTTATCGGCAACTGGCAGGAGCCATATGGTTGTCGCTTTATTGTATGAAATGCAATCGCCATGTAATTGCTTTACTTTATCACTAAGCGGTAGCGATAGTCGTAGAAGCAATAGTTTGCGAGATGACAATGATGCTTCGATGAAGATCAAGGTGTCAAGCCGGTGACGATGGTGATCATGACGGTGCTTTGGAGATGGAGATCAATGGCACAAGATGATGATGGCCATATCATATCACTTATATGGATTGCATGTGATGTTTATCCTTTATGCATCTTATTTTGCTTAGTACGGCATCAACATTATAAGATGATCTCTCACTAAATTTCAAGGTATAAGTGTTCTCCCTGAGTATGCAACGTTGCTACAGTTCGTCGTGCCGAGACACCTCGTGATGATCGGGTGTGATAAGCTCTACGTTCACATACAATGGGATCAAGCCAATTTTGCACATGCAGGATACTCGGGTTAAACTTGACGAGCCTAGCATATGAAGATATGGCCTCGAAACACTGAGACTGAAGGGTCGAACGTGAATCATATAGTATATATGACCAACATAGTGATGTTCACCATTTAAAACTACTCCATCTCACGTGATGATCGGACATGGTTTAGTTGATATGGATCACGTGATCACTTAGAAGATTAGAGGGATGTCTATCTAAGTGGGAGATCTTAAGTAATATGATTAATTGAACTTTAATTTATAATGAACTTAGTACCTGATAGTATTTTGCATGTCTATGTTGTTGTAGAGAAATGGCCCGTGTTGTTGTTCCGTTGAATTTTAATGCGTTCCTAGAGAAAGCTAAGTCGAAAGATGATGGTAGCAATTACAAGGACTAGGTCCGTTACTTGAGGATTATCCTCATTGCTGCACAGAAGAATTACGTCCTGGAAGCACCGCTGGGTGCCAAACCCGTTACAGGAGAAACGCCAGATGTTGTGAACACCTGGCAGAGCAAAGTTGATGACTACTCGATATTCAGTGTGCCATACTTTACGGCTTAGAACCGGGACTTAAACGATGTTTTGAACGTCATGGAGCATATGCGATGTTCCAGGAGTTGAAGTTAATATTTCAAGCAAATGCCCGGATTGAGAGATATGAAGTCTCCAATAAGTTCTACAGCTACAAAATGGAGGAGAATAGTTCTGGTAGTGAGAATATACTCAGAATGTCTGGGTACCACAATCACTTGACTCAGCTGGGAGTTAATCTTCTAGTTGATAGAGTTCTTCAATCACTTCCTCCAAGCTACAAAAGCTTCGTGATGAACTATAATATGCAAGGGATGGATAAGGCGATTCCCGAGCTCTTCGCAATGCTAAAGGCTGCGGAGGTAGAAATCAAGAAGGAGCGTCATGTGTTGATGGTCAACAAGACAATCGGTTTCAAGAAAAAAGGTAAAGGGAAGAAGGGGAACTTCAAGAAGAACGGCAAGCAAGTTGCTGCTCAAGTGAAGAAGCCCAAGTCTAAACCTAAGCCTGAGACTGAGTGCTTCTATTGCAAAGGGACTGGTCACTGGAAGCGGAACCGCCCCAAGTATTTTGCGGAAAAGAAGGATGGCAAAGTGAAAGGTATATTTGATATACATGTTATTGATGTGTACCTTACTAATGCTCGTAGTAACACCTGTGTATTTGATACTAGTTATGTTGCTAATATTTGCAACTCGAAACAGGGGCTACAGATTAAGTGAAGATTGGCTAAGGACGAGGTGATGATACGCGTGGGAAATGGTTCCAAAGTCGATGTGATCGCCGCCGGCACGCTACCTCTACATCTACCTTCGGGATTAGTTTTAGACCTGAATAATTGTTATTTGGTGTCAGCGTTGAGCATGAACATTATATCTGGATCTTGTTTGATGCGAGACGGTTATTCATTTAAATCAGAGAATAATGGTTGTTCTATTTATATGAATAATATCTTTTATGGTCATGCACCCCTGATCAGTGGTCTATTTTTACTAAATCTTGATAGTAGTGATACACATGTTCATTGTATTGAAGCCAAAAGATATAAGTTTAATAATGATAGTGCAACTTATTTGTGGCACTGCCGTTTAGGTCATATTGGTGTAAAGAGCATGAAGAAACTCCATGCTGATGGGCTTTTGGAATCACTTGATTATGAATCACTTGATGCTTGCGGTCCGATGACTAAGACTCCGTTCTCCGGAACAATGGAGCGAGCAACAGACTTGTTGGAAATAATACATACTGATGTATGCGGTCTGATGAGTGTTGATGCTCGCGGCGGGCATCGTTATTTTATAACCTTCACAGATGATTTGAGCAGATATGGGTATATCTACTTGATGAAACATAAGTCTGAAACATTTGAAAAGTTCAAAGAATTTCAGAGTGAAGTGGAAAATCATCGTAAGAAGACGATAAAGTTTCTACGATCTGATCGTGGAGGAGAATATTTGAGTTACGAGTTTGGTCTTCATTTGAAACAATGCGGAATAGTTTCGTAACTCACGCCACGCGGAACACCACAGCGTAATGGTGTGTCCGAACATTGTAATCGTACTTTATTAGATATGGTGCGATATGATGTCTCTTACTGATTTACCGCTATCGTTTTGGGGTTATGCTTTAGAGACGACTACATTCACGTTAAATACGACACCATCTAAATCCATTGAGACGACACCATATGAACTGTGGTTTGGCAAGAAACCCAAGTTGTCGTTTCTTAAAGTTTGGGGCTGCGATGCTTATGTGAAAAAGGTTCAACCTGATAAGCTCGAACCCAAATCGGGGAAATGTGTCTTCATAGGATACCCAAAGGAGACTGTTGGGTACACCTTCTATCACAGATCCGAAGGCAAGATATTCGTTGCTAAGAATGGATCCTTTCTAGAGAAGGAGTTTCTCTCGAAAGAAGTGAGTGGGAGGAAAGTAGAACTTGACGAGGTAATTGTACCTACTCCCTTATTGGAAAGTAGTTCATCAGAGAAATCAGTTCCAGTGATTCCTACACGAGTAAGTGAGGAAGCTAATTATGATGATCATGAAACTTCTGATCAAGTTACTACCGAACCTCGTAGATCAACCAGAGTAAGATCCGCACTAGAGTGGTACGGTAATCCTATTTGGAGGTCATGTTACTTGACCATGACGAACCTACGAACTATGAGGAAGCGATGATGAGCCCAGATTCCGCAAAATGGCTTGAGGCCATGAAATCTGAGATGGGATCCATGTATGAGAACAAAGTGTGGACTTTGGTTGACTTGCTCGTTGATCG
Organism: Aegilops umbellulata; assembly: GCA_032464435.1. Classification (NCBI taxonomy): domain Eukaryota; kingdom Viridiplantae; phylum Streptophyta; class Magnoliopsida; order Poales; family Poaceae; genus Aegilops; species Aegilops umbellulata. Next base: position 442,188,401 of record CP136055.1, on the reverse strand, counting down.
GCAAGCCATAGAGAATAAATGGATCTTCAAGAAGAAGACTGACGCTGACGGTAATGTTATTGTCTACAAAGCTCAACTTGTTGCAAAAGGTTTTCAACAAGTTCAAGGAGTTGACTATCATGAGACCTTCTCACCCGTAGCGATGCTTAAGTCCGTCTGAATCATGTTAGCAATTGCAGCATTTTATGATTATGAAAGTTGGCAAATGGATGTCAAAACTGCATTCCTTAATGGATATCTTAAAGAAGAGTTGTATATGATGCAACCAGAAGGTTTTGTCGATCCAAAAGGTGCTAACAAAGTGTGAAAGCTCCAGCGATCCATTTATGGACTGGTGCAAGCCTCTCTGAGTTGGAATATATGCTTTGATAGTGTGATCAAAGCATATGGCTTTATACAGACTTTTGGAGAAGCCTGTATTGACAAGAAAGTGAGTGGGAGCTCTGTAGCATTTCTGATATTATATGTAGATGACATATTGTTGATCAGAAATGGTACTGAATTTCTGAATAGCATAAAAGGATACTTGAATAAGAATTTTTCAATGAAAGACCTTGGTGGAGCTGCTTATATATTGGGCATCAAGATCTATAGAGATAGATCAAGACGCTTAATTGGACTTTCACAAAGCACATACCTTGATAATTTTTTGAAGAAGTTCAAAATGGATCAAGAAAAGAAAGGGTTCTTGCATATGTTACAAGGTGTGAAGTTGAGTCAGACTCAATGCCCGACCACTGCAGAAGATAGAGAGAAAATGAAAGTCATTCCCTATGCTTCAACCATAGGTTATATCATGTATGCAATGCTGTGTACCAGACCTGATGTGTGCCTTTCTATTATTTTAGCAGGGAGGTACCAAAGTAATCCAGGAGTGGATCACTGGACAACGGTCAAGAACATCCTGAAATACCTGAAAAGGACTGAGGATATGTTTCTCGTTTATGGAGGTGATAAAGAGCTCGTCATAAACGGTTACGTCCATGCAAGCTTTGACACTGATCCGGATGACTCTAACGTTGTGTTTGGATGTTTGTATTGGAGGCATCCGTATTGAATTGGTTTCAATACCAATTCGGCAAGGAAACTGTAATAGACATGAATACGAATTCTCTTGTTTGGATTCTCATGAATTGGCCCATGGAATCTCAGTGAGGTTTCAATACCATATCATGTTTGGATGTCAAACTATGGATTTCCATAGTGATTTTTATGCATCAAATAAAATTGGTACAATGTGTGACTATAAAAATCAACAAATATCATATCATATCATCTATTCAGTTGGAAAAAAATACAAGTTAAATCAGCAATTCATGAAATAAAACTGAAGAAAAATCCTTCTGAAGTAACTCAGTATCTGCTCTTTGGCATCTTGCTAAAGCAATATCAATTCATGAGCGTGTGAGAACATCTTCTCGCGGGCTGTCATGTTGGTGCTATAACAAAATACATATTCGAATTGATGCCAGCAAAAAATTTGTAGCTGCCCAATTTGTAGTACGCTTGAGCAGGGATAGAGGAGGAGGAGCGGGGGAGGACGGCTAGGTCCAGACTAGGGCGGCCATGGAGGATATGGGCGATGGAGGAGGGGCGGCAGAGAAGATGGAGCGGCCATGGGAGGAAGGGAACATGAGCTACGGTGGTGGGGTTGCATGCGTCGGCGTAGGAGCAGGAGGAGGGCCGGCGAGGAGAGGTACCTAGTCGCCGCCGTCGGTGGGCTTCAATGGGCGCCGCCTCCTCTTTTCTAGGTTGCGTGGTCTTCCATGGTCGAGCTGGTGGGTGGAGGAAAAAGATGGATCAAATCGTTTTCTTTTGCGGGGTCAGGTGTTTCCAGCCAAATCGGAGGGGTAGCGCTCGGAAACGTTGGAGGGCTTGGCGCGTGCGACCGATTTCAGGACTGCATTCGTCCGATTTCCGCCGGCTGTTTCTGTGCGCATACCAAACAGACGAATTGGGAGTTTGGGGATACAAAATCCGATTCAGGGTCTCAATACAGACATCCAAACACAGTGTAAGTCACAAACCGGATACATATTTTTATTGAATGGTGGAGCTGTCAGTTGGTGCAGTTCCAAGAAGAGCGTCGTGGCGGGATCTATGTGTGAAGCGGAGTACATAGCTGCTTCGAAAGCAGCAAATGAAGGAGTCTGGATGAAGGAGTTCATATCCGATCTAGGTGTCATACCTAGTGCATCGGGTTCAATCAAAATCTTTTGTGACAATACTGGTGCAATTGCCTTGGCAAAGGAATCCAGATTTCACAAGAGAACCAAGCACATCAAGAGACGCTTCAATTCCATCCGCGATCAAGTCAAGGAGGGAGACATAGAGATTTGCAAGATACATACGGATATGAATGTTGCAGACCCGTTGACTAAGCCTCTCTCACGAGCAAAACATGATCAGCACCAAGACTCCATGGGGTGTTAGAATCATTATGTAACACCCTGGGAATCATGACACAGTAATCTCCCACTAATCATGCCATGTCATCATGATTACCTTGCTAATTGCCACTTGTCCAAAACATCAAGTTCAAAATCAATTTTTTAATTTCAAGTCAAACATTTATTCTCCAAACAGAGGAACTAAAATGTTCATCGTGTGCCAAATAATCCATAACCAATTTTGGTAGTGAACCAACTTTTGGAAAAGTGTTTAAGTGCACTAAGCTATTTAAAATAGTGGCTAAAACAATAGATTAAATGCCTTTTTAATTTATAAAAATTACAAACTATTTCGAAAGCCTCACAATCTTTTTGTGGCAGTGCCAACTATTGCAATGGAATTATGTGCCCAAGTCTCACATTTTTCAGAATACTTTTGGGTAGCTCAAATTTTTCAGAATATTTATAAAAATTACAAACTATTTCAAAAGTCTCAAATATTGCAAAGCACTTTCTGTAAAAAGAAAAGAGCAAAAGTATATGAAAAAGGGAAAATGAGAAAGAGGCCCCCTCCCCCGCATGGGCTTCGGCCCACCCGAGCTAGCTGGCCCAGCTAGGCCGGCCCACGCCCCCTCCTGGGTCGCTCCTTCCCCCTCCTTGTTCCTCCGACCGTGCCCATGGTCGCCGCCGAACCTGCTCGCCGCCCCTGGCCGCTACCGCGCCGGGGAGGGATAAGGGCGCCACCCTGGCGCCTCGAGGACGCCTACTCTCCCACGAACCCCCACTCCACGTGCTCTCCCTCTTCGCCTCCCCTCCTCAGATCCCTTTCCTTCCCGAGCGCCGCCATGGACGCATCGCTGGTGTAGCCTTAGCCGCTGCCCTCCCCGCTGTCGGAGACCACGCCAGGGGCACCGCCTGCGTCGCCTACTTCGACTACGTGGGCGCGCTCGAGCTTGGAGCCACCGCAACGCCGTCTTCCTCCTCGGGACCCCGCCGCCTTCATCGACTCCGGCCACCTCCACTGCGCTCCCGTCACTCGCCGGGCCTCCTTGTGCCTACCCGTGAGCCACCGCCCGTTCCCCTTCTCCCCGGCTCAGACTGCCGCTGTAGTCGCCACCCCCTTCCTCCCAGGAGCATGCCGGAGCTTCGCCGTGCCTGCAAGTCACCGTTACTGCTACTGATGCGGCCAGCTACAGCTGCAGCCCACGCACGCCCAAACCCTCCCCCCCCGCACGCACGCCCCGCCACCGGCCTCCCCTCCCCCTCCCGCGTCGTGGCCGCGAACTCGCGCCTGACCGGCGTTTGCAGCCGCCGCCGCTCGCCCGCTACCGCCTCACGGCTCGCCGCGCCCCTGCACCTAGCTGTTTGCCGCCGCGCCTCGTCGCTCGTGGCCAGGCCAGTCTCCAGCCGCCGCCGCTGCCTAGCGCCGGCAAGGCCCTGCGAGCCCCCCTCCCCCCCGCAAGTCGCGGCCCCAGCCGGGCGGCCGCGCCCATGGCCGCCGGCGCCCGCGCGCTGTGTGTGTGTGTGTTTGGGGCCGAACCCCTTTTTATTAGTACTAATGTTGATTAGTGCTAACCGCCCCCTCTTCCCCCTCTTCTAATTATCCACTTAAAAAGAAAATGCTAAAATATGTGTGGATGACACCTGGGTCCCATTGGTCCCATTGACCAGTCAAACTGCTGACTGGGATAACCGAGTCAATGACATGCGGGTCCCCTGGGCCCTTAGACTAAGTCAACGGTCTCAGCTGACTGCTGTCTTGGCAGTCAACTGGACCCCACCTGTCAGTCTCTTGCACACTGCTAGGTACACTCTTTGTGTACCCGTAGCTTTTTAATATTTATTTACAAATTAATAATAATTTCAGAAAATCGCTAAAACTCTGAAAAATCATATAAAATAATTCGTAGCTCAGATCAAAAAACTTTATGTATGAAAGTTGCTCAGAATAATGAGACGAACCCGAATACGCTACCCACATACCTGTCAGATGCCTCTAACTATCTAAACATGGAACATTTCCCCCTTCGGTCATCTGTCTAACACAGGTCCGGAACTGAGAAAACATTCTCGGTTGAATTTTCCCCTTCACCTGTATCGTGTAGCCATACGTTAGGTCACACCCGGCACAGCATATTGCCACATTATGCTTTGTGATGCTATGTTTGCTTTATATTTAATGTTTCTTCCCCCCTCTTCTCTTCGCTACACCCCGTGGCAGCTGCAGATGCCGCTGTGATCGACTACGTCACCGACGACCCTTCTTCCCTTTCAGCGGAGTTTTCAGGCAAGCCCCCCCTTTGATCATCCCGATATCGCCCATTCCATTCTCTCATGCTTGCATTAGATTTTGCTACTGTAATTGTTTTGCTCCTATTCTGATGCATACCCTGCTTTTGTATCTGCTCTTGTATCTTACTTGCTTATCCTAAACTTCTTAGTATAGGTTGGTTAGTGTCGGCGTTTTGGGAACGGGGGTCCCCAGACTTGCCTGCCTGCGGCCCGCGGCGTGGCTCGAATGAAGGCCCAATATGGCCCACCTTCATCAACGCAAGATTCAAGACCCTCGCGAGGGGCCAAGCCTCGCGGGGAGGACGACACAACGCTTCCTCGGGTGCGGCCTCCTCACATTGGCTCATGAGGAGGCGGAGAGATCAAGGCAGGCTACCTCGCGAGGTGCTCATGACGCAAGCCGTGACGACCAAGGGTGCCAGGCGGGCGCCAGACCGCGCAGTGTCCTCGCTTTCCTCTTTGATGCAAAGGGGGCAAGCGCAGGCGAGAGGATCAAGCAAAGGCATCCATTTCGGTGCAACGAGACCAAGACCAGTCCAACGGTGGGAATGAGCTCATCGTGGAGCCCAGGACGGCGTCACCACAGGGCCTTTGGCAGGCGAGGACCAACTTTGGCCAGGATAAGTGTACCGGATGTTCCCCTTCAAATTGGCCAATTGTTGGCGCCCTTCCCGCTCAATATTTTGGGAAGAGGCCCAGGGCCTTTGCCTATAAATAGGACTAGCCACCCCCAGGGAAAGGGGGGCAATCATAGAGCAAGTAAAGAGAAAGAGAGAGAGAAGGGCGGCCGAACTTCCCTAGCAGTTCATCGTCCTAGCCAAGAACAGGCCCTCGCGAGGCTGTTCTCCTTTGTACTGATCATCATCATCATCAGCCCAAGAGGCAATCCATCCACCCACAAAACTAGAGTAGGGTATTATACCACAACGGTCGCCCGAACTAGTATAAACTCTGCGCTCTTTGTGCTGTTCTTTCGGTAGTTTAGATCCTTGTGAGACGGAGAGGTGGTGGGCAGAATCTCCGCGCGCACCCCAGAGTTCGAACCTTAAGGGTCTGCCGGAACCCCCGATCCGACATTTGGCGCGCCAGGTAGGGGTGCGCCGGAATCTGCCTTCCAACCGCTCCGCTTCTCGTCACATCGTCGTCACCATGTCCGGCGACCAGGACAGCAACCAAGATCCATGGGCGGCGTGGCCCGCCTACGCGGGGCCGCCCGCCCTGGGCGACCCCGCGCCCCAGGCAGCTCGTGGCCCGCAGGGTGCTGCGGGCCGCGGGCGGCGCGGACAGACTTCAGCAACCCTTACGCCGCGACAGGCGCGGTCGGCGGCAAGGGCCTCCAATCATGTCGCGGCCACGACACCGTACGCCCGCCGGGAACAAGCGAACTCAAGGGCCGCGCTCACGGTAGCCCGAGAGCTGCTGCAGTGTAGGCTACTGGAAGGCGGCCGCGACGTGCTGCTGGAGCGGGTCGCCGAGCTCCTGGGCTTCGCCGCTTCGGGGGCTCACCCCATCTGCATCCAGCTCCCGTCTCTAGCCCAGGGCGGCACGCGCGGGGGCCCCGCGCGCTCCCGCGGACCTCTGGGCTACCCCGACACCGGCGAATCCATCGGCGCCGGATTGACAGTGGTGCTACCCCCGCCCCCGGTGCGTGAGGGAGAAGGACTCGGTCCGGCCCACGGCGCCGGATTGACAGTGGCGCTACCCCCGCCCCCGGCGCGTGAGGGAGAAGGACTCGGTCCGGCCCACGGCGCTGGCGGGCAGCCGCGCAACCACGCCGCAGTGGGCACGTCAAGCAGCGACGCATGGCGCATGAAGCACTACAGCGCAGCCTTCGGGGTTGCGGCGCCAGAAGAATACGTGCCACGCATGATGGACCAAGGGCACGCTCACGAGGGGGAACAAGGCTCGCTTCTCAGCCCAAGCTGGGGAGACGAGGCGCTAGAAGCCGAGCTCTTCCAGGAACCCCGGGGCGGCCCCGCCAGCCACACTGGAGGCGACACTTATCGGGTACCACTAATCCCTCAGGAGCAGGCATACGCTAATCATGGATCACAGGAGGTGCAGGTCGCCGCAGCAAGTGTCTGCCCCGCTCCCGCGGTCTCCTACCCCTCGGGAGGAGGGCATAGGGGGCTGCAGGACAGGGGCAGGGACCCCACATCACCACCGCGGCGTTTGGAGCAAGGCGTTCTCAAGAGGTAGGCCCTCCGCTAGGGAGGCGCCTGAGGGCCTGCCCCTGGCGGAGGACCCGTGGTCGTCGGAGAACCGCTGGCGACCGCTCTACCCCACCGGCGGCGTCCTGTTTCTGGTTGTCGTTGGTGGCACTAGAGTGTGGCACAAGGCGGGGCCCTCGTCTGGCGATATGAAGCAGGGCCGGTACCTGTGAAGAAGGCCCAGTGCCTGTGAAGCTCGCCGCCCCGTGACACTCTCACGTAATAATGAGTGGGGCTGTACACGCCCCGGAGTCTCAGGGGTGCCGGCCTCAGGCCCTGGGGCTCCCTGCCACGCCCAGTGGACAACACTTAGCTCCGCGCTGGTGAGAAGACGTCCAAGACTAGATTAGGTGCTGGACGCGGCTTTTTGTCTGCTTTTATCGCCCTTTTCTTTTGGTTGCAACTTTTCCCTGCTGGATTTAAGTTGAATTCGAATTTGAGCTTTGCGTGTGTTCGGTGAGGGGTGCTTAATCTCGTTCGAACAATTTCTCGCGTTCTGGTCACCGCCTCACCGTAGCTGCCTCCCCTCGCGAGCCCCTCGCGTGACGGGCCAGGCCTAGCTCGAGCGCAGCCCAGACTGCCGCTGTTGCTCCCTTATGAGATTACCTTTTGGTGACTGCGGAGGTTGTCTTTTCCTAAAAAGGCCCGGAGCCTGTGAAGGCGAACGCCTGTGAAGTGGTTGCACTCAGGAAAAGGCCTGGAGCCTATGAAGAAGGCGAATGCCTGTGAAGCTACCGCATCTATAAAAAGGCCCGGAGCCTGTGAAGAAGCGAACGCCTGTGAAGCTGCCGCGCTCAGGAAAAGGCCCGGAGCCTGTAAAGAAGGCGAGCGCCTATGAAGCCGTTGCACTCTGGAGAAGGCCCAGGGCCTGTGAAGAAGGCGAATGCCTGTGAAGCTACCGCGTTTATAAGAAGGCCCAGAGCCTGTGAAGAGGGCCAGCGCCTGTGAAGCCCCTCATTGACAGCACTTACGCATCTTATGATTTCAACTAAAGAACGCTCAGGGCGCCACGAGCTGCCTCGAGGCCTGCGCGAAGCAAAGGTAAACCAACCAGCCGCCGGGCACGGATGCTCGCACAATATAATAGCTGCTAGTACGATCTACACAAGTTTTACATGAGGGGCTCCCCCTCCCAAAATGCTCTCACGACCATCAGGCCAAACACCTGAGTTCTATCCATGCAGGACAAAAAGACAGGAGCAACATGCAGTCAGTCAGACAAATCCCCCAAGGCGTCCTCAGGAGCACCTCCCGAGCCGCCGCTGGTGTCGCCGGACTCGCCACCGCTGCCTGCGTCATCGTCAGCGGCGCCGGGACCGTCCACCACACCGCCTTCCTCGGCAGCCGCAATCACGCCATCGTTATCCGAAGCAAAGGCCTGCACAAGAGCGTCCACGTTGTTTTCCACCCAGCTCTCCAGGTCACCTCGGACGGCCTGGGGGACTGGGGCGATGATGGCATCAAAGTCAAAGTGGGGATCCATGTCCTGAAGATGGCTGAAGACACGGGAAAAAGCGCGCCCAAGCAGGGCACGGCTCCTCTCCTCCACCAACCTGTCGGCCCTGGCCGACCGTGCCTCCAGCTGCGTCACCACAGCAGTGAAGAACTGCAGGTTGCCAGCATAGTTGACCGTATGCGGCTTGCCGACGGCCTCCTCGCAGATGTTGCCCAAGGCTGCGTTGGCCCTCTCCCTGAGCGTAGCCAGCATGGGGCCGTGCACGTGCTCCAGGACCTGCCGATGGTGTATCTCATCGGTGTTCTAACGCTTGACAGCCTCGGCCTCTTCCACCTGCTGACGAAGGCGGAGCACCTCGGCCTGGAGGGCAGCCGACTCCTTTTGCGCTGCCTCAAGGGCGGCCCGGGAAGCGTCGGCTCGCCGCGTCGCTTCGTCTCGTTGGGCCCTCAGGGCTGCGCTTCTCCCTTCAGCTTCAACCCGGATCAACTCCAGCTTCCTCTCGAACTCATGCTCGAGGCCTTGGCGCGCTGTCACCACCCGGCGACCGACCTCCTCCAAGACATGCGCCTCCCGAGCAGCAACTTCATCTTCCGCCTGCGTCACCAGGCGCTCCCTCGTCTCCAGCCGCTTGTACTCACGGGTACGTTCGGCGGCCTCCAGTGTCTGCGCCTCTTCACGTCTCTGGAGTCCGGCTGGGTCGCCAGAGGCCACCCTCATCGACGCAAGGGCCGCCTCGCGCAGTTCCACTTGCTCCTCCAGCAAGTGGCATCGGGCCAGGAGCTCCTGAGCCCGCTCCTCCGCCGCCTCTCGCTGTCGGTCGGCCCCCAGGGCCTCTTCAGCGGCCTGGGATCGGGCCACCCGGGAGGCCTCCAGTGACGCCTTCGCTTCTTCGTCCTCAAGGTCGCGCCGACGGCGCGCGAGGGCGACAGCGGCCTCCAGCTCGCGCCTCTTCGCGGCAAGGCGCAGGCCCTCGACCTCCAGGCGCGCGTCTTCATCAGCGAGCTCCTCCCCAAGCAGGTCCACCGCGCCACTCGCCCTTCAAAGGAATTCGCGGCGGCGAGCGCGGCGCTCCCGATCACGCTCGAGCACGCCTCCCACATCATCGTCTGCCCCAGGCAAGCGCCTGGAGGCACGAATCATCGCCGGGCAGGGGGCTGGGGGCTAGCGCCCCCACGACGGCCGGGCGCGCCACGCCAGAAGTTCGGCCTGGGGCCGGCACGTCTCCAGGCGAAGGGCGCGGGGGGCGCCTCAGCCAGTCGCAGCCTGCGACCAGATGAGAAGCCCACGACAAGCTGGCCACGCCAAGAGAGGGCCCACGAAGGAAGATCGTCGGAAGAGAAGGGCTGCGGGGCACCTCAGGACGGTCCGCCCCCTCGTTCGTCCTCACCACAAGAGCCGTGCTGCTCGGGACGTTCAAGGGCGATGGGGAAGGTGGAGCAAAAGGAGGCGGCACCTCGGCGGCCTCCACGACCTCGTCAGGAAGGGGCCTGCAGAACAAGAATCAGTAGGCGCAACAGGGGGATCAGGAGCCGGAAAAGGAGGAGTCTTACTCGTCGGTGGCGAAGTACTTCCGGCGCTTCAGCAAGCGACAAGGGGAGTCGTCACCTAGGGCATCCCTTTTCCTCCGGAGGGCCTCAAAGTCCACACGAAAGCGGCCCGGAAGGAGGGCGCAAGGATCAACCCGCGGCGAAGGCAAAGCAGCAGCGCTATCCGCGTCAGGGGCGCCGGCCTGGCGCATGCTGCCGGACACCTCGGCAGAAGGCGCAGCCAGGGCCTCGGGAGCCACGGCCCCGGGCATCGGAGGCGGCTGCGCCACACCAATGGCCTCGGCAGCACGGGCCTCAGGAGCTGCCCCCTCGAGAGCACCGCCGGTTGCAGTCACATTATCAGGAGCTTTCTTGGCCCCCGCTGTCTCTTGCCTCCCTGCTCCAGCACTTGAGGAGGATTCGCCTAAGCCGACCAGAAGGGCGGTCACCACCACAGGGTTCTCGCGAGGCCCTTGGAAGCCGGCAGGGCGTAGCCCCCACTCGTCGAAAGGGGGCATGTGCCTCATGAAATCATCCCTGTTCTGACAGAGGTACAACAGGGCCCCTTCCTGTTGGATGCTGCCCGGGTTGGGGTCGCCGGTCAGGACCAAGAGCACTGTCCTTAGCACTCCAGGCGTCAGGTCTTCCTCCTGAAGCCCCATGTGATCACCATGTCCGCTGAAGGCCCACATCCGGCGAGAATGGCGTTGGAGAGGGGCAATGCGGCGCAACAGAAACTCCTTCACCACCTTGGGCGCCGTCACGCCAAGCGTTTTCAAGAACGTAAAGCGGCGCCATACGAAGGCGAGCCGGGGGCTCTCGAGCGTCTCCTGGCCCCAGCCAGAGTTGGGTACAACAGGCGAAGTTGGCTTCACCAGCAGGGGGCTGGGCACCCCGACATCGACGTACAACCACCGCTCACGGAACCTAGCTGAAGGTGTGGGGAGCTTGAAGTCAATACCAGAAGCTGCAGTCTCAGGCGCAGCGACGAAGCTCACGCGTGCCGAGCATTGAGCGGGGTCGGCAAGACGCAGGGAGAAGAAGTGGCGCAGCAGGGCAACAGAAGGAGGGATGCCCACCAGCGCCTCACAGACAAAAGCAAAGACTGAAAGGAGGGCGATGGATTCAGGGCCCAGATGCATCATGTGGATCTGGTAATGGGTGAGGACGGCGTTGAAGAAATCAGAGAAGGGGGGAACCAGACCCGCCCACAAGGCGTCAGCAAAGTAATGAACCTCGGTGATTATCCTGTCGGAGGGGAGGTGAGACGTAGGCCAGGCCGTCGTCCTCCCACACTCATTGAAGACAGTGGCTAAGGCCGGGCTGAGCTTATCCAGGCACTCCAGATTGAGTATGATTGACAGGCCAACGGCGGGGGCCGCTGACGGCGGCGGATGAGATGGGAGCACAGGCTTATTCCCTTTCTCTTTCTTCGTCAGAGCCATGGTTGAGGACGGGAGAAAGGAGATGTGAGATGGGATGAGAGGTAGGAGTCAGAGTTCGAAGGAAGGAAGAACAAGGGATAGTCGAGCAACAGGAAGAGGGGCGGCTGTGTACAACTGTGGGGCAACCTAGCGCAGCGCAAAATAAGGGAGCATGGGCAAACAGTACCGCCCACGTCCAATCAACCGCCACACGGCGCCCGAGGCCGCAGGCTGTTAGGGCCCGCGGCGCTTCGCCCTTGCCCTTTCGCTTCTCGGCCCGGCCAAGCCCATGCGCGCCTTGGGCCCGGGGGCTACTGTCGGCGTTCTGGGAACGGGGGTCCCCAGACTTGCCTGCCTGCGGCCCGCGGCGTGGCTCGAATGAAGGCCCAATACGGCCCACCTTCATAAACGCAAGATTCAAGACCCTCGCGAGGGGCCAAGCCTCGCGGGGAGGACGACACAACGCTTCCTCGGGCGCGACCTCCTCGGGGTGGCTCATGAGGAGGCGGAGAGATCAAGGCAGGGTACCTCGCGAGGTGCCCATGACGCAAGCCGTGACGACCAAGGTTGCCAGGCGGGCGCCAGACCACGCAGTGTCCTCGCTTTCCTCTTTGATGCAAAGGGGGCAAGCGCAGGCGAGAGGATCAAGCTGTTGGAAATATGCCCTAGAGGCAATAATAAAAGCATTATTATTATATTTCCTTGTTCATGATAATTGTCTTTATTCATGCTATAATTGTGTTATCCGGAAATCGTAATACATGTGTGAATAATAGACACCAACATGTCCCTAGTAAGCCTCTAGTTGACTAGCTCGTTGATCAACAGATAGTCATGGTTTCCTGAATATGGACATTGGATGTCATTGATAACGAGATCACATCATTAGGAAAATGATGTGATGGACAAGACCCAATCCTAAACATAGCACAAGATCGTATAGTTCGTTTGCTAGAGTTTTTCCAATGTCAAGTATCCTTTCCTTAGACCATGAGATCGTGTAACTCCCGGATACCGTAGGAGTGCTTTGGATATACCAAACGTCACAACGTAACTGGGTGATTATAAAGGTAGACTACGGGTATCTCCGAAAATGTCTGTTGGGTTGACACTGATCGAGACTGGGATTTGTCACTCCGCTTGACGAAGAGGTATCACCGGGCCCACTCGGTAATGCATCATCATAATGAGCTCAATGTGATCAAAGTGTTTGATCACGGGATCATGCATTACTGTTGGGGATATTGCTATTTGGGGTAAACCGGCCTACAGGGCCCGGGTTAGCTTCGTCAATGGACCCGAGATGTTAAAGCCCAAGGAGAAATAGAAGGGCCCAAGGCCTGTAATCGGTTTAGAGGTTTACGGTGTAAACCGGCCTGAGGTAAACTTGCATTGTAAGTTAGGAATAGAGAGACCGACCCGGGCACGCTTATAAACCGGAGGTCGGGACTTTGCAGACCGACGGGCGTCACCCGTGTATATAAGGGGACGACCCGACGGCGGTTTGGGGAGAGAGGACAACAACTCGAGGTTTAGGCGAAGCTTATCGCTCCCTAGCCCTCGAAACTCATCAATTCCATCACAACTAGACGTAGGCTTTTACCTTCATTGAAGGGGCCGAACTAGTATAAACTCTGTGTCCTTGCGTCCGCTCTAACCCCTTCAAACTAACCCGTTGCGATGGCTCCACGACTAAGTCCTTTTGCCAGGACATCTGCCGTGACAAATCCACGACAGTTGGCGCCCACCATGGGGCTATCGCGAGATGGTTTCAAGTTTTTGGAGGGCCGCTTTGAAGGACTCGAGGGTTACGCGGTAGGTCGGATGACCAAGAGCCGCCGCGGAAAACTCTACATCGACAGCACAGGCTGGGGCCCCGACGCCGGCTCGATCGAGTACGGGTACCGGGTCCCCTTTGGCGGCATCCATGTTTTCATCGGCAAGATCGGAGAACCAGGCCCCGAGTTAGGCGTCTGCGCCGACCTCGTCGAGACAGCTCAGTGCACGAAATCGACCCTGGCTAAACCGACCAGGAAGCACGCCTTCGTGGGAGTCATCCACGGAGGAAGCTACGAGGAAGGATCCGAATCTGGTGACGAAACCGCCATCTACTCCGGCGATGAAACGTCGATCGGGGAAACCGAATCTCTTTACCAGCTGCAAGATGATCGGATTGGGGGCGGCTTCGATGGCAACAGTATTCCGGACCCCTTTGATCTGCCCTATCGGGTTGGGATCTTCATGGCTGGAACACAGGCGGTGCCACGATCATCAACTGCAGCAGCAGCGATCTCCGGATCGGCAGCGGCAACGGCTGCGCGGGCAGGAGGCCCTACGGGTTCACCAGCCCAAGTTTTGTCAGACCTGTTTGACGCACTGGCAGCGCTCATGGCGGAAGCCAACCCGGTGGATCAGGAGGTTCACAATGCTGAGATTGCCAAAGTGAGAGAGCAGATCACTCAAGCTAAAGCGGAGCTGGCAGCAGAAGAGATCAGGATGACGGCGGAGCGCGCCGCTTTGGATGCACAGGCTTACAGGCTCATGATGGACCAGAATGCATCTCAGGAAGTCCTGAAGAGGAAATCCCGATCTCGATTGCCCGCAGCCCTCGACGCCCGAAATCTCTTCAACACCCCGGGGGTAAACCGTGCGGAGGCGACAGTTGGCGCCCCGGTTCAGCATCGGATAATAAGCCTGCCTCGTCACAACACTGGTACACCACAGGCCGTGCCAACACCGTCAGGTCATTATTCCAACCCGATGGATAATCTCGTCGCGGCGGCAGCTCGGCTGGAAGCCATTCCGATCGAAGGCGATTCACCGCAGGACGTAGAGACACGCCGGGTCAAGGAGCTCCTTAGGACCGCGTTGGCCCAACAAGAAGCATATTCACAAAGCCATGATCGGATTCACTCCACCCCTCGCCCCAGCAGGAGCCATAGTAGGCGCATGGAAGAGCCGGCTGTTTCAAGCAATGCCAGGCGTGAAGCGCTCCGCGGCAACAACCCGGCGGGCGTCGACAATGCTCAGGAGAATGTGGATCGCACCCGTGCGCGGGAGGCCGGATTAGCAGCGCAGCATCAGGCTCGTCAGCTTACACCTATCTTCCCAGCGGCTACGGTTGAACCGGGGGTGGTCTCCAGTTCTTTGGGAGTACCGTGCCTTGTTCCCGCTTTGCGCAACGTACGCCTGCCCAAAGACTTCAAAGGCCCCCGCAAGGTACCAAACTACACGGCAGATCAGCCTCCGGAGACATGGGTGGAGAGCTATGAAATGGCTATGGAGATGCTGGATGTGGATGACGCGGCGTGTGCCAAGTATTTTACCATGATGTTAGAAGGAACGGCCCGGACTTGGCTAAAGAGCTTACCGCCTAATTCAATTAGTTCGTGGGCCCAATTGCGCGCCCGGTTTATCAAGAATTTCAAGGACACGTGCAGACAGCCAATGTCGATAGTTGACCTAGCAGCCTGCGTTCAGCAAGAAGGGGAATCAACTACCCATTGGGTGCGGCGGGTGTCAGAAGTTTTGCACTCGTCAGATCGCATCAATGCAGACACCGCCGTGGTGCTGTTGGAAAGCAACTGTCGGTTTGGCCCTTTGAAGCTAAAGCTGGGCCGGATGAAGCGTGATTGTACAGACATAGGAACGCTCATGACCGCCTTAGTGAAGTATGCAGATTCTGACAGTACCAAGGATCCTGACTCTGGTGATGACAAAGCAGGGAAGGGAAAGAAGAATAGCAACACCAAAGGCCAGCAACATCGA
Source organism: Aegilops umbellulata (assembly GCA_032464435.1). Taxonomy (NCBI): domain Eukaryota; kingdom Viridiplantae; phylum Streptophyta; class Magnoliopsida; order Poales; family Poaceae; genus Aegilops; species Aegilops umbellulata. Next base: position 442,173,335 of record CP136055.1, on the reverse strand, counting down.
CCGACAGGTAATGGAGCCGGAGGTAAGCGTAAACCGGACGGGAGCATGGACTTTGTGGCCAACACAAGTGCACAGAATAAAGGCCAGCGGCGTAAGGGGAAACAGCCAAGTTTCCGCGCAAATCCCGGTCCTAATCCGGAGCGTTTGAACTTTTTCTTAAACCAGCCCTGTCCGAAGCACGGAACAAAAGAGGAACCAGCAACCCATCTTTGGAAGGATTGTTATATCATGAAGGAATTCAAAAGCTCAAACACTTTCCAATATGATCACAGCTCCGGTGGTGGTTCAGGCTCCGGATCAGGATACGGTGGCGGAAATCCCGGTCCAGGGGTCCAGGGTAATCCGGGCGGACAGGACAGCCGAAATAATCAAAATAATCAAAGTGGTTACGGACAGCAGCAATCAGGTTATCAGAGCAACCCGAAACAGTTGAGTGGTGGACAGTATCATGTCTTTACTACAAGCTTGGATAAGCGGGATAGAAAGCTTCAGAGGCGGGCAGTCAGTGCTATCGAACCGGCCACGCCTCACTATCTGCGCTGGTCGGAACAGCCTATCATATGGAGCCGAGAAGATCACCCTCCCAGGGTTTATAATCCGGGTCAGTTAGCATTGGTGGTGGCGCCTCAGGTGGGAGGTTATAAGCTCACCAAGGTGCTCATGGACGGAGGGAGCAGCATTAACATCTTGTATTATGAGACCTTCCGTCGCATGGGACTGGTAGATAAGGATCTCAAACCGACCAATACCGTGTTCCACGGGGTGGTGCCTGGCAAGTCTGCATATCCGGTTGGTAAGATAGCCCTTGAAGTGGTCTTTGGCGATAGTCACGATTCCAGATCAGAGACGCTGACGTTCGAAGTGGTTAAAATCCAAAGTCCGTACCACGCTTTGTTCGGACGGCCAGCCTATGCAAAATTTATGGCACGGCCCTGCTATGTATATCTGCAACTTAAGATGCCGGGTTACAAGGGCACTATAACGGTTCATGGAAGCCGTCGAATCGCTTTGGAATGCGAGGAAGGAGATGCGACTTATGCAGAATCGGTTTGTGCTACGGAGGAGCTAAGGCAGTACAAAGACAGTGTTGACCCGGAGGACATGACTTCGTTGAAGAAGCCAACCACGGACCACGATCCGGCCTTGAAGTTCAAATCGGCTGCCGAAACTAAGCTTGTTGACTTCGTACTTGGCGATTCGTCCAAGCAGTTCAGCATCAGTGCAAACCTGGATCCAAAATAGGAAAGCGCGCTCACCAAGTTCATCCGTGAGAATCGGGACATCTTTGCATGGAAGCCGTCTGACATGCCTGATGTACCGAGGCGACTCGCTGAGCACACCCTTAATGTGGATCCTAAGTATAAACCGGTAAAACAGTTCTTACGCCGGTTTAACGAAGAAAGACGTAAAGCGATTGGTGAGGAAGTGGCCAGGCTCCTGGAAGCTGGGTTTATCGTTGAGGTTTTTCATCCCGAATGGCTTGCTAATCCGGTGCTGGTTCTTAAGAAAAACGGCACCTGGCGCATGTGTGTGGATTACACAGACTTGAATAAAGCTTGTCCAGCGGATCCTTTTGCTCTCCCCCGGATTGATCAGATCATTGATGCTACGGCAGGTTGCGAGCGTTTGAGTTTTTTGGATGCCTATTCGGGTTATCACCAGATCAAGATGGCAGTTAAGGACCAGGAGAAGACGGCGTTCATTACTCCCTTTGGAGCCTTCTGCTATGTGTCTATGCCCTTCGGGCTTAAGAGTGCGCAGGCTACTTATCAACAATGTGTGCAAAATTGCCTCCACGAGCAGATTGGTCGTAATGTGCATGCTTATGTGGATGATATTGTGGTCAAGTCACGAAAGAAGGAGACCCTGGTTGACGATTTGAAGGAGACTTTCGATAACTTAAGAGTGTACAAAATGATGCTCAACCCAGCTAAATGTGTTTTTGGTGTACCTGTAGGCAAGTTGTTGGGATTTTTAGTGTCCCATAGAGGAATTGAGGCCAATCCGGAAAAGATCACAGCCATCACCTCCCTGGCCAAACCGAAATGCGTCAATGATGTTCAACGCATGGCCGGGCGGATTGCAGCGTTAAGCCGGTTTATCAGTCGCCTCGGTGAAAAGGCGATCCCCTTGTATCAAATGCTCAAGAAGACGGATCAATTTGTCTGGAGTCCGGAGGCTGATAAAGCGTTTAAGGACTTGAAGCGACAGCTAGTCAATCCGCCAGTGTTGGCAGCCCCTGTAGATAAAGAGCCACTCCTGTTATATGTTGCGGCGAATGCCAGAGCGGTTAGTGTGGCGATGGTGGTAGAACGAAAGGAGGCTGGAAAGGAACATCCGGTTCAGCGACCGGTTTATTACATCAGTGAAGTGCTTATCGAGTCCAAACAAAGGTATCCGCATTGGCAGAAGCTGGTATATGTGTCTTTATGGCAAGCCGGAAGCTGAGGCAATATTTTCAAGGACACCCCATCACGGTGGTCAGTTCTGCTCCTTTGGGTGACATCATACAGAACCGGGAGGCGACCGGTCGGATTGCCAAGTGGGCTATCGAGCTTGGGCCGCACGATTTAAGATACGTACCCCGGACGGCCGTAAAATCACAAGCACTTGTCGATTTCATAAACGATTGGACAGAGTTACAAGCGCCTGAGGAGAAGCCAGATAACACCTATTGGACCATTTATTTTGACGGGTCAAGACAATTGGAAGGCTCGGGGGCTGGAGTCGTTTTAACTTCCCCACGAGGTGATAAGTTTTGTTATGTCCTCCGTTTAATGTTCCCCTGTACAAATAATGCGGCTGAGTATGAAGCTTTGCTGCATGGTCTTCGGATGGCCAAAGAGATGAATCTGAGCAGAGTTAGGTGCTTTGGTGATTCGGATCTGGTGGCTCAGCAGGTATCTGGCACCTGGGATTCAAAGGACCCGCTCATGGCTGCATACCGACGTGAAGTAGATATGGTAGCCGGGCATTTCAAAGGCTATCAAGTGGACCATGTGGACCGCAGGAAGAATGAGGCAGCAGACACTTTAAGCCGCTTGGGCTCTCAGCGTAAACCGGTCCCACCCAATGTTTTCTTGGATGTGTTGTATCACCCATCGGTATAGTTACCCGGTGGGCTGGAGTTGGCTGTTCCTGATCCGGAGGCTCAGTTAGTGGCGGCTCTTCACGTCACCCCGGATTGGACGCTCCCTTATCTAGCATATATGAACCGGGGTGAGTTGCCAGAAGACGAAAGCTTGGCTCGACAAATAGTACGGCGGTCCAAGTCTATGACCATCCTTAAAGGAGAGCTACATCATCGCAGCGTGTCAGGAGCACTACAACGGTGCGTATCCCCTGAGGAGGGGTGCGAGATATTACGTGAAATACATGAAGGGGATTGCGGCCACCACGCTGGTTCAAAATCATTGGTGGCTAAAGCGTTCCGCCACGGTTTCTACTGGTTAACTGCTCATGCTGATGCAGAGGACCTGGTCAGGTTATGTGATGGTTGCCAGAAATTTTCCAGGCGAGCGCACATACCGGCTCAAGAATTGAGGATGATTCCGATCACTTGGCCGTTTGCGACTTGGGGGCTTGATATGGTTGGGCCTTTTAAGCGTTCCAAAGATAAGAAGACCCACCTACTGGTGGCGGTTGACAAATTTACAAAGTGGGTGGAGGCAGAACCTGTCAGTAAATGTGATGCGGCCACGGCGGTTCGGTTTATAAAGAAGGTGATCTTCCGGTTTGGTTTTCCGCACAGCATCATCACAGATAATGGTACCAATCTATCCAAGGGGGCCATGAAAGAGTTCTGTGCACGGGAGCATATACGGCTTGATGTTTCTTCAGTAGCTCACCCACAATCTAATGGTCAGGCAGAACGAGCAAATCAAGAAATCTTGAGAGGTATCAAACCCCGGCTTCTGGTCCCTTTGCAAAGGACGCCGGGTTGTTGGGTGGAGGAGCTACCGTCTGTATTATGGAGCATCAACACCACGCCCAACAGATCCACGGGGTTTACGCCGTTTTTTATGGTCTATGGAGCAGAGGCGGTTCTCCCAAGTGATATACGACATGACTCACCTCGTGTGGCAGCGTATGTTGAAGCGGACAACGAGCAGGCACGGCAGAACGCTCTTGACTTGTTAGATGAGGAACGTGACTTAGCGGCTGCCCGTTCAGCGATTTACCAGCAAGATCTTCGCCGTTACCACAGCCGTCGGGTTAGGACCAGAACCTTTCAGGAGGGGGATTTGGTGCTTCGGCTCATCCAGGATCAGTCTGATCAGCATAAATTATCCCCGCCTTGGGAGGGACCTTTTGTGGTCAGCAAGAATCTGAATAATGGGTCATACTACCTGATTGATATTCGAGAGCACAAAGATTCGCGCACATCAGAGGAGGAGACCAGCAGGCCGTGGAATATAGCTCATCTTCGACCTTATTATACATGAGCCTTGGGCTCTGCTTATGTACATATCATGACCATGTATATATTATGATTAATACAATAAACCGGTCACTGGAGTTGATTCGCTTTAATGCAATTTCTGGTCGCTTCGAAGAGGATCAAAGTGAAGACTCCGGTTTATAGTCCGGTTCAAGGGAAGATGACTCCCGCAAAGCTTTGAGGCCCTTAATATCCGGTTTAAAGATCCCGGTTCAAGCATGAGGCTTCCTGTTCAAACATAGGTCGTATTCGAACCAAAGAGAACATAGCTATTCAAACATGGGGCTTCCTGTTCAAACATAGGTCGTATTTGAACCAAAGAGAACATAGCTATTCAAACATGGGGCTTCCTGTTCAAACATAGGTCGTATTCGAACCAAAGAGAACATAGCTAACCCTATAAAGTCAGTTGGGGACCTAGTCGGCCTGAACCGTAGCTACACCTCCGGGGGGCTTGGTCATGTCTTGACGACGGTAATGCCTTCTGGCTGGCACATTTGCCACTGAATCAGTTGGGGACCTAATCGACTTGAACCGTAGATTACGCCTTATGGGAGCTCGGTCATGTCTTGATGATGGTAATGCCTTCTGGTCGGCTTTTTAGCCAATGAATCATTTGGGGGCTTGGTCGTGTCCGAACCAACGCAATGCCACTTGATCGGCCCTTGGCCACTGAGTCACTTGGGGGCTTGGTCGAATCCGAACCAATGCAATGCCATTTGACCGGCATATTTGCCACGATTCAGTTAGGAACCTAGTCGACCTAAACCGTAGCTACACCTCTTGGGGGCTTGGTTTATTTTGTCTTGACGATGGTCACGCCTACTGAACGGTTCATAGCAACCACTATTTGCATGCGTTTTACTATCGCGTTGGCCTCTCGTATTTGGTTTTTGTTTTTTGCCTTTATTGTGGTATTTTTTGTTCTTCGGAACGTCAAGTGCTTTTAAACCGATTCAGCTGACACAGCCTGGTCCGTTTTTTAACCCGGAGGCAAGTTGCCCGGTTTGGCAAAGGCGCAGCACGATTCATAGGGTCGAAAGATCTTGTGTACTCAGTAAAGACAGGAAACATAAAGTTGGAAAACGTCATTGGAAAGAGCATCAGTACCCGTGCGCGAAGGCACATTCAAATGCAGAGGTATTAAACTATTTTATTACAAGGCAGCGTAGTGCCTGAATATATTGTTCGTTGACGGATTAAACGTCACCAATTAAGGTGAACCGGAGCGTTGATTACGCCTGTTCGCCGCCTCGGTTCGAAGGCTGCGGATCATCTTGCGCCGCATCCTCTTGGCTACCCATTGGCTGGAAATCAGCAGTGGTCCAGTCGATTCCCATTAGCGCTTGAAAGACAGCTTCTTCGTGAATCAGCAAAGACGGTTCAATGTCAGGAGCGTAGGTATGCTTACGGATTGGAGGAATAAGGTTTTCCGCTTCAGGGACCGGGGCAGCTACTCGCCTGTTCTGGTTATCATATTGGGCTTGGTAATGGGTCAGATCTGCTTCTTCAGCCAATTGACAAGCTAGGGGGCGCACCGCCCGGTTTATCGCCCTCAAATCATCTTCGCCAAAGTCTGAACCATCTTCTTTCAAGCTGGGGTATCCTTGGGCCGCTTCGACAGGATCGAAATCTGGTACCCACGCTTTGGCCCGGATCAAGGCAGTGATGGCTCCAGTTCGAGCAGCTGATCTTTTCAACTCTTCAATCCGGGCTGGAAGCATGGATAGCCTCTTCAACGTGTCTTGAATCAGAGATGGTGCAGGGTGGTTGTGCGACGCAGTGGTGATAGCTCTCTGTGCTCCGGTGTACAACTGTTCAATCAGAGTATAGGCAGCTTTGAGTTTCATCCGCACATCAGAACCCAAGTGTCCAATACGTGAGCCTGCAGTGTTTCAAGATGGATTACAAACCGGACATAGGATATAGCAGACAAGGTACAAATTGGAAGAAGGGCATCGAAAGAAATTTACCAAAGACGGCAGAGGTCATGGAGTGTATTTGTCGCTTCACGGTGGATAATTCATCGACCACCGGTTTGAGAGCAGCTTCAGCATTTTCAGCCCTCTTCGTCAAAAGAGCTTTTTCAGTAGCCCAAACAGCTTGCTCCTTTTTGTGGTTTTCTTTCAGCTGTTCCATAACGGTTAAGGCATTGGTCAATTCCTCCTTCGCTTTTTCAGTTTCAGCCTGCTGGGTTTTTAAAGTTTCCTGAAGGTCCGAGACTTGTTTCTCTTTGGTCTTCAAATCCCCCTGCAGCAGGTCATCAGCGGTGTTCAGAAAATAGTGCACGGTTTGGAAGTATCAACCACACAAGCAAGTTATGTGCTCGATACTTGGGGGCTAATGCATACTTGATTTTAACACATGTTTTCCACTACAAAAAGTCCCAGGATTAATACAAGTATTAAAACTTGGCACTTGGGGGCTAATGGTTATTTAATGATGTTTCTGGTTAAAGGCCTATGTTGAAGCCCTGGGTTTTTAAACCGGACCTTAGTGGTCAAGGCAGCATGATTCGGGTTACCATCTCGGATTCGGATCAGATTGAGAAGCTAGGTTGTAACAGAAGGAAGCACAAGAGAGTTACCTCAAGTTTTTCTTTCATCATCCTGATCATACCAGCTTCATAATCGCGACTGGTGTACAGTCGGTTCAGGTACCCAGAATAAAGATCTTGGGCGCTTAAAGCGGCGTATGTTGAGGAGTCAACGTCCCATTTGCCCTTTATGGCCGAGATTTCGTCCTTGGCAGTATGCTTGGCCAAAGTAGCAGTGTTCCCCGGTTCAGAGCGGCCAATGCCGGTAATCACAACATCATCATCCTTGGAGCCGCTGCTCTGCAGTGGCCCTGTCGGTTTATCAACAGTTCCAGAAGGGGGGATGGATTCCTCAACCCGAACAGGACTGGCAGGCGGATTAGTACGGCTGGCAGGTTTGGTAGGCCTTTCTTCAGCACAGGTGTCATCTTGCGGAGATAGATAATTCTGAATATCTTCACGACCCAGAGCATCAGCACCAGGAGTTTTCTCCGGTTCAGGAGCGGCAGTTCCTTCAGCCGGGTTATCCAGACGAGCCTTCTTGCTCGGTCTAGGTTTAGCCCTGGAAAAAACCCAAAGATTGAAAAAACGGTATAAGATGGATTAAGAGACCCATACAGAGATATGTTGTGATCGGTCCAACTTACCCAATAACTGTCTTCAGCGGTGGCAGTTGAGTGGCTGAAGATTCACCAGAAGATGAATGGGAAGTGACCTGATAATCGGAGTCAGATGGATTAAGAGGCTGACGAGTTAAACCTGCTTTAGAAGGAAAGCTAGCGCATAAATCGGAGACCTCTGAGCGGCGTTTCCGAACCGGGCTGTTCGGTAAACCGGCGGAGGTAACTACCTGGCCGCTATGCCGGGTGGTGCGTCGAGCTTCATGTTGCTGGGTCTTCACAAGAGATTTGGGATCCAAGTAAGCAAGAGGATGAGAAAATTTAATTTTCCGGTTTGCTTGGCGAGGTTTTTTCAAAGGCAAAGGAACGGCATCAGAAGAAAGAATAGTTACCTCTGGGCCTTCAGCATTGCTCGCTTCAGCGTCGTCCTGACAAATGTCATCATCAATAAGACGTATAAAAAGTAAGCCAACTGAATCGAGGTCTACCCCAAGGTCCGGATTACCCACATCATCTTCCTCTAAATCCGGGGTAGAGGAAGCGGTGTTCCTTTTCTTCTGAGCGGGCTTCTTCACCCTCGTTTTTGGTCGGGTTACCTTTTCGGTCGGCTCTTGAAACTTCTTGCTCCAAAACGGATCATCTCCCTGTCTCAGAAAGGACTGGAGTTAGCAATATGTGTATAAGGAGATCATAAATTCTATAACAAACAGAGGGGAGATACTTACAGCAGGTGGTTTGTTTGTGGCACAAAATGGAAGCAGGCCGGTTCGGGCGCAAGCATATTCCGGTTCATTCAGCATCTTTTTCACAGCTTCAGTGACTTCGTCCTCCGTCAGCTGAATGTTGCAGTGCCTCAAAGGATCATCAACCCGGCCCGTGTATTGGCACATTAAACCGGAGCGGATGCTAAGGGGCAGGATGCTCCATGAAATCCAGCAACGGGCAAGATCTACCCCCGTTAAACCGTTAGCCATGAAGGCTCTGAGCTTGGACAGCTGAGGGGCATACTTACTCCTCTCTCTGGCGGTTAGCCTTGGGGGGAAGGGGTGTGTATTGCTAAGTCTCTCTGGACGGAAGCCGGGCAGTGGATTTTCTTCAGCAGGGGAAGTATCCTTGCAATAGAACCAAGTGTAATTCCATTCTTGCGGATGACTATGCAACTTGGCGTGAGGATAAGTCACCTCTTTCCTCTTTTGAATCGTCATACCACCCAGTTCCATATTAGGGCCGTCGGTGAATTCAGTACGTCGGTTCAAATGAAAACAGTCCCGGAACAGCTCTACAGTGGGTTCCTCCTGGAAGTACACCTCGCAAAGCACTTGAAAATGGCAGATATTCGTGACTGAGTTTGGACCAACATCTTGTGGGCGCAACCTAAAGTTAGCCAGGACGTCCCGATAAAATTTTGAACCGGGTGGATTAAAACCCCGGGCCAGGTGATCCGCAAACACCACCACTTCTCCCTCCTGTGGGGTAGGAGGACATTCGTTTCCTGGAACCCTCCAATGGATGGCATTTTTGCTACTCAAAGCGCCAGTCAGAACTAAGTTGTTTAGTTGGGTCTCAGTGATGCGAGAGGGAACCCAGTTGCATTCGTACACCTGTTTTGCCATGAGAAAATCTACAAAGACAAAGGTGTTCCGGTTTTGAGAACAAGTGTGAGTGTAAACCGAAGATGCTCTTATATAGAGTAAGGTTATCTACAATGATATCATCCAGCGGTTCATCAAGGGGACTAATGGATGTGTGGATTGGTTTGTTCGCTTTGCTAGAAGTTAAACCGACCAGATCTAACAGTTGTGAATATGAAAGCAGAAACAGATCCCGTACGGATTCTTTCAAAGCAATGGATCTACCGCTAGGGCGAAAAAGAAGTAAAAATATGAGGTTTGGCTCACAGCAGAACAACATAAGTTCGACAAGCAGGGAAATGAGTGAGATCTAAGGAGATGAGTACAGATTTATGGCGAACACTGAGAGGGACTACAAATCACGATACAGGTATCATCATCTGTTCGCAAAAGCTGCTATGGGGAAGAACAAGAAACAGTAGCAGGATGACGAACCCTAGAACAAATCTAAAGCAAGAAGAACAGGGGCCTTACCGGGATCCAAACGGATGTGGAAAGTCGCCGCGGTGCTCTGGTCCGATCAGGTTGATGCAGCGGCCGGAGTTGATGCAGTAGCTGACGGCGGCGGCGGAGCTCCGAGGTCTGGGTCGCGAGGAAGACGAAGAAGGGGACGAAAGGAAGGAAAGGAAGATGGCCTTCAAGTCCTATTTATAAGGCGCGGCGCGCGTGCCAGGCGCGCGAATCCAGGGGCCGGAGATTTCGGGAGCCCAGCCGTCGACCTGATTATTGCGGATTAGCAAAAGGAGACGGTAACTTTGCACTGACGTCATATCGGTTTACCGCAGCAAAAGGAGACGAAGAAAAGGCGGTTCAACAGTTACCGGAAGACATTTGAAGACAGAAATTCTTATTAAGGATTGACATGAACCTGTTCAAATCAATCTGGGGCCTAATGTTGGGGATATTGCTATTTGGGGTAAACCGGCCTACAGGGCCCGGGTTAGCTCCGTCAATGGAACCGAGATGTTAAAGCCCAAGGAGAAATAGAAGGGCCCAAGGCCTGTAATCGGTTTAGAGGTTTACGGTGTAAACCGGCCTAAGGTAAACTTGCATTGTAAGTTAGGAATAGAGAGACCGACCCGGGCACGTTTATAAACCGGAGGTCGGGACTTTGCAGACCGACGGGCGTCACCCGTGTATATAAGGGGACGACCCGACGGCGGTTTGGGGAGAGAGGACAACAACTCGAGGTTTAGGCGAAGCTTATCGCTCCCTAGCCCTCGAAACTCATCAATTCCATCACAACTAGACGTAGGCTTTTACCTTCATTGAAGGGGCCGAACTAGTATAAACTCTGTGTCCTTGCGTCCGCTCTAACCCCTTCAAACTAACCCGTTGCGATGGCTCCACGACTAAGTCCTTTTGCCAGGACATCTGCCGTGACAAATCCACGACAATTACGGTACGAGTAAAGTGACTTGCCGGTAACGAGATTGAACGAGGTATTGGGATACCGACGATCGAATCTCGGGCAAGTAAAATACCGATTGACAAAGGGAATTGTATACGGGATTAATTGAATCCTCGACATCGTGGTTCATCCGATGAGATCATCGTGGAGCATGTGGGAGCCCACATGGGTATCCAGATCCCGCTGTTGGTTATTGCCCGAGAGTCGTCTCGGTCATGTCTGCATGTCTCCCGAACCCGTAGGGTCTACACACTTAAGGTTCGGTGACGCTAGGGTTGTGAAGATATGTATATGCAGTAAACCGAATGTTGTTCGGAGTCCTGGATGAGATCCCCGACGTCACGAGGAGTTCCGGATTGGTCCAGAGGTGAAGAATTATATATAGGAAGTACAGTTTCGGCCATCGGGAGTGATCTGGGGGTCACCGGTATTGTACCGGGACCACCAGATGGGTCCCGGGGGTCCACCGGATGGGTCCACCCATCCCGGAGGACCCCATGGGCGGAAGTGGGAGGGGGGACCAACCCTTAGTGGGCTGGTGCACCCCCCAAGGCCCACCCCCTGCGCCTAGGGTTGGAACCCTAGGGTGGGGGGGGGGGCGCCCACTTGCCTTGGGGGGCACTCCACCCCCCTTGGCCGCCGCCCCCTCTGGAGATGGGATCTCCAGGGGCCGGCGCCCCCCAGGGGGCCTATATAAAGGGGGGAGGGAGGGGCAGCAGCACCCTTGCCCCTGGCGCCTCCCTCTCTCCCTGCTACACCTCTCCCTCTCGCAGTGCACGGCGAAGCCCTCCTGTTGTGACGCCCTGCATCCACCACCACGCCGTCGTGCTGCTGGATCTTCATCAACCTCTCCTTCCCCCTTGCTGGATCAAGAAGGAGGAGACGTCATCCGCTCCGTACATGTGTTGAACGCGGAGGTGCCGTCCGTTCGGTGCTAGGATCTCTGGTGATTTGGATCACGTCGCGTACGACTACCTCATCCCCGTTCTTTTGAACGCTTCCGCTCGTGATCTGCAAAGGTATGTAGATGCATTCGATCACTCGTTGCTAGATGAACTCATAGATGGATCTTGGTGAAACCGTAGGAAATTTTTTGTTTTCTGCAACGTTCCCCAACAGTGGTATCAGAGCTAGGTCTATGCGTAGTTCTTCTTGCGCGAGTAGAATACAATTTGTTGTGGGCGTAGATTTGTCAACTTTCTTGCCGCTACTAGTCTTATCTTGCTTCAGCGGTATTGTGGGATGAAGCGGCCCGGACCAACCTTACACGTACGCTTACGTGAGACCGGTTCCACCGACTAACATGCACTAGTTGCATAAGGTGGCTGGCGGGTGTCTGTCTCTCCTACTTTAGTTGGAGCGGATTCGATGAAAAGGGTCCTTAGGAAGGGTAAATAGAAGTTGACAAATCACGTTGTGGCTTTCACGTAGGTAAGAAAACGTTCTTGGTAGAACCCTAATCAAGCCACGTAAAACTTGCAACAACAATTAGAGGACGTCTAACTTGTTTTTGCAGCAAGTGCTTTGTGATATGATATGGCCAAAGTTGTGATGAATGATGAATGATCTATATGTGATGTATGAGATGTTCATGCTATTGTAATAGGAATCACGACTTGCATGTCGATGAGTATGACAACCGGCAGGAGCCATAGGAGTTGTCTTTATTTTTGTATGACCTGCGTGTCATCAAGAAACACCATGTAAATTACTTTACTTTATTGCTAAACGCGTTAGCCATAGTAGTAGAAGTAATAGTTGGCGAGCAACTTCATGGAGACACGATGATGGATATCATGATGATGGAGATCATGGTGTCAAGCCGGTGACAAAGATGATCATGGAGCCCCAAGATGGAGATCAAAGGAGCTATGTGATATTGGCCATATCATGTCACGTTTATTATTTGATTGCATGTGATGTTTATCATGTTTTGCATCTTGTTTACTTAGAACGACGATAGTAAACAAGATGATCCCTCATAATAATTTCAAGAAGTGTTCCCCCTAACTGTGCACCGTTGCGACAGTTCGTTGTTTCGAAGCACCACGTGATGATCGGGTGTGATAGATTCTAACGTTCACATACAACGGGTGTAAGACAGATTTACACGTGCAAACACTTAGGTTGACTTGACGAGCCTAGCATGTACAGACATGGCCTCGGAACACAGAAGACCGAAAGGTCGAGCATGAGTCGTATAGAAGATACGATCAACATGAAGATGTTCACCGATGTTGACTAGTCCGTCTCACGTGATGATCGGACACAGCCTAGTTGACTCGGATCATGTTATACTTAGATGACTAGAAGAGGGATGTCTATCTAAGTGGGAGTTCATTAAATCATTTGATTAGATGAACTTTATTATCATGAACTTAGTCTAAAATATTTACAATATGTCTTGTAGATCAAATGGCCAACGTAGTCCTCAACTTCAACGCGTTCCTAGAGAAAACCAAGCTGAAAGACGATGGCAGCAACTATACGGACTGGGTCTGGAACCTGAGGATCATCCACATAGCTGCAAAGAAAGATTCTGTCCTACGAGCACCGCTGGGTGACGCACCTGTTCTCCCTGCAGAACAAGACGTTATGAACGCTTGGCAGGCACGTACCGATGACTACTCCCTCGTTCAGTGCGGCATGCTTTAAAGCTTAGAGCCGGGGCTCCAAAAGCGTTTTGAGAGACACGGAGCATATGAGATGTTCGAAGAGCTGAAAATGGTTTTCCAAGCTCATGCCCGGGTCGAGAGATATGAAGTCTCCGACAAATCCTTCAGCTGTAAGATGGAGGAAAATAGTTCTGTCAGTGAGCACATACTCACTATGTCAGGGTTACATAACCGCTTGACTCAGCTGGGAGTTAATCTCCCGGACGATGCGGTCATTGACAGAATCCTCCAGTCGCTTCCACCAAGCTACAAGAGCTTTGTGATGAACTTCAATATGCAGGGGATGGAAAAGACCATTCCTGAAGTATTTGCTATGCTAAAATCAGCAGAGGTAGAAGTCAAGAAGGAACATCAAGTGTTGATGGTGAATAAAACCACTAAGTTCAAGAAGGGCAAGGGTAAAAAGAACTTCAAGAAGGATGGCAAGGAAGTTGCCGCGCCCGACAAGCAAGCTGCCGGGAAGAAGCCAAAGAATGGACCCAAGCCTGAGACTGAGTGCTTTTATTGCAAGGGAAGTGGTCACTGGAAGCGGAACTGCCCCAAATACTTAGCGGACAAGAAGGCCGGCAAAACAAAAGGTATATGTGATATACATGTAATTGATGTGTACCTTACCAGTACTCGAAGTAGCTCTTGGGTATTTGATACCGGTGCAGTTGCTCACATTTGTAACTCAAAGCAGGAGCTACGGAATAAACGGAGACTGGCGAAGGACGAGGTGACCATGCGCGTCGGGAATGGTTCCAAGGTCGATGTGATCGCCATCGGCACGCTACCTCTACATTTACCTACGGGATTAGTTTTAAACCTCAATAATTGTTATTTAGTGCCAAGTTTGAGCATGAACATTGTGTCTGGATCTCGTTTAATTCGAGATGGCTACTCATTTAAATCCGAGAATAATGGTTGTTCTATTTATATGAGAGATATGTTTTATGGTCATGCTCCGATGGTTAATGGTTTATTCTTAATGAATCTCGTACGTGATGATACACATATTCATAGTGTGAATACCAAAAGAGTTAAAGTTGATAACAATAGTCCCACATATTTGTGGCACTGCCGCCTTGGTCACATAGGTGTCAAACGCATGAAGAAGCTCCATGCAGATGGACTTTTAGAGTCTCTTGATTATGATTCATTTGACACGTGCGAACCATGCCTCATGGGTAAAATGACCAAGACTCCGTTCTCAGGAACAATGGAGCGAGCAACCAACTTATTGGAAATCATACATACTGATGTGTGCGGTCCAATGAGTGTTGAGGCTCGCGGTGGCTATCGTTATGTTCTCACTCTAACTGATGACCTGAGTAGATATGGGTATATCCACTTAATGAAACACAAGTCTGAGACCTTTGAAAAGTTCAAGGAATTTCAGAGTGAGGTTGAAAATCAACGTGACAGAAAAATCAAGTTTCTACGATCAGATCGTGGAGGAGAATACTTGAGTCACGAATTTGGCACACACTTAAGAAAATGTGGAATAGTTTCACAACTCACGCCGCCTGGAACACCTCAGCGTAATGGTGTGTCCGAACGTCGTAATCGCACTCTATTAGATATGGTGCGATTTATGATGTCTCTTACCGATTTACCGCTATCTTTTTGGGGCTATGCTTTAGAGACTGCCGCATTCACTTTAAATAGGGCTCCGTCGAAATCCGTTGAGACGACACCGTATGAATTATGGTTTGGGAAGAAACCTAAGCTGTCGTTTCTAAAAGTTTGGGGATGCGATGCTTATGTCAAGAAACTTCAACCTGAAAAGCTCGAACCCAAGTCGGAAAAATGCGTCTTCATAGGATACCCTAAAGAAACTATTGGGTATACCTTCTACCTCATATCCGAAGGCAAGATCTTTGTTGCCAAGAATGGATCCTTTCTAGAGAAGGAGTTTCTCTCGAAACAAGTAAGTGGGAGGAAAGTAGAACTTGATGAAGTGTTACCTCTTGAACCGGAAAATGGCGCAACTCAAGAAAACATTTCTGAGGTGCCTGCACCGACTAGAGAGGAAATTAATGATGATCAAGATGCTTCTGATCAAGCTCCTACTGAAATTCGTAGGTCCACAAGGACACGTTCCGCACCAGAGTGGTACGGCAACCCTGTCTTGGAAATCATGTTGTTAGACAACGGTGAACCTTCGAACTATGAAGAAGCGATGGCGGGCCCGGATTCCGACAAATGGCTAGAAGCCATGAAATCCAAGATAGGATCCATGTATGAAAACGAAGTATGGACTTTGACTGACTTGCCCGTTGAACGGCGAGCCATAGAAAATAAATGGATCTTTAAGAAGAAGACAGACGCGGATGGTAATGTGACCATCTATAAAGCTCGACTTGTCACTAAGGGTTATCGACAAGTTCAAGGGGTTGACTACGATGAGACTTTCTCACCGGTAGCGAAGCTAAAGTCCGTCCGAATCATGTTAGCAATTGCCGCATTCTATGATTATGAGATATGGCAAATGGACGTCAAAACGGCATTCCTTAATGGTTTCCTTAAGGAAGAATTGTATATGATGCAGCCGGAAGGTTTTGTCGATCCTAAGAATGCTGACAAGGTGTGCAAGCTCCAACGCTCGATTTATGGGCTGGTGCAAGCATCTCGGAGTTGGAACATTCGCTTTGATGAGATGATCAAAGCGTTTGGGTTTACACCGACTTATGGAGAAGCCTGCGTTTATAAGAAAGTGAGTGGGGGCTCTGTAGCATTTCTCATATTATATGTAGATGACATACTTTTGATGGGAAATGATATAGAACTCTTGGACAGCATTAAGGCCTACTTGAATAAGAGTTTTTCAATGAAGGACCTTGGAGAAGCTGCTTATATATTAGGCATCAAGATCTATAGAGATAGATCAGGACGCCTCATAGGTATTTCACAAAGCACATACCTTGATAAGATATTGAAGAAGTTCAATATGGATCAATCTAAGAAGGGGTTCTTACCTGTGTTACAAGGTGTGAAATTGAGCTCAGCTCAATGTCCGACCACGGCAGAAGATATAGAAGAGATGAGTGTCATCCCCTATGCCTCAGCCATAGGTTCTATTATGTATGCTATGCTGTGTACCAGACCTGATGTAAACCTTGCCGTAAGTTTGGTAGGAAGGTACCAAAGTAATCCCGGCAAGGAACACTGGACAGCGGTCAAGAATATCCTGAAGTACCTGAAAAGGACTAAGGAAATGTTTCTCGTTTATGGAGGTGACGAAGAGCTCGTCGTAAAGGGTTACGTCGACGCTAGCTTTGACACAGATCTGGATGACTCTAAGTCACAAACCGGATACGTGTATATTTTGAATGGTGGGGCAGTAAGCTGGTGCAGTTGCAAGCAGAGCGTCGTGGCGGGATCTACATGTGAAGTGGAGTACATGGCAGCCTCGGAGGCAGCACATGAAGCAATTTGGGTGAAGGAGTTCATCACCGACCTCGGAGTCATACCCAATGCGTCGGGGCCAATCAAGCTCTTCTGTGACAACACTGGAGCTATTGCACTTGCCAAGGAGCCCAGGTTTCACAAGAAGACCAGGCACATCAAGCGTCGCTTCAACTCCATTCATGAAAATGGTCAAGATGGAGACATAGATATTTGTAAACTGCATTCGGACCTGAATGTAGCAGATCCGTTGACTAAACCTCTCCCTAGAGCAAAACATGATCAACACCAGAATTCCATGGGTGTTCGATTCATCACAATGTAACTAGATTATTGACTCTAGTGCAAGTGGGAGACTGTTGGAAATATGCCCTAGAGGCAATAATAAAAGCATTATTATTATATTTCCTTGTTCATGATAATTGTCTTTATTCATGCTATAATTGTGTTATCCGGAAATCGTAATACATGTGTGAATAATAGACACCAACATGTCCCTAGTAAGCCTCTAGTTGACTAGCTCGTTGATCAACAGATAGTCATGGTTTCCTGAATATGGACATTGGATGTCACTGATAACAAGATCACATCATTAGGAGAATGATGTGATGGACAAGACCCAATCCTAAACATAGCACAAGATCGTATAGTTCGTTTGCTAGAGTTTTTCCAATGTCAAGTATCCTTTCCTTAGACCATGAGATCGTGTAACTCCCGGATACCGTAGGAGTGCTTTGGGTATACCAAACGTCACAACGTAACTGGGTGACTATAAAGGTAGACTACGGGTATCTCCGAAAATGTCTGTTGGGTTGACACGGATCGAGACTGGGATTTGTCACTCCGCTTGACGGAGAGGTATCACCGGGCCCACTCGGTAATGGATCATCATAATGAGCTCAATGTGATCAAAGTGTTTGATCACGGGATCATGCATTACGGTACGAGTAAAGTGACTTGCCGGTAACGAGATTGAACGAGGTATTGGGATACCGACGATCGAATCTCGGGCAAGTAAAATACCGATTGACAAAGGGAATTCTATACGGGATTAATTGAATCCTCGACATCGTGGTTCATCCGATGAGATCATCATGGAGCATGTGGGAGCCAACATGGGTATCCAGATCCCGCTGTTGGTTATTGCCCGAGAGTCGTCTCGGTCATGTCTGCATGTCTCCCGAACCCGTAGGGTCTACACACTTAAGGTTCGGTGACGCTAGGGTTGTGAAGATATGTATATGCAGTAACCCGAATGGTGTTCGGAGTCCCGGATGAGATCCCCGACGTCACGAGGAGTTCCGGATTGGTCCAGAGGTGAAGAATTATATATAGGAAGTACAGTTTCGGCCATCGGGAGTGATCTGGGGGTCACCGGTATTGTACCGGGACCACCAGATGGGTCCCGGGGGTCCACCGGGTGGTGCCACCCATCTCGGAGGGCCCCATGGGCTGAAGTGGGAGGGGGGACCAGCCCTTAGTGGGCTGGTGCGCCCCCCAAGGCCCACCCCCTGTGCCTAGGGTTGGAACCCTAGGGTGGGGGGGCGCCCAGTTGCCTTGGGGGGCACTCCACCCCCCTTGGCCGCCGCCCCCTCTGGAGATGGGATCTCCAGGGGCTGGCGCCCCCCAGGGGGCCTATATAAAGGGGGGAGGGAGGGGCAGCAGCACCCTTGCCCCTGGCGCCTCCCTCTCTCCCTGCTACACCTCTCCCTCTCGCAGTGCACGGCGAAGCCCTGCTGTTGTGACGCCCTGCATCCACCACCACGCCGTCGTGCTGCTGGATCTTCATCAACCTCTCCTTCCCCCTTGCTGGATCAAGAAGGAGGAGACGTCATCCGCTCCGTACGTGTGTCGAACGCAGAGGTGCCGTCCGTTCGGTGCTAGGATCTCCGGTGATTTGGATCACGTCGCGTACGACTACCTCATCCCCGTTCTTTTGAACGCTTCCGCTCGCGATCTGCAAAGGTATGTAGATGCATCCGATCACTCGTTGCTAGATGAACTCATAGATGGATCTTGGTGAAACCGTAGGAAATTTTTTGTTTTCTGCAACGTTCCCCAACACAAGCAAAGGCATCCATTTCGGTGCAACGAGACCAAGACCAGTCCAACGGTGGGAATGAGCTCATCGTGGAGCCCAGGACGGCGTCACCATATGGCCTTTGGCAGGCGAGGACCAACTTTGGCCAGGATAAGTGTACCGGATGTTCCCCTTCAAATTGGCCAATTGTTGGCGCCTTTCCGCTCAATATTTTAGGAAGAGGCCCAGGGCCTTTGCCTATAAATAGGACTAGCCACCCCCAGGGAAAGGGGGGCAATTATAGAGCAAGTAAAGAGAAAGAGAGAGAGAAGGGCGGCCAAACTTCCCTAGCAGTTCATCGTCCTAGCCAAGAACAGGCCCTCGCGAGGCTGTTCTCCTTTGTACTGATCATCATCATCATCAGCCCAAGAGGCAATCCATCCACCCACAAAGCTAGAGTAGGGTATTACACCACAACGGTGGCCCGAACTAGTATAAACTCTGCGTTCTTTGTGCTGTTCTTTCGATAGTTTAGATCCTTGTGAGACGGAGAGGTGGTGGGCAGAATCTCCGCGAGCACCCCAGGGTTTGAACCTTAAGGGTCTGCCGGAACCCCCGATCCGACAGTTAGTGATCCACCAGTGACCCCCACTTTGTCCTTGTTGCCCCTGCTTCATCATCGAAGACCCGATCAACGGGATCGAAGACCAGGCCCCGACACCGCACATCACTTCCCCTTAGTTGCTCGACACTACTGGGTTACTATCGAGTGCCGAGGGTGAGACCTCTTCAGCACTTCTGTTGTTAACTTGTAGTGTAGCTATTCGGTCGTGGTCATCGAGGGTGATTTCCTCCTTAACCACTTCCGATACGGCTCTGTCGTGCAACCCCTCAAGTGTGAACCTCGAGGGTGATTCCTCTTACGTTCACCTTGATGATTACATCTAGTGGAATTCACCGGGGGTGATTCCTCCGGTTTTCCCCTTGAAGTTTGGACACAGGATACTTGGACTTTACCACTGTTACTTGGAAAGACGGGTCGACCCTGAGGGGTACCCGCACGAGCTTAATTGTGAGTGATGTGGAGTCGGGTTGACCTGGAGGGTGCCCGCGAGATAATTACGAGGCGTGGCCGGGCATTCCTAGCCCTTGCCGCAAGTCCTCGATATGGGGCAACGGGGTCACATCTTTCGTGAGTCTTTGCTTGTTACCGCGCATTCCTAATCCACTATGATTTGGATATTTGATCCGAGGGGCCTCTGGCCTGATAGCACTAACCATCACGTGGGCATAGTATGGGCGTTCTGCATCGTATACATCAGCCGAAGCTTAATAGACGTCAGCGACTGAGCGGCATGCGCCGGGTTGGACTGCGTAAGCACCTGCCTTGTTGAAGGAGGTAGCTAGGTCTGCTCACCGGCCGCCCACGCAACATGCAGGAGTTCCCAGGGAGATGGCCCATGACCCCTAGGGGCGTAGGGTTAGTCCGGCATGCTGGCCTCTTTATTAAGCCTAGGTCGGGTTGCGACGTATTGTTTGGCCGAGGTCGGGCATGACCCAGGAAAGTGTGTCCAGCCGGAGTTAATCGAGCGTGGCGGCTAAGTTGGTGCACCCCTGCAGGGAAGAAAACATCAATTGATAGCCTGTCCTATGGTAACGGACACTTGGAGTTGTATCCCGATCGATACAACTAGAACTGGATACTTATGATGAGAATTGGATTGTGATGATAACTGGATAGTATGGCTCTGGGATTTCTTTCTAGCAGGGAGTCGAGAAAGGATCTCTGACCGAGGTTGATACCATTCTTACTACTTTACTTTATGCTACTCTTATCTCTTCTGATGCTGCAAGATGCTTGAAGATGCTAGTCTACGATAGTACTAGGCCTTCTCTCTATTCTGGCATTTCTGCAGTCCAGTCCACATATACAACCTTCCTTTCATAATGTTGCATATGTAGTGTAGATCCTTGCTTGCGAGTACTTTGGATGATTACTCACGGTTGCTTTGCTACCCCTTTTTCGCCCTTTCTTCTTCTTTCCGGTTGCTACAACCAGATGTCGGAGCCCAGGAGCCAGATGCCACCGTTGATGCCTACTACTACATGGAGGCCGACGACGACTAGGAGTAGTTAGGAGGCTCCCAGGCATGAGGCCTTGCCTTTTCGATCAATGTTGCTTTTGTGCTAGCCTTCTTAAGGCATCCTTGTCTAACTGATGTCTGTACTCAGATATTGTTGCTTCCGCTGACTCTTGTGTATTCGAGCTTATGTATTCGAGCCCTCGAGGCCCCTGGCTTGTAATATAAAGCTTGTATTATTTTAATTTGTGTCTAGAGTTGTGTTGTGATTGTTGGGGAACGTAGTAATTTCAAAAAAAATCCTACGCACACGCAAGATCATGGTGATGCATAGCAACGAGAGGGGAGAGTGTTGTCTACGTACCCTCGTAGACCGTAAGCGGAAGCGTTATATCAACGTGGTTGATGTAGTCGTACGTCTTCACGATCCGACCGATCCAAGCACCGAAAGCACGGCACCTCCGAGTTCTAGCACACGTTCAGCTCGATGAAGATCCCCGGACTCCGATCCAGCAAAGTGTCGAGGATGAGTTCCGTCAGCACGACGGCGTGGTGACGATCTTGATGTTCTACCATCGCAGGGCATCGCCTAAGTACCGCTACAATATTATCGAGGATTATGGTGGAGGGGGACACCGCACACGGCTAAGAGAACGATCACGAAGATCAACTTGTGTGTCTAGAGGTGCCCCCTGCCCCCATATATAAAGGAGCAAGGGGGGAGGCCGGCCGGCCCTAGCAGGAAGGGCCAGGAGGAGGAGTCCTCCTCCTAGTAGGAGTAGGACTCCCCTCTTTCCTACTCCTACTAGGAGGGGGAAAGGAAGGAGGAGAGGGAGAAGGAAAGGGGGGCGCCGCCCCCCTCTCCTAGTCCAATTCGGACCAGAGGGGGAGGGGGCGCGCGGCCCACCCTGGCCGCCCTTCTCTCTCTCCACTAGGGCCCATAAGGCCCATTACTTCTCCTGGGGGGTTCCGGTAACCCTCCGGCACTCCGGTTTTCTCTGAAATCACCTGGAACACTTCCTGTGTCCGAATATAGCTGTCCAATATATCGATCTTTATGTCTCGACCATTTCGAGACTCCTCGTCATGTCCGTGATCACATCCGGGTCTCCGAACAAACTTTGGTACATCAAAATATATAAACTCATAATGAAACTGTCATCGTAACGTTAAGCGTGCGGACCCTACGGGTTCAAGAACAATGTAGACATGATCGAGGCAAGTCTCCGGTCAATAACCAGTAGCGGAACCTGGATGCTCATATTGGCTCCTACATATTCTACGAAGATCTTTATCGGTCAGACCGCATAACAACATACGTTGTTCCCTTTGTCATCGATATGTTACTTGCCCGAGATTCGATCGTCGGTATCTCAATACCTAGTTCAATCTCGCTACCGACAAGTCTCTTTACTCATTTCTGTAATACATCATCTCACAACTAACTCATTAGTAGCAATGCTTGCAAGGTTTATGTGATGTGTATTACCGAGAGGGCCCAGAGATACCTCTCCGACAATCGGAGTGACAAATCCTAATCTCGAAATACGCCAACCCAACATGTACCTTTGGAGACACTAGTAGAGCTCCTTTATAATCACCCAGTTACGTTGTGACGTTTGGTAGCACACAAAGTGTTCCTCCGGTAAACGGGAGTTGCATAATCTCATAGTCATAGGAACATGTATAAGTCATGAAGAAAGCAATAGCAACATACTAAACGATCGGGTGCTAAGCTAATGGAATGGGTCATGTCAATCACATCATTCTCCTAATGATGTGATCCCGTTAATCAAATGACAACACATGTCTATGGTTAGGAAACCTAACCATCTTTGATTAATGAGCTAGTCAAGTAGAGGCATACTAGTGACGTTTAATTTGTCTATGTATTCACACAAGTATTATGTTTCCGGTTAATACAATTCTAGCATGAATAATAAACATTTATCATGATATAAGGAAATAAATAATAACCTCATTATTGCCTCTAGGGCATATTTCCTTCAGTCTCCCACTTGCACTAGAGTCAATAATCTAGATTACACAGTAATGATTCTTACACCCATGGAGCTTTGGTGTTGATCATGTTTTGCTCGTGGAAGAGGCTTAGTCAACGGGTCTGCTACATTCAGATCCGTATGTATCTTGCAAATCTCTATGTCTCCCACCTAGACTAGATCCCGGATGGAATTGAAGCGTCTCTTGATGTGCTTGGTTCTCTTGTGAAATCTGTATTCCTTTGCCAAGGCAATTGCACCAGTATTGTCACAAAAGATTTTCATTGGACCCGATGCACTAGGTATGACACCTAGATCGGATATGAACTCCTTCATCCAGACTCCTTCATTTGTTGCTTCCGAAGCAGCTATGTACTCCGCTTCACATGTAGATCCCGCCACGATGCTTTGTTTAGAACTGCACCAACTGACAGCTCCACCGTTTAATGTAAATACGTATCCGGTTTGCGATTTAGAATCGTCTGGATCAGTGTCAAAGCTTGCATCAACGTAACCATTTACGATGAGCTCTTTGTCACCTCCATATACGAGAAACATATCCTTAGTCCTTTTCAGGTATTTAAAGAGTTCTTGACCGCTGTCCAGTGATCCACTCCTGGATTACTTTGGTACCTCCCTGCTAGACTTATAGCAAGACACACATCAGGTCTGGTACACAACATTGCGTACATGATAGAGCCTATGGCTGAAGCATAGGGAACATCTTTCATTTTCTCTCTATCTTCTGCAGTGGTCGGGCATTGAGTCTTACTCAATTTCACACCTTGTAACACAGGCAAGAATCCTTTCTTTGCTTGATCCATTTTGAACTTTTTCAAAACTTTGTCAAGGTATGTGCTTTGTGAAAGTCCAATTAAGCGTCTTGATCTATCTCTATAGATCTTAATGCCCAATATGTAAGCAACTTCACCGAGGTCTTTCATTGAAAAACTCTTATTCAAGTATCCCTTTATGCTATCCAGATATTCTATATCATTTCCAATTAGTAATATGTCATCTACATATAATATCAGAAATGCTACAGAGCTCCCACTCACTTTCTTGTAAATACAGGCTTCTCCAATAGTCTGTATAAAACCAAATGCTTTGATTACACTATCAAAGCATTTATTCCAACTCCGAGAGGCTTGCACCAGTCCATAAATGGATCGCTGGAGCTTGCACACTTTGTTAGCTCCCTTTGGATCGACAAAACCTTCTGGCTGCATCATATACAACTCTTCTTCCAGAAATCCATTCAGGAATGCAGTTTTGACATCCATCTGCCAAATTTCATAATCATAAAATGCGGCAATTGCTAACATGATTCGGACAGACTTAAGCATCGCTACGGGTGAGAAGGTCTCATCGTAGTCAATCCCTTGAACTTGTTGAAAACCTTTTGCAACAAGTCGAGCCTTGTAGACAGTAATATTACCATCAGCGTCAGTCTTCTTCTTGAAGATCCATTTATTCTCAATTGCTTGCCGATCATCGGGCAAGTCAACCAAAGTCCATACTTTGTTTTCATACATGGATCCCATCTCAGATTTCATGGCTTCAAGCCATTTTGCAGAATCTGGTCTCATCATCGCTTCTTCATAGTTCATAGGTTCGCCATGATCTAGTAGCATGACTTCCAGAACAGGATTACCGTACCACTCTGGTGCAGATCTCACTCTGTTTGATCTACGAGGTTCAGTAGTGACTTGTTCTGAAGTTTCATGATCATTATCATTAGCTTCCTCACTAATTGGTGTAGGTGTCACAGAAACCGGTTTCTGTGATGTACTACTTTCCAATAAGGGAGTAGGTACAGTTACCTCATCAATTTCTACTTTCCTCCCACTCACTTCTTTCGAGAGAAACTCCTTCTCTAGAAAGTTTCCGAACTTAGCAACAAAAGTCTTGCCTTCGGATCTCTGATAGAAGGTGTATCCAACAGTTTCCTTTGGATATCCTATGAAGACACATTTCTCCGATTTGGGTTCGAGCTTATCAGGTTGAAGCTTTTTCACATAAGCATCGTAGCCCCAAACTTTAAGAAACGACAACTTTGGTTTCTTGCCAAACCATAGTTCATAAGGCGTCGTCTCAACAGATTTTGATGGTGCCGTATTTAACGTGAATGTGGCCGTCTCTAAAGCATAACCCCAAAACGATAGTGGTAAATCAGTAAGAGACATCATAGATCGCACCATATCTAGTAAAGTACGATTACGACGTTCGGACACACCATTACGCTGTGGTGTTCCGGGTGGCGTGAGCTGCGAAACTATTCCGCATTGTTTCAAATGTACACCAAACTCATAACTCAAATATTCTCCTCCACAATCAGATCATAGAAACTTTATTTTCTCGTTATGATGATTTTCAACTTCACTCTGAAATTCTTTGAACTTTTCAAATGTTTCAGACTTATGTTTCATTAAGTAGATATACCCATATCTGCTTAAGTCATCTGTGAAGGTGATAAAATAACGATATCCGCCACGAGCCTCAACATTCATCGGACCACATACATCTGTATGTATGATTTCCAACAAATCTGTTGCTCTCTCCATAGTACCGGAGAACGGTGTTTTTGTCATCTTGCCCATAAGGCACGGTTCGCAAGTACCAAGTGATTCATAATCAAGTGGTTCCAAAAGTCCATCAGTATGGAGTTTCTTCATGCGCTTTACACCGATATGACCCAAACGGCAGTGCCACAAATAAGTTGCACTATCATTATCAACTCTGCATCTTTTGGCTTCAACATTATGAATATGTGTGTCACTACTATCGAGATTTAATAAGAATAGACCACTCTTTAAGGGTGCATGACCATAAAAGATATTACTCGTATAAATAGAACAACCATTATTCTCTGATTTAAATGAATAACCGTCTCGCATCAAACAAGATCCAGATATAATGTTCATGCTCAACGCTGGCACCAAATAACAATTATTTAGGTCTAATACTAATCCCGAAGGTAGATGTAGAGGTAGCGTGCCGACCGCGATCACATCGACTTTGGAACCATTTCCCACGCGCATCGTCACCTCGTCCTTAGCCAATCTTCGCTTAATCCGTAGTCCCTGTTTCGAGTTGCAAATATTAGCAACAGAACCAGTATCAACTACCCAGGTGCTACTGCAAGCATTAGTAAGGTACACATCAATAACATGTATATCACATATACCTTTGTTCACCTTGCCATCCTTCTTATCCGCCAAATACTTGGGGCAGTTCCGCTTCCAGTGACCAGTCTGCTTGCAGTAGAAGCACTCAGTTTCAGGCTTAGGTCCAGACTTGGGTTTCTTCTCTTGAGCAGCAACTTGCTTGTTGTTCTTCTTGAAGTTCCCCTTCTTCTTCCCTTTGCCCTTTTCCTTGAAACTAGTGGTCTTGTTGACCATCAACACTTGATGCTCCTTCTTGATTTCTACCTCCGCAGCTTTCAGCATCGCGAAGAGCTCGGGAATTGTCTTATCCATCCCTTGCATATTATAGTTCATCACGAAGCTCTTGTAGCTAGGTGGAAGTGATTGGAGAATTCTGTCAATGACGCAATCATCTGGAAGATTAACTCCCAATTCAATCAAGTGATTATTATACCCAGACATTTTGCGTATATGCTCACTGACAGAACTGTTCTCCTCCATCTTGCAGCTATAGAACTTATTGGAGACTTCATATCTCTCAATCCGGGCATTTGCTTGAAATATTAACTTCAACTCCTGGAACATCTCATATGCTCCATGACGTTCAAAACGTCGTTGAAGACCCGATTCTAAGCCGTAAAGCATGGCACATTGAACTATCGAGTAGTCATCAGCTTTGCTCTGCCAGACGTTCTTAACGTCGTCAGTTGCATTAGCAGCAGGCCTGGCACCTAGCGGTGCTTCCAGGACGTAACTTTTCTGTGCAGCAATGAGGATAATCCTCAAGTTATGGACCCAGTCCGTGTAATTGCTACCATCATCTTTCAACTTTGCTTTCTCAAGGAACGCATTAAAATTAAAGGAACAACATCACGTGCCATCTATCTACAATCAAACATAAACAAGCAAGATACTATCAGGTACTAAGTTCATGATAAATTTAAGTTCAATTAATCATATTACTAAAGAACTCCCACTTAGATAGACATCCCTCTAATCCTCTAAGTGATCACGTGATCCAAATCAACTAAACCATGTCCGATCATCACGTGAGATGGAGTAGTTTCAATGGTGAACATCACTATGTTGATCATATCTACTATATGATTCACGCTCGACCTTTCGGTCTCCGTGTTCCGAGGCCATATCTGTTATATGCTAGGCTCGTCAAGTTAAACCTGAGTGTACTGCGTGTGCAACTGTTTTGCACCCGTTGTATTTGAACGTAGAGCCTATCACACCCGATAATCACGTGGTGTCTCAGCACGAAGAAATTTAGCAACGGTGCATACTCAGGGAGAACACTTTTACTATGATAATTTAGTGAGGGATCATCTTATAATGCTACCGTCAATCAAAGCAAGAAAAGATGCATAAAAGATAAACATCACATGCAATCAATATAAGTGATATGATATGGCCATCATCATCTTGTGCTTGTGATCTCCATCTCCGAAGCATCATCATGATCACCATCGTCACCGGCGCGGCACCTTGATCTCCATCGTAGCATCGTTGTCGTCTCGCCAATCTTATGCTTCTACGACTATCGCTACCGCTTAGTGATAAAGTAAAGCATTACAGGGCGATTGCATTGCATACAATAAAGCGACAACCATATGGCTCCTGCCAGTTGCCGATAACTCGGTTAAAAAACATGATCATCTCATACAATAAAATTTAGCATCATGTCTTGACCATATCACATCACAACATGCCCTGCAAAAACAAGTTAGACGTCCTCTACTTTGTTGTTGCAAGTTTTACGTGGCTGCTACGGGCTTAGCAAGAACCAATCTTACCTACGCATCAAAACCACAACGATAGTTTGTCAAGTTGGTGTTGTTTTAACCTTCGCAAGGACCGGGCGTAGCCACACTCGGTTCAACTAAAGTTGGAGAAACTAACACCCGCCAGCCACCTGTGTGCAAAGCACGTCGGTAGAACCAGTCTCGCATAAGCGTACACGTAATGTCGGTCCGGGCCGCTTCATCCAACAATACCGCCGAACCAAATTATGACATGCCGGTAAGCAGTATGAGTTATATCGCCCACAACTCACTTGTGTTCTACTCGTGCATATAACATCAACACATAAAACCTGGCTCGGATGCCACTGTTGGGGAACGTAGTAATTTCAAAAAAATTCCTACGCACACGCAAGATCATGGTGATGCATAGCAACGAGAGTGGAGAGTGTTGTCTACGTACCCTCGTAGACCGTAAGCGGAAGTGTTATATCAACGCGGTTGATGTAGTCGTACGTCTTCACGATCCGACTGATCCAAGCACCGAAAGCACGACACCTCCGAGTTCTAGCACACGTTCAGCTCGATGACGATCCTCGGACTCCGATCCAGCAAAGTGTCGGGGATGAGTTCCGTCAGCACGACGGCGTGGTGAAGATCTGGATGTTCTACCATCGCAGGGCTTCGCCTAAGCAGCGCTACAATATTATCGAGGATTATGGTGGAGGGGGGCACCGCACACGGCTAAGAGAACGATCACGAAGATCAACTTGTGTGTCTAGAGGTGCCCCTGGCCCCGTATATAAAGGAGCAAGGGGGAGGCCGGCCGGCCCTAGCAGGGCGCGCCAGGAGGAGTCCTCCTCCTCCTAGTAGGAGTAGGACTCCCCTCTTTCCTACTCCCCTCTTTCCTACTCCTACTAGGAGGGGGAAAGGAAGGGGGAGAGGGAGAAGGAAAGGGGGGCGCCGCCCCCCTCTCCTAGTCCAATTCGGACCAGAGGGGGAGGGGGCGTGCAGCCCACCCTGGCCGCCCTTCTCTCTCTCCACTAGGGCCCATAAGGCCCATTACTTCTCCCGGGGGGTTCCGGTAACCCTCCGACACCTCCGGTTTTCTCCAAAATCACCTGGAACACTTCCGGTGTCCGAATATAGCTGTCCAATATATCGATCTTTATGTCTCGACCATTTCGAGACTCCTCTTCATGTCTGTGATCACATCGGGACTCCGAACAAACTTCAGTACATCAAAATATATAAACTCATAATGAAACTGTCATCATAACGTTAAGCGTGCGGACCCTACGGGTTCGAGAACAATGTAGACATGACCGAGACACGTCTCCGGTCAATAACCAATAGCGGAACCTGGATGCTCATATTGGCTCCTACATATTCTACGAAGATCTTTATCAGTCAGACCGCATAACAACATACGTTGTTCCCTTTGTCATCGGTATGTTACTTGCCCGAGATTCGATCGTCGGTATCTCAATACCTAGTTCAATCTCGTTACCGGCAAGTCTCTTTAATCGTTTCTGTAATACATCATCTCGCAACTAACTCATTAGTAGCAATGCTTGCAAGGCTTATGTGATGTGTATTACCGAGAGGGCCCAGAGATACCTCTCCAACAATCGGAGTGACAAATCCTAATCTCGAAATACGGCAACCCAACATGTACCTTTGGAGACACCTGTAGAGCTCCTTTATAATCACCCAGTTACGTTGTGACGTTTGGTAGCACACAAAGTGTTCCTCCGGTAAACGGGAGTTGCATAATCTCATAGTCATAGGAACATGTATAAGTCATGAAGAAAGCAATAGCAACATATTAAACGATCGAGTGCTAAGCTAATGGAATGGGTCATGTCAATCACATCATTCTCCTAATGATGTGATCCTGTTAATCAAATGACAACACATGTCTATGGTTAGGAAACATAACCATCTTTGATGAATGAGCTAGTCAAGTAGAGGCATACTAGTGACGTTTAGTTTGTCTATGTATTCACACAAGTATTATGTTTCCGGTTAATACAATTCTAGCATGAATAATAAACATTTATCATGATATAAGGAAATAAATAATAACTTTATTATTGCCTCTAGGGCATATTTTCTTCAGTGATATCTTCCCGTGAGTCCTTGATCTTGATCGTACACATTTGCGTGTATGATTAGTGTACGATTGAATCGAGGGCGTCACAAGTTGGTATCAGAGCCGACTACCTGTAGGTAGCCCCCTTTCCAACTCCTTGGCCGAAGTTGAGTCTAGTCACTGAAAAACTTTTACTAACATTGGTTGTGTGTCTTACGGGCCCACGTCGCCATTGGGTGGTATCAGGATCTTTTTATTCCTCGTCTATACTCTGGGACTCCGATCTCTCGTCTATTCGGGTTAAAGATTTTACCAACTCCGACTCTAGGATCTCGTAACCACTTCCTCCTGGAGAGCCCCTTCACTAAGGATGATCGCTTGCTTCGCCAGAAGATTCTGCGGATACTCCTCGATGTTTCCCGAGACCCTGTGCCCACTGCTTTGTAGTTCCTGACCACCGATAATCCCCGAGAATAACATCCTTGCCGCTTGTACATTCTTCCCCAGCTGTTCCCGTTGTTACAAGTTACCCCTAGTACTCTCCGTTGTTTCGAGAATCCTTTGTGCCTTCTGCTTTGCAGCTTCTTTTTGCACTACGGATAATTCACTTAACCGGGGTTCGTTCATCCCCAGTTGTTCGTATGCTTCTTAAGATACTTGAAATATTATCTGATCTTCTGAGAATCCTCTTCAAACTATTGCTCTGCAAATACTTGTCTTTTTGCATTATGGATGCTTCCCATATGTTTAGCAATATTCATTAGTATCTTTTGACATCGTCATTTTGATCCTATTGATTCAACATGTGTGCGAATGCATGCAATCATCAATTGATCCTTCTAAATTATCTTTCCGGCTCAGACGTCATTTTGAACACGAGCTCATTCTCGACCAATCTATTTGCCGTCGATTGTGCCCATGGTCTATTCAACTTATACATCCTTGATTAGAGCATATGCTTCTCATCCTTCGTTTTCGAAATCATAATTCCTTTGTTATCTAAGTGTAGAATTATTCAGATGTTCTATAATCCGATGCCCTTGCATTCCTTCTTCCTCTGATTGAGTACCGATACTCACATCCGCTCCATCATGGACCGCCAAATCCATTGTTGGATTATTACCTGACAGTGTCCATCATATTTAATCACCTTGTGAGTTGTTTCCCTGATACATAATGTCTTTGGTAAATTGTAACCTCTCCTTTTGTCAACCATGCTCTACTTTCGAGCTGGTGTTCATTGTTCCTGAAGTTCGAGGTATATGTTCCTAATATGCCCCGATGGGTTGAACCTATGCCTTCTCTAATCCGGGTCAACCCGAGAGTTTTCAGGAGTCATACTCTTCTGGCGTTTTGCCAGATATAATTTCAACACTACAACTTCATCGAAAACAAGAACTGAATGAAAGGTTATGCATTGAAGAAGTGGGAGTCGACCTTGAACTTTGTGTTCATGCCAATGGACCCGATGTGGAACTTATCATGTAAGCTTCTTGTAATAATAACTATTTCCTTGATATAATATCATCTGGTATCGGTGAATTGATCCTTCGCAGCCGTGGTTCCGACCATGATTGTTCTCCTTTGGTCCCATTTCTTGGACAAGTTAAATCACTTGTCTTTTGCAGGTCAATACGCCTGCCCAACCTCTATTATGATCTACCTTCGAGTATTACCCCTGGTATTTCGAGGATATCATGCCATTGCACTACATCTTATGAACTTTTGATGAACACTACCTTTCCCTGTCATTGTTGTTGGGGAACGCAGTAATTTCAAAAATTTTCCTACGCACACACAAGATCATGGTGATGCATAGCAACGAGCGGGGAGAGTGTTTGTCTACGTACCCTCGTAGACCGAAGCGGAAGCGTTGACACAATGTAGAGGAAGTAGTCGTACGTAGAGGAAGTAGTCGTACGTTCTCCTCGCGATCCAACCGATCACAGCACCGTTACTCCGGCACCTCCGAGTTCTTGGCACACGTTCAGCTTGATGACGATCCCCGGGCACCCAGTTACGTTGTGACGTTTGGTAGCACACAAAGTGTTCCTACGGTAAATGGGAGTTGCATATTCTCATAGTTAAAGGAACATGTATAAGTCATGGATAAAAGCAATAGCAATATACTAAACGATCGGGTGCTATGCTAATGCAATGGGTCATGTCAATCAGATCATTCAACTAATGATGTGATCTCGTTAATCAAACAACAACTCTTTGTTCATGGCTAGGAAACATAACCATCTTTGATTAATGAGCTAGTCAAGTAGAGGCATACTAGTGACACTCTATTTGTCTATGTATTCACACATGTATTATGTTTCCAGTTAATACAATTCTAGCATGAATAATAAACATTTATCATGATATAAGGAAATAAATAATAACTTTATTATTGCCTCTAGGGCATATTTCCTTCAGTCTCCCACTTGCACTAGAGTCAATAATCTAGATTACAAAGTAATGATTCTAACACCCATGGAGTTTTGGTGCTGATCATGTTTTGCTCGTGGAAGAGGCTTAGTTAACGGGTCTGCAACATTCAGATCCGTATGTATCTTGCATATCTCTATGTCTCCCACCTGGACCAAATCCCGGATGGAGTTGAAGCGTCTCTTGATGTGTTTGGTTCTTTTGTGAAATCTGGATTCCTTTGCCAAGGCAATTGCACCAGTATTGTCACAAAAGATTTTCATTGGACCCGATACGCTAGGTACAACACCTAGATCGGATATGAACTCCTTCATCCAGACTCCTTCATTAGCTGCTTCCGAAGCGGCTATGTACTCAGCTTCACATGTAGATCCCGCCACGACGCTTTGTTTAGAACTGCACCAACTGACAGCTCCACCGTTTAATGTAAATACGTATCCGGTTTGCGATTTGGAATCGTCCGGATCAGTGTCAAAGCTTGCATCGACGTAACCGTTTACGACGAGCTCTTTGTCACCTCCAAAAATGAGAAACATATCCTTAGTCCTTCTCAAGTACTTAAGGATGTTCTTGACCTCTGTCCAGTGATCCACTCCTGGATTACTTTGGTACCTGCCTGCTAAACTTACAGCAAGGCACACATCAGGTCTGGTACACAGCATTGCATACATGATAGAGCCTATGGCTGAAGCATAGGGAACATTTTTCATCTTCTCTCTATCTTCTGCGGTGGTCGGGCATTGAGTCTTACTCAATTTCACACCTTGTGCCACAGGCAAGAACCCTTTCTTTGCCTGATCCATTCTGAACTTTTTCAAAACTTTGTCAAGGTATGTGCTTTGTGAAAGTCCTATTAAGCGTCTTGATCTATCTCTATAGATCTTAATGCCCAATATGTAAGCAGCTTCCCCGAGGTATTTCATTGAAAAACTTTTATTCAAGTATCCCTTTATGCTATCCAGAAATTCTATATTATTTCCGATCAGTAATATGTCATCTACATATAATATCAGAAATGCTACAGAGCTCCCACTCACTTTCTTGTAAATACAGGCTTCTCCGAAAGTCTGTATAAAACCAAAAGCTTTGATCACACTATCAAAGCGTTTATTCCAACTCCGAGAGGCTTGCACCAGTCCATAAATGGATCGCTGGAGCTTGCACACTTTGTTAGCTCCCTTTGGATCGACAAAACCTTCTGGTTGCATCATATACAACTCTTCTTCCAGAAATCCATTCAGGAATGCAGTTTTGACATCCATTTGCCAAATTTCATAATCATAAAATGCGGCAACTGCTAACATGATTCGGACAGACTTAAGCATCGCTACGGGTGAGAAAGTCTCATCGTAGTCAATCCCTTGAACTTGTCGAAAACCTTTTGCAACAAGTCGAGCTTTATAGACAGTAACATTACCATCAGCGTCGGTCTTCTTTTTGAAAATCCATTTATTTTCTATTGCTTGCCGATCATCGGGCAAGTCAACCAAAGTCCACACTTTGTTATCATACATGGATCCCATCTCAGATTTCATGGCCTCAAGCCATTTTGCGGAATCTGGGCTCACCATCGCTTCTTCATAGTTCGTAGGTTCATCATGGTCTAGTAACATGACTTCCAAAATAGGATTACCGTACCACTCTGGTGCGGATCTTACTCTGGTTGATCTACGAAGTTCAGTAGAAACTTGATCTGAAGTTTCATGATCATTATCATTAGCTTCCTCCCTATTTGATGTAGGTGTCACAGAAACAGATTTCTGTGATGTACTACTTCTCAATAAAGGAGCAGATACTGTTATCTCATCAAGTTCTACTTTCCTCCCACTCACTTCTTTCGAGAGAAACTCCTTCTCTAGAAAGTTTCCGACTTTGGCAACAAAAATTTTGCCTTCGGATCTGTGATAGAAGGTATACCCAATAGTCTCCTTTGGGTATCCTATGAAGACACATTTTTCCGATTTGGGTTCGAGCTTATCAGGTTGAAGCTTTTTCACATAAGCATCGCAGCCCCAAACTTTAAGAAACGACAACTTTGGTTTCTTGCCAAACCACAGTTCATAAGGCGTCGTCTCAACGGATTTTGATGGAGCCCTATTTAACGTGAATGCGGCCGTCTCTAGAGCATAACCCCAAAAAGATAGCGGTAAATCGGTAAGAGACATCATAGATCGCACCATATCCAGTAAAGTACGATTACGACGTTCGGACACACCATTACGTTGTGGTGTTCCGGGTGGTGTGAGTTGCGAAACTATTCCGCATTGTTTCAAATGTAGACCAAACTCGTAACTCAAATATTCTCCTCCACGATCAGATCGTAGAAACTTTATTTTCTTGTTACGATGATTTTCCACTTCACTCTGAAATTCTTTGAACTTTTCAAATGTTTCAGACTTGTGTTTCATTAAGTATATATACCCATATCTGCTTAAATCATCAGTGAAGGTGAGAAAATAACGATATCCGCCACGAGCCTCAACATTCATTGGACCACATACATCAGTATGTATGATTTCCAATAAATCTGTTGCTCTCTCCACAGTACCGGAGAACGGTGTTTTAGTCATCTTGCCCATAAGGCACAGCTCGCAAGTGCCAAGTGATTCATAATCAAGTGACTCCAAAAGTCCATCAGTATGGAGTTTCTTCATGCGCTTTACGCCGATATGACCTAAACGGCAGTGCCACAAATAAGTTGCACTATCATTATTAACTCTGCATCTTTTGGTTTCAACATTATGAATATGTGTGTTACTACTATCGAGATTAAGTAAGAACAAACCACTCTTTAATGGCGCATGACCATAAAAGATATTACTCATATAAATAGAACAACCATTATTCTCTGATTTAAATGAATAACCGTCTCGCATCAAACAAGATCCAGATATAATGTTCATGCTCAACGCTGGTACTAAATAACAATTATTTAGATCTAATATTAATCCCGAAGGTAGATGTAGAGGTAGCGTGCCGACCGCGATCACATCGACTTTGGAACCATTTCCCACGCGCATCGTCACCTCGTCCTTAGCCAATCTTCGCTTAATCCGTAGCCCCTGTTTTGAGTTGCAAATATTAGCAACAGAACCAGTATCAAATACCCAGGTGCTACTGCGAGAATTAGTAAGGTACACATCAATAACATGTATATCACATATACCTTTGTTAACCTTGCCATCCTTCTTATCCGCCAAATACTTGGGGCAGTTCCGCTTCCAGTGACCAGTCTGCTTGCAATAGAAGCACTCAGTTTCAGGCTTAGGTCCAGACTTGGGTTTCTTCTCTTGAGTAGCAACTTGCTTGCTGTTCTTTTTGAAGTTCCCCTTTTTCTTCCCTTTGCCCTTTTTCTTGAAACTAGTGGTTTTGTTAACCATCAACACTTGATGCTCCTTTTTGATTTCTACCTCCGCGGCTTTTAGCATCGCGAAGAGCTCGGGCATAGTTTTGGTCATCCCTTGCATATTATAGTTCATCACGAAGCTCTTGTAGCTTGGTGGCAGTGATTGGAGAATTCTGTCAATGACGCAATCATCCGGAAGATTAACTCCCAGTTGAATCAAGTGATTGTTATACCCAGACATTCTGAGTATATGCTCACTGACAGAACCATTCTCCTCCATTTTACAGCTATAGAACTTATTGGAGACTTCATATCTCTCAATCCGGGCATTTGCTTGAAATATTAACTTCAACTCCTGGAACATCTCATATGCTCCATGGTGTTCAAAACGTCGTTGAAGTCCCGGTTCTAAGCCGTAAAGCATGGCACACTGAACTATAGAGTAGTCATCAGCTTTGCTTTGCCAGACGTTCATAACATCTGGCGTAGCTCTTGCACCAGGCCTGGCACCTAGCGGTGCTTCCAGGACGTAATTCTTCTGTGCAGCAATGAGGATAATCCTCAAGTTACGGACCCAGTCCGTGTAATTGCTACCATCATCTTTCAACTTTGCTTTCTCAAGGAACGCATTAAAATTCAACGGAACAACAGCACGAGCCATCTATCTACACAACATAGACAAGCAAGATACTATCAGGTACTAAGTTCATGATAAATTTAAGTTCAATTAATCATATTACTTAAGAACTCCCACTTAGATAGACATCTCTCTAATCCTCTAAGTGATCACGTGATCCAAATCAACTAAACCATGTCCGATCATCACGTGAGATGGAGTAGTTTCAATGGTGAACATCATCATGTTGATCATATCTACTATATGATTCACGCTCGACCTTTCGGTCTCTGTGTTCCGAGGCCATATCTGTATATGCTAGGCTCGTCAAGTTAAACCTGAGTATTCCGCGTGTGCAACTGTTTTGCACCCGTTGTATTTGAACGTAGAGCCTATCACACCCGATCATCACGTGGTGTCTCAGCACGAAGAACTTTCGCAACGGTGCATACTCAGGGAGAACACTTCTTGATAATTTAGTGAGAGATCATCTTATAATGCTACCGTCAATCAAAGCAAGATAAGATGCATAAAAGGATAAACATCACATGCAATCAATATAAGTGATATGATATGGCCATCATCATCTTGTGCTTGTGATCTCCATCTTCGAAGCACCGTCATGATTACCATCGTCACCGGCGCGACACCTTTGATCTTCATCGCAGCATCGTTGTCGTCTCGCTAATCTTATGCTTCTACGACTATCACTACCGTTTAGCAATAAAGTAAAGCATTACATCGCGATTGCATTGCATACAATAAAGCGACAACCATATGGCTCCTGCCAGTTGCCGATAACTTGGTTACAAAACATGATCATCTCATACAATAAAATTTAGCATCACGTCTTGACCATATCACATCACAACATGCCCTGCAAAAACAAGTTAGACGTTCTCTACTTTGTTGTTGCAGGTTTTACGTGGCTGCTACGGGCTTTAAGCAAGAACTCATCTTACCTACGCATCAAAACCACAACGATAGTTTGTCAAATAGACTCCGTTTTAACCTTCTCAAGGACCGGGCGTAGCCACACTCGGTTCAACTAAAGTTGGAGAGACAGTCTTCCGCAAGCCATCTCTGTGCAAAGCACGTCGAGGGAACCGGTCTCGCGTAAGCGTACGCGTAAGGTTGGTCCGGATCGTCTCATCCAACAATACCGCCGAACCAAAGTATGACATGCTGGTAGGCAGTATGACTTGTATCGTCCACAACTCACTTGTGTTCTACTCGTGCAAATAACATCAACCATAAAACCTAGGCTCGGATGCCACTGTTGGGGAACGCAGTAATTTCAAAAAATTTCCTACGCACACACAAGATCATGGTGATGCATAGCAACGAGCGGGGAGAGTGTTTGTCTACGTACCCTCGTAGACCGAAGCGGAAGCGTTGACACAATGTAGAGGAAGTAGTCGTACTTAGAGGAAGTAGTCGTACGTTCTCCTCGCGATCCAACCGATCACAGCACCGTTACTCCGGCACCTCCGAGTTCTTGGCACACGTTCAGCTTGATGACGATCCCCGGGCTCCGATCCAGCAAAGCGTCGAGGAAGAGTTCCGTCAGCACGACGGCGTGGTGACGATCTTGATGTGTTACCGGCGCAGGGCTTCGCCTAAGCACTGCAACGATATGATCGAGGTGGAATTTGGTGGAAGGGGGCACCGCACACGGCTAAGGAACGATCCGTAGATCAACTTGTGTGTCTTTGGGGTGCCCCCTGCCCCCGTATATAAAGGAGTCAAGGGGGAGGGGCTGGCCGGCCAAGCTAGGGCGCGCCAGAGAGTCCTACTCCCTCTGGGAGTAGGATTCCTCCCCCCAATCCTAGTTGGACTAGGATTCTCCAAGGGGGAGAGAGAGAGAGAGGGGGCGCCCACCTCTCCTAGTCCTAATAGGACTAGGGGAAGGGGGGGAGGCGCACAGCCCATGAGGGCAGCCCTCTCACCTCTCCTCCAAGGCCCATGTTGGCCCATTATGCTCCCGGGGGGTTCCGGTAACCCTCCCGGTATTCCGGTAAAATCCTGATTTCACCTGGAATGCATCCGATGTCCAAACATAGGCTTCCAATATATAATTCTTTATGTCTCGACCATTTCGAGACTCCTCGTCACGTCCGTGATCACATCCGGGACTCCGAACTCCTTCGGTACATCAAAATGCATAAACTCATAATAACTGTCATCGTAACGTTAAGCGTGCGGACCCTACGGTTCGAGAACAATGTAGACATGACCGAGACACGTTTCCGATCAATAACCAACAGCGGGACCTGGATGCCCATATTGGCTCCTACATATTCTACGAAGATCTTTATCGGTCAGACCGCATAACAACATACGTTGTTCCCTTTGTTCATCGGTATGTTACTTTGCCCGAGATTCGATCGTCGGTATCCAATACCTAGTTCAATCTCGTTACCGGCAAGTCTCTTTTCTCGTTCCGTAATACATCATCTCGCAACTAACTCATTGGTTGCAATGCTTGCAAGGCTTTATGTGATGTGCATTACCGAGAAGGCCCTGAGATACCTCTCCGACAATCGGAGTGACAAATCCTAATCTCGAAGTATGCCAACTCAACATGTACCTTCGGAGACACTTGTAGAGCACCTTTATAATCACCCAGTTACGTTGTGACGTTTGGTAGCACACAAAGTGTTCCTACGGTAAATGGGAGTTGCATATTCTCATAGTTAAAGGAACATGTATAAGTCATGGATAAAAGCAATAGCAATATACTAAACGATCGGGTGCTATGCTAATGCAATGGGTCATGTCAATCAGATCATTCAACTAATGATGTGATCTCGTTAATCAAACAACAACTCTTTGTTCATGGCTAGGAAACATAACCATCTTTGATTAATGAGCTAGTCAAGTAGAGGCATACTAGTGACACTCTATTTGTCTATGTATTCACACATGTATTATGTTTCCAGTTAATACAATTCTAGCATGAATAATAAACATTTATCATGATATAAGGAAATAAATAATAACTTTATTATTGCCTCTAGGGCATATTTCCTTCAATTGTCACTTCATGGGTTCTGGGTTGTTTGTCAACCGATTCACACTGGTAAGTGAATCGACCCCGCACTCCGATTCAATAACTCTAAGTAACTTTTTGTTGCTTACGAGTTGAATAATATCTCGAGTCATTCCTAGCCTGATCGGCTATATTTTTTTATCATGCCAACTTTTAACTGTGCTACCTGGTCCTTATGCCCGGAGCAACTTCCGACGACGAGCGAAGCTTACGTCGATCTTCTTGTCTTATCATTTCACCTCGAACAACAAGCTAGATTTCGAGCTTGTGTCGTATCCGTGGTTCCAATAGCCTTTCGCTTCATCCTTCCTGTTGCTTGATGTCGTCGCTCCTCGATGGCATCTTCGTAGAGCCTCTCGACAAATGTGTCATGATCAACATCAACATTTTGACTTCTGTTGAGATGACAATTGAATTCATGGTGAGAAATACCATCCTTGACCTACAATGGTTTGGGTTATCATCGACTACCCCCTTGTCTTCTTTCCAACACATGGTTGATCATGTCTTGGTTATACCTTGGACTCCTTGCTATTCCTGCAATTGTTCTTTGAGTATTTCTTGTGATCTTCAACTCAACCCCTACTTGGAACACCCTGTTAATGCTACCTCGAAGCATGACTGAGGTATTCCGAATATCAACAAGAACATTAGAAGCACATTGTCGAATGTTTCTTCATCTATTATCCAAACACCATTGTATGGGTAATATCATGATTCTTCCCTCGCTCCCTTTATCTAAATGCTTTTGAACTTGCTGTCATATCGTGTATATCCTGCTCCGCTTCCCCTTGGGAAGGATATTCTCCCAATTCTGGTGTGTAAACACATTTTCCTTTCCATTTGGTCTGATTAATCCGATAACTTCATTTTCCTTTCCATTGGTTTGTTTAACCTTCTTGTGATCTATATGATATAAGCAGAAATTGTTCCCTGCTTATAAAATACCCCGATGTACAACCTTGTCAGTGAGACCCTGTTACTATTGTTGATGACATTCCAGTAACCACCGATGGATGGGAACCTTGCCGATTGTTCCGCCTCGTTCAACGAGCAGGAATATGGTTCTCTTCGTCCCCCGCCCTTGGTAGCGATGTTGGCACCGACATAACTGACAGGCTAACCTCTGACATACCTTGTTGCGTGACCGGTAAAATGACACAGTTCTCCATACTCTTGATCGGCACTCATCACAGTTCCACAAGATCGGAACCTAACTCTCCTGTATATCCTTGATTTTGAAGTATCATATACTCTTGGCTTTGTGTGTTATCATGAGCCTCCTTCCAAGAGATGATCTACTCCCGATGCTCAGAAAGCCCCTTCTCACACTCCGTTCAGGTATCGATCGTTTGTCCATTCGCTTGAAACTTCCTATTGCACCTTCATAATTTGCTCTCGATGAATTCTTAAGTTTCAACTCGGGACATACTTCTACCACTTTCCCTAAATTGTTCACCAGGTGTTTAACCCTGTAAGGATCAGTCCTCCCGAAGTTACCCATTACTTCCCCACTTAAATCTCGGGACGAGATTTCTTGTAGTGGAGGAGATTTGTAACACCCCGAAAATCATGACACAGTAATCTCCCACTAATCATGCCATGTCATCATGATTACCTTGCTAATTGCCACTTGTCCAAAACATCAAGTTCAAAATCAATTTTTAATTTCAAGTCAAACATTTATTCTCCAAACAGAGGAACTAAAATGTTCATCGTGTGCCAAATAATCCATAACCAATTTTGGTAGTGAACCAACTTTTGGAAAAGTGTCTAAGTGCACTAAGCTATTTAAAATAGTGGCTAAAACAATAGACTAAATGCCTTTTTAATTTATAAAAATTGCAAACTATTTCAAAAGCCTCACAATCTTTTTGTGGCAGTGCTAACTATTGCAATGGAATTATGTGCCCAAGTCTCACATTTTTCAGAATACTTTTAGGTAGCTCAAATATTGCAAAGCATTTTTTGTAAAAAGAAAAGAGCAAAAGTATATGAAAAAGGGAAAATGAGAAAGAGGCCCCCTCCCCCGCATGGGCTTCAGCCCACCCGAGCTAGCTTGCCCAGCTAGGCCGGCTCACGCCCCCTCCTGGGTCGCTCCTTCCCCCTCTCTGTTCCTCCAACCGTGCCCACGGTCGCTGCCGAACCTGCTCGCCGCCCCTGGCCGCTATAGCGCCGGGACGGGATAAGGGCGCCACCCTGGCGCCTCGGGGATGCCTACTCTCCCACGAACCCCCGCTCCACTTGCTCTCCCTCTCTGCATCCCCTCCTCAGATCCCTCTCCTTCCCGAGCGCCGCCATGGACGCATCGTCGGTGTAGCCTTAGCCGCTGCCCTCCCCGCTGTCGGAGACCGTGCCAGGGGCACCGCCTGGGTCGCCTACTTCGACTACATGGGCGCGCTCGAGCTCGGAGCCACCGCAACACTGTCTTCCTCCTCGGGACCCCGCTGCCTCCATCGACTCCGGCCACCGACACTGCGCTCCCGTCACTCGCCTACCCGGTGAGCCACTACCCGTTCCCCTTCTCCCCGCCTCAGACTGCCGCTGTAGTCGCCGCCCCCTTCCTCCCAGGAGCACGCCGGAGCTTGGTCGTGCCTGCAAGTCACCGCTACTGCTACTGATGCGGCCAGCTCCTACTGCAGCCCACGCACGCCCAACCCCCCCCCCCCCCCCCCCCCCGCACGCACGCCCCGCCTCCGGCCTCCCCTCCCCCTGCCGCGTCGTGGCCGCGAGCTCGCGCCTGACCGGCATCTGCAGCCGCCATCGCTCGCCCGCTACCGCCTCGCGACTCACCGCGCCCCTGCACCTAGCTGCTTGCCGCCACGCCTCGTCGCTCGTGGCAGGGCCAGTCTCCGGCCGCCGCTGCTGCCTAGCGCCGGCAAGGCCCTACGAGCCCCCGTCCCCCCCGCAAGTCGCAGCCCCAGCCGGTCGGCTGCGCCCATGGCCGCCGACGCCCGCGCGCTGTGTGCATGTGTGTTTGGGGCCGAACCCCCCTTTTTTAATTAGTACTAATGTTGATTAGTGCTAACCGCCCCCTCTTCTAATTATCCACTTAAAAAGAAAATGCTAAAATATGTGTGGATGACACCTGGGTCCCACTGGTCCCATTGACCAGTCAAACTGCTGACTGCGA
This sequence comes from Aegilops umbellulata, assembly GCA_032464435.1. Taxonomy (NCBI): domain Eukaryota; kingdom Viridiplantae; phylum Streptophyta; class Magnoliopsida; order Poales; family Poaceae; genus Aegilops; species Aegilops umbellulata. The sequence continues at coordinate 442,130,958 of CP136055.1, read as the reverse complement.
TAACCCAGTCAATGACATGCGGGTCCCCTGGGCCCTTGGACTAAGTCAATGGTCTCAGTTGACTGCTGTCTTGGCAGTCAACTGGACCCCACCTGTAAGTCTCTTGCACACTGCTAGGTACACTCTCTGTGTACCCGTAGTTTCTTAATCTTTATTTACGAATTAATAATAATTTCAGAAAATCGCTAAAACTTTGGAAAATCATATAAAATAATCCGTAGCTTAGATCAAAAAACTTTATATATGAAAGTTGCTCAGAATGACGAGACGAACACGAATACGCTACCCACATACATGTCAGATGCCTCTTACTATCTAAACATGGAACATTTACCCTCCAGTCATCTGTGTGACACAGGTCCGGAACCGGGAAAACATTCCCGGTTGAATTTTCCCCTTCACCTATATCGTGTAGCCATACGTTAGGTCACACCCGGCACAACATATTGCCACGTTATGCTTTGTGATGCTATGTTTGCTTTATATTTACTGTTTCTTCCCCCATCTTCTCTTCGGTAGACCCCGTGGCGGCTGCCGATGGCGCTGTGATCGACTACGTCACCGACGACCCTTCTTCCCTTTCAGCGGAGTTTTCAGGCAAGCCCCCCCTTTGATCATCCCGATATTGCCCATTCCATTCTCTCATGCTTGCATTAGATTTTGCTACTGTAATTGTTTTGCTCCTATTCTGATGCATAGCCTGCTTTTGTATCTGCTATTGTACCTTACATGCTTATCCTAAACTGCTTAGTATAGGTTGGTTAGTGATCCACCAGTGACCCCCCACCTTGTCCTTGTTGCCCCTGCTTCATCATTTAAGACCCGATCAACGGGATCGAAGACCAGGCCCCGACACCGCACATCACTTCCCCTTAGTTGCTCGACACTACTGGGTTACTATCGAGTGCCGAGGGTGAGACCTCTTCAGCACTTTTGTTGTTAACCTGTAGTGTAGCTATTGGGTCGTGGTCATCGAGGGTGATTTACTCCTTAACCACTTCCGATACGGCTCGGTCGTGCAACCCCTCAAGATTGAACCTCGAGGGTGATTCCTCTTACGTCCACCTTGATGATTACATCTAGTGGAATTCATCAGGGGTGATTCCTCGGGTTTTCCCTTGATGTTTGGACACACGGATACTTGGACTTTACCACTTTTATTTGGAAAGACGGGTCGACCCTGAGGGGTACCCGCGCGAGCTTAATTGTGAGTGATGTGGAGTCGGGTTGACCTGGAGGGTGCCCGCGAGATAATTATGAGGCGTGGCCGGGCATTCCTAGCCCTTGCCGCAAGTCCTCGAGACGGGGCAACGGGGTCACATCTTTCGTGAGTATCTTCTTGTTACCGTGCATTCCTAATCCACTATGATTTGGATATTTGATCCGAGGGGCCTCTGGCCTGATAGCACTAACCATCATGTGGGCATAGTATGGGCGTTCTGCGTCGTATACATCAGCCGAAGCATAATAGATGTCAGCGATTGAGCGGCGCGCGCCGGGTCGGACTGCGTAAGCACCTGCCTTGTTGAAGGAGGTAGCTAGGTCTGCTCACCGGCCACCCACGCAACGTTCAGGAGTTCCCGGGGAGATGGCCCATGACCCCTGGGGGCGTAGGGTTAGTCCGGCGTGCTGGCCTCTCTATTAAGCCTAGGTCGGGTTGCAGCGTATTGTTTGGCCGAGGCCGGGCATGACCCAGGAAAGTGTGTCCGTCCGGAGTTAATCGAGCGTGGTGGGTAAGTTGGTGCACCCCTGCACGGAAGAAAACATCTACCGATAGCATGTCCTACGGTAACGGGCACTTGGAGTTGTATCCCGATCGATATAACTAGAACTGGATACTTGTGATGAGAATTGGATTGTGATGATAACTGGATAGTATGGCTCTGGGATTGCTTTCTTGCAGGGAGTCGAGAAAGGATCTCCGGCCGAGGTTGATACCATTGTTACTACTTTACTTTATGCTACTCTTATCTCTTCTGATGCTGCAAGATGCTTGAAGATGCTGAAGATGCTAGTATTTGATAGTACTAGGCCTTCTCTCTATTCTGGCATTTCTGCAGTCCAGTCCACATATACAGCCTTCCTTTGATAATGTTGCATATGTAGTGTAGATCCTTGCTTGCGAGTACTTTGGATGAGTACTCACGGTTGCTTTGCTACCCCTTTTCCCCCCTTTCTTCTTCTTTCCGGTTGCTGCAACCATATGTCAGAGCCCAGGAGCCAGATGCCACCATTGATGCCTACTACTACGTGGAGGCCGCCGTCGACTAGGAGTAGTTACGAGGCTCCCAGGTAGGAGCCCTTGCCTTTTCGATCGATGTTGCTTTTGTGCTAGCCTTCTTAAGGCATCCTTGTTTAACTGATGTCTGTACTCAGATATTGTTGCTTCCGCTGACTCTTGTGTATTCGAGCCCTGGAGGCCCGTGGCTTGTAATATAAAGCTTGTATTTGTATTATTTTAATTTGTGTCTAGAGTTGTGTTGTGATATCATCTCATGAGTCCTTGATCTTGATCGTACACATTTGCGTGTATGATTAGTGTACGATTGAATCGAGGGCGTCACACATTACAACGTAATCTAGATTATTGACTCTAGTGCAAGTGGGAGACTGAAGGAAATATGCCCTAGAGGCAATAATAAATTTTTTATTTATATTTACTTATATCATGATAAATGTTTATTATTCATGCTAGAATTATATTAACCGGAAACTTAGTACATGTGTGAATACATAGACAAACAGAGTGTCACTAGTATGCCTCTACTAGACTAGCTCGTTAATCAAAGATGGTTAAGTTTCCTAGCCATGGACAAAGAGTTGTCATTTGATGAACGGGATCACGTCATTAGAGAATGATGTGATTGACTTGACCCATCCGTTAGCTTAGCACTATGATCGTTTAGTTAATTATTATTGCTTTCTTCATAACTTATACATGTTCCTATGACTATGAGATTATGCAACTCCCGAATACCGGAGGAACACTTAGTGTGCTATCAAACATCACAACGTAACTGGGTGATCAGAAAGATGCTCTACAGGTGTCTCCAATGGTGTTTGTTGAGTTGACATAGATCAAGATTAGGATTTGTCATTCCGGTTGTCGGAGAGGTATCTCTGGGCCCTCTCGGTAATACACATCACTATAAGCCTTGCAAGCAATGTGACTAATGGGTTAGTTATGGGATGATGCATTACAGAACGAGTAAAGGGACTTGCCGGTAACGAGATTGAACTAGGTATTGAGATACCGGTGATCGAATCTCGGGCAAGTAACACACCGATGACAAAGGGAACAACGTATATTGTTATGCGATTTGACCGATAAAGATCTTTGTAGAATATGTAGGAACCAATATGAGCATCCAGGTTCCGCTATTGGTTATTGACTGGAGATAAGTCTCGGTCATGTCTACATAGTTCTCGAACCCGTAGGGTCTGCACGCTTAACGTTCGATGACGATCGATATTATGAGTTTATGTGTTTTGATGTATCGATGGTTGTTCGGAGTCCCGGATGTGATCACGGACATGACGAGGAGTCTCGAAATGGTCGAGACATAAAGATTGATATAGTGTATGATTATATTCGGACATCGGATGAGTTTTGGGGGTCACTGGATATATATCGGAGTGCCGGAAGGGTTATCGGAACCAACGGAGAAGTAACGGGCCTTATTGGGCCTAGGGGGAGAGAGAGGGGGGGGCTGCCAGGGGCTGGACGCGCCCCCCCATGGGCCTAGTCCGAATTGGACTAGGGGGAGGGGCGGCGCCCCCTCCTTCCTTCTCTTCCCCCCTCCTTCCTTCTTCTCCTAGTAGGACTAGGAAAGGGGGGAGTCCTACTCCTACTAGGAGGAGGATTCCTCCCCCCTTGGCGCGCCTATGAGGGCAGGCCGACCTCCCCCTTGCTCCTTTGTATACGGGGGCAGGGGGCACCCTAGAACACACGAGTTGACCATTGTCTTAGCCGTGTGCGGTGCCCCCCTCCACAGATTTCCACCTCGGTCATATCATGGTAGAGCTTAGGCGAAGCCCTGCGTCGGTAACTTCATCATCATTGTCACCACGCCGTCGTGCTGACGGAACTCTCCCTCGGCCTCAGCTGGATCAAGAGTACGAGGGACGTCACCGAGCTGAGCATATGCAGATCGCGGAGGTGCCGTGCGTTCGGTACTTGGATCGGTTGGATCACGAAGACGTTCGACTACATCAACCGCGTTACTAAACGCTTCCGCTTTCGGTCTACGAGGGTACGTGGACACACTCTCCCCGCTCGTTGCTATGCATCACCTAGATGGATCTTGCGTGTGCGTAGGCTAATTTTTTGAAATACTACGTTCCCCAACAGAATGTTGCTACTAAAATCTGTTTAGAGGTTGCTTTTCAAATCCCGTGGTAGACTAAGAAAATAGACTATCGTAAGATCCAAGTGGAATTATTTAGTCGGCTCTTCTCCGGCTTGTTTGTAGATTTACCTCGGGTTATTTGTCGTTTTGAAGTTGGAACTGCGGCACCGAGGTCCAGGTGGCAATGATGAGCCATGGCGTGTGCTCTGTTCGACGATCTTCTGTGGCGCCAACCTTACATAGTTCTCCTTCAAAAGCTCTTCATCAAAATCAGAGATATGTTGCCCTCGAAGTGGTGGTTGGATGACAGCATGGGTCTTCAGGTGGTTTCACACGACCTCTTTGGTGTGGGCTAGGTCATGGTGGTTTGCGATGAAGTCGGATCACTTGCTCGTGGAGAAGGGGCGATGATAACACGTGCTCGAGGAAAAGTGACGGCGACAACGCCTATGTGCAACCACAATGAGGTTTTCTTCGCAATGGTATATGCGCCGCTCAGCGGGTTGTAATAGTTTTCGCCCGATTTTTTGTTGAATCAACTCTTCTAATTAATTGTTTTTTTTTTTTGAAAGGGAGGATTACCCCGGGCCTCTGCATCAGAATGAATCCTTCAGCCCCAACTGTTCTAATTAATAGATGAGGCGAATCTTTTGCCTCCATTTAAAAAGATTGTATTGTTGTTGGCATGACTATTGGCGTAAACCAAAGATGTGAATGACATTACGACTAGGGATTGAGCTACTAGAGAAGGTGAGATTGGAAGTGTTGCTGGACACTAGTATGTTGAGTAATTGCTGGTCGATAACATTGTGCTAACAGAATCACTATGGAGCTTGTTGCTTCAAAAGCACGCTCAAATGTTGAGGAGGTTGTGTTATGGTGTTTTCATTCTAGTTTTCTTAATTCAAAGAATTTTTAGATGCATTCATGTTCTAGGGTGTGGATCCTCTTCCTCTAATGTTGGCTTGCTCATTGGGCGGTGTACGGAACTCTCATAAGTTTTGTTAAGTAAAAAAATCAGATTTTTTGGGAGACAAATATGATCAAGTATTGTACTCCTGTAAAAAGTTTCGTCAAGGAATGACTTTCATGGTATTCTGGCTGGAAAAGACAAATTGAACGATATATACAAGCTATGATTCACGCTATTTGTCCTTGAAAATTTGTTATTTTTGCCCTGAAGTCAACGCGAGTAATTCCTTGGTGAAACTTTTTATTCGAGTGCAATAGTTGATACTATTAAAAGATTCAGTTTTTTTTGAATTTTTTGTATTTACTAAATTATTTTGTGTATATAGGATGCGCTGGCCCGAGTGCACCAGGGTATTCCCACATTGTGACCCACTTCCCAAATACAATACCATGCACAGTTTATTCTACTTCCTCCATCACAAAATAAGTGCCCCAACTTTATTAGACTTTAATATAACTTTGTAACAATGTTTGTACAAAATCGAGACACTTATTTTCGGACAAATGGAGTATGAGTTTAGAAATTCCATGACAAGATGATGGAGGAGTGGGAAATAACGAGATAGTAGTAGACTGGTAGTCACATGTTGGAGAGTCACATTTTATAGAGGAGAGATGGTAGAGAAACTATCGCTGCCATTTTTCTGCCAATCCCCAACTTATGAAGAAGTAAGATTATCCATCAAGTTGCTTGCGACACAGTAGGCTCTCTTTCTTGTATCAAGAGCCATGGAGTTCTCCATTGGTGAATCATTTTATCCCTCCCTAGGGATTATCTGGATGTGATAGCCCTCCGGAAACACAATCTCCGATACGCGTTGTACTTCGCCACCTTTTATCTCCTTCCATCTGCCCAAGGGTCGGCCGCGAAGGAACAAAGTTTGTTCAGTGTAGTCATATGAATTCCTAGTACTGAGATCGTAGATTTTTTACACAACAGTTACCTGTACTTTGTCACCAGTGTGTGAAGGAAGAGAGCGATCTGAATCCTGCTGAACTCTGCTCCCACACAGAGCCTTATGCCCCCTCCGAATGGCATGAAGTTCTTCAGCAGGGTGCTCTTCTTCGACTCATCCTGCAGATTTCTATTAGTTGATTTATGTTTCTGAAAAAAATATTAGTTCGTTTATGCGTCAGGGGAGAGTGGTCGAGGAATTGTGTCACCAACCTGCCACCTCCATGGGTTAAATGTCAACGGGTCTTTGAACAACTCTGGGTTCAGATGGACAGCCATGGGGCTGATCATCACCAGCCAGCCGGCCGGAATAGTGTATCCTGCGTCAGGAAAGAATTGTTGGTCAATTAACTAGCACAACTTGACGCAGTGCAAAATAATATTTTGGGAAGATGATGAACTGTCTATGCTAAGAGTACCTTTCACTTGCACGTCCGTTAGTGTTTTCCTGAATATTCCAGGGGCCACGTTACTGACGCGAGCTATCTCATTGGTAACCTGCAGAGAACGTTGGCTTGAGTATCAGTGTGCATGGAGAAACTGTTTCTATGCTCCAACTTGTAATAAGTCAGTCTAGTTATTGTTCTAAGAATAAGCCTAATTAGTTGCTAATTAGTGAATTCAAGGTAGTAATAATGAACTAAAAACCTGAGCAGTGAAAGTCATGGACTTGTACTCTTCCCATGTGATCCCGGACCTGCCATCTTCTCTTTTCTTCAGAATTGCTTCATGCTCCTCCTGCAAGAAGGCACACTTTTTGAACTTATCTGCAGCTACTTTCTTTGTTCTTTTAACCATAAAATTGAAAAAATGTACACGAGTATAGTTGCAGCAAAATCACGCAGCAACAAACACTTTTAGGAGTAAACAAAGCATAACCTTGAGTGACTCCACTACATTGGGGTGGCCGCTGAGGAACTTCATAGCGACCGTGAGCGATGACGATACTGTTGCAAAGCTGGCGAACAATAGGGCGGCCATCAAGTCTACAGCGAATTTCTCGTCCATCACTCCCCTTCCACACTGTAGCTCGTTGACCACCTCGTCAAGGAAATCACTGTGTCGCTTTTCAGGTGCGCTGAGCCTTTCTTTCAGAAGGTCCTTGAGCACCTTCTGCACGTTTTTCCTTCCCTACAGAAGCATCACGACAAAAGATTGTGTTAAGCTTAACTTTATTTGCATCATGTACTGTATTACTGTATGCATCTTCCAGATGCAGAGCTCGAGGGTCATCCTTTTTTTCAAAAAAGAGAACACATCATCAGGAGATTCAAAAGTAACATGGTCACTTTTGACAAGCTCCTCCACTAGTCTTTTTTTTTTTATGTAATTAGGGTGACCCCATATATTCCTAGGTAGAGTCACAATGAGACTTCTTTTATGCACGCACAGCCGATGATATATATAATCGGTCCACAACGGAATTTATTTTGTTCTGTTAATTTCTTAACAGTGCAATTTTTATTTCTTATTTTAGTTCCCAGCGAATTTCATTTGCTCTTTAATTCCTTCCCTTCATGCCTCATATAATTATATCAAAATTTATTCTTTTTTTACTCTTTCCTAATGAAATTTCTTTCTTTAATTCCTTTCTTCATGCCTCGTACATAATAGGGAAATTTATTTATTCGTTCTTTCATTTTTTCCTTTAATTCCTTCCCTTCCTGCCTTATCATTAAGGATGAAATTTATTTCATCTTTTATTCTTTCCTTTAATTCCTCCCCTTTCCACCTCATCATAAGGATGAAATTTATTTCTTATTTTTTCTTCTTTTCCTTCCATGCTCATAACAGCGGAACTTACTCCTCCATTTAACTCGTTTCCTTCATTGAATATTTTTTAACAAAATTTGTTTAACCCGCATAAAAGGATATTTTCTTCTTCTTTCTCAAACAACACGATAGGTAGGTGGATTGATTGTGTGGGTGGACTAATTCCTCATGAGCTGGATTCAAGCCCCACCTGAGAAACTTTATTTTTTGCGGGTTGGCACGGCGCGTACGGAGAGGGAAAAAACAGGACGACGTGTGGGCGGGCTGGGCACGTAGGAAGGATATAGGGCAACGTATAAAACAATTGATTGGACACAAAAGGTGGAAAAACAGTCCTCCCTTTAATATTAGGTAGAGAGTAGAGAAGAGATAGAGAAGAGATAAGTATAGAACATTTTATACCTGTATGCATCTGTAGAATGTTGTCCCAGGGAGATACAACGGGAAGGAGACCAACCCCTGGAAGAAGGCATCGAAGTTCTTCCTGAGTTTCCTGGACTTCTCGGGACCGAACCCAATCAGCTTCTTGGCCGTGAGGTCAAAGACCATCTGCATGGAAGGTAGGCAAATGGCAAAAATGTACAAGGCGCAAAAACATTCCCCCATTCTAAAATACAAGGCGCAAAAATATACACGTATACCACTAAAGTAACCACGCACTCTTGTATATTCTGATTACATAGTGATACTTACGTTGGCCACGGCGTCCTTGACCTCGATGGCAGGCTCCGCGGCCCACGACGCGAGGCTGTGCTTCACGTTGCGGTCCATCTCGGCGAGGAGCACGTCCCTGAGGCTTTCTAGGCCGAAGAGCCTGGACGCGAAGCTGCGGATGTACTTGTGGAAGGAGCCGTCGTAGGAGGCGATGCTCTCCTTGCCGAAGATGTTGTTGGTGGTGTCCGGGTACCAGCTCCGGAACAGCTTGCCCTCCTGCTGGAAGATGAAGCGGTTCACCTCCGCGTCCATGGACACCACCACCGGCTGCCCCACCAGGCTCGTCTTGAACACCGGCCCGTACCTACACTCAGTTGCATGGAATCCTTCTCTTTATTAACTCACTGCTGCTTAAACTAATCCGAGTGTGATATTATAATGACCCTCGCCGTTTGCTTAAGTTAATTACCTTTTCAGCCTTTGCTTGTAGAAGACCGGGACGTCGAGGGATGGGCTTGGCTTGAAGAACTGGAAGGTCTCGCCGACGAGAGGGAAGCCCATGGATCCAGGAGGCAGCCTCCCGGTGCTGCACGCCGGGTTCATCCACTTGTACACGCAGTGCGCGAGCCACGCCGCTACGACGACGGCAAGGCCGCAGAGGGATGCAAAGGGCACCTGCGAGTAGCCTTCCATGTTGAAGCTACAGTGTACCTCCCTGGATCTGGATCTGGGATTTCTGCTTCGCACGAATACGGAGGGTGGCCTTGGACCGTGCTTTATATTGTGTGCAGGTGCTGTCAACCCTCGAGGCCGCGATGCTTGGCTCTAAGATTTTTGTCCGGCTCACCGGCTGACATCCTTCACTGGATACAAACAGAAATGCACCTTTCGAATTTTGAAGGAAAAAAAAAGACTCTTAGGCCTTATACAATGGGAAATGCTTAGTCAGGTGCTTAGAAAAATAAACCAGATTTTTCTAAAGCACCGGTGCCTATTTCTATAGGAGAGACGCTTAGTTAAGCGTCTACCCTGTACAAATAAGCACCGGTGTTTAAGAAAATCCTGATTTATTTCTCTAAGCACCTCTCCTAAGCACCTCCTATTGTACAAGGCCTTAGCGCCACTGGTATGAAGCCGCCAGAAAAAGGGGAAAATAATCGGGAAAGCTATTTTCCTTGCCGTTTCCGCATGGCCTTAATTAGTGGGATTTAATTGTTTGGATCTCTTAATTGACCCGGTTTATTCCTCTGGGCATTAATAGCATGCTTTAATTCTCCCGTATCTTAATGATTTCTTAATGGCATGATTTAGAGGATGCTTGGATACATTTTAGTCCCATGACTAAAAGTACTGGGACTAAAACTTGTTAGCCTCACCCATGCTTGGATCCAAATACTAAAGAGACTAAAATCAAGTTATTGAGCATTTATTATCCTCCAAACCATCCAATCCGAAACTCGCATGTGTTAAAGTAGAGGAATTAAATGAGGAGAGAGAGGGCTAATACACATTTTAGTAGGTTTCCTATGACTAAAAAGTTTTAGCCTCAAAACTATTCCTAGCCTCTCTTTAGTCAGGGGTGCTTGGAACTTTAGCCTCTAAAAGAGACTATTTTTAGTCAGACTAAAAATAGTCCCTTGGATCCAAGCACCCTCTTACTTCTCCCGTACCTTAATTGGCGTGTTTAATGAGCTCCTAATTAATACTGCCATTTAAAGCCTGTCATTTTTGTGCCAAGTCGAAAATTATGCGTGTGTCATAGAGGAATTGAACTCTTGCCCTCTCCATTCTATCCAGACAAGACTAACCAACTCCGCTAGCAAGTGGGTATGTATTCCTTCCAACTAAACTTTTACTTGGATACATGTAAATTTTACTTGGATACAAGAATTTTTGTTGTTGAAACTTGCCGCCGGTACTTTCTGTATAAATAATTAAATATCACGGTAATTTACGCATCACATGTCTGATAACTTACGTGCAAACACAATGATACCTTTGACCCAGACGAGAAAAGTTCTTGACTTGGCACGAAAATAGCATGATAACATACGCATCATAGACTAGATGACTTAAGTACAAACATCACAGTAACTTTTGATCCCAAAAAATCTTGTTAAAACACACCTCGATAACATCCACGTAAACATGATAACATACATACAACAGACCTAATAATTTTGGTACAAACACCATGGTAATTTTACCCTGGAAAAAGTTATTGAAAACATAGTCCACTAGAAAATATACTCCCGGTAACTTTTATGTGAATAGCACGGTAACTCACATATCGTAGACCTGATAACTAATGTATCCCAGTCTTTGTTAAATTTGGTGACCAGGTGGGGGGAGGGTGGTTGATGAAATATACCTTGGTAACTTTTTGTGTGAATAGCATGATAACTCACACATTGCAGACTTGATAACTTATGTGCCCAAGTCCTGATAAATTTCGCGACGGTGGTGAGGGGTGAGGGAGGGTTGGTGATGAAATATACCTCCGGTAACATTTTTTGTCAATAGCATGGTAACTCACACATTATAGACCTGATAACTTAGGTATAAACAACTCGGTAACTTAAGACCCGAATAAAAAGTAATTAAAACACACCCCGATTACTTCTGTGCAAATAGCATGATAATGTATGCATCCGGAGCTGATAATTTAGGTATAAATATCACGGTAAATTTGACCCAGGGGAAAGAAGTAGTTGAAAACACATCTTTGTCACTTCTGTATAAATAACATGTTAATATACATATAACATAACTGATAACTTTACGGTAACTTTTGACCAAAAAAGCGATCAAAACATGTCAACATGAGATCTAGTTTCGAAGTTCTCATTGCGATGTATTTTTTATGTGAAAACGATTTCTCAATCAAAAACGACAGTTTGAGCTATAAAACATTTTTTACATTTTCGAAATAGCGAAAATTTACAATGGCATCAGGTTTCCTATGCTCTACTGCATTGGCATGTGGAGAGAATGTTGGAGGAGCCATTTTTATGCCCCGGTAATTTCCATGTAAACATGATGGTAACTGGTGTATCACATAGGTGATAACTTATTTAGTCTAAGTCTGATAACTTTTGACCCGAAAAAAGCCATCGAAACATACCAACATGGGATCTAGTTTCGGAGGTCTCGTCGCGGCGAATCTTTTATGTGAAAACGATTTTCAATCGGACCAACGGTTTGAGCTACAAAACATTTTGAAAATTTATTTCTAATGGAATCTTTGATGACATCATCTTTTCTTTTTATCTACATGGATGCATTGTTAATTTTCAATATGTGTGCTTCATGCAAACGGAGTGCATGCGAGATTGCAGCGCAACACTGCATGCGAGATTGCATCGAGATGTAGTGGTCGTCCGCACCTGTCGCTAACTTCTAGCCGACTGGAAGTTAGTCGCGTCCAAAAATAATACAGTACAGACGCATATTTATTTTGAGATTGACGAAATCATCACACACGTCTTTGTAGTCAACGGAACGTCTCCTCCCAATGAACGCATACCGCCGAAGAGCCTGTAATATCCAAAAAATGCGACCATCAATGCCAAATTTAGGACTTGAACCCTCTATCATGGAAAAAGATAAGTTTTGATTTTACTACCATACCATCCTAGTGTACCCTCTATCATCACCGTTCATTTTTGTATCAAAGTTCATGCATCCAAGTTTCTATTTGGTGTTTCTCCCAAATAAGAGAACATTTGAACTTGAAACTTTACAGATCAACACCGCACAAGTACTATCATGTGCAGAAAGTTTTTCGGAACTTTTTGCCCAAAATAATCTATATTTGATGTTTCTCCCAACTACTAATACAACAATTATATTTGTTTCTCATGTATTTCGTAAAGATAAATTCGATTTATTTCTCACATGAAAGACAATACAAAATTGCAGCCGGAATATGAACATCACATTTGCAGAATTGAACCAAACAATTAACTGAAGACGACAACTAATTAACAAAATAGTTAATAAGTGAGCATCACATTGCATGACATATAGAATATATACACTAGAGCAACAGATTACATGGTAAAATTAGATAGCACAATTCACTAGAATTTGTGAAGGAAAGGCACGAGCAACACACGCAACGGGTAAACCGAGCATGCTTAACTGGCATAGCTAGCAAATGGCAAGGTGCTCCTCCAAGATCTAGGGGTCGACACGAATGGCAGCCATCGCGACCTCATCCGCCCGTGCGGCCGCGATTTGCTTCTCCGCTGCCAAATTGTAACATCCCAAAATTCTAAATTTTGGAATGTTATAATAAATAGATAGATTTGACTGATTGTTTGATTGTTGTGTGCTTGAGTGAGTGAATTCGAAACTTTTTGAAAGTTAAATGAGAGGGAATAAAAGGACTTTCCCAAACTTTCATCTTTGCTTTCTGACTTCCGTGAATTCAAATTCTTTTCACCACAAAACCCTTGAGCGAAGATGATATGACTTCTTCCATTTAATTAAATGAAAGGGTATTTGAAAATAATTGAATCTCATTTGGAAATATTTCATAAACTTCATGCAGCTCAATGATTTTCATGAGAGAAGATAAAATGACTTCTTCAAATTATATGAAATATGAGTTGGGAGTTTCAAAGAATTGAATTCAAAGTTCTCTTGAATTTATTTTCAATTTGGAGTTATTTAAGTTTTATTCAAATTATTTTTCTCAAAAAAATAAATATATGGAAATTAGGGTAACATGATTCCCTACAACAGATAATTGGAGAAAAATAAATTTGAGTTCATTTTGGTATTTTTAAAATGATTTCTGTTGGATTTTAGTAGGGCAGTATCACTCTTTGATTATTGGCATTTGTGTGGATTTTATTTTACTCTATAAAAATGTCCACCTTGTAGGAAATCTTTTTTTGAAAATTTTGATATATTATATGCCTATATAATATTTTCATTTAATTGGTTTTTATTATATTAATTGTGTGGAAAATGTTTAAAAAAAAGAACTTGTGGACCGACCGGGCCGCCCCAGCCGGCCAGGCAGGCCACGGCCCAGCCGGCCCACGCGCCCGCACCGCCGCCTCCGACTCCGGGAGGAGTTCGCCGCCCGCACGCCTCCCGAGCGCCGCCGCCGTGCCGTCTCCAGACTCCCCTTGCCCCTCCTCCACGCCACCTCCTCCCCTCTCTATAAATCCGGAGCCCCGGGCCCCGTTTCCCTCTCTGCCAGCGCCGCCTTTCCCCGCATCTCGCGCCGCCAGCGAGATCCTCCGAGCTCCGCCCGAAGCCGCCCCTCTCGCCGCCGACGACCACCGCCGTCGCGACCACCGCACCCGCCGCCCAGGGCCGCCCCTCCCCGACGCCTTCGCCGCCTCCCGCGACGCCCGAGCCACCGTCCCTGAGTTCACCGGAGCCGCCCGCCGTCTGCCGTTCGCCGTCCCGTTTCACCGGCGGTTTTCTCTGCCTAAAACACCGAACCGGTAAAACCCGTAAACCCGCCCGGTTTTTCTGGTTTAGATCGGTTAATTTTTTTAGGTTAAGTTATTTTGCGAACATTCACTGGTTAGGTATACTCAGCGAACGATTTTTGTTCTTTAGCGTTCTGTAACGAACATTCGCCATTTAGATTTTTCTTTTTCTTTTTAGATTTCGGCTAGGGACCTATCTGTGATTGTTTTTCTTACAGATTAGTCCCTCTATTTCAAACCTTCGTAACTTTTTACTCGTTTGTCCAAATCCAACGAAACCAATGCCTACTTCTTCGTTATGATCTCCTCTATCTAGTAATCCAACTCAAACATGTTTTTGAAAGTTTAAAATTTGAATTAGATCAGATTTGAATTTGAATTTCGTTTGATCATAACTTGAGTTTTATAACTCCGTTTTAGTTGATTCTTTTTGCAAATCAAAGCTCTTCACCTAAACTTTCTGATAAGGCCAAATTCACATAATTTTGGTACTGTTAGAAATTGTTTTATGTTGCAAGAGTTATTTACTTGGTTCTGATGTTTTCCGAATCGTCTTCTTCGTTCTTCTCGACCTTTTGAGTGATTGCTTATGTGTGGTTACTATTGCTTGCTTATGATAGATTGACCGGAGTGTGACGAGTAGATCTATCAAGAGATATGAGTGTGAATCGTCTTCATCAACATTGCAGGCAAGTTCACACTTTGATCATACCTTTTACTACCCAGTTTTATTGCATTAGATCAATCCTCAAACACTGCATGATTAGGATCTAATTTAAATTGTGGGATGAGAAGTAGTTGAGGTAGTACCTATTACCTGTTTATTTATGAAACCTTTGGGAGTTACTTCTACGTTTGCTTATTATACCATGGTATGCTAGTAGACGTGGATTTGGTGAGTGATATCCATGACAGATGTGAGATTGTTAATTAATGGTTTATCTAAGGTGGCAACTTAAACACACATCTGGGTGGATTGAGGTACCTGGGTATTCCAGGATTGCCTGTCTAGGTACCTGGGTACTCCAGGATTGCCTGTTTTTTTATGGACCGCCACCCAGGCTTAAAGGGATCATGAGATTATTCACACTAGAAACTTCCGTGTGCAGCCACAAGCCATTATGGGCTCTGGCATAGTTGACTAAGTTGTGTTAACTCTTACAGTGGTAGACTAGCAGATGTAGGGGATGTAGCTGTACCGGTCTACCCATCGTAAGGTGCAAACGCTTCTGAAAGACTATGTCTCGGTCATCCGTTTCTCAAACACCATGTAGTGCGAGAAATCAAACGGAGGCGATCGAGTCTTGTGGGGAAAAGTGCGCAAACCTCTGCAGATTGTACAAACTAATCATGATTAGCGGTGTCCCCGGTTATGGACATCTTGAGTATCTAGTTCTTGGATTATCCTGTTGATCCCATCATGTTACTTAAATAACTTTGTTGGGTTTTAATGATGATACTTAATTGGGATTGAGAATGCTGTCAACCATTCTCAATGTTTAACAACCACCATGATAGTTAAATAAAATTTATTCCTTTGCAGTAGGGAAAAATTGGCTTTTCGCAAAAACATTATAACCATAGAGCTTTTCCACCAGCCATATATGCATGTAGTGATAGCCATTGTTCATCATTTTCTCTATGGTGTGAATTTGCCAGTACATTCAATGTACTGAACCGTTTCGGGCTGCAACGTCTCATGTTGCAGGTTGCTTACGACGAGTAAGTGATACGTTAGGGTTACGATTTCTACACTCAACTTTGCCGTTGGTGTTGTTGGGAATGCACAACCTTGTTGCTTCCGCTATATTTGGATTGAGGTAAGAGTATTTATGTTACTTTATACATGTGATGTACCTCGGTTATAAATCCTTTGAGTACTGTGTGTGTCAGCATACCGATCCAGGGATGACACTTAAGCACAGAGACTTGATCCATTCGGGTCGGGTCGCTACACAAATGCTCCTTGAGATCCTGGCTATACTGCGTGAACCATAGCTTAGGGCGGTGCTTATTTGGTTGAGGGGTCGGTGATTTGGGTGGAAGGTGTCACGCCAGCGGTAGGGGCATGTGGGGTGTGGAAGGAGGAGGAGGATGGGGGTCGGGCATGGATTACCTGCCGGGATAGACGAGGCCGAGCAGCGTGAAGGAGGGTCGCCGACGAGGAGGCGGTGCTTGAAGCAAGGAGTGAAGGTTTCAACTTGGAAAGGAAGGCGGAAACAGGGAAAATGTGGCTTTTGGTAAGGGGGAGGGGCAGGGAGGTAGATATTTCCGCGGAAGCCGAAAATTTGGAATCGCTTCAGCGAAAAAACTGGCGCGCAAAGTGTCATCAGACACGTTCCCTTATTCAGAACTGTGTACGATATGTGGACATCACAAACGATTCAGATAGCTTAACCCGTGTGTGATGAGTTTGAACGTCAAAAAATTTGGTTCGAATTTCCCTGGTTATAGTGGTCATCCACGTCATTGCATAATTTGGGTACACAAAGGAGACTACAGCACACCCACACTTCTAAATCGAGCAAGTTTAGCAATTAAACAGAGTTAGCTGACCTAAACATTACTCTAACAAATTAAAGACCGGTGCTCATAATTAAACAAAACAAAGAGTACTACGACGGCTGGTGCTCGTCGATCTCCGCCGCCGCCTTCATGTCCAGCTCGCACCCAATGGTCTCCTGGGGAAGGGGCTCCATGGCATCCATCACACCATACTCGGCAAGCATCTCGCCATCCGCGTCCGCCATCTCTTTGGAAAAGGCCGCCACGAGCTGGGCATCGGCGGTCGTGATCTGGGCTTGGACGGGCTCCATAGTCGCAAGGTCTGCGGCGGAGGAACGGACAGCTGCTCGAACACTCTCGGCGATTGCCAACTCTTCGGCCGTGGGTTGCCGACGGTTGTCGGAGAAGCTTCGTTTGATTTATGCGGTGACCGCCATGAGCTGGGCATGGGCGGCCTCGACATTGTCGTGGGAGGCCTCCATCAGGGCTAAGGCCACCGCTGCGGAACGGACATCTACTGTGTTGCACTCGCCAGTTGCTATCCCCGAGGCAGATGTTGCTGCCACCACCTGAGAAGCAACAACGGCTGTTTAGGCTGCCTTGGCCGCCCGGTCGCAGATTGCGGCCACACTCATGCACCTTGTTAGCATGCGCATGGCGGCTGCAGCCGCGCTCTCGCCAGAGTGGGCCACCGAAGTTGCCCTCATGACGCGGGTCCACATGCCCATCTTTCACCGGCGACGATTGAACAATGAAATGATATTTGGGAGCGAGCTAGTGTGCTTGAGATGCCAGCTGTGGACTGTAGCGACGCACCTTCTCGCGTAAGCCATAGGCGTACTATACACCGACGGTGCTCTAGGATATTTTGTGCTACATCTCACACGGTTGGTGATAATAAACTGTGTGGGATCTACTTGATTTTTCATCTTGATTTGAATTACATAATGGGGTCACAACGGCAATGGACGGTGTTTGAATTGCTAGACCTTTTATCTGAAGTGAACATGCAACTATATGTGTGTCATAAAAGAATTGGAATTATTCAGGGTTTGTTTGAACATTTTACACATTAAATTGGTTTTCTAGCCATTTCAGGTGCACAATTCAAAATTAAACTAAATGCACATGCTCCGATGCACCAACATGGGTTGTAAAATCATATGTGTATGCATGGGTTTATGCTTATGTCCCATGCAAGAAATGGGGATAAAATTCGAACACCACGACACCGTGGCTCTCCGGCAAACGTCGACGTACTTGCTTTTATAATTCTAGTAAATCCAAAATTCATCCGAAATTCACGAAACTTGGCATGCTATCATGGAGCGGCATCAACATGCCGTGGTAAATTTTTTGTCCCATTTGGGGCAGGCTTGGGTATAAGCTTCTCATAAACCAACGCTTCTCACAACAAGTGTCATGGTTTCGGTTGGGAAAGTTTCACCTTTCTGGACGAAACGATATCTGTTGCGTATTCTCAATTTCAAATTTTTTTCCTACTGTCAACATAGAACAATAGGAGTGTTGTGTCAATTTTCGGGATTTTTCGGGGTTCGCTTGGACATTTTTATACATTAACTGAGTTTTTATGCATTCATGTGCATAATTCAAATTTGAACTACAGGCACATGCTCTAATGCATATAAATTAGTTGAAATTCAAATATGTGTCCTTGGTTGCATGCTTAGGTCCCATGCAAGAAATGTGGATGAATGTCAAACACACCCTGCCACCGTCACTCGGCCGCAAACATTGAGATACCTGGTTTTTAAATTCTAGTAAATCCAAAACTCGTCTGAAATTCATGAAACTTGGCATGCTATCATGGAGCGGCATCAACATGTCGTGGTGATTTTTTGTCCCATTTGGGGAAGGTTTGGGGATATGCTTCTCACAAACCAGAGCTTCTCACAACAAGCCTGATGGTTTCAGTAGGGAACGTTTCACCTTTGGGGATGAAACGATATCCATTGCCTCTTATTGCTTTCAAAAAAATTCTCGTGTGAACGTAGAGCAACAGGAGTGCTGTGTGAATTTTTGGGATTTTTCGGGGTTCGTTTGGACATTTTTTATGCATTAATTGAGTTTTCAATGCATTCATGTGCGTAATTCAAAATTGAACTACATGCACATGCTCTAATGCATATAAATTGGTTGAAAATTCAAATATGTGTCCTTGGTTGCATGCTTAGGTCTAATGCAAGAAATAGGAATGAATGTCAAACACCCTGCCACCGTCACTCGGCCGAAACATTGAAATACCTTGTTTTTAAATTCTAGTAAATCCAAAACTTGTCTGAAATTCATGAAACTTGGCATGCTATCATGGAGCGGCATCAACATGCCGTGGTAAAACTTTTGTCCCGTTTGGGGCAGGTTTGAGTATATGTTTCTGACAAACAAGAGCTTCTCGCAACAAGCATGATGGTTTCGGTAGGGAACGTCCCACCTTTGGGGACAAAACGATATCCATTGCCTCTTATTGCTTTCAAAAAATTCTCGTGTCAACGTAGAACAACAGGAGTGTTGTGTCATTTTTTGTGATTTTTCGGGGTTCATTTGGACATTTTATGCATTAAATGAGTTTTTAATGCATTCATGTGCATAATTCAAATTTGAACTACATGCACATGCTCTAATGCATATAAATTGGTTGAAAATTCAAATATGTGCCCTTGGTTGCATGCTTAGGTCCCATGCAAGAAATGGGAATGAATGTCAAACACCCTGCCACTGTCACTCGGCCGCGAACATTGAGATACCTGGTTTTTAAATTCTAGTAAATCCAAAACTCATCTGTAATTCATGAAATTTGGCATGCTATCATGGAGCAGGATCAACATGTCATGGTAAATTTTGTGTCCCATTTGAGGCAGGTTTGGGTATATGCTTCTTACAAACCAGAGCTTCTCACAACAAGCATGATGATTTTGGTAGGCAATGTCCCACCTTTGGGGACGGAATGATATCCATTGCCTCCTATTGCTTTCAAAAAATTTCTCGTGTCAACATAGAACAACAGGAGTGTTGTGTCAATTGTTGTGACTTTTCGGGGTTTGTTTCGACATTTTTATGCATTAACTGAGTTTTCAATGCATTTATATGCATAATTCAAATTTGAACTACATGCACATGCTCCAGTGCATATAAATTGGTTGAAAAATCAAATATGTGTCCTTGGGTGCATGCTTAGGTCCGATGCAAGAAATGGGAATGAATTTCAAACAACAAGGCACCGTTGATTGCCGGCAAAACATTGAGATACGTTGTTTTCAAATTCTAGTAAATCCAAAACTTGTCTGAAATTCATGAAACTTGGCATACTATCATGGAATGGCACCCGTCATGCTGTGGTATTTTTCGTGTCCATTTTGAGAGAAGGTGCACTCGTATAACAGCCAACAAAGGCATTTTGAAAAAATAGTTGCCACTTTAATATCTCAAACATTTGTATAATTCAAACCGTGTGCGTTCTGTTAACCATTCACGTGACGCCATGTGTCTTGGTTTTAATGGCTATAGGAGGTGCCGTGTGGACAGCTACTTGACCTTGACTGAATGGGAGGCGTGCGAGCACAGTCCGGTGCGCAGGCTGACCGGGAGGCGTGCAAGCTGTCCTCCAATGCGCAGGCTCACCGGGAAGCGTGCGAGTTGTACGCTGTGCAGGCTCACTGGGAAGCGAGCCCTTTGACTTCCATGGCCGCCCACCTTCCTCTCCATTAATGGTGCCTGAGCCGCTGCTTAATACGGGCGGCCTTCCTGTTCGCCTCCCATTCTCCTCCCTCCCACATACCTCCACCAACGCCATGGCACCAAAGGATCATCTGCCACTAGTCTTCAAGTTTGGTGCAGTCGACTCCGAGCCGGAGGAGATAGAAAATAAGGAGGAACGGGGCCTCATGGACATGGCCCAGAACGAGCTGGTTGTGGCGGTTGCTACCCCCACTCCCGTCCCAGCTCCCATCCCCGCGCCCGCGCCAGTGACCATCCCCGTAGCATTGACGGGCTGGTCGCCGAGCACTATCACAGAGCTGGAAGCCGTGGGCGTCAGCGAGGTCAACGCGGACCCGCGCGAGCTCGTGTACATGCCAGTGCCAGCGCCCGTGCCCGTGCGCGCCCCTCCACCCACCGCGGCGCCGGTCCCCGTGCATTTGGCTGCACCCGCCGCGCCCGTGCCTGTGCGCGCGCCCCCCTCAACGGCACGGGACGCCGCTGTCGACCGCTACCTCTCAGCGCCGCCAGCTGCCGTCCTCCCGCGCCCTGCCCGTCGATCCGACATGATGTTTGATTTACAAGTGAAGAACATTATGTGCTGCATTGAAGACTTCAACAACGGCGTCCCGGAGGACGACAACGACAATGATGGCGCGGCATGCTGCTTTCACCACCATCGGAAATAGTTTTTTTCTTGGGTTTAATACTGTATCTTGATCATATGAATATAAATTCGTAGTATGACTGAATGAAAGATATGGTTTGAGCGAACTTGCTTTTTTCTCTCTTAATGTATAGACTTATCAAACGATTTTATTTTGAAAAAACGTCAATGGTTTTTAAAAACAAAACACTCCTCACAAACGTTTTAGTTAGAACACCCGTATGCAAACCGACAGCTTCCCCAGGAAGCCAAGGGAAAATGTGCCGAGCAGGAGTTGTGCATCACTTGATCGCAAACGTTTTAGATAGAACATCTGTATGCAAAGTGAGAGCAGGATTTGTGCATCTCTTTAATGCAAACGGTTCTTTTGGATGGCCCGTGTGCAACCACTTACAAACAATTTGGGTATGTTGCCATTTGTCAAACTGGAAAGATTGATATTTGTCGATCTAGTAACATTGCCATTTGTTAACCTTGCAACACTGCGATTTGTCAAAATATGAAGCTAAAAATCACTAGCAGTATCTAATTTTTGCAACTAAAATTCAGTAATTAAGCATCGATTTCATTCATAGATTAAGCAGTCATTCTTCATTTATACGAACAGTTCAACTCGACAGCTGAACCGACCAAACTTTTTCCCAGTTGTTGCCAACCATGTACTGAAATAGCTAGTTCAACTATATATACTAGCTAATTTTAAGTACGTTGTACAGTTCCACCACATCTATAGTCAGATGAACTGAACAAAATAGCCCCTAAATACTACTACTACTGCGGAGGGGCTTTGTACTACTTCCGATTGCCTCTCCTCTGCCGAGCGCGCTCAGTAAGAGGCAGAGGAGGAGGAGCCTACCGACAAGCTGGGTAACCGCAATACGGTGCATGCCGCTGCTGCAGCTTCAACGACGCTCACCTTGAACGCCCTCTACCGCTCCAGATGACCCCTCTTGAAGCGGTAGTTCTCCTCGTAGATCTCCTGATTCCTCGCCTCTGAGGTGGCGTGTGCCGCGTCCACAGCGATGGTAAGGCCCTTTGCGTGCTTGATGAGGCGCTCCTCCTCCTCCTCCCGCAGGAACTTGGTGTAGCGCGCAAGGTCGCTGACGCATGTGCAGGCATCCACCTCCGCCTCCCGCCTTCGGGCGGCGGTGGAGGAGCGAGTGATGACCCTGGCAGTCGACGGTGGGTTGGCGGCCACTGCGGCCGACGATGGGGTGGTGGCCATGACAACCACCTCCCACTTTCGGGCCGAAGTGGCGGAGCGGGTGATGGCCATGGTGGCTAGCAGTGGGGTGGCAGCCACGATGGCCACCTCCCGCCTTCGGGCCGCGGCGGCGGAGCAGGCGATGGCCCTGGCTTTCGACGATGGTGTGGCGGCAACGGCGGCCGGCAACAGCTGCCGACGGGCGGCGGCGGCGGAGCGTGTGGTGGGTGTTCCGCGCACACCCAACAGGGACGCCACATGCATTACACTACGCCGGGGACTGCGCCGCCGCCACGGTGTAGCCTCCCAGCTGGAGCTGTCCTCTGATGATGGCAGAGTGGCTGAGCGATGATTACGGACCGGTGCCATTCGTGATTGCGGGAGAAGCAGACAAGGTAAGCTACAGGGAGGGAGGGGAAAATGCGACGCAGGACTCGCCGGCCGTGAGGGTTTATATTGTTGGGGAACGTAGTATTTCAAAAAAAATCGACGATCACGCAAGATCTATCTAGGAGAAGCATAGCAAAAATCGTGGAGAGTGTGTCCACGTACCCTTGTAGACCAAAAGCGGAAGCGTTTAGTAACGGGGTTGATGTAGTCGAACGTCTTCGCGATCCAACTGATCCAAGTACCGAACGTACGACACCTCTGCAATCAGCATGAGTTCAGCTCGGTGACGTCCCTCGAACTCTTCATCCAGTTGGGGTTGAGGGAGAGTTCCGTCAGCATGACGGCGTGGTGACGGGGATGATGAAGTTACCGGTGCAGGGCTTCGCCTAAGCACTACGACGATATGACCGAGGTGTGTAACTGTGGAGGAGGGCACCGCACACGGCTGAAAGATCAACTTGTGTGTTCTAGGGTGCCCCCTGCCCCTATATATAAAGGAGGGAGGGGAGGCCGGCCGGCACTAGGGGCGCGCCCAAGGAGAGGGAGTCCTACTAGGACTACTAGTCCTGGTAGGATTCCTCCACAAGGAAGAGAGGGGGAAGGAAGGGGAGGGAGAGGGAGTAGGAAAGGGGGAACCCCACCTTTCCCTTGTCCAACACAGACTGCTAGGGGGGGGGCGGCCTGCCCTGGCGGCCCTCCTCTCTCTCCAACAAGGCCCATGGTGGCCCATCAGTTCCCCTGGGGGGGTCCGGTAACCCCTCCAGCACTCCGTTTTTATCTGGAACACTTCCGGTGTCCGAATAATATGGTCCAATATATCAATCTTTATGTCTCGACCATTTCGAGACTCCTCGTCATGTCCGTGATCTCATCAGGGACTCTGAACAACTGCCGGGGAAAAGCTGGCTCCACGAGCACCTATGGGGACAGAGCCCCTTTCGGTTCGGCAGGGGCCGGAGGCCGCGCGAAGAGCAGATCGAGGCGGGGCACGCGAGCGGTTTTTACCCATCTTCGTAGCCCTCCGGAGAGATAATACTCCTACTGCTGCTTTGTGGTTTGTATTGAGTTCTTGCTCGGGAGCGCTGAGTGCTACAGTACACTCAAGCAGCTAGCGAGACCGAGCGTTCTTCTGTTCGTCCTCCCCTCTCCACGTTGTGCATGGGCCTCCTTTTATATGCTCAAGGGGTCTCCAACAGGTGGCAACGTGGGCAAGGGCAAAAATGGAAAGGTGCTGCGGTAGGTACAGCTACCTACATAGTGTATCATACCTAACCCTGACGGCAGGGGACAAGGGCATTAAATGCCTATCTACGTCGCCCAAACAGTGCAGAAAAGGGACCGTCAGGGACGCCACCGTTCGCCACGATGGCGATCTTGTCAGCGTTGTTTGCCACGGTGCACCCCTGGCTGCACAGCCTCCCGCCACATGCGCCTGGAAGGGTCCCAGAGCGACACGTTGATGGATGTGCTGGAGCGCGGGTACAGAGTGGCTGCTTGCCGCGGCAAGCGCCTTGCCGCGGTCGTTGTCTTGTCGCGTCCGGAAGCTTGTCGCTCGCCGGGTCCTGCCGGGACGCGTGGCGCGTCGCGGCAAGTTCCTTGAGATGCCTTGGTTGGCCTTCCCGGCAAGCTCTTCTTGCCAGGGCTTGGTGCCTTGAGTGACCTTCCCGGCAAGCTCCTCTTGCCGGGGCCTTGTCTTCTTGGCTTAGATACTTCGTTCTTGAATGGCTCCAAAGGAACCAAGTAGGTCCAGGGCGGTAACCTGGCAGGCCTTGCCGCGGTGCGCTGCAACTTCCCGTGCACAAGTTCGGGATACTAGGGTACCCCTACTCTAGTACACCGACAGGAGCCCCCGGGCCTGGGCCATACACGGTGCCGAGCACTGTTGGGCCAGGCCCAAAACAGGGCACGGGCACGCGCGGCCAGGGTCACGTCGCATCTGACTCCGTATCCACCGCGCCCTCCCCGAACGGCACGCGTCAATCGCGGCGTCGTGGGAGTAATCGTGGGTGGCCTCTTTATTTGAAAAGGGCGAAACGCCCGCCCCCTCCCTCCTGAGGCATGGAGGCGAGGTCTTCGAGGCGTCCACTCCCCACGATCACGGGGTGGGGAGAGGTCGCCTCATCTGTCGCCTCGGTTCTGCACGGCTTCCACGCGGCTTCCGTGCGCTTGGGGTGGCGAACGGTGGAGGCGGGAATCTGGGCCGTCGCGGGTCGATGCAGCGGTTCGGTCCCAGTTCCCTGCTCCTGCTGTGTCCTGATTAGCTGAGCGGGGCGGCCGAGCCCCCACCCCGTTCCTTTATAAGGGGGGGGGGGGACGGAGGCCCGTATTCTTTCATCTCCTCTTCCTTCTCTTCTGCTCCCTTCTCTCTCATTCGCCATGGAGAAAGGGAACCCTGGTCCTTCAACGGTGGCGGCGAGGGTCGCCGCTAGACAGCACGTCCCTCCCTCTGACGAGAGCCTCCCATCTAGCGCCAAGCTCACCTTGTTCTTCAAAGGCGTGGCGACGGCCCTCCAGCAACTCCGGGAGAGGATCCCAAAGCAGCTGGCCGACGAGTCACGCGAGATCTGCGCGGGAGCTCTCAAAAGGTGCTGATGAAGGTGGCCTTCCGCAACCCAGGCCTCCGCCTCACCAACATCCTCAGGTCCCTGCCGCTGGAAGCTGATCTGGAGGAGCTCGAGACCCTCGTCGCACCCATTGTGGACAAGGTGAGCGGGATCAAGAGGGTTGAGGGCGACCGCGCGGACTAGGCCGCCTATTTTCTTCTTTTCTTGTCGCCGTTGATTATGAAAACAGTCTATTAGAGTCGCGACAAGCTATCTTGTAATATAACTATATTTCGGGTCATGATTGCAATGTTATTCCCTTTACTTGATTCCTTCCTTTGTATGTTTTTGCCCTACGCTTTTAGGGGACTTGCCGGCGTAGGCACCTTTGTCGCGAGCGCTGAGTGCGGGACGTCAGCAGCCTGCTGGCGGTGCCATTACCGACAAGAAACCTTGTCGCGACTAGTCGCAGCTCGCTTAAGTTGTTGAGCGAACTCGAAACAAAGTAAGGGCACGACTCTAGTCGCAGCACACTTAAACTGTTGAGCGAACTCGAAACAAAGTAAGGGCGCAACTAGCCACGAGCTGGTTCCTCCGCGCACAGGTTTTCCATACAAAGCATGGTCGTTCAAGGGAGATAACTTAAAAAAAATCTGATTGCTCAAACTTTGGCAACTTAGCTTTTCTGTTGTTCCGCCGCCGGTTTTTGTTTGCCGGGGCAACATCATCGCTGTCAGATCCTCCTGTTCCTGTATTCTCTCCGGGGAGTTTCCTCCCTTCCTCAGCACGTGCACATCTGTTGGCCAGGGCATACAGCTCACTGACGTCTCTGATCTTGCACATCGCCATCTCCTCCCGCATCCTGCGGTTACGCACGTTCTGGTGGAACACACTGATGACCGCGGCAGGGTGGACGTCTGGGATGTTGCGTTGCACTTGGCTGAATCTCTGGATGTACTTGCGCAAGGGCTCTCCTTCCTTCTGGGCAAGCAGATGAAGATCACTCTCCTGGCCATGAGGTTTGTGGCCGCCTGTAAAGGCGCCGACAAACTGATGGCACAGGTCTGCCCAGGAAGATATGGAGTTTTCCGGCAAGTGCATGAGCCAGGACCTGACGTTGGGCTTGAGCACCAGCGAGAAGTAGTTGGCAAGGATCTTGTCGTCGCACCCCCCAGCAGCTTGCACCGCGATGGTGTATATGCTGAGGAACTCTGACGGATGCAACTTGCCGTCGTACTTCTCGGGTACGTCTGGCTTGAAGTTCTTCGTGCTGGGCCACTGGACTTGCCGCAGCTCAAGGGTGAACGCAGGGCAACCTACCGCGTACGGCAGGTCGCCTGGTTCCCCTGGCGCATGCATGTCGACAGTGGGCCCAACGCGCTTGTCTGACTGACGCCGCGCTTCTCTTCGGCGCTCGATGCGAGTACGAGCGTCTTCTTGCTGTCGTTCGTGAAGAACTTGGCGTTGATCATGGCGAGCTCGCGGATCTGATGAAGCAGTGGATCGCTGTCGTGGCGGACCCGGCGATTCGGCGATCTTGGCCTTCGGGGCGGAGAGTGCACGGTGGTTGCACCCCCACCGGTCTTGTCGCCATCGGCTCGCACCTGGCTGGCTTGCCGCGGCTGCGATGTGGTCGCCTGTCGTGGAGTGTCGCCGTTGGCAAAGCCGATGAGACTCTGAATGGTGGCCCTCCAGTCGTCGATCTTCTTTGATGTTGACAGAATACGCGCCAAAGCTTCCGCTGGAGTGGCGGGTAGCGGTGGCGAATGGTGCGAGGAGCGGGATATGCTCGGACTTCCAACTACGTTAGAAGGAGCAGTATTCCGTCCAGGCGACTGTGCCTCGCTCGCGCCGGCACGTTGGCGCGTATGCTGGCCCGGAGCGTCCCGAGATCCGCCAGCTCGATCTGGGTCCAGCAAGCGTATGGTACCGTGAGTACCACGACGCTGCCGGTCCTGCGCCTCCTGAGATGGGCGCGGTGCGTCTACGGATGCCCGGTCGTCGTGGGAGCCGGCTACGCCGCCGACGGGCTGCGCAGTCTTGTCCTTGGACTTGGTGACATCGTGGGCTCCCTCGTCGACGCCCGTTCTTCCGTCGGCGCCTTCCCCACCAGCCGTTTGCTCCGGCGGCGGTGGATTCGACGCGGACGGAGCAGCCGCCTCCGAAGCCTTCTTCTTCGGCGGCATGTCGATGAAGTCGATGAAGATCTAGCTTGCGCGAACGCTGGATCAGGTTCACACAACCTCGACGCCCCCTACCTAGCGCGCCAAAGATGCCGGGGAAAAGCTGGCTCCACGAGCACCAATGGGGACGGAGCCCCTTTCGGTTCGGCGGGGGGCGGAGGCCGCGCGAAGAGCAGATCGAGGCGGGGCACGCGAGCGGTTTTTACCCAGCTTCGGAGCTCTCCAGAGAGATAATACTCCTACTGCTGCTTTGTGGTTTGTATTGAGTTCTTTCTCGGGAGCGCTGAGTGCTACAGTACACTCAAGCAGCTAGCGAGACCGAGCGTTCTTCTGTTCGTCCTCCCCCCTCCATGTTGTGCATGGGCCTCCTTTTATATGCTCAAGGGGTCTCCAACAGGTGGCAACGTGGGCAAGGGCAAAAATGGAAAGGTGCTGCGGTAGGTACAGCTACCTACACAGTGTATCATACCTAACCCTGACGGCAGGGGACAAGGGCATTAAATGCCTATCTACGTCGCCCAAACAGTGCAGAAAAGGGACCGTCAGGGACGCCACCGTTCGCCACGATGGCGATCTTGTCAGCGTTGTTTGCCACGATGCACCCCTGGCTGCACAACCTCCCGCCACGTGCGCCTGGAAGGGTCCCAGAGCGACACGTTGATGGATGTGCTGGAGCGTGGGTACAGAGTGGCTGCTTGCCGCGGTCGTTGTCTTGTCGCGTCCGGAAGCTTGTCGCTCGCCGGGTCCTGCCGGGACGCGTGGCGCGTCGCGGCAAGTTCCTTGAGATGCCTTGGTTGGCCTTCCCGGCAAGCTCCTCTTGCTGGGGCTCGATGCCTTGAGTGACCTTCCCGGCAAGCTTCTCTTGTCGGGGCCTTGCCTTCTTGGCTTAGATACTTCGTTCTTGAATGGCTCCAAAGGAACCAAGTAGGTCCAGGGCGGTAACCTGGCAGGCCTTGCCGCGGGGCGCTGCAACTGCCCGTGCACAAGTTCGGGATACTAGGGTACCCCTACTCTAGTACACCGACAACAACCTTCGGTCATCAAATCACATAAACTCATAATAAAAATCATCATCGAACGTTAAGCGTGCGGACCCTACGAGTTCGAGAACTATGTATACATGACCGAGACACATCTCCAGTCAATAACCAATAGCAGAACTTGGATGCCCATATTCACTCCTACATATTCTACGAAGATCTTTATCAGTCAAATCGCAGAACAACATACGTTGTTCCCTTTGTCATCGGTATGTTACTTGCCCGAGATTCGATTATCGGTATCATCATACCTAGTTCAATCTCGTTACCGGCAAGTCTCTTTACTCATTCCGTAATGCATCATCCCGTGACAACTCATTAGTCACATTGCTTGCAAGGCTTATAGTGATGTGCATTACCGAGAGGGCCAAAAGATACCTCTCCGATACACGGAGTGACAAATCCTAATCTTGATATATGCCAACCCAACAAACACCTTCAGAGACATTTGTAGAGCATCTTTATAATCACCCAGTTATGTTGTGACATTTGATAGCACAAAAGGTGTTCCTCCGGTATTCGAGAGTTGCATAATCTCATAGTCAGAGGAACATGTATAAGTCATGATGAAAGCAATAGAAATAAAACTAAACAATCATTATGCTAAGCTAACGGATGGGTCTTGTCCATGACATCATTCTCTAATGATGTGATCTCGTTCATCAAATGACAACACATGTCTATTGTCAGGAAACATAACCATCTTTGATTAACGAGCTAGTCAAGTAGAGGCATACTAGGGACACTCTGTTTTGTCTATGTATTCACACATGTACTAAGTTTCCGGTTAATACAATTCTAGCATGAATAATAAACATTTATCATGATATAAGGAAACATAAATAACAACTTTATTATCGTGTTTAGGGCATATTTCCTTCAGTCACCCACTTGCACTAGAGTCAGTAATCTAGTTCACATCACCATGTGATTTAACACCAGTAGTTCACATCACCATGTGATCAGTTCACATAGCCATGTGACGAATACCCAAAGGGTTTTAATAGATTCAATAATCTAGTTCACATCGCTATGTACTAAACACCGAAAGAGTACTAAGGTGTGATCATGTTTTGCTTGTGAGAGAAGCTTAGTCAAGGGGTCTGTCACATTCAGAGCCATATGTATTTTGCAAATTTTCTATGTCTAAAATGCTCTGCATGGAGCTACTCTAGCTAATTGCTCCCACTTTCAATATGTATCCAGATTGAGACTCAGAGTCATCCGGATCGGTGTAAAATCTTGCATCGGCGTAACTTTTTGCGACGAACTCTTTATCACCTCCATAACCAAGAAATATATCCTTAGTCTTCTAAGGATGATTTTTTTGCGAATACGCAAGATGCGTATCTTTTCATTGATAGAAGAAGAGAACAATCATGGGGTTACAACGCTTACAAGGCCATGTACGCACTAGGCATGGTGTACAAGCGAAGCAGCCCAACAGAACGGGGGGTATGCTCAGCCCCATGATACGTCTCCAACGTATCAATAATTTTTTATTGTTCCATGGTATTATATTATCTATTTTGGATGTTTATGAGCTTTATTAAAAACTTTTATATTATTTTTGGGACTAACCTATTAACCCAGAGCCCAGCGCCAGTTTCTATTTTCCCCTTGTTTCAGTGTTTCACAGAAAAGGAATATCAAACGGAGTCCAAATGGAATGAAACCTTCGGGAGAGTTATTCTTGGAACGGAAGCAATCCAGGAGACTTGGAGTACACGTCAGGGAATCAATGAGGAGGGCAC
This sequence comes from Aegilops umbellulata, assembly GCA_032464435.1. Lineage (NCBI taxonomy): Eukaryota > Viridiplantae > Streptophyta > Magnoliopsida > Poales > Poaceae > Aegilops > Aegilops umbellulata. Next base: position 442,100,802 of record CP136055.1, on the reverse strand, counting down.
GAGGCAGGGGGTGCGCCTACCCCCCAGGCGCGCCCTCCACCCTCGTGGGCCCCTCGTGGCTCCCCTGACCGACTTCTTTCGCCTATATATATCAATATACCCTAAAAACTTCGGGGAACATAATAGATCAGGAGTTCCGCCACCGCAAACTCTGTAGCCACCAAAAACCAATCGGGACCCAGTTCCGGTACCCTGCCGGAGAGGGGATGCCTCACCGGTGGCCATACTCATCATCCCGGCGCTCTCCATGATGAGGAGGGAGTAGTTCATCCTCGGGCTGAGGGTATGTACCAGTAGTTATGTGTTTGATCTCTCTCTCTCTCTCTCTCTCTCTCTCTCTCTCGTGTTCTTGAGGTGATACGATCTTGATGTATCACGAGCTTTGCTATTATAGTTGGATCTTATGATGTTTCTCCCTCTCTACTCTCTTATAATGGATTGAGTTTTCCCTTTGAAGTTATCTTATCAGATTGAGTCTTTAAAGATTTGAGAACACTTGATGTATGTCTTGCCGTGCGTATCTGTGGTGACAATGGGATATCACGTGATTCACTTGATGTATGTTTTGGTGATCAACTTGTGGGTTCCTCCTATGAACCTATGCATAGGGGTTGGCACACGTTTTTGTCTTGACTCTCCGGTAGAAACTTTGGGGCACTCTTTGAAGTACTTTGTGTTGGTTTGAATAGATGAATCAGAGATTGTGTGATGCATATCGTATAATCATACCCACGGATACTTGAGGTGACATTGGAGTATCTAGGTGACATTAGGGTTTTGGTTGATTTGTGTCTTAAGGTGTTATTCTAGTACGAACTCTATGATAGATCGAACGGAAAGAATAGCTTCATGTTATTTTACTACAGACTCTTGAATAGGTCGATCAGAAAGAATAACTTTGAGGTGGTTTCGTACCCTACCATAATCTCTTCGTTTGTTCTCCGCTATTAGTGACTTTGGAGTGACTCTTTGTTGCATGTTGAGGGATAGTTATATGATCCAATTATGTTATTATTGTTGAGAGAACTTGCACTAGTGAAAGTATGAACCCTAGGCCTTGTTTCCTAGCATTGCAATACCGTTTACGCTCACTTTTATCATTAGTTACCTTGATGTTTTTATATTTTCATATTACAAAAACCTATATCTACCATCCATATTTCACTTGTATCACCATCTCTTCGCCGAACTAGTGCACCTATACAATTTACCATTGTATTGGGTGTGTTGGGGACACAAGAGACTCTTTGTTATTTGGTTGCAGGGTTGTTTGAGAGAGACCATCTTCAACCTACGCCTCCCACGGATTGATAAACCTTAGGTCATCCACTTGAGGGAAATTTGCTACTGTCCTACAAACCTCTGCACTTGGAGGCCCAACAACGTCTACAAGAAGAAGGTTGCGTAGTAGACATCAAGCTCTTTTATGGCACCGTTGCCAGGGAGGTGAGTGCTTGAAGGTATATCTTTAGATCTTGCAATCGAATCTTTTAGTTTCTTGTTTTATCACTATTTTAGTTTATAAAGAAAACTATACAAAATGGAATTGAGGGTGCCTCATATGCTTCATCTTTTTTATGTCTTCCGTGAAAATAAGGATTTCGATAATTGTGCTCAATTGCTAGAGGAAGAATGCATTAGAATGTTTGGCACTAAATCTTTGAATGTTGAGCATGATTGCAATGTTGTTAGTATGAATTCCTTGAATATCCATGATGCTAATGATATGCAAAGCCACAAGCTTGGGGAAGCTATGTTTAATGAAGATGATATTTTTATCACCCAAGTTTTGATGAGCAAATTTACTATGATGAAAGCATGCCTCCTATCTATGATGATTATTGTGATGACACATATGCTATAAAGAATAACGATAACCATGAAACCTGTCATCTTGATCTTAATTTTCAATCACATGATAGTTATTTTGTTGAGTTTTCTCCCACCACTATTCATGAGAATAAATTTTCTTTTGTGGAGAGTAATAAAATTTCTATGCTTGTAGATCATGAAAAGAATGCTTTATGTGATGGTTATATTGTTGAATTCATTCATGATGCTACTGAAAATTATTATGAGGGAGGAACATATGCTTGTAGGAATTGCAATAATATCAAGTTTCCTCTCTGTGCTTAAAGTTTTGAAGATATGCTTGTTTTGCCTTCCTATGCTAGTTGATTATTGTTCCCATAATTTGTTTGCTCACAAAATACCTATGCATAGGAAGTGGGTTAGACTTAAATGTTCTAGTCATATTCTTCATGATGCTCTCTTTATGTTTCAGTTATTATCTTTTATGTGAGCGTCATTGAAATCATCAAGCATAGCTAGGGGCGTTAAACGATAGCACTTGTTGGGAGGCAACCCAATTTTATTTTAGTTTATTGCTTTTTGGTTCTGTTTAGTAATAAATAATATATCTAGCGTCTGGTTAGATGTGGTTTTATGTTTTAATTAGTGTTTGTGCCAAGTAGAACCTTTGGGAAGACTTGGGTGAAGTCTTTATGATCTTGCTGTAAAAAACAGAAACTTTAGCGCTCACGAGATTAGCTAAAACATTTTACTGGAAAGTGCTATTTAGTTGATTCTTTTTGCATATGATTACTAGATAAATTCCTCAGGTCCAACAATTTATTTCATAATTTTTGGAGTTACAGAAGTATTTGAATGATACAGATTACTAAAGACTGTTCTGTTTTTGACAGATTCTGTTTTCTATGTGTTCTTTGCTTATTTTGATGAATCTATGAGTAGTATCGGAGGGTATGAACCATAGATAAGTTGGAATACAGTAGATATTACACCAATATGAATTTATAATGAGTTCACAACAGTACAGAAGTGGTGATTTATTTTCTTATACTAACGGAGCTTACGAGTTTTCTGTTAAGTTTTGTGTTGTGAAGTTTTCAAGTTTTGGGTAAAGATTCGATGGACTATGGAATAAGGAGTAGCGAGAGCCTAAGCTTGGGGATGCCCAAGGCACCCCAAGGTAATAATCAAGGATAACCAAGAGCCTAAGCTTGGGGATGCCCCGGAAGGCATCCCCTCTTTCGTCTTCATTCATCGGTAACTTTACTTGGAGCTATATTTTTATTCACCACATGATATGTGTTTTGCTTGGAGCGTCATTTTATTTTCTTTTGTTTTTCTTGCTTTTTGAATAAAACACCAAGATCTTAAATTCTTAAATGTTAGAGAGTCTTCACATAGTTAAATAATTATTCGACTACTCATTAATCTTCACTTATATCTTTCAGAGTAGTTTGTCATTTGCTCTAGTGCTTCACTTATATCCTTTTAGAGCACGGCGATGGTTTTAGTTTGAAGAAATAGTTAAACTATCATGCTTCACTTATATTATTTTGAGAGTCCTAAACAGCGTGGTAATTTGCTTTGGTTGTGAATCTAGTCCTAATATGATGGGCATCCAGGAGGGATATAATAAAAACTTTCATATAAAGTGCATTGAATATTATGAGAAGTTTGATTCCTTACGACTGTTTTGAGATATGAAGATGGTGATATTAGAGTCATGCTAGTTGAGTAGTTGTGAATTTGAGAGATACTTGTGTTAAAGTTTGTGATTCCCGTAGCATGCACGTATGGTGAACCGTTATGTGATGAAGTCGGAGCATGATTTATTTTTTGATTGTTTTCCTTATGAGTGGCGATCGGGGACGAGCAATGGTCTTTTCCTACCAATCTATCCCCTAGGAGCATGCGCGTAGTACTTCGTTTCGATAACTAATAGATTTTTGCAATAAGTATGTGAGTTCTTTATGACTAATGTTGAGTCCATGGATTATACGCACTCTCCTCCTTCCACCATTGCTAGCCTCTCTAATACCGCGCACCTTTCGCCGGTATCATACACCCACCATATACCGTTCCCAAAACAGCCACCATACCTACCTATTATGGAATTTCCATAGCCATTCCGAGATATATTGCCATGCAACTTTCTACCGTTCCATTTATTATGACACGCTCCATCATTATCATATTGCTTTGCATGATCATGTAGTTTACATCGTATTTGTGGCAAAGCCACCTTTCATAATTCTTTCATACATGTCACTCTTGATTCATTACACATCCCGGTACACCGCCGGAGGCATTCATATAGAGTCATATTGTTGTTCAAAGTATTGAGTTGTAAGAAAATAAAAGTGTGATGATCATCATTATTAGAGCATTGTCCGAGTGAGGAAAGGATGATGGAGACTATGATTCCCCCACAAGCCAGGATGAGACTCCAGACTAAAAAAAGAGGCCATAAAAAAGGGAGAAAAGGCCAACAAAAAAATGAGAGAAAAAGAGAGAAGGGACAATGCTACTATCCTTTTACCACACTTGTGCTTCAAAGTAGCACCATGATCTTCATGATAGAGAGTCTTCTATGTTGTCACTTTCATATACTAGTGGGAATTTTACATTATAGAACTTGGCTTGTATATTCCAATGATGGGCTTCCTCAAAATGCCCTAGGTCTTCGTGAGCAAGCGAGTTGGATGCACACCCACTTAGTTTCTTTTTGAGCTTTCATACACTTATAGCTCTAGTGCGTCCGTTGCATGGCAATCCCTACTCACTCACATTGATATCTATTGATGGGCATCTCCATATCCTGTTGATACGCCTAGTCAATGTGAGACTATCTTCTCCTTTTTGTCTTCTCCACAACCACCATTCTATTCCACCTATAGTGCTATGTCCATGGCTCACGCTCATGTATTGCGTGAAAGTTGAAAAGGTTTGAGAATGTCAAAAGTATGAAACAATTGCTTGGCTTGTCATCGGGGTTGTGCATGATTTCAATATTTTGTGTGGTGAAGATAGAGCATAGCCAGACTATATGATTTTGTAGGGATAGCTTGCTTTAGCCATGTTATTTTGAGAAGACATGATTGCTTCGTTAGTATGCTTGAAGTATTATTGTTTTCATGTCAATATTAAACTTTTGTTTTGAATCTTATGGATCTGAATATTCTTGCCACAATAAAGAAGATTAGATTGATAAATATGTTAGGTAGCAGTCCACATCAAAAAATTTGTTTTTATCATTTACCTACTCGAGGACGAGCAGAAATTAAGCTTGGGGATGCTGATACGTATCTAACGTATCTATAATTTTTTTATTTTTCCATTCTAATATATTATCTGTTTTGGATGTTTATGGGCTTTATTAAACACTTTTATATTATTTTTGGGACTAACCTATTAACCTAGAGCCCAGTGCCAGTTTTTGTTTTTTCCCTTGTTTCAGTGTTTCGCAGAAAAGGAATATCAAACGGAGTCCAAACGGAATGAAACCTTCCGGAGAGTTATTTTTGGAACGGAAGCAATCCAGGAGACTTGGAGTACACGTCAGGGAATCAACGAGGAGAGTACAAGGCAGGGGCGCGCCTACCCCCCCAGGCGCGCCCTCCACCCTCGTGGGCCCCTCGTGGCTCCCCTGACCGACTTCTTTCGCCTATATATATATCAATATACCCTAAAAACTTCGGGGAACAGAATAGATCAGGAGTTCCGCCGCCGCAAGCCTCTGTGGCCACCAAAAACCAATCGGGACCCTGTTCCGGCACCCTGCCGGGGGGGATCCCTCACCGGTGGCCATCTTCATCATCCTGGCGCTCTCCATGACGAGGAGGGAGTAGTTCACCCTCGGGGCTGAGGGTATGTACCAGTAGCTATGTGTTTGATCTCTCTTTCTCGTGTTCTCGATTTGGCACGATCTTGATGTATCATGAGCTTTGCTATTATAGTTGGATCTTATGATGTTTATCCCCCTCTACTCTCTTGTAATGGATTGATTTTTTCCTTTGAAGTTATCTTATCAGATTGAGTCTTTAAGGATTTGAGAACACTTGATGTATGTCTTGCATGTGCTTATCTATGGTGACAATGGGATATCACGTGATCTACTTGATGTATGTTTTGGTGATCAACTTGCGGGTTCCGTGACCTCGTGAACTTATTCATAGGGGTTGGCACACGTTTTCGTCTTGACTCTCCGGTAGAAACTTTGGGGCACTCTTTGAAGTACTTTGTGTTGGTTTGAATAGATGAATCTGAGATTGTGTGATGCATATCCTATAATCATACCCACAGATACTTGAGGTGACATTGGAGTATCTATGTGACATTAGGGTTTTGGTTGATTTGTGTCTTAAGGTGTTATTCTAGTATGAACACTATGACAGATCGAACGGAAAGAATAGCTTCGTGTTATTTTCCTACGGACTCTTGAATAGATCGATAAGAAAGAATAACTTTGAGGTGGTTTCGTACCCTACCATAATATCTTCGTTTGTTCTCCGCTATTAGTGACTTTGGAGTGACTCTTTGTTGCATGTTGAGGGATAATTATATGATCCAATTATGTTATTATTGTTCAGAGAACTTGCACTAGTGAAAGTATGAACCCTAGGCCTTGTTTCCTAGCATTGCAATACCGTTTACATTCACTTTTACCACTTGTTACCTTGCTGTTTTTATATTTTCAGATTACAAAAACCTATATCTATCATCCATATTGCACTTCTATCACTATCTCTTCGCCGAACTAGTGCACCTATACAATTTAGCATTGTATTGGGTGTGTTGGGGACACAATAGACTCTTTGTTATTTGGTTGCAGAGTTGTTTGAGAGATACCATCTTCATCCTACGCCTCCCACGGATTTAGGTCATCCACTTGAGGGAAATTTGCTACTGTCCTACAAACCTCTGCACTTGGAGGCCCAACAACGTCTACAAGAAGAAGGTTGTATAGTAGACATCAATGAGTACTCTCGTAGAGGCCGTGGAAAGGAGCATGGAGATCCACTCGGGCCACCGTGGGCCAAACCCAAGGTTCTACCGAAGCTGGAGAAGGAAGGGCCAAGACACGCTGTCGAAGGCCCTAGCGATGTCCAACTTGAGAAGCATGCGTAGTGCCTTGAGGTTGTGCAGGAGGCGAGCCATCTGTTGCACGAGGAGGTAGTGGTCGTGGATGCAACGTCCCACAATGAACGCACTTTGGTTGGTGGAGACCGTGGTGCTCAGCCGTGGAGCAAGTCGGAGGGAGAGAAGCTTCGCGACCAACTTGGCGAAGATATGTATGAGACTGATGGGTCTATAGTTAAAGAGGTAATGCGCATCCGCACGCTTGGGGAGCAGCATTAGAAGGGCCTCTTTGAATTTTTGCAGGCCTCTGCCATTCATGGCGTAGAACTTGTCAAATGCCGCAAGGAAGTCATGCTTGATCGTGTCCCAACAAGAAACTAAGAACTCGGAGGTGAAACCATCGGGGCCAGGCGCCTTCCCGGTCGGCAGACTCTTGACGGCATTCCAAATCTCCTCCTAGGTGAATGGCGCGTCAAGCTCAAGTAGGTTAAACTGCAACACCCGTAGGGCATGAAGATCAAGCGTGATGTCGCGCTCAGAAGTGCTGCCGAGGATGTTGGAGAAGTGGGCAAAGGCGGCCTTGGTCATATCATCATGATCGGCAATAGTTTGGGTGCCGACACGCAAACTCGTCATTAGGTTTCTTTGCTTGCGGTGAGCAGCATGCACTTTGAGGTAGGAGATGACCGCGTCGTCGCTACGGAGCCAGGAGAGGCGCACCCACTGCCTCGCGATAGACCGCTCGAGGGAAGCAAGGCCTAGGTAGGATGCCTTGAGCTTGCGTCGAAGCCAGGTCTCGTGGAGTGATAGCGGTCGCGAATCTTGAGCAGCTGATACGTCTCCAATGTATCTATAATTTTTTATTGTTCCATGCTATATTATATTCTGTTTTGTACATTAATGGGCTTTATTATACACTTTTATATAATTTTCGGGACTAACCTATTAACTGGAGGCCCAACCTAGAATTGCTGTTTTTTTGCCTATTTCAGTGTTTCCTAGAAAAAGAATATCAAACGGAGTCCAAACGGAATGAAACCTTCGAGAACGTGATTTTTGGAACGAACGTGATCCACAGGACTTGGACCCTACGTCAAGAAAGCAACCAAGAGGACACGAGGTAGGGGGGGCGCGCCTACCCCCAGGGCGCGCCCTCCACCCTCGTGGGGCCCATGTTGCTCCACTGACGTACTTTTTCCTCCTATATATACCTACGTACCCCCAAACTATCAGATACCGAGCCAAAAACCTAATTCCACCGCCGCAACCTTCTGTACCTGTCAGATCCCATCTTGGGGCCTTTTCCGGAGCTTCGCTAGAGGGGGCATCAATCACGGAGGGCTTCTACATCAACACCATAGCCTCTCTGATGATGTGTGAGTAGTTTACCTCAGACCTTCGGGTCCATAGTTATTAGCTAGATGGCTTGTTCTCTCTCTTTGGATATCAATACAAAGTCCTCCACGATTCCCGTGGAGATCTATTCGATGTAATCTTCTTTTGCGGTGTGTTTGTTGAGACCGATGAATTGTGGGTTTATGATCAAGTTTATCTATGAACAATATTTGAATCTCCTCTGAATTCTTTTATGTATGATTGGTTATCTTTGCAAGTCTCTTCGAATTATCAGTTTGGTTTGGCCTACTAGATTGATCTTTCTTGCAATGGGAGAAGTGCTTAGCTTTGGGTTCAATCTTGCGGTGTCCTTTCCCAGTTACAGCAGTGGTAGCAAGGCACGTATTGTATTGTTGCCATCGAGGATAACAAGATGGGATTTATATCATATTGCATGAGTTTATCCCTCTACATCATGTTGTCTTGCTTAAAGCGTTACTCTGTTCTTATGAACTTAATACTCTAGATGCATGCTGGATAGCGGTCGATGTGTGGAGTAATAGTAGTAGATGCAGGCAGGAGTCGGTCTACTTGTGACGGACGTGATGCCTATATACATGATCATACCTAGATATTCTCATAACTATGCTCAGTTCTATCAATTGCTCAACAGTAATTTGTTCACCCATCGTAATACTTATGCTCTCGAGAGAAGCCACTAGTGAAACCTATGGCCCCTAGGTCTATTTTCCATCATATTAATCTTCCAACACTTGGCTATTTTTATTGCCTTTTATTTTACTTTGGATGTTTATCATAAAAATACCAAAAATATTATCTTATCATATCTATCAGATCTCACATTCGTAAGTGACCGTGAAAAGATTGACAACCCCTTTATTGCGTTGGTTGCGAGGATCTTATTTGTTTGTGTAGGTGCGAGGGACTCGTGCGTGGCCTCCTACTGGATTGATACCTTGGTTCTCAAAAACTAAGGGAAATACTTACGCTACTTTGCTGCATCACCCTTTCCTCTTCAAGGGAAAACCAACGCAGTGCTCAAGAGGTAGCAAGAAGGATTTCTGGCGCCGTTGCCGGGGAGTCTACGCAAAAGTCAACATACCAAGTACCCATCACAAACTCTTATCTCCTGCATTACATTATTTTCCATTTGCCTCTCGTTTTCCTCTCCCCCACTTCACCCTTGCGATTTTATTTGCCCTCTCTTTTCCGTTTGCCTCTTTTTCGCTTGCTTCTTGTTTGCTCGTGTGTTGGATTGCTTGCTTGCCACGATGTCTCAACATAATACTAAATTGTGTGAGTTTACCAATACCAATAACAATGATTTTCTTAGCACTCCGTTTGCTCCTCTTACCGATACTGAATCTTGTGAAATTAATGCTGCTTTGTTGAATCTTGTTATGAAAGATCAATTCGCCGGCCTTCCTAGTGAAGATGCCGCTACCCATCTAAATAGCTTCATTGATTTGTGTGATATGAAAAATAAGAAAGACGTGGACAATGATATCGTTAAATTGACGCTATTTCCTTTTTCGCTTAGAGATCATCCTAAAGCTTGGTTTTCGTCTTTGCCTAAAAATAGTATTGGTTCATGGAATAAGTGCAAAGATGATTTTATCTCTAAGTATTTTCCTCCCGCTAAGATCATCTCTCTTAGAAACGATATTATGAATTTTAAGCAACTTGATCATGAACATGTTGCACAAGCTTGGGAGAGCATGAAATTAATGATACGTAATTGCCCTACACATGGTTTAAATCTTTGGATGATTATACAAAAAAATTAGGCCGGATTGAATTTTGCTTCTAGAAATCTTTTAGATTCGGCCGCGGGAGGCACTTTTATGTAAATCACTTTAGGAGAAGCTACTAAACTCCTAGATAATATTATGGTTAATTATTCTCAATGGTACACCAAAAGATTTACTAATAAAAAGTGCATGCGATAGAAGAAATTAATGTTTTGAGTGGAAAGATGGATGAACTTATGAAACTATTTTCTAATAAAAGTGTTTCTTCTGATCCTAATGATATGCCTTTGTCTACTTTGGTTGAGAATAATAATGAATCTATGGATGTGAATTTTGTTGGTAGGAATAATTTTGGTAACAACGCGTATAGAGGAAACTTTAATCCTAGGCCGTATCCTAGTAATTCCTCTAATAATTATGGCAATTCCTACAACACTTCTTATGTAAATTTTAATAAGATGCCCTCTGAATTTGAGACTAGTGTTAAAGAATTTATGAATTCACAAAACAATTTCAATGCTTTGCTTGAAGAAAAGTTGCCTAAGATTGATGAATTGGCTAGGAACGTTGATAGAATTTCTCTTGATGTTGATTCTTTGAAACTTAGATCTATCCCACCTAAGCATGATATCAATGAGTGTCTCAAAGCCATGAGAATTTCCAATGATGAGTGCAAAGAAAGAACCGCTAGGATGCGTGCTAAGAAAGATTGCTTCGTGAAAGCGTGTTCTTCTAGTTTCTATGAAAATAAAGATGAAGATCTAAAAGTCATTGATGTGTCCCCTATTAAATCTTTGTTTTGCAATATGAATCTTGATAATTATGGGACTGAATATGATTCACCTTTACCTAGAAGGCGTTCCAAAAAATCAGAATTTTTAGATCTTAATGCTAAAATTGATAAAAGTAAAATTGAAGAAGTTAAAACTTTAGATATCAATAAACCCACTATTGTGGATTTCAAGGAATTTAATTATGATAATTGCTCTTTTATAGATTGTATTTCCTTGTTGCAATCCGTGCTAAATTCTCCACATGCTTATAGTCAAAATAAAGCCTTTACCAAACATATCGTTGATGCTTTGATGCAATCTTATGAAGAAAAACTTGAGTTGGAAGTTTCTATCCCTAGAAAAATTTATGATGAGTGGGAACCTACTATTAAAATTAAAATTAAAGATCATGAATGCTATGCTTTGTATGATTTGGGTGCTAGTGTTTCCACGATACCAAAAACTTTGTGTGATTTGTTAGGATTCCGTGAATTTGATGATTGTTCCTTAAACTTGCACCTTGCGGATTCCACTATTAAGAAACCTATGGGAAGAATTAATGATGTTCTTATTGTTGCAAATAGGAATTATGTGCCTGTAGATATTATTGTTCTTGATATAGATTGCAATCCTTCATGTCCTATTATTCTTGGTAGACCTTTCCTTAGAACGATTGGTGCAATTATTGATATGAAGGAAGGGAATATTAGATTCCAATTTCGATTAAGGGAAGGCATGGAACACTTCCCTAGAAAGAAGATTAAATTACCATATGAATCTATTATGAGAGCCACTTATGGATTGCCTACCAAAGAGGGCAATACCTAGATCTATCCTTGCTTTTATGCCTAGCTAGGGGCGTTAAACGGTAGCGCTTGTTGGAGGCAACCCAATTTTATTTTTAGTTTTTTTCCTTTTTCTTCTGTTTAGGAATGAATATTTGATCTAGCCTCTGGTTAGATTTGTTTTTATGTTTTAATTAGCGTTTGTTCCAAGTTAAACCTATAGGATCTTCTTGGATGATAGTTATTTGATCTTGCTGAAAATTCCAGAAACTTTCTGTCCACAAAAACAATTGTTAAAAATCACCAGAATGTGATAAAATATTGATTACAATTGCAGCAGATCAATAAAAAATTTGTCTAGGTCTTCCTATTTTGGTAGATTTTTTGGAGTTCCAGAAGTTAGTGTTAGTTACGGATTACTACAGACTGTTCTGTTTTTGACAGATTCTGTTTTTCGTGTGTTGTTTGCTTATTTTGATGAATCTATGCCTAGTAAAATAGTTTATAAACCATAGAGAAGTTGGAATAAAGTAGGTTTAACACCAATATAAATAAATAATGAGTTCATTACAGTACCTTAAAGTGGTGTTTTGTTTTCTTTCGCTAACGGAGTTCACGAGATTTTCTGCTAAGTTTTGTGTTGTGAAGTTTTCAAGTTTTGGGTGAAAGATTTGATGGATTATGGAACAAGGAGTGGCAAGAGCCTAAGCTTGGGGATGTCCATGGCACCCCAATATAATCTAAGGACACCAAAAAGCCAAAGCTTGGGGATGCCCCAGAAGGCATCCCCTCTTTCGTCTACTTCCATCGGTAACTTTACTTGGAGCTATATTTTTATTCACCACATGATATGTGTTTTGCTTGGAGCATCTTGTATTATTTGAGTCTTTATTTGTTAGTTTGACACAATCATCCTTGCTGTACACACCTTTTGAGAGAGACACACATGATTCAAAATTTATTAGAATACTCTATGTGCATCACTTATATCTTTTGAGCTATATAGTTTTTGCTCTAGTGCTTCAGTTATATCTTTTAGAGCACGGTGGTGGATTTGTTTTATAGAAAATATTTTTCTCTCATGCTTCACTTAGATTATTTTGAGAGTCCTACAAAACAGCATGGTAATTTCTTAAATTGAAAATTTTGTCCTAAGGTAATAGGAATCCAAGATTAGTAAAAAAAATCTTATGAGTGTGTTGGATACTATGAGAAGTTTGATGCTTGATAATTGTTTTGAGATATAAAGATGGTGATATTAGAGTCATTCTAGTTGAGTAGTTGTGAATTTGGGAGATACTTGTGTTAAAGTTTGTGATTCCCGTAGCATGCACGTATGGTGAACCGTTATGTGATGAAGTCGAAGCATGATTTATTTATTAATTGTCTTCTTTAGGAGTGGTGGTCGGGGACGAGCGATGGTCTTTTCCTACCAATCTATCCCCCTAGGAGCATGTGCGCAATACTTTGCTTTGATAACTTGTAGATTTTTTCAATAAGTATATGAGTTCTTTATGACTAATGTTGAGTCCATGGATTATACGCACTCTCTTCCTTCCACCATTGCTAGCCTCTCTAATACCGCACACTTTTCGCTGGTATCATACACCCACCATATACCTTCCTCAAAACAGCCACCATACCTACCTATCATGGCATTTCTATAGCCATTCCGAGATATATCGCCATGCAACTTACCACCGTTACGTTTATTATCACACGCTCCATCACTGTCATATTGCTTTGCATGATCATGTAGTTGACATTGTATTTGTGGCAAAGCCACCATTCATAATTCTTTCATACATGTCACTCTTGATTCATTGCATATGCCGGTACACCGCCGGAGGCATTCACATAGAGTCATATTTTGTTCTAATTATTGAGTTGTAATTGTTGAGTTGTAAGTAAATAAAAGTGTGAGGATCATCATTATTAGAGCATTTTCCCAAGTGAGGAAATGATGATGGAGACTATGATTCCCCCATAAGTCGGCATGAGACTCCGGACTAAAAAAATATGAGAGAAAAAGAGAGAAGGGATAGTGTTACTATCCTTTTACCACACTTGTGCTTCAAAGTAGCACCATGATCTTCATGATAGAGAGTCTCCTATGATATCACTTTCATATACTAGTGGGAATTTTTCATTATAGAACTTGGCTTGTATATTCCAATGATGGGCTTCCTCAAAATGCCCTAGGTCTTCGTGAGCAAGCGAGTTGGATGCACACCCGCTTAGTTTCTTTTGTTGAGCTTTCATATACTTATAGCTCTAGTGCATCTGTTGCATGGCAATCCCTACTCACTCACATTGATATCTATTGATGGGCATCTCCATAACCCGTTGATACGCCTAGTTGATGTGAGACTACATTCTCCCTTTTTGTTTTCTCCACAACCACCCTTCTATTCCACATATAGTGCTATGTCCATGGCTCACGCTCATGTATTGCATGAAGATTGAAAAAGTTTGAGAACACCAAAAGTATGAAACAATTGCTTGGCTTGTCATCGGGGTTGTGCATGATTTAAATACTTTGTGTGGTGAAGATAGACCATAGCCAGACTATATGACTTTGTGGGGATAAATTTCTTTGACCATGTTATTTTGAGAAGACATAATTGCTTAGTTAGTATGCTTGAAGTATTATTATTTTTATGTCAATATTAAACTTTTATCTTGAATCTTTCAGATCTGAATATTCATACCACAATGAAGAGAATTACATTGAGAATTATGCTAAGTAGCATTCCACATCAAAAATTCTGTTTTTATCATTTAGCAACTCGAGGACAAGCAGGGATTAAGCTTGGGGATGCTTGATACGTCTCCAACATATCTATAATTTTTTATTGTTCCATGCTATATTATATTCTGTTTTGGACATAAATGGGCTTTATTATACACTTTTATATTATTTTTGGGACTAACCTATTAACCGGAGGCCCAGCCCAGAATTGCTGTTTTTGCCTATTTCAGTGTTTCGCAGAAAAAGAATATCAAACGGAGTACAAACGGAATGAAACCTTCGGGATCGTGGTTTTTGGAACGAACGTGATCCAGAGGACTTGGACCCTACATCAAGAAAGCAACCAGGAGGGCACGAGGTAGGGGGCGCGCCCTCCACCCTCGTGGGGCCCATGTTGCTCCACCGACATACTTCCTCCTCCTATATATACCTACGTACCCCCAAACTATCAGATACGGAGCCAAAAACCTAATTCCACTGCTGCAACCTTCTGTACCCGTGAGATCCCATCTTGGGGCCTTTTCCGTAGCTCCGCTAGAGGGGGCATCAATCACGGAGGGCTTCTACATCAACAGCATAGCCTCTCCGATGATGTGTGAGTAGTTTACCTCAGACCTTCAGGTCCATAGTTATTAGCTAGATGGCTTCTTCTCTCTCTTTGGATCTCAATACAAAGTTCTCCACGATTCCCATGGAGATCTATTCGATGTAATCTTCTTTTGCGGTGTGTTTGTTGAGATCGATGAATTGTGGGTTTATGATCAAGTTTATCTATGAACAATATTTGAATCTCCTCTGAATTCTTTTATGTATGATTGGTTATCTTTGCAATTCTCTTCGAATTATCAGTTTGGTTTGGCCTACTAGATTGATCTTTCTTGCAATGGGAGAAGTGCTTAGCTTTGGGTTCAATCTTGCGGTGTCCTTTCCCAGTGACAGCAGGGGCAGCAAGGCACGTATTGTATTGTTGCCATCGAGGATAACAAGATGGGGTTTATATCATATTGCATGAGTTTATCCCTCTACATCATGTCGTCTTGCTTAAAGCGTTACTCTATTCTTATGAACTTAATACTCTAGATGCATGCTGGATAGCGGTCGATGTGTGGAGTAATAGTAGTAGATGCAGGTAGGAGTCGGTCTACTTGTCGCGGACATGATGCCTATATACATGATCATACCTAGATATTCTCATAACTATGCTCAATTCTATCAATTGCTCAATAGTAATTTGTTCAGCCACCGTAATACTTATGCTCTCGAGAGAAGCCACTAGTGAAACCTATGGCCCCCTGGTCTATTTTCCATCATATTAATCTTCCAACACTTAGCTATTTTTATTGCCTTTTATTTTACTTTGCATCTTTATCATAAAAATACCAAAAATATTATCTTATCATATCTATCAGATCTCACTTTCGTAAGTGACCGTGAATGGATTGACAACCCCTTTATTGCGTTGGTTGCGAGGATCTTATTTGTTTGTGTAGGTGCGAGGGACTCGTGCGTGGCCTCCTACTGGATTGATACCTTGGTTCTCAAAAAATGAGGGAAATACTTATGCTACTTTGCTACATCACCCTTTCCTCTTCAAGGGAAAACCAACGCAGTGCTCAAGAGGTAGCAGAAGCGTCGAGTCGTGCAATGAGCTCGCAGGCCACCTTAAGTTGCAAGGATACGTTGCCGATCGAGCGAGCACTCCAGCTCTGCAGCCGCCTGGCAGTCTCCTTAAGACGTGTCACGATCCTCCGGAAGGGATCGGCGTTAGGCCTAACAGAGGCCCATGCCTCGGAGACCACATGGTGAAAACCTTCCAACTTCGGCCAAAATCTCTCGAAGTGGAATCGCCGCGCTCCCGGTGGGCGAGCCACGCAGTCAACCAAGAGCGGGCAATGGTCAGAGGCCGTGGAGGAGAGGCAGTGGAGCAGGCAGTGCGGGTGGGTGATCTCCCAACCAGAGGTGCACAGGATGCAATCATTGCGAACAAGCGTTGAGGCGTCATGCTCGTTGGACCAAGTATATCGCCAGCCATGCATATAGGGATCACGAAGCTCCTCGTCGGTGACCAAGCACCTAAATATGTTCATGGTGCGACGATTGATGTTCAAGTTCCTCTTCTCTGAGGCCGAAGCGATCATGTTAAAATCACCACCAATTAGCCAAGGGCTCATGCGGGACTCGCGCACATCATGCAACTCAGCAAGAAACTCTAGCTTGGCGTCATCGTCTTGTGGCCCGTACACCCCCGTGAGCCACCAATGTCCGTCGCCATCTAGGTAAGTGACCAAGGCCATTACATGGTGCTTGTCGATAAGAGGATTGGAGAGGGAAATGGTAGAGCGTTGCCAAGCAAGGAGGATGCCGCCGCCTGTGCCAGCCGCGGGGAGGAAGAAGTAGTCCTTGAAAGATGGACCGAGCGTGTCCAAGACAAAGGCGTCAGAGACATGGGAGAGCTTTGTCTCTTGAAGACATACGATGCTAGGTTCGGCAGTGTAGATCATGCTGTGAATGGACGTGCGTTTAGCGCCGGAGTTAAGACCACAGACATTCCAAAAAACTGCTTTCAAGTTACAATCCATAGGGAAGGAGGGGATGCACGCTAAAGACGTCGAAAGGCAGCCAACTAGGCCTCAATGAGCCGCCCGGGGGTAGAAGGCAGCGTGGTTGGGAGCTGCCACCCGAAGAAGTTAGCGAATGCTTGCAGCACGTCTAGAGCCAGCGGCTACTCGAAGAGGAGAGCATACTTGTCAAGCACCTCATCGGAGATTGGCGCTTCATCGCTTGCAATGAGGCTGAGACGTCAAAGCAGCACTCTTTTAGCTTTCATCTCGGAGATGAGTCCAAGATCAGCGCGTGAGATACGGAAGCTGTGTCGAGGAGTAAAGTTGGCCGGCAGCTCCTTCTTACGCTGTCATGGCTTTGGCGCGGGGAGCAGCGAGGACGCCTTGACAGAGATAGCATCAACGAAGGAAGCGAGAGGCGCGTCATACGCGGGGACGTGCGCGGGCTGCATGGGTTGCATGGTTGGCGGGGCCGACCACCGCTATTAAGTGATCCACTTCTGGATCAATATCATACCCTCTTGCCAAACTCATGACAAGGTACACAATAGGTTTGGTACACAACATAGCATACTTTATAGAACCTATGACTAAGGCATAAGGGATGACTTTAATTCTCTTTCTATTTTCTGTCGTGGTCGTGTTTTGAGTCTTACTCAACTTTACACCTTGCAATATAGGCAAGAACTCCTTCTTCGACTGTTCCATTTTGAACTTCTTCAAAAATCTTGTCAATGTATGTACTCATTGAAAAATCTTATCAAGCGTCTTGATCTATCTCTATAGATCTTGATGCCCAATATGTAAGCAGCTTCACGGAGGTTTTTCTTTGAAAAACTCCTTTCAAACACTCCTTTATGCTTTCCAGAAAATTCTACAACATTTCCGATCAACAATATGTCCTTCACATATACTTATCAGAAAGGCTGTAGTGCACCCACTCGCTTTCTTGTAAATACAGGCTTCACCGCAATTCTGTATAAAACTATATGCTTTGATCAACTTATCAAAGTGTATATTCCTACTCTGAGATTCTTGCACCAGTCCATAGATGGATCGCTGGAGCTTGCACATTTTGTTAGCACCTTTAGGATTGACACCTTGTGGTTGTATCATATACAACTCTTCTTTAATAAATCCATTAAGGAATGCAGTTTTGATATCCATTTGTCAGACTTCATAAAATGCGGCAATTGCCACTAGTAGAAAAAGGGTCAAATGTCAAGCACATTAGTGCCGGTTTGCTTTTGAGCCGGCACTAATGTGTGCATTAGTGTCGGTTCCAACAGCTAGCCCGCCGCTTTCATTAGTACCGGTTCGTGGCCGTCCTTTAGAACCGGTTCAAGCCACGAACCGGTACTAAAGTGATTGGTGGCAGGATGTTGTCAGTCCGGGGCCCCTCCAGCACCTTTAGTACCAGTTCGTGGCACGAACCGGTGCTAAAGGTCGTCCTACATAAACCCTTCGTCCACCCGATCTCACTCTGTTCTTCCCCTTTCCCCTCTCCTCTCTGTTCTTCCCCTCTTCCTCTCGAGCTCATCACACATTTTGCCCAAATTTTGTCAAGATTTGAAGGCCCCCATCCATTTAAATGATCAGAAAGGTTAGCAACTTTGTCCTTTCATCTCTCATTGCTAGATTAGCTCTTGCAATGCTTTGTATAGTGATTAATTTATGAGTTTAGTAATTTGGGAGGAAATATATGTGCTAGTATTTGATTTATATGCAATTTGAGGTCAAAAATAACACTTAGTTTGCATATGTAGGTGTGGTTTACTTAGTGCCTTCTAAATCTCCATCGTAACCACAGTCGATCACCCGCACCGTTCCATCGCCGGCACCACCTTGTGGTGAGCCTCTTGTTCATGAATGTTTTACATTACCAAATTGATGTTTGTGTGATTTGGATATATAGTTACTCATATAATTATCTTACCCGTACGTTGTTTGTTATACATAGTGCCATGGTTTTGATATCCGTCCTCGTCGGCCCTCGTCCTTGTTTTGATTCGGATGTGGTGTATTCTATTTTAAAACTAGTTGTTGCATTTCGTGTTTATGACAAATTATGCCCATCAAGTTGACATAGATATTTTTGTCTAGGAGGTTTGTGAACCGGAAATTCCAACCGACCCTATTGTCGAGAGGTTAAATTTAGTTGAAAGAGAAAACGAGTAATTGAAAGAAAAATTGAAAAGAATTGAGGGGGAGAAGATGGAATTGGAGCTACATGTTGCCGATGTCGTCGATGATCACAAGATCAAGATGGAGAAAATGCGCTTGAAGATTAGAAAGATTAGAAAATATGCCATTGATAGTGAGGCTTGGTATCATTATGCTGTTGGATTAATTGTTACCTTAGTTGCGATATTGATCGCATTTGTTGTTGCATTTAAATGCTTTAGCTAGAGAGTTATTTGTTTGTTGCATTTAAGTCTTGTATGAACTTTATGTATGAACTTTATGTATGAACTTGTATTAATTTGGTCTTTTCGGTGTTGTGTAATGAAGATGAGCCGGCAATAGATGTACGATGACCGATGCTCTCCCGAGTTCATTAATGACGTGCATACTTTTCTGCTTGCAGCTGAGTCAAACAAGCGGGCGGATGATTTTATTCCTTGTCCATGTTTTGTCTGTAAGAATGATCACAATTACTCTACGTCAAGAACCATTCACGTCCACCTGTTTAAGTCCGAATTCATGCCCCACTATAATGTTTGGACCAAGCATGGAGAAAGAGGGGTTATGATGGAAGACAATGAAGAAGAAGAGGACGACGACAACTATCCTGGCCATGGGTTCCCTGAATACGATGATACAACAATGGGGGAAGAAGCTGAGCCGGCAATGCGGGAAGAAGCTGAAGAAGAGGCATCAGATGAGCCCGCTGATGATCTAGGCCGGGCCATTGCCGATGCAAAGAGAAACTGCGCAAGTGATTTGGAGAAGAAGAAGTTGCAGCGCATGTTTGAGGATCACAAGAAATTGTTGTACCCGAATTGCGAAGCTAACAAGAAAAAGTTGGGCACCACACTGGAAGTGCTGCAACGGAAGGCAGAGAGTGGTGTATCTGACAAGGGATTTGGAAAGTTGCTGGTAATGATAAAGAATATGCTTCCAAAGGACAATGAATTGCCCGAGAGTACATACGAAGCAAAGAAGGCTGTCTGCCCTCTATGGTTAGAGGTGCAAAAGATACATGCATGCCCTAATGACTGCATCCTCTACCGTGGTGAGTACGAGGATCCGAACGCTTGCCCGGTATGCGGTGCATTGCGCTATAAGATCAGGCGCGATGACCCTGGTGATGTCGAGGGCGAGCGCCCCAGGAAGAAGATTCCTGCCAAGGTGGTGTGGTATGCTCCTATAATACCACGGTTGAAACATTTGTTCCAAAACAAAGAGCATGCCAAGGCGATGCGATGGCACAGAGAAGACCGTAAGAAAGACGGAAAGTTGAGAGTACCCGCTGACGGGTCGCAGTGGAGAAAAATCGAGAGAAAGTATGGGAAGGAGTTTGCAGATGACGCAAGGAACGTATGGTTTGGCCTAGGCGCAGATGGCATTAATCCTTTTGGGGAGCAGAGCAGCAACCATAGCACGTGGCCTGTGACTCTATGTTTGTATAACCTTCCTCCTTGGTTGTGCATGAAGCGGAAGTTCATTATGATGCCAGTGCTCATCCAAGGCCCTAAGCAACCCGGCAACGACATTGATGTGTACCTAAGGCCATTAGTTGAAGAACTCTTACATCTGTGGAATGGAACAGGTGTACGTGCGTAGGATGAGCACATGGGGGAAGAATTTGACCTAAAGGCCTTGCTGTTCATGACCATCAATGATTGGCCTGCTCTCAGTAACCTTTCAGGACAGACAAACAAGGGATACCGCGCATGCATGCACTATTTGGATGATACCGTCAGTATATATTTGGACAATTGTAGGAAGAATGTGTACCTGGGACATCGTCGATTTTTTCTGAGCAGGCATCCCGTAAGAAAGAAAGGCAAGCATTTCAAAGGTGAGGCGGATCACCGGACGAAGCCTCGCCACCGTACTGGTGCTGATGTACATGATATGGTCAAGGATTTGAAGGTAGTCTTTGGAAAGGAGCCTGGCAGACAACCTGTTCCGAATGACGCTGACAGACGCGCACCCATGTGGAAGAAGAAATCTATATTTTGGGACCTGCCCTATTGGAAAGACCTAGAGGTCCGCTCTGCAATCGACGTGATGCACGTGACGAAGAGTCTTTGCGTGACCCTGCTTGGCTTCTTGGGCGTGTATAGAAATACAAAAGTTACGCCTGAGGCACGGGAGGACCAGCAACGTATGCATGGAAAAGACAACATACATCAGGGTCATGCCAGCTACGCTCTTACCAAAGAAGAGAAGGAAATCTTCTTTGAATGCCTGCTCAGTATTAAGGTACCGTCTGGCTTCTCGTCGAATATAAAGGGAATAATAAACATGGCAGAGAAAAAGTTCCAAAACCTAAAGTCTCATGACTGCCACGTGATTATGATGCAACTGCTTCCGGTTGCATTGAGGGGGCTTCTACCGGATAACGTTCGAATAGCCATTGTGAAGCTATGTGCATTCCTCAATGCAATCTCTCAGAAGGTAATCAATCCAGAAATCATACCAAGGTTAGAGAATGATTTGGTGCAATGTCTTGTCAGTTTCGAGTTGGTGTTCCCACCATCCTTCTTCAACATCATGACGCACGTCCTAGTCCACCTATGCGAAGAGATTAACGTTTTGGGTCCTGTATTTCTACACAATATGTTCCCCTTTGAGAGGTTCATGGGAGTCCTAAAGAAATATGTTCATAACCGTGCTAGGCCAGAAGGAAGCATCTCCAAGGGCCATGAAAATGAGGAGGTGATTGAGTTTTGTATTGACTTTATTCCTGACCTTAAGCCGATTGGTGTTCCTGAATCGTGGCATAAGGGCAGACTAGATGGAAAAGGCACGCTAGGAGGGGATCAAATAATATGTATGGACGAACATTCTCTCACTGAAGCACACTACACAGTTCTATAGAATTCCGCCTTGGTGGCTCCGTATATGGACGAACACAAGAATTTTCTACGCTCCAAACACCCGGAGTGGTCTGATGACTGGATTACATGTGAACAAACCAGGAGTTTCGCCGGCTGGTTGCAGACACGTACCATGCATGACGCCTCTATTGAAGATGACCTATACTCTCTGTCCCAGTTACCATCTTTGAATATAATGACTTGGAAAGGGTATGTGATAAATGGTAATACATTTTACACGATCACCCAAGATAAGAAGAGCACGAACCAAAACAATGGTGTCCGCTTTGATGCAGAAACCAAGACGGGAAAGGAAAGATATTATGGTTACATAGAGGAGATATGGGAACTTGACTCTGGACATGGTTTGAAGGTCCCTTTTTTTGGTGCAAATGGGTCAATATGACACGAGGCGGGGTAACGGAAGACCCGCAGTATGGAATGACAACAGTGGATCTCAAAAATCTTGCGTATGCAGACGAACCATTCATCCTAGCTAATGATGTGGCACAGGTTTTCTATGTGAAGGACATGTCTACCAAGCCGAGAAAAAAAAAGATAAGGAAGTGAATGCATCGTAGGATGAGGCAAAGCGCCACATAGTTCTTTCTGGGAAGAGAAACATCGTGGGAGTGGATGACAAGACAGACATGTCAGAAGATTATGAAAAGTTTGATGAAATTGCTCCATTCAGAGTGAATATTGACCCGAGCATCCAGTTAAATGATGAAGATTTTCCATGGCTACGACGCAAAGGGACACACGCGAAGAAAAAGTTTCACACCCAAAGATCTGGGATGTGATCGGCTTCACTATCATCACTTTCTTCTGTGTTTTCACACCCAGGAGGGAATCTCTGTAATAGTTAAGGTCGTTATGTGTTTTGGCATTTGAAACGCAAAGAAATTCTATGTGCAAACAAATTCTTTCATGCATTTACTGATTTTTTCAGCTAAATGACCCTAAAATTGAAAAGCATTTCAAATGAACTCAAAAAAGGTTGAAAGTCGGCATCGTATCATAATTTCACCCACATATCATGTGCAAAAAAGTAGAGAGGGTTACCGCAAAAACTGGATGCACTTCGTGTACAAAATGGACAATCTCTTTCGAAGTATCAGGGCTTCGGACGAAAACTCATCCGTTACAAAGGCACTTCATTTTTTAACTAACCTAAGCAAAGACAAATTGAATATAATGATAAAACACACTAATATTAAACATAAGAAAAAAGAATCACTGAAAATTCTATTTTCAAAGTTAAGTTATTCACAAACTAGTGATTCACACAAATTTCAAATAATTCAAAATGTAAACTACCCGCATTAATAGAGAGTTTGTAATTTTTTGTACCTAAAGCAAAAATATTCACAAAGAAACTCTAAATACAGTAAAAAACAACTCAAAAATAAATAAACCAAAACTAAATAAAGCAAAAAATAAGAAAACAAAAGGCCCACCTACTGGGCCAAAGCGGCATGCATACGACTAGAAACCCAACCTGTAGTTGGGCCAGGATGCAGGCCCGCAAGCCCAGTAGGCCCATAGGCAGAGTGGGAGAGGTAGGCCCTGAAGGCCTGCTATTGAGAGGAGCTCAATGCAGTGCCCGCGCCGGGGCTTATAAACTGGTCCTGGCGCTGCTCAACTAGCGAGGTGGGACTAAACTTCTGCGCCCCTCGTTTGGCAGCGCACACCCTTTAGTACCGGGTTGTGGCTCCAACTGGTACTAAAGGGTGGGTCTTTAGTACCGGTTGGTGTTACCACCCGGTACTACAGGTGCGCGCTTCCCACCGCTTGGCCTGGCCAAAACAGACCTTTAGTACCGGTTGGTGGCTCCAACCAGTACTAAAGGGGTGTTCTATATAAGAAAACCCTTCAAAAAAAATCGTCAGTTTCGTTCTCCCTCTGCTTCTTCTCCTCTGCCCCGTCATCGCCGCCCCCGTCGCCGTCGCCGTCCCATCGCCTCGTCGTCGCCGTCGTCGTCCCAGTCGTCCCCGTCACCGCGCCCCGCCACATCGCCGTGCCCCGCCCCGGCCTCCCGTCGTCCCCGCCCGACCCGTCCCCGTCGTCCCCATTGCCGCGCCCCGACCCGTCGCCGTCACCGCCCCCCGTCGCCGCGCCTCGCCGGTGAGCTCCTGTGCCCCGGCCGCCATGTCCACACACACACACATACTGATATTTAGTTATAGAAATATTTATAAAATGTTAGTTATATAAATTTTTTATTTATAGAAATATTAGAAATGTTAGTTATATAGAAATGTTATAAATTTTTCTGTTTTTTAGTTATAGAAATATTTATATAAATGTTAGCAATTTTTCTGTTTTTTAGTTATAGAAATATTTGAAATGTTAGTTATATAGAAATGTTATAAATTTTTCTGTTTTTTGGTTATATATAGAAATGTTATAAATTTTAGAGTTAGTTTTAGCTAGATGAATTAATTTAATGTTAAATTGTTAGAATTTGCATATAGAATTTTAGTTATCACAATCCAATCACATTTAAAAAATGTTACTTTTTGCGGCCATATAGTATTTGTTCTCGATGATGCCCGGCCCGCATCCTCGCCGTCGACCCGTTCGCCACGACGTCCGGCTGACCCATGTCCGGGACTGGGCTCCGCCGGGCTGGCACTCGGAGGTGGTGCCTGGAGGGGCGCACCGCTTGGTGAGGAACCCAGCCTCGGGTACCGTCGTCGACCCTGATCTCCTTTGGTGGCGTTCGCGTGGGCCACATTCGGTGCAGAGGGAGCCGGCCCCGCCGGAGATGGTGCGTCGTCGTGTCAGGGAGGAGTACGAGCACGTCCATCGCTACATGGCTGCTATGGACGTCAGGTTCTCCAATACCTAGCAGGTTCTTTGGGCAGATGACCGGAGATATGATCCTGTGATGGTTCCTTCTCTTTGGGTGTCCACCGCTCGCGCCCCAGGAACCGTGAGTGGCCTAGATTCTTCTGTAGTATTCGATCTTTATTAGCTACCTAGCCAGTGATGTATTCGATATATAATATTCTAGACGATGTATTCGAGATTATATATATCATTCGAGACGATGTACTTGAGATTATATATCATTCGAGATGATGCATATTATGTACTATATATGATTCAGTTTTTCCTTATTGATTGCATCCATGCATTGTAATTTGAATACTAAATTGTTTTATATTTCTTCTCTATTAGTTAGGTAAAAGATATGGTGGACAATACCGGCAGAGAGAGAGAAGAGGAATTGTTCGAGATCATACGCAGACCTCGCAGGCTAGATGATCTGAATGAAACAGATGACGGTCCCAATATCTGAACAATACTGGGGAGGATGATGATAACATATTCGATCTCACCGACCGAGCTGATGAAGTCATGAACTATGATTATGATTATGATGACGCAGACAATGTTTATGATGACACAGACAATGTTGATATTGAAATAACAAAGACTATCGGCGAGGTATATTTATATAAGTAGGCATCTGGTGATCATCACATGTTTTTTTATTTGAAGATATATATAGTAACGAATCGATCTTTCTTCTTTCAGCCCTCCGGCTCGAGCAAATCTGCTTCTACAGACAGCAGGACAAAGCGAGGCCCGGGCAAAAAGTTGAAGGAGGGTGTAAAGTACAACATCGACTCCATCAAAGCTAATGGCGAACCCCTCACGCCTAAGAACATTGCGAACAAGTGGACTCGTCAGCGCGGAGTTCGTGTGAAGGACCAACTCCCGATCTCCATTCAAGAATGGAAAGAGCCAAAAACTAAACGTCCAGATGTTACTTGGGTTGACGACAGAGCAAAACAAAATCTTTGGGAATCTCTGATGGAACATTTCACCCTACCAGATTATTTCACTGATGCAGATGTGTAGAAAGTCAAGGACGCTGCTCTTAAGAAGATGGCAATTGCATTCAACACCCACAAGAAAACTCCTCGCTACAAAAAAGAAGACTCCAGAATTCAAGGGAACACTGGAGAAGCAAAGAGAACACTGGCCCGCTTTCGTGAAATTCAAGGAATCAGAATTATCTAAGGAACAGTCGAGAAAAAACAAGGCCAATGCCGCAAAAAAGACGCAGTTCCATAGGCTGGTTCCAAGTGGCTACGTGGTGGCAATGCCTAAGTGGGATAAGTTTGAGCAAGAGATGGAGGATGCAGGGGTCACTCCGGTTACGAGGAGCTGGACCCCAGGTGCAGAAGTTGGTTCTATGCGCATGGGGGGGCGTTGGACCCGAAGACAGGCCTGGTTTCAAAGAAGGCAAGTCTAAAAGGAGCAGATCAAAAGTTACTTGACGTAATAGAAGATGTTAAAAAGGGGGTGATCACGCCCAACAGAGAGAAGGACGAGCTTACGCACGCCCTGGGAAATCCTGAACACCCGGGAAGAACATGAGGCAAGGGCGTTATTCCCTGGTATGAGGGCTTTTCGGAATGGCACGATGACTATAGGACCCGTGCAAGAAAGAAGATGGAGAAGGAGAAGAAGAGGAAGCTGGAGGAGGAGCAGAGGAAGAAGGACGTGGAACGCCTTCAAGGCCTAGAAGCAAGGCACGCGGACTTGGCACTCAAATTCCAGAAGCAGCAGCAGCAGATCGACTCACTTAGCCAGGAAAGGGGGTCTCAGTAGCGGCAGCAGCAAGCGGATGATCATCCAGCATTGGATAGCACCGTCCCATCCATGCCGAGAAGCAGCATTGGTTCCGCCCCGGGCGACGCACTGCTCGATACATACCCTGTGGATGACATCATAGAGAACACTAACTGTGAGCTACACTTCAAAATGAAGAACATATCCATGAAGGTGGCGGACGCAGTTGCTCTTACAATTACCCCCGAAGCAAACTTCCATTGCGCCCCAATTCCAGTGGGCTATGCTCGTGTCTTGGTTGATGAGGTGGTGGACCCATATTCGGGGCTACAGCTTGACATTCCTGGAGGTGACGACGAGCACACACTGGGAGAGGCCATACATCGTATCATCCTATGGAGAAAGGATTGCATCATCTTTTGAAGTCCACGGACACCGCGTCTGCCGACTCCTCCTCGAAGTCCGCCACCGAGTCAGCAGGGTCTCGCTCCTCCAAGTCCACGAACGTGTGAGCAGACTCCTGCTTCAAGTCTGGCACAGCCTCATGCCACTCCTCCCGTTTCAAGTCCGACACCATGTCAGGCCACACCTCCTGCTTCAAGTCCGGCACAGCGTCAGGCCACTCCTCCTGCTCCAACTCAGCCACGTCA
Organism: Aegilops umbellulata; assembly: GCA_032464435.1. NCBI lineage: Eukaryota > Viridiplantae > Streptophyta > Magnoliopsida > Poales > Poaceae > Aegilops > Aegilops umbellulata. Next base: position 442,073,645 of record CP136055.1, on the reverse strand, counting down.
TCCATCTCTGCCGCCTCAGCAATCGCAGAAGAGACACGCCGCAGCTATGGTGCGTAGCGGTACGAGTCGAGGTAGTACAGGGAGTACAGGCGGAGACAAGCGATATAAATATGGTCCAAGCAGCCTCGCTCCTCTTCCTCAGAGGCCTTACGACATGACCGATGAGCAAAACAATGCCATAGTGTGGGCAGAAGTGGATGCCCATTTTGGACCGAAATCGGCAACGCCGCCGAAGGAGAAAGTGCCTGAGGAAAAGATTGACCACTTCATTCGTATGGCTAGACCACCAGCTCCCAAGCCTGTTGACTCAGACTATGAGCGCCAAATCAGGAAGGCACATCGAGCACGACTACAGAAAGAAGCAAGCTCGAGCTCGAGCCAACAAGCAGCTATCAGAAAATGCGGGAAAACTGTTCCCCAGCTGGGAGAACAGGCGGCGCAATCGATCCCCCCGCTTGTTGTGCCAACAACACGTGAGAGTACACGCGCCCAATATTATTGTGGGCAAACAGTTTACGTTCCTGAGGTGGGTAATGTGGTAATAACCAAGGAGCATATAACGCAGGCTGAAATTCTCAAGATCACAGTTGGACAACTCCTCGATATCGAGCCCATGTCTCCGCTTAGAGAGGAGGAAATAAAACGGAAATATGTCCGGGGCCAACCTTTGGTCGAGCCAGACGAGGTCAAGAACCTCCCAACGAGAATGTATGAATTGCATCAATGGTACATGAACATTACCAAGATTTCCAATCGAGATTCCCTCATGGTGAAAGTCGAGGAAGATCATTACTTCCATAAGAAAGCTCTGTGCGTTGAGTATTCAGAACTATTTCAGTTATTCAATCAAGATTCATTCGACAAATCTCTCATCAGTTGCTATTGTCTGTAAGTGATTTCTTTCTGTAATTTAAGTCTCAAGCTAGCTCTAGTGCTCATTGATTGATCATTGATTACCTGTAATTATATATCCTCACTATATATTCTTTTCTGTGGTATTATGTAGGATGAAGATGTATGAAATGAAAAAAAGTGGACGCTATGGAATTAGGTTCATTGACCCAAATACCATTAATGAATTCACATGGAAATTGGAATACTGTAAACAAGATGTAGAGAAAAGCATGCTAGAGTTCTTGAAGCGCCTCAATATCAATGTAGATATACTACTTCCTTACAACTTCGAGTGAGTCACACTGTCTTGTACTACAAAATATGTCTTTGCTTACTAGCTAGATGTTAATAAGTGTATAGGGTTTAGGGTTATAGTTGATTAGTGTTATGCACATGCCCGCTTAATTTATACATGCAAACGTATGCGCATGCAGGTACCACTGGATCTTGATAGACATTAGAGTTGACGAAGGAAAAGTTAAAGTACTGGACTCACTACTTAAAAAAGATAGTGACTACAACATCGTGAAGGGGATAGTCGACAGGTAATTTCAATCATTATTAACTATATCTCGACCTATTTAGTTCGTCATTTCTTGATATGAACTATTTTTAATAACCCCTTTATTAATTTTCTTTGCCGGCGGGCAGGGCTTGGGCAAAGTACATCAAGGTGACCCCAGGAAAATGGCGAAAAAAGCTATTTTGGTATCAACCCAAGGTAAGTAATTAAGTTGTACTAGCTAGCTAGCTACCATCTCTTTAATTCTTGTTTCAATACCATTAATTAATTAACATGCTTGATTAATTATTATCTGATTAAATTCTATTCTCGTAAAGGCCCTGAAGCAGGCGCTGGGGACTGAAGTGTGTGCATACTACGTTTGCGAGAACATTAGCATGATGGCGTCCGAAAGGAGCACATCTGATAGACAGCAATGCGTACGTTTGCCAGAACACTATTCACAATCTTACATTATTGTCAATATCTAGTCACACAACTAATACACATGCATATTGATCTCCTTCTTAACAGTTCCATGACGTGCGGGAGCAGCTCCTATCAGAGGAGCGCATACGAGCACTTCAAGAGGAAATAGCGGGATTTTTGCTCGACCAGGTCATAGATCCCAAAGGAGAATACTATTACCCGCTACCGCCCCCATGAACCACTTGTCATCGTGCTCCGAAGGCACCAAGGCAACATGTAGGAGAAATTGTATGTATGCATGTGTATGTGTGAATAATTAATATGGTGGTTGTGAGACATTCGATTATATATATATATATATATATATATATATATATATATATATATATATGATCGGTTCTACGAGAAAATCTATTTATATATATGCATAACGTGTACAATATGTAGTATCGTAAAATACAGTCAAACAAAAAAGAATTAAATGGAAAAATAAAAATTAAAACAACCCCCCCCCCCAAATATTTAGTACCGGTTGGTGCTACCAACCGGTACTAATGGTCTACCAGCACCCGGGCCTGGCTCGTGCCACGTGGTGGCACTTCAGCGCCGGTTCGTGCCAAACCGGTAGTAAAGGGGGGGCTTTAGTCTCCACTCTTTAGTGCCGGTTGATGAACCGGCAGTAAAGGCCCTAATGAACCGGCGCTAAAGCCCGGTTCTGCACTAGTGTGCTAACATGATACAAAACAGACTTTAAGCATCGATACGAGTGAGAAAATCTCATCGCAGTCAACATCTTGAATGTGTCACAAATCCTTTTCGAAAAGTCGAGCTTTGTAGATAGTAACACTACTATCAGCGTCTGTCTTCCTCTTGAAGATCCATTTATTCTCAAGGGCTTGCCGATCATCGGGCAAGTCCACCAAAGTCCACACTTTGTTCTCATACATGGATTCTATCTCAGATTTCATGGCCTCAAGCCATCTGTTGGAATCTGGGCGCATCATCGCTTCCTCATAGTTCGTAGGTTCGTCATGGTCAAGTAACATGACCTCTAGAACAGGATTACCTTACCACTCTGGTGCGGATCGTACTCTGGTTGACCTACGAGGTTCGGTAGTAACTTGATCTGAAGTTTCATGATCATCATCATTAACTTCCTCACTAATTGGTGTAGGCATCACTTGAACTGATTTCAGTGATGAGATACTTTCCAATTCGAGAGAAGTTACAATTACCTCATCAAGTTCTACTTTCCTCCCACTCACTTATTTCGAGAGAAAATCCTTCTTAAAAAGGATCCACTCTTAGCAACAAAGATTTGCCTCCGGATCTGTTATAGAGTGTGTACCCAACAGTTTCTTTTGGGTATCCTATGAGGACGCATTTCTCCGATTTGGGTTTGAGCTTATCAGGCTGAAAATTTTTCACATAAGCATCACAACCCCAAACTTTAAGAAATGACAACATGGGTTTCTGGCCAAACCACAGTTCATATGGCATCGTCTCAACAGATTTAGATGGTGCCCTATTTAACGTGAATGCAGCCGTCTCTAATGCATAACCCCAAAACGATAGTGGTAAATCGGTAAGAGACATCATAGATCGCACCATATCTAATAAAGTACGGTTACAACGTTCGGACACTGAAAGTGCAACTATCCTTGGGTGGTTTTGGTAATTCCTAACAACATATAGCTCATTGAGCTAACATTATTCCAAGATGAATATTTCAGGAAAAGCTCAATGGATGGCATGGCATGGATGAGGAAAGTGGATCCCTCAAAATTATAAGGACAAAGGATTGGCTCAAACTTCAAGATCAAGACTCTACATTTTATATTTTAGTGATCCAAGATCACATTGAGTCTATAGGAAAAGCCAATACTATTAAGGAGGGATGAGGTGTTGCTTAATGAGCCTCTTGCTTCATGTGCTTAGTGATATGCTCCAAAACCCTCAACTATCTTCCCACATCCACATTTGACCTAAACCAAAAGTCAAACTCGGCCCCACCGATTCTTTCCATCCGGCGCCACCGAGTTTCACATGTCATAGCCATTGCCACAAACCCTAGCAATTCGGTTTCACCGATAGGGATCTCGGTCTCACCGAGATGGGATTGCAATTTCTCTGTTTCCCTTCATAACGTTTCGGTATAACCGAAGTGAGCGATCGGTCCCACCAAGATTGCAATGTAAACTCACTATTTCCTTTTTGTAACATTTCGGTCTCACCGAAAAGAGCGGATCGGTCCCACCGAGTTTACCTTACCAACCCTTGGTTAGCTGATTACCAAAATCGGTCCCATCGAGTTTGTGTAATCGGTCACACCGAGATTACGTTATGCCCAAACCCTAACCATATCGGTCCTACCGAGTTGCATCTCAGTCCCACCGAAAATCCTAACGGTCACTAGGTTTGCTGAATCGGTCCGACCGAGTTTAATGATTCGGTCCCACCGAGTTTGGCAGATTGTGTGTAACGGTTAGATTTTGTGCGGAGACTATATATACCCCTCCACCCACTCTTCATTCGTGGAGAGAGCCATCAGAACACATCTACACTTCCAATACACATGTTCTGAGAGAGAACCACCTACACTTGTGTTGAGCTCAAGATATTCCATTCCTACCATATGAATCTTGATCTCTAGCCTTCCCCAAGTTGCTTTCCACTCAAATCTTCTTTCCACCAAATCCAAATCTTGTGAGAGAGAGTTGAGTGTTGGGGAGACTATCATTTGAAGAACAATACTATGATGAAACGTCAATTAATCATGCTAATCAAGATAAAACGAATCACAATGATAAGAAGAAGATTGAGTCTCTAACTAAAGAACTAAACACTCTTAAGTTAGCTCATGAAACTATCTTAGGAGATCATCGAGGACTTTTAAGGACACATGAGAAATTACGCTTTGAAAAGCTCAACCTTGAGCAAGAGCATGAGTTCTTAAAAGCAATCAATGATGATCTTCGTAAGAAAAGTTCTTCTTACATTGCCAAGCGTTTACTCTTATCCACTTACATGCCTCAAGTCAAGTCTAGTAACAAGAACAAGAAAGATTCTTCCTCTAGTAGTAACAATGATCATGTTAAATCCAATATTGTTGCTTCTAGTAGTTCTCTTGATTCCACTAATGATTCTCTTAGCCAAGTTACACTTGAGCAAGAAAATAGCCTATTGAAGGGAATTATAGAGAAAGGAGTTTACAAGAGCCTTGCCGGAAGTAAGCAATTCGAGGAAATTGTACGCAAGCAAGGAAGGCACCGGAAGAATCAAGGTGTTGGTTTTGAACGAAAGTTCAATGCCAATGGAGTTGAGTGGGAAGAAGATCAATACCCCAAGACAAAGTTTGTTCCTCAACCAGAAAAGTATGATCCCACTTCTTTCAAAGGGACACAAGCTCAAGATGATCTTCCACCACAAGACTACAAGCGAAAAGGCAAGGACAAGCTTCAAGAGGAAATTGATGCATTTGAAGAAGCTCCTAAGACCTTAGTAAAGTGGACTCCCAAGACTACTTCAAGTTCCACTTCATCAAGTACAACTACAACTCGAAGGATTCCCATCAAGATGGTGTGGATCCAAAAGAAGAAGAACTAGAGAGTTCTTGAGGGTGACTCCGCCAACATACTTCACTCTTATCATTTTGGCAAGAACAAGTGCAATCAACTTCCACATCTTGCACTAGTTCAAGGAGTCACAAACCCTCTTGTTGGTAAGACAAGGGACAAGGTAACCTAAAAGCTTTCATAGACATCATCTTGTATGTGCATCACTCTATGTCTATGGATATTCTTGCTTGTTCCTTGTGGGACTAACCCATGTAGGCATTGAAAGTGCAACTCACTCCAATGGATAGCTCCAATTGATCTACATCAACATTGAGCATCCACATCTTCAACATCTACATGAAGTCATCATCGACAAAACCCAAGGTTAGTTCATCCCTCTTAGGGGGGATATCACATCTAGGGGGAGCTTTACTCTAAGACTTGACCTAAAGCAACTCTAATGGTGTGAACACAACAATGCTTTATGTAAAAGTGGTAACCCCACTTGTGCTTAAACGATGAGTATGACCTATGATCAAATGTTCTCATTTGACTCCTAAGTCAATATACTCATATATAGATGACCTAGTCATCGCCAATTGCTTGATAGATGATAGAATTGGTTGTGCATGCTTTGCCACATATTTCAATTGCCATTTTATTGTGTGAGCATGTTGGTTGCATATTTTACTCATTCGAGGACATCCACTTGTTGTTTTGATTGATTGGTTTTCTTTTCTTTTGCCAAGTGGATGGACAAGAATGCCTAAGAACCCTCTCTAGCTATCTATGCTTTTCTCGTCTCAAACTCTATTCATGCTACATCACAAAATTTGATCAAGTCAGATTCAAACCACTCTGTGTGAGGAGCACTCGGAGTCCTCGATTTGTCATAGACTTAAACTTCCAAAACTTCTTTGTGCTTTTCGGTCTGACCGATTCCTCCATTTTGGTCATACCGAGATCACTAAGTCGATCTAGGTTTTCACCTTGGTGCAACCAATTTGAATTTTTCGGTCACACCGAGTTGCTGTAACTGTCAACAGTTATGCATCTCGGTGCCACCGAGTTGTTCCACTCGGTCACACCGACAGGGCCGGGCTATATATACTCACGGGCAAAATTTTGGAAATTTCTCCGAAACCTCTTCGCCCGCACATAGCTCGTTGTGCCTCTTGGGTCTCCGGATCGTCCTCCTCGTCGCCAGCCGCCTCCTGTCGCTGGTCTCCGCCGCCGTCAACGGATTTCGCCTCCGCCGTTGCCGCCGTAGCGAGTCCACCGCCGAACTAGGGTATGGACTCAATCACAGTGCTATCCCTGTCTGATTCCTAGCACATTGTGTTCATTATGATTCTTGCTACAATTGAAACACTCCTATCCAGTCAAATCAATCCGTAGAATAGTTGCGATTCGAAAATTTAGGTTTAGGTTTCCGCCGAAACCATCTCGGACCCACCGGGTTGCGGAACTCGGTTCCACCGATTCGGCCACGACCATTGCACATGTGGTTCTCGGTCTGACCGAGAATTACAAATCGGTGAGACCGAGTTCAGGACTTTGTGAAACCCTAGCAGTCTCGGTGCCGCCGAACTATAACTCGGTCTGACCGAGTTCACTAGTTTAGGTTCCAAAAGCTGCTTCGGTATCACCAAGTTTGAAAATCGGTTGATCCGAAATGCTTTCTGTGGAAAACTAAAACTAAGTTTTCGACTCATTCTTTTGCAAAAATCTCTGCATTTTGTGATGCTCATCCACTCTATCTCATCTATAATCTATTCACAGGGTCAGCAGTCAGAGTTTGCAACATGTCTGATCAGAGTGACAGCCAGAACAAATCTAAGGAGTAGGTTCATATGAGTGAGGGCACTAGTCCCTCTAGCATCTCTGATGAGGGTAGCAGGAGCACCCCAAGCAACTTGCCTAAGGCTGCCACTAGAGCTAGCAAGAAGAGAACTTCTGAATCAGAGGATGAGGACTATGTGGTAGAGGAGGAAGCCACATCTAAGAAGAAGGTGCTCAAGAAAGAGTATGGGTCAGCTGCAGTCACAAAACCTGGAATGCACAAAAAGGCACCTGCAAGGAGAGTTCCTACTTCTAAGCCTAGGAAGGCTGTAACTGAAGAAACCATGAAGTTTACCATGGAATCTGAAGAGGTGCTGCTGGATAAGAAGCCCATAGTGTGTGACATGAGATGGGTTGACTGGGAATATATCAAGGAGAACAAAGAACACTATCCTAGAGTGTATGACAGCTTCAGTGCTTGTGGAGTTGCAGACTTTGTTGGGCAAAAGCTCACAAAGTGGAATGAGGAGCTCATTATGCAATTCTACTCCACAGCACATTTCTATCCAGATGGCAGGATAGTGTGGATGTCAGAAGGAACTAGATATCAGTCTACAGTTGTTGAATGGGCACAGATGATCAATGCCCCAGAAGGGCAGGAAGATGACTTGGACATCTATGCCAAGAAGAAGATGGATCACAATTCCATGTCAAATATGTACAAGGAGATCCCAAACAAAGCACTTGAAACCTTCAAGTTTGGCTCAGTGCACTTCCTTCTGTCAGGGCTGCCCACTATCAACTGGATTCTAAGGCACACTCTCTTGCCCAAGTCAGGTGATCACAAGATGATCCGAGGCCATGCAATAAACTTGCTTCATATATTTGATGTGCCACAGAAATTCAAGGTGATGAGCCTCATGGTAGAGACCATTAAGAGGGCAGCAGCTGATCAGAAGAGGAGCTGTGGATATGCCCCACAAATTCAGGAGTTGATTAACTCAAAGATGGGCACAGGCACATACCTGCTGGATAAGGAACACCTGCCCATCCATGCAGACTTTGAGGATAATCAAGTTGTCATGAATGAGAATGAACCATCATCAGCACATGCTCAAGCAAAGAAGGAGAGGGCAAAGATGGAGAAAGCTGCCAAGATGCCAACTCAAGAGGAGGCATCTGAGTACTTCTTGAAGAACAAGCAGGAGCAGCTTAGTTACCTGATAACATCCACTCTGAGGATTGAGAAAGGATTGGCCACCCTGACTCGAAACCAAGAGAGCTTGGAAAGAATCATGGAACAAAAGTTCTGTGACCTAGATGTGAAAGTAACTGAGATTCAGTCTCCCATGGAGCAACTGCAGGATGATATGCAGGAGAGGAAGGGCAAGACCACAACTGATGCATTTGCCAGAGTGCCCAGAGCTCAGAGGTCGTCTGCAGTGCCAGTTCCTGACACCAGAGCCACCACTTCTACACCAGCTACAGCCTCAGTTCCACCAGCTCCAGCTCCTACCCCAGCAGCTCCAACCACTTCTACTGAAGCCTTCGCCCTTTGCGTCATCCGGACTCCACCAACTGAAGACCAAGCCTAAGAGTCGTTTAGTACTATGCATTTTCTATGAACTTTTTGGTAACTTGTTGCCAAAGGGGGAGAAAAATGTATAGATCATAGGCTTCGAGAGAGAGAGAGAGAGTTTGCATTTTGTTCTCTCTTGTCTTCTTGGTTGAAACTTTATTTTCTTTTGAGTGCTTGATATACTATGCCTTAATCTGTGAGACATTGATGATCATGTGTTTGATCATAAGCTACACTTAATGCTTGTTGGATGTTACTATCAGTTTATCCTTAATTTGATCATTCACTTTGCTTGGTGACGAGTGCATGTATTTAATTTTTATCATTTTGAGCGCTCCACCAAGATGTATGTGACATGGAAGAGTAACCATGATCCTAACTCATTGTGCATTTGCACTCCAAAGAAAATCTTAAAATATGCACAAATTTAGGGGGAGCTCTTGCTTATCACATACTTCTCAAAGCGACGATATATTTCATTCTTATTATCATTTGTTGAAGCTTTGATCTATATGTTGTCATCAATTACCAAAAAGGGGGAGATTGAAAGTGCAACTATCCCTGGGTGGTTTTGGTAATTCCTAACAACATATAGCTCATTGAGCTAACATTATTCCAAGATGAATATTTCAGGAAAAGCTCAATGGATGGCATGGCATGGATGAGGAAAGTGGATCCCTCAAAATTATAAGGACAAAGGATTGGCTCAAACTTCAAGATCAAGACTCTATATTTTATATTTTAGTGATCCAAGATCACATTGAGTCTATAGGAAAAGCCAATACTATAAAGGAGGGATGAGGTGTTGCTTAATGAGCCTCTTGCCTCATGTGCTTAGTGATATGCTCCAAAACCCTCAACTATCTTCCCACATCCACATTTGACCTAAACCAAAAGTCAAACTTGGCCCCACCGATTCTTTCCATCCGGCGGCACCGAGTTTCACATGTCATAGCCATTGCCACAAACCCTAGCGATTCAGTTTCACCGATAGGGGTCTCGGTCTCACCGAGATGGGATTGCAATTTCTCTGTTTCCCTTCATAACGTTTCGGTATAACCGAAGTGAGCGATCGGTCCCACCAAGATTGCAATGTAAACTCACTGTTTCCTTTTTGTAACATTTCGGTCTCACTGAAAAGAGCGGATCGGTCCCACCGAGTTTACCTGACCAACCTTTGGTTAGCTTATTACCAAAATCGGTCCCACCGAGTTTGTGTAATCGGTCACACCGAGATTACGTTATGCCCAAACCCTAACCATATCGGTCCTACCGAGTTGCATCTCAATCCCATCGAAAATCCTAAAGGTCACTAGGTTTGCTGAATCGGTCCCATCGAGTTTGGCAGATTGTGTGTAACGGTTAGATTTTGTGTGGAGACTATATATACCCCTACACCCACTCTTCATTCGTGGAGGGAGCCATCATAACACATCTACACTTCCAATACACATGTTCTGAGAGAGAACCACCTACACTTGTGTTGAGCTCAAGATATTCCATTCCTACCATATGAATCTTGATCTCTAGCCTTCCCCAAGTTGCTTTCCACTCAAATCTTGTTTCCACCAAATCCAAATCCTGTGAGAGAGAGTTGAGTGTTGGGGAGACTATCATTTGAAGCACAAGAGCAAGGAGTTCATTATCAACACACCATTTGTTACTTCTTGGAGAGTGGTGTCTCCTAGATTGGCTAGGTGTCACTTGGGAGCCTCTGACAAGATTGCGGAGTTGAACCAAGGAGTTTGTAAGGGCAAGGAGATCGCCTACTTCGTGAAGATCTACCGCTAGTGAGGCAAGTCCTTCGTGGGCGACGACCATGATGGAATAGACAAGGTTGCTTCTTCGTGGACCCTTCATGGGTGGAGCCCTCAGTGGACTCGCGCAACCGTTACCCTCCGTGGGTTGAAGTCTCCATCAACGTGGATGTACGATAGCACCACCTATCGGAACCACGCCAAAAACATCCGTGTCTCCAATTGCGTTTGAATTCTCCAAACCCTTCCCTTTACATTCTTGCAAGTTGCATGCTTTACTATCTGCTGCTCATATACTCTTTTGCATGCTTGCTTGAATTATGTGGAGATTGCTTGACTTGTGCTAAGATAGCTAAAATCTGCCAAGAACTAAAATTGGGAAAATGATAGATTTTTTATTTGGTCAAGTAGTCTAATCACCCCCCTCTAGACATACTTCCGATCCTACAGACACACCGTTACGCTGTGGTGTTCCAGGTGGCGTGAGTTGTGAAACTATTCCACATTGTTTCAAATAAAGACCAAACTCGTAACTAAAATATTTGCCTCTGCGATCAGATCGTAGAAATTTTATTTTCTTGTTACGATGATTTTCTACTTCACTCTGAAATTCTTTGAACTTTTCAAATGTTTCAGACTTATGTTTCATTAAGTAGATATATACATATCTGCTCAAATCATCTGTGAAGGTCAGAAAATAACGATACCCGCCGTGAGCCTCAATACTCATCGGACCGCATACATTAGTATGTATTATTTCCAACAAGTCTGTTGCTTGCTCCATTGTTCCGGAGAATGGAGTCTTAGTCATCTTGCCCATGAGGCATGGTTCGCAAGCATCAAGTGATTCCAAAAGCCCATCAGCTTGGAGTTTCTTCGTGCGCTTTACACCAATATGACCTAAACGGCAGTGCCACAAATATGTTGCACTATCATTATCAACTTTGCATATTTTGGCATCAATATTATGAATATGTGTATCACTATGATCGAGATTCAATAAACCATTCACCTTGGGTGTATGACCACAGAAGGTTTTATTCATGTAAACAGAATAACAATTATTCTTTGACTTAAATGAATAACTGTATTGCAATAAACATGATCCAATCATATTATGCTCAATGCAAACACCAAATAACATTTATTTTAGGTTCAACAATAATCCCGAAGGTAAAAGGGAGTGTGCGATGGTGATCTTATCAACCTTGGAATCACGTCCAACACACATCGTCACCTTGCCCTCAACTAGTCTCTATTCATTTTGTAACTCCTGTTTCAAGTTACTAATCATAGCAACTAAACCAGTATCAAATACCCAGGGGTTACTATGAACACTAGTAAAGTACACATCAATAACATGTATATCATATATACTATTGTTCACTTTGTCATCCTTCTTATCCGCCAAATACTTGGGGCCGTACCGCTTCCAATGACCAGTTCCTTTGCAGTAGAAGCACTCAGTCTCAGGCTTAGGTCTAGCTTTGGGCTTCTTCATGGGAGTGGCAACTTGCTTACCATTCTTCTTGAAGTTCCCTTTCTTTCCCTTGCCCTTTTACTTGAAACTAGTGGTCTTGTCAACCATCAACACTTGATGCTTTTCTTGATTTCTACCTTCGCCGATTTCAGCATCACAAAGAGCTCGGGGGATCGTTTTCGTCATCCCTTGCATATTATAGTTCATCACGAAGTTCCAGTAACTTGGTGATAGTGACTAGAGAACTCTGTCAATCACTATCTTATCTGGAAGATTAACTCCCACTTGATTCAAGCGATTGTAGTACTCGGACATTCTGAGCACATGCTCACTGGTTGAGCTATGCTCCTCCATCTTGTAGGCAAAGTACTTGTCAGAGGTCTCATACCTCTCGAGTCGGGCATGGGTCTGAAATACCAATTTTAGCTCTTGGAACATCTCATATGCTCCGTGACATTCCAAAACATTTTTGAAGTCCCAGTTCAAAGCAGTAAAGCATGGTGCACTAAACTATCAAGTAGTCATCAAACCGAGCTTGTCAAACGTTCATAACATCTGCATCTGCTCCTGCAATAGTTCTATCACCTAGCGGTGCATCAAGGACATAATTCTTTTGTGCAGCAATGAGGATAATCCTCAAGTTACGGACCTAGTCCGTGTAGTTGCTACCATCATCTTTCAACTTAGCTTTCTCTAGGGACGCATTAAAATTCAAAGGAACAGTAGCACGGGCTATTTATCTACAACAACATAGACATGCAAAATACTATCAGGTACTAAGTTCATGATAAATTAAAGTTCAATTAATCATATTACTTACGAACTCCCACTTAGATAGACATCTCTCTAGTCATCTAAGTGATCCCGTGATCCATATCAACTAAGTCTTGTCCGATCATCATGTGAGATGGAGTAGTTTTAAATGGTGAACATCACTATGTTAATCATATCTACTATATGATTCACGCTCGACCTTTCGGTCTCAGTGTTCCGAGGCCATATCTGCATATGCTAGGCTCGTCAAGTTTAATCCCAGTATTCTGCGTGTGCAAAACTGGCTTGCACCCATTGTATGTGAACGTAGAGCTTATCACACCCGATCATCACGTGGTGTCTCAGCACGACGAACTGTAGCAACGGTGCATACTCAGGGAGAACACTTATACCTTGAAATTTATTGAGAGATCATCTTATAATGCTACCGCCGTACTAAGCAAAATAAGATGCATAAAAGATAAACATCACATGCAATCAAAATAAGTGATATGATATGGGCATCATCATCTTGTGCCTTCGATCTCCATCTCCAAAGCACCGTCATGATCACCATCGTCACCGGCTTGACACCTTGATCTCCATCGAAGCATCGTTGTCTTCTTGCCAACTATTGCTTCTACAACTATCGCTACCGCTTAGTGATAAAGTAAAGCAATTACATGGCTATTGCATTTTAAACAATAAAGCGACAACCATAAGGCTCCTGCTAGTTGCCGATAAATTTTACAAAACATGATCATCTCATACAACAATTTATATATCATCACGTCTTGACCAGATCACATCATAGCAAGCCCTGCAAAAACAAGTTAGACCTCCTCTACTTTGTTGTTGCAAGTTTTATGTGGCTGCAACGGGCTTCTAGCAAGAACCGTTCTTACCTACGCATCAAAACCACAACGATTTTTCGTCAAGTGTGTTGTTTTAACCTTCAACAAGGACCTGGCGTAGTCAAACTCGATTCAACTAAAGTTGGAGAAATAGACACCCACTAGCCACCTGTGTGCGAAGCACGGCGGTAGAACTAGTCTCATGAATGCGGTCATGTAATGTCGGTCTAGGCCGCTTCATCCAACAATACCGCCGAATCAAAGTAAGACGTTGCTAGTAAGCAATATGACTATTATCACCCACAACTCTATGTGTTCTACTTGTGCATATAACATCTACGCATAGACCTGGCTCTGATACCACTGTTGGGGAACATAGTATTTCAAAAAAAATCCTATGATCACGCAAGATCTGTCTAGACGAAGCATAGCAACGAGTGAGGAGAGTGTGTCCATGTACCCTCGTAGACCGGAAGCGTAAGCTTTTAGTAACGCAGTTGATGTAGTTGAACGTCTTCGCGATCCAACCGATCCAAGTACGGAACTTACGGCACCTCCACGGTCAGCACACGTTCAGCTCGGTGAGGTCCCTTGAACTCTTGATCCAGTTGAGGCCGAGGGAAAGTTCCGTCAGCACGATGGCGTGGTGACGGTGATGATGAAGTTACCGGTGCAGGGCTTCGCCTAAGCACTACGACGGTATGACCGTGGTGTGTAACTATGGAGGGGGGAACCGCACATGGCTAATAGTTCAACTTGTGTGTTCTAGGGTGCCCCCCTGCCCCTGTATATAAAGGAGGGAGGGGGAGGCCAACCGGCCCTAGGGGCGCGCCCAAGGAGAGGGGGTCCTACCAGGACTACTAGTCCTAGTAGGATTCCTCCACAAGGAAGAGAGGGGGGAGGAAGGGGAGGGAGAGGGAGTAGGAAAGGGGGCACCGCCCCACCTTTCCCTTGTCCAATTCGGACTACTAAGGGGGGGGCACGGCCTGCCCTCGCGGCCCTCCTCTCTCTCCAACAAGGCCCATGGTGGCCTATTAGTTCCCCGTGGGGGTTCAGGTAGCCCCTCCGGCACTCTGTTTTTATCCGAAACTATCCGGAACACTTCTGGTGTCCGAATAACATGGTCCAATATATCAATCTTTATGTGTCGACCATGTCGAGACTCCACATCACGTCTGTGATCTCATCCGGGACTCCGAACAACCTTCAGTCATCAAATCACATAAACTCATAATACAAATCATCATCGACCGTTAAGCGTGCGGACCCTACGGGGTTCGAGAACTATGTAGACATGACCGAGACACATCTCCGGTCAATAACCTATAGCGGAACCTGGATGCTCATATTAGCTCCTACATATTCTACGAAGATCTTTATCGGTCAAACCGCATAACAACATACGTTGTTCCCTTTTTCATCGGTATGTTACTTGGCCGTAATTCGATCGTCAGTATCATCATACCTAGTTCAATCTCGTTACCCGCAACTCTCTTTACTCGTTCCATAAAGCATCATCCCGTGACTAACTCATTAGTCACATTGCTTGCAAGGATTATAGTGATGTGCATTACCAAGAGGGCCCAGAGATACCTCTCCGATACACAGAGTGACAAATCCTAATCTCGATCTATGCCAACCCAACAAACACCTTTGGAGACATCTGTAGAGCATCTTTATAATCACCCAGTTATATTGTGACGTTTGATAGCACACAAGGTGTTCCTACGGTATTCGGGAATTGCATAATCTCATA
Organism: Aegilops umbellulata; assembly: GCA_032464435.1. Classification (NCBI taxonomy): domain Eukaryota; kingdom Viridiplantae; phylum Streptophyta; class Magnoliopsida; order Poales; family Poaceae; genus Aegilops; species Aegilops umbellulata. The sequence goes on along the minus strand of CP136055.1, from coordinate 442,058,302 downwards.
GTCAGAGGAACATGTATAAGTCATTATGAAAGCAATAGCAATAAAACTAAACTATCATTATGCTAAGCTAACGGATGGGTCTTTTCCATCACATCATTCTCTAATGATGTGATCCCGTTCATCAAATGACAAGACGTGTCTATGGTGAGGAAACAAAACCATCTTTGATTAACGAGCTAGTCAAGTAGAGGCATACTAGGGACACTCTATTTTGTCTATGTATTCACACATGTACTAAGTTTCCGGTTCATACAATTCTAGCATGAATAATAAACATTTATCATGATATAAGGAAATATAAATAACAACTTATTATTGCCTCTAGAGCATATTTCCTTCATATATAGCAGGCCGTAAGCATTGGGATTTTGGGAGATTTCACCGAGTCGGATGGGAAGCTTGCCCGGGAACCTGCGAGGTTGTGCGGGAACGGGCTCACCGACGATTCATTGGCGCCACCGTTTGGCCAAAAGAACGCCCCCGCGCGCTGCGCAAGCTTGCGCTGTAAGCCGTCTACGGCAGCAGGGTGACAAGATGTGCGAGAGGAGGACGAAAGGCCACGTACACATACCGTTAATAAAAAAATGTTTGCTATTTAATTACCTACTATACCCCCGTCCTGGTTTATAAGTATGATTTAACTAATAAAATACGAATGCATGTCGCCAAAGATTATATAGTTGGATTCGTATTTGAACATAGTTTTCAATTATATAATTTTTATAACATGCATTAACATTTTGTTGGTTAAATTTGAGGGCAAAGTATGGCACAGAATATAAAGGGGACTATAGACTAGATGAAGGTAGTAGCACACGGCCGCTCTCTACGCAGCGACGCAACTGTCGGCCGGCTTGTAGGAGACCATTTCCTGCATGTTCAAATCCCCTATGCGTGTGGTTCCTTGAGGTTCTGGCGGCCGCGGCGCGCTCTGCTCGCGTCCCACCGCGCGAGCTCTGCTCTCGCATCCCTCCGGGTGCTCTGCCCTCGTCCCTCCACGTGCGCTGCCAGTGTTTGGGGCCAGTGCACAATCATGCATGTACGTGTGCATGCGGTTGCGCCGGGCGTGGCGCGACAATGCAGTTACCCGCTACAAAAACTGCCATGCGGATGCGCAGAGAATCCAGGCCGCCCGGCCCCCATTTATTCCTATGGCCATTTACCTTCATCTCTCGCGTCAGACGACACAATAAGCACACCCATGACGACACATACAGAGAGGACATCCAGTGGTTCCAACATCGCTCTCCGTGGCTCCAATGGCGCTCCCAGCGGCCGACGACGACAATGGCGGGCAGTTCACCATGCATCACGTAGTGGACACCCACGTGAGAGGGAAGGCCCTCTTGGTGGTGTACATAAACGATCTGGTCTCGGTGGAGAGCTCCATCCAAACTATGGAGCTGTTCCTTGTCGAGGATAAGTACCGAGTGGTCAGCTTCGACCTCGAGTACAGCATCGGTCGTGCCGGGCACGATGAGAAGGTTGTCGTCGCCCAGTTGTGCGTGCGACATGACGTCCTCGTCTACCACTACCTGTTGGGGAACGTAGCATTTTAAAAAAATTACCTGCGATCACGCAAGATCTATCTAGGAGAAGCATAGCAACAAGCGGGCAGAGTGTGTCCACGTACCCTCGTAGACCAAAAGCGGAAGCGTTTAGTAACGCGGTTGATGTAGTCGAACCTCTTCGCGATCCAACCGATCCAAGTACCGAACGCACGACACCTCCGTGATCTGTACACGTTCAGCTCGGTGACGTCCCTCGAACTCTTGATCCAGTTGAGGCTAAGGGAGAGTTTCGTCAGCATGACCGCGTGGTGATGGTGATGATGAAGTTACCGGCGCAGGGCTTCGCCTAAGCACTACGACGATATGACCGAGGTGTGTTTCTTGTGTGTCTTTGAGGTGCCCCCTACATCCATATATAAAGGAGGGAGAGGGAGAGGCAGCCGGCCCTAGGGGGCGCACCAAGGTGTGGAGTCCTACTAGGACTCCCTAGTCCTAGTAGGATTCCACCTCCCACACGGAGTAGGAAAGGGGGAAGGGAGAAGGAGAAGGAAAGGGGGGCGCCCCCTTTCTCCTAGTCCAAATCGGCATCCATCCCAAGGGGGGCGCACTAGCCCCTTGTGGGCTGGTGGGCTTCCCTCTTATGGCCCATAAGGCCCATAACTTCTCCCGGGGGTTCCAGTAACCTCCCGGTACTCCGAAAAAAGGCCCGAATCACTCGAAACCATTCTGATGTCCAAATGCAACCTTCCAATATATGAATCTTTACCTATCGACCATTTCGAGACTCCTCATCATGTCTGTGAACTCATCCGGGACTCCGAACAAACTTCGGTTCATCAAATCACATAACTCATAATACAAATCGTCATCGAATGTTAAGCATGCGGACCCTACGTGTTTGAGAACTATGTAGACACGACCGAGACACATCTCTGGTCAATAACCAATAGCAGAACCTGGATGCTCATATTGGCTCCTACATATTCTATGAAGATCTTTATCGTTCAAACCGCATAACAACATACATTGTTCCCTTTGTCATCGGTATGTTACTTGCCCGAGATTCGATCATCGGTATCATCATACCTAGTTCAATCTCGTTACCGGAAAGTCTCTTCACTCGTTCCATAATACTTCATCCCACAACTAACTCATTAGTCACATTGCTTGCAAGGCTTGTAGTGATGAGCATTACCGAGAGGGCCCAGAGATACCTCTCCAAAACACGGAGTGACAAATCCTAATCTCGATATATGCCAACCCAACAAATACCTTCGAAGACACCTGTAGAACATCTTTATAATCACCCATTTACGTTGTGACGTTTGATAGCACACAAAGTGTTCCTCCGGTATTTGGGAGTTGCATAATCTCATAGTCTAAGGAACATGTATAAGTCATGAAGAAAGCAGTAGCAATGAAAATGTAATGATCATAATGCTAAGCTAACGAATGGGTCCTATCCATCACATCATTCTCCTAAGGATGTGATCCCGTTCATCAAATGACAACACGGTTTTATGGTTTGGAAACTTAACCATCTTTGATAAACGAGCTAGTCAAGTAGAGGCATACTAGGGACGCTTATGTTTTGTCTATCTATTCACACATGTACTAAGTTTCTGGTTAATACAATTTTAGCATGAATAATAAACATTTATCATGAAATAAGGAAAAAAATAATAACTTTATTATTGCCTCTAGGGCATATTTCCTTCAGTCTCCCACTTGCACTAGAGTCAATAATCTAGTTCACATCGCCAAGTAGAGGCATACTAGGGACACTTATGTTTCGTCTATGTATTCACACATGTACTAAGTTTCCGGTTAATACAATTCTAGCATGAATAATAAACATTTATCATGAAATAAGGAAATAAATAATAACTTTATTATTGCCTCTAGGGCATATTTCCTTCAGTCTCCCACTTGCACTAGAGTCAATAATCTAGTTCACATCGCCATGTGATTTAACACCAATAGTTCACATCACCATGTGATAGTTCACATCGCCATGTGACTAATACCCAAAGGGTTTTACTAGAGTCAATAATATAGTTCACATCGCTATGTGATTGACACCCAAAGAGTACTAAGGTGTGATCATGTTTTTGCTTGTGAGAGAACCTTAGTCAATGGGTCTGTCACATACAGAGCTGTATGTATTTTGCAAATTTTCTATGTCTACAATGCTCTGCATGGAGCTACTCTAGATAATTGCTCCCACTTTCAATATGTATCCAGATTGAGACTCAGAGTCATCTGGATCGGTGTAAAAGCTTGCATCGGCGTAACTCTTTACGACGAACTCTTTATCACCTCCATAACCGAGAAATATATCCTTAGTCTTCTAAGGATAATTTTGCCTGCTGTCAAGTGATCCACTCCTGGATCAATATCATACCCCCTTGTCAAACTCATGGCAAGGTACACAATAGGTTTGGCACACAACATAGCATACTTTATAGAACCTATGGCTGAGGCATAGGGAATGACTTTCATTCTCTTTCTATTTCTGCCGTGGTCGCATTTTTGAGTCTTACTCAACTTTACACCTTGCAATATAGGCAAGAACTAATTCAAAAATTTTGTCAAGGAATGTACTCATTGAAAAATCTTATCAAGCGCCTTGAACTATCTCTATAGATCTTGATGCCCAATATGTAAGCAGCTTCACCAAGGTCTTTCTTTGATAAACTTCTTTCAAACACTCCATTATGCTTTCCAGAAAATTCTACATCATTTCCGATCAACAATATGTCATTCACATGCACTTATCAGAAAGGCTCACTACAAAAAAAGACACATCCGTGACATTTTTGGCCGAACGAAATTTTTTTCTGTCATACATATGACACTTCTATGACGATAATTGTGACAAAACCCGGTATCATCATAGATGTGGTGGGCTCCTACTTCTATGATAAAAACTCATGACAGAAAATGGGCTTCTCGTCCTGGGCGGGCCGGAGACGTAGCTGCATGACATTCTTTGGGCCGTCCATGACGAAAAAAACCGTGGTAGAAGCGAGGGGGAGGAAAATTTCGGGGAGTTCCCGGTTACAGTGGGTCAGCGGCGGCCGAGCGATGCGCGTTTCTCTCGTACACGTACGCGTGTGTGTGCGAGGCGTTGGCTCTAACTGAACCCGAGCGAGGCATTGGGCTCTAACTGAACCCGAGCGATTGCACTACAGGCTACGCGTTACTGAACCCGAGCGATCGATCGATGGCTGTTAACTGAACCCGATCGAGCGATTCCTTCGCTACTGCTGCTAACTGAAGCCGATCGATGCTGCCTCTGGATGAACAGTGAGTGTTGCGGGGGGGTTGGATGAACAGTTCCCGGTGGGGGTGGATGAACACGACCTCGTGGTGTTGCCTCTGGATGAACAGGACCCGATCGATCGAGCCGGTTGGGGCTGGATGAACAGGACCCCGTGGAGGGCTGGATGAACAGGACCACCCCGTGGAGGGCAGGATGAACAGTAGACGGTGGAGGGCTGGATGAACAGTATCCCGTGGAGGGGTGGTTGAACAGGAGCCCGTGGGGAGGGCTGGTTGAACAATAGCCGGTGGAGTAGCGCGCGGTGGAGGTTGGATGAACAGGAGCTCGTGGATGAATAGTCGCAGGTGGAGACTGGAGGAGGTCGACGGTGGATGAACAGTAGCTCGTGGAGGCTAGAGGGAGTCGATGGTGGAGATGAACGGTATCCCGTGGAGTCCCGTTTTGCGGTACGCCACACCCCTCCCGATGAACAGGACCCCCGTTTCGACCGTAGGAGGCCCGTTTCGTCCGTTTTGCGGTACGCCACACCCCTCCCGATCAACAGGACCCCCGTTTCGACCGTAGGAGGTCCGTTTCATCTGTTTTGTGGTACGCCACACCCCTCCCGATCAACAGGACCCCTGTTTCGATCGTAGGAGGTCCGTTTCCTCCGTTCTGTGGTACGCCAGGCCTCGTTTCCATCGCCTGTTCCGTACAAGCCCTCCCGATGAACACGACCACGCATTCCATTCCGACCCAGCCGGTTGGCTCCCACGCGTTCCGTTGCCTCCCGATGAACACGACGCATTCCGTTGCCTCCCCATGAACACGACGCATTCTGTTGCCTCCCCATGAACACGACGACGATGCTGTTTCTCCGTTCCGACCCTGCCATGCATGTACACGAGCCCTCGCCGTACGTATGCGCGAGTAGGCGTTCGAGACCCCGCCCGTATGTACACATACTTGGTCGTATTTTCTTTCTTGCACCCTGACCGCTGTACATACGTGTACATGCTACGTGCGCGCCTCTACTACGACACGTGCGCGCCTCTACATCGACCAGTATATATGTACATACACGTTAGTGACCAGAATGACAACGCAACGTACGCTTCGACCAGGTGGGTCCCGACTGTCAGGCACTTCCTTGCGTGTGAAGATGTAGCTGGTGGGTCCCAGCAGTTAGTGGGCAAATCGTTTTGTTTTGTTTTTGCCCGGACGCACTTCCTTGCGTGCGAAGGTGTAGCTGGTGGGTCCCAGCAGTCAGGGGGGAAACGTTTTTTCGTGAAATATGATGGCCCATCCGGTGGGTCCCCGCTATCAGGTGGAGGAATAATTATTTTGCACATAATAAGGACGCACTTCCTTGTTGCGGCCATGGACCCAGCTGTCAGCCTCTCCACGTACAGTCCACGTCCGATGGAAGTTGTTCCTTGACCACGTTGACCACGCCGCACCGAGAGCACCAGGGCGGTGGACGACGGCGAGGCCTAGGAAGGGGACAACGGGGAGCCGGGGAAGACGCGGCAGTGGAAGCCTGCGCGGAGAGAAGTACGAGGGTTCACTGGTTTGGCTGCGGTGTGAGGCTGTCGTCGCCGCAGGGCCTGGCTAGCGGTGGGAATAGTAGGGGGCGGTGAGGCCTCCGCGGCAGCACAGCCGGCCACAGGAGGCAGGAGCATGCGGCACGACCGGCGCTGCTTTGGGCGGCTGGAGCAAGAAGACCAGAGGTTGAAGAAGCACTACGGCTGTTGGATGGACATCGTACGATCACTGGAGCTAGAATCGTTCATATTGACTAAAGTTGACAAAGGCCCCAATCCCAGTCAACTTAGTAGGCCCACAAGTCAGCCTCCCACCATGGTGGATCCCACCTAGCAGGGGGAGTATTCATTTTTTTTGTGCGTAATAAGGAGGCACTTCCGGTGGGTCCGAGCTGACAGCGAGGGGAACGTTTTTTTCGTGAAATACGCTGGCCCGTCTGGTGGGTCCGAGCAGTCAGGGGGAAACGTTTTTTTTCACGAAATAAGGTGGCCCATCCGGTGGGTCCCTGCTGTCAGATGGAGGAATAATTATTTTGCACGTAATAAGGAGGCACTTCCTTGCGGCCGCCTGGACCCAGCTGTCAGCCTCTCCACGTACAGTACTCTTCCGATGGAAGTCGGTCGTTGACCATGTTGACCACGCCGCGCCGAGAGCACCAGGGCGGTGGTCTGGACGACGGCGAGGCCTAGGAAGGGGACGACGCAGAGCCGGGGAAGACGCAGCACTGGAAGCCTACGCGGAGAGGAGTACGAGGGCTCACTGGTTCGGCTGCGGTGTGAGGCTGTCGTCGCCGCAGAATAACAGGGGGTGTGGGTGAGTGGATGGATGGCCTGGCCAGCGGTGGGAGTAGTATGAGGGCGGTGAGGGCGGTGAGGCCTCCGCGGCAGCATCAAAATGGATGGCCTCCGCCGCAGAATAAATTTGTATTACGTAAAAATCCAACGAAACATTGCGCGCGCAACAATGAAAATTTAATATTTTCAAAATCCATAAATAATATTTTATAAACTAATTCCGTGTTTGGTGCATTTTTTTATATTTACTGCCCAGTTTTTATAATTACATCTCATTTATTATTTTTTAAAGCCCATTTTCCTGTTAAGCCTAATGCATCCCTCCTAGGAAAGATTTGCAGCCCAGCGGGGCGGAGAATAACAAGTTGACCTTGCTTGGGTATTCCTCAAAAAGACGTATAGCTGGGCTAGCCATTTTCATCTTGAAAAAATTAGTATCTGGGCTGGATATCTGGCCTGGGCTAGACGGGCCACAGCCCGCCCAGTTAATACCCTGCTCTCCTCTGAACAACAATGAAATCATCGCCAAGAAAAACTCTACAGTGCTCACACCTCAAAAACACAAATACTGCTCGAGCTGCTTGGTCCCAGCTATCGGCCGCACCTTGTGCAATTCTCTCGTTTATATTGACTACATTGGTTGACAATGGTGTGGGACCGTGATGTCAGGAAACCAGGAGAAAGCAAAAAAATATAGTTGTACATAATAAGGAGGCACTCGCGTACGTATGGCTATGGCCCTAGTGGGTCCCTAGTGTCATCCAGTCAAAATAAAGTCATCTCCTGAATCCTCATGTTCATTGACGATGTTAACAATGCTCGGCGCCACGGTGAGCGCAACAACTCGAAGGACAACAGAGAGGGCCTCGCGGGCCCTACGGATGGTCTGATACAGCGCCCGCTGCTCATTCAGGAAGCCAGGATCATTAGACACCTATGAGCACCTTCGAGAAACTGAGACGACATGAAACGGTAAGGCCACACTTGGGAGCTCTGGTTTATTTCAAACCTGTATTAACATACAAGTGTAATTTACTCGTCATCGAAAACAACACGTAAAATACAGGCATAATGAAACCGAGGGCCCGAGGTCTGTAAGTAAAACGGCGGGTTACGCGTGTAATTTGAGAGACCAGTGTATATTTTACGGGCACTGCTATATGGACGACATTACCAGACGATACATGCACGACGTGTGTATCATGCCATCCATCGGCAAGGCTGAAACAACAGCTAACGGCTGGATTAGCAATCGTCCAAGTGTCGTTCAGCGTTTTTATCGTGTGTCAAGTACTTCCGATATTTTACTAGTCGAAATCGACCAACCAAGCGCCTTCGCCCGAGACCATCTGCTTTAATTTACAAGCGTCAGTTTTACAAGCGGTTTTGGTTGGAAAACGACGATTCAACCACGGCCTAATATCATGAGTTGGTCGGAAGATCATATGGTTTCACGTCTAACCTACCTGACTTGTCGTATAGGCTATGAATGAAACATTAGACGATGAACTTCTTAAGCACGGAAACAACATAAGAGGATGATCTTCTTAACAAGCAAATCACTGGCGTTAGATCGACATGCAAAACAATACGAAGCATTATTCTCAGGAGGCATGGTGAACAGCTTGTGATGCCGCATGCCACAACATTCCAAGCTCAACTTTGCAATCAAACACAAGGCCTGGCATTATATAGACAATATTCAGAACAAACTCTTAACACAGGAATATCTCAGTAGAGTAACTATATACTTCTAAACTGAACACAGGAATAAGAAAAAACACTCGACGCTGCTCACAGCAAGGGCGTCTCACTCAAAAATATCAAATGCATGTCTTCTGGCTAACATCAATGAGCAAATTTTGACAAGGTTTTCCAATTCCAATATATTAAACTAACGTCTTCTTGCTAACATCAATGATTAAACTTTGACAAGCTTTTCCATTCAAAATATGTAATGCCTATGATCGTGGAGTCCTGTCGCTTCTTGCTAACATCAATGATTAAACTTTGACAAGCTTTTCCCATTCAAAATATGTAATGCCTATGATCGTGGAGTCCTGTCACTTCTTGTACTTGTTTGGGCACTTTTTGCCCAGGGCACTCCACGTGTTGTTAAATTGCCAATGGTCTCTACAGACTAGTCATGTCACCGGTGTCTAATATTTATGGCACCGGCTGTAGCAATGGAGGGATTCGGTGCCAAACTAAGAAAAGGTGAAATTGGCACCTCTCTTGGCCTACATAGTGGAAGGCCTAATACTATGTAAAGCTTCTCGGTCATTCCTTCTGTAATGTAGCGCAAACAACGACTGCTTCTTTATGCAAAGTGGAACGACCAACTGGACCCAGTAATGCAGCAGTTTGCCTTGGACACATTGGCTCCTTTTGTGCAGTTGAGCTAAAATCAAAGTCGGAATAAAACCTAGCTTTAATTTTGATATCCCTGTAAGCAACAAAAGGTATAAGGGAAACAATTACTGAGAAATAACGGTTGATGACTTGTACTCCCAGAAGAAAAACATCTACTGATCTACCTTATCTTAATGGGAAACAAAGCAGGAGAGTAGCAATTCTCAATCAGTGTGATTCATTCATATTAACTAAGACATTATCTTAACAATGCCTTGTTTCAAGATGTATAAAGAACAAAAAAGCAGAAAAGTATCATTCCTAAAACAATGCGACTGATTCATTTTAACAGAGACATTATCTTAACAATACCTTGGTTAAATATGTAGAAAGAACTACAAAGCAGGATAGTACCATTTGTAAAACACTGTAAGTCTGTAACTGATATATAATAACAGAGACATTATCTGAACAATACATTTCTTAAACATGTACTCCGGCCGATCCCTAACAGAAATGGTACTCCTGCCGATCCCTAACAAGTGTTTGCAGTTTTGAACTAAGATTCAGTAGTTAATTCTGAGGAAGGTCGGTACTGACCATTCAAGAACAAGATTTGAAACAACTCATGAGGAAGATCTCAAAGAGATCTCAACACATATATGGAAATCCAGTCTCATTTTGTGTAGTTCCACCAAAATTAAGCGAAGCAAAATGTCGCAATAGCAACAAGTTGAAAAGATATCCCTGTTTTAACAGGGGCAAAAAAGGAATCAATTACTGGCCAATAAAGGAGGATGAAACATGCGGCCACAAAAATGGTAATCTCGCCAATCCCAAACAAGTGCTGCAGTTTTGAACTAAGATTCAGTAGTTAATTAATTCTGAGAGTGGCATTGCTTAATTTTTACCAGCGGCATTAGATTAACGAAAAGCATAAACAGTTCCAGGGGAGAGTGGGCACAACAACAGTATGTGCTTCCATCTACTTATAAAGGGGGTGATGCAGAGTTTGTTGTAACAAAGCAACAAGCATCATGTCTGGGTTGGTCCCATTTTTGTTCACTACTTAATGGGAAAAGACAGCAATACAATACCTTCAATTCAACATTTATTTAAAATAGTACCAATACAAGTAGCACAACATCTCAAAGCACACTGCACAATCATGTGGATGAAGGCCTTACTGACCTTTCATGAGACCGACAACGATAAAATACGAATCTGCCAACACGAATAGGAAATCCAATCTTGTTTTGTGCAGTTGCACTGAAATCAAGCAAAGTGTTTCGCGTAGCGAAGCAAAATGTCGCAATAGCAACAAGTTGAATAGATATCCCTGTATAAACAGAGGCAAAAAAGGAAACCATTACTGGCTAATAAAGGAGGATGAAACATGCGGCCACAAAAATGGTAATCCCGCCAATCCCTAACAAGTGTTGCAGTTTTGAAATAAGATTCAGTAGTTAATTCTAAGAGTGGCATCAATTACTGGCTTATAAAGGGGGTGATGCTGAATTTGTTGTAACAAAGCAACAAGCATCATGTCTGGGTTGGTCCCATTTTTGTTCACTACTTAATGGAAAAAGACAGCAATACAATAGCTTCAATTCATCATTTATTTAAAACAATACCAATACAAGTAGCACAGCATCTCAAAACACACTGCACGATCATGTGGATGAAGGCAAGTACCAACCTGTCAAGACGCACACAAGATCACGTACGAATCTGCCAACACGAATAGGAAACCCAATCTTGTTTTGTGCAGTTGCACTGAAATCAAGCAAAGTGTTTCGCATAGCGAAGCAAAATGTCGCAATAGAAACAAGTTGAATAGATATCCCTGTATAAACAGAGGCAAAAAAGGAATCAATTATTGGCTAATAAAGGAGGATGAAACATGCAGCCACAAAAATGGTAATCCCGCCAATCCCTAACAAGTGTTGCAATTTTGAAATAAGATTCAGTAGTTAATTCTGAGAGTGGCATCAATTACTGGCTTATAAAGGGGGTGATACTGAATTTGTTGTAACACAGCAACATGCATCATGTCTAGGTTGGTCCCATTTTTGTTCACTACTTAATGGGAAAAGACAGCAATACAATAGCTTCAATTCATCATTTATTTAAAACAGTACCAATACAAGTAGCACAGCATCTCAAAGCACACTGCACAATCATGTGGATGAAGGCCTGTACTGACCTTTCATGAGAAGGCCAACATAAAATATGAATCTACCAACACGAATAGGAAATCCAATCAAGTTTTGTGCAGTTGCACTGAAATCAAGCAAAGTTGTCGGTGTGACATTTAAGTTTTCTATAGAAACAAGTTGAATATATATCCCTATTTTAAGAGGCAAAAAAGAAAACAATTACTGGACAATAAAGGAGGATGAAACATACGACCACAAAAAGAAGCATCTACCTTATCTTGATGGAAAACAAAGTATAGGACAGTAGCATTTCTAAAACGGTTGCATTGATTCATATTAACAGAGAAATTCTCTTAAAACAGACCAGTAGTTAATTCTGAGATTAACAACAGCAAAATAGCTGCATGGGACATGCCAGCACCATGTGCGTCCACATGTATAAATGGGTGATTCAGAGTATGTAGCCAAGCAGCATATATGCGCTGGTCCCATATTTGTTCTCTTTGAACCTTCTTCCTATGTGAGGGCAACAAATCTAGTCGTGCACAAACTACCCGACCCCCCAGTTTCTTTCCCTTTTCAACAAAGAGATCGGTTCCTTACAGATGTGTGTACTGGGTTACCCCCTTTTTCCCTTTTCGACCTACAAAGCGGCTGGATAGCCAGTCTATACTACATTACGCCCCTCCTTTCCTCATTGAACCATGTCCTAGATTCTTGCTCCAGCCCACCACACCCTTCTTTCCTCTTTGAACCAAGACCTAGATTCGACTACAGATCGAAAAAGATCCACATGCAGCTAGAGCAACGACGGTTTCAAAGAAACTTATACCTTAGGGTCGTCATGATGTGGCAAGGCGTGCGGCAGGAGGCCGGATCTGCCCACACTACGTACGTCAGCGAGGAAGAAGGGGTCGGTGGCCCTCCCGCACAGGCGCTGGGTGACAGAGAACAGCGCAGCTGGCAGTGGATTGCCTCCCTCGCCGAAGGCGATAGAGTGAACGCTGCACCTCCTCCCCTTCTCGGTGCGACGGGATATGGACGCCTCCTTCACCAGCTGTGAGGGGGGAGAGAGAGACAAGAGGCCAACGCTGTCTTGTTTAGATCTGGTGAAGATAGGGTGAGAGACTGTGAATATAGCAAACCCTAGCAAATGAACATTGAGCCTCCAGCGTGTAACATATATGTAGTGCGGCGAGTGTGTGGAGAGTGCAAACCCTAGCAAACAAGCGCTGAGGCTCCCGCTTATATATATACTATTGTAGTACGGAATGAGCTCCGGTGCCTTCACTGCACCTGCTTTTGGCTGTATGACAGGTGAGCCAGCCACATTTTGGGCCCACCTGTCATTAATCCAAAGGCAGGTGCACTAAGTCAATGAAGCTGCGTCCATATAGTACTCTCGTGTATACGACTAATATATAGTGGAGTGGTTTTCTTATTCTCTCCATAACAATTGTTTTAAATTGTGTAAGTATGAAATGAAACTCTTTATTTAATGTACAGTGAAGAAAACTAGAACTACTTCCGATGAACTAACGATCCACGCCCACGCGTCCTGGTCGCACTTCCTGTCCTTCACGTGTCGTACACTACCCTCCCTTAAGTGAACAACCACACATGCGCCAAATTATCGGAAACGTGTGAGAGTGTGTATGAATAAAGAAATTTAATTTCAATTATTGGAAAGGTTTGAGAGTATTACAAAGTTTGACTTCAGTCAAATCTAATATGCGGAGTAAATAAAAATGGAGGGCTACTACGTCCATCCGGGTTTTTAGTCCACACCATTTTTTAAATCAAAGTTAATAGATGGACAAATAAAATTACAGGGAAGCTAGAGAGAAAGTTGTGAGAAGGCTTAGAAATCAATACAAAACTTATGCTCTTAGTACCAATGTCGATCCTTCTTCGAGGAAACATTTGGTTCATAGCCAATTGTGTGATAAAATTACACCAACGTGAAAGACGTCTGCGTCTCCAACGCAACCAAGGTGAACTGACGAAGCATATCATATTTGTGCGTAACAAGCAAAGAGCACTGATGGAAGATAGCTTGTTTTTCGTCAAAAATCGATCAGCTTCACCAGCCGGCGCAACCATGAGGCGCAACCATGAGCATCGATAGGTCATCATGGTGATGCATCATCCATTTGGCATCAAGTTTGTGTGAAGCACCTATGAAGTTCGACAAATCCTCACTGTGGTCTGTTTCTTCTCAGTAATCAAGCTCGAGGAAGGAAGAACCACGTGGCAGAGGACAGTGAGGCGGAACAACAATGGCCATCCAATTTTGTGCAGTTCCACTAAAATTGAGGAAGACATGCCCGGGTATGGAGACACGCATCGCTGTTTCCAAAAATATAAAAAAGGGTTAGCAACGACATCTCAATTGTCAATTAGAATTAATGAAAAGTACACCAACAAACAGAAGCATCATAATTATCTTAATGGGAACTAAACCAGGATACCCGAGAGAAAAAGCATTTCTTCATTTAACCAGTGATAGTACTACCATCATATGGACAATGACCGCACAACCACCATGTACTTTTTGTCGAAACAACATGTATACCTCCATCGAGGCATAAATCAGGACAACTTTTCGAGTGGCATTTCCTCTATAATAGTAGTACTAGTAGGTGATGTTGGACCAGCCGACGAACCCTAGCTACTATGCATGGGGAGCTGGGGAGTAGTCTCATAGAAGAAAACCCGCACGCAGCGACCTGGGGAGCTGGACCAGTACAAGAAGTTATACCTCAGGTGGGCGAGATGTCGTTTAGGCAGGCGGGCGGGATCTGCCCACACGACGGCAGCGAACAAGGTCGCGGAGGATCTTCGCCCGCGCCAGTGCTGGCTCTGAGAGGACGGTGCGCATTGGCTTCCTCCATCACCGACGGCGACAACGTCAACGTTGCACCTCCTCACCTCCCGCAGCGGACGGGATTCGGCCGGATCTGTGACCACCGGTGAGGAGAGAGATAGAGTGGACACTGTCATCTTGTTTTGATATGGAGAGGGTGAGAAAGCGAGACGCGAGAAACTCTATCAAACAAGAGGCTATGATGGAGTAAAAAAATCTCTCCATAGCAGTGGTTTTAAATAGAATACGCGCATTCCCTGAAAAAAGAAACGAAAACTGGCGGACAATTTTTAAGGGTCTGTCTAGGACACATCTAGATGTGACATAGTTATGTCACATCTAAGTTGATGTCCACTCTGTTTGTGGTCTATTTTTTTCCTAGTTTTTTTTGTTTCTTGTTGCTATATTATATACTTGTAGGAGCTTATATGTGATATCCTTAAATAACATCTAGATGTGAATTAGACAAACTGATTTTCTAACGTACCAAGAAAGAAAACTCGATCAAAAACACGCCCCCGCTTCCAGGTCGCGAGAGTCGTCGCACACACACACATAGAGATAGACATGCATATCCGTGTTTACGTAAAATTCCATTTTCATCTCCATCTCCAATCATATTTGTCCAACTGGCACATTATTTACGTTGTTAATTATATACGCAACAATATTAACGTACAGCATCTCTTTTTTGCGCATGTCCGGACCGCTGCCACGGCCGGTCCTGACCAACCCGAACCCTCTTCATCACCCGTGCGTGCTTCCCGCCCGAAACGGTCAGTGCTGCATTCATGCCCGGACGGAGCGGACGCGACCTCTCACTGGCGCCGGCATTGAAGCGGCGCGCTGGCCGAGAGAGCGTCGCCCGCGCTGCTTCCGGGTGCACGTGGCTGCTCCGCATTCAAAGGTCGCAATAGCCGGCTACAACATGCATGTAAAAAGTTCTTGGGAGTCCGTGCTACAGCTAGCTATCCTCCCCCAACTTGTCAATCTCTTCCAGTAGTGCTAGTACTCCATGGCGCAATCCATCGACAAGCAGGCGGGAAAGTTATGGTATACTACTCGGTTTGCGGTGAGTGGCATGTCGAGCGACCATGTGGGGTCGAGCGGTGGAGGAGGGCGAGACACTAACACGACAGACGTGATTTAAACGTTGGTTTTGCTCGATGGCACGATCCAACGAAAAGAAACGTTGCTTTCTCTCCGTTTCCATTTTTTCTCCGGAAAAACGGAAACTTTTCCATTCCATTTTCATTCCTATTCCAAGGTTGCCCCGTTACAAAATTCCATCAAATACAAAGGAAAACTAACACGCATGATGATGCATCTCAATGATTCACAGATCATAGCCAATATTTACTTCACAACTAAAGAAAAAAGTTGTGAGAGCGTGTACGAAAGAAAAACTACTGATGGGGTCACTACGACTTAAACCCTAAACTCTAAACATGATTTAATTTCCTGGCCAGGTAGAACCTGTCGAAGGAAAGACGGCTGGCACCCTCGGATCATATGATGCTTTTGTGCAGTTCCACTAAAATCAACCTGAGCATCCCTGATGGCAAAGATATTGAAGAAGTGTGATTAGAATAATAGTACTGGCACTAGTTCATGAGACATAAACTCATCACAAGTAGAAGCCGGTAGAAGTAGAGAAAGATCGACATGGAGATGGAGCTACGGCAGTGGAGCAAGCCGGCTCCAAAAGGAAGATGGACTACCTGGGATGTCGGGCTGTAACTAGAAGGGCGGTTGGGACGCGGCATCGGCCCATAGCGCAGTGACCCCCGATTGGGACTCACCGACTGTGGGTTTTCTCCCTCACCGATGTCGACCGCGTCTACGCAGAACATTGTTCCCTTCCCCCAGCTGCGGGATCAGGCCCGTCATTCTATGCTTGTGAAGAGAGCAACCTAAGCAAGCAGGCTTGTAGCTTAGGCTCCTGCTAGTGTATATACAGTGGTTTTGTTTTTCTCTCCATATCAACCATTTTATATTGCGTACGTGTCATTCAAGAGTGAAATGATGGTTGCTTCTTCCGACTAACTTACTGTGTGATTTGACTGCTCCTTAGTGGCCCCTACATGTACTCCCCCTACGTGTATGCAACAGTCACACGTACACATGGACGCAAAAACGCGCACGACGCCCTAATGCATGCATGTCCGAGCACACGACGAAACACACACGGTCACGCTCAAGTGCTCAACCTACACGTGCATGCACACACATACTCAGTCAGGGTGAGCTAGTGACCGTATGAACACTGGAAAATATATATATTGAGTGCAATGAGCGTATTATGAAGTCCACTGACCGTATTTTTACAAATATACAATGACAGACAGTGTATTTATCTTGTTTGAAATTAAGCCATATTAACCGGAGAGGAGGCAGTATGGACTAGCATTACTTTGCTGTGTCCCGTCAACTTGCCGAACGAGGAGAAGGTTGCAGGAACGGAGAAGCTTGCGCGCGGTGGCTCGCAGGACAAGGAGAAACTTTTGACTAATGCAAGCTCTCCCTCGCTCAGGCGGTGGACGTGCAACAGTTAATTAGGTGTCAGATTGCCAGAAGCATACACTATGCTACTAGTGCTATTATTGTTCGACTTCCCGAACAGCCAAGCGCAAAGTTTACTAGTACTACTGCTATAGTCCATAAAGGTATGTACTATACTAGTACTAGGAACCGGATGGAGGAGCGTCTGCACTCTTATTATAATTTTAAAATGTGATAAAGCAATCTTCAACACACTTGGTTCTCTTCGAGGGTTCTCGCATGTGATAATGGAAGTTGATTGCATGGAACACTCACCACAATTCTCGCTTAATTCTGGCTCATATCCTGTTACAAATAGTAGCGCTCAGTAATATTTCCTCTTTTTTTGTTATTCAGCATGTAAACAGGTCAGCAAACCTTGCGGCGCATCTTCATGCGAACCGTGCTTGCTGCACTTTGAATGTGGCCGAGAGTTGGCTTGATGAAACACCTCGCTTCCTACTTCTATTTTTGCGAGGTACCTCGCTTCCTAGTGACCAGTGTCTTTGCTTATCGTCCTAAGAATGCTTATATATGAATAAAGCTCTCTCATTTACCCGCAAAAAAGATTAAGCCATATTAACCGAAAAGGAGGGAGTATGGACTAGCACTACTTTTTGGTGTGTCCCGTCAACTCGCAGAACGAGGAGAAGCTTGCAGGACAAGGTGAAGCTCGCTTACGCCTTTTGACTAATGCAACCTACCCTCGGTGGACATGCATCAGTCCATTCAGTGTCAGATTGTCAGAGGCATACACTGTAGTACCCAACATGCGGAGTACCATCACTGTTCGACTTCACAAAGAGGCGAAGAGCCAAGCACAGTAGTACGCGTACTTGGTTTTGCACCTTCATACTACTCCTCCCTCTGTCACAGTTTACAGGGCGCGCTTCATTGTGATGCATTTCTCTCAATGCATTTCCACCACCAGAGAGACTTTAGACGCGTTTGGTTTAATGCGCAATTAATTAGGCGTGGTAACCGCAATCAAGTCCACAATATTCTCTCCATGTACTGTACTACTACGGAGTGGAGTAAGTGCATGCATGTGTGTACCCGGGGTGGAAGCACTGCATGCATGTGTGTACACATTATTCCCTCTAGTAATAGAGCCGTGCTATAACTATCAATGCTATTTTTCAGGCTGATCGCTAGTCGCCTTGGTCCCACATATTTTTTTTCTTTTTTCTGAAGCGCGCTGTATAAACAGTGATGGATGGAGTAGTATGAGCGGATTCAAAGAAGAGCGTATTGATGGTTGCTTCTTCAGAGCAACTTATAGTGGGAAAGGTGGGGCTTATGATTTGACTCCTCATTACTCACTATTAATGCGGCGCAACGACCGGGCTGAGTCTCCCATGCGGTTGTGCACTACCCCCTCGGTTCTTAAATATACTCCGGAGTATTTGTCTTTCTAGAGATTTCAACGAGTGTCTACTCAAATATTTGTCTTTTTAGAGATTTCAAATGGACTGGCACATACGGATGTATATAGACATATTTTAGAGTGTAGATTCACTCATTTTGCTCCGCATACAGTCACTTGTTGAAATCTCTGGAAAGACAAATAGAATATTTAGGAATGGAGGGAGTACACATACGAAGCAAAATGAGTGAATCTACACTCTAAAATATGCCCGTTTGAAATTTGTAAAAAGACAAATATTAAGGAATGAAGGAGTATAATTTTGTGCATGGCACATGGACCCGGATGATGAAGAGGCTTCTGGCAATGCTATCAAGCTTCCATCATTTGTTTACATAATTGACGTACTATACAAATAATTTTCCAATGACATGAAATTGTACAATGGTGTGAGCTTTCAGCTTTTGTTTTGTGTGTCTTGCCATCGATGCTCTTTCGGAAACAATAAAAAACTAACTTCCTTGCTAATGCATGTCAATTATTAGCAGATCAGAGCTAATAATTACATCACAACTCAAGACAAAGTTGTGAGAGGGTGTTAAATTAAAATTGATCCATGCTTTCATTGGCAGCAACGTCCCCCCAGCTCTGTCTAATTCAACAAGGCATGTTGGGGAAAAAAGTAGTTGTCTGGAGCATGCAACATTCCGATCATTTTGTGCAGTTCCACTAAAATAGAGCTAAGTGTCCCTGTTCCAAAGATATCAAGTGTGATTACGATAATAGAGGACTGCTGATGAAACAATAAACACCCAAATAGAAGACGGTCACCTTTGCAGTCTCTCTTAAGACTAACTAGTTGGAGAAGATTAGGCTCGGAGTTGGATGAGGAGGATAGATCAAAACCAATCTCCCTTTGTGCAGTCGCACTGAAATGTAGAGACGTTTCCCGTGTGACATTTTAGTACAACTGCACAAAATACTCTTAAGAAAAAAGTGATTTGTGCAGTTCACCAAAAGGTCGCAATAGCAACGAGGTGAAATGGATAGCCCTGTTTGCAAAAAAGAGGTAGAAAGGAAACAATTACTGGCCAATAACAGTTGATGACACAGGCGACGACAAAAAAGAAGCATATTCCTTGTCCTAAGGGAAGATAACAACACGGTTGTGTTTGTCTAAAATGGTGTGAGGACGAGAATGCAATATGGAAAGTACGCCGGACGAGCTACGTTTTGGGCAAAGAACTATGGAAGATCCACATGCAGCGACATGGGAAAATGAGCAGTGGAGCAAGGCCGGAGGGGATACCTGGAGGTCGTCGGGATGTAACTAGGTGAGCGGCGGCGGGCGGAATTTGTGAGCAGGTGGCGTAGGCCCTACCGCGCCGGAGCTTGGTCAGAGAGAACGGCGTGTACCGCAGAGTGGGACGTGCTGCCTCGGCGCCGTCAAACAGAGAAACGATGCACTTCCTCCCTTTCCCCCGGCGGATGGGATGCGGCCGGATCAGGGACCAACGGTGAGAGAGAGAGAGGCCACCGCACTCCCTTTAATTTCCCCCGGCGGACGGGATGCGGCCGGATCAGTGACCAACGGTGAGAGAGAGAGAGGCCACCACACTCCCTTTCCCCCGGCGGACAGGATGCGGCCGGATCAGCGACCAACGGTGAGAGAGAGAGAGGCCACCGGAGCCTTGTGTGAGATACTCTGAAGAGCAACAAACCAAGCAGGCAGGCTCCATTGTATATAGTGACTGGACTACCTTTTTCTTCATAGAAATCGTTTTATATTCTGTGTACGTGCCATTGAGCGCTATAACTTTATTTAAAAATAACGCGGCATTGCGTCAAGTCGAACTTTGTTTCGTGCACGCGTGGTACATGACCTCCCTAGGTAAACAACCGCTACAGGCGTTCAAATTAGCACGTGGGCTGCCATTTCGTAAAGAAATGAGCTCCACCGTGTACCCGCGCGGGTGTGGCTGGGCACGAAGCGTGAGTACATGCACGGTGCACCTATTCTCTTCTTGTATACGTACACCACCTATGTGGGGTTGTGTGAGAGAGATACAAACCTAGAGAGATATAGTGTGTGGGTTCTTGAGAGTTTTTTTGGGGGGGGGGGGTCAATCAAACAATGTAACATATGCAATGTGTGTGAAATAGAGTCCTGGATATAACATATATATAGAGGGAGCGATCCACGAGAAGAGAGTAGAGGTATCATCGGCTTGAGGTGTCCATAGAATCGAAGAGAGGGATGATGTGTGTGTGCGTGTGCGCGCGCGCACGCACGCGCGATCGATAAAGAGTGCCATCGAATTTGTGTGTGCCCACGTCAAAGATATAGAGTGGCTGGTGTCGGTGTACTAAAGTAGGGGTACCTTAGTACCCCGAACTTGTGCACGGGCAGTAGTAGCGTCCCGCGGCAAGGCTTGCCAGGGGAGCAACAAGAGTCTCCACGGCCCTTTCTGGGCCGGACGAAGGCCAAGTGATCGAGCCAAGAAGACCAAGCCCCGCAAGAGGAGCTTGCCGAGCCAAGAAGGCGAGGTCCGGCAAGAGGAGCTTGCCGGGCCAAGGCGACAAGGCCCCGGCAAGAGGAGCTTGCCGGGACGACTAAGCCGAAGCACCAAGGCCCCGGCGGGAGGAGCTCGCCGGGACGGCCGAACCAAGGCACCCCAAGAGAAGCCCGTCGCGGCGCGCCGCGCGCCCCGGCAAGGCCTGACGAGCGGCAAGCTCTCAGGTGCGGCAAGACAACCACCGCGGCAAGCCACTTGCCGTGGCGAACCACCACCCCAGGCGTGCGCTCCAGCTCACCTGCCCACGCGTCACTCTGGAGCTTCCCCAGAGACACGTGGCGGGGCGCCGCGCAACCTGGGGCGCGCGCGTGGCATGCGACGTTGGCAGAGTCGCCCCCGTGGCAAGCGGAGGCGCCCCTAACGGTCCGCCTCGGCACTGTTCGGGCGATCCAGACGGGCATTTAATGACTTTGTCCCCCGCCGTCAGAGTTAGGTGCGATAGCACTGTACGGCCACTGTTCGCACAATTCCTTGCCATTTTTACCCTCACCTGCGTCGCTACCTGTGGGAAACCCCTTAGCATATAAAAGGAGGCCCATGCGCGCGTATGGGGGGGGATCGGGACCGGAAGAAGGACACCCAGTAGACCCTCGTCTACGTCCAGCTCCAACTTACTGTAGCTTCTTGCGCTCCAGAGCAAGAACTCGAATCAACCAGACAAGCAGCAGTAGGGTTTTACGCATCCATGCGGCCCGAAGCTGGGTAAAATCGTTGTGTGTGTGTGTCGCCTCGATCTGCTCTTTGTGCAACCTCCGCCCCCCGCCGAACCTACAAGGGGCTCCGTCCCCATAGGTGCTCGTGGAGGCCGATATCCCCCGACAGCTGGCCTACTGGAACGTGAGATGGGACATGTGCAGTTTGTCTCTGTGGCATGGATACCTACCTGCAGCGCTCGACTATCGGTGTGTGGTGGGGGAAGAGGGAGGCCCAATTAACTACAGAGGTACAATGGCTGGTATATGTGTGGAGGAGGAGAGAGGCCTACCTCATGTATTAAGGAGATCGATCTGCCTCATGTATTAAGGGAGATCAATCGGCATCCATGCATATGTGCAGGAGATGAATAAGGTTGGGAGAGAGACAGAGGTAGAGTGTTGGAGGGGGTGGTAGTGGAGTTGCTTCTAACAAATGGTGGGATAGGCTTGCTAGACAAACGGAGGGCACGCCCGCAATATCAATAAGAGAGGAGATGGCTGCTTGTTGTCTGTGCACGTGCGTGTGAGAGACGGGTCAGGAGGCATGCACGAATGATGAGGGGGGACGATGTGGCTGTGGTAAGCAGATGTAACTATATAGGAAGATCAATCGCCCTTTGTAAGAGAAAGGAGAGACATAACTTGTGACGTACATCGATCGATGGGGGGGTAGTTGAAGTCGATCTAGGTATATGTTGGGAGATCGATCGGTATACATGCATGTGTGTTTTAGAAGCAAATGAGGCACGAGGAGAAGGATAGAGAGAGAGGGATCCATTTAGCAGGTGGTACGAGAGGCATACTATATCGAGGGGGAGGAGTGTGCGAGTATGAGAAGGATGAAAAGAGTGGTGGGAGTGAGGCATGGACGGTGACAAGAGAAGAGGGGAAGCTTGTGTTTGTGCTAGGCACACCTGGCTAGAGAGGCATATCGATCGATGCGTGCCATAAAGAAGGAGCTGGGGGGCCTACACACACCGTGGGTGAACGACCTAAAGTGAAAAGATGAATTTGCGCGATGGAGCTAGAGAATGCTGAGGGAGGGTGAGAGGGATGCGGGCGTGTGCATGCACAAGAGAAAGTTAGCGCTAGCTACAAATATAAGAGGGTTGTGTGGGTGTAGAAGACAAATAGAGATCATATATACTTCATTATAAAAAGCGAATTCGGATATTTGAAAATTTTATCATAGTGTTTCAAACCGACGCATGTGTGAATATATATAACGGTGATACACATGGTGTGGTTATGAACATGGTATACTACATTTAATATATTTTATCTCTACTCTTATAAAAAATGGAGTTGTTGATGATGGTGTGCCTGCCATCCTGCATTATAGGCCGTCTGATTTATATCTGGCGGATAGCAAGGAAACTATGATGGTTGAAGTTGGCAACAATCATGATTGTAGATTCTTATTGAAATAGAGAAACGAATTCAAATTTAGTTCGAATTGCAGCAGTAGTATAGACATTTGGAATGCACTAAAATGTTGGTATGAGTAGGTTAGATGCATTATACAGCAAGCGAAAAATTTAATCGGACATAACATGGATTCATACTCCCTCCTTCCATCTATATAGGGCGTAATGAGATTTTTAAGACCGCCTTTGACTATTGACAAGATTAATAGTACATGACATGCACAATGTGAAAATTATATCATTGAAAGAACCTTTCACAAACGAATTTAACAGTGTGCTTTGTGTAAGTTGCATGTCATATATCATTGCTCTAATATTTGTTCAAAGTTAGCATCGAAAAACGCATTAGGCCCTATATAGATGGAAGGAGGGAGTAGCTTTGAATAGCATTTGTATAGTAAAATGGGGCAAGACTCTCTCTTTGTGTGGTGTGAATAGTTTTATTTTTTTCGTTTTCTTTTTGGTTGAGGGAAGTGCGAATTGATTTGGTACGTACAAGTAAAATATTACTACATGTTAGGCTTGTCCCTAAAATTCAACCCGCATCTTGTTATATCCTGAAAATTCAGATATCGTGCTCCCAAAACTGGCGCCTTCACAACCCGCGCCTTGCTATCCCGAAATTACAGCGCGTGCGAAAACTCCCTCCAGCTGCCAAATCCCGACACGCGAAATCCCCCTTCTAACCCTGAGCCGAAAGGGCCGCTAGTTCAAATCGGTGGGGCGTACTTTTGTAACACACCCTACATTTTGGACAAGTGCGTTCCATGCTTCACCCCCTCCCATCGCCCCCTTTTCGCCATTCGAAATCCCAGGCCGCCATAACCTCTCCGCTCCAGCCGCGAAACCCCACCCTCCTTCGTCCGCCACGTCACTGCTGCCCAGCCGGAGCCTCTTCCCCGACGACGTCGTCCCCTGTAGCAGCTCGACGTCCCTCGTCCACCTCCCCGGATGAGGATCCGTCGTCCATCTCGCCGTCCTGTCGGTTCAGCCGCCCCGTCCTCCACCTCCAAGGAGCTGCTCCGACGATCGCCTTGTCTATCGCGGCTGCTCCATCCCCACAGCGCTGCCTTAACCTGCTCCACCGGAACCGCAGCATCCTCGCCGACTTCTCGGACGAAGCCGATGCCTACTCGGCGCCACCAAAGAGGTTGTACACTCATCGCATCGCACCTTCTCCTTAACTCGACCTCCCGGCACCGACGGTGCTCCATCCCGCACCCCCATGGAGCGGCTACCTTGAAGTCGGCGCCGCGAGCGACATCTCCATGGTGGCTCTCCCCCAGTGCGAGGCCCCTTCAGCGGCGGCGTCCATACCAGCCGGATCTGCTGCTGCTCCGGCTCTTGCTTGATCGCTCGCTCGCCCAGCTGCTGCTGCTGCTCTCCCCCTCGCTCGTGCTGCTGCTCTGCTCCGATTAAGCCACACTTCAGTCGACTGAATCGACTTTTGGGTCAGTCGATTTTCAGGGGTTGGGGGGGCTCGCCGGAGTTAAGGAAGAACCACCCGCAGCAGGGACGGGGGCTCGCCGGAGAGGTACCCCACTATCTATCTTAGGGTTCAGGGTGGGGGCCTAGAGGGCTGGCCGAAGCGGCGGTGGCGAGTTGTTTCGGGGCGGCGAGGCGGCGCTGGGGCCGGTGGTGGCTGGCGGCTCAGTGGGGTGCAGGTTGAAGATGAACTGCAGGCCCTCCCTAAACTACATGTCAAGTGCCTCTCTGCTACCATTGTGTTTAGTTTCCACAGTAGCATTCAGATTCCACAGTAAATTTCAGTTTCGACAGTTAAGTTCAGAGTCAACAGTTTTTACCTCATCTGTTGTAGTCAAGTGGTTTTTGGTGATGTTAATTTTACATCCATTTTACATCATCTATTGGAGATGCTATTAGAATCCCACTTGAGATTGACGATGTTTGTCTTGTGCTGCTTCAGCCTTGACGTCTTACGGCTCACAGGAGCTGCTCCAACGACAGAATGATCCATCACAACAGAGCAGTGCCCTGGACGCCATCTACAGATTCCTCAGATCTTCCTCCACACCTCCGACAGCCACCTCTGCCTCAACTGCTCAACGCAAACACCAAATAGCATTTATTTTTGGTTCAAGACTAATCCCGAAGGTAAAGGGAGTGTGCAATGGTGATCTTATCAACCTTGGAATCACTTCCAACACACATCGCCACCTCACCCTCAACTAGTCTCTATTCATTTTGAATCTCCTGTTTCAAGTTACTAGTCATAGCAACTGAACCAGTATCAAATACCCAGGGGATACTATGAACACTAGTAAAGTACATATCAATAACATGTATATCATATATACTTTTGTTCACTTTGCCATCCTTCTTATCCGCCAAGTATTTGGGGCAGTTCTGCTTCCAGTGACCATTTCCTTTGCAGTAGAAGCACTCAGTTTCAGGCTTGGGTCTACCTTTGGGCTTCTTCATGAGAGTGGCAACTTTCTTGCCATTCTTCTTGAAGTTCCCTTTCTTTCCCTTGCCCTTTTACTTGAAACTAGTGGTCTTGTCAACCATCAACACTTGATGCTTTTCTTGATTTCTACCTTCGCTGATTTCAGCATCGTGAAGAGCTCGAGGAATCGTTTTCGTCATCCCTTTCATATTATACTTCATCACGAAGTTACAGTAACTTGGTGATAGTGACTAGAGAACTTTGTCAATCACTATTTTATCTGGAAGATTAACTCCCACTTGATTCAAGCGATTGTACTACCCAGACATTCTGAGCACATGCTCACTAGCTGAGCTATTCTCCTCCATCTTGTAGGCAAAGTACTTGTCAGAGGTCTCATACCTCTCGACTCGGGCATGAGTCTGAAATACCAATTTCAGTTCTTGGAACATCTCATATGCTCCGTGACATTTCAAAAAAAATTGAAGTCCCGGTTCTAAGCCGTAAAGCATGGTGCACTAAACTATCAAGTAGTCATCATACCGAGTTTGTCAAACGTTCATAACGTCTGCATCTGCTCCTACAATAGTTATGTCACCTAGCGGTGCATCAAGGACATAATTCTTCTGTGTAGCAATGAGGATAATACTCAGATCACGGACCTAGTCCGCATCATTGCTGCTATCATCTTTCAACTTAGTTTTCTCTAGGAACATATCGAAAAATAAAACAGGGGAACTATGCGCGAGCTATTCATCTACAACATAGATATGCAAATACTATCAGGACTAAGTTCATGATAAATTAAAGTTCAATTAATCATATTACTTAAGAACTACCACTTAGATAGAAATCCCTTTAGTCATCTAAATGATCATGTGATCCAAATCAACTAAACCATGTCCGATCATCACGTGAGATGGAGTAGTTTTTCAATGGTGAACATCACTATGTTGATCATATCTACTATATGATTCACGTTCGATCTTTTGATCTTAGTGTTCCGAGGCCATATCTGCATATGATAGGCTTGTCAAGTTTAACCCAAATATTCTGCGTGTGCAAAACTGGCTTGCACCCTTTGTATGTGAACGTAGAGCTTATCACACCCGATCATCACGTGGTGTCTCGGCACGACGAACTGTAGCAACGGTGCATACTCAGGGAGAACACTTATACCTTGAAATTAGTAAGGGATCATCTTATAATGCTATCGCCGTACTAAGCAAAATATGATGCATAAAAGATAAATATCACATGCAATCAAAATATGTGACATGATATGGCCATCATCATCTTGTGCTCATGATCTCCATCACCAAAGCATCATCATGATCTCCATCATCATCGGCGCGGCACCTTGATCTCCATCGTAGCATCGTTGTCGTCTCACCAACTATTGCTTCTACGACTATCGCTACCGCTTAGTGATAAAGTGAAACAATTACATGGCGGTTGCATTGCATATAATAAAGCGACAACCATATGGCTCCTGCCAGTTACCGATAACTCTGTTACAAAACATGATCATCTGATACAACAATTTATATATCATCACGTCTTGACCATATCACATCACAGCAAGCCCTGCAAAAACAAGTTAGACGTCCTCTACTTTGTTGTTGCAAGTTTTATGTGGCTGCTACGGGCTTCTAGTAAGAACCGTTCTTACCTACGCATCAAAACCACAACGATTTTTCGTCAAGTGTGTTGTTTTAACCTTCAACAAGGACCGGGCGTAGTCAAACTCAATTCAACTAAAGCTGGAGAAACAGACACCCACTAGACACCTGTGTGCAAAGCACAGCGGTAGAACCAGTCTCATGAACGCAGTCATGTAATGTCGGTCTGGGACGCTTCATCCAACAATACCACCGAATCAAAGTATGACATGTTGGTAAGCAGTATGACTATTATCACCCACAACTCTTTGTGTTCTACTCGTGCATATAACATCTACGCATAGACCTAGCTCGGATGCCACTGTTGGGGTACGTAGTATTTCAAATAATTTACCTACCATCACGCAAGATCTATCTAGGAGAAGCATAGCAACGAGCGGGAAGAGTGTGTCCACGTACCCTGTAGACCAAAAGTGGAAGCGTTTAGTAACGCGGTTGATGTAGTCGAACATCTTCGCGATCCAACCGATCCAAGTACCGAACGCACGGCACCTCCGTGATCTGCACACTTTCATCTCGGTGATGTCCCTCGAACTCTTGATCCAGTTGAGGCCGAGGAAGAGTTTCATCAGCATGACGGCGTGGTGACGGTGATGATGAAGTTACCAGCACAGGGCTTCGCCTAAGCACTACGAGATATGACCGAGGTGTGTTTCTATGGAGGGGGCACCGCACATGGCTAAAAAATCAACTTGTGTGTCTTTGGGGTGCCACTGCCTCCGTATATAAAGGAGGGAGAGGGAGAGGTAGCCGGCCCTAGGGGGCGTGCCAAGGTGTGGAGTCCTACAAGGACTCCCTAGTCCTAGTAGGATTCCACCTCCCACACGGAGTTGGAAAGGGGGAAGGGAGAAGGAGAAGGAAATGGGGGTCGGCCCCCTTCTCCTAGTCCTAATCGGCCTCCTGCCCAAGGTGGGGCGCACCAGCACCTTGTGGGCTGGTGTGCTTCCCTCTTATGGCCCATAAGGCCCATAACTTCTCCCGGGGGGTTCCAGTAACCTCCCGGTACTCTGAAAAAATGCCCGAGTCACTCGGAACTATTCTGATGTCCAAATGCAAAATTCCAATATATGAATCTTTACCTCTTGACCATTTTGAGACTCCTTGTCATGTTCGTGATCTCATCTGAGACTCCAAACAAACTTCGGTTCATCAAATCACATAACTCATAATACAAATCATCATCAAACGTTAAGCGTGCGGACCCTACGGGTTCGAGAACAATGTAGACATGACCGAGACACATCTCCAGTAAATAACCAATGGCGGAACCTGGATGCTCATATTGGCTCCTACATATTCTACGAAGATCTTTATCGGTCAAACCGTATAACAACATACGTTGTTCCCTTTGTCATCGGTATGTTACTTTCCCGAGATTCGATCGTCGGTATCATCATACCTAGTTCAATCTCGTTACCGGCAAGTCTCTTTACTTGTTCTGTAATACTTCATCCCGCAAGTAACTCATTAGTCACATTGCTTGCAAGGCTTATAGTGATGAGCATTACCGAGAGGGCCCAGAGATACCTCTCCGAAACACGAAGTGACAAATCCTAATATCGATCTATGTCAACCAACAAATACCTTCAGAGACACCTGTAGAGCATCTTTATAATCACCCATTTAAATTATGAAGTTTGATAGCACACAAAGTGTTCCTCCGGTATTCGGGAGTTGCATAATCTCATAGTCTAAGGAACATGTATAAGTCATGAACAAAGCAGTAGCAATGAAACTGTAACGATCATAATGCTGAGCTAACGAATGGGTCTTGTCCATCACATCATTCTCCCAATGATGTGATCCCGTTCATCAAATGACAACACATGTCTATGGTTAGGAAACCTAACCATCTTTGATAAACAAGCTAGTAAAGTAGAGGCATACTAGGGACACTTATCTTTTGTCTATGTATTCACACATGTACTAAATTTCTAGTTAATACAATTCTAGCATGAATAATAAACATTTATCATGAAATAAGGAAATAAATAATAACTTTATTGTTTCCTCCAGGGCATATTTCCTTCACTACCACCTTGCCACAAGGCCTTGCGAGCGTTTATCCAAGGTCATCAACAGCTCCGACTACAGTTTCGCTACGGTTGTCGGTGTCAAAACCGGTGGATCTCGGGTAGGGGGTCCCAAACTATACGTCTAAGGCGGATGGTAACAGGAGGCGGGGGACACAATGTTTACCCAGGTTTGGGCCCTCTCGATGGAGGTAACACCCTACTTCCTGCTTGATTGATATTGATGATATGAGTATTACAAGAGTTGATCTACCACGAATCATAGAGGCTAAACCCTAGAAGCTAGCCTATGATTATGATTGTTCTTGTCCTACGGACTAAACCCTACGGTTTATATAGACACCGGGGTTACACAGAGTCGGTTACAAGGGAGGATATCTACAGATCCGATTTGCCAAGCTTGCCTTCCACGCCAAGGAGAGTCCCATCCGGACACAGGACGAAGTCTTCAATCTTGTATCTTCATAGTCCCATAGTCCGGCCAAAGGATATAGTCCGGCTGTCCGAGGACCCCCTAATCCAGGACTCCCTCAGTAGCCCCTGAACCAGGCTTCAATGATGATGAGTCCGGCACGCAGATTGTCTTCGGCATTGCAAGGCGGGTTCTTCCTCTGAATACTCCATAGAAGATTTTGAACACAAGGATAGGGTCCGGCTCTGCAAAACAAATTCCACATATATACCACCGTAGATAGTACAATATTTCCACAAATCTAATCTGCTGACAACTTTTCATAATGTGACATCACACCACAGCCTGGTCATTATTCGAACCGCTTCTCCCAGCCTGCCACTGCATGTTTTGCGAGGCGGTTTTATTGGCACGTCTTGTCGAAGCAGAGATCGTGTTCCCCTTATCACGGGATTCTCATCAATACGGGTATGGGTAACCCAATCGTGCCTGTTGGTATGACTCCTCGATTTTAGGCAAGTTCCAAATGGCCACGCAGAGGACGCTTGATATTCACCCTCTTTATAAAGGGCCAAGGCCTGTCCTTTTCTTCTCACGCTCAATCGAATCCTTCCCCCACCTCGAGTTCCAACACCCAAGGCTCAGGCTAAGCGCTTCGGGCCTTCAATCATGTCTGGATCCAACCTTCAAGGTCGGTGGATGGCCTCCTCTATCACAGAGGAGGACATCAGGAAGCTCAGAGAAGCTAGGTATCTGACCGCCAAAATCTCACACAGGTTGCCTGCTCAAGGGCAGGTCATCCCCACTCCCGAACCCAACGAGAGTGTCGTATTTGTTTCCCACTTCCTCTGAGGGCTGGGCTTTAGTCTTGATCCCTTTGTTAGAGGGCTTATGTTCTATTATGGGCTCGATTTCCATGATCTGGCTCCGGATTCCATCCTTCACATCTCGTCGTTCATCGTTGTGTGTGAGGCCTTCCTCCGCATCACCCCTCACTTCGGCTTATGGCTCAAGACCTTCAATGTGAAGCCGAAGATGATCAATGGGCGACACGCAGAATGCGGAGCTGCTATAATAAGCAAAGGCGCCGATGCTCCATGGCCAAAGGGTCCCTTCCCAGAGATGCCCGCTTTGTGGCAGCGGGAGTGGTTTTACATCGCTGCTCCCCGAAGTACTAAGTGGGTAGCTGCCCCCGCCTTCCGTTCGGCCCCCCGCCACAACTGGTGTCATGGGTCAACAAGGGGCTGGACTGGGGGCCAGTTAATGACGTGCCGACATTGCAGAGTCGCATCTGAGATCTCCTCAAGAGAGATGTCAGCCTTGTCAAGGTAATGAAAGTCGTGCTAGTTCGTCGGGTCCTGCCATGTCAACGTCGACCTCTCCGTATGTGGGAGTTCAATCCGGAAGGACCGCGGACTATTCAACAATTCTTCGGCATGATGCACGAAGGGATGTATGGATTGTTCTTCGGATCACGGATAAAGTGTCCGGACACCACCGAAGATGCGGGTCTAAACTGCAATCGTCCAGATACCCCTGTAAGTATTTCTGTGGCCGAACACACTGCATTTTCTTTTGTCCTAACATCATTCTGAACAACCACTCTTTCATCAGGACTGGATAAAAAAGGCGAAGATGATCAGGTGTTCGGCTCCCCTTCCCGAAGGCTCACTGGATCATGTACTAGCCAGGATGCTCGAGCTCGCACCTTATCAAGCGCCATCAGGGTAAAATAAAGGGAGTAATAAAGGAGCCGAGAGCGGGCCTCACGCATTACTTATCCAAACCGTGGGAATTGGTGTCTCCGCGAAGGAGGATAATCGGGGAGAAGAATCTGAAATATCCCCTCCCCAAGGAAGGAAAAGGACCGCCTCTGAAGACTTGGAAACAAGGGTTTCCAAACAAGGGAAGAAACCTTCGCCAGGGGGCCCTGCCCCGGAGGGCATCCTTACCGCACAGTGCCCGCAGGGGATCAGCCCTCCACCGAGCTGTGAGTAAAGAAGAGTACTTTATAGTAAATATATCCTGCTCCCTTTCTGAGTACAATAACCGAGATGTGTGTCTTGTAGCTCGAAGCGTAGCCCTTCTCAACAGAGTCCGTCTTCGTGGGATCTTCTTTCAGAGATGATGGAGAGCGAAACGCCTCCCCGTGCTTCGGCGCCTCATGAGGCGGAGGACCCTGAGGTGTCGTCACGGAGGATTTCTCCTGATACACCAAGGCCAGAAGGTAACCCTTCGGCCACCCGAAGTCCGGAGTATTCGGCTCCTAAGGAGAGCAACAAAAAGGGTCCAGGACTGTCCGGTGCACAACTGGATGCACTGATGAGTATTCTGGAGCAAGCGGCTATCTCAGGGGCGCATCGTACTTTAATGGGTACGGTGTTTGAGAGGATTTCATCCGCCGAAAGCGGGTTGCATGAGGCCTTTATGAGCCTGCTAAGAGGCTTTGAGGTACGCAAGGTAATATATATTTTTTGATAGTACCGCACACGCTAGGTGTGCCCTATGCAGATAGTAGCCCCTGAGACTCTAGTTGTTGTCCAAAGGCGGCAAACAGAGGATCATAGTCCCAGGTAATGATCATGCTGCTTTTATGTGCAGGAGGCTGAGCGTCCGGTGGCTGGCCGTACTGGTGAGTTTGCCGAACTGAGGCGGCAACTTGATGCGGCAGATGCCGACATCATGCTTGTAAACAAGCGGCTTGACGAGGCATAGGGTATGTATTCTCCGGTTGTCAACAGATATTAAGAGGAGCATGATGCTAGTATCTATCATATGTTGTGATTGCAGATGGAGTTGCCGCCGTGGAGACCCTTCGGGCAGAGCTTGCCCGAGCCAAGGAACAAGTTAGGAGGAGAAATGCATCCTCCCTGAAGGCGGCCGAAGAGTTAAAGGCCGAACAGGCTGCTCATCGTCAGGCCGAAGAGAAAATAGCCAAGATGGCTGTTGAGCTGAAGGATGCCACCGACCGGTATGCGCTTCTTGAAAAGGAAAGCCAAGCAAAAGCGATGGATCTGAAGAAAACCATGGAGGCCGCCAAGGAAACCCGCTCTAAAATCAGAGCGGCGAAGGAGGAGCTTCGTCAAGCCAGAATTATCACGGCTGGGAAGCCCTTCTTGTTGCAGATGAAGTTTGGAGATCCGAAGTATGCCCCCTGGATAAATTATGGAGTGTTGTGGACGCGTACTTGGACTTGGCAACGAGTGCTGCAGATGCGACTGGATTTTTCAAAGATCAAAAAGATCATGAAGTGGAAAAGTTATTCTGGTCGCAGTTCAGTGCCCCAACGCGTCTGCTGTTGTTAAATGAACAAATGGCCGAGTGGGCTGAACTCCATAGATTGTCCGGACTTGCCATGAGGTCTGTCATGGATCATCTTTGGCCGGAAGGGCCAAGGCCGGATAGTTATTTTGGTTCAGTGCAACGATTCCTTGGTGATGTGCCGCATCTCGACGCTGTAAAGAGGTCGGCGTGCATAGAGGGTGCACGGATGGCTCTTGCCCGTGTTAAGACATACTGGGCGGAGATGGAGACCACCGCTGTTGCAACCCAAGATCCGACCATAGGCCAGGTCTCGGCCGAGCACTATTTTGAAGAAGTCCTAGAAGGTGCTCGTTTAATAGAGGCTCAGTGCTCGAAGAGTATCATGTTTGAGTGACATGTATCCCGATTGTAAAAACAATGCTATTTTGATTATGAAGACTGTGTTTATACTTTTGCCTGAAAGTGTTATTATGCCTCATGTGCGGCCGTTTGTATATATTAAATAACCTGAAAGTTTGCAGTCATCAGCTTCAGCCCCCACGCATATAATGCGGGGGGTGTTCGGAAAAGCGCGTATTCACACTTGATCCAACGTCTTGGTCCATTAAGGAGGTGATAGCGCAGCAAACAAGGCAATCGGACTATATTTCTTTAACACTTTCACTTAGCCATAGGAGTTTGACAGTGGGGCTACTATATAGCCCCTAGTACTTCCGCGCTCATCTGGATGCGGGGCGCGTACATACATGACCGGGAAACTGGCCCTTCATTAATGCGGAGGAATTGTGAAGATTCCGCTGAGTCATCGAGTGGTTGACTAGTCTCGCGCTTTATCATGACAGTCAGTTTTTGGCTTTCTCTACTAAGGTGCTCGTCCAGATGAACCAGGGCACAATCGCAGTAGTTCTCCCAGTGCCACCTTAGCCGATAGAGCGGAACATAAGGTAGCAAAACACGAGAGCCGGGCAAACCCAACTATTTTCCAAAGACATGATTCGGAGCTGATGCATATAAGGCCAAACTCGCGACGCCGAACACTCCCTAAGGTATTCGGACTTTACAACATATACCAGGCTGTGTAACGCCCTTGACAATGAACCCTGAATTTCCAGGTACGTGCATTAGCCTGACATGGTGAAATGCCAATAAAGCCGGCATCCCTCTCGGTTGTATTGAGTATCCGGAGGGCGTGAATCAACAAGAGACAGTAAGAAAGGTTTACGCAGTGTCTTAATCTAAAAATAAACCTTTGAGCAGGGCCCTGCTGCACGTCTGATGCGCCTGTGTCTTCGTTGTGCCGTAGCATGGAGGGTTGTAGCACGATTATCATCTGTAAAAGAGAGAAACTTAGGTGAAAGTCTTCGTGCAAAAAATTGGTTATTCTTAATAAACCATTAAAATTCAATCTAAATAGGGTCAGGCCGAACTGTAGTCCTTTTAAATGCGGGAAGCCCCTAGTGTCACCTATGGGGGTATATCCATCGACCCAATATCAGGTTTGTATGAGCTGTTACAGCTCGTTGTTCGTCGGACTCATCTAGCCATGTCCGCGGTCTTGACGACCAATCATTTATTCTGGTTGGCAGGGTCGTTCAGTGTTCAGCTACTAAAGCCGCCGCACATTCTTCTGCATGTAAGGAACGCTCTGTGTTTCCGTTAACTATGATGATGCCACATGGACCGGGCATCTTAAGCTTAAGGTAAGCATAGTGCAGTATTGCGTTAAAACGAGCGAAGGCCGTTCGTCCGAGCAGTGCTTGATAGCCGCTTCGGAATGGAGTGATGTTGAAGGTTAGCCTTTCACTTCGGAAGTTGTCGGGAGAACCGAATACAACCTCTAGTACTAGAGAGCCCGTACAACGGGCCTCTGGGCCTGGTATTACTCCTTTAATGGTAGTATTGCTTTGGCTGATTCTTGTCGGGTCTATCCCCATTTTGCGCACTGTGTCCTGATATATTAGATTAAGACTACTGCCGCCATCCATAAGGACTCAGGTGAGATGGTATTCGTCAATTATTGGGTCTAGCACCAAGGCAGCCACTCCTCCGTGTCGGATACTAGTCGGGTGATCCCTGCGATCAAAAGTGATCGTGCAGGCTGACCAAGGGTTGAACTTGGGGGTGACGTGCTCTATGGCGCATGTGTCTCTGAGTGCGTGTTTGCTCCTCCTTTTTGTTATGTGAATTATGTTCACTGTTTTGACCTTTGGTGGGAATTTTTTCTGTCCCCCAGTATTTTGCTGGCGAGACTCATCCTCGTCTTCACTTGGTGTCTCCCTCCCCTTGTGTTCGGCGTTTAGCCTACCGGCCTGCTTGAAGACCCAGCATTCTCTGTTGGCGTGATTTGCAGGTTTATCGGAGGTGCCATGAATCTGACATAATCTGTCTAGGATCTTGTTTAGGCTGGACGGTCCATCTCTGCTGCCTTTGAATGGATTTTTCCGTTGACTGGATCGAGAGCCCCTGAATCCAGCGTTTACCGCCGTGTTGTCTGGGTTGTCTTCATTGTTGCGATGCTTGCTTTTATTGTGTCGTGGTTTTCCATTGCCATCCCTGACTTCGGATGTGCCTGGGTCGCTGGTGCCGCTACGGGCCAGCCAACTGTTTTCGCCTACGCAAAAGCGGGTCATTAGGCTTGTTAGGGCTGCCATTGTCCTCGGTTTTTCCTGGCCAAGGTGTCTGGCAAGCCATTCGTCCTAGACATTGTGTTTGAAATCTGCTAAGGCTTCGGCGTCCGGGCAGTTAACGATTTGATTCTTCTTAGTGAGAAATCTGTTCCAAAGCTTCTGGGCTGACTCTCAGGGCTGTTGAGTTATATGGCTTAAATCGTCTACATCCAGAGGTCGGACATAGGTCCCTTGAAAATTAGCCCTGAAAGCATCCTCAAGCTCTTCCCTACTTCCAATTGAGTTTTCGGGGAGGCTTTTCAGCCAGTGCCGAGCTGGTCCCTTCAATTTGAGGGGCAAGTATTTGATGGCGTGGAGATCATCTCCGCGAGCCATATGGATATGAAGTATAAAGTCCTCAATCCAGACCCCAGGGTCTGTCGTTCCGTCGTATGCCTCTATGTTCACGGGCTTTAATCCCTCTGGGAATTCGTGATCCAACACCTCATCGGTGAAGCATAGGGGATGCGTGGCACCCCTGTATTTGGATGTGTCATGGCATGCTGACGGTTGTAGTGTTTGGTCTTGCTTCTGTGCCGGAGTGCATTTCCTAGATCCATAGATGGACCTGGTCATACCAGCTTTTTCGAGCAAGTATTCACGTAAGTCATGTGCTGGCTTATATCCGACATCGTTAGCCGCCCTATCGCGGCCACGGGGTGGTCGATCCGGCTGATTGGCCGTTTTATTTTTCGGCTGCATAGGCTTTAAAGCCTCGTCATCGAATTCAGGCAGCAGCTTGCGCTTTGGATAACTCTCTGTGTGGCGACTGCCACCGTACTTTTCTGAAGTGTCCAGCACTTTGTTCCATCTACTGATGAGTGTATTTTGCGCAGCCTTAAGCCTTTGCTTCTGCTTCTTAAGACTCCTTGCGGTGGCAATAAGCCTTCTGTGGAGGTTCTCTTGTTCCAAGTGCCTTTCCAGGATGATGTGTGCGTCGTCGTCCGGACTATTCTCCTCTTTGGAGACAGGTTGATTATCTCTACCCTCGGCGTCGCCGTGATCGGACAGTGGCTCTGTACTATGTTCGCCGTCCGATGGCTCGTCCTGCTCTGTTGCTTTGGAGTCGACCGGGGTGTCATTCTTTCTTGCGCTGTTATCGCTGTTTTTGCCGAGGCGGGATTTGGAGCGGCGCCTACATCGTCGCTTTGGTTGCTTCTCGAGGGGGTTATCCTTCGCTGCATCCTCCCATTCCTCATCATTGTCTTCTTTGGGTGTATCCACCATGTATATATCGTGTGATGAAGTGGTTGTCCAGCGCCCTGTGGGCGATGGCTCCTGTTCCTCTCCTACATCGTCGTCCATACCGTGATGTCTTCGGAGTCGAAATCAAGCATGTCGGTTAGATCGTCGACAGTGAATATTAAGTGGGTGGTGGGTGGGGAACGAATTTCTTCATCGTCTGCTTCCCACTTAGGCCAGACATAGTTCGGCCAAGGGCCTCCTGACAAGGAGAGAGACCTTAATGAATTTAGCACATCGCCCAAGGGCGAGTGCTGAAAGATATCCGCGGAGGAATACTCCATGATCGGTGCCCAATCAGATTCGATAGGCACTAACACAAGTGGTTCGAGGCCCGCGGCCGGGGACGGATCCAATGGTTCGGCAACACGGGTCCCGTAGGAGGTGAAGTCAGTATTCAGCTCAATCTCCACTGAGTGTGCGGCCTCCATGGCGGTGTCCATCCACCCGTCCTTGGATGATGCAATCTGCTCCGGATTGAGGGCCGGAGTAGTCACAGGTGTGATCTCCCGAACACCTTCCGACGGCAGAGCTAAATCATGCTCGTCGTGACTGTGCAGCGCACCTGACATGGGCTCAATTCCGTCAAAGATCAAGTCTCCGCAGATGTCGGCAGTATAGTTTAAGCTTCCAAACCTGACCTGACGGCTAGGGGCGTAGCTTTTGATCTGCTCCAGATGGCCAAGCGACTTGGCCCGCGGTTTGAAGCCGCCGAACACAAAGATCTATCCGGGGAGAAAAACCTCACCCTGGATCGCATCGTTACCGATGATCGAAGGAGCCATCTAGCCTTACAGTGACGGCATAGTGGAACTCTCAATGAAAGCACCAATGTCGGTGTCAAAACCGGTGGATCTCGGGTAGGGGGTCCTGAACTATGCGTCTAAGGCGGATGGTAACAGGAGGCGGGGGACACAATGTTTACCCAGGTTCGGGCCCTCTCGATGGAGGTAACACCCTACTTCCTGCTTGATTGATCTTGATGATATGAGTATTACAAGAGTTGATCTACCACGAGATCGTAGAGGCTAAACCCTAGAAGCTAGCCTATGATTATGATTGTTCTTGTCCTACGGATAGGAGAGTTAGCCACTACTTCCTTCTAGGGTTTTAGCCATTACGATCTCGTGGTAGATCAACTCTTGTAATACTCATATTCATCAAGATCAATCAAGCAGGAAGTAGGGTATTACCTCCATAGAGAGGGCCCGAACCTGGGTAAACATTGTGTCCCATGTCTCCTGTTACCATCGACCTTAGACGCACGGTTCGGTACCTCCTACCCGAGATCCGTGATTTTGACACCGACATCTCCCAAGCTAGAGCGATACTTTCTCCTTCACGAGGCCAAAAATTATATATATAATTCCGATCACGATGAACTAAATGCAGAGGATAATTTTTTTGGTGAAACTCAAATTTCAATTTATTCCAATTCCAAGATCCAATATCATCGCATAGCCTATACCATGCCAATGCTTTTTCCTTCAAAGATAAAGGGAAAACCTTCTTATTAACTTCATCTCTGGGTAAACCTGCAAGCCTAAACAATCCACAAATTTCTTCCACATATATCAAGTGCATATCAGGATGTTCGGTTCCATCTCCTGCATAAGGATTAGCTAGCGGTTGTTCTATCATACCCGAAGGAATTTCATATTCAATATTTTAGTAGGTGCAGTAGGTTGAGGGGTAACTAATTGTGGTTCCGGTTGTCGGTGTCAAAACCGGCGGATCTCGGGTAGGGGGTCCCGAACTTTGCGTCTAAGGTCGATGGTAATAGGAGACAGGGGACACTATGTTTACCTAGGTTCGGGCCCTCTCTATGGAGGTAATACCCTACTTCCTGCTTGATTGATCTTGATGAATATGAGTATTACAAGAGTTGATCTACCACGAGATCGTAATGGCTAAACCCTAAAAGTCTAGCCTGTATGACTATGGTCATGAGTATCTCTCCTCCGGACTAAGTCCTCCGGTTTATATAGACATGGGGAGGATCTAGGGTTACACAAGGTCGGTTACAAAGAAAGGAATCTACATATTTGATCGCCAAGCTTGCCCTCCACGCCAAGGAGAGTCCCATCCGGACACGGGTACAGTCTTCGGTCTTCGTATCTTCGCAGCCCATCAGTCCGGCCCATGGCTAACACGCCGGACGCCCGAGGACCCCTTAGTCCAGGACTCCCTCAGTAGCCCCCGAACCAGTCTTCAATGACGAGGTGTTCGGCGCATAGATTGTCTTTGGCATTGCAAGGCGGGTTCCTCCACCGATGACTTCCAAGTAGTGTATTCGGCCTTCCATTAATGTCATACCCCTCGGGTTTTGTGCATCAACAACTTCAGCTTCCACATGTCGAGCGAATGCGAGAGGTCAGGGTATTTTTGCACATAACACCCCGGCCACGCGAGGGATAACGTCTATTTAAAGAGATTGGATCTCAGATCCATTTGACATCTCACGGAAAAAATCCTCAAATATTTCTAGGAAAGAACACTCCAACATGTCTAGCCTTCCCAGCTCCTCCTCCCGTCCCTATGGCCCAGAAAAAGGCGAGTGGGAGAAGTGCTCCGTATCCCACAGTCAGCTGATGAAGCTGCAAACACAGGGGGTTTCTCCCCTCTGCGGATCTGGTCCCTGTTCGAGCAGGGTTGGCCTGCTTCAATGGCAAAACCCAGGCGGAGGATTTCCCCAATCCATCCGGGGGAACGATTGTGTTTCATCCCCTATCTGCTAAGGGGCGTGGGATTTCAAATTCATCCATTCCTCCGAGGGCTTCTGAAATATTATGGCCTCCAGCTACACAACTTACTCCAGCCTCCATCCTGCACATTGCGGGTTATGTCGCTTTATGCGAACTATTCGTGGGTTGTGAGGCCCATTTTGAACTGTGGAAAAAGATATTCTGCCTTGTTCCGCGTAACCACGAGGGATCAATATTTGAAGTGGGCGGAGCCGAAATATGGCGCATTGCCGAGACCGGATACCTATCCGGCACACCGAAGAACGCGTTTGAAGAGCGGACTTCCGAGTGGTTCTACATCGAGGATGCCGTACTTCCAGACCCAGTCCAGAGGGGTCTTCCTAAGTTCACAAGTGTTCCTTTGAAGAAACGCCACAGCTGGCACCCTCGGAGCCTCGAGGAGGAAGATAGTGCGGAAGTTTGCCAACTCTTGAGCAAGATAAAGATGCTCGCCCAGTCCGGATATACGATAGTCGAAGTAATGGCGACCTCCATAGTGCGGGGGTCCAGCCACTCCAATACAGAGGACTTCCCATGTGGCACTACAATGGGGAAGATGACGCCTCCCGCTGCGGCAGGAAGGGTCCAGACACCCTTGCCGCCCTGGCCAAAATATTGGCCGAACTGTTCAAAGGGGAGGAAGAGGAGTTCCTGCGCATCAAGCATAGGGAAGGATATTCTATGTACAGTCCTCCTAGCTGGGTAATCCCCCAACTCCTCTGCTCTACTCATTCCACTCCCTGAGCTATGTTCAATGAACAGTAACCCGTCCATTTATAACAGCACTGGCAAAAGATTTCCGAGGGGCTTTACAGCCCCGCCCCGTAGCCCGAGGGCCACAATCGGGACCTTGACCCCGGATTCGAAGAGGATCCGCATATATTCATGGTGCTCGAGAATGGGGTGTTTTACCAAACGAGCTACGACGGCACAGAAGTAGCCATCATCGCCGATTATCCCAGTCTTCTCCCCGCTTCACACGTAAGTAATCAGGAGACACCTTGTCCAAAAGAGTTCTCTCATTCTACCTCCCCCACCGCACCATCTGTGCTCAAAAGGGGAGGCGTTCGGCATGCCATGCTACCCCAGGGGTATCTCCAAAGAGGGCGGTCCCTGTGCCGGGCAATCCTTTGAAGAGGAAGGCAAACAAAGATACGATCGAGCCTTCATCAAAGAGGTATAGATTTGCAAATACGTTTCTGTGACAGTCGCATCCAACAGTTACTTTTATGTTTGCCCTGTATCAGGAAGAGGGTTTGCCGGACTATGTCCGGGGATCCGGCCAGCCGCGCTCCCAACACCCGAGATCCGGTCCCAGCTGAGGAGACGGGGGTTGATAGGGGAGCGGCGCCAGACTGTCCTTCGGCTGAGGGCTCAAAAGATATGTCCGTCACCAACTCGAAAGTGGAAAGTGCCATGAATCATCGGCACCGGAGGGCCATTTTACGAGATCCTCGCTTCTCAAAAGAAGCATTCAGTGCCTTCAGCTTGGCTGATGCATACATCCGGGCTGCTCGGGATGGTCTTAACAGGGCCACGGAGCAGCATTTAAAAGATGTACAGGTAAGTTTAATTTGTTCGAATATGGTAACCATATGCCAGTAGCCCCCGAGACTTGAAGCAGTTGGTACAAGTGATTTAAGGATCGTTGTATAACCAGGTTCTGACGGAGAATAATAATCTGCTATCCCAAGAGCTGGAAAAATGTCGGACACAGCTAACTGTTGGGGAACGTAGTAATTTCAAAAAAAAAATCCTACGCACACGCAAGATCATGGTGATGCATAGCAACGAGAGGGGAGAGTATTGTCTATGTACCCTCGTAGACCGAAAGCGGAAGCATTATATCAACGCGGTTGATGTAGTCGTACGTCTTCACGATCCGACCGATCCAAGCACCGTTACTCCGGCACCTCCGAGTTCTTGGCACATGTTCAGCTCGATGACGATCCCCGGGCTCCGATCCAGCAAAGCGTCGGGGAAGAGTTCCGTCAGCACGACGGCGTGGTGACGATATTGATGTACTACCGGCGCAGAGCTTCGCCTAAACACTGCAACGATATGACCGAGGTGGAATATGGTGGAGGGGGGCACCGCACACGGCTAAGGAACGATCACGAAGATCAACTTGTGTGTCTTGGGGTGCCCCCCTGCCCCCGTATATAAAGGAGCAAGGGGGGAGGGCCGGCCGGCCCTAGGGGCGCGCCAAGGGAGGGGGAGTCCTCCTCCTAGTGGGAGTAGGACTCCCCTTTCCTAGTCCAACTAGGAGTGGGAAGGGGGGAAGGAAGGAGAGGGAGAGGGAGAGGGAAAAGGGGTCGCGCCCCCCCCCCCTCCTTGTCCAATTCGGACTCCTCATGGGGGGGGGCGCGCGCCACCTCCTGGTGCGGCCCTCTCTCTCCCCTCGTGGCCCAATAAGGCCCATACTTCCCCCGGGGGGTTCCGGTAACTCCTCCGGCACTCCCGTAATATCCGAAACCTCTCGGAACCATTCCGATGTCCGA
Source organism: Aegilops umbellulata (assembly GCA_032464435.1). Classification (NCBI taxonomy): domain Eukaryota; kingdom Viridiplantae; phylum Streptophyta; class Magnoliopsida; order Poales; family Poaceae; genus Aegilops; species Aegilops umbellulata. The sequence continues at coordinate 442,016,254 of CP136055.1, read as the reverse complement.
ACATAGCCGTCCAATATATCAATCTTTATGTCTCGACCATTCCGAGACTCCTCGTCATGTCCGTGATCACATCCGGGACTCCGAACTCCTTCGGTACATCAAAATGCATAAACATATAATAACTGTCATCGTAACCTTAAGCGTGCGGACCCTACGGTTCGAGAACAATGTAGACATGACCGAGACACGTCTCCGGTCAATAACCAATAGCGGGACCTGGATGCCCATATTGGCTCCTACATATTCTACGAAGATCTTTTATCGGTCAGACCGCATAACAACATACGTTGTTCCCTTTGTCCATCGGTATGTTACTTGCCCGAGATTCGATCGTCGGTATCCAATACCTAGTTCAATCTCGTTACCGGCAAGTCTCTTTACTCGTTCCGTAATACATCATCCCGCAACTAACTCATTAGTTGCAATGCTTGCAAGGCTTAAGTGATGTGCATTACCGAGAGGGCCCAGAGATACCTCTCCGACGATTGGAGTGACAAATCCTAATCTCGAAATACGCCAACCCAACATATACCTTTGGTGACACCTGTAGTACTCCTTTATAATCACCCAGTTACGTTGTGACGTTTGGTAGCACCCAAAGTGTTCCTCCGGCAAACGGGAGTTGCATAATCTCATAGTCAAAGGAACATGTATAAGTCATGAAGAAAGCAATAGCAACATACTAAACGATCGGGTGCTAAGCTAATGGAATGGGTCATGTCAATCAGATCATTCAACTAATGATGTGACCTCGTTAATCAAATAACAACTCTTTGTCTATGGTTAGGAAACATAACCATCTTTGATTAACGAGGTAGTCAAGTAGAGGCATACTAGTGACACTCTGTTTGTCTATGTATCCACACATGTATTATGTTTCCGGTTAATACAATTCTAGCATGAATAATAAACATTTATCATGAAATAAGGAAATAAATAATAACTTTATTATTGCCTCTAGGGCATATTTCCTTCAGTCTCCCACTTGCACTAGAGTCAATAATCTAGATTATACAGCAATGATTCTAACACCCATGGAGTCTTGGTGTTGATCATGTTTTGCCCGTGGAAGAGGCTTAGTCAACGGGTCTGCCACATTCAGATCCGTATGTATCTTGCAAATCTCTATGTCTCCCACCTGGACCAAGTCCCGGATGGAATTGAAGCGTCTCTTGATGTGCTTTGTTCTCTTGTGAAATCTGGATTCCTTCGCCAAGGCAATTGCTTCAGTATTGTCACAAAAGATTTTCATTGGACCCGATGCACTAGGTATGACACCTAGATCGGATATGAACTCCTTCATCCAGACTCCTTCATTTGCTGCTTCCGAAGCAGCTATGTACTCCGCTTCACATGTAGATCCCGCCACGACGCTTTGTTTAGAACTGCACCAACTGACAGCTCCACCGTTTAATGTAAATACGTATCCGGTTTGCGATTTCGAATCGTCCGGATCGGTGTCAAAGCTTGCATCAACATAACCTTTTACGATGAGCTCTTTGTCACCTCCATACACGAGAAACATTTCCTTATTCCTTTTCAGGTACTTCAGGATATTCTTGACCGCTGTCCAGTGATCCACTCCTGGATTACTTTGGTACCTCCCTGCTAAACTTATAGCAAGGCACACATCAGGTCTGGTACACAGCATTGCATACATGATAGAGCCTATGGCTGAAGCATAGGGAACATCTTTCATCTTCTCTCTATCTTCTGCAGTGGTCGGGCATTGAGTCTGACTCAACTTCACACCTTGCAATACAGGCAAGAACCCTTTCTTCGCTTGATCCATTTTGAACTTCTTCAAAATCTTGTCAAGGTATGCGCTTTGTGAAAGTCCAATTAAGCGTCTTGATCTATCTCTATAGATCTTAATGCCTAATATGTAAGCAGCTTCACCGAGGTCTTTCATTGAAAAACTCTTATTCAAATATCCGTTTATGCTATCCAGAAATTCTATATCATTTCCAATCAGTAATATGTCATCTACATATAATATCAGAAATGCTACAGAGCTCCCACTCACTTTCTTGTAAATACAGGCTTCTCCAAAAGTCTGTACAAACCCAAATGCTTTGATCACACTATCAAAACGTTTATTCCAACTCCGAGATGCTTGCACCAGTCCATAGATGGATCGCTGGAGCTTGCATACTTTGTTAGCTCCCTTTGGATCAATAAAACCTTTTGGCTGCATCATATACAACTCTTCTTCCAGAAACGCATTCAGGAATGCAGTCTTTACATCCATTTGCCAAATTTCGTAATCATAAAATGCGGCAATTGCTAACATGATTCGGACAGACTTAAGCATCGCTACAGGTGAGAAGGTCTCATCGTAGTCAATCCCTTGAACTTGTCGAAAACCCTTTGCGACAAGTCGAGCTTTGTAGACAGTAACATTACCGTCGGCGTCAGTCTTCTTCTTAAAGATCCACTTGTTCTCTATTGCTTGCCGACCCTCGGGCAAGTCAACAAAAGTCCACACTTTGTTTTCATACATGGATCCCATCTCAGATTTCATGGCTTCCAGCCATTTTGCGGAATCTGGGCTCACCATCGCTTCTTCATAGTTCGTAGGTTCACCATGATCTAGTAGCATGATTTCCAGAACAGGATTGCCGTACCACTCTGGTGCGGATCTTACTCTGGTTGATCTACGAGGTTCTGTAGTAACTTGATCTGAAGTTGCATGATCATCATCATTAACTTCCTCACTAATTGGTATAGGTGCTACAGAAACAGATTTCTGTGATGTACTACATTCCAGTAAGGGAGCAGGTACAATTACCTCATCAAGTTCTACTTTCCTCCCACTCACTTCTTTCGAGAGAAACTCCTTCTCTAGAAAGGATCCATTTTTAGCAACAAATGTCTTGCCTTCGGATCTGTGATAGAAGGTGTACCCAACTGTTTCCTTTGGGTATCCTATGAAGACACATTTCTCCGATTTGGGTTCGAGCTTATCAGGTTGAAGCTTTTTCACATAAGCATCGCAGCCCCAAACTTTAAGAAACGACAACTTTGGTTTCTTGCTAAACCATAGTTCATAAGGCGTCGTTTTAACGGATTTTGACGGTGTCCTATTTAACGTGAATGTGGCCGTCTCTAGAGCATAACCCCAAAACGATAGCGGCAAATCTGTAAGAGACATCATAGATCGCACCATATCTAGTAAAGTGCGATTACGACGTTCGGACACACCATTGCGCTGTGGTGTTCCGGGTGGCGTGAGTTGCGAAACTATTCCGCATTGTTTCAAATGTAGACCAAACTCGTAACTCAAATATTCTCCTCCACGATCAGATCGTAGAAACTTTATTTTCTTGTTACGATGATTTTCAACTTCACTCTAAAATTCTTTGAACTTTTCAAATGTTTCAGACTTGTGTTTCATTAAGTAGATATACCCATATCTGCTTAAATCATCTGTGAAGGTGAGAAAATAACGATATCCGCCACGAGCTTCAATATTCATCGGACCACATACATCTGTATGTATGATTTCCAATAAATCTGTTGCTCTCTCCATAATACCGGAGAACGGTGTTTTAGTCATCTTGCCCATGAGGCACGGTTCGCAAGTACCAAGTGATTCATAATCAAGTGACTCCAAAAGTCCATCAGTATGGAGTTTCTTCATGCGCTTTATACCGATATGACCTAAACGGCAGTGCCACAAATAAGTTGCACTATCGTTATCAACTCTGCATCTTTTGACTTCAACATTATGAATATGTGTATCACTACTATCGAGATTCATCAAAAATAGACCACTCTTCAAAGGTGCATGACCATAAAAGATTTTATTCATATAAATAGAACAACCATTATTCTTTGATTTAAATGAATAACCGTCTTGCATTAAACAAGATCCAGATATAATGTTCATGCTCAACGTTGGCACCAAATAACAATTATTTAGGTCTAATACTAATCCCGAAGGTAGATGTAGAGGTAGCGTGCCGACCGCGATCACATCGACTTTGGAACCGTTTCCCACGCGCATCGTCACCTCGTCCTTTGCCAGTGTTCGCTTAATCCGTAGTCCCTGTTTCGAGTTGCAAATATTAGCAACAGAACCATTATCAAATACCCAGGTGCTACTGCGAGCTCTAGTAAGGTACACATCAATAACATGTATATCACATATACCTTTGTTCACCTTGCCATCCTTCTTGTCCGCCAGATACTTGGGGCAGTTCCGCTTCCAGTGACCAGTCTGCTTGCAGTAGAAGCACTCAGTTTCAGGCTTAGGTCCAGACTTGGGTTTCTTCGCTTGAGCAGCAACTTGTTTGCTGTTCTTCTTGAAGTTTCCCTTCTTCTTCCCTTTGCCCTTCTTCTTGAAACTGGTGGTCTTATTGACCATCAACACTTGATGCTCCTTCTTGATTTCTACCTCCGCAGCCTTTAGCATTGCGAAGAGCTCGGGCATTGTCTTATCTATCCCTTGCATATTATAGTTCATCACGAAGCCTTTGTAGCTTGGTGGCAGTGATTGAAGAATTCTGTCAATGACGCAATCATCCGGAAGATTAACTCCCAGTTGACTCAAGTGATTGTAATACCCAGACATTCTGAGTATGTGCTCACTGACAGACCCATTCTCTTCCATCTTGCAGCTATAGAACTTATTGGAGACCTCATATCTCTCAATCCAGGCATTCTGTTTGAATATCAACTTCAACTCCTGGAACATCTCATATGCTCCATGGTTCTCAAACCGTCATTGAAGTCCCGGTTCTAAGCCGTAAAGCATGGCACACTGAACTATCGAGTAGTCATCAGCTTTGCTCTGCCAGACGTTCATGACATCTGGTGTTGCTCCAGCAGCAGGCCTGGCACCTAGCGGTGCATCCAGGACGTAATTCTTCTGTGCAGCAATGAGGATAATCCTCAAGTTACGGACCCAGTCCGTGTAATTGCTACCATCATCTTTCAACTTTGCTTTCTCAAGGAACGCATTAAAATTCAACGGAACAACAGCACGAGCCATCTATCTACAATTAACATAAACAAGCAAGATACTATCAGGGACTAAGTTCATGATAAATTTAAGTTCAATTAATCATATTACTTAAGAACTCCCACTTAGATAGACATCCCTCTAATCTTCTGAGTGATCACATGATCCAAATCAAACTAAACCATAACCGATCATCACGTGAAATGGATTAGTTCTCAATGGTGAACATCATCATGTTGATCATATCTACTATATGATTCACGCTCGACCTTTCGGTCTCCGTGTTCCGAGGCCATATCTGCATATGCTAGGCTCGTCAAGTATAACCCGAGTATTCCGCGTGTGCAAAACTGGCTTGCACCCGTTGTAGATGGACGTAGAGCTTATCACACCCGATCATCACGTGGTGTTTGGGCACGACAAACTTTGGCAACGGTGCATACTCGGGGAGAACACTTCTTGATAATTTAGTGAGAGATCATCTTATAATGCTACCGTCAATCAAAGCAAGATAAGATGCATAAAAGATAAACATCGCATGCAAATCAATATAAGTGATATGATATGGTCATCATCATCTTGTGCTTCGTGATCTCCATCTCTGTAGCACCGTCATGATCACCAACGTCACCGGCGCGACACCTTGATCTTCATCGTAGTATCGTTGTCGTCTCGCCAATCTTATGCTTCCATGACTATCACTACCGCTTAGTAATAAAGTAAAGCATTACATCGCGATTGCATTGCATACAATAAAGCGACAACCATATGGCTCCTGCCAGTTGCCGATAACTCGGTTACAAAACATGGTCATCTCATACAATAAAATTTAGCATCATGTCTTGACCATATCACATCACAACATGCCCTGCAAAAACAAGTTAGACGTCCTCTACTTTGTTGTTGCAAGTTTTACGTGGCTGCTACGGGCTTAAGCAAGAACTCATCTTACCTACGCATCAAAACCACAACGATAGTTTGTCAAATAGACTCTGTTTTAACCTTCTCAAGGACCGGGCGTAGCCACACTCGGTTCAACTAAAGTTGGAGAGACGGTCTTCCGCAAGCCATCTATGTGCAAAGCACGTTGAGGGAACCGGTCTCGCGTAAGAGTACGCGTAATGTTGGTCCGGATCGTCTCGTCCAACAATACCGCTGAACCAAAGTATGACATGCTGGTAGGCAGTATGACTTGTATCGTCCACAACTCACTTGTGTTCTACTCGTGCAAATAACATCAAACCATAAAAACCTAGGCTCGGATACCACTGTTGGGGAACGTAGTAATTTCAAAAAAAAATCCTACGCACACGCAAGATCATGGTGATGCATAGCAACGAGAGGGGAGAGTATTGTCTACGTACCCTCGTAGACCGAAAGCGGAAGCGTTATATCAACGCGGTTGATGTAGTCGTACGTCTTCACGATCCGACCGATCCAATCACCGTTACTCCGGCACCTCCGAGTTCTTGGCACACGTTCAGCTCGATGACGATCCCCGGGCTCCGATCCAGCAAAGCGTCGGGGAAGAGTTCCGTCAGCACGACGGCGTGGTGACGATATTGATGTACTACCGGCGCAGAGCTTCGCCTAAGCACTGCAACGATATGACCGAGGTGGAATATGGTGGAGGGGGGCACCGCACACGGCTAAGGAACGATCACGAAGATCAACTTGTGTGTCTTGGGGTGCCCCCCTGCCCCCGTATATAAAGGAGCAAGGGGGGAGGGCCGGCCGGCCCTAGGGGCGCGCCAAGGGAGGGGGAGTCCTCCTCCTAGTGGGAGTAGGACTCCCCTTTCCTAGTCCAACTAGGAGTGGGAAGGGGGGAGGAAGGAGAGGGAGAGGGAGAGGGAAAAGGGGCCGCGCCCCCCCCCCCCTCCTTGTCCAATTCGGACTCCTCATGGGGGGGCGCGCCACCTCCTAGTGCGGCCCTCTCTCTCCCCTCGTGGCCCAATAAGGCCCATACTTCCCCGGGGGGGTTCCGGTAACTCCTCCGGCACTCCGGTAATATCCGAAACCTCTCGGAACCATTCCGATGTCCGAACATAGCCGTCCAATATATCAATCTTTATGTCTCGACCATTCCGAGACTCCTCGTCATGTCCGTGATCACATCCGGGACTCTGAACTCCTTCGGTACATCAAAATGCATAAACTTATAATAACTGTCATCGTAACCTTAAGCGTGCGGACCCTACGGTTCGAGAACAATGTAGACATGACCGAGACACGTCTCCGGTCAATAACCAATAGCGGGACCTGGATGCCCATATTGGCTCCTACATATTCTACGAAGATCTTTTATCGGTCAGACCGCATAACAACATACGTTGTTCCCTTTGTCCATCGGTATGTTACTTGCCCGAGATTCGATCGTCGGTATCCAATACCTAGTTCAATCTCGTTACCGGCAAGTCTCTTTACTCGTTCCGTAATACATCATCCCACAACTAACTCATTAGTTGCAATGCTTGCAAGGCTTAAGTGATGTGCATTACCGAGAGGGCCCAGAGATACCTCTCCGACGATTGGAGTGACAAATCCTAATCTCGAAATACGCCAACCCAACATCTACCTTTGGTGACACCTGTAGTACTCCTTTATAATCACCCAGTTACCTTGTGACGTTTGGTAGCACCCAAAGTGTTCCTCCGGCAAACGGGAGTTGCATAATCTCATAGTCAAAGGAACATGTATAAGTCATGAAGAAAGCAATAGCAACATACTAAACGATCGGGTGCTAAGCTAATGGAATGGGTCATGTCAATCAGATCATTCAACTAATGATGTGACCTCGTTAATCAAATAACAACTCTTTGTCTATGGTTAGGAAACATAACCATCTTTGATTAACGAGCTAGTCAAGTAGAGGCATACTAGTGACACTCTGTTTGTCTATGTATCCACACATGTATTATGTTTCCGGTTAATACAATTCTAGCATGAATAATAAACATTTATCATGAAATAAGGAAATAAATAATAACTTTATTATTGCCTCTAGGGCATATTTCCTTCACTAACTGTAGGGGAACGTTGCAGAAAATTAAAAAATTTCCTACGGTTTCACCAAGATCCATCTATGAGTTCATCTAAGCAACGAGTCATGGGAGAGAGATTGCATGTACATACCACTTTGTAGATCGCGAGCGGAAGCGTTCAACGAACGGGGATGAGGTAGTCGTACACGACGTGATCCAAATCACCGGAGATCCTAGCACCGAACGGACGGCACCTCCGCGTTCAACACACGTACGGTTAGCGTAACGTCTCCTTCTTCTTGATCCAGCAAGGCAAAGGAGAGGTTGGGAAGATGGCTCCAGCAGCAGCACGACGGCGTGGTGATGGTGGAGCTACAGTACTCCGGCAGGGCTTCGCCGAGCTCTACGGAGGAGGAGGAGGTGTTGGAGAGGGAGAGAGGGAGGCGCCAAAGACAAGGGTGTCCCGCTGCCCTCTCCCCTCCCCTCATATATATAGCCCCCTAGGGGGGGCGCCGGCCCTAGGAGATGCAATCTCCTAGGGGGGCGGCGGCCAAGGGGTGGGGGGCTTGCCCCCCAAGCAAGGGGGCGCCCCCTTTAGGGTTTCCCCCACCCTAGGCGCGCATGGGCCCTGGGGAAGTGGCGCCCCAGCCCACTTTGGGCTGGATCTTTCCTACTTCAGCCCATGGGGCCCTCCGGGATAGGTGGCCCCACCCGGTGGACCCCCGGGACCCTCCGGTGGTCCCGGTACAATACCGATAACCCCGAAACTTGTCCCGATGGCCAAAACAGCACTTCCTATATATAATTCTTTAGCTCCGGACCATTCCGAAACTCCTCGCGACGTCCGGGATCTCATCCGGGACTCCGAACAACATTCGGGTTACTGCATATACATAGCTTCACAACCCTAGCGTCACCGAACCTTAAGTGTGTAGACCCTACGGGTTCGGGAGACATGCAGACATGACCGAGACGGCTCTCGGGCAATAACCAACAGCGGGATCTGGATACCCATGTTGGCTCCCACATGCTCCACGATGATCTCATCGGATGAACCACGATGTCGAGGATTCAATTAATCCCGTATACGATTCCCTTTGTCAATCGGTATTTTACTTGCCCGATATTCGATCGTCGGTATCCCAATACCTCGTTCAATCTCGTTACCGGCAAGTCACTTTACTCGTACCGTAATGCATGATCCCGTGATCAAACACTTTGATCACATTTAGCTCATTATGATGATGCATTACTGAGTCGGCCCGGTGATACCTCTCCGTCAAGCGGAGTGACAAATCCCAGTCTCGATCCGTGTCAACCCAACAGATACTTTCGGAGATACCCGTAGTATACCTTTATTGTCACCCAGTTACGTTGTGACGTTTGGCACACCCAAAGCACTCCTACGGTGTCCAGGAGTTACACGATCTCATGGTCTAAGGAAAGGATACTTGACATTGGAAAACTCTAGCAAACGAACTATGCGATCTTATGCTATGTTTAGGATTGGGTCTCGTCCATCACATCATTCTCCTAATGATGTGATCTCGTTATCAATGACATCCAATGCCCATAGTCAGGAAACCATGACTATCTATTGATCAACGAGCTAGTCAACTAGAGGCTTACTAGGGACACGTTGTTGTCTGTTATTCACACATGTATTACGATTTCCGGATAACACAATTATAGCACGAACAAAGACAATTATCATGAATAAGGAAATATAATAATAATGCTTTTATTATTGCCTCTAGGGCATATTTCCAACAGTCTCCCACTTGCACTAGAGTCAATAATCTAGTTACATTGTGATGAATCGAACACCCATAGAGTTCTGGTGCTGATCATGTTTTGCCTTAGGGAGAGGTTTAGTCAACGGATCTGCGACATTCAGATCCGTGTGCACTTTACAAATTTCTATGTCTCCATCTTGAACATTTTCACGAATGGAGTTGAAGCGACGCTTGATGTGCCTGGTCTTCTTGTGAAACCTGGGCTCCTTGGCAAGTGCAATAGCTCCAGTGTTGTCACAGAAGAGTTTGATTGGCCCCGATGCATTGGGTATGACTCCGAGGTCGGTGATGAACTCCTTCACCCAAATTGCTTCATGTGCTGCCTCCGAGGCTGCCATGTACTCCGCTTCACATGTAGATCCCGCCACGACGCTCTTCTTGCAACTGCACCAGCTTACTGCCCCACCATTCAAAATATACACGTATCTGGTTTGTGACTTAGAGTCATCCAGATCTGTGTCGAAGCTAGCGTCGACGTAACCCTTTACGACGAGCTCTTCGTCACCTCCATAAACGAGAAACATTTCCTTAGTCCTTTTCAGGTACTTCAGGATATTCTTGACCGTTGTCCAGTGTTCCTTGTCGGGATTACTTTGGTACCTTCCTACCAAACTTACGGCAAGGTTTACATCAGGTCTGGTACACAGCATGGCATACATAATAGAACCTATGGTTGAGGCATAGGGGATGACACTCATCTCTTCTATATCTTCTGCCGTGGTCGGACATTGAGCTGAGCTCAATTTCACACCTTGTAACACAGGTAAGAACCCCTTCTTAGATTGATCCATATTGAACTTCTTCAATATCTTATCAAGGTATGTGCTTTGTGAAAGACCTATGAGGCGTCTTGATCCATCTCTATAGATCTTGATGCCTAATATATAAGCAGCTTCTCCAAGGTCCTTCATTGAAAAAAATTTATTCAAGTAGGCCTTAATGCTGTCCAAGAGTTTTATATCATTTCCCATCAAAAGTATGTCATCTACATATAGTATGAGAAATGCTACAGAGCTCCCACTCACTTTCTTGTAAACGCAGGCTTCTCCATAAGTCTGCGTAAACCCAAACGCTTTGATCATCTCATCAAAGCGAATGTTCCAACTCTGAGATGCTTGCACCAGCCCATAAATCGAGCGTTGGAGCTTGCACACCTTGTCAGCATTCTTAGGATCGACAAAACCTTCCGGCTGCATCATATACAATTCTTCCTTAAGGAAACCATTAAGGAATGCCGTTTTGACGTCCATTTGCCATATTTCATAATCGTAGAATGCGGCAATTGCTAACATGATTCGGACGGACTTCAGCTTCGCTACCGGTGAGAAAGTCTCATCGTAGTCAACCCCTTGAACTTGTCGATAACCCTTAGTGACAAGTCGAGCTTTATAGATGGTCACATTACCATCCGCGTCTGTCTTCTTCTTAAAGATCCATTTATTTTCTATGGCTCGCCGTTCAACGGGCAAGTCAGTCAAAGTCCATACTTCGTTTTCATACATGGATCCTATCTTGGATTTCATGGCTTCTAGCCATTTGTCGGAATCCGGGCCCGCCATCGCTTCTTCATAGTTCGAAGGTTCACCGTTGTCTAACAACATGATTTCCAAGACAGGGTTGCCGTACCACTCTGGTGCGGAACGTGTCCTTGTGGACCTTCGAATTTCAGTAGGAGCTTGATTAGAAGTATCTTGATCATCATCATTAATTTCCTCTTTAGTCGGTGCAGGCACCTCAGGAACGTTTTCTTGAGTTTCGCCATTTTCCGGTTCAAGAGGTAACACTTCATCAAGTTCTACTTTCCTCCCACTTACTTCTTTCGAGAGAAACTCTTTCTCTAGAAAGGATTCATTCTTGGCAACAAAGATCTTGCCTTCAGATCTGAGGTAGAAGGTATACCCAATAGTTTCTTTAGGGTATCCTATGAAGACGCATTTTTCCGACTTGGGTTCGAGCTTTTCAGGTTGAAGTTTCTTGACATAAGCATCGCATCCCCAAACTTTTAGAAACGACAGCTTAGGTTTCTTCCCAAACCATAATTCATACGGTGTCGTCTCAACGGATTTCGACGGAGCCCTATTTAAAGTGAATACGGCAGTCTCTAAAGCATAGCCCCAAAAAGATAGCGGTAAATCGGTAAGAGACATCATAGATCGTACCATATCTAATAGAGTGCGATTACGACGTTCGGACACACCATTACGCTGAGGTGTTCCAGGCGGCGTGAGTTGTGAAACTATTCCACATTTTCTTAAGTGTGTGCCAAATTCGTGACTCAAGTATTCTCCTCCACGATCTGATCGTAGAAACTTGATCTTTCTATCACGTTGATTTTCAACTTCACTCTGAAATTCCTTGAACTTTTCAAAGGTCTCAGACTTGTGTTTCATTAAGTAGATATACCCATATCTACTCAAGTCATCAGTGAGGGTGAGAACATAACGATAGCCACCGCGAGCCTCAGCACTCATTGGACCGCACACATCGGTATCTATGATTTCCAATAAGTTGGTTGCTCGCTCCATTTTTCCTGAGAACGGAGTCTTGGTCACTTTACCCATGAAGCATGGTTCGCACGTGTCAAATGATTCATAATCAAGAGACTCTAAAAGTCCATCTGCATGGAGCTTCTTCATGCGTTTGACACCTATGTGACCAAGGCAGCAGTGCCACAAATATGTGGGACTATTGTTATCAACTTTAACTCTTTTGGTATTCACACTATGAATATGTGTATCATCACGTACGAGATTCATTAAGAATAAACCATTAACCATCGGAGCATGACCATAAAACATATCTCTCATATAAATAGAACAACCATTATTCTCGGATTTAAATGAGTAGCCATCTCGAATTAAACGAGATCCAGACACAATGTTCATGCTCAAACTTGGCACTAAATAACAATTATTGAGGTTTAAAACTAATCCCGTAGGTAAATGTAGAGGTAGCGTGCCGATGGCGATCACATCGACCTTGGAACCATTCCCGACGCGCATCGTCACCTTGTCCTTCGCCAGTCTCCGTTTATTCCGCAGCTCCTGCTTTGAGTTACAAATGTGAGCAACTACACCGGTATCAAATACCCAAGAGCTACTACGAGTACTGGTAAGGTACACATCAATTACATGTATATCACATATACCTTTTGTTTTGCCGGCCTTCTTGTCCGCTAAGTATTTGGGGCAGTTCCGCTTCCAGTGACCACTTCCCTTGCAATAAAAACACTCAGTCTCGGGCTTGGGTCCATTCTTTGGCTTCTTCCCGGCAACTTGCTTACCGGGCGCGGCAACTTCCTTGCCGTCCTTCTTGAAGTTCTTCTTACCCTTGCCCTTCTTGAACTTAGTGGTTTTATTCACCATCAACACTTGATGCTCCTTCTTGATTTCTACCTCTGCTGATTTTAGCATAGCATATACCTCAGGAATGGTCTTTACCATCCCCTGCATGTTGTAGTTCATCACAAAGCTCTTGTAGCTAGGTGGAAGCGACTGGAGGATTCTGTCAATGACCGCTTCATCCGGGAGATTAACTTCCAGTTGAGTCAAGCGGTTGTGCAACCCAGACATCTTGAGTATGTGTTCACTGACAGAGCTATTTTCCTCCATCTTACAGCTAAAGAATTTGTCAGAGACTTCATATCTCTCGACCCGGGCATGAGCTTGGAAAACCATTTTCAGCTCTTCGAACATCTCATATGCTCCATGTCTCTCAAAACGCTTTTGGAGCCCCGGCTCTAAGCTGTAAAGCATGCCGCACTGAACGAGGGAGTAATCATCGGAACGTGACTGCCAAGCGTCCATAACGTCTTGTTCTACAGGGAGAACAGGTGCGTCACCCAGCGGTGCTCGTAGGACATAATATTTCTTGGCAGCTATGAGGATGATCCTCAGGTTCCGGACCCAGTCCGTATAGTTGCTGCTATCGTCTTTCAGCTTGGTTTTCTCTAGGAACGCGTTGAAGTTGAGGACTACGTTGGCCATTTGATCTACAAGACATATTGTAAATATTTTAGACTAAGTTCATGATAATAAAGTTCATCTTAATCAAATTATTTAATGAACTCCCACTTAGATAGACATCCCTCTTCTAGTCATCTAAGTATTACATGATCCAAGTCAACTAGGCCGTGTCCGATCATCACGTGAGACGGACTAGTCAACATTGGTGAACATCTTCATGTTGATCGTGTCTTCTATACGACTCATGCTCGACCTTTCGGTCTTCTGTGTTTCGAGGCCATGTCTGTACATGCTAGGCTCATCAAGTCAACCTAAGTGTTTGCATGTGTAAATCTGTCTTACACCCGTTGTATGTGAACGTTAGAATCTATCACACCCGATCATCACGTGGTGCTTCGAAACAACGAACTGTCGCAACGGTGCACAGTTAGGGGGAACACTTCTTGAAATTATTATGAGGGATCATCTTATTTACTACCGTCGTTCTAAGTAAACAAGATGCAAAACATGATAAACATCACATGCAATCAAATAATAAACGTGACATGATATGGCCAATATCACATAGCTCCTTTGATCTCCATCTTGGGGCTCCATGATCATCTTGTCACCGGCTTGACACCATGATCTCCATCATCGTGTCTCCATGAAGTTGCTCGCCAACTATTACTTCTACTACTATGGCTAACGCGTTTAGCAATAAAGTAAAGTAATTTACATGGCGTTTCTCAATGACAGGCAGGTCATACAAAAATAAAGACAACTCCTATGGCTCCTGCCGGTTGTCATACTCATCGACATGCAAGTCGTGATTCCTATTACAATAGCATGAACATCTCATACATCACATATAGATCATTCATCATTCGTCACAACTTTGGCCATATCATATCACAAAGCACTTGCTGCAAAAACAAGTTAGACGTCCTCTAATTGTTGTTGCAAGTTTTACGTGGCTGAATTAGGGTTCTAGCAAGAACGTTTTCTTACCTACGTGAAAGCCACAACGTGATTTGTCAACTTCTATTTACCCTTCATAAGGACCCTTTTCATCGAATCCGCTCCAACTAAAGTGGGAGAGACAGACACCCGCCAGCCACCTTATGCAACTAGTGCATATTAGTCGGTGGAACCGGTCTCACGTAAGCGTACGTGTAAGGTTGGTCCGGGCCGCTTCATCCCACAATACCGCTGAAGCAAGATAAGACTAGTAGCGGCAAGAAAGTTGACAACATCTACACCCACAACAAATTGTGTTCTACTCGTGCAATAGAGAACTACGCATAGACCTAGCTCATGATGCCACTGTTGGGGAACGTTGCAGAAAATTAAAAATTTTCCTACGGTTTCACCAAGATCCATCTATGAGTTCATCTAAGCAACGAGTCATGGGCGAGAGATTGCATCTACATACCACTTTGTAGATCGCGAGCGGAAGCGTTCAACGAACGGGGATGAGGTAGTCGTACACGACGTGATCCAAATCACCGGAGATCCTAGCACCGAACGGACGGCACCTCCGCGTTCAACACACGTACGGTTAGCGTAACGTCTCCTTCTTCTTGATCCAGCAAGGCAAAGGAGAGGTTGGGAAGATGGCTCCAGCAGCAGCACGACGGCGTGGTGATGGTGGAGCTACAGTACTCCGGCAGGGCTTCGCCGAGCTCTACGGAGGAGGAGGAGGTGTTGGAGAGGGAGAGAGGGAGGCGCCAAAGACAAGGGTG
The DNA here is from genome assembly GCA_032464435.1 of Aegilops umbellulata. Classification (NCBI taxonomy): domain Eukaryota; kingdom Viridiplantae; phylum Streptophyta; class Magnoliopsida; order Poales; family Poaceae; genus Aegilops; species Aegilops umbellulata. The sequence continues at coordinate 442,000,822 of CP136055.1, read as the reverse complement.
TCCCGCTGCCCCCTCCCCTCCCCTCATATATATAGCCCCCTAGGGGGGGCGCCGGCCCTAGGAGATGCAATCTCCTAGGGGGGCGGCGGCCAAAGGGTGGGGGGCTTGCCCCCCAAGCAAGGGGGCGCCCCCTTTAGGGTTTCCCCCACCCTAGGCGCGCATGGGCCCTGGGGAAGTGGCGCCCCAGCCCACTTTGGGCTGGATCTTTCCTACTTCAGCCCATGGGGCCCTCCGGGATAGGTGGCCCCACCCGGTGGACCCCCCGGGACCCTCCGGTGGTCCCGGTACAATACCGATAACCCCGAAACTTGTCCCGATGGCCAAAACAGCACTTCCTATATATAATTCTTTAGCTCCGGACCATTCCGAAACTCCTCGCGACGTCCGGGGTCTCATCCGGGACTCCGAACAACATTCGGGTTACTCAATATACATATCTTCACAACCCTAGCGTCACCGAACCTTAAGTGTGTAGACCCTACGGGTTCGGGAGACATGCAGACATGACCGAGACGGCTCTCGGGCAATAACCAACAGCGGGATCTGGATACCCATGTTGGCTCCCACATGCTCCACGATGATCTCATCGGATGAACCACGATGTCGAGGATTCAATTAATCCCGTATACGATTCCCTTTGTCAATCGGTATTTTACTTGCCCGAGATTCGATCGTCGGTATCCCAATACCTCGTTCAATATCGTTACCGGCAAGTCACTTTACTCGTACCGTAATGCATGATCCCGTGATCAAACACTTTGATCACATTGAGCTCATTATGATGATGCATTACTGAGTGGGCCCGGTGATACCTCTCCGTCAAGCGGAGTGACAAATCCCAGTCTCGATCCGTGTCAACCCAACAGATACTTTCGGAGATACCCGTAGTATACCTTTATAGTCACCCAATTACGTTGTGACGTTTGGCACACCCAAAGCACTCCTACGGTGTCCGGGAGTTACACGATCTCATGGTCTAAGGAAAGGATACTTGACATTGGAAAACTCTAGCAAACGAACTATGCGATCTTATGCTATGTTTAGGATTGGGTCTTGTCCATCACATCATTCTCCTAATGATGTGATCTCGTTATCAATGACATCCAATGCCCATAGTCAGGAAACCATGACTATCTATTGATCAACGAGCTAGTCAACTAGAGGCTTACTAGGGACACGTTGTTGTCTGTTATTCACACATGTATTACGATTTTCGGATAACACAATTATAGCACGAACAAAGACAATTATCATGAATAAGGAAATATAATAATAATGCTTTTATTATTGCCTCTAGGGCATATTTCCAACACTAACTGCTGCAACCGCCGAACTGGAAGAGTCCAAGAAGGCGTCGTCTGGTAATGTTTCCCTCCATTGAGAAACAATAATTATGTACTAGCTTGTGCTAATATTGTTGCTTGTCATAACAGGATCGTCAGATCAACTGGAGGAGAAGCTGAAAATCGCACAAGCGGAAGAGAGAGAAGCGAAAAGACTACACGCCGCGGGAGAGCGTGTGTTAGTCCGGGTTAGGGAGGAGAAAAACAAGCTCCAAGATGCCAAGACCCAGCTGGGCGAAGAACTGAAAGATGTACAGGCCCAGCTGGCTGATTTCATGAAGGAAAATAAGAGGCTACAAGGCGGCATATTCGGTATGTGGTCGAACTTACCTTTGAATACTTCGGAGATAGCAGGAACTGACAGAGTTATATCTGCAGGTATGCTAACCGGTCGTCCCGAAGAGGAGATGTCTGGATTCTCAGGCGATCTGCTACAAGAGCTGTCGCATATGCATGAGCAGGCTCGACAGGCAATGTGAAGTGTTGCCAAAGCCTTGTGGCCATCTGCCTCTCCTCCAGGAAACATGGAGGAGCTCCTAGACCTATTCAAGGGAGCGCAGTGGCGCTTTCGATTGTGGAAAATATCGGTCTGCCGAGAAGGGGCACGAGAAGCCTGGGCCATGGTGAAGACACGGTACACCAAGCTTGATCCGAATCATATGGTTCGGGTTGGACCTCTAGGGTCAGACGGGAAGGAAGTTGCCGTTAATTTGGTATATGACCGGGTAAAAGTAGCCGCCAAGTATCCCAGCAGGATTGTAAGTTAGATAGCCTGCTGGATGGTATAGAGGAGGAAAGATTTGAGTCGAAATGACTGTGTATTTTCTGTCTAGCTGAATTGTAAAACGATTGTCATGGCAGACCTTTTCGCTTTAACCTCTGGACCCGAAGGTGCGGAGTGTTTCTGAATACCTGAGCGGTAAAATAGACCGGGGCATGCTTGGAAACTAGGTGTAGGGGTTATAGTTGCTTGAACATACAAGCTGTATCTGGCTAGTTATGTTATATTACATTATGATTGTAAGAAACATCTTCCATAGAGAATAGTTCCGTTAAGGGTTCCTTTCCCTGGGTGTGCACGCATTTAGAGTGCATGTCCGCATTGTGATTGGCACGATCGCAGTGCAAATAACGTCTGGGGATTCATGATGAAGTGAAAGCGAAAACATCTTTTAATCCACCGACCGAATATTCCCTTAAGAACGCTAGCTTTAGGCTTCACCCAGTCTGAGGTACACATCCAGATGACCCGGCAGTAACAATTGCAGAGGTGCTCCCTTTATGCCCTAGCCGAACTAACGGGAACGTAAGGCATAAGCACAGGAGCCAGGCAACCCAGCTTGGCCAAAACTTAAGTCATATCGATGCATATAATGGTGAATAAAAGGTACATATGGGGAAAGCACGCATATGTGATGAGCTTGATGCACAAAAAATAACATTAACAAACTTATGTCAAAGAAGCCTCCAGGCATAACGGACGTACATATTTGAGTATGTGTATGTCGCAGGTGCATGGCTGAGCCGCACGGAAAGCTTTAAGGTTAATAAAAAGGGAAAAGTGAAAAGAGAGGAAAAGCAATGGGAACAGTAAGGAGAAAGAAATGAACAAAGAGTTTGGCGCTAGGCATAGAATCTTCGGAGTCTGGCCGCGTTCCAAGGGTTCGGCTCTAGGCGATTGTCTGGCGCATCACGCAGGTGGTACACTCCTCCGGTGAGAACTTCGTCAATGATGAAGGGTCCCTCCCCATTGGGCTTAAGTTTGTCCTTTTTCTTCTCCGGCAAGCGTAGAACGAGTTCGCCGACGTTAGAAGTCTTGGCCCGTACTTCTCTGCTTTGATATCTGCGGACCTGTTGTTGATAAAATGCGGAACTGGCTTTTGCAACGTCGCGCTCCTCCTCCAAGGCGTCTAGGCTGTCCTGCCGATTGAGCTCGGCCTCTCTCTCTCTTCGTACATGCACACCCGAGGTGAGTCATGTATAATGTCGCAGGGTAGCACAACCTCTGCGTCGTACACCATGAAAAAAGGTGTGTATCCGGTAGTGCGATTGGGCGTGGTCCGCAGCCCCCAGAGTCCGGAGTCGAGCTCCTCAACCCAATGCTTGTCTGATTCCTTCAAAGACCGCACGAGCCTGGGTTTGATGCCGCTCATAATAAGACCATTAGCCCGTTCGACTTGACCATTTGTTTGCGGGTGATAGACAGAGGCGTAATCGAGCTTAATGCCCAGATTGGTACACCAAATTTTTACCTCATCGGCTGTGAAGTTGGAGCCGTTATCGGTGATGATGCTATGTGGAACACCATAACGGTGTACAACGCTGGATATAAAGTCCATTATTGGTCCGTCTTCAGCTGTTTTAACTGGTTTGGCCTCTATCCACTTGGTGAATTTGTCCACCATGACCAGCAGATATTTTTTATTATGGCTTCCTCCTTTAAGGGTTTCGACCATATCAAGCCCCTAGACCGCGAAAGGCCAAGTGATGGGGATTGTTTGTAAAGTGGTAGGTGGCATATGGCTCTGGTTGGCGAAAAGCTGGCATCCGACGCAATGTTGGACAAGGTCCTACGCGTCTGCTCGAGTCGTCGGCCAATAAAAACCAGTACGGAAGGCCTTGCTAACAAGGGCCCGATCTGCGGCGTGGTGGCCCCCGAGACCGGCATGAATTTCAGCCAAGAGTTGCTGCCCCTCCTCCATGGAGATACATCTTTGAAGGACTCCGGTGGCGCTCTTATTGTAGAGCTCTCCTTCGTGAACCTTGTAGGCCTTCAAGCGCCGGACAATGCGGCGGGCCTCATTCTGATCTTTAGGGAGTTCTTTCCTGTTGAGGTAGGCCAAGAAGGGCTCGGTCCATGGGGCAATTACTGCCATAATGAGATGGGCTGATGGTGTTGCTTCGATGGCTGGGCCCCCGATGGTATCGGTGTGTTCGGAATCTGGGGTTGTGTTGGGGTTCGGACTGGTATTGCTGCTCTCCCCTTGCCACACCACGGATGGCTTGAAAAGCCTTTCCAGAAAGATGTTAGGTGGGACGAGGTCGCGCTTGGTGCCGATGTGAGCAAGGACGTCCGCCGCTTGATTGCTTTCTCGAGCCACGTGATGAAACTCGAGCCCCTCGAACCGAGCCGACATTTTCAGGACGGCATTGCGATAAGCCGCCATCCTCGGATCTTTGGCGTCAAAATCTCCATTTATTTGAGATATTGCTAGGTTTGAGTCCCCGCGCACTTCTAGGCGTTGTATGCCCATGGAGACGGCCATCCGGAGACCATGCAACAAAGCCTCGTATTCGGCTGCATTATTGGAGTCTGTATATAATATTTGGAGTACGTACTGAACTACATCTCCTGTGGGGGACGTTAAAACAATGCCCGCTCCTAATCCTGCCAGCATTTTGGAGCCATCTAAATACATAACCCAGTTTGAATAAGTGTTGTACTCTTTAGGGAGTTCGGCCTCTGTCCATTCGGCGACGAAGTCCGCTAGTACTTGGGATTTAATGGCCCGACATGGTTTGTATGTTATGTCGAATGGAAGGAGCTCGATGGCCCATTTGGCAATCCGGCCCATAGCATCGCGGCTGTTTATTATATCGTTGAGTGGTACTTCAGAAGCCACCGTGATAGAACACTCCTGGAAGTAGTGTCGTGGCATCCAGGATGCCATGAAGACCGTGTATGCTATTTTTTGATAATGAGGTACCGTGATTTGCATGGTGTGAGGACAGTGGATACATAATATACTGGCTTCTGAAGCGGGAATTTGTGTCCGTCCTGTTCTCTTTCAACGACGAGTACGGTGCTCACCACCTGGTGCATTGTCGATATGTATAATAACATTGGTTCGCCGACTTTCGGTGCGGCCAGGATTGGGTTACTCGCCAAAAGGGTTTTTATTACTTCCTGTCCGGCCGTTGCCGTGTCCGTCCACTCGAAGTGATCGGTGCGCCGTAGAAGACGATAGAGTGGCAATGCCTTTTCTCCCAATCAGGAGATAAAGCGGCTTAGAGCTGCCACACAATCGGCGAGTTTTTGGACATGTTTAAGGTCCGTTGGCGTAGTCAATTGTGACAGAGCTCGGATTGTGGCTGGATTTGCTTCGATTCCTCTATTTGAAATGATGAAGCCTAGCAAATTTCCGACGGGGACGCCGAAAACGCACTTCTCCGGATTGAGCTTGATGTCATATGCACGAAGGTTGTCGAATGTAAGACGTAGATCGTCTATGAGTTCGACATGTCTGGTTTTGACGACCATGTCGTCCACATATGCTTCAATTGTCTTGCCGATCTGTTTCTCCAGACATGTTTGGATCATGCGTTGATAGGTGGCGCCGGCGTTTTTGAGCCAGAAGGGCATGGTGTTGAAGCAAAAAGGTCCATATGGGGTAATGAATGCCGTTGCGGCTTGATCAGACTCCTCCATCTTGATCTGATGGTATCCGGAGTACGCATCGAGGAAACATAGTGAATCGTGCCCTGCGGTTGCATCAATGATCTGATCGATACGAGGGAGGGGGAAGGGATCCTTAGGGAAAGCCTTGTTGAGGTCTTTGAAATCGACGCGTAGGCGCCAGGATTTATCCTTCTTTGGTACCATCACCAGGTTTGCTAGCTAGTCCAGGTGTTTGATTTCTCTGATGAATTCGGCTTCGAGTAACTTGGCTAGATCTTCTCCCATAGCTTGTCGTTTGGGTTCGGAAAAACGCCGCAGTGTTTGTTTGACCGGTTTATATCCCTTTAAGATATTGAGGCTGTGTTCGGCGAGCTTGTGTGGGATTCCTGGCATGTCAGAAGGGTGCCAGGCGAATATGTCCCAGTTTTCACGCAGGAACTCTCGTAGTGTGGCATCGACCATTTGATCGAGTTGTGCCCCGATAGATGTTGTCTTGTTGGGGTCCGTTGGATGGACCTGGAATTTGACTATTTCCTCTGTTGGCTTGAAGGAGGTGGATTTGGGTCGTTTGTCTAGAATCACATCGTCCTTGTCCACCATGGAGCGCAGTGCGGCTAACTCTTCGGCCGAGAGGGCTTCAGATAAGGCCTCAAGGGTGAGGGATGCGGTTTTATTTTCGGCGCGGAGTGCAATGTCCGGATCGCTGGTGAGAGTGATTGTGCCGTTGGGCCTGGGCATCTTAAGCTTCATGTACCCGTAGTGAGGTATATCTTGGAAGCGTGTAAATGCACCTTGCCCTAAGAGGGCGTGATATCCGTTGTTGAAAGAGGCCACTTGGAAGGTTATCTCTTCGGACTGATAATTCTCTGGCGTGCCTAATACCACGTCAAGTGTGATTTTTCCCGCACACCGCGCCTCTCGACAAGGAATGATTCCTTGGAAGGTCATGCTGTTGTGCTTGATGCAGCTCCTTCCCATTTCCATTTTGTTGAGTGTGTCCTCATAAATGAGGTCTACTCCGCTGCCGCCATCCATGAGAACTTTGGTGAGCCGAAAGCCGTCCACAATTGGACTGAGGACCAAGGCGGCTGGTGCTCGGACTGTCCTGTATTTTGGTTCATCACTGGCGTTAAAAGTTATAGCCGTGTCGTTCCCGGGGTTTATTGCTGCGATTTGGCAGACTTCGGCGAGTTCGCGGAGTGCCCTTTTGCGCCTATTGTTTGAGGCAAATGTCTCGAAGACCGTCAACACTTTGAGGTTGTCGTTTTCCGGGGGGTGTTGTTCTGGGGTATTCTTGGTGAGGATATCCTCGCCGCGCTTGGCCACTTGCCGGAGTATCCAACATGCTCTAAGGCTATGGGTTGGTATGTTATCCGGCGTTGTGTGTATTTTGCATGGCCCATCGAGCCATCCTTCCAGAACGGTTCCACGCCCCGTAGTAGGCTTTTATTTCTTTACTATTTGACCGGGCGTGCCACGAGGGTGCGTCCTTTTTGCCTGGACGAGGGGTTTAGTGGGGACCGATAATTCCCAGTGAGTCGCCTGAGTTTTCCACGCGCTTTCCATTGCGTTGTACTTCTGTATGATAGTTGCCAAGTCAGTGAAGTGTGATATGCGACGGCGGTTGATGGCGTTGAGGATTCCCTCATCCGTGCAATTGGTGCAGAATGATGAGATCGCGTCTTCGTCCCGGCAATCCTTAATCTTACTTTTGACAAGAAGGAATCTGGCCCAAAAGTGATGGACCGTTTCCTGAGAATGCTGTTGTATGCTCATGAGAGCGCTTATGTCCGGGTGGGTGGGTGGATTTAAGTCCGAACCCTGACCCAATTTTAAATCCATAGTTTGAAGATCTTTTGGATTTGACGGTTCGGGCATATCGACCGATTCTCTAGGCTTGTCGTCTGACTCTACGTTCGGAGGGCAAGGCATGTCTTTCTCCCGGAGAGTATCCGACTCTTCGAGGTCGGTGATCCGAATATAGTTTGTCCTCAAGATAGAGGAACGGTGGTCTTGCTCCTCGACTACCGCTACCTGGTGGGTGATCGGCGGAGTTTTAAGTTCTCCCTGGTCGGGTCTAAGCCCAATCCGATCATAATTTGTAGCGACCCCCAAGGCGGCAATGTGATCTAGGAGTTCGTTTAAAGACGATAACTCCGTCGGGTCCATCTGGGTGGAGTATTCGGGATCCACGCGGAGGCGATTTTCGATGACCCAAGAGGTCATCGTCGGCCCACGGACCGAGCTGGCGGTCATGATGAAGCCGCCGAGCCGAAGGGTTTGGCCTGAGGCCAGGGCACCTCCGAAGGTGATATTTTCCTTGACAACAAGGCAAGCTATCGACCCTTTTTGACGACGTCGCAGTGGAACTCTGAATGAAAGCACCAATGTCGGTGTCAAAACCGGCGGATCTCGGGTAGGGGTCGGGGTCCCGAACTATGCGTCTAAGGTCGATGGTAACAGGAGACGGGGGACACAATGTTTACCCAGGTTCGGGCCCTCTCCATGGAGGTAATACCCTACTTCCTGCTTGATTGATCTTGATGAATATGAGTATTACAAGAGTTGATCTACCACGAGATCGTAATGGCTAAACCCTAAAAGTCTAGCCTGTATGACTATGGTCATGAGTATCTCTCCTCTGGACTAAGTCCTCCGGTTTATATAGACACCGGGAGGATCTAGGGTTACACAAGGTCGGTTACAAAGAAAGGAATCTACATATTTGATCGCCAAGCTTGCCTTCCATGCCAAGGAGAGTCCCATCCGGACACGGGTACAGTCTTTGGTCTTCTTATCTTCGCAGCCCATCAGTCCGGCCCATGGCTAACAGGCCGGACGCCCGAGGACCCCTTAGTCCAGGACTCCCTCACCGGTCTAGGTGAAGATAACCCGAACAAACCCCTCAAAGGATTACTTTCCATAGTAACAAGTGATAATAAATTTCAGCACGTAGTAATAATTTTTCCTTACCGATTTCCACTTACAAAGAGCGCTTCACTCGCCGGCAACGGCGCCAGAAAATAGGCTTGATGACTCACAAGTATATGGGATCAATTGTAGCCTTTTCGATAAGTAAGAGTGTCAAACCCAACGAGGCATAGAAGGAAATGACAAGTGGTTTTCAGCAAGATTATATCTGCAAGTGCTGAAATTGTATGTAACAGAGTAGTTTGATAGCAAGATATTTGTAATGAGCAAGTAACGATAGTAGTAAAAAAAGTGCAGCAAGGTAGCCCAATCCTTTTGAGGCAAAGGACAGGCCAAAATGGTCTCTTATAATAAGCAAAGCGTTCTTGAGGGTACACGGGAATTTCATCTAGTGACTTTCATCATGTTGATTCAATTTGTGTTCGCTACTTTGATAATTTGATATGTGAGTGGACCAGTGCTTAGGTTATGTTCTTACTTGAAAAAGCCTCCTACTTATGATTAACCCCCTCGCAAGCATCCGCAACTACGAGAAAAGTATTAAGAATAAATTCTAACCATAGCATTAAACTTTTGGATCCAATTGGTCCCTTACGAAATAGCGCATAAACTAGGGTTTAAGCTTCTGTCACTCTCGCAACCCATCATCTAATAACTACTCCATAGTGCATTCCCTTAGGACCAAATATGGTGAAGTGTCATGTAGTCTATGTTCACATGACACCACTAAGGGAATCACAACATACATACTATCAAAATATCGAACACATATCAAGTTCACATGATTACTTGCAACACGATTTCTCCCGTGACCTCAAGAACAAAAGTAACTACTCACAAATGATAATCATGCTCAAGACAGAGGGGTATTAAATATCATATTGGATCTGAACATATAATCTTCCGCCAAATAAACCATATAGTAATCAACTACAAGATGTAATCAACACTACTAGTCACCCACAAGCACCGATCTATAGTTCCGGTACACAGATTGAACACAAGAGACGAACTAGGGTTTGAGAGGAGATGGTGTTGTTGAAGATGTTGATGGAGATTGCCCTCCCCAAGATGGGAGAGTTGTTGGTGATGATGATGATGATGATTTCCCCCTCCGGGAGGGAAGTTCCCCTGGCGGAATCGCCCCGCCGAAGGGCAAAAGTGCTCCTGCCCAAGTTCCACCTCGAGACAGCGGCGCTCTGTCCCGAAAGTCCTATCCTTATTTTTTCTAGGTCAAAATGACTTATATACCAGAAGATGGGCACCGGAGGTGAGCCGGGCTGAGCACAACCCACCAAGGCGCGCCTGGGGGGCCAGGCACACCCTAGTGTCTTGTGCTCACCAGTGGTCCCCCTCCGATGGTTATTTGCTCTAGTATTTATTATTTATTCCATAAAAAACCCATGAAGTTTCAGCTTGTTTGGAGTTGTGCAGAATAGGTGGCCTGACGTAGCTTTTCCAGGTCCAGATTTCCAGCTGCCGGAATTCTCCCTCTTTGTGTGAACCTTGCATATTATGAGAGAAAAGGCATTAGAATTACTCCGAAAAGCATTATTATCCATAAAACATCATAAATAACAGTAGGTAAACATGATACAAAATTGACGTATCAATCATATAGTGTTTTCCCCTCTCTATCTTATTGTGATGAATTGAGTTTTCCCTTTGAGATTTAGTTTTTATCGGATTGAATACTTCTATAGATTTGAGAGCACTTGATGTATGTCTTGCTATGAATACCCATGGTGACAATGGGGTATCATATTGATTCACTTGATATTGTTTTGGCACTGAACTCGCGGATTCCCGAGGTGACATTGGGGTAATCTATAAATAGGGGGATGCACGTTCTTGTCTAGAAATCTTGGGGCACTCTTTGGGGTTCTTTGTGTTGGATTGAGTATTATGAATCTAAAATTGTTTAATGCATATCGTACAATCAAATCATGGATACTCACGGTGACATTGGAGTATCTAGGTAACATTAGATTTGGTTGATGTGTATCATATGGTGTTATTTTAGTACGAACTCTTGGTTAGATCGATCGAAAAGAATAGCTTGGTGTTATTTTAGTAAGAACTCTAGGATAGATTAATCGGAAAGAATAGCTTTGAGGTGGTTTCATACCCTACAAACAATTTCTTCTTATGTTCTCCGCTAGATAGGAACTTTTGAGTGATTCTTCCTTGCGTGTTGAGGGATGGTTATATGATCCAATTATATTAGCATTATTGAGAGATTGCACTAGCGAATTTACGGACCCTAGGCCTCATTTTCAAGCATTGCAATACCGTTTGTGCTCACTTTTGTTACTTTCTACCTTGCTGTTTTTTATTGTTACTATTACAAAAATCAATATCTACTATCGTTACTACACTTGTATCACCATCTCTTCGCCGAACTAGTGCACCTATACAATTTACCATTGTATGTGGTGCGTTGGGGACACAAGAGACTCCTTGTTATTTGGTTGCAGGGTTGTTTGAGAGAGACCATCCTCATCCTACGCCTCCCACGGATTGATAAAACTTAGGTCATCAACTTCAGGGAAAATAGCTACTATCCTACAAAACTCTGCGCTTGGAGGCCCAACACGAGTCTACAAGAATAAAGTTGCATAGTAGACATCAGAGGACCTCCAAGAGTTTCAATAGGCAAATTGTGTTTAAGCAGAGGTTGTTTCTCAAAGAATATTTTATCTATTTCATTTCTTTCACGCAATATGGTCTCGCAAATATTGTTCTAAAGGATCAGTAGGAGGCATAGTAATGGAAGCAAGACCAATTATTTCATCCTTATTGGATAATTATTTCTTATGAGGTTGTCTACTAAACTTGGAGAAATTAAACTCATGAGACTCATCACCAAAGCTAACACTGATAGTTTGTTTATGACAATCTATGGTGGCATTAACAGTGTTCAAGAAAGGTCTACCAAAGATTATGGGACAAAAGTCATCTTGTGGGGAACCAAGAACTAGAAAATCAGTAGGGTATTTAATTTTCCCACACGATACTTCAACATCTTTAACAATCCCAAGTGGCGTGATGGTGTCTCTATTAGCAAGTTTAGTAGTAACATCTATGTCTTCTATTTCAGCGGGTGCTATATCATTCATAATTTCTTAGTATAAGGTAAAAGGAATAGCACTAATGCTAGCACCTAAATCACATAAACCATGATAACAGTGATCTCCTATTTTAACTGAGACAACAGGCATGCCAACAATAGGTCTATGTTTATCTTTTTCATTGGGTTTGGCAATTATAGCAACTTCATCACAGAAATACATAACATACCCATCAATATTTTCTACCAAGAGATCTTTAACCATAGGAACACTTACTTCTACTTTAATTTGCTCAGAGGGTTTAGATTCTTTAATATTACTTTTGCGAACGACAATTGATACCTTAGCATGTTCCTTTATTCTAACAGGGAAAGGTGGTTTCTCAATATAAGCAGTAGGTGCAACTAGATCAACATTGTAAATGATAGTTTCGTCTTTAGCTTTAACCGGTTATTTTATTTCTTCTTTAATAGGTGGATGATATTTGAACCACTTCTCCTTAGGGAGATCAACATGAGTAGTAAAATATTTGCAAAAAGAGGCCGCTCTCTCAGAGTCAAGTCCATGTTTAGTGCTAAACTTGTGAAAAAACATCGGTATTCATAAAAGATTTAACACAATGAAACTCAATCTTAATACCTGACTCTTTACCTTTGTCAAGTTCCCAATCTTCAGAGCTGTGTTTAATTCTTTCTAAAAGATCCAACCTGAATTCAATAGTCTACTTCATAAAAGAACCAGTGCAAGAAGTATCGAGCATGGACTGATCATCACGAGAAAGTCGAGCATAAAAGTTCTGAATAATAATTTCTCTCGAGAGCTCATGATTGGGGCATGAATATAACATTGACTTAAGCCTCCCCCAAGCTAGAGTGATACTTTCTCCTTCACGAGGCCAAAAATTATATGTATAATTCCAATCACGATGAACTAGATGCATAGGATAATTTTTTTGGTGAAATTCCAATTTCAATCGATTCCAGTTCCAAGATTCAATATCATCGCATAGCCTATACCATGTGAATGCTTTTCCCTTCAAAGATAAAGGAAAAAACCTTCTTCTTAGCTTCATCTCCGGATAAACCTGCAAGCTTAAATAATCCACAAATTCATCCACACAGATCAAGTGCATATCAGGATGTTCGGTTCCATCTCCTGCATAAGGATAAGCTAGTAGTTTTTCTATCATACCCGAAGAAATTTCAAAACCAATATTTTCAGTAGGTGCAGTAGGTTGAGGGGCAACTAATTGTGAAGATACCCCGAACAAACCCCTCAAACTATGGTATTCCATAGTAGCAAGTGATAATAAATTTCAGCACTTAGTAATAATTTTTCCTTACCAATTTCCACTACCCGGCAACGGCGCCAGAAAAGAGTCTTGATGACCCACAAGTATAGGGGATCAATCTTAGTCGATAATTAAGAGTGTCGAATCCAATGATGAGCAGAAGGAAATGACAAGTGCTTTTCAGCAAGGTATTTTCTGCAAGCACTGAAATAGTCGATAACGGGTAGTTTGATAGCAAGATAATTCGTAACGGACAAGTAACGGTAATGGTAAAGAAAGTGCAGCAAGGTAGCACAATCATTTTGTGTCAAAGGACATGCAAAAACGGTCTCTTATAATAAGCAAAGCGTTCTTGAGGGTACACGGGAATTTCATCTAGTCACTTTCATCATGTTGGTTTGATTCATGTTCGCTACTTTGATATATTGATACATGGGTGGACCGGTGCTTGGGTGTTGTTCTTACTTGAACAAACCTCCCACTTATGATTAACCCCCTCGCAAGCATCCGCAACTACGAGAAAAATATTAAGATAAAATCTAACCATAACATTAAACATTTGGATCCAAAATCAGTCCCTTACGAAGTAGCGCATAATCTAGGGTTTAAGCTTCTGTCACTCTAGCAACCCATCATCTAGTAACTACTCCACAATGCATTCCCTTAGGCCCAAATATGGTGAAGTGCCATGTAGTCGACGTTCACATGACACCACTAAGGGAATCACAACATACATATCATCAAAATATCAAACACACATCAAGTTCACATGATTACTTGCAACATGACTTCTCCTGTGACCTCAAGAACAAAAGTAACTACTCACAAATGATAATCATGCCCAAGATCAGAGGGGTATTAAATAGCATAATGGATCTGAACATATAATCTTCCACCAAATAAACCATATAGTAATCAACTACAAGATGTAATCAACACTACTAGTCACCCACAGGTACCAATCCGAGGTTCCTGTACAAAGATTGAACACAAGAGATAAACTAGGGTTTGAGAGGAGATGGTGTTGTTGAATATGTTGATGAAGATTGCCCTCCCAAAGATGAGAGGTTTGTTGGTGATGACGATGGCTTCGATTTCCCCCTCCGGGAGGGAAGTTCCCCCTGCGGAATCGTTCCACCGAAGGGCAAAAGTGCTCCTGCCCAAGTTCCGCCTCGAGATGGCGGCGCTCCATCCCGAATGTCCTATCCTTATTTTTCTTTCTAGGTCAAAATGACCTATATACCAGAAGATGGGCACCGGAGGTGGGCCGGGCTGAGCACAACCCACCAGGGCACGCCTTGGTGTCTTGTGCTCACCAGGTGGCCCCCCTCTGGTAGTTATTTGCTCCATTATTTTTCATGTATTCCAAAATAATTCTCCTTAAATTTTTAGCTCATATGGAGATGTGCAGAATAGGTGCCCTGACATAGCTTCTTCAGGCCTAGAATTCCAGTTGCCGGTATTCTCCCTCTTTGTGTGAACCTTGCATATTATGAGACAAAATACATTAGAATTACTCCATGAAGCATTATTATGCATCAAAACATTATAAATAATAGTAGAAAAACATGATGCAAAATGGACGTATCATTCATTGGAAAGTTTGACAGGGGACTAGATAGCTCGAGAGTGGGATTTGTTCCTCCAACAATGGAGAGATAGTATTAGGGGCTAGGGCCCTCTCCGTGTGATGGCATCCATCATTGTCTGCCCAAACATAGGTGGCTACGTCACGGGGAGGCCCGAACACAATAATGAGAAAGAAAAACATAACCGGTAATGAGGATTATGGTATAGTGAGCATGGTGATGACTCAGGAGGATATTGATGCATCCCGGGTTTTGTGAAGTATCGCGAAACAAAGGGAACATCACATGATAACTATAGGTTCACTCTAATATCATCCTTGTGCTTATAAGGATCGATATGAACGTCCATGGTCCCTCTATCAGTCATTGAACGAATGGTTTCGTTCATGTCTATGAGTTACCGAACCTACGGGGTCACAAGTTTAAGGCAATCAGGATCTAGTGAGTGTTAGTAGGATGGGTGTCATGAGAATATATTTGTGGAATTTTTTCATGAATATTCAGAATAGTTTCGAGGGGATCTGGAAGCGTTTCAAGGTCACCAGAAGGGTTTCAATGAATATCAGGTTGTAGGATCGAGAAGAGGGGTCTAGAGGGGGGTTATTAGACCCTTAATAAGTAAAAGTAGTAGTTTTTAAGATTCTTCAAGTTAAGGTTGAGTTTAGCACATGTTAAAGGGCACGCAATACATTTTACATAAGCATAGCAAGAGTATCAGCGGAAAGGGTAAAGCATGCAAGTGCAAGATGTAAAAGAGATGGGAATTAGTATGAGCAAACGCAATGGAGACATAGAGACTTTTGGCGTGGTTCTGATAGGTGGTGCTATCATACATCCACGTTTATGGAGACTTCAACCCACGAAGGGTAACGGCTATGCGAGTCCACGGAGGGCTCCACCCACGAAGGGTCCACAAAGAAACAACCTTGACTATTCCACCATGGCTTACGTCCACGAAGGACTAGCCTCACTCGGGTAGATCTTCATGAAGTAGGCGATCTCCTTGCCCTTACAAACTCATTGGTTCAACTCCACATGATCTTGGAGACTCCCAAGTGACACCTAACCAATCTAGGAGACACCACTCTCCAAAAGGTAATAGATGTTGTGTTGGTGATGAACTCCTTGCTCTTGTGCTTCAAATGATAGTCTCCTCAACACTCAATCTCTCTCACAGATTTGGCTTGGGGTAGCAGAAGGATTGGAGCGGAAAGAAACTTGAAGAGGCTAGAAATCAAGGTTCAAATGGTAGGAATGGAATCTCTTGATCTCAACACATGACCAGGTGGTTCTCTCTTAGAAAGTGAATGGTGGAAGTTGTGGTTCGTTCTAATGACTCTCTTTCTGAGTAAGAGGGGGTGGATGGGGTATAAATAGCCTCCACATGAAATCCAACCATTACACACTTTTGACCAAACTCGATGGCACCGACTGAAATTCTCAGTGAGACCGACCCGTGCAAAAGATATGAACGTTGGGGTTTCGGTGGGACCGACTAGATCATCACAGTGAGACCGAAGTGCACTGGCAAAGGCTGAACCGTGTTTCGGTAATTCTGATCAGTTTCACTCGGTGATTCCGAGAGGAAGTGATTTCATCACAGAAACTTGGTCAGGCCATCTCGTGGGACCAAGAGCCATTTCGGCCAAACCAAAAAGCTAGGGTTTTGGTTGTGGTAGTAGTAGGATCATCTCAGTGGGTCCGGAATGGAATATATCGGTGGGACCGAAATGATGAATTAGGTTTTTGGACAGATGTGGTTTGGGAAAGTGATTGAGGGTTTTTTAGCAATGTCACTGCGTACTTGAGCAACAACCTCATCTACAATACCTCATACCCTTTTAATAGTACTGGCTTTCCCAAGGGACTCAATGTGATCTTGGATCACTAAACCAAAAATATAGAGTCTTGGGGTAGCCAAATTTGTTCTTCACATTTTGAGTGGGTTCCAAATCCTATTGTCCTTGCCACGCCACCATTGGACTTATCTGAAATATTCTAGGTAGAACTGTTAGTCCAGTAATATGTATGTTGACATTGACTGCCAAAACACCCAAGGGAGCAAATGTGCCTTATAGGGGTCCGAATTGTACTTGGGGAGGAGTCTTACTCCTCCCCAATGGCCGGCACCCCAAGCAGGGTCTTTCCCTCCTTGGTGGCTGCCCCCTCCTCCTCCATTCTATAGGGTTTTTGCTCTATTGTATATACAAGTTTTGGAGCCTCCTCTAGTTCTTCTACTTCTAGTTCTAGTTGGTCCCAATTGACTAATCAGAGCTAGGCTAATCCTCTTGTCCTCATAATTAGAAGCCTCGTGTGGTTCTAATCTTCTCCCTCTAATTCTCCAGCGACGATTAGCTCTGGACGGCGAAGCGCTGCCGGATCATGAAGGTTGCACACTTGCAACCAAGTAGAGTGGCCGTGCTTTTGGTCTTCAGTTCGAGGGACTGTTTGTGGGCGGTACGAGGGATCATTCATCAACGGTTCGACGGACTCCAAGTACGATCTACACCGACAAGTCCTTCTTCCGCTGCAACTCGGTGTTGGTAATGATTGTGATCCCAACTTGTTATGCATCTTCATATTGATCTTGGGTGATCATAGGCGCGAAAATTTTATTTTCTACTATGTTTCCCAATAGCCACTACTCCCCCCCCCCCCAAAAGCTTCACTTTTCGTTGTGCATGGACGACTCGTGAGCTTTCTTGGACATGGGGAAGACATTTCATGGGGAACGGGCACCCCCATGGCCGGTGATCATTTATACTAGGTTAACTAAAAAAGGCTAGTCCAATGTTGGTGTGAATTTGGTATCAGGTTTGCATGAAATGTAATGAATTTGGTATCATAACATGTGCCTTAGTTAAAATATGTTTAAAATGTAATGAATTTGGTATCAGGTTTGCATGAAATTCGTCTGTTTAATTCAATTTAGCTTTGAAATGTATGTGGGCTTGGTTGGATGGCCGGCTCTATCACGCTTCACGGACGTGTCTGCGGACGGATACCGTGTCCGTTTTAGGGGTTCGTGATGCTCTTAGCATGAAAATGAGGTGTGTGCTTACGCGGATGGGGAAGAGATATCCCAAATATTTAAAGGCGCTCATGTTCTCCATGGGATCGGAGTGTTTCTGGTGTTGCTAATTGAATCTGTTTACTTGGATGTAATATTTTTGGACAATGTTCAAACTTATTGTCAAGTTTTCTCCCCCATCACGGACACCCAAATCGGGCCATCAAAATGAGTTTTGCGATAATAGGTCGATCTAAATTTCTTGTTTACTTTTGCTTGTGAGCTGCCTTTTCATTATCGAAGAAAGCAATGAAAGATGAGAAACTTTCTTTTAGCAAACGAAGAAAGGGTACAAATGTATCATGGTTCGATAAAATATAGAGCTTCAGAGTTTATAGATTTCAACCATTTTAATAAAACCCGAGGGGAGAAACTTACTAGGCCGCATATTTTGTACTCCCTTCGTTTCTAGGTAAAAGTTTATTTAAAATATTTCAATATGGACTACATATGGATGTATATAGATGTATTTTAGTATGTAAATTTACTCATTTTGCTTCATATGTTGTTTATATTGAATCTCTAAAATGACTTGTATTTAGGAACGGAGGTAGTAGTACTAATCTATCCATGCAATTACACCACCTCAGCAAAGCATGCATGTAGGTCATAAGTTAAGCTGACTTGTCGTCTTTGTTACTTATTATATAGATTAGCTTAAGCTTGAAAATCTCTGAAGATGTTGTTATGACCGGCATATTAGGGGCTTAGCCCGTGGGGTGTGGTCCAAGTTATCTTATCATTATTGGGGGCTTAGCCCAATTATCTTATCGTTATGAGGATCGTTTGCTTAAGAGTCAAGTAAACTTCTCTATATAAGGAGGGGAGATGTATCAATTTAATCAAGAAAGAAGCAATCATTATTTGCTCGGCTTTCCGAAGGGAGCCGGGAGACCAAACCCTAGTCGTCTCTTGCGCCGCCGCTGCCTCTTCTTCATCGCGCCACGGCGCCCCGCCGCCAGCAGCCGCGATCGCATCCCCGTCAACCCTCCCCCTTCCCGTACAACCTACGCCCTAAAACAGGTAGGATCCTAGCTCCTACCAATTTGGTATCAGGTAGCTCGGTTTCGATCATGTCTGCGCCACCACCCAACCCACCGCTGCCTGTCACCACCGCGCCGCTGCCCGTCACCACCGCGCCGCTGCCCGTCACCACCGCGTCGCTGCCCCTCTCCACCGCGTCGCTGGCTCTCCCTACCACGCCGCTGGACTCCACCGCCGGCGCCTCCACCGGCCAGACGCCGCCGCCCTCCACCGCGCCTCCCGTCGCCATCTACTCACCAGCGGAGATGACCGGGGTCCTCAACGACCTCGTCACCGCCGTTCAGGGCATACGCCTCTACCTGGCCGGGCCCTATGGGCAGCCGCCGCCCTTGTCGCCGGTCGCCGCGACCGGGCCAGCCGCCCTGCCCTGGTACTCGGCAACCACGGCGCCGATCGGGCCTCTACATCACCACTGGCCCGGTCAGCCGCCGCCCGCCGTCCAGGGCATACGCCTCTACCTGGCCGGGCCCTATGGGCAGCCGCCGCCCTTGCCGCCGGCCTCCGCGACCGGGCCAGCCGCCCTGCCCTGGTACGCGGCCACCACGGCGTCGATCGGGCCTCTACACCACCACTGGCCCGGTCAGCCGCCACCTGCCGTCGCCCCCCCCCCCCCCACTGGCCGCAGTGGCCGGCTCCGGCGATCGCCGCGCCCCCGACGCCTCCCAGGTCTGGGCAGCAACAGCCCCAGCTGTCGGCCCCGCCGTCGCCCGCTGCCGCGCCTCAATGGCCACAGTGGCTGGCCCCGGCCCTCGCTGCGCCCCCCACGCCACCCGGGTCCGTACCGTCGCAGTTGTCGGCCCCGCCCCCGCCCAGCACGGGGCCCGGGTCACCCACGCAGGGAGGCGTACTGATCCAGCAAGTGTGCTTCTCGCCGTCACCGTCCCCAATACCGCCCTGGCTGACCGGATCATCGTCGCCACCCGTCTACACATCGGTTGGAGACCCGCCGGCACCGACTCTGCAGTTCGGCGATCCCTCCGGCTCGGCGGGGCACACCACAGGTCGCGGCCATGCTGACCGGGCGCCCCAATCCTCGCTGCTTCGCACCTCCGAGCCAGTCGGCCACGACGCTCCGACTCAGACAGCGCCGCGGTTTGCCAAACTGGACTTCGCCACTTATGACGGCACGGAGGACCCCCTCAACTGGCTCAACCAATGCAAGCAGTTCTTTTGCGGGCAGCGCACCCTCGCCTCGGAGCGTACCTGACTCGCCTCTTACCACCTCCGCAGCGCGGCACAGACCTGGTACTACGCCCTCGAGCAGGATGAGGGCAGCATGCCCCCTTGGGAGCGCTTCCGCGAGCTCTGCCTCCTTCATTTTGGGCCACCGATCCGCGGGAGCCGCCTGGCAGCGCTAGGCCGCCTTCTCTTCACCTCCACGGTTCAGGACTTCGCCGACCGTTTCCAGGCCCTGGCATGCCACGCGTCGGGCGTGATGGCGCAGCAACGGGCCGACCTCTTCGTCGGTGGACTTTCGGATCACATCCGCGTGGACGTGGAGCTTCGGGGACCCCAGGATCTCCAGACGGCCATGTACTACGCCCGCGCGTTCGAGCGCCGCGCGGTGGCCATCCAGCAGAAATCACCGTCCCGGGCCGCTGGGTCGCTACCCTGGCCGGATGTTCCCGCACAAGGTCAGCCTGCTTAGGCTTCCGCGGCACCACTCGCCGCGACCGCGGCGCGCCCGTTCTGCCGGCTCACCTCGGCCGAGCTACTCGAGCGTCGCCGCCAAGGGTTGTGCTTCAACTGCGATGAGCCCTACACTCCCGGCCACGTCTGCCCGCGACTCTTCTACCTGGAGGCTGCAGACTACATTCCGGAGGACGCCGTCGCCGCCGACCTGGCCGCCCCAGCTGTCGCGAAGGTGTTTGACGCTGGTTGATCACCTCGAGGAGTTCAGCAAGCGCTTCCCCACCTTACAGCTCGAGGACGAGCTGTTTGTGCATGCAGGGAGAAGTGTTATGACCGGCATATTAGGGGCTTAGCCTAGTGGGTTGTGGCCCAAGTTATCTTATCATTATTAGGGGCTTAGCCCAATTATCTTATCGTTATGAGGATCGTTTGCTTAGGAGTCAAGTAAACCTCTCTATATAAGGAGAGGAGATGTATCAATCTAATTAAGCAAGAAGCAATCATTATTTGCTCGGCTTCCCGAAGGGAGCCGGGAGACCAAACCCTAGCCGTCTCTTGCGCTGCCGCCGCCTCTTCTTCATCGCGCCACGGCGCCCCGCCGCCGACAGCCGGGATCGCATCTCCGTCAAACCTCCCCCTTCGCGTACAACCTACGCCCTAGACCAGGTAGGATCCTAGCTCCAACCAGATGTATTTTTACTTAACTGCAGAAAATTGGCAGAATAGAAATACTTCTGCACAAGTGTTATTTCATCAAACAACATGCTAGAATAATTGTACACGTGTGATATAAGCTTTTCCTACTGCTAGCATGACTTGAAAGCAGTTGCTGATTAGTCTCTCTGTCTGATCTGAATAAGGTAACCATCAGGAAATTCCAGCCCTGGACACCGGACTATCTTGCCTCCACCTAGTTGTATCCACCTGAAATACGTTGGAGCAAATGATGACAAAGAAATGGAGGATGTGAACAGTTACAAAATTGGGCTCCAAGTGGGTTCATTAGAAAACAATGGAGGCACCTATATTTGGTGACAAGAAAGTGAAGGAAAATGGCCATTTGTAGCTTGCTGAAGTCTGCTCCAACACAGGACCGGAGACCGCCTCCGAAAGCCATGAAGTGTCTTGACCCTCGGTTTGCCTCTAGTTTATCCTGTGTGCATGGAGCCCCCTGGTTAAGTAAATTACCATAGCCGTCCTAGATAAAATGTACTACTAATACGCGGAGATGGAGCTGAGTGATCTTGCATGAGTTGGGCATTAAGGTCCACAAACCTTGAACCTTGAAGGATTGAAGGTGAGGGGGTCAGGGTAAATGTCTGGATTCAGGTGCACCGCGAGAGGGCAGACCATCACTCCCCATCCAGCTGGAATCGTGTATCCTGTCACCAATAATTGTCATTTGAGAGGTACTGTACTAGGTACTATTCTCTTTTATTTTCGCAGGATGCTTGATTTAGATCGTGACATCGGGGCACAATGTTCTGGCTTTTGTATGCATGATTACCTCTGAACTGTACATCTTTCAGTGTCTTTCTGAAGATGCCAGGCGCAATGTTGGCCAGTCGGACCGTCTCGTTTATCACCTGTAAAACATGATGCATGTGCGTCTGATTATCGCAGCATAAACATACTATTATTAGTACGGCTAAAGGTATGCGTGTCATGGATTATGACCTGGGATGTGAATGTCATGGATTTGTACTCTTTCCACGTAACTCTGTCGCCATCAGTCTCTCCGCCAGACCCACGCTCGTTCAGAATCGTTTCATGCTCCACCTACACCCAAGCCAAATCACAAATATTTGGAAGCTGCTATGCTCTGCATGCACGTGAAGATCATCCAGGACGTAAGTACGCGGGCAGATAATACTCACCGTGAGCTCCTCGAGGACGCGAGGGCTGTCGTTGAGGAGCTTGACGGCCAGGGTGATGGCCAGCGACGTGGTGTGGAAGCTGGCGAAGAGGAGCACAAACAGGAGGTCCAGCGCCATTCCCTCCGTCAGGACCGGCTTCTCCTTGGTGATCTCCTGCACGACGTAGTCCAGGAAGTCGCCGTGGCACCGTGCTTCCCCTCCTCCGGCCGCCTCAGCCGATCTCGTCCTCTCCTCCAGCACCTGCTGCAGCACCTTCATTGCACTCATCCGTCCCTGAAAGTGACTCAGAATAAATTAATGAGCATGTTGCATGCATGGCTGAACAGGCCGACTTCGTGATACGCACCTGCATGCATGCGTAGTATGCTGTTCCTGGCAAGTAGAGCGGGAAGGAGATGAGCCCTCGAACGAAGTCGAAGAAGCTCTTCCGTAGAACCTTGGACCTCGACGGCTCCAGGCCTAGCAGCTTGCTCGCGGAAAGTTCAAACACCATCTGCACTCAAATTACACCGTAAGACACAACCTGAATACCATGTATAATACTAGTCTAGAACGTTTGAAGAACAGGCTTACGGTGGAGACGGCTTCTTTGAGCTCGACTGCCGGCAGGGTGGACCAGGTGCAGAGCGAGCTGCAGACGGCGCGCTGGACGTCGCGGAGGATGGACTCCTTGAGGCTCTCCGGGCCGAAGTACCTGAGCACCACGTTCTTGAGGTACTTGAACATGGTACGATTCTGCTCCCCGACGTTGTCGCGGCCCAGGATCTCCACGAACGAGTCCGGGTACCAGCTCTGGAACAGCTCCCCCTCCTGCTGGAACACCATGTGGTTCAGCTCCTCGTCCGCCGACACCACCACCGGGTGCCCCACCACGCTCGTCTTGAAGATCGGGCCGTACCTATATAGTATCTCGCACACAAAAGATCAACAGGCAGATAAGCCAGAAGGTGGCCCATGTTCGCTTGGGCCTCGTAGGTGTACCTCGTGAGCCTGTGTCGGATGAAGAGAGGGATGTCGAAGGAGGCGTCGGGGGAGAAGAACTGGAACGTCTCGCCGACGAGCGGGAGGCCCATGGACCCCGGCGGGAGCCGGCCGTTGCACCGAGGGTTCCTCCACCGGTGCACGCTGTACAGCAGCAGCAGCGGCAGCGCCACCGCGGCAAGGGCCGAGAGCCCCGCCAAGGCGTCCATCTTCTACCTAGGTTGAAAACGCGCGTGCTAACGACGAACTAAATGCATGGCCGCCCGTGGTTTCCACATGCCTCGTGTGATCGATCGAAAGCCAGCCAACCGCATCGGCTAACGGATAACACTAGCTAGGTTAGCGAGCACGGTCAATCTGTATGTAAAGAGCAGCGGGCGCGATTTTGGGCGCGCTTTGGGTGAGCCATCGTCAAACGTAAAGGTTGTGAGGAGAACAGTGGTTGCTTGACTCGTTGGGGTTGGTGTGCCAAGGCTCGATTGTTCGGTCGGTGCCTTTTTTATTGGGCCGTTCATTCGTGCGTCGCTCGCTTTGGGCAGCCATGGGCTGGCAAATATTGCAGTTATTGTTCGCCTACATTTTACTTTTCATTATAAATCTTAAAAGAAAAAATTAGAGTTTTATAAAATCATTTTAATAATAAGAAAAGTGCCCATGAGCTGCAAAACTAATGTTTCACCTATTTTGCACATATTTCAAGAAAAACATTTATGTATACTTAAAAATGTATTGTTTTTACAAAAGATATAAATTAGTTTAATGATAAGAAAAAAATCTTCAAGTGCTGAAAAATAATGTTCACATGTATTAATATGAATGTCCATGTATATTGTAAACAATGGTCTTGTATGTGAGATGAAATGTCCATATATCTTAAAGAGAAATTCATGTTTAAAATATAGTCCACGTGTTATAAAAGCAGTGTTCGAGTATCCTATAAAATTATTCATGTGCTTACCTTAAAAGGTAAAAATGATTGGACATCGGCAAAAACAAACACAAATAAGGTCAAACAATACAAATTTACTTAGAATAGAAAAATAAAAAATGATTTAAAATTGACAACATAAACACAACAAATGTAAAACAGGAAAGTAAAAGAGAAAGAAGAAAATAAAAGGAAGTAAATTGGAAAATATAAGATATCTCTCCTGTTAAAGGGGATGGCAGGTTTGTCTCACCTCCGCCCCCAGTTTTTTCCTCCCACGCCCCTCCCCCTTTGATTTTCTGCTGATTTTTTGGTAATCTTAACCGATGCCACACAAAATATAAACCTACATAAATAAAATAAATTGGAATAATCTAAAGTAAATCAATAATTTCCCAAAACCATGTCCTTCAATAATTAAATAGATTAAAACAAATTTTACCAAAATCAAAACTTGTCTTGCCTTCCTCTACCCATGCCCAAATCAAATCAAATCTTTTTTTACCAAAACCTCAACTAAATCAAAACTTTACTTGCCTTCCCATACTCAAATAAAATTAAATATATAATATAGTGGGTGTAAGGAATATGTCGGATAAGATTGACGTTGAACCATTAGAATATCTGAATTTGCATGCCCCATTGCAACGCACGGATAATTAGATAGTCTCTACTATTAAATGAGAGTAGGTAGGTTCGCCTCACCTCCCTTTATGGTTGATTTCTCTCCCTTCCACTAAAGACTAAACCGATTTGCTCAACCCTTCCCGTTGGTTTTTCCCTGTCAACTACCTTGGTTCATCTCCTCCACACCTTCTGGTTTGGAATAATCTAAACCAAATCGGGCTTTCCTTTCATTCTCCTACTGAAAATCATGTTCTACATTAACTCAATCAAATCTTGCTAAAATCAAGGTTTGCATTAACTCAATCAAATCTTAATAATTAATCAAAAAATAGTGTTGCCTTCCCCTACCCCTACCCAAATCATATCGAATCTTATCATAAATTCAACTATATCTAAACTTTTATTGAATTCCACTACAAATAGTCAAATCAAATCTTACCAATATCTACAACATGGCGGGCGTGAGACATAGAGTATAGGACACAATTGTTGTTGTACTACTAGAATATGCATGCCTCCCGTTGCAACGCATGGGCAATTAACTAGTAATAAATAATAGGGCAGGCCCATGTGAATGATTACCGTAAGCAACGTCTCTTTAACTGGTACGTACCATGTGTTGCTGTGGCAAATCCTATTATGTGCCATGAGCGAAGAATATGAGCCATTTTCGGATGAAGCGTGTGTATGGGCCTCATGTTATAGATTTCGGGGTTTTTTCTTTCTTATTCCGTTTTCCTTTGTTGTTTCACTTTTTCTAGTTTTCTTTTCATTTTCCACTTTTTAGCTTTGTTTATGTTTTTTTATATTTCATGTTGTGCTTTCTTATATTTTCATTCTTTTTGGGCAAATATATGAATTGTTTTCAAAAGCACAAGAGCACATATTTAGTCGTGCATGAATAACTCTTCTCAAATATGTGATGTTTTTATTTAATATACATTTTTTAAATATGGGCATTTTTATAGCTTTTTCCAATGTGATATCAAACCTGAAAAGTTCCTATTTATTACTACATTTCAAACGTATGGACATTTATATCCCGAGTACATGAATATTTTCCGTTTTCTGCAATATATATTTTCCTTCTTAAAACTAATTTAAGCAATGTTTCTATAATCTATTAATAAAATATTTTTGTTAGCTATTTAGAATATACTTTCTGAGATAAAAATGTATGAAGTAATGGATTGTCGCACTGGTAGTAGTAGGCCCGCGTAGCAATGCTTGATCTTGCTGGGGTTGGGGGCGGTGATCACCTGAGGGCTGGAGTTGGACTGTTTGCTTGCATGTCCGTTAGTTATTATCGAGCAATGACATTCACCACGTTTTGGGTACGTTGATTTGAAAACTTGAGGATATCCTCCAACCCTTCTTTATTCAACAAAATAAATTATTTTTTTGAACAAAGAAGGGTCGGAGGGTATCCTATAGGTTCCTAATTTGCATCCCTACCACATTTCCTGGTTTGTGCATGTTCTCCCGTACTCTGCTCGACACAATGCATAATGGGAAAACATCACACGGTTGGCGACGATCAACGCATCGTCTGACGCCCTATGATGTCGTGGCTATCATGGCTGGTAATTCCTACCGGTGGTTTTTTTTGCGGGATTACCGGTGGTATTGACTCGACTCTTGCCTGTCTGTCTAGGTGCGGCTCGTTCATCCCATCATTTCCCTGATAGAGACGTTACAAAGCATGTAGTCCGTGTTTCAAAGTGAATAAATTAAAAGTTTCAAAAAATGTAAAAAAAAAAACTAAGAAAGCATATGCATGTTATTCAAGTATGTATAAGGTTTCATCAACTAATTTGATTATTTGCATGCTACACACACACAAAAGATAAATGTCTGGCCCAAATACAACAAAGCAAAAGCCCATTTTAATCTATGCATTTGTCTTTTTTGTGTACTACAAATATGTGTGTGTGTGTGTGTGTGTGTGTGTGTGTGTGTGTGTGTGTGTGTGTGTGTGTGTGTGTGTGTGTGTGTGTGTGTGTGTGTATTTTCCAGGTTTTCTTTGAGGTGCAGAACTAGTATTTGCGCTGAATAAAAAAAAAGAGCTCCATTGAGCTCGGCCGCTGCATGCTCTTTTGGCCATTTCCCCCTGTTGCTAGTCGCATCGACAGGACACACCACCGTGAAAGCGCTTTGCTCCTCCTACTCCCACCCGAGCTTCCTTTTGGCGCCAGACAGTGGGCACCAGCCGGAGCAGAGAATTTTCCCCTTCCATGCCGCGGCACGTGAATTCCGGAGCGGCTTGAGATCCAAACCGTGCCGGGCTTCTCGGATCAGACCAAAGCACGGAATCCCCCGCCTCCTCCAACCAGCCGGGGATGTCCCTGCACGCAGGCTTTCCGGTTGTCCTAGCAGCCTCTGTCCGGTCAGATCGCACCGTATAGCTGGGAGCAGTACCAAGGTTGTTGCATGCAAAGCTCAATTCCTTCTCGTTCCGTTTCGTACGGCTGTTTGGAACAGCCGGGTGAACGAGCTCCATAATGCAGTACTCCACTAACCATCAGTGTACGTCGCGGTCTAGCAGGAGAGGACCAATAATTGTGCACCCATTGTTATTTTTCTCATCATCCCATGTCAAGTCAGTGACAGAGATTCTTAACCACTCCACCACTGGCATCCTATGTGGATCGTAGAGTGCCATTGGCTGATTGGCTCCTGCCCCATTGCTGAACCACTGACCAGCCGACTATCTGCATGCAGATCTCGGGGAGGCGCAGGCTCTATACGCAGTGTTAAATTAGGTAAACTTGACCCTGGCCATAGCTTGTAAGCTGAGAATCTTCAGATGAGGGGGCCGCCTCCGGTTCCGTCCAAAAGTCTCTATATCAATTCAATTCAATGCATGCCGCCCGAGAATTCGCCACCCGATCAGTGTTTGGTCATTTGCTCCTGCTGTCTGGACCAGTCCGTTCCGTGGCCGTTTCTTTGCTTTCTTCGTATGCTAGCTAGCTAGTGGAGGTGGACTCGCCAATTCGTCATTATTTTCTGCACGATCCACCTTTCTGGAGTAGGCACGTAAATAGTTAAGTTTCTTTTTCTTTTTTACCGCTGAGTAGCATGTACTATGCGAAATTTTTACTGTACTATGCGAATTTTTTACTATGCGAATTTTTTACTGTACTACGTACTATGCGAATTTTTTACTGTACTATGTTACCTTTTTTAAGAAGGAAAAAGTGCCACTAGTTAAGTTGTTATTTCGCTAGAAAACTTGCAGCAAAACAAAACGTCGTCTCTGTGGAGGACAGAACAGCATGGCGTGACAAGGACAGATTTGTGTTATATATCTGCCACGAAATCCGCTCACTTGGCTGACAGTTTTCTGGCAGATTTCTGTCAAATTTTGCCTGGTCTGTCTTCCTCATCCTCATGCTTCAGCACCGACCCTGACGTCTGCACAAAAAATCGGGGAGACGATGACCCAGAAAATGATATATAACCTCCTTATTTCACTTACAAGTCTCAGTAATTGTTAAATACTCCTTTTCCCTCTGAAAACCAAGTTTATGTTGTAGAGAAAGAAGCTGAAAGCTGCAGACTGAGCTACGGTTGCATTCGGTGTGGTACACCAAACTTACAACCAGATGGGAGGTCAAAGGCAATGGTCAAGTTCAGAGCGGCAGTCCCATGCGCATGGACGGAAACGCCGCGCATGCATTTAGCACGGCGGCTGTTTCACGACGAATTACGTGCCGTTAGCAGTTAGGTTAGCCTGGTTTCACACACGGTCAAACCAGTTAGAACCAAATTACTCCCATCAAAAGAAAAGTTAAGAGCCAAAATCACCGAAGAAAGTACTGTGTATCATTCTTGGGTCTGATTCAGTAAGGAAGACAGAACGGCCGAGGGGAACTTATACATGACCAACTCTTTGTACAGGAAGAAACACAATGAAATCTCTGTCAACCCCATTTGTCTGGCCGTCCTTCCCCATGTCAAAATCTTGGCAGGCTTGCCCTCTGTCAACAGGCTTGGGCATGTCTCCACTATGTTTAACTATTTCACCAAACGAACTACCCAAACAAGATGAAACTTCAAAACCACAGGGCAAACACGGTGAGAGGAAGCCAGATGTGTGTGGCATCTGCCTAGTATCTGTCGATTTTCTCATTTCTCATGCTTTTATTTCGGGGTGTTGCTATTGTTTCTCGTCACCGAGTGTCCAGTATGTCTTCACAACAAGGAGGAGCTTCTCCCGGACGAGCGGACCATCTTCGTGGTCCACGATCTGGCTATTCCATCTCAGCCCGTCCGCGACGCTCTTTATCTTCACTAGCAGGTCGACATCGTCTCTAATGATCACCGTGCCCTCCGGCCTCAGGATTCTGTCCATTTCCAGCAGGATGGCGTCCATCTCACACCTTGCAAACCACAGGTTCAAATTTATCAGAGGTTAACCAGGTGAAAACAGCTTTTACATAATTTGAACTAGCCAAGAACACGAAAACCAGTCACTGTTAATTGTGTTTACCTGTCCTTGTACAGACTGAAAACTGAATCAGCATGAATGAGGTCGTAGGTCCGGGGATAGGTCGACATGCCCTCGCACCTGCAGTGATACAGACAGAGATTTACTTACACACCCCAACAAATGCACTATCCTCATCACTGTCATAAGAGGAGCCATGTTTGCAGTACAAGAGAGGAACTCACCAGTCTTGGTAGTTTCCAATGAGGCCACGCTCGCATATCACCCCAAGAGTCGTTGAATTTCCAACGGTTGGGACCATGTTCATCACCCACATAGGGTCACCCGCCAATGCCGCAGCGAAGCCGCCAAAGCGCGCATTCATATCGAGCAAGTTGCGGTACCGGTCCTTCTGCCCAAACTGGCTTATCACGGACTTGTAGTGCCCAACTCTCTTCTTCCATAACCTGGTGTCTTCGTTAAACATTTCGGCAGTGACCCCCTCAATACTGCCACTGGCAATTCTGGGTGGCACGGCAGTGAGCCTCTGCGGCCATTTCTTCAGCTCACCGCCGGCGACCTCCTTGATGTCACTAACCTCCGGGAGCGGAGTTATACAAGCCTCCATCTTCTCGTACCTACAGCCATGAATCATGGCCGTGAGCTGAACTTCAAAACGGATAAATAATGTGGCCACTGTAAGTAACCAAGTTACTACTACTTTACCAGGCAGCATCTGGGTTTTTATTGGAGCAGAATGGCGGGGACTTGACGACTCTGCGGGAGGCCTTGCAGTGGATGTGGTTGGTAGGTTTTTGCCAGATCGCAATGTCGCCAACCTCCTTGATCTTCTTCCAGCAGAGGCTCTTAGCGACAGACTCGATGGCTTGCTGCTCCGAGCTCAGGTCCGCCCTGGTCCTCTGCCACCCCTTCCAGTGCTTCTTCCAGTTGATCGGCGGCCCGGACAGGATCCAGTAGCCCCCAGGACGAAGAATGCGATCCACCTCGATCAAGTACAGCCCATCTGCGTGTCCATGTGCAGCACATTAAGTCCTCTGAGAATGATCGATGCCTAATGGTTCGAGTTCGAAGGGCGATCAGGATGGTACATACCGTAGAGCTGCCAGGGGATGAGGCAGCGGGAGCAATGCGCCATGTCGAAGGCGCGTGCAGGATAGGTGAGCCTGTTGGAGGCGAGGACGCCGATCATCGCCGGCACCCCGCGTTCCAGCGCGAACTGCACCTGCGCCTCGTGCGAGTCCCGCGGGGCGAATGACATGGCCAGGATGTTGCGTGACAACAGGTACGCTCCCCAGCTCGCCACCTGCATGCAGAGAGCAGCGCAATGCACCACATTCAGTAACTGAAAACCAAATTCCTATGCATGAATGGTGCAATCAGCTTATCGCCAAACAAACAGATCAAAATGACCAGGTCAAAATAGCAACAATTGCTGATCTTCTTCAGAGTACCGCAGGGCCGCCACTATGATTTGCGGTGGAACTGTGACTGGGCAATCCAATTCAACATCACCGCACAAGCAGATACGCTACTGGATTCTGAGAATCTGGTCCGGCAAAGAACAAACGCAAATGACAGGCTCGGCGTGCAGATTTCTAACTGCTGTGCACGTGGGATACTCTATAAACAGTGTGCTACAGTTTACTACAGCTGGCTACGTTTACAGAGTGTGAAAAGTTCAACGAAATCTGATTTTCTAAAAGAGTAAAGCTCCTTCCGTGGCCAGACCCGTTTGCGCACAAGGCCCAGACCACGATCATGCAGTCTGGAAACTTCAGACACACGCAAAGCAAATCCCATTCAGCCCTAAAAAAAAAAGGAAATCCCATTCCGGCATTCCCGAGATCTCCGTCCCCTGTTCCTAAACCTCAATTAACCCCCTCACCCAGATTTTTATCATAAGATGCTTCCTTTGGGGATGCGATTATCGTGAGATCAAAGGGCAGGCGATTGGGGATAGAACAGTTAGTTTAATTTAATTACCCCGCAGCCGGTGTCGAGGGCGGTGCGGATGGATCCGTCGTGGAGGGGGATGAGCTTGCCGATGTCGTCGATGTAGGCGCCGGCGCCGTGGGGGAACATGGTGCCGCCGCCGGGGAAGCGGAACTTGTCGCCGTCGACGTGGATCCAGTTCTGCACCGCCTTCTCCACGGTGAGCTCCTTGTGCGGCACGTTGGCGAACCACGCGACGTCGCGGCTGGCGGGCCACGGGAACGGCGTGCGGTACCCCCTCGGCGCCGGGACGAGGCACCGCAGCCGCTCGCCCTCCGCCGGGCAGTGCCGCTCCCGGTACACGAGCCGGTCGCGCGGAAACCGCAGCGACCGCTCCACGTCCTCGCACGGGGTGTACTCGGAGTGCTTGGCCGGGCACGCGTCGTACGCGCGCGGCGCAGGTGCGGCGTTCACCTCCGTGTCGTCCGCGGCGTGGTGTGCCGCGAAGTCGAGGGGGGCGCCGGCGACGCGGGCGGCGGCGGCCGTGGTGGGGGAGACGCAGGCGACGGAGGCGGCGGTGGTGGTGGCGATGGAGACGGGGGAGGGGGAGCCGCCGGCGGCCGCGGGGGCGGCGGTGAAGCCGCCGTGGTGCCAGACGCCGGCGAGGTAGGACGCGGAGCAGAGCAGGGCGACGGCCAGGAGCTGGGGCAGCGTCGGGCGCCGGGCGGCCGGCGAGAGGTGCAGCTTCGCGCCCACCGCCATCGCCGCCTACCCTGCGCGCTCTGCTCTCCTCAACTCTCCTCTGCCGCCGCTGGACTGGGCTGGCTGGGCGTTTCGCTTTCTGCACTGCCCCTCCCCGTGCTGCCTTAAAAGTTCTGGCCTCGGATTGGGGCCGTGGGCGTACCGCGTAGGGTAGCCGAGGGAGCCGAGCCGGGCGATTGATTAGGTGGAGGCGGAGGCGGAGGGGCAGTGGAAAGGGAGACGCGTAGGTGAGCGGCGGCTCGGGCTCCGGCTCGGGTTAAATTTAGCACGCGGAGGATCGCGCCCCGAAATCCCCAGCTACAGCTTGCGCCCGGTCCTCGTTTGGTATTTGGCAACTGTACTTGGGCTGGCCTCCGGTCTGCCATTAAAGGCGTCACACGGTATTCGTAGGGTGTGTGACGACTGACGAGCGTATCTGCGGTCCTCTGCTGCCTGCTGCTGCTGCCGCCGCTTGCGGTTTTGGTAAGGAGTTAAGCCACTGGAGTAAATGTTTCGCTCAGGCTCCGGTCCTTGCTTGGCAGGGAAAGCAAACAGAGCTGTGCGGCAGGGATGCAGTGGAGCGAGTACAATTAGCTCTTGGCCCTACGTGATTTGGAATTTACGTGCTCATATTAATTTGAGTGTGTAAACAAATGTTTATCAAAAGAAAAGTTCAGGGGTCCGACGCCCCAGCCCGACCCCGCGTCGCCCCGAGCCGGGCGACTCGGGGGAAACCCTAGCCACCGTCGGCCGGGCACCCTCCGTCCGCACACCCCGCGTCGCCGCCGCCGGAGGGCAGGCCGGCGAAGCCGCGCCGGGCCCTGTGATGGCGGCGGCGGGGCCGTATCTCTTTCCCCGAGCCCCAATCCCCCGCCCTCTGCCTCCTCCTTGCCCAAATCTAGTTTGGCGACTCCGGTGACCTCCACCCGCGACTGCAGCGGCCTCCCCCGGCTTCCCCTGCTCGCTGGTGGCGCGGGCGGCTTGCCATGGCCGTGGCCCCCCTGCGCTAGCTCCCATTCGCCCGGATGCGATTTGGGTGCTCCTCCCAGCGGGTGACGGTGCTTTCCGGCCAGCCGGCCATGTCGGCCGGGTGCGCCCTACTTGTCGCGGCTACCCACTCCCCCGACCCCCCCCCCTCCCCCGCTCGAGCTACGGGACGGCCTCTTCGGGAGGCGGCCATGGAGGCGGCTTGTCCTGCCGAGGGTGCCTGTTTCTTGCAGCTCGCCGGTCAGGAGTGTGCTACGCCCGAGACCCCTTCAACACCACCGCCACCCACCACCACCCCGCAGGGGCGGCTTCTGCCTGGCGGCCATGGACCTGCGTCCCTTTCCTGTGTTCATGATTGGCCGGCGCGGCCTCGGACCCGGCGAGCCTCGGGAGATGCGCTCTTTCCGGCTCCTTTGGCTCACTAGCTCCTCAGCATCTCCGCACTACCACCACCCTGCCGGTTCCTTGGTTGGCCGTCCATCCCGGTGCATCTTTGTCTCCGACATTGCTCCAGGAGCTGCGTCCCCTTCCAGCTCTTGGGCCCGCCGGCGCCTTGCTGCTCCGATCCAGGGTGGCCCGGGTCTGCGCTCCCTTCCAGATCCTGGCTCGTCCGGGGCTACGGCCACCATCCCATACCCGCCGCCTCTCATTCCGCGCAGCCACGCAACCTCGCTCTCCTTTGGAGTTCGCACGTCCAGCGGCGCCCGATGCCTCCTCCGACGTTGTGTGCGGCTCACCTTCCTGCAGTCGCAACTCCAGCGAACGCCCGACGACCTCCTCTCTGATTCGTGTCCCGACGGCTTGGGATTGCTCGGAATTGGCCAGGGAGAAATCCCTACATCTTATGCTGGTAGCGGCAACACCCGCGGGTGTCGTACCCTTCTTGGAGGCGCTGCCATGGCCGTTTTCTGTGCCCCTCTTCGAGCATCAGGGGAAACCCTAGGTTCGGATTTCTGGATCCAGCGACGATGACGTCTCGGTGTCGTTCTCCTTCTTGAAGGCGTTTGTCTTGGTTGCTCGCGGCGTCCTCGGTGCTAGATTCGGAGCTTTTGGTCATCTAGTTGTTGGTTGGATTGCTTCTCTGGTCAGCGAGTTTAGCTGTGTTCCTCTTTGCTTGGGTCGTGTATCTTATGTCTCTCCGCTTCTTGCACCATGTTCACGCCCCTTGCGTCCGTGTCATGTGTTGTACCACCGGTTGTACTCATTCTAACTTCTTCTATCAATGCAATGATACGCAAGTTTGCGTATTCATGAAAAAAAATGTTTATCAAATCATGCTTGTGATTGCGTAAACAAATGTTAATCAAATCTTGCATGTGATTGTGTACATAACTATTTGTTTGTTTTTTAGAGGCCGGAGGTTTTAATATCTTTTTCTAAAAAAATGTTTCGTAAACAAATGATGATGAAATTGATACAGAAGTTAAGTAAATTAATGTGGTTCATTAGCGTACAGGAAAGGTGCGGAAAAAGGGTGAAGGGACATGGTGGGGAGGGGCATAATCGGTTGATGAAGCATTCTGCTGTCAGAAAAAGGAACATTACTCTTTTTTTTAATTAAGTAGAGATATGTGTTGCATCGAATTTCTGGCCTCTATGATTTTATCAGTCATGGGCTGCTAAGGGGAAGGTTCAAATTGACCCTTTTTCTGAGCCAGGCTCGAGTGGACACAACGTGCCACGAGGCTGCGTCGGGAGATGTGACGTATCGGCCATAACTCCCCACTCCACTCCCCCACCCTCCAAACCCCCATCCTCTCATCACCCTTTTGTTATCCACAACTCCACTGCTACTTCTTGAGCTTGCGTTGATTTTTCCCTTAAAGAGGAAAGGATGATGCAGCAAAGTAGAGGTAAGTATTTCCCTCTGTTAAGAACCAAGGTATCAATCCAGTAGGAGGCACAAGCAAGTCTCCAATCCATGCACCTGCACAAACTAACAAACACTTGCACACAACACGAAAAAGGGGTTGTCAGTCCCTTCAGTTCACGAACAAGAGTGGGATATAAAAGAGAAAGGTATAAAAGATAAATAAAAGAGCAAACTAAAGTAAATATAAATAAATTGCAGCAAGGGGTTTTTGGTTTTTTGGTTTATAGATCTGAAAATATATGATAGAAAATAGACCCGGGGGACATCGGTTTCATTAGAGGCTTCTCTTTTGAAACAAAACATACGGTGGGTAAACAAATTACTGTCGAGCAATTGATAGAAAAGCGCATAATTATGATGATATCTAAGGCAATGATCATGAATATAGGCATCACGTCTGTGACAAGTAGATCGACTCCTGCGTGCATCTACTACTATTACTCCACACATCGACCGCTATCCAGCATGCATCTAGAGTACTAAGTTCATAAGATCGGAGTAACGCCTTAAGCAAGACAACATGATGTAGAGGGACAAACTCAAGAAATATGATGAAAACCTGCATTTTTATCCTTGATGGCAACAATACAATACGTGCCTCGCTACATCTACTATGTCACTGGGTGAGGACACCGCAAGATTGAACCCAAAACTAAGCATCTCTCCCATTGCAAGAAAAACCAATCTAGTTGGCCAAACCAAACCGATAATTCGAAGAAAAATACAAAGATATTTAAGCATGCATAAAAGAGTTCAGAGAAGACTCAAATAATATTCATATATAATCTGATCATAAATCCACAATTCATTAGATCTCGACAAACACACCGCAAAAGTATATTAATCGGATAGAACTCCAAGAACATCGAGGAGAACATTGTATTGAAGATCAAAGAGAAAAGAGAGAGCCATCTAGCTAGTAGATGTGGACCCGTAGGGCTGTGGTAAACTACTCACGCTTCATCGGAAGGGTAGCAAGGTTGATGTAGATGCCCTCCGTGATCGAACCCCCCTCCGGCGGAGTGCCAGAAAAGGCCCCAAGATGGGATCTCACAGGGAACAGAGGCTTGCGGCGGCAGAAAAGTATTTTAGTGGACGCTTCTGGTGGTTTGGAATATTTGGGAATTTATAGTGCAAAGATTATGGTTAGAGGACCTCCGAGGGGCCCACAAGCCAGGGAGGCGCCCCCCTAGGGCGCACCTTGAGGGCTTGTGGCCTCCTCGGGAATCTTCTGACCCCCTCTCACTACAAAAAAAATACACTTCTGTGATGATACGTGTTTGTCAGAGTAGGTCGCATTTTTTGTCATGCATGTACATCCATGACAATTTTATGACAGAATCAAGATAGTCATACTTGTGCTGTCGTAGAAGTGTTCCATGACATTACCAAAATTATCATCACGGAAGTGTCCACTTCCATGACGATAAATCGCGCATTACAGAAGTGCTTTCGTCAAGGGTGACCGAAACGTGGCATTCACCGTAATGGAACGTCGTTAAGCTATCGGGTCCGGTTTTGGATCCGATAACCCGCTAACAGCCCCGACCAATGGGGATTTTCCATGTGTAAAATCATCATTGGCTGGAGGAAGCACGTGTCGGCTCACCATTGGGACAGATGTCATCCACTCATTGGATAGAAGGCGCCTATGATACGTCGACACATGGCACGGCCCAACAGAAGCCCATTCCTGTGAAAAGGTTGGCCCGTTTGACTTGGTCAAAAGGTGGCGGGCCGACCCACGGAAAGCCTGTTAACGGCATGTTCGCATATAGCCCATTTACAGCCCGCTAACCCAGGGCCCGTTACGACCTATCCGTATTAGGCCCAGTAGCATCATCTGGGCCGTCCAATATGATTCCAGCCCATTTTAAGTTCCAGCCCATGTATGGCCCATGACGTCTTTCGGCCCAGATGAGGCCCTTTGAAACTCTTGGCCTATTAATGACCCGTGGTGAAACTGGCCCGTAATGACCAATGTATCACTTTATACCCATTAACAGCCCATTAATCCATTGGGCCGTTTGCAGGCCATGTTATCTTTCGGCCTTCTCAGGGCCCATTTATTCTTGGGCTCATTTCCAGCATTCGGTTACTTACGGCCCGTTACTTTCATTTTCTGCTTGTGGGCCAAATTCAGCCCGTGGTTACAGTCGCCCCGTTTGTGGCCCGTTAATACGTTGGGCCGTTTTCATAGCGTCATCAACTACGGCCTATTAACGACGGCCCGTTATGATCGGCCCATGAACGGACGACTCCAACTCTAGCCCGTTTACGGCCATAATGTGGTCTGCTTTTGGCCCATGTTTGGCCAATTGATCATACGGCCCATCTAAGGCCCATTGATGATACGACCCGTAGAAGGCCCATTGTTTCTACGGACCGTAGAAGGCCCATTGTTTCTACGGCCCATAGGAAGCCCAGTGTCACTACAGTAAATATGTAGCCCATGGCCTGTTAAAGGCGGGAAACTACTATAGGTTTAGACCTGCTAATGGACCAAGATGATTATAGGCCCATGTTTTGGCCCATATGAGTAAGGAGCCGTCCTGAAGACCGACAACACTGAGATCCACTGAACCTTCTGGCCTAAATTACAGCATACCGACCAAAGAATAAACCTAGACTATACAACAAAGAAATTACGGCATATTAGGAATCAAAGTTCGCTACCCGATGATAATAAAGCGCAACATGACCGCGGATTACATACACTGCGCATCAAAGGTCGCCACCAGTGCATATAAACGCGCCAACAAAAGAATATACAAAACTGAGAGCACTTCAGAAGGCACTAGACCTGGCAAGCTCGGGCCCCTGCAAGTAGCCGAACAAGCTGATGAGACCTCAGTTGTGTCAACGATAGATGCTTCATCCCTAGCTGTATGGCACCATAGTGCGCAAGGCAGTCCCCTGACATCTTCATTACATCTTTGACTTCAAGTCGGAGCTGAGCTGAAGCAAGCCTTTCCGCTTTAAGTTGAGACTGAAGAAGTCGAACTGATTGAGACAGCGACTGCACAGAGGTTGTCTCACACCTGCTAGTGAGTAGCTTCAACTCACTGTCTTCATCAAGACAGGACCTTGGGGTCATCTTGTTGTCCTCAAGATGGTTTGGCTCACTATCTTTCCTAAAGTTCTGCCTGGCATAAGAGATACGACTCTGAAAGAGAAACAAGGAGACAAGTAACAGGTTTCACAATTATATAAGCAAATAAATGGATCTATTCTGCATAAGGAACATGTTTTTACAACTACAATTTAAAACTGGTAGTTGTTGCAAACATCCAATCAGATGTAAACAGTAGTGGAGGAAATGATGCCTATCCAAATCTATACTAGAATAAAGTTTGAAGGCTTGAGAAGGATGAACTTACATTACATGTTAACATGAGTTGGACAAAGCCCTTCTCCATGTTGATGGAAAGATAATTCAATAAATTCCCCAAAGAAAATTCTTTATAAGCGTTGCCATTATTCTACATTTTGCAAAGAGTAAATATAGATCAAATAATATTGGAAGAAATACAGGATAATGAAGCTCAGGTGCAGACTGATGATACATAACCAAATAGCAATTAATTAAGTACATCGTTACAAGGCAAAAGGTACTCACAAGAGGAATGCAGACATCAACGTGTGCAGTGACATTGGCTTTATTCAACATTTTGGTAAGAGTAAATGTAGATATGATAATTTGGAGAAAGTGGAGGGCATGGCAGATAAGATGCAGAGTAATGCTAGACAATCAACTATCTCGCGATGCATGTACAGTAATACCACCGACGCCCGTTATTAGTTGTCGCTCAAATGGATGTATCTAGCACTATTAAGTTCTAAATACATCCAATTGATAAACAATTAATTCGATACAGAGGGAGTACATGACAATAGGTACTTACATGGGCAATCCAAAACTTCATAACCATTGTGTTAATTCTACATTTATCTAAGAGTAAATATAGATCTTATAATTTCAAGCAAAGGAAGGATAAAGAAGCGAACATTTACAGTGATGCTACATAATCAAACAGCAATGAGCGTAAGTATGCTGACAAAGGGCAAGAGGTACTGAAAAGAGCAATGCAGAGCCCGGTATTGTTGTGAGATTCTATGATCCTTTGAGCAAGGAGATTCATCTGAAATTAGTTTTCATACAAGAGAGAAGGTAAGGCACATGCAGAAATTTAGGATTTTGAATTTTGAATTGATATCATAGACAGTACCTGACGCTGGGCTGTTAGCAGTTCTAATAGGGGTTTGGCCACTGGAGTAGGGGTAAAGTCTGTTACAGTTGGGCCTGTGTTTTCTGTGACTGCTGATCTATCTGATTTAACAGGTATCACTACCTTTTTCAAATACCTAGTTTGTACTCCTTGAGGATCTGCAATCACCCTCTTCCTTTTGGACATCTGTTACGAAAGAACAACATTTGATTGGAAAAACATAGTATGACAACACATGGAATAGGTATAGAAAATGGATAGGTATGGCATATACTCATATATGATACTTAAACTAAGCAGATGGTGTAACAAAGTAGAAGTAATGCAAGAGATCAGATGCAAAATATGTGCGACCAATACAACCTTGCCAAGTTAGGGCATGCACCTTGATGGGTGAATAAGATAGGTCATCCTTCACCATGCCAAGTTTGTTAGCCAGTGGATCATTCCGCAATATTCCTCTCGTGTGTCCATTCTCATATTCATTTTG
This sequence comes from Aegilops umbellulata, assembly GCA_032464435.1. NCBI lineage: Eukaryota > Viridiplantae > Streptophyta > Magnoliopsida > Poales > Poaceae > Aegilops > Aegilops umbellulata. The sequence goes on along the minus strand of CP136055.1, from coordinate 441,961,337 downwards.
ATAATGTTCAATACCTGACATGCATGAAAACATAAAAACAAGTGCTATTATCTTTATCGGTCGAACCTTATGACAACATACGTAATTCCCTTTGTCTCTCGGTTACTTGCCTAAGATTCGATCGTCGATATCTTCCTACCTAGTTCAATATCGTTACCGGCAAGACTCTTTACTCGTTTGTAATACATCATCTTGTAACTAACTCCTTAGTCACTTTGCTTGCAAGGCTTCTTATGATGTGTATTACCGAGAGGGCCTAGAGATACGTCTCCAATACACGGAGTGACAAATCCTAATCTAGATCCATGCCAACTCAACAGACACCTTCGGAGATACCTGTAGAGCATCTTTATGATCACCCAGTTACGTTGTGACATTTGATAGCACACAAGGTATTCCTCCGATATTCGAGAGTTCCATGATCTCATAGTCAAAGGAATATGTATTTGACATTAAGAAAGCAATAGCAATAAACTGAACGATCATATGCTAAGCTAACGGATGGGTCTTGTCCATCACATCATTCTCCTAATGATGTGATCCCGTTATCAAATGACAACACATGTCTATGGTTAGGAAACCTTAACCATCTTTGATCAACGAGCTAGTCTATTAGAGGCTTACTAGGGACACAATATTTTGTTTATGTATTCACACATGTATTTATGTTTTCAATCAATACAATTCTAGCATGAATAATAAACCTTTATCATGAATAAGGAAATATAAAATAACAACTTTATTATTGCATCTAGGCCATATTTCCTTCAGTATCAGTCCGTGGGGCGGTCAAGACGTGTTTTCCCCGCAAATTGGAGACAGAGTTGGGAGGGGGAGATTGCGGGAGTCCGGACAGCAGACACGTAGCACACTGGTTCCCCCAGCCCACCCAATCCCTCTCCCGGTCCCATTTCTTCCATTCCGCCCCTTCCCCCTTGCTTTGCATCCGCACCCTCCACCTTCGTCGTGCTTGTTGTATATCTTCGGCCGCCATAGGGGCATCAGGGACGGGCCCGCTCGCCTTTACGATGGAGCCGCCCACCCTGGAGCCGTTTGTACCCAGGTACATTCCATCCGCTGTCGACGACTTCCATGGCAGACAGCATGCCCGGCAGGTGTTTGGTCAAATGCCATTGAGTTTATTTTCAAATGTTATGTCATTTTTTAGAGCACGAAGGATGGTGAGCTACTCGGCCATGGAGGATGCGTTGTTGTGCAATGCGTAGTTGGCCGTATCTGCGGATTTCATAGGTAGGAGCAGAGGGCAGGCCTTCTGGTAGGAAGTGCATGAAAAAATTTATGCACGAAAACACATTGCGCCCTATGACATGTACATCATTCAACCACGCAATGTGAGGTCGTTATCGTATCGCTGGTACATGATCCAGACCAGCGTCACCAAGTTTTTGTGACGTGGTTCGTCAGCTCGAGGCAAGGTGGCCATTCCACGTGGCACATGACGAGACTGTAAGTTTTGCTTCCTCTTGCTCAACTTGCCGATTGATTCATTCTTTCAATGTTGTCCTACACATTATATGTAGCTTGCATGCTTTGCCGTGGTGTACCACGGGACAGAGGGACGACCATTTACGTGCACACACTGTTGCATGAAGCTGTAGGGGGAGTATGTGTGGAACGACATGATTCGTGGCTGAAAAACTTGTTGGAGTAGCCAAATTTGAGACATTGTTGTATTAGACTTAATTTGCATGTTATGTATGGATGATTTGTGCTATTTTCTATCTGAAATTTGATGAATATCGACCGGTTTGCATGAATTTCATCCAGTTTGTTGAAAAGGTGCTTGAAATGTATGTGGACAGCGTTGGATGGCAGCCTCCCGCATCCATGTCCTCGGACTAGTCCCCACTCTCTTCTTCCATCCCCCGCCGCTCTCCACCCAATTGCCGCCCTTTTCTCCCACCCTCTCCTTCCTTCTGTCGCCGATGCATGGAACCGTCAGATAACCTGGCGGAGATGAAGGTGGCGGAGTTGCCAGAGGATCCGAGCATCATGCTTGCCCGGAAGCTCCAAGCATCACGCTTGCCCGGGAGATCGGAGCATCACTCTTGCCCGGAAGATCAACTTGGCTACGTGGCAAACTCGCCAAGTCAAAGAGAAGGCCGCAAAGGAAAAGTTCAACAAGCGGATGGGCACCGGTGGGCGTGGTGGCGGTGTTGGGCATGGTGGTCGTGGCAGACGTGGCAGATGTCGCCAGACGGGCACGCCCACAGTACAAAAGGCGCCGTGGCTGAAGCATTACAAGCCTTAGTACTACTACGCCACCAAGCACCTCAGAACCTCCATCGGTAAGGTGCCTTATATCTTTGACATAAACGTGACGCCGCTCTTCTCCAAGTATTCTTCGCCGCAGCTCGTCCGGGCGTGGACGATGGGCGGGGATCAGATGGGTGCCCACACGTTGTTTGCTACAATGCCTAGAGCAGGGGAGCCATCGTACTACGACCTGGATAGGGAGATGCTTGACATCATCTAGGACACGGGCGATGGAGGAGGATGTGTCTATGATGATGGGCACATGGAAGATTCGGATACCACCCAGTTCGGCAACTACCAATAGCAACAGTACTACAGCCAAATGGGCACGCAACAACCCTACACCCAAACCGGCGTGGGCACACAGTAACGACAGCATTGGCCTGCCGGATAGCAGCAGCAGGAGGGAGAGGAGGATAAGAAGGACGGCAAGGACGATGATCTGGATGATACAGTCGGTGATCCAAAGAAGAAGGGTAGAGGAGAAAGCTTCAACATTTAGGAGGACGAGCTGTTGTGTGATGCATTGTTGGCCACTAGTCTCGATCCAATCCATGGCACGGATCAAGAGGGCAGAACATTTTGTAACAACATTCACACTTGGTTCCACGAACATAAGCATTTTGCCCCCTAATTCGACGCGGTCATCCCCAACAGAATCGAAGTTCGTCAACCATTGATGGTACACCATCCAAGAGGCCGTATCCAAGCATTACGGGCACTTGAAGCATCTCGTCGCACGGTGGCCTAGCGGTGCATAAATCACCAAGCAAGTAAGTTGATCACTAGCCGGATATGCTTAGTTTTGTTGCTCACTAGCCGGCTATACTTAGTTTTTTGCTCACTAGCCAGATATGCCTAGTTTTGTTACTCACCAGCCGGATATGCTAAGTTTTGTTGACCACTAGCCAGATATGCTTAGTTTTGTTGCTCACTAGCCGAGTATGCTTAGTTTAATTTCTGACTAGCCGAGTATGCTTAGTTTTGTTGCTTACTAGCCGGGTATGCTTAGTTTTGTTGCTCACTACCCGCATATGCTTAGCTTTGTTGCTCACTAGCAGAATATGTATTGTTGACACTGTTTCACTTTGTAGCCTTCTCGTGCTTGTTTGGTGTACAAGAAGTTGGAGAAGAAAAACTTCACCGTCATGCATTGCTGGTTGAAGTTGAATGGGGAACCAAAGTGGAACATTTTCATAGCCAAGACCGCCGCCCAAGCCAACGAGGAACAAACCGGTGACCCTACCGACCCAGCCCAAGAACCGTCGAAGAAGGTTAGAATATTTTTGTGGTGGAAGAAGTGGGAGGATAAGAGGGGAAAACGAGAAGGTGCGGTGGCCAAGCTGACGGAGTGGTCGAGTACATCTTATCGAAGAAGGAGGCATCCATGAAGCGCCCGGACCTCAAGGAGGAGAAAAAGACGGATAGGTTCAAATTGTTGATGGGGGCGATGGACAAGAAGCTCAAGCTAGAAGAGAGGATGACCATGATCAAAGAGAGGAAAGCCGCACTCGAGAAAAAAGAAGTTGAAGATCGTCATCAATGCACAGGACACCAAGATGTTGACCTTGAATGTGGACACCAAGATGTCTCGATCCAATCCGTCTGCTACCAGATGTTGCAGCGGCAGAAAGATCATTTGATAGCAGCGGACAATGAGGACATGGCGGAGGCAGAGGCGGAGGCAGAGGCTAACTACGCGGCGGCGACGACACCTTGATCGCGGAGCTGAAGGCTGTGATAGCTGGTCCGGTAGGCAGAAAATTGCACGGAATGATATTTTTTTTGGGTTTGGGCATGTAAAAACTAAGCATACTTGCCGTTTTTTGGTTGTGATCGGGCATGCGATCCGGCGCTCTGTGTGGATCGGGCTAAATTTGAATTTTAAATTGTTACTCTCGGACATATACAAGATAACGTTGGATTGTCGTGTCCCGCATTCATTTCTATGAACTGGTCCCCTATTTGTGGACGAAATGCGGAAGGAAATTTACGGGTCACCATTGAAGATGCCCTTACATACATACTCTCTCCGTTCCATAATATAAAAGTGTTCTACACTAGGTCGTAGAACACTGGAGGCGGATTAGGAGCACTCGGCGACGAGCCCCATCGAAATCACGTCCGCCCCCTCCAGTCTCTTAGGGATCTATGCAACTTTGGAGGAAATGGTTGTTGCCGGTTAATACGCGTCCCGGCGTACAAGGCAACAATAAGTACTTGTGCTTCGGCATTTAATATATCTGCAAAGGAAACATTAGGCCGTCAAGCGGGGACAGGCTCGGAGACTCGGAGGACGTCGGCCATGCACAACCAAGCTCCAGGACGTCGGGCACGCACAAGCCCAGGTCAAGGATGCCGGCCACGGGCAAGCTCATTAGGCCGTCAAGCGGGGACAGGCTCGGAGACTCGGAGGACGCCGGCCATGCACGACCAAGCTCCAGAACGTCGGGCACGCACAAGCCCAGGTCAAGGATGCCGGCCACGCGCAAGCTCAGGTCCAGGACGCCCGCCACGACGAGCATGAAGCCGTCGAGCGGGGACAAGCTCGGAGACTCGGAGGACGCCGGGCACACACAAGCCAAGGTCCAGGACGCTGGGCACGGACAATCCCAGGTCCAGGACGCCGGCCACGACGAGCATGAAGCCCACGACCTCGACCAGGGTGAGCACGGTTTACATGACATTGTTGCCTAGGTAGAGCATAGTTATACCGAGCTTGACGGCGACGGGGATAACCAGGACGCGGACAACGTATGCTAGGAGGCTGTGTCGGCGACCATGTTGTAGATGGTCGCGGGAACGCAGAACATAGAGTCGACGCTAAGGCAGACGCGGTGCCGAGAACGCGACAAGCACAACAACACAATGTCTACCATGCAATCGTCTTCGTCCTCGCTTTCTTCACACACGTTGTCACTGGCCTCCAGAACGCATGCTTGGTGTCGGCGGACATGGCGGACGTGTTGTCGTGGGCCATGGCCGCATAGGACACAGCAAGCTCGATGGGGAAGAATCGGGTGTCCTGAAGAAGAAGGGCAGTGATGGGAGGATGTGGAGCGGGGGTGCATTGAAAGCTAGGTTGGTGGGTGTTGGTGGTTGTTGCAGATAGCGCGTGGAGTCATTTGATACAAAAAATACTAGAGAGCTATAAATGGTGCAAATTCATCTAATACATATGGTCCTAATATAGTGGTTGGAATCCCAAGACGATTCAATGAGAGCGATTATAGTGGGCATAGTCGCCAGGTGCTCCAAGGCACTTTCGGTAGAACACTCTTATATTATGGGACTGAGGGAGTGTGTAGAGAAATTTCATATTTTGTGCATTGATGTGTTCAAACCCCTAAAAATACTGCCTATTCAAAGCCGGATCGATCGTGTACCACGCTGGCGAGGCGGCCATGAGAAGGAAGGGGGCCATCACATCGTATGAAGCCTGGAGTCGAGAGCAGCACAAACTCACTGAAGAGGAAGTGTCGCGTCATCCAAGTCCGTTCCTCGTGACCACGGTGAATCTCGTACATAGATGCGTTCGTGTACGAGCTCACAGGTGCTGCAGTTGCACTAACCGCAATGTTGCCATGTTCGGAGTGTTACGACCCTGAGGAGGACACTTTTTTTGTTGCGAAATGACGCCATATTTTGGTCGGATTCGTTGCATCCGTAAATCGTAATTTGTACATGCCTCAACAGTTGACGGCTCTGCGAACCAACATGTGGTTGGATGGTTAGAGAGACAGTGGTATCCCCAGCTTACGAGGGTTCAAGTCCTAGTGCTCGCATTATTGCTGAATTTATTTCAGGATTTTCGGCGATGCGCTTTCAGTGGGAGAAGACGTTCCCGTCGACGACGAGGCGCCTACGATTACTTCATAAATTTCAAGATGACATGTCGGCTCAGTCTCTCGGAGGTGCTCATAGTGATAGGGTGTGCGTGTGTGCGTTCATAGCGCTTGAGTTTGTATTGATGTTAAAAAAAACAGTCGACGGCTCTCTCGTACCTAGTCCTATCCATCTCAGTCCCGGCCCTGCTCGGCCCACCCAGGCCCGGTCCTAAAATCCAGGGCCTAGACCCGATGGGCTTGCCCGTGGGCCGGGCTTGGGCCTGAGTTTGGAGCCCACCAGCAGGGCTTGGACGGGCTTTGACTTGGCATATTGGCATTTTAAGGAAGAGGCCCGGCCCACAACCCTAAGCCCTAAGGGCTTTTCAGGGCTTTTTACCAGATGGGCCGGGCTTGGGCTTGAAAAGTAGGCCCGATGGCAGGGCCTGGGCCTTAGTTTTTTTCCGTGGGCTTTTTCAGGCCCGGCACGGCCCAGCCCATGGCCAGATATACTCGTACCAAACCGTTTTCTCCTCACCGCAGGATGGCTTTCTTTTCTGTGGCATGGCTACAGCCTTGGCATGGGTACTCTCATATGCCACGCTACTCCTAGACAGTTCCTAGTAGTACTAGTACTTCCTAGTACTCTCATAATAAGCTTTGTGTGCGAATAAAGCAAGCTAAACTACTGGTTAAACAGATTACTTGATGATTCAAAACGCAAAGCAAACAATTCCTCCTATAATAAACCCAACTTCAGCAGGTGAAGCACCGACAACCAGGAAACGCACGCTACGTAGTCCAAACGGGCACGGATAACGAAGAATGCGTTTTCTACTACATTGACACCATGACAAACAAGTGAAGCGGATACATTTGAGAGCTGCTTCGATCGGGCGGGGTTCTAATAATTGGTTAAAGTCGTGCTCTGGCGCTGCTGATGGGTAATCCGGGTGTTAGGGGCACATGGCTGGTCTGCGACACCCACCAAGTGGACGCGGGCTGCCCGCGATGCCCACATAAAAACCCACATAATCAACGTTCGCAGACGCCCGCGGATAGAGCAGCCAAATATGTGGGATATGTGGGCTGTCCCGCGGCGTCCGCATCAAGCCCACCTTTCCGCGATAATGCAATGATGATTAGGGCGCCGCCGCTGTCCAGTTCCGCCATGGTCGCAAGACCGCCGTCCAGTTCCGCCGCAGCACTGCTGTTACACCGCATGGCCTTTTCCATCCCCCGCCCGGCGCGCCGTACACGGCGCCATGTCGTACGGACCTTTACCCGTACATGAGGTGAAAAACATCGACGCCATGGCTATGTCTGCAGCTAGCTACTGGCTGGCCTTGAACGGTTGAACAAGTGGGATCGTTTCCAGTTGTTTCGCAAGAAAATTACCCTGGTCATCAGCCATATTCACTGCGAGCTAGCATGGTTCAGCACTACCTGCTGCCTCCCTGTGTTGGGCAAAGTGCATCTGCATATCTGCATTACTGGGACTGCCGCATATCCTATCTATCCATCCTGACGTGGGGATAGCAAAGAGGATCCGATCCATATAGCTAGACTGCTAGTTGATTGTTGCCTTTCAATCTTATAAGGATCCAAGTAGTAATTAAATCTGAATCTTCACGTATACTAGTATCCTCTACAAGTGTACATCTGTTCGTCAGATTCCGATGTTTCAAATATGAATCCCTATGCCTTCTAATTCTTAACTGAATTTAATGCAAACCGGGGCATAACAGCCTGCTTTTAGTAGCTCATGATCCTAGATACAAGGCACGTACAGACCGCTATAGTAGGAGTTGTATGTGAAGCCGTTACACACAGAGATACGTAGGAATACGACCTGAAATTATGTGGGACGAGCGGCAACCGCGGACAAAATTGCATGTTATGTGGCAAGCCCGCATAAGCCCACTTAATTACGCGGGCTGATGCGGCGTGATGCGGGCGTCCCGCGGAGCGTCCCACTTGCAGCCTGACACCACCCGAAATCAGTGCTTACTCCGGTCTTGGATCCCGGGATTTTCTTTGCGCTGTAAACTTGAGAGTATTTGTGTGAGCGTACAGTGACAATGGGACGGCAGTCCGTGGGGCTCGCTAGGCACAAGAAGGGCAGGAATTCGCCAACTGCCACGCTACCTTTTCGTTCGAGAAATACAGTACTGGGAGTGGGTTAAAGGAGGCATGCACGTGCTAGCTCTTGGTGGAGCCCCAAAACCGACTAGGAATCCTGATTTTGGTCCGTAGCGGCCAACTTTTCGAGCAAAGCGACGGTGTCTACTCCTGCTGCCACCGTATTTCTTTTGCGAAAAGTGGTAGGTACAGTGGTGTATTTTCGTCGTTGAGACGTGGTAGTGCTGAGTAGAGTACTAGACTGTCATTCAGTACCCATTTTGAGCCCAATAGTACAGACATGGATGGAGTACGGTTAAGCCACCAGTTGGTTCACGATAATCAATTCCCAGTGCAATACCCCTTTTCTGCATACTGAAGCGATCTGCAAGCTCATCCAGATAAAAGTACTGTACACGCGTTCCAAACGTTGAAGAAAATAGTCAACTGCCTTTGGAGTGGTTCAGTAAAACCGTTGAGAAATCGTGAGTTTCAACGTACGCGTGGATCACTAGGCGGGAGATATAATAAATGCTTCGCGGATGACGAATCGAGAATGCGTGGGCTGCGGTGCATCCAACCGGCTTGTACGAGATAAGGCAAGAGCAGAACGCCAACGAACCGTCCCAAACGGACGAACGCAACTCATGACAGTGGTCCAGCCGCGAATACAGGAGAACGGCTTGTGCTGCTGGCCACCGTTGCGATCATTATCTTCCCTGGCTGACGCGCGCTTCGTAGGTCCATCGGCGGATCCGACGACGACGGCGAGGTGGCGCGCAGGCCGGGGTCGGCACAATTCCGCCCGTTTGTTCAGAGAATTGGAAGCCACGCACTGTAGCCGGAGGACACGCACTCGCAAGCTGCCGACTTAACGGAATCACGAAGGCTAGCAACTCTGCAGAGTGCAGATATTACTATTCCGCCGTCTCTGGACATTCCTGTAGGCGCGCGCATGTGCGGCGTGTGTCCCGTGATGCATGGCGGCTCGTCGGAAAACGACGACCGCCGGCGTAGTCGTAGAGTAGAGAACACGCGCCGCCATCTCCATGGACATGCGCAACAGCACTCGTCAACACAGCACCTGCCTGCCTGAAGGCGGGAGGGAGTAGCAGGCTCTGGCGTCGGTTCAGCGGGGCATCGTAGTACCCGGTGATCCAAACCGACCGGACGCGTCTTGGCCGGGGACAAAGTTGTATGTTCTTTCCCCGTTGCTGACGGAACGAAGCTTAATTTGTGCCTGGGCTCATCAAAATCCGCTATTTAAAGTTGGCCACACTCGGCTAAACTCCACCCCACAACATAATTGGCTTCACATCCTGCTCCCTTGCGCCACATCCACCATGACCGCGAGCGGGTACGCTCTGTGGGAGAGCATGTCGACGGAGATGAAGCACGAGATTGCCGCCCTTACGACTACCTGGCATAGCCCTCGTGACGGGCGGATTGAGGCTGGCTTGCCAGCCAGCTCCCCCGAGCTCTCCGACGATGACCCCACAATGAAGACGGGGTCAGAGAACGACACCGTGTCGGAGCCGGCACCGGTGGATGCCAGCATGACCATGGAGCAGGCGCAGACGGACTACGACGCCGCCATGGCAAATGAGGAGCAGCCTGCGCTGGCTCTTATGTCGGTGTTCCGAGAGGCGCATGAGGAGAAGAGGCACAACCTGCTCCTCCTCGATTAGCACCGGCTGACGGAGGGCCAAATATACGGCGAGAACGCAAGCGAGGAGGCCATGGACTCCATGGTCGCGAAACCCGAACTTCGTTGCGGAGCAGCGGGCGGTCTACAAGACAGCGCGTCGCTTTTCACCGCAGTGCCGGTACAACGAGAGGCGGACGCGGCCCCACTTGGTCGGAGGAGTCGTACACGTGGACCGGCGAGTGGGTGAGTGCGCCTCCGGTCCACTAGCCGCCACGCCGGAGGAGGAGGCGGCCCACTTTGAGTGCTGGAACCGAGGAGGAGGCCGACGGCGAGCGGCAGATGCGCCGGGAGCAGCAGATGTGCCTCGACGAGGAGGCACTGCGGCTTGAGGAGGAGGAGGAGCGCGCCCGGCGAGCCGCAATGCCGACGCCCCAGCAGACGCCGGAGGAAGCTGCCTTGGCCGCCTACCAAGCGGCGTTCGGGTGGGCTGGCCCGGCTCCCGTCTTCATCGACCTCACCGGCGGCGATGGCGGCGGCAAGGACAAGGGCAAAGCGGAGGATGTTTAGGACAACGTGCGAGCGCATATATTATGTCTTAATTAATGTTTGAGTGGACTTTGGCCGGCGATTGACCGGTCATTTAATGTTTTATTATGTTTATTTTTGCAACGTGTTGTTTTTTACGTGCGTAAATTTGGGTATGTCTTCCTTGAGCACTCAAGTCGACTCATATGAAAAAGCGGACGCGCATGTCTGCTGGCCGATTCAAACGGACGAAAAGCGAAAAAACGCGTATCCGTTTACGTCCGGGGGTTGGAGTTGCTGTAACCGCAATGTAACCGTGTTACTGCTGTGAATGCTTTTGGAGTGTTACGGCCCGGTGGAGTACACTTTTTTTCTTTCGAAATGACACCGTATTTTTGTCGGATCCGCTGCATCCGTAAATCGTAATCCGTACATGTCTGAACAGTTGACGGCTCTGACCCCTCGGCGTCTCGCTTCCACACCGTTTTCTCCTTGAACCACCGCAGGATGGCTTTCTTTTCTGTGGCATGGCCACAGCCTACAGGCAGGCATGGGTACTCTCATATGCCACGCTACTCCTAGACAGTTCCTAGTACTCTCATAATAAGCTTTGTGTGCGAATAAAGCAAGCTAAACTACTGGTCAAGCAGATAGATTACTTGATGATTCAGAACGCAAAGACAGTTCCTCCTTTAATAAACCCAACTTCAGCAGGTGAAGCACCGACAACCAGGAAACGCACACTACGTAGTCCAAATGGGCACGGATAACGAAGGATGCGTCGCTAGATCGACACCATGACAAACAAGCGGAGCGGATGTACATACGAGTGCTGCTTCGATCGGATGGGGTTCTAATACAACCCAATAAGAGTCACGCAAGAGGCGATCGATCGGTGTGTCCACGTCGGCAGCGCTACGAAACAAAAACAACTCAAGATGTCCGAGGGCTGGTTGGTCTAGAAGAAGAGAGAGGCCGGTGCTAGGCGTAAGTCGGATGATTGATTGGATTTGTAAACCGCCTTCGCAATCGTCGATGGAAGTCAACACGTCCGTCCGATCTGTGACAGCTGGAGCACGTGCACGGTTCCTCAGCAACGCAGCCCCCATCGTCTTTCTCCTCTGTCTTGTCTTGTATCCTCCACGCCATCAATCCACACAGTGCCTCTCTCTGCATCCCCCCACCGTGGCACCTGCTCCGGTGATCTGACAGCACCGGTGTCGCCGGCGGCGAGCGCTCCAATACAACACGAAGTGTTGCCCCGTAGCTCCAAGAGTCGACGGTGACAGCTGCAGCGCAGCATCAAGAGCCGCCGCCGCTGCTCCATGGCAGCATAGAGTGCAGCAGAGCTCCAAAGCAACACCGACGACATCCGACGAAGCTCCACTGAAGCTCCATGGCAGCACCGCGCAGCACGTCAAAGCTCCAATGCAACACTGATAGGCATCCGGCGAAGCTCCATGGCAGCATCGTGCAACACGTCAAAGCTCCAATACAACACTGATGGGCATCCAGCGAAGCTCCATGCCAGCACCGCGTGGCGACGAGGGCTTCATTGCAGCACTGGCGGCCGGCGACGAGGGCTCCATCGCAGCACCAGTGGCCGGCGACGAGAGCTTCATTAGAACACCGACGGCCGTCGACGAGAGCTTCATTACAACACCAGCGGCCGGCGACGAGGGCTCCATCGCAGCACTAGTGGCCGACGACGAGAGCTTCATTAGAACACCGACTGCCGTCGACGAGAGCTTCATTACAACACCAGCGGCCGGCGACGAGGGCTCCATCGCAGCACCGGTGGCCGGCGACGAGGGCTCCATCACGGCACCGGTGGCTGGAGAGGAAAGCTTCATTACAACACCGGTGGCCGGAGACGAGAGCTTCATTGCAACACTGGCGGGGAGACGAGGACTTCATCGCAGCACCGACGACCCAACGGCGTCGCGCCTCATTCGGCATGCAGCAGAGCGGAAGTTGCATCGCATCACGCCAGACGCTCCTCCTCCGCGGCGCCAGCGATGCTCTGCAGCACCGGCCGGCAGCGCCCCGCTGCATTGAAGCGGCTGGTCCTTCGCTACACCACGACGGCTCCGGCATGAAGCACCGGTGGCTCGCCTCTTTGCACCATCAGACGCCCTCGGTCAGCTCGCCACAAACCACTATCCGGCTTGCCGCCAATGGCCCCCTCCCCAAACAGCAGCGAGGTCATGCCCTGACGTGTGAAAACACGGCGGCTCCCGTAAAAAACCACCGGTGGGTGAACCTCCTTTACACAGCTCGCGGATTCCCTGCAGCATGAAGCGTCGGCGACGAGCGGTGGTTGGACGGGCCAATGAGCTGAGCACCAGCTCGTCGAAGGAGACACTTGGGATGGGATCGAGCACGAGGTGGGAGGCCGAGAAGATAATAATGGAAAGGCGAGCAGTGTGCTGGTCTGCTGGAACACGTGGCACAAGATGCAGGTGACTTAAAAGAGCGAGAAATCAATCGGTTGAGGAGGAGAGTTTTCCCTAGAAGAAAGAGGGAGGAGGAGGAAATCCCCTGGGCCCTTCTCTGCCGACTCACGCCACTTCATTTTCTTTGACCCCATCACACGCAACCTCCCATCCCCCTCGTCCCTCTCACAGCGCCGCCCCGATCAACCCACCTCGCCGTGGTCCAGCCGATGGCGCCGCGGTTCTGCTCGGGCGCCATCGCCTGAAGGTCGCCGTTGCCACCGACGAGGACAGATGGGAGGATGTCACCACAACGGATCTGCTCCCTGTTCCCCTCCACCATCGGTGGCCATGTGCGGGTGTCTCTCGGGATCCAGGTGTGGTCTGGCCGCCATTGATTCCAGAGGAGAAAGAGGAGCTCTTCCATGCCGGCTAGAGGAGAAATAGGAGGAGTAAGGCGCCGGCGAACAAATCCGACCTAGCTATTTTGGCCACAGCCGCAGCACATCATTACCCAATCTCAGATCTCTCTACTGTTCTTCTCCAGCCTCGCCACCGCCTGCTGCTCTACTTATAATCTCCCTCGCCCTGCCACCATCACCTACTTCCTGTGCTGCCGCGGCGAGAAGATGATGGTGGGGACGGTGACACCGGTGGGGAGGTGGGTGCACCGCCGCCGCAGGCGCTGCTAGCGCCACTACCTGCGTGAGGCGGCCGGCGAGGCAGAGGGGATCGTCAAGAGGCCCAGTATAACCATACGCCGCGCCAACGCTGGGTCTCCGCGCCTCAAGGGACCCCAGATCCAGTCCTATCAAGAAGTATTGCCAGATGATTCAAGTGCTCCGTGAATTACTTTCAGGCATGCGATGTCTTTCATTGGATCAAAAAGCACACCAGGCTTAATCAGGTAGCTAATACTGCTTTGAAAGACATGCGTAGCTGTTGATTGATTCTGCCTTTTCAGTTAGTTAACTTTGTTGTTTCGATATACTACCACATGTCTGAAATTGCCTTGCGGAGAGTGGGACGATTCATTTGACTTCATATTTTTTGGAATTTAATTTTGGTACAATGCGGAATTATAATTTGGAATCTATGTATTGCAGAATTTGACATATATTGTAGCATTTGATGGTACGATGCATAACTCTAATTAATCATGTAATCTAAAAAGAAAAGGTTAGCGAGCTTCTACAATCTTAGTACTTCTGTTATGTATACCACTATGATTGCTAGATGTTTTGTAGCTTGACTGTCATGGGCCTGGTTTCATGAAACCGATCACATAGTTTTGGGTGACGCCATCTATATATCTGACAAAAGTCCGAGGACCGGGACCTCGTCTGGGACATCGAGGTGAGACCCCAATGCTCTGCTCTTTCGGTTCTATCCGCGTAAGATTCCACGGCGGTCTCTTTCGGTGGGGGAAATATTTGCCTCTTTGAGCCGGGATTTCAGTTTGTACGAGTTGAGGCTCGGGTTTTCCTTCTGCATAAAGGTTACTTTACATGCCAGGGACTATGAGAATTTTTTTGGTTTGCAATTGTGCTTGCTGATTTGGTTGCGGGTTGGATTTCTACAGGCAGCGTTGGTGTTGAGTGGGTGGCACAACAAGATGAGGAAAGAACTGAACAGCGAAAATAAAGGCGATTACAACGACCATGAAGGTCAGGACAACGACGAGGCCTCAGTGTCGAAGAAGCAGAGGGTGGTGTGGTCAGGTGAGCTCGGGATTGACAGTAAAAAAAACACCTCCCCACGTTGCCTTTTGATTTCTGTTAAATGTTCTTGCAGGCTGCAGCAAACCCATTCATGCCGCGTCGTCCTTTCTCTTACTATTGGTCGCAGAGGCTGTACCTAAGAGAATACTTCAGCTTATGAACGTGGAGAAGTTCCCTAGGGAAAATATTGCAAGTCATGTACAGATATTGCGGCATGGCATTTATTCCCACAATCATCTTTATCTATTCAAATGTTATCTCTTTGATTCATGATTCATGAGCATGTGATGCACAAAGAGAAAATTTTACAGAATTGGCACCAACATTATGTGCAAAGTGGCCTTGTTGTCCTGTATCAATTATATAAGAGAGCCAACTTTTGACCAACTATTTTTTGAAAGATATATTCTTATGCAGAGTCCTTATTCCGTTATTTTATTAGTATCGACATGCCTATCAGTTGCAAAGCAGTGACTAATTTGGCATTATAGCCGGTGTCCATGCAAAATGAGTTAAATAGTTTAATCTTACAGTTCCATATTTTCACCTTCCCGTTATAGGTGTTGAGTATTGTTGGCTACATACTCCAGTCGTTGCATATAGTGGCTTGTGAAGCATAATCGTGAATTGCATATTAGTGTAATTAATTAAGTCTAGATTGTGATCTACTGACTAACATGGCTCGGTAGAGGCCTTTCTTAAAACTTTAAAGAAAACTTCTTGATTGAAAGTTGATACTTGATAGCCGTTTCCACAAGTAATAAATATTTTTAGATTTTTTTCCAAGATCTTAAGATTACCATCTTCTGTTACATTGCCGGAGGCACTGACCTATTAATTACCATCTTCATGTTACATAAGCTTATAAGCGAAAAGCTGGGTGAGGAAGTCTGCAATCCGAGTTTAAGCTTCCCCTTTTAAAAACTTGCAAAGTGAGAGGCTTAACTTCTTGAAAGCAGTAGCATAGTTTTGAGGATGAGTGAGATACATTCAGAAATTACAGACTCGTTAACATACAGTGATCTCCTTGTTTCTTCTTACGAAGAGTGTCGAGTGCCATGGCTGTATGTTTATATCATAAAGACATCTAACCTTAATTTGTTTATGTATTGAATAGGTTCGTCTACCATCCTAAGCTAGAGGCTGGGAACCATATAACTCTACCTGCATCTTGCCCATCCATGGTATTCCATTTCTCTTTTTTTTTATCGAAGGTGGTGCGATTTCATTAAGTGAAAAACATTCTTTGGTTTTCTGATTCTACCTATATTTGGCAATTGTTTTATCCTTTGATGGCCAATGTATGTCTATTGTTCTTTTTAACCTATTACGTTTTATAACTGTTCAAGACTACTCAACTTCTGTGGAGAGCTACTAATAGTTGAGCTCTTCATGCAGAGTTCAAAAGGTTGTCAAAGTGCTTCTTTCCAATTGATAGGAGATAGCATAAACTGTCATGATTATCAAGAAATAAAAATCCAAGAAAGCGTGCAACTTCTGGATGTTGGTTAATATAAATTTGAGATGTTAGTTCTGAACTTGTTCCTTTCTCTCATGAAGTAATTCTCTATGCAGGTCCGTCTACATCAAGAAGGTGGATATTCTTTTCTGTAAAACATGATCCTTTGATTGATTTGGGTTCATTACTCAACTTTGTACTGCTTCCTCATATGACTGCCACTTCCATAAATCTCCTTTGGATTCAGTTCTGTATTATTGTTCGTTTCCGAGTGTGTTACTTGAGTTTCTGATAACTGTACTGGGTGTCGGCCGAGTAGTGTAAGGTGTTGTTGTTCTGTGACATTGCAGCTGCTCCCAGATCGATTCAAGCTCTATTTGAATGTTTCAGTCCATCTATGCTTTTGATTATGTTTTTGTACTAATTGTATTCGTTGCTTCATGTTTATATATCTTATGAATATTCACCTACAGCTTGATAAGCTACAAGAGGAGACTTTATACCTGTTTCTTAAGTATTTTCCCTAAACTACGCACAAAGATGCTAACAAATATGGCAACATGAATAGTGCGCACAGTCCCGCAAAAGAGACGCGCCCAGGGCGCGTCCCAGCCACTAGTAATTGGTTAAAGTCGAGCTCTGGCTCTCCTGATGGGTAATCCGGGTGTTAGGGGGCACATGGCTGGTCTGCAACACCCACCAGCCACCACCCGAAATCAGTAGTGTACTCCGGTCTTGGATCCCGGTATTTTCTTTACGCTGTAAACTTGCGAGCTCCAACATATTTGTGTGAGTGTGTACTGTGATCTGTGGGACAATGGGACAGTAGCCCGTGGGGCTCGCTAGGCACAAGAAGGGCAGGAATTCGCCAACTGACACGCTACCTTTTCGTTCGAGAAATACAGTACTGGAGGGCAGTGAGATGAAGGGGGCATGACAGGAAATCTAAGGGTATCAAATCACACGCACATGTGCTGATGAATGTGGGATAGCCGCTCAGAGAGCGAGAGCGCTGAGCTGCTGCCGCCGTGCGTCACTCCGACGCCGGCGTCCATCCTCCCGCCGCTAGCCACTCCGGCTACGGCGGCCACCCTTCCCCTCCCTCCGCGCGCGGTGCGTCCCCTTCCCTTCCCCCGTCTCCCCGCCGCCCCCATGGGTTCCAGTCCGCGGTCTGTGACCTCGTCCTTCCAGGGCGAGCGTCCGGTTGTCTCCGGGCTGGGGCTCTCGTCGGCGTCTGCGTCGACGAGCTCGGCTGCGGTTGGGCCCGGTGCTCCGCTGGTGGGGCCGCTGGAGGGCCTCGAGGGCGGCCCGCCACGCCGGATCTCGCTGTGGCAGCCAGCGCCTGCGTCCAAGAGGACACTCTGGAAGCGTCGTCGCGAGGAGCAGCCCGCGGCGCCCGTCGCCTGGCCACGCTGAAGTCTCGCCGGAGATGAGAGATCGCTGCTTCAAGTGCCTTGAGAAGGGGCACTTCCTCAAGGATTGCACCAACAAGGTGGTGTGTCTCCGCTGCGGCTTGCCCGGCCACATCGCCAGCCAGTGCAAGAGGCCACGCAGCCCGTCGCTGGTCGAGGATCTTCAGCGTGACGCTGTCGCCAAGGTCGCTAGAAGCTCATCTGGTGCACGCGTGGAGCTGCGCGCGGGCCCTTCCAGGCCGCCTGCGTCAGCGCCGCGCGCTCTGCTTCGCCGCTCGTGGCTGCGCTCACGCCGGCGGCGTGGCCTCGTCATGCGCCTCCGCAGCTTGAGGTGTCGATCGATATGGAGTCAAAGCCGTCCGAGCTTTGCGTCGTTCGGAGATCCAGGGTCATGGCGGAGCTCGAGGGCAGGCTCCACAACGCCATGGTGGTTTACGTGGGTGGTGACAGGTCCGAGCTCTCGTCGGAGTTGGTGTTCCGGGCGCTGCAAGAGAAGAGGGGCATCTCGCCTGACAGAGTCTCCGTTCACAGGTTCTCGCCGGAGGATTTTCTGGTCGTGTTTGCAAGGCAAGAAGATCGGGTCAGTGTGGGTCTACAGCCGGTGTTGGAGTGCAGAGGACTCAGGTTTGCGTTCAGGCGATGGATCAGGCAAAATCAGGCAGTGTTCGCGGCGTTGAGGACAAGGGTCAGCCTGGAGTTGGAAGGGACCCCCCATGCTTGGGAGCTCGAGGTGGTGGAGAGTCTATTGGGCGGTTCGTGCTTCATCGAGTCCATCGCGCCGGAGACCTCGTCGCGGTCTGATCTGGCAACTTTCAAGCTGATTGCTTGGACGGCCGATCCGGAGATGATCCCCACGCATAGGTGGCTGGCGGTGTCGGAGCCGGAGGAGCAGCGGGAGGCCTTTCTGCCGAAGACTCTGCAATATCAAGTCCTCATTCATCTGGCCGCGGTCACCTCCTTCCCCGACGGGGAGGAGCCATGGTTTCTTACCGGTGCTTCCCCGGGGAGCGGTCAGAGTGGTGTGCCCGAGTCAGATTTGGATCTGGGCAGAGGAGGGTCGACGCGCAGGTGCGACTGGCAGTTCGGGGTGCCAGATCAGCGTGGAGACAATTTGCGTGGCCGCGCGGGCGCGGCGGGTGGCCGGACTTTCGCCGCCGTGGCGGCAGACGACCGGGTGTCGATGGCTTGGCAACTTCCACCATTGGATTCGGTGCCGCTAGCGGGCTCGACAGGTGGGCCAGCGCTTCCGGTTCAGGATAGGCTGACTTCACGCCTGTCTGCTTTTGACCACCTCGGGGGCGCGGCTGGACGGGTGGTGGCGACAGCTAGCCCAGGTGCTGGGATTTCAAATCAGGTGGGCGCCAACGGCTCGACCCCAGTTCCGTGGGTGGTGGTTAGTGATCCTGAGAATGATGCGGCCTCTCCAGCGCTGCCAGCTGGTGGCCATTCGTTCATCCAGAGGGAGTTGGTGGAAGATTCGAGGAGCTTGGTGCCAGTCGCGGATCAGGATCGGGTGCCCATTGGTTCGCACCAGGCGGGTGGGCCCTGCATGATTGGCTCGGGCATCAGCCGTCTGGTGGGTCAAATCGTGTCGCATCACCACGGATCCCCTTCGCGGCTGTCAGCGGACCCTGAGAGGGTGGCTGCTCGGTTGGGGACCGCTCGGTCGGATTGCTCCTTGGTGCCGCCCGAGACGCACGTAGAGACAATCCCAACGTCTACCCCCACTCCCCCGGGGGTTGCGCCCCCCGTGGCCCCGGTTGAGGTGGTGGCGGGCCCGATGCTTGATTCGGTGGTGGGGCGTGCGCCTGTGCCGGTGGAGGTGGGACCGAGGGTGGAAGCCTCGGATGCCGAGCTGTTGCATTCGGCAACACTAGTTGGTCTTTGCAATGAGTTGCATGCCATTGTGGAGATCCCGTTGCAGATGGAGGGCCCACAAATGATTAGCGATGTTCCCCCGGTCTGTGAGGATGTGAGGCCACACGTGGCAGCTTCTGAGGACCGCGCGCTCGTGCTGGGCAATTCTAACGTGCAGCAGGACATGCAACAGTGAATTCAGGGTCACGATGAGGGGATGACACCAAAGGAAGTGATCGCCTATGGAAAACTGAAATGGTTTTGCAAATCGTTGGCCAGAAAGCTTGCGCCACCTCTTGTATTGGAGGTTCAGTCATCTCTCAGGTCTGAAGCCGATCCTTTCTCCCCGCGCAGGGCCACGAGAAGTGTCAAGAGGGCACCGGCTGTCAAGTCCAAGGCCACGCAGGCCGAGAACATGCTCATGCGAGCTCTTAGTCTGGTTCCGGAGGATCTGGAAGGCAACGAAGATACCATCGCCGAGTTAGCCGAGATCTTTGACTCCCCTTTGAGGGAGCAACACGTGAGGGTGATCGCTGCGCTCTTTGGCAAAGAGGTGCCGCCGGCTCCGAATATGAGCTCTGGCGGTGTGGAGGTGTTGAGCGTGGCATGATCTCCCTCGTTTGGAGGGGGTTCGGGTGTTCCTTCCGCTTCCATGGATTGGAACCCTTAGGTGTTGTGCTGGAACGTGAGGGGGCTCAACAACCCCGGCAAGAGAAACGCTGTCCGGGAGTCTGTAGTCGAGGCTAAGGTGAACCTTGTTTGTCTACAAGAGACGAAGATTGATGTATTTGACCCATATTTAGTGATGCAATGCATTGGACCATCGTTTGATGGTTTTGCCTATTTACCTGCATTGGAGACTAGGGGTGGAATCCTCTTGGGATGGAACAACGCGTATTTAGCGATCGATAGCATCACTCATGACTCCAATTTCCTCTCCGGCTTGGTTCATAGCAAAGATGGCTCGGAGTGGTGGCTTTAGGTGGTGTACGACCCCCAAGGGGACGAGATCAAGCCACAGTTTCTTGTGGAGCTCCAGCATCGTAGGGACGTGTCCTCGAGGCCATGGATGGTGCTTGGAGACTTTAACATGATCCTTCGAGCAAATGCGAAGAGCAATCCAAACCTCAACAGGAGCATGATGAGAAAGTTCAAGACATTTGTGGACAATAATGAGCTTAAGGAGTTATACATGCACGGTAGGCGTTTCACTTGGTCTAATGAAAGAGATCAGGTAGTGATGGCGAAGATCGACCGGGTCCTTGTCTCGGTAGATTGGGAGCTCAACTTTCCTGATGTGTTGCTCCAAGCCCTATCTTCGAACATCTCGGATCACGCGCTGCTTCACTTGTCCACCTCTGCCCCATTTTGCCCGAAGCGCAGGTTCCGGTTCGAGATTTTTTAGGCTCGGTTGGAAGGATTTGAGCAAGCGGTCAAAGACGTCTGGGTTTGTGAGGATGATGTCGTTGACCCATTCAAGAGGCTCAAAATGTTGCTTAGGAACACAACTTCTGCCCTTCAAGCCTGGGGTCAACGAAAGACTGGCAACATCAAAATTCAGATGGCGATCGCCAATTACGTAATCCTGAGGTTGGACAAAGCAATGGAGGCTCATCATTTGAATTGGAGGGAGAGGTGGCCGAGGAGAACTCTTAAGCATGCACTCTTGGGACTAGCCTCTCTTCAGCGCATCTCGCTTGAGATGGATCCACGAGGGGGATGCGAACACCAAGCTTTTCCAAGCAGTGGCCAACGGCAGGAGAACAAAAAACTTCATCCCCCACATAAGGCACAACGGCGTGTTGGTCTCGCAACAAGAGAGGAAGGAGGAGATCTTCACTGAGGCGTATGAGCAGCTGTTGGGTCATGATTTTGCTAGAGAAGCCGACATTGATCTTGGATTTCTAGATCTGGTCGAGCTCGATCTCTCGGATCTGGATGCTATCTTCACTGAAGAGGAAGTCTGGAGCACGATCAAAGAGATGCACCCGGAGCGGGCGCCGGGCCCGGACGAGTTCACTGCCGCTTTTTATCAGAAGGTGTGGGCAATCATCAAGCACGAGATCATGGTGGTGTTCCATAAGCTTTATGTTGGTGATGGGCGTGGTTTCGGCAAGCTTAATCGATCCCACATTGTTCTCATTCCGAAGAAGCCGGACGCAGAGGAGGTAGGAGACTTCCGACCCATTAGCCTCCCACACAGCGTGGCTAAGATCTTTGCCAAATTGCTTGCCAACAGAGCTAGAAGAAGAATGAAAGAAATCGTCACGGCCAATCAACCGGCTTTCATCTGTGGGAGGCATTTACACGACAACTTCCTCCTTGTGAGGCAAGTGGCCAGGAAGTTGCATTCTCGCAAGGAGGCCAGTGTTTTCCTGAAGTTGGATATTACTAGGGCTTTTGACTCCCTCAACTGGTCGTTCCTGTTGGATGTTATGAGGTGCAAAGGTTTCGGTCAGAAGTGGTGTGGGTGGATCGCTATTCTCCTGCGGACCGCCTCAACTAAGGTGATCGTTAATGGGGTCCCCTGCAGAAGCTTCACCCACGCCAAGGGCCTCAGGCAGGGGGATCCGGTCTTGCCCCTTCTATTTGTTATCGCCATGGATGTGTTATCGTGCATCATGATCAAGGCCGCCAACCTTGGCGTCATCAGCAAGTTCTCGGGCATTGCTGCTCACCAGTCGGTGTCAATCTATCACTACTAGGGAAAACCTTATACACAGATCTTTAGTAGTAGCGAGGGTCAAAAAAGCACGCTGGTGCTAAGTAGCAGTAGCGCCCCCTGCAAACCGCGCTGCAGATAAAGTTCTAGCAGTAGCGCGTCTCGTCCTAAACACGTTACTACTATAATTCCCATAGCTTAGCCGATAGGCTACACATAGTAGTAGCGACCTAAAATGAACCGCGCTACCGCTACTTTCTTTGTAGCAGCGCGTTTTATTATAAACTCGCTACTGCTAAAGGATATAAAATTAAATGGAAAGCAAATAGAAAGGTAATTGAAAATGAAAGAAATAGAATAAGGTGAAAGGAAAAAAAAATGTGAAGAAAACTAATTGAAAAAGGGAAAAAAAGAGAAAGGAGTAGCAGTAGCGTGTATCCCAGAACGTGCTATAGCTAACTTAGCCGCAACGCGCTTTCTTGAACGTGCTACTGCTACTTCTGACTTAACCACGGGGTTCGTCCTTCCCCACGGCCACTTCCCCCAAATCCAACACTCCACTCACGCCGCTGCCGTTGCCCGTCGGCCGCCGCGCGCTCTCCGCACACCCTCTACGCCGCCCCCGACCCCAGATTCAACGCCGCCCCCACCCCCGACCTTCAACGCCACCCCGGACGCCGCCCCCGACCCCGACCTCGACGCCGCCGTTTGCCGCGCGCCCGAGCCCCGACCCCGACCTCGACGCCGCCTGCCCCTCGCTCGTCGCAGGCACCCAAGGTGAGCAAGCCTGCTCCTCCCTCTCCCCTACCTCTGCCTAGGGTTTCTTTATTTTTTAGTTGCATCAAATTAGTTAGGGTTCATGTAAGGGTTGAAACGAATCGGATGCGGATGCGGCTCAAATGAGTTAGGGTTCATGTAAGAGTGGAAACGAATCAAATTTCTAAGATGAATCATAAAATGAGTAAAATTTGACCACTTATTTCACTTTATAGTTGGATAATTGGAATATCCGCTACCACTTTCCACCCCTAGGTTTATCAAATTAGATGGTAATTAGGGTAGTAGTTCCTAGGTACTAATTAGTTAGTAAGAACTTGTTGCTATTTTTATTTATAGTAAGTTTATTTTTAGTAAGAACTAGTTGAATTAATAGAACTAGTTAGTAAGAACTTGTTGCTATTTTTTTAGTTAAAACAATTTTTCTCGCATCGACGTGGACGATGCCTATCCCGCATCCTCGTCGTCGAGTCGGCGGAGGACGACACCTGCTTGACCAGATGGGTCATGTCCGGGACTGGGCTCCGCCGGGGTGGTACTGGGAGGCGCTACCTACCGGGGGGCGCAAGTTGGTGAGGAGCCAGCCTGTTGTTGACCCGAACCTTCTTTGGTGGCGGCCGCGTGGGCCAGTGACGGTCCAGAGGCTCGAGGACTCCGCGGAGGTGGTGCGTCACTGTGTCAGTGAGGAGGACGCGCACGTCCATCGCTACTTGTTTGCGTTGGAGCACAGGTTCTCCAATACCTGGCAGGTTCTCCAGGGATCTCACTGGAGCTATGATCCCGTGATGGTTCCTTCTCTGTGGGTGTCCACCGCCCGCGCCGATACCCGTCGTGTGCTAGGGCTTTAGTTGTACTAGTGATGTTATATGTATGACACTATTCGGGATGTATTAGTGATAATATTCGACGATGTACGGACGCATGAGATGATTTACTTTTGCTTATTGAATGCATGCTAATTTGAGTCCTATAAGATATTTTGAAATGTATATCTTGTGTTGCTCAATATCCAAGTGGTTGATCATGTTTGCAGGTTACACCTCCGAGTGGCCTATGTTTTGCCGGAGTGTTGATTCATTTCCGTTCCGGCAAATTTCAGGCGCTCGATATGTCCTATTTTAGCAAAGGTCATGTCGGATTTTTCCGTGAATTTTGGCATGACTTTTGCCAGAATATGTAGGAAATATCGAGTGCCCCGGATTTGTGTGTTGAGTATCCTGGTAGTTGTCTTCTATCGATTTTCAATTAATGTTTTAACTATGAACATAGGAAATGTCTGACGACAAAAAGGATTTCGGTATTTGCAAATACTGCGAAGACGAGCGCGGCCTGTGCGACGGAATCTTCCTGGATGATGATAGGCACTTCAGCATCAAGCTGGACGAGAACTTCGAAATGGATACAGTAAGTCACAATGACAAGTCTTTTTTTGTAATTAAGCATGACATCTGCTTCATTTGCTTCAACTTATATATTTTTTGCTATTCTACTAGCGTATCCCCTGCCATGCAAGAGTTTATGTATTGGATAAGATAGGTTTTAGTCATACTATGGAGGTAAAGAAAGTTTACTTGAAGACCGAGCATGGTTATATTTTCCACGCAAAATTATACAATTCAGACGACCACACCTATTTTGGATGCAAAACATGGCGAGCACTATGCAAGACTTATGCATTTGAGCCTGATATGGTTATCACCTTTGATATTCGTCCGGAAGATGATATTGAAGGTAATACCGACATCTGGGTCGATGTGCAGATGCCTCCAGTTACACCATTATGTAAGTTTCTCAACCATATTTATGTCTTTGATATTGTTTATTCAAAAATAGTTGACAACTAATTTGTATTGTCAGCTTATTTCGGTGCAAGCAAACATGTCCAACGCTTGGTAGACAGGACCTACTACTGTCCCGGGGCTGAACTAAACTGCGAGGAGCTAAGTCATTATGTTTCATGGCTTGAGGATCTTGATACTGTCAAGACAAATTTTCTTCCTGGACTTAGAAATGTTAGTACTGAAAACGTGCGACCAATAGTGTTCATAATGAACTACGGTCACATCTGTTTAAGAAGGATGGTAAGTTTTTTACTATTTTTCCTCAGTGCATCTTTTCCATACATTATTTGTGAAGCTAAACTTCATTGCTAAGTATGTTACTATACGATGTTTTTTCAACAGGGCCTCCCGACGAATGTTGTGCCTTATGGGATCGAGACTAAAGGTACCATGAGTATTATTAGCTTACGACCAAGATATCCTACATGTTACTTTAGTGCATTCAAGATCAGCGATGAATGCTTAATAGTGCAAGACTGGACCAGATATGTGGTGGGGGAGCGCAGAGAAGTACTAGGGGGCAGCAAACAGATGTGCTACCCAAAATTAGGAGACAGGTTCATCTGCATGCTCCAAGTTGATCAAGGAGGAGAGATACACATGTTTTATGTTATTTTACCTAAGAGAGAGCAGCAGGAGTGATTAACTAGCTAGAATGAGAGTTTGAAGATGATGATGTGTGCTACATTATGACTGTGATGATTAAATAGCTAATGTTGGTGGTAATGACTATGATGATGATTAAATAGCTTGTGTTGGTGGATTAGATTCAAGTGGAGGCAACATGTGGTGCACATCGAAAGTACTACTAGTCCAAACTAGATCAAGTTTGATTTGTAGTATACTTTTGACATGCACCACATATTGCCTCCACTTGAAACTAATCCACCTTCATTTGACACACTGTTATGGACATAATGATGTAAACCTCGTAACTGGTATTGTACCAATATTTGTATGATAAATACACTAAAAATAAAAAATAAAAAAGAATACTAGTAGCGATGGAGTGAAAACGCGCTGCCAGTAGTTACATTAGCAGTAGTGTGGGATTGAACAAACGCTGCAGCTACTTGTCCTAGCAGTAGCGCGTGTAACACGCGCTACTGCTAAGGAATAGCTGTAGCGCCTTATCAGTAGCGCATGTCCCCGCACTACTGATAGGCCTAAAACCCGCGCTGCTGCTAGCCTTTTCCCTAGTAGTGTATGCAGACGATGTAGTCATGTTCTTAAAGCCCCTGGCGCTGGACCTCACGTTCGTTAGGATGGTGCTACAGGTGTTTGGCGAGGCTTCAGGCCTGAGGATCAACTACCAAAAATCTATGGCCATCATGATCCATGGGGACAATAGTGACAGAGCTCAGGTGGAGTCCATCTTGCATTGTCATTTGGGCAACTTCCCATGCAGATACATCGGTCTCCAATTGGCCATCAAGCAGCTTTCAAGAGCTGATTGGTAGCCTATGCTTTACCAAGCCAAGAGTTTCGCTCCGGCTTGGCAAAGGGGTCTGATACACCGGCCAGGTCGATTGGTGCTAGTCAAGTCCGTGATCGCGGCCAAACCTATTCATCATTTCATGGTCACCGAGGCTTCGGTCTGGGTTTTTGAAGAGATTGACCAATGGATGCGATCGTTCTTTTGGGCTGGCAAAGGTAAAGTGAACGGAGGCCAATGCCTTGTGGCCTGGAACTTGGTGTGTAAACCTACTTGGCTTGGTGGGCTGGGTGTTTGTAATCTCCAGCTACAAGGGCTGGCCCTGAGAGTTCGGTGGGAGTGGCTTCGAAGGACAGATCCCGACAGGCCTTGGCAACATTTGCCAATGGCGGTGGACAAAGAGGCTCGGGAGGTGTTTAATAGCATGGTGCATATCTCTGTGGGAAGGGGCAGCAAGGTCTTGTTTTGGAGAGACAGATGGATTCACGGCTTTGCGATTAAGGACATCGCGCCGCTCATTCATGCTCAAGTGGACACGCGTACGATCAATCGACACACGGTCGAGGAAGGTTTATTGGAGGGGAGATGGTTACTCGATATCAGCGGAGATGTAAGCTTTGTTGGCCACATGCAACTCGTGCATCTCAACCTTGCGATAAGCACGATCAATCGTGATCCCGCCAGTGACGACCGTTTCTCTTGGCCGGCTGACCCTTCCGGATCTTATACGGCGAAATCCACTTATATTCGGCTTTGTCAGGGCACCGAGAGGGCCCCCTACGCTACTTGCATTTGGAGAAGCTGGGCTATCCTTAAGTGTAAAATCTTCGTGTGGCTGGCAGTGCCACACCGGATCTGGACATCCAACAGAAGAGCTAGGCATGGTCTCCAGAATGCTTCGTCCCCTTGTTTCACAAGTCTTCAAGACGAAGACAATGCGGAGCACATTCTCATTCATTGTGTCTATGCCAGGGAAGTGTGGCACTACATGTTTGAGGCGTTGAGCTTGAGGGGCTCCACCCCTAGACCGGTAGACACTTTAGTTGAGTGGTGGCTGACCACGAGGACTAACTTCAGGAAAGGTCACAAGCTCGGTTTTGATACGGTGATCATAGCGACCACTTGGGCTCTCTAGAAGCAGCGCAACGCCAGAGTCTTTCACCGGTTAAACCAGCAGAAGACTGCGTCTAAGTTGGCGCTTGCCATTATTGCAGAGCTTAAAGATTGGAGACTGGCCGGTTTGGGTGGAGGAGGATTCGGATCATTTTGTGAGAGTGTAGGCATAGGCTAGTTAGTTGGGTGTGCTAGGGTGTGCGCCTTTCTTTGGAAGCTTTGCTTCCATTCTTGTAATTCTTGTGTGATCATTGCTCTCCTCTTCTATAAAGTTAAGGTACGCTTTTGGCGTACTCTCAAAAAAAAGAGCGACGGTGTCTACTCGTGCTGCTACTGTATTTCTTTTGCGCAAAGTGGTAGGTACAGTAGTGTATTTTCATCATTGAGATGTGGTAGTACTGAGGTGAGTACTAGACTTGTCAGTCAGTACCCATTTGAGCCCAATAGTACAGACATGGATAGAGTACGGTTTAAGCCACCAATTGGTTCACGATAAGAGTAGGGCGTTTCGATGCCCAGGCTCATCTGCACCGGTGTGATGCCCGGATAATTAAGCTACAGTAAACCTCTGCTAATGATGCCACGTCACCTCGGTTACTGTTGATAAACTCGCGTTAGTTCAAAGCGATTCAAATTCAAATATAAAAATATAGGCAAACAACAAAAGTTTTCAAATATTAAAACTAAATTGTTCGGGTTGTGTCAAATAATGCATATGTAATTATGATGGAGAACCCATATTTTTATAAAAGGTTTAAATGCACTTAAGTAATTAAAATAGTAGGTAAAATAATTAAATAAATGCATTTTGGATTTTATAAAATACTAAACTATTTTGTTCAGGGATAAAACCTTTTGTGGCAGTAGTTATAATTGTAACTCTTTTATTTTTGGTATGGGTTTCACTTTTTGTAAAACTATAAACTATTACATAAGTAAAATAAAATAGAAAAGAAAATAAAGAAAAAGGGAAAAGAACAAAAATAGAAAACAAAACAAATAAAGAAAAGAGGCAAAGCCCCTCCCCTCTCCCTAGGCCGAATGGGCCATCTGGCCATCTAGGCCACCAGGAGGCCCACCCCATCCCACCTTAACCTCCCGAAACCCTAACCCCCTCCCCACTCGTTCCCACTCCCCCCTTTTGCGCCCCACCCCGATCCAGATTGGGATCGGAGGCGCCCGACCCCCGCCACACCGATGGTCTCCGTCACCGGCCACCACCCCGCCGTGCCGCCGTCCTACCCCGGGATGCCACCTCGCCGGAGCCGCCCCACCGCCATCGCCGACGCCCGCCTCCTCAACCCTCCGCCCCGTGTGGATCCGGTCGGGGCAGCCGGCGCCCCCGACACCCCGCTCCTCGCCGCTCGCCTACGCGGTACTGCCTCCTCCCCAACATCGTTGTCGTCCCCGTCGTCCTCCCCACGCCCCACTGCCACTCCCCTACGGCCACCGTGAGCACGCACTGATGACCAACAAGTATAGGGGGTCTATTGTAGTCCTTTTGATAAGTAAGAGTGTCGAACCCAACGAGGAGCAGAAGGAAATGATAAGCGGTTTTCAGCAAGGTATTCTCTGCAAGCACTGAAATTATAGGTAACAAATAGATTTGTGATAAGATAATTTGTAACGAGCAACAATTAACAAAAGTAAAGAAAGTGCAGCAAGGTGGCCCAATCCTTTTTGTAGCAAAGTACAAGCCTGGACAACTTCTTATATAGAGAAAAGCGCTCCCGAGGACACATGGGAATTATCGTCAAGCTAGTTTTCATCACGTTCATATGATTCACGTTCGGTCCTTTGATAATTTGATATGTGGGTGGACCGGTGCTTGGGTGCTGCCCTTACTTGGACAAGCATCCCACTTAAGATTAACTCCTATTGCAAGCATCCACAACTACAAAAGAAGTATTAAGGTAAACCTAACCATAGCATGAAACATATGGATCCAAATCAGCCCCTTACGAAGCAACGCATAAACTAGGGTTTAAGCTTCTGTCACTCTAGCAACCCATCATCTACTTATTACTTCCCAATGCCTTCCTCTAGGCTCAAATAATGGCGAAGTGACATGTAGTCGACGTTCACATGACACCACTAGAGGAGAGACAACATACATCTCATCAAAATATCGAACGAATACGAAATTCACATGACTATTAATAGCAAGACTTCTCCCATGTCCTCAGGAAAAAACGTAACTACTCACAAATCATATTCATGTTCATAATCAGAGGAGTATTAATATGCATAAAGGATTTGAACATATGATCTTCCACCAAATAAACCAACTAGCATCAACTACAAGGAGTAATCAACACTACTAGCAACCTACAAGTACCAATCTCAGACTTAGAGACAAGAATTGGATACAAGAGATGAACTAGGGTTTGAGAGGAGATGGTGCTGGTGAAGATGTTGATGGAGATTGGCCCCCTCCCAATGAGAGGAGCGTTGGTGATGACGATGGCGATGATTTCCCCCTTCCGGAGGGAAGTGTCCTCGGCAAAACAGCTCCGCTAGAGCCCTATATTGGTTCCGCCAAGGTTCCGCCTCGTGGCGGCGGAGTCTCGTCCCGAAAGCTTGCTTATGATTTTTGTTCGGATGAAAGACTTCATATAGCAGAAGATGGGCACCGGAGGGCCACCGGGGGGCCCACGAGGCAGGGGGCGCGCCCAGGGGGGTAGGGCGCGCCCCCACCCTCGTGCCCAAGGTGTGGGTCCCCTCTGGTATTTCTTCTTCTCAATATTTTTTATTGTTTCCAAAAATAACTTCCGTGGAGTTTCAGGACTTTTGGAGTTGTGCAGAATAGGTCTCTAATATTTGCTCCTTTTCCAGCCCAGAATTCTAGCTGCCGGCATTCTCCCACTTTATGTAAACCTTGTAAAATAAGAGAGAATAGGCATAAGTATTGTGACATAATGTGTAATAACAGCCCATAATACAATAAATATCGATATAAAAGCATGATGCAAAATGGACGTATCAACTCCCCCAAGCTTAGACATCGCTTGTCCTCAAGCGGAAGCCGATAAAGATAAATATGTCCACATGTTTAGAGGTAGAGGTGTTGATAAAATAAAATACGGACATGAAGGCATCATGATCATTCTTATAACAGCAACATATATGGATGTTGTCATATGATTTCTTATGCTCAAGTAATAATCTATTCACAATGTCAAGTATGAATCAGAAACTTCATTGAGAACTAACAAACTATAATCTCAGTCATTGAAGCAATTGCAATTTATCATAACATCAGAAAGAGTCTATGTCAGAGATTTTCAGCAAGTCCACATACTCAACTATCATTTCGTCTTTCACAATTGCTAACACTCATGCAATACTTGTGGTTACAGAGTTTTAATCGGACACAGAGAAAGATAGGGGCTTATAATTTCGCCTCCCAATCTCTTACCTCAAGGGTAATGTCAACAATAATAGTTCATGCTAACTTACATCCAATTAGATATATATATCAGGATCTTTCCAACACCCTGTGCTTGCCAAAGGATAAAATGTGAAAAGGAAAGGTGAAGATCACCATGACTCTTGCATAAGGTAGAAGATAAAAGTAAAAGATAGGCCCTTCGCAGAGGGAAGCAGAGGTTGCCATGCGCTTTCATGGTTGGATGCATGAAATCTTAATGCGAAAGAACGTCACTTTATATTGCCACTTGTGATGTGGACCTTTATTATGCAGTCCGTCGCTTTTATTTCTTCCACACCACAAGATCATATAAAGCTTATTTCCTCCACACTAATCAATCATACATATTTAGAGAGCAATTTTTATTGCTTGCACCGATGACAACTTACTTGAAGGATCTTACTCAATCCATAGGTAGATATGGTGGACTCTCATGGCAAAACTGGGTTTAAGGGTATTTGGAAGCACAAGTAGTATCTCTACTTGGTGCAAAGAATTTGGCTAGCATGAGGGGGAAAGGCAAGCTCAACATGTTGGATGATCCATGACAATATACTTTATCTCAGATATAAGAAAACATAACCCATTACGATGTCTTCCTTGTCCAACATCAACTCTTTAGCATGTCATATTTTAATGAGTGCTCAAAATCATAAAAGATGTCCAAGATAGTATATTTATATGTGAAACCTCTCTTTCTTTATTACTTCCTATTAATTGCAACGATGACCAAAGCTATGTTTGTCAAATCTCAACAACTTTTAATCATCATACTCTTTCTATGTGAAGTCATTACTCTCCGTAAGATCAATATGATCTCTTTGTTTCTTTTTATTCTTTTTATTTTCTTTTATTCCCTCAAGATCATAGCAAAATAATCAAGCCCTTGACTTAACACTAATCTTTATTATATAGCTCACGGACTCGATTACATCGAGGGATCATAAAGCAAAACTCAAAACTAAATCATACTAAAAACTTTATTCTACTAGATCAAGATATTACTAAAAGGATCGAACTAAGAAAAACGGTAAGGATAGAGATGTGATGGTGATACGATACCGGGGACCTCCCCCAAGCTTGGCAGAGCCCTATATTGGTTACGCCAAGGTTCCGCCTCGTGGCGGCGGAGTCTCGTCCTGAAAGCTTTCTTATGATTTTTCTTCAGACAAAAGACTTCATATAGCAGAAGATGGGCACCGGAGGGCCACCAGGGGGCCCATGAGGCAGGGGGCGCGCCCAGGGGGTAGGGCGCGCCCCCCACCCTTGTGCCCAAGGTGCGGGTCCCCTCTGGTATTTCTTCCACTCAACATTTTTTATTATTTCCAAAAATAACTTTCGTGGAGTTTCAGGACTTTTGGAGTTGTGCAGAATAGGTCTCTAATATTTGCTCCTTTTCTAGACCAGAATTCCAGCTACTGGCATTCACCCTCTTTATGTAAACCTTGTAAAATAAGAGAGAATAGGCATAAGTGTTGTGACATAATGTGTAATAACAACCCATAATACAATAAATATCGATATAAAAGCATGATGCAAAATGGACGTATCACGCACCCCTTCTCTCTCTCCCATGTCTCCCACACGCTCGCGCGCACGCCCTCGTTCCGCTTCGCCCGCCACCGGCCGCGCTCGTGGTCGCCATCCCCTTCTCGCACACCCCGCCGTGCACGCCCACGCGCTCTGCTCCCCACCTAGTTGCTCGTCGCGTGCCCACAGCCACGATCCGGTGCCCACCCCCGGTCTTTCCCCCGCGCCTGCCTTCCCCCGAGCGCGCTCTCCATGCTCGGGCCTCGCCCCCGCGCGCGTGGCCGCTGCTCGACCGCGCCTAGCGCCGCTGCCGGCCGGGCTCTCTGCCCGGCACTGCTCCGGCCGCCGCACGTGTTGCTGCGCCCTCCGGCCGCCTGCCTCCACCCCCGCTGCCGCGTCGGCCTGCAGTGGCCTTCTCCCCCGCCTCATGCCGCTGCTCCCCTTCCCCGACGACTGCGACCGCTCGCTGAAGTGGTCGCCGGTGCCTCGCCGCTGCCACGCCCAACTCCGGCTCCCCGCCGCGCCTCGGCGGTCGTCGCCCGCTCACCCGGGTTCGCCCTTTCGGGCGCGCCCGCACCCGCTACCGCCCGAACCGCTATGGCCCCTCTGGGCCACACACATGTGGGGCCCATCCCCAGAACGATTTAAATATATATATATAAGATTAAAAAAGATAAATGATAAATAAAATATTAAATAATTATTTAATTAACTTAATTAAGTATGTTTAATTAACCTAATTAACTATTGTTAGTTAATTAAACGGTAATTAGATTAGTTAAACCTAATTAGTATAAACAGAGTATGACATGTGGGACCCACACGTCAGTTTGACCCAGTCAACGCCGTGTTGACTGCTGACATCATGATGACATTAGCAAACACTATTATGGATAATGTGGATTTAAAATAATTAAGTAAATTCTAAAAATGATTAAATCTTTGAAAATTAGTATAAAATAAACCGTAGCTCAGATGGAAAAAGTTTGTACATGAAAGTTGCTCAGAAACACGAGACAAATCCGGATACGCAGCCCGTTCATCTGCCACACATCCCTAGCATAGTGAACACACAACTTTCTGATACGTCTCCGTCGTATCTACTTTTCCAAACACTTTGCCCTTGTTTTGGACTCTAACTTGCATGATTAGAATGAAACTAACCCGAACTGACGCTGTTTTCAGTAGAATTGCCATGGTGTTATTTATGTGCAGAAACAAAAGTTCTCGGAATGACCTGAAACTTCACGGAGATTATTTTTGGAAAATATAAAAAATACTGGCGAAAGAATCAAGGCCAGGGGGCCCACACCCTTTCCACGAGGGTGGGGGCGCGACCCCTGCCTCGTGGGCCCCCTGGAGCTCCATCGACCTCAACTCCAACTCCATATATTCGTGTTCGGGGAGAAAAAAATCAGAGAGAAAGATTCATCGCGTTTTACGATACGGAGCCGCCACCAAGCCCTAAACTCTCTCGGGAGGGCTGATCTGGAGTCCGTTCGGGGCTTCGCAGAGGGGAATTCGTTGCCATCGTCATCATCAACCATCCTCCATCACCAATTTCATGATGCTCACTGCCGTGCGTGTGTAATTCCATCGTAGGCTTGCTGGACGGTGATGGGTCGGATGAGATTTATCATGTAATTGAGTTAGTTTTGTTAGGGTTTGATCCCTAGTATCCACTATGTTCTGAGATTGATGTTGCTATGACTTTGCTGTGCTTAATGCTTGTCACTAGGGCCCGAGTGCCATGATTTCAGATCTGAACCTATTATGTTTTCATGAATATTTATGAGTTCTTGATCCTATCTTGCAAGTCTATAGTCACCTACTATGTGTTATGATCCGGCAACCCCGAAGTGACAATAATCGGGACCACTCCCGGTGATGACCATAGTTTGAGGAATTCATGTGTTAATGCTTTGGTCCGGTACTCTATTAAAAGGAGGCCTTAATATCCTTTAGTTTCCGTTAGGACCCCGCTGCCACGGGAGGGTAGGACAAAAAATGTCATGCAAGTTCTTTTCCATAAGCACACATGACTATATTCGGAATACATGCCTACATTACATTGACGAATTGGAGCTAGTTCTGTGTCACCCTATGTTATGATTGTTACATGATGAACCGCATCCGGCATAATTCTCCATCACCGATCCAATGCCTACGACCTTTTCACATATTGTTCTTCGCTTATTTACTTTACTGTTGCTATTGTTACAATCACTACAAAACCCAAAAATATTACTTTATCTACCATTACCGTTACTTCCATACTACTTTGCTACTAAATACTTTGCTACAGATACTAAGTTATGCAGGTGTGGTTGAATTGACAACTCAACTGCTAATACTTGAGAATATTCTTTGGCTCCCCTTGTGTCGAATCAATAAATTTGGGTTGAATACTCTACCCTCGAAAACTGTTGCGATCCCCTATACTTGTGGTTATCAAGACTATTTTCGGGCGCCGTTGCCGGGGAGCATAGGTCTATTCTTTAAGTCACTTGGGATTTATATCTGTTGGTCACTATGAAGAACTTGAAAGACGCGAAAACAAAAATTTATCTCTCAACTACGAGGGGAGGTAAGGAACTGCCATCTAGCTCTGCAGTTGATTCACCTTCTGTTTTGAGGAAGCTTGCGACGCCTAAACCTGTTTCTGCTATTAATTCTGATATTTCGCATGTTATTGATGATGCCACTTCTGCTATGCATGATACTTACGATGAAACTACTTGTATGCTTGATACTACTATGCCACTTGGTGAATTTCTTGATGAACAACTTGCTAGGGATAGAGAGAATGAAATTATTGAAACTAATAATATTGATGAAAGTGATGATGAAGACTCTCCCAATAAATATGAATTGTCTGTTGTACCTGAGGGCTATGTTATGAATGAAGAAACTGCTAGAGACTTTCTTGCTTGCAATGATAGAAGTGATCTTAAGAAATTATTAGCTAAGCTTAAACAAAAAACTCTGAATGCTAGAGTGAAATATGATCCTTCTTATGCTACTTCACCTATCTTTGTTACTGATAAGGATTATGAATTCTCTATTGATCCTGATATAATTACTTTGGTTGAGTTTGATCCTTTTTATGGCTATGAATCTGAAACTGTTGTGGCACATCTTACTAAATTAAATGATATAGCCACCCTGTTCACTAATGATGAGAAAACTCGCTACTATTATATCCTTAAAATATTTCCGTTCTCATTAAAGGGTGATGCTAAGATATGGTTTAATTATCTTGATCCTGGTTGTGTGCGTAGTCCCCAGGATATGATTTATTACTTCTCTGCTAAATATTTCCCTCCTCATAAGAAACAAGCTGCTTTAAGGCTTCTCCAATTACATAATGCTTTGCCTGATCATCCTCTCAAGAAAAATGAAATACTTGATATCTTTTATAATGGACTAACCGATGCTTCCAGAGACCACCTGGATAGTTGTGCTGGTTCTGTTTTCAGGGAAAGAACACCAGATGAAGCTGAAATTCTATTGAATAATATGTTGACAAATGAACATAATTGGACGCTTCCTGAACCAACTCCTAAGCCAACTCCGAAGAAGAGGGGTGTTCTATTTCTCAGTCCTGAAGATATGCAAGAGGCAAAGAAATCTATGAAAGAAAAGGGTATTAAAGCTGAAGACATTAAGAATTTACCTCCTATTCAAGAAATACATGGTCTTAATTTACCGCCTGTTGAAGAAACATATGATCTTAATTCATCACCTATTGAAGAAACACATGGTCTTGATAACCCGACATAGGTAGTAAAGGTAAATTCTCTCTATAGATATGATAAAGTTGAAATCCCTCCTACTAAGTTTGCTAGCCAATGTTTGGATGAGTTTGATAACTTTATGGTTAAGCAAGAAGATTTTAATGCTTATTTTGGTAGACAATTAAAACAAAATGCTTATATGATCGAACACTTGGGTGAGTATATGTCTAGAGTTAAAGGTGAACTTAAACTCATTAGTAAACATGCTTCTATGGTTACCACTCAAGTAGAACAAGTACTTAAAGTTCAGAATGATTTGCTCAATGAATTGAATAGTAAGAATAATGACTATGATGTTAGAGTGGCTACTAGAACTGGTAAAATGACCCAGGAACCCTTGTATCCTGAAGGCCATCCTAAGAGAACTGAGCAGGATTCTCAGAGAAATAATGTAGATGCATCTAGT
Organism: Aegilops umbellulata; assembly: GCA_032464435.1. Classification (NCBI taxonomy): domain Eukaryota; kingdom Viridiplantae; phylum Streptophyta; class Magnoliopsida; order Poales; family Poaceae; genus Aegilops; species Aegilops umbellulata. The sequence continues at coordinate 441,925,067 of CP136055.1, read as the reverse complement.
CCTTCTAAAAAGAAGAAAAATAAAAATGATAGGACTTTGCATGCTTCTAGTGAACCTGTTGTTGACACACCTGAGAATCCTAATGATATTTCTATTTCTGATGCTGAAACACAATCTGGTAATGAACATGAACCTAGTGATAATGTTAATGATGATGTTCATGTTGATACTCAACCTAGTAATGATAATGATGTAGAAATTGAACCTGCTGTTGATCTTGATAACCCACAATCAAAGAATCAACGTTATGATAAGAGAGACTTTGTTGCTAGGAAGCACGGTAAAGAAAGGGAACCATGGGTTCAGAAACCCATGCCTTTTCCTCCCAAACCATCCAAGAAAAAGGATGATGAGGATTTTGAGCGCTTTGCTGAAATGATTAGACCTATCTTTTTGCATATGCGATTAACTGATATGCTCAAAATGAATCCTTATGCCAAGTATATGAAAGAAATTTTTACAAATAAAAGAAAGATACCAGAAGCTGAAATTTCCACCATGCTTGCTAATTATACTTTTAAGGGTGGAATACCTAAGAAACTTGGAGATCCAGGAGTCCCACTATACCATGCTCCATTAAAAGAAACTATGTTAGAACTGCTTTATGTGATCTTGGAGCCGGTGTTAGTGTTATGCCTCTCTCCTTATATCGTAGACTTGATTTGAATAAGTTGACACCTACTGAAATATCTTTGCAAATGGCTGATAAATCAACTGCTACACCTGTCGGTATTTGTGAGGATGTGCCTGTTGTGGTTGCAAACGTTACTATTTTAACGGACTTTGTTATTTTTGATATTCCCGAGGACGATAGTATGTCTATTATTCTTGGAAGACCCTTTTTGAATACTGCAGGGGCTGTTATTGATTGCAACAAAGGCAATGTCACTTTTCATGTTAATGGTAATGAGCATACGGTACACTTTCCGAGGAAACAACCTCAAGTCCACAGTATAAATTCTATTGGAAAAATTCCATCGATTATTATTGGAGGTTTTGAATTTCCTCTTCCTACTGTCAAAAAGAGATATGATATTCTTATTATTGGGGATGTGCATATCCCCGTTGAGGTAACATAGTGTTATTCGGAATTTCTCCGGTCCCATGTTAATCGAAATGAGTTTGTTAACAAGACTTGATCAACCTTGTTAGTGGATTCCTTTTGATGAGCATGAGATGGATGAAGTTAGAAAGCACAACCTTCTGTACCCTCTTTTTACTTTCTGTTATTTAGTTGAAATAAAGTAAAAATAGAATTTTTCTGTCAGTTTTCTGAATTATCCGTGCAATATAAAATTACCTCGAAAATAAAAGTTCTCCAAATGCCCTGCCAATTTAATATGATTTTTTTTGGAATATTTGAGAATATTTGGCACTGAGAACACAGCAGGGGGAGCAAGCACCTGGGCACGAGGGTCCAGGGAGCGCCCCCTGCCTCATGGGCCCACGGTGGCTCCCCTCCACTTATTCCTGTACCCACACACTTCTTCTTCCTCCCAAAAAAATCACCAACTAGCTCAAGCACGAGTTCTAGCTCATTTTGCTGCGATTTTTTATCTCCTTGCTCAAAGCACCTCTCACAAAACTGCTTTGGGGGATTGTTCCTTGGTATGTGACTCCTCCATTGGTCCAATTAGTTTTTATTCTAGTGCTTTATTCATTGCAAATTTGTGCTGCCTAGGTGACCATGTTCTTGAGCTTGCATGTCAAATTTATATGGTTCCAAGTAGTTCTAATGCATGATATAGGCTCTAGGCACTTGTAGAAGCAGTTGCTATCAATTTTGTTGAGCTTGGTTCACTTTTATTTGAAGTTACTAAAAATTTCAGAAATTTTTCAGAGGAAGAAATATGTTTAGGAAAATGTACCAAGGTGGTCCTTCAAGGAAGCAAGGACCCAGGCTTGCAATGCGTGATGCTGATGATGAACCACCAAGGAACGCTCCAGTGCGGCCTTGTGAATGGCCTTCAGAGGACTTCATGGATCAAGCAGGAATTAAGGAAGAATTTAACGTGTATTTGCGTAACGCTGATCTTATGAGCTTCGAGGCAGATAAATGCCACCAGTACCACTATCTCACTAGTTCCTTTGTGAGGAGGTTTGAATTTTCATCTTCACACAATTCTCAAACTGTCCTGTTTGATCTTTATGAAAATTCTTATACTATGGACTTAGAGGATTTTACCACTGCTTGCAAACTTCCACAATGGGTAGTACTAGTGAACCTCGCAAATCTGAATTTAGAGATTTTCTTGCTAGTATAACTATGGGGGAATCTATAGACATAGCACAAGCTACCATAGGGAGCATTCATTTTCCTGCTATACATTATGTTTCTCTCTTCATATGTAGGTGCATAAATGGTAAGGATGAAGCATGTCACATGTGTGTCCCTGACCTCAGTATTCTCAGGAGTGTTGTGTTAGGAGATAAATGTTATAATTTGGGATCCATTGTTACACGTAGGTTGCATCATAATAGATTTATGGAGATTTCTTTGGTGAAATCTATGCAACCCGTTTAGCTAATTTTCTTGGTGTAACCATACGTGAGGATGATATTGAGCTACCTTCTGCTTATTTAGATTATGAGGCCATGGTTCGTCATCGTTTTGTTGAGAGGAATGATCAGTTCCTCCAGTACCGACTAATCTTTGACAGACGACACACCTATCACGTCGCTCTCCCTGTTTCTACCTTCTTTGACTTTCACACAAAAGGGAGAATATAACCAGAGAGGAGGCGGATGAGTATAAGAGGAGGGCTGAGATAGCTCGCCTCCAAGCTGTAGCCCACGATGCAATGACCGCTCCATCTCAGTACGACCCCAATACAACTATGGATATCCGCCAGGCCAGCCGTGGCAATAGACCAACTTAGGCCAAAAGCCTAAGCTTGGGGCAGTACGTATTTCTCACCGACATTACATTCATGTTCGCACTACTCACCGCTAGTTGTCGGTGCTCATACTCTTTCATTGTACTATCCATGCTAGTTTATTTTCTTTTTTCATGCTTTCTTCTTGTGTGTTTGAAAAACCTTAAGAAAACACACACACAAAATTAGTTGTAGCTTTTAGCTAGTTTACTTTCTTGCTTGTAGTAACAATTAAAAAGGAAACCCAAAAAGATTTCCCGTTCTTCTTTTGCTTGTTGGGAGCTTTCCCGTGTAAATAGTTTTATTTCTTTTCTTTTCTTTGGGGGTCAATAGGAGAAGACCATAATGAAAATGTTGAAGTGGCTCTATTATGCATTATTGTTGATTTAACCAAGAGCCCATATTGCCTTGTCTTCTCCTGTTTATTGAATGCTCGCAGATTCCAACTTAATCCAAGGCACGTGCACATTTATTATTATTCACATCGTTCGCTCGTGCAAGCGAAAGGCAATTATGACGATATATGATGAATTGATTGAGATGAGAGAAGCTGGTATGAACTCGACCTCTCTTGTTTTTGTAAATATGATTAGTTCATCGTTCCTGATTCAGCCTATTATGAATAAAAATGTTTGCAATGACAATTAGAGATTATAGTTGCTTATGCCATGCTTAATTAGCTAGGAGTTTATAATGGTTTACCTTGCGTGCCAACATGCTATTAAAATGGTTGTGATGTGGTATGATGGGGTGGTATCCTCCTTTGAAAGATTCGAGTGACTTGACTTGGCACATGTTCACGCATGTAGTTGAAACAAAATCAACATAGTCTTCATGATATTTATGTTCATGGTGGATTATATCCTACTCATGCTTGCACTCAATGTTTATTAATTTTAATGCATGTTCACGACAGTTGTCGCTCTCTAGTTGGTCGCTTCCCAGTCTTTTCTAGCCTTCACTTGTACTAAGCGGGAATACTGCTTGTGCATCCAATCCCTTAAACCCCAAAGTTATTCCATATGAGTCCACTATACCTTCCTATATGCGGTATCTACCTGCCGTTCCAAGTAATTTTGTATTTGCAAACTCTAAACCTTCAAATGAAATTCTGTTTTTGTATGCTCGAATAGCTCATGTATCAACTAGGGCTGTCCGTATCTTCCATGTTAGGCGGGTTATTCTCAAGAGGAGTGGACTCCGCTCCTCACTCACGAGAAAATGGTTGGTCTCCGGGATGCCCAGTCCCATGCTTTATGCAAATCAAATCAAAATAATTGCAAACAAAACTCCCCCGGGACTGTTGTTAGTTGGAGGCACTCATTTTTCGAGCCAGCCATGGATTGATGCTTGTTGGTGGAGGGGGAGTATAAACTTTACCATTCTGTTTGGGAACCGCCTATAATGTGTGTAGCATGTAAGATATCACCATATCTTGGTTGTTATGTTGACAATGAAAGTATGCCGCTCAAAATATTATTTATCGCTGCTTTAAAACTGAGCTCTGGCACCTCTACAAATCCCTGCTTCCCTCTGCGAAGGGCTTATCTATTTACTTTTATGCTGAGTCATCACCCTCTTATTAAAAAGCACCATGTGGAGAGCACCGCTGTCATTTGCATTCATTACTGTTAATTTATATTGGGTATGACTATGATTGGATCTTTTTACCATGAATTACAATGTCTAGTCAGTCCTTGATCTTTAAAGGTGCTCTGCATTTATGTTTTGCGGTCTTAGAAAGGGCTAGCGAGATACCATCTTGTTATATCATATCATGATTGTTTTGAGAAAGTGTTGTCATCCGAGATTTATTATTATTGCTCGCTAGTTGATTATGCCATTGATATGAGTAAACATGAGACCTAAATGTTATTGTGAATATGGTTAGTTCATAATCTTTGCTGAAAACTTGAATGCTGGCTTTACATATTTACAACAACACGAGCAAACAGAGTTTGTAAATTTTTTTTCTTTATCACTTTCAGTTTATCAACTGAATTGCTTGAGGGCAAGCAAAGGTTTAAGCTTGGGGGAGTTGATACGTCTCTGTCGTATCTACTTTTCCAAACACTTTTGCCCTTGTTTTGGACTCTAACTTGAATGATTTGAATGAAACTAACCCGGACTGACGTTGTTTTCAGCAGAATTGCCATGGTGTTATTTATGTGTAGAAACAAAAGTTCTCGGAATGACCTGAAACTTCACGGAGATTATTTTTGGAAAATATAAAAAATACTAGCGAAAGAATCAAGGCTAGGGGGGCCACGCCCTTTCCACGAGGGTGGGGGGGGGCAGGCCCCCCTGCCTCGTGGGCCCCCTGGAGCTCCACCGACCTCAACTCCAACTCCATATATTCGTGTTCGGGGAGAAAAAAATCAGAGAGAAAGATTCACCGCGTTTTACGATACGGGGCCGCCGCCAAGCCCTAAAATCTCTCGGGAGGGCTGATCTGTAGTCCGTTCGGGGCTCCGGAGAGGGGAATCCGTCGCCATCGTCATCATCAACCATCCTCCATCACCAATTTCATGATGCTCACCGCCGTGCGTGAGTAACTCCATCGTAGGCTTGCTGGACGGTGATGGGTTGGATGAGATTTATCATGTAATCGAGTTAGTTTTGTTAGGGTTTGATCCCTAGTATCCACTATGCTCTGAGATTGATGTTGCTATGACTTTGCTATGCTTAATGCTTGTCACTAGGGTCCGAGTGCCATGATTTCAGATCTGAACCTATTATGTTTTCATGACTATATGTGAGTTCTTGATCCTATCCTGCAAGTCTATAGTCACCTACTATGTGTTATGATCCGGCAACCCCGAAGTGACAATAATCAGGACCACTCCCGGTGATGACCATAGTTTGAGGAGTTCATGTATTCGCTATGTGTTAATGCTTTGGTCCGGTACTCTATTAAAAGGAGGCCTTAATATCCCTTAGTTTCCGTTAGGACCCCGCTGCCACGAGAGGGTAGGACAAGAGATGTCATGCAAGTTCTTTTCCATAATCACGCATGACTATATTCGGAATACATGCCTAAATTACATTGATGAATTGGAGCTAGTTCTATGTCACTCTATGTTATGATTGTTACATGATGAATCGCATCCGGCATAATTCTCCATCACCGATCCAATGCCTACGAGCTTTTCACATATTGTTCTTCGCTTATTTACTTTACCATTGCTATTGTTACCATCACTACAAGACCCAAAAATATTACTTTTGCTACCATTACCGTTACTTCCATACTACTTTGCTACTAAACATTTTGCTGCAGATACTAAGTTATCCAGGTGTGGTTCAATTGACAACTCAATTGCTAATACTTGAGAATATTATTTGGCTCCCCTTGTGTCAAATCAATAAATTTGGGTTGAATACTCTACTATCAAAAACTGTTGCGATCCCCTATACTTGTGGGTTATCACTTTCCCCCTCCGGTTCATCTGTCCGAAAACTCGAAACACCGGGGATACTTTCCCGGATGTTTTCCCCCTTCGCTGGTATCACCTACTACCGCGTTAGGGCACAACTAGCACCACCCATTGTTATGTCATGCATCGTCATGCATATGTTTGCGTTATATTTATTGTTTCTTCCCCCTCTTCTCTCGCTAGACACCGAGACCGACGCCGCTGCTACCCCTGTGATCGTCTATGGTGTTGATGACCCCTCCTTGCCAGAGCAACCAGACAAGCCCCCCCCCCCTTGATCACTAGATATCGCCTATTCCTTCTCTCTACTGCTTGCATTAGAGTAGTGTAGCAGGTTACTTCTTTCAGTTAATCCTATTCTGCTGCATAGCATGTCATTGTTGCTATAGTTGTTACCTTACCTGCAATCCTAAATGCTTAGTATAGGATGCTAATATTCCATCAGTGGCCCTACACTCTTGTCCGTCTGCCTTGCTATACTACTGGGTCGTGATCACTTCGGGAGGTGATCACGGGCATATGCTATATACTTCATACTGTTACATTACTTATGATATTGTTCGGAGATGGGGGCTGAAGGGGCAGGTGGCTCCATCCCGGTATAGGTGGGCCTGGGTTCCCGACGGCCCCCTATTGTTACTTTGTGGCGGAGCGACAGGGCAGGTTGAGACCACCTAGGTGAGAGGTGGGCCTGGCCCTGGTCGGCGTTCGCGGTTACTTCATAATAACACGATTAACGAGATCTTGGTATTTGATCTGAGTTGGGTTGTTGACCTTATATGCACTAACCGCCACGTGGGACAAGATATGGGCAACCGTCGTCGTGGTATCAGCCGAAGCCTTCGTGATGTCAGCAACTGAGTGGCGCGCGCCGGATTGGACTGGAACGCCTGCTTTTGTATTAGGGAGGCTAGATCTGCTTCCGGCCGCCCACGCAACGTGCAGGTGTGCAATAGGCGATGGGCCCAGACCCCTGCGTGCATAGGATTTAGACCGGCGTGCTGACCTCTCTGTTGTGCCTAGGTGGGGCTGCGACGTGTTGATCTTCCGAGGCCGGGCATGACCCAGGAAAGTGTGTCCGGCCAAAGGGGATCGAGCATGTCGGGTAATGTGGTGCACCCCTGCAGGAAAGTTTATCTATTCGAATAGCCGTGACCTTTGGTGACAGGACGACTTGGAGTTGTACCTTGACCTTATGACAACTAGAACCAGATACTTAATAAAACACACCCTTCCAAGTGCCAGATATAACCCGGTGACCGCTCTCACACAGGGCAACGAGGGTAGGATCGTCGGGTAGGATTATGCTATGCGATGATACTTGCTGAACTTACCATCTACTCTCTTCTACATGCTGCAAGATGGAGGCTGCCAGAAGCGTAGTCTTCGACAGGACTAGCTATCCCCCTCTTATTCTGGCATTCTGCAGTTCAGTCCACCGATATTGCCCCTTTACACAGATACCCATGCATATGTAGTGTAGATCCTTGCTTGCAAGTACTTTGGATGAGTACTCATGGTTGCTTTCTCCCTCGTTTGCCCTTTTCCATTCTTCTCGGTTGTCGCAAGCAGATGCTGGAGCCCAGGAGTCAGATGCCACCTTCGATGACTCCTACTACACCGAGGGTGCCTACTACTACGTGCAGGCCACTGACGACAACCAGGAGTAGTTTAGGAGGATCCCAGGCAGGAGGCCTGCGCCTCTTTCGATCTGTATCCCAGTTTGTTCTAGCCTTCTTAAGGCAAACTTGTTTAACTTATGTCTGTACTCAGATATTGTTGGTTCCGCTGACTCGTCTATGATCGAGCACTTGTATTCGAGCCCTCGAGGCCCCTGGCTTGTATTATGATGCTTGTATGACTTATTTTATTTTTAGAGTTGTGTTGTGATATCTTCCCGTGAGTCCCTAATCTTGATCGTACACGTTTGCCTGTATGATTAGTATACGATTGAATCGGGGGCGTCACAAGTTGGTATCAGAGTCGACTGCCTGTAGGAATCCCCCTTCCACACTCCTTGGATGAAGTCGAGTCTAGTCACTGAAAAACTTTTACTAACATGGATGTGTGGCTTACGGGCCCACGTCGCCATTGGGTGGTATTAGGATCTTTTTTTTCTCATCTATACTCTGGGGCTCTGATCTCTCTTCTATTCGGGTTAAATGATTTTGCTAAAATCTAACTCTAGGTTCTCGTTACCACTTCCTGCCAGAGAGCCCCTTCATTCCAGATGATCGACTGCTTCACCAGAAGGTTCCAAAGATGCTATTCGATGTTTTTCCGAGACGTTTGTGCCCACTGCCTTTTGCAAATTCCCTACCACTATTATATCCGTATGGATAACTGCATACACTTGCCTACATTCAATCACATTGATCTTATTATTACAAGATACCCCGAGAATACTTTGTGCCTACTGCCTTGCAGTTCTTTGCCACATGAATACCCCTACGGATAATTTCTCGCACTTACCGAGTATCCACTCATCCCCAGTTGATTCATGTATGCCACCAATCCTCGAAATACAATTCGATCTTCCGAAAATCCTCAGCAGCCTATTGCTCTTGAAATTCTTGCTTGCTTAAATTATGGTTAATCCCATAAGTCTAGTAATCTTATTGGCATCCTTTGTCACTATCATTTTGAGTCGCTCGCAATCCTCAGGATTTATCCTTTCGGCTCAGACATCATTTTAAACATGAGCTGGTTCTCGACCAATCGGATTGCCGTCGATTGTACCCCTAAGCCTATGCAACTTATCCATCCTTAATCAGAGCATTTGCTTCTATTCCCTTGATCGGAAATCATAATTATTTTGCATTTGAGCTTTGAATTAGTCAGTTGTTTCTATAGTCTGATCTCCTTGTATTGTTTCTTCCTCTGGTTGAGTATCGATGCTCACATCAGATCCCTTGAGGACCACCGAATCCTTTGTTGGATTTTATTCGATAGTGTCCTTCATATTCTATCACTTTGGTAATTCTTTCTCCGTTGGTAAATCATATCCTCTGATTGACCAACCATGATCTGCTTTCGAGCTTGTGTTATTTACTCCTGAAGTTTGTGGTATATGTTCCTAAGAGACCCTGATGGGTTAAACCTATGCCTTTTCTAATCCGTGCGAATCCGGAAACTACTATGGGTCATACTCTACTGTCGTTATGTCAGATAAAGTTTCGACACAACTTCGTCGAAGGCGAGAAGTGAATGAAAGGTTATGCATTAGAGAAGTGGGAGTCGACCTTGAACTTTGTGTTCATGCCCATGGGCACGATGTAGTTCCTATCATGGAAGCTTCTTATAATAATAACTATTTCCTTGATAAATATCATCTGGTATCTGTGAATTGATCCTTTGGAACCATGGATCTGACCATGATTGTTCTCCTTTGATTCTATTTCTCAGACAAGTTAAAGTACTTGGCTTCTGCAGATCAGTATGCCTACCCAACCTCTATTTTGTTCTACCTTCGAGTATTACCCCCTGGTATATCGGGGATATCAACCCATTGCACTTTGTCTTATGAACTTCTGATGAAGTAGTACATTTCCTTGTCATAATGTCACGCCCTCGATGCGGCTATATCTCCCACGTGTCGAAGCACGACTTGGAGGCATAACCGCATTGAAAGCAATATTGCAAGTGAGGTAATCTTTACACAACCCATGTAATACATAAGGGAAAAAGATACATAGTTGGCTTACAATCGCCACTTCACACAAAACATGAGTAAAGCATTACATCATACAGATACAATCAAGGTCCGACTACGGAACCAAAATAAAAGAAGACTACCCCAAATGCTACACAGATCCCCGATCGACCCCAACTGGGCTCCACTACTGATCAACTAAAATGAAACAACACAATGAACAAGATCTTCATCGAGCTCCTCCTTGAGCTCGGGTGCGGCACCTGCAAACTGGTTGTGGAAGTATCTGGTGAGCCACGAGGACTCAGCAATCTCACACCCGCGAGATCAAGACTATTTAAGCTTATGGGTAGGGAAAGGTATGAGGTGGAGCTGCAGCAAGCGACTAGCATATATGGTGGCTAACTTACGCAAATGAGAGCGAGAAGAGAAGGCAAAAGCTCGGTCGAACAACTATGATCAAGAAGTGATCCTGAACCCCTACTTACGTCACACAGAACCCAGAAACCGTGTTCTCCTCTCGATCAACCCCGAAAAGAGACACTCACGGTTACGCACACGGTTGGTGTATTTTAATTAAGATCAACTTCGGGTTTTCTACAACCGGACATTAACAAATTCCCATCTGCCACATAACCGCGGGCACGGCTTTCGAAAGTTCAAACCCTACAGGGGTGTCCCAACTTATCCCATTATAAGCTCTCGCGATCAACGAAGGATATTCCTTCTCCCCGGGAAGACCCGATCAGTCTCGGAATCCCGTCTACAAGACATTTCGACAGTAATAAAACAAATCCAGCCAGACCGCCCGATGCGCCGACAATCCTGATAGGAGCTGCACATATCTCGGTCTCAGGGCAACACCGGATGAGACAGGCTACGAGTAAAACCAGGCCTCGAGTTTCCCCGCGGTGGCCCCGCAGGCGACTCGGTTCGGACCAACACTTAGACAAGCATTGGCCCGGGGGGGCTAAATAAAGATGACCCTCGGGCTGATCAAACCCAAGGGAAAGGGATAGGTGGTAGGCAAATGGTAAAACCAAGGTTGGGCCTTGCTGGAAGAGTCTTATTCAAAGCGAACTGTCAAGGGGGTCCCATAAATCACCCGATCGCGTTAGGGACGCAAAATCCGGAAACATAACACCGATATGACAGAAACTAGGGCGGCAAGAGTGGAACAAAACACCAGGCATAAGGCCGAGCCTTCCACCCTTTACCAAGTATATAGATGCATTAATTAAATAAGAGATATTGTGATATCCCAACAAGTAAACATGTTCCAACAAGGAACAACAAGTCCATGTTCCAACAAGGAACAAGCTTCATCTTCACCTGCAACTAACAACGCTATAAGAGGGGCTGAGCAAAGCGGTAACATAGCCAAACAACGGTTTGCTAGGACAAGGTGGGTTAGAGGCTTGGTTTAACAATATGGGAGGCATGATAAGCAAGTGGTAGGTATCGCAGCATAGGCATAGCAAAAGAGCGAGCAACTAGCAAGCAAAGATAGAAGTGATTTCGAGGGTATGGTCATCTTGCCTGAGATCCCGCAAGGAAGAAGAACGAGTCCATGAAGAAGACAAACGGACGTAGACGAACGGATCCTCACAACTCCGGAACGAAACCGAAGCTAACGCGAGAAGCAACCCGGAAAGAAACAAACAACGTAGTAAACAACCAACACATAAACATGGCATGATGCACAAACAAGCATGATGCATGTCCGGTTTAATGATTCGTGGCATGGCAAATGCAACAAACAACACTACAAATTAAGTGGAGCTCAATATGCAACGAGTTGCATATTGACAAAACACCACAACAAATATTTAGCTCGATCTTGTTTATGTACCCAACAATATTAAATGTTGATTAACATGGCAAGGGGTGAAGCACAACAAAACTACCTATCTAGGCAATTTAAATGAGGCCGGAAACAACAAACAACAATTTCGGAAAATCCTCATATGCATATTTTGAATTTGGTACTGTTCTGCCTAAAAACATATTTTATTGTTGTTAAACAGGAAAATAAAGTGCAACAAGTTAATCTAGACATTTTTCTACCCCATTTACATATATAAATTATTAAATTCCGAGTTACGGTTATTTAGTTATGAAATAAATCATTTTAACATGGCATTTAAGCAAATTAATGCAAACAGCAATTTAAACATTTTAATTGTTGTTATCATGATGCGGATGACATATGCAAGTTTTAAGCAATTTTATGAAAATGTTGACATGAGCATGTTATGAAGCATTTTGTCACCATGGCGGAAGGAAGGGTGCCACGGCAACGAATCCGAAAATGATGCCACGGCAACATATCGATGATCCGACAACTCGTTGAGATACCGGTGCAAAAGAGCAAGTGTGCGGATGTGTGGAGCACGCAAGAGATGGGGAGTGATCCCGGATACCGGGTGTCCCACATAACGGTGGCATGGCAAACGAGGAACGTGCAAAGACAATTCGATCACGGTGCAAAACTCGAGCATCTCATATAACATGCATTCGTTCTCCGAAGGTCGTCTCGGCGGTTATACCTTCGGAGCGTGCAAAGGAGACGGTTCTCGTTCGTAGAGGGAAGTAGAGGAAGTAGTCGTTCTCGGGCGTCGAGGGAAGTAGTGGTTCACGCGACGGTAGTCGAAGTAGTGGTACACGCGGAGGTAGTCGAACTTGACGGTTCCGTTACACGGGTCTTCGGCGATGGTAGATGTTCACGTTCGTTAGACGTTCGAGCCATCGGTAGCGGTACTTGATGAATCCCGGAACGGACTTGGCGTCTTCGTGCGTAGGGGTACTTGGCGTATCCGGAGACGACGGTAGAGGTACTTGACGCGTCGTTGTGGTACTTGGCAAAATTCACAGAGAAGAAGCTTGGCGGTCCTGGTGATTCCAAAAACGCTTCTGCTCGAGGAGGTCTCTGTCTTGGTCTTCGCCGGTCGTGGCTCGAGGCGGGGGAGTCGACCTCCTGCTCGCAGCAGAAGCAGAGGAGGAGGCGGCCGGACTGCAGAGGAAGCAGGCGGGCCACTTGCAACAGCTGCACGCGAGCGAGCGCAGCGCTCGACCTGCTGCTCGATGCAAAAGAAGCAGGGGCGCAGCGCACTGTACAACAACGGTGGCGGGGGACTTGGGCGCGATGCAGATGGAGCGGCGCTGGGACTTGGCGCGGACGGAGGCGCGCGAGGCGACGGCGCGAGAGGAACCGGGCGGAGGCGAGGTCTTGGTGACGGCGGTTGGGCTTGCGGCTGAAGGTCAAGCAGGGCGTCGGGAAGGTCGATGCAGAGGAGGTGGCGCCGCGACGGAGGTCGTCGGCAGAGGGGCCGGGCACGGGGGTCGGCCTGCAGGTGGCCGGAGGCTGGCCGGGGTGGCTGCCGGCGGCGAGGAGGAGGCAGAGGGGAACGGGACGAGGGCGCCGCGCTGGTCCCTCTCTCTCTGACGGCGCATCGAGGGGAGAGGGGATCGAGCAGGGCTCTCCCTGATGCGGTGCATGGTGGCGGCGCGAGGGAAGACGAGAGGGAGAGAGGTCGGGGCTAGGGTTAGTTAACGGTGCGGCTGGGCTGAATGGGCCTGCGCGGGAGGTTGAGCCTAAATGGGCTGGCGTGGGAGGTTGGGGAGGCCCAGGCTGCTGGGCTCCTTCTCTCTCTCTTAAAGAAAAAAAACAAAGATTTAGAAAGAAAAGAAAGAGGGGTTAGAGGAAGAAGTTGGACACGCAGACAATTTTCCCGGGCTCACAAAAATGCGCTTGTTCCAGGAAAATAGAAAATGCCATGATTGAAAGATCTAAATTCAAACTCATTTGAATTTCACTCAAATGGGTTTGAACTAGGACTTGGTTTTTGAAGTGTCCAAAAAAGTTGAGATTTTTGGTGGAGCTCCGGAAAATGACGAAAGGATAAATGGCAAAGTTAGAGGCCAAGAATTGAAATAATAAAAGGCATTGGGATTTTTGTAAGTGTGTTATGGTGATTCCAAAGAATGGATTTTTTTATAATAGCTCCACTAATATCGGGAGGATATATTATAAAGAGAACTCTCCATGTGAATTCCCTCAATTTAAATAGATCAAAAGATCTATGCAATTTATTTAGTTGAGGTTTTAAAAATTAAATGACATGCTGGCATGATGCATGATGACATGATGCAATGCAAAAATAAAAGGGCAGGCACAAATGAAACACATGGCGAAACCCGGAATATATGGAAGTCTTCTCGAGCATCGATCTCGAGGCGTTACAACACTCCACCACTACGAGAGGATCTCGTCCCGAGATCTAGAATGGCACCGGAGGGGAAAACGGAAGAGAAAGAGAAGAGGTAAAGCTAAGTTGCTTCTTCGACAAACGAGTGAAACCATAAACCTTGGGATGTTGAGAAAAATGAAAGAAAGAAAACAACGAAGATGAACAAAGTTGAAAACACTCCGTTAGGAAAGAGGAACATGGGATATGACGAGAATGAAGAGGTTTAGTGATAAGATAGATATTGAAAACACTCCGGTTAAAACTAGATAGAGAAGGAAAAAGATTGACATAATTTGGGCAGCACTCCGATTGAAAAGAGATGCAAGACTTGATAAGATGAAGAAAAAACTTGAAAAGAGAACACCACACTCCGGTTGAATGGATAAGCAAAAGCAAAGAACATGATCCTCACCATTCGAGAAGAAGAGTGAAGGGAACAACATCACAATGCCTCCGGAAGAAGAAATAGAAGATAGATCATTGGAATAAAAGAATGGAGAAGAAAATGACACCTTCTGCCACAAATGATCTTGTAAAGCACCCTTCCAAGAAGGTTAGAACGGAGTTGTTGGAAAAATCAACAACGATAAGATATGATTCCCGTGGACTTATGGAAAACATCTCAAAATTATGAGGTGACGACCGACCACCAAAGGAAGCAATTGCTTGCTTGAGATCAACGAAGAGAAGAACATTTCTTTCACCGAGAGGAGAGGAGAAAACTTGGATCATTGATAAGCACCACAAATAGCAACAATCCTTAGGGAAGGCTTTAGGTGAAATCTAAACCAAGATACCTCCAAGGAAGAAATTGATGGATTTAATATACCTCATTCTTGACAACATGTGAATCATGAAGCATGAAGGGAAATTGTCAAGAATGACATAACACCACCTCAAAAGATAAGGTCGAAAGAATTGCACTTCGGAATGCAAAATGAAGAAATGCTTGAACTCCTCCAAACAAAACATGTGTTGAGCACCATGTTTATTTTGAAGTATGGCTTGACGGATCTTAACTCCGAGAGAAATCTTGATGAACAATTGAAGAATGAAAAGAATCCTTGACAAACCACCATGTCGAGCCTCCATGAAGAACTCCGGTAAATAAAAAGATGATAAAAAGAAAGAGAAGTTGAAAACACAAAGTGAAGCCTTGAAAAGATATAACCGAGAAAACTTGGAACTCCGGAAGGAAAGATGAACAAATGAAATCAAGAATTTGAAGAACCTCCGGAATAGGGAATTAATCACTTGAATGAAACAAGAACAAGAATTACATTATGCTTATCCTTCACCAATTTAAATTGATGACAAGCAACGGATTTGGCATACTACTTATTCTCGTAGACAAGATTAAGAGAGATATAGCGTAAACTTAGGAAGGTCTTCAACGAACCACCGGTAGGATTGAAACAACGAATAGATTGATATGATAACAAGGAAAGAGAACTCTTGAACGAACCACCGTAAGAATTGAAAATGAATGAAGAAACTTGAGAGAATTTAGATACAAGTGAACGCAGAGATCAAGAGCTGACTAGATGATACTTGAACGATTCGCCGGTAAGATTTGGAGAATGGGAGCTGAAAACTGGAATGAATAGTTATGACATGATGGGCTCTGGAGAATCAAACTGAAAAGACTCCTGAAATGCTCCGGGTGGTTGAAAAGAATTATCACAATCAAAACAATTATGAGAGGATGGCATCAAGCTAGAACCATGAATCTTGAAGAGAATGGGGCAAGATTTAAGAGAAACTCTTCTTCGGTCTTCAAATGTTGAAAATGACGATGAGAAACACCACCATGAATTGTTGAGGCACTCCGGAATGAGAATTGAAAAGGTTGAACCAATGAAGAAAAGAATTTGAAAGATCTTGGAGAAAGACATTTGCCTGATGAGAATTCATTCTTACGTCAAACTTTGAAATGAATTTGGGAATAGCTCCAAGAAAATTAGAAGAGTCAGGTAAGATCCTGGGAAAAGACCTGTGGGTTAGGGCCCACTCAAAAGAACCACCGTTGAAGTGATTTAAAAGAGAGATAGCACCGGTTGAATTAAATGACTTGAATGAGATAGCATCCTCAAAAGAAATTGAGTGAATTGAGAATGGAAACTTGAATCTTCTGAGATACCTTCAGCACTCCAGTTGACATGAACAGCAAGAGGTGAATGATTAATTGGTGCACCGGAATCGGAAAGCATTGTGAAAAGAGGAAAAGGGATAAGATCAACACCGAAATCTTGAATTAAATCCACCAGAGAAGAAAAAAGAATGAAGAATGATAAACTTGAAGCTTTGTTAGTATCTTCATGGGAAAACACCGGATAAGAACATTGGCGGAAAAGTTTGGCGAGACTTCACAAGAATAAAATGGATACTTGATTAAGAAATCTGTGTCCTTGAAGAAATAAGGGTGGGAGGGTGGGAAAAACAAAGACAATTTGGGACGGATGAAACAAGCAACGTTGGGAAAAAACTGAGAGGTGAACTTATGAATGTTGAAATGATCAGATCCACTTGAAGAGAAGCACACCGGTTGACAGGAATTGAAAAGACAACCTTGATGAACAAGATGGATTAACATTCACATAGAAATATGAGAACACGCTTAGAAAAGGTATGGAATCAACACTTGACATTGAAGCAACTCGAATACCACAAAACAAAACAAAAATAAAGGATTGGCTTGCAGAATAAGCCGGAAACAAACATATGATAGATCCCATATCGTATCATGTGTCTGTTAGAAAGATATCCTACGAGATACTTGAATTCCCACTTATAAACTCCCGAAACTTTCTGGTTATGCAATCAGGTGTTGGGGATACATGGGACACAAAATATATCACACAAACTAACAATACCTAGATCCAGCTGTATCCATCCTTCAACACATAACCAAGAAACCTTCGGAAATCATCTACCTCAACCTTCGAAAAGCATCCGTTATACGAGTTATGGCAATACTCCCGCACTCGCCTCAGTACTGGGCTATCAGGGTTATCTCACCAACAACTGTACAAAAGAGATTTTTGATGTCGGCGTAATAAACTCAGGTATTCCAGATTCGCAACGATAAAATTATGACGACAACACCTCGGAGCTCAACTCCCCGGGACACCTCCACTAAACCCCTGCTGACAGGAGGCACCAAGACAATGTTGTCATCACAAAACCATCGAAACGATTCTAAGATACCCGCGTGATCCTAAAAAAAATTTAGTGAAATTTGAGAAGAGAAGAGTCAAAACTCTACGCCGGGATGCCTTACCAGAGCGATGAGGAGACTGAGAAGTAAAAAGAATTCCTAAACTCTCCGATATATATAACCCTAAGACTCAAAACATTTTTCTAGACACAACTCGGCCGCTAAAAACGATCAATCAGTGGGGGCTCCTAAGGTCGGGGAAGGCTCTGATTACTAAATTTTCACGCCCTCGATGCGGCTATATCTCCCACGTGCCGAAGCACGACTTGGAGGCATAACCGCATTGAAAGCAATATCGCAAGTGAGGTAATCTTTACACAACCCATGTAATACATAAGGGAAAAAGATACATAGTTGGCTTACAATCGCCACTTCACACAAAACATGAGTAAAGCATTACATCATACAGATACAATCAAGGTCCGACTACGGAACCAAAATAAAAGAAGACTACCCCAAATGCTACACAGATCCCCGATCGACCCCAACTGGGCTCCACTACTGATCAACTGAAATGAAACAACACAATGAACAAGATCTTCATCGAGCTCCTCCTTGAGCTCGGGTGCGTCACCTGCACGGTTCCATCGGCACCAGCAAACTGGTTGTGGAAGTATCTGGTGAGCCACGAGGACTCAGCAATCTCACACCCGCGAGATCAAGACTATTTAAGCTTATGGGTAGGGAAAGGTATGAGGTGGAGCTGCAGCAAGCGACTAGCATATATGGTGGCTAACTTACGCAAATGAGAGCGAGAAGAGAAGGCAAAAGCTCGGTCGAACAACTATGATCAAGAAGTGATCCTGAACCCCTACTTACGTCAGACATAACCCAGAAACCGTGTTCTCCTCTCGATCAACCCCGAAAAGAGACACTCACGGTTACGCACACGGTTGGTGTATTTTAATTAAGATCAACTTCGGGTTTTCTACAACCGGACATTAACAAATTCCCATCTGCCACATAACCGCGGGCACGGCTTTCGAAAGTTCAAAACCTGCAGGGGTGTCCCAACTTAGCCCATTATAAGCTCTCGCGATCAACGAAGGATATTCCTTCTCCCCGGGAAGACCCGATCAGTCTCGGAATCCCGGCTACAAGACATTTCGACAGTAATAGAACAAATCCAGCCAGACCGCCCGATGCGCCGACAATCCTGATAGGAGCTGCACATATCTCGGTCTCAGGGCAACACCGGATGAGACAGGCTACGAGTAAAACCAGGCCTCGAGTTTCCCCGCGGTGGCCCCGCAGGCGGCTCGGTTCGGACCAACACTTAGACAAGCATTGGCCCGGGGGGGGGCTAAATAAAGATGACCCTCGGGCTGATCAAACCCAAGGGAAAGGGATAGGTGGTAGGCAAATGGTAAAACCAAGGTTGGGCCTTGCTGGAAGAGTCTTATTCAAAGCGAACTGTCAAGGGGGTCCCATAAATCACCCGATCGCGTTAGGGACGCAAAATCCGGGAACATAACACCGATATGACAGAAACTAGGGCGGCAAGAGTGGAACAAAACACCAGGCATAAGGCCGAGCCTTCCACCCTTTACCAAGTATATAGATGCATTAATTAAATAAGAGATATTGTGATATCCCAACAAGTAAACATGTTCCAACAAGGAACAACAAGTCCATGTTCCAACAAGGAACAAGCTTCATCTTCACCTGCAACTAACAACGCTATAAGAGGGGCTGAGCAAAGCGGTAACATAGCCAAAGAACGGTTTTCTAGGACAAGGTGGGTTAGAGGCTTGGTTTAACAATATGGGAGGCATGATAAGCAAGTGGTAGGTATCGCAGCATAGGCATAGCAAAAGAGCGAGCAACTAGCAAGCAAAGATAGAAGTGATTTTGAGGGTATGGTCATCTTGCCTGAGATCCCGCAAGGAAGAAGAACGAGTCCATGAAGAAGACAAACGGACGTAGACGAACGGATCCTCACAACTCCGGAACGAAGCCGAAGCTAACGCGAGAAGCAACCCGGAAAGAAACAAACAACGTAGTAAATAACCAACACATAAACATGGCATGATGCACAAACAATCATGATGCATGTCCTGTTTAATGATTCGTGGCATGGCAAATGCAACAAACAACACTACAAATTAAGTGGAGCTCAATATGCAACGAGTTGCATATTGACAAAACACCACAAAAAATATTTAGCTCGATCTTGTTTATGTACCCAACAATATTAAATGTTGATTAACATGGCAAGGGGTGAAGCACAACAAAACTACCTATCTAGGCAATTTAAATGAGGCCGGAAACAACGAACAACAATTCCGGAAAATCCTCATATGCATATTTTGAATTTGGTACTGTTCTGCCTAAAAACATATTTTATTGTTGTTAAACAGGAAAATAAAGTGCAACAAGTTAATCTAGACATTTTTCTACCCCATTTACATATATAAATTATTAAATTCTGAGTTACGGTTATTTAGTTATGAAATAAATCATTTTAACATGGCATTTAAGCAAATTAATGCAAACAGCAATTTAAACATTTTAATTGTTGTTATCATGATGCGGATGACATATGCAAGTTTTAAGCAATTTTATGAAAATGTTGACATGAGCATGTTATGAAGCATTTTGTCACCATGGCGGAAGGAAGGGTGCCACGGCAACGAATCCGAAAATGATGCCACGGCAACATATCGATGATCCGACAACTCGTTGAGATACCGGTGCAAAAGAGCAAGTGTGCGGATGTGTGGAGCACGCAAGAGATGGGGAGTGATCCCGGATACCGGGTGTCCCACATAACGGTGGCATGGCAAACGAGGAACGTGCAAAGACAATTCGATCATGGTGCAAAACTCGAGCATCTCATACAACATGCATTCGTTCTCCGAAGGTCGTCTCGGCGGTTATACCTTCGGAGCGTGCAAAGGAGACGGTTCTCGTTCGTAGAGGGAAGTAGACGAAGTAGTCGTTCTCGGGCGTCAAGGGAAGTAGTGGTTCACGCGACGGTAGTCGAAGTAGTGGTACACGCGGAGGTAGTCGAACTTGACGGTTCCGTTACACGGGTCTTCGGCGATGGTAGATGTTCACGTTCGTTAGACGTTCGAGCCATCGGTAGCGGTACTTGATGAATCCCGGAACGGACTTGGCGTCTTCGTGCGTAGGGGTACTTGGCGTATCCGGAGACGACGGTAGAGGTACTTGACGCGTCGTTGTGGTACTTGGCAAAATTCACAGAGAAGAAGCTTGGCGGTCCTGGTGATTCCAAAAACGCTTCTGCTCGAGGAGGTCTCTGTCTTGGTCTTCGCCGGTCGTGGCTCGAGGCGGGGGAGTCGACCTCCTGCTCGCAGCAGAAGCAGAGGAGGAGGCGGCCGGACTGCAGAGGAAGCAGGCGGGCCACTTGCAACAGCTGCACGCGAGCGAGCGCAGCGCTCGACCTGCTGCTCGATGCAAAAGAAGCAGGGGCGCAGCGCACTGTACAACAACGGTGGCGGGGGACTTGGGCGCGATGCAGATGGAGCGGCGCTGGGACTTGGCGCGGACGGAGGCGCGCGAGGCGACGGCGCGAGAGGAACCGGGCGGAGGCGAGGTCTTGGTGACGGCGGTTGGGCTTGCGGCTGAAGGTCAAGCAGGGCGTCGGGAAGGTCGATGCAGAGGAGGTGGCGCCGCGACGGAGGTCGTCGGCAGAGGGGCCGGGCACGGGGGTCGGCCTGCAGGTGGCCGGAGGCTGGCCGGGGTGGCTGCCGGCGGCGAGGAGGAGGCAGAGGGGAACGGGACGAGGGCGCCGCGCTGGTCCCTCTCTCTCTGACGGCGCATCGAGGGGAGAGGGGATCGAGCAGGGCTCTCCCTGATGCGGTGCATGGTGGCGGCGCGAGGGAAGACGAGAGGGAGAGAGGTCGGGGCTAGGGTTAGTTAACGGTGCGGCTGGGCTGAATGGGCCTGCGCGGGAGGTTGAGCCTAAATGGGCTGGCGTGGGAGGTTGGGGAGGCCCAGGCTGCTGGGCTCCTTCTCTCTCTCTTAAAGAAAAAAAACAAAGATTTAGAAAGAAAAGAAAGAGGGGTTAGAGGAAGAAGTTGGACACGCAGACAATTTTCCCGGGCTCACAAAAATGCGCTTGTTCCAGGAAAATAGAAAATGCCATGATTGAAAGATCTAAATTCAAACTCATTTGAATTTCACTCAAATGGGTTTGAACTAGGACTTGGTTTTTGAAGTGTCCAAAAAAGTTGAGATTTTTGGTGGAGCTCCGGAAAATGACGAAAGGATAAATGGCAAAGTTAGAGGCCAAGAATTGAAATAATAAAAGGCATTGGGATTTTTGTAAGTGTGTTATGGTGATTCCAAAGAATGGATTTTTTTATAATAGCTCCACTAATATCGGGAGGATATATTATAAAGAGAACTCTCCATGTGAATTCCCTCAATTTAAATAGATCAAAAGATCTATGCAATTTATTTAGTTGAGGTTTTAAAAATTAAATGACATGCTGGCATGATGCATGATGACATGATGCAATGCAAAAATAAAAGGGCAGGCACAAATGAAACACATGGCGAAACCCGGAATATATGGAAGTCTTCTCGAGCATCGATCTCGAGGCGTTACAACACTCCACCACTACGAGAGGATCTCGTCCCGAGATCTAGAATGGCACCGGAGGGGAAAACGGAAGAGAAAGAGAAGAGGTAAAGCTAAGTTGCTTCTTCGACAAACGAGTGAAACCATAAACCTTGGGATGTTGAGAAAAATGAAAGAAAGAAAACAACGAAGATGAACAAAGTTGAAAACACTCCGTTAGGAAAGAGGAACATGGGATATGACGAGAATGAAGAGGTTTAGTGATAAGATAGATATTGAAAACACTCCGGTTAAAACTAGATAGAGAAGGAAAAAGATTGACATAATTTGGGCAGCACTCCGATTGAAAAGAGATGCAAGACTTGATAAGATGAAGAAAAAACTTGAAAAGAGAACACCACACTCCGGTTGAATGGATAAGCAAAAGCAAAGAACATGATCCTCACCATTCGAGAAGAAGAGTGAAGGGAACAACATCACAATGCCTCCGGAAGAAGAAATAGAAGATAGATCATTGGAATAAAAGAATGGAGAAGAAAATGACACCTTCTGCCACAAATGATCTTGTAAAGCACCCTTCCAAGAAGGTTAGAACGGAGTTGTTGGAAAAATCAACAACGATAAGATATGATTCCCGTGGACTTATGGAAAACATCTCAAAATTATGAGGTGACGACCGACCACCAAAGGAAGCAATTGCTTGCTTGAGATCAACGAAGAGAAGAACATTTCTTTCACCGAGAGGAGAGGAGAAAACTTGGATCATTGATAAGCACCACAAATAGCAACAATCCTTAGGGAAGGCTTTAGGTGAAATCTAAACCAAGATACCTCCAAGGAAGAAATTGATGGATTTAATATACCTCATTCTTGACAACATGTGAATCATGAAGCATGAAGGGAAATTGTCAAGAATGACATAACACCACCTCAAAAGATAAGGTCGAAAGAATTGCACTTCGGAATGCAAAATGAAGAAATGCTTGAACTCCTCCAAACAAAACATGTGTTGAGCACCATGTTTATTTTGAAGTATGGCTTGACGGATCTTAACTCCGAGAGAAATCTTGATGAACAATTGAAGAATGAAAAGAATCCTTGACAAACCACCATGTCGAGCCTCCATGAAGAACTCCGGTAAATAAAAAGATGATAAAAAGAAAGAGAAGTTGAAAACACAAAGTGAAGCCTTGAAAAGATATAACCGAGAAAACTTGGAACTCCGGAAGGAAAGATGAACAAATGAAATCAAGAATTTGAAGAACCTCCGGAATAGGGAATTAATCACTTGAATGAAACAAGAACAAGAATTACATTATGCTTATCCTTCACCAATTTAAATTGATGACAAGCAACGGATTTGGCATACTACTTATTCTCGTAGACAAGATTAAGAGAGATATAGCGTAAACTTAGGAAGGTCTTCAACGAACCACCGGTAGGATTGAAACAACGAATAGATTGATATGATAACAAGGAAAGAGAACTCTTGAACGAACCACCGTAAGAATTGAAAATGAATGAAGAAACTTGAGAGAATTTAGATACAAGTGAACGCAGAGATCAAGAGCTGACTAGATGATACTTGAACGATTCGCCGGTAAGATTTGGAGAATGGGAGCTGAAAACTGGAATGAATAGTTATGACATGATGGGCTCTGGAGAATCAAACTGAAAAGACTCCTGAAATGCTCCGGGTGGTTGAAAAGAATTATCACAATCAAAACAATTATGAGAGGATGGCATCAAGCTAGAACCATGAATCTTGAAGAGAATGGGGCAAGATTTAAGAGAAACTCTTCTTCGGTCTTCAAATGTTGAAAATGACGATGAGAAACACCACCATGAATTGTTGAGGCACTCCGGAATGAGAATTGAAAAGGTTGAACCAATGAAGAAAAGAATTTGAAAGATCTTGGAGAAAGACATTTGCCTGATGAGAATTCATTCTTACGTCAAACTTTGAAATGAATTTGGGAATAGCTCCAAGAAAATTAGAAGAGTCAGGTAAGATCCTGGGAAAAGACCTGTGGGTTAGGGCCCACTCAAAAGAACCACCGTTGAAGTGATTTAAAAGAGAGATAGCACCGGTTGAATTAAATGACTTGAATGAGATAGCATCCTCAAAAGAAATTGAGTGAATTGAGAATGGAAACTTGAATCTTCTGAGATACCTTCAGCACTCCAGTTGACATGAACAGCAAGAGGTGAATGATTAATTGGTGCACCGGAATCGGAAAGCATTGTGAAAAGAGGAAAAGGGATAAGA
The DNA here is from genome assembly GCA_032464435.1 of Aegilops umbellulata. Taxonomy (NCBI): domain Eukaryota; kingdom Viridiplantae; phylum Streptophyta; class Magnoliopsida; order Poales; family Poaceae; genus Aegilops; species Aegilops umbellulata. The sequence continues at coordinate 441,900,817 of CP136055.1, read as the reverse complement.
TCAACACCGAAATCTTGAATTAAATCCACCAGAGAAGAAAAAAGAATGAAGAATGATAAACTTGAAGCTTTGTTAGTATCTTCATGGGAAAACACCGGATAAGAACATTGGCGGAAAAGTTTGGCGAGACTTCACAAGAATAAAATGGATACTTGATTAAGAAATCTGTGTCCTTGAAGAAATAAGGGTGGGAGGGTGGGAAAAACAAAGACAATTTGGGACGGATGAAACAAGCAACGTTGGGAAAAAACTGAGAGGTGAACTTATGAATGTTGAAATGATCAGATCCACTTGAAGAGAAGCACACCGGTTGACAGGAATTGAAAAGACAACCTTGATGAACAAGATGGATTAACATTCACATAGAAATATGAGAACACGCTTAGAAAAGGTATGGAATCAACACTTGACATTGAAGCAACTCGAATACCACAAAACAAAACAAAAATAAAGGATTGGCTTGCAGAATAAGCCGGAAACAAACATATGATAGATCCCATATCGTATCATGTGTCTGTTAGAAAGATATCCTACGAGATACTTGAATTCCCACTTATAAACTCCCGAAACTTTCTGGTTATGCAATCAGGTGTTGGGGATACATGGGACACAAAATATATCACACAAACTAACAATACCTAGATCCAGCTGTATCCATCCTTCAACACATAACCAAGAAACCTTCGGAAATCATCTACCTCAACCTTCGAAAAGCATCCGTTATACGAGTTATGGCAATACTCCCGCACTCGCCTCAGTACTGGGCTATCAGGGTTATCTCACCAACAACTGTACAAAAGAGATTTTTGATGTCGGCGTAATAAACTCAGGTATTCCAGATTCGCAACGATAAAATTATGACGACAACACCTCGGAGCTCAACTCCTCGGGACACCTCCACTAAACCCCTGCTGACAGGAGGCACCAAGACAATGTTGTCATCACAAAACCATCGAAACGATTCTAAGATACCCGCGTGATCCTAAAAAAAATTTAGTGAAATTTGAGAAGAGAAGAGTCAAAACTCTACGCCGGGATGCCTTACCAGAGCGATGAGGAGACTGAGAAGTAAAAAGAATTCCTAAACTCTCCGATATATATAACCCTAAGACTCAAAACATTTTTCTAGACACAACTCGGCCGCTAAAAACGATCAATCAGTGGGGGCTCCTAAGGTCGGGGAAGGCTCTGATTACCAAATTTTCACGCCCTCGATGCGGCTATATCTCCCACGTGCCGAAGCACGACTTGGAGGCATAACCGCATTGAAAGCAATATCGCAAGTGAGGTAATCTTTACACAACCCATGTAATACATAAGGGAAAAAGATACATAGTTGGCTTACAATCGCCACTTCACACAAAACATGAGTAAAGCATTACATCATACAGATACAATCAAGGTCCGACTACGGAACCAAAATAAAAGAAGACTACCCCAAATGCTACACAGATCCCCGATCGACCCCAACTGGGCTCCACTACTGATCAACTGAAATGAAACAACACAATGAACAAGATCTTCATCGAGCTCCTCCTTGAGCTCGGGTGCGTCACCTGCACGGTTCCATCGGCACCAGCAAACTGGTTGTGGAAGTATCTGGTGAGCCACGAGGACTCAGCAATCTCACACCCGCGAGATCAAGACTATTTAAGCTTATGGGTAGGGAAAGGTATGAGGTGGAGCTGCAGCAAGCGACTAGCATATATGGTGGCTAACTTACGCAAATGAGAGCGAGAAGAGAAGGCAAAAGCTCGGTTGAACAACTATGATCAAGAAGTGATCCTGAACCCCTACTTACGTCAGACATAACCCAGAAACCGTGTTCTCCTCTCGATCAACCCCGAAAAGAGACACTCACGGTTACGCACACGGTTGGTGTATTTTAATTAAGATCAACTTCGGGTTTTCTACAACCGGACATTAACAAATTCCCATCTGCCACATAACCGCGGGCACGGCTTTCGAAAGTTCAAAACCTGCAGGGGTGTCCCAACTTAGCCCATTATAAGCTCTCGCGATCAACGAAGGATATTCCTTCTCCCCGGGAAGACCCGATCAGTCTCGGAATCCCGGCTACAAGACATTTCGACAGTAATAGAACAAATCCAGCCAGACCGCCCGATGCGCCGACAATCCTGATAGGAGCTGCACATATCTCGGTCTCAGGGCAACACCGGATGAGACAGGCTACGAGTAAAACCAGGCCTCGAGTTTCCCCGCGGTGGCCCCGCAGGCGGCTCGGTTCGGACCAACACTTAGACAAGCATTGGCCCGGGGGGGGGCTAAATAAAGATGACCCTAGGGCTGATCAAACCCAAGGGAAAGGGATAGGTGGTAGGCAAATGGTAAAACCAAGGTTGGGCCTTGCTGGAAGAGTCTTATTCAAAGCGAACTGTCAAGGGTGGAAGCAGGCGGGCCACTTGCAACAGCTGCACGCGAGCGAGCGCAGCGCTCGACCTGCTGCTCGATGCAGAAGAAGCAGGGGCGCAGCGCACTGTACAACAACGGTGGCGGGGGACTTGGGCGCGATGCAGATGGAGCGGCGCTGGGACTTGGCGCGGACGGAGGTGCGCGAGGCGATGGCGCGAGAGGAACCGGGCGGAGGCAAGGTCTTGGTGACGGCGGCTGGCTTGCGGCTGAAGGTCAAGCAGGGCGTCGGGGAGGTCGATGCAGAGGAGGTGGCGCCGCGACGGAGGTCGTCGGCAGAGGGGCCGGGCGCGGGGGTCGGCCTGCAGGTGGCCGGAGGCTGGCTGGGGTGGCTGCCGGCGGCGAGGAGGAGGCAGAGGGGAACGGGACGAGGGCGCCGTGCTGGTCCCTCTCTCTCTGACGGCGCATCGAGGGAAGAGGGGATCGAGCAGGGCTCTCCCTGATGCGATGCGTGGTGGCGGCGCGAGGGAAGACGAGAGGGAGAGAGGTCGGGGCTAGGGTTAGTTAACGGTGCGGCTGGGCTGAATGGGCCTGCGCGGGAGGTTGAGCCTAAATGGGCTGGCGTGGGAGGTTGGGGAGGCCCAGGCTGCTGGGCTCCTTCTCTCTCTCTCTTAAAGAAAAAAAACAGAGATTTAGAAAGAAAAGAAAGAGGAGTTAGAGGAAGAAGTTGGACACGCAGACAATTTTCCCGGGCTCACAAAAATGCGCTTGTTCCAGGAAAATAGAAAATGCCATGATTGAAAGATCTAAATTCAAACTCATTTGAATTTCACTCAAATGGGTTTGAACTAGGACTTGGTTTTTGAAGTGTTCAAAAAAGTTGAGATTTTTGGTGGAGCTCCGGAAAATGACGCAAGGATAAATGGCAAAGTTAGAGGCCAAGAATTGAAATAATAAAAGGCATTGGGACTTTTGCAAGTGTGTTATGGTGATTCCAAAGAATGGATTATTTTATAATAGCTCCACTAATATCGAGAGGATATATTATAAAGAGAACTCACCATGTGAATTCCCTCAATTTAAATAGATCAAAAGATCTATGCAATTTATTTAGTTGAGGTTTTAAAAATTAAATGACATGCTGGCATGATGCATGATGACATGATGCAATGCAAAAATAAAAGGGCAGGCACAAATGAAACACACGGCGAAACCCGGAATATATGGAAGTCTTCTCGAGCATCGATCTCGGGGCGTTACACATAATCACTCCACGGCTTCTGGGTTGTCGTCAATCGAGAACACCAATTTGTGAATCGAATCAATACTATCAGTACTCCCAGTACTTTGTTGTTGAGAAGTTTAACACTCCATCACGTCATTCCTAGCCTGATCGGCTACATCATTATTGTGCTAATTTTAACTCTGCTACATGGTACTTAATCCTGGAGCACAACCTTCGATGATGAGCTAAGCTTATGTCGATTTCCTCGTCTTATCATTCCACCTCGAACAATAAGCTTGATTCCGAGTTGGTGTCGTATTCGTGGTTCAAATAATCTTTTGCTGCATAAGTCCTTTTACTTGATGTAGTTGATGTTCGATTACTTCTTCGTGGAGGCTCTCGACAAAATTTGTCGTGATCATCATCAACATTTTGACTCCTTCCAGGATTCCAATCGAATTCATGATGATAAGTACCACCCTCGTCCCTTGGTAAATTGAGTTACCATCGACAACATCCTTACCTTCCTTCCATCACAAACTTAGTTATGGATGCAACTTGCAATCCATCTTGTATTATCTTCTACCTTGAAGTATTACTGTCTTTTATGTCGAGGATGTTGTGAGAATTTCACCACCTCTTAAGAATTCTTGATAAAGCGATGCTTCTCGCCATCACCATTCTTCTTGGTCTGCTTGTTGCTTCCAACCGGAATACCAATAGGTGAATGGTGCTGTTTGGATTCTGCCCTTCTAGCAACCCTATTGCTATGAAGTTAATGGTCGAACGTTCATTCTTAGATCATTGATTATTGAATCACCATTCTGACATTGGTCGTGCAACCCAACCCATATTTCGGGCGCACCTTTCAACCAATGTTTAATTGTGTATGTTTTCCTCGAGCATACTTCATTATATCATTTGATCTGGCAAATGTTATCTCTTTATCCACATAATTGTGGAGATCCATCTTTTTGGATATCTCATTGAATTATCACTGAGTCCATCAGCGACCCCCTCATCCTCTCCTTGGCTTAATGATGAACCCTTGTTCGGAACTCGCTTCCATAGTTCATTTCCTGAAAATCTTACAATGTCATCTCGTCAATTGTGTTGCACCTTTTCTTCTCAGGCATCCCGAGTCTGAGGTATCCTGACACCAATCAGATCCGAATCTTGGTCAGATATGGTGGTTGTAACTTTTTCCAAGAGTCATAACATTGGTCTCTATATAACCAAGTAAGGCGATGTCATTTCTAGCACCCCTGGCCAGAGGACCTATACTGTTATAGTATCCTTTTTAGCAAGCTTAGCGATTCTTCCATGAGGAAATCGTAAGACTTATTTCATAAGTTGTTCCTGATGAATCCTTTGTGTATGCAAACTCCAATCTTTGCTTGAAGACCATGTCATTGCTACCTCGAAGCATGTATGTGGTACTCCTATCATCAATAAGAACATTTGAAGGACAATGCTAAATTTTCCTTATCAATTATCCAAACACCTTTGTATGGGTAATGTCATGAAATTTCTCTCCCTTACCTAAAGGGTTATCTACATTATATCCTACCACGGATATCATGCTCTGCTTGTCCTTGGGAAGGATATATCCTTGAAATATGTGTTTAAACACATTTTCCTTCCCATTGTTCTGTGTAAATCTGATGATCACCTTTTCCTTTCCATTGTTTTGTTTAACCTTATTGGTGATCTATATGATCTAAGCAGTAATATTCTCCTGCTTATGTAAACACCATGGTGTACAACTCGGTCAGTGATACCTTGTTGCTATTGTTGATGATATTCCGGTAACCACCGATCGACGAGAACTTTGCCTATTGGTCCGCCTCGTTTCGATGAGCAGGAAAATGGTTCTCTTCATCCCTCGCCCTTGGTACCCATGTTGTTGCCGACATAAATGACAGGCTATCCTCTGACATGCCTTGCTTACATGATCACGCAAGACGTCTCCGGCCTTCTTGCCGTTAACTCACATGGTGGGCCCATAACCCACAGTTCCACAGGATCGAAACCTGACTCTTATGTACACCCCCTGATCCCAAGGTTTTTCCTTGCGCGTGGCCTCGTATGTAAATTCACGAGCCACTTCTGAGAGATCATCAATTCTGGTATCAAACATTTTACTTCTTCCTGTTGCTTTGAACCCCTTTCATGCCCTATCTTAGGCATCGAACTATAGCCTGCCCGCTCGAAACTTCCATTTTGCACCTTCTTACTTTGCTCTCGATGATTTATTAAGTTTCAATTCGAGAGTTACTTTCCGCCACCTTTCCTCCTATTATCTACCAAATAAGCAACATTGTAGCGGTCCGTTTTTCCGAAGTTACCCCTTGTCGTACGTACGATGGAGTTCCCGAAGAAAGGATGCCGACTTCATCATGATGACCTGAAGCAAAGAAATGAAGACATCAATGTAATGGATCGACCTCTTTGAGAATAGCAACTAGCAACGAGAACACTCGCTAGAATTTCTTAACCAGAATCCCCCCTTACGCCTCTTAAATCTCGGGACGAGATTTCTTGTAGTAGAGGAGAATTGTGACGCCCGGTTAATTAGGCTACAGTAAACCTCTGCTAATGATGCCACATCACCTCGGTTACTGTTGATAAACCCGCGTTAGCTCAAAACAATTCAAATTCAAATTTAAAAATATAGGCAAACAACAAAAATTTTCAAATATTAAAACTAAATTGTTCGGGTTGTGTCAAATAATGCATAGGTAATTATGATGGAGAAACCACATTTTTATAAAAGGTTTAAATGCACTTAAGTAATTAAAATAGTAGGTAAAACAATTAAATAAATGCATTTTGGATTTTACAAAATACTAAACTATTTTGTTCAGGGATAAAACCTTTTGTGGCAGTAGTTATAATTGTAACTCTTTTATTTTTGGTATGGGTTTCACTTTTTGTAAAACTATAAACTATTACATAAGTAAAAGAAAATAAAGAAAAAGGGAAAAGAACAAAAATGGAAAACAAAACAAATAAAGAAAAGGGGCAAAGCCCCTCCCCTCTCCCTGGGCCGAATGGGCCATCTGGCCATCTAGGCCACCAGGAGGCCCACCCCATCCCACCATAACCTCCAAAAACCCTAACCCCCTCCCCACTCGTTCCCACTCCCCCCTTTTGCGCCCCCACCCTGATCTAGAACGGGATCGGAGGCGCCCGACCCCGCGCCCCACCGCTGGGCTCCGTCACCGGTCACCACCCCGTCGCGCCTCCGTCCAACCCCGGGATGCCACCTCGCCGGAGCCGCCCCGCCACCATCGCTGGCGCCCACCTCCTCAACCCTCCGCCCCGTGTGGATCCGGTCGGGGCAGCCGGCGCCCCCGACGCCCCGCTCCTTGCCGCTCGCCTACGCCGGACTGCCTCCTCCCCAACGTTGTCGTCGTCACCGTCGTCCTCCCCACGCCCCACTGCCACTCCCCTACGGCCACCATGAGCACGCACCCCTTCTCTCTCCCCTGTCTCCCACACGCTCGCGTGCACGCCCTCATCCCGCTTCGCCCGCCATCGGCCGCGCTCGTGGTCGCCATCCCCTGCTCGCATACCCCGCCGCACATGCCCACACGCTCTGCTCCCCACCTAGCTGTTCGTCGCACGCCCGCAGCCACGATCCGGCGCCCACCTCCGGTCTTCCCCCCGCGCCTACCCGCTTCCCCTGAGCGCGCTCGCCATGCTCAGGCCTCGCCCGCGCGAGCGTGGCCGCTGCTCGAACGCGCCCAGCGCCGCTGCCTGTCGGGCTCTCTGCCCGGCACTGCTCTGGCCGCCGCACCTGCTGCTGTGCCCTGTGGCCGCCTGCCTCCGCCCCCGCTGCCGGGTCGGCCTGCAGTGGCCTTCCCCCCGCCTCCTGCCATTGCTCCCCTTCCCCGACGGCTGCGACCGCTCGCTGCGGTGGCTGCTACCTCTTGAGCACTGCGTTGGATTTCCTTGAAGAGGAAAGGATGATGCAGCAAAGTAGCGTAAGTATTTCCCTCAGTTTTTTAGAACCAAGTTATCAATCCAGTAGGAGGCTACGCGCGAGTCCATCGTACCTACACAAAACAAATAACTCCTTGCAACCAACACGATAAGGGGTTGTCAATCCCTTCACGGTCACTTACGAGAGTGAGATCTGATAGAGATGATAGATAATATTTTTGGTATTTTTGTGATAAAGATGCAAAGTAAAATAAAAGCAAAGTAAAAAAGCAAAGGCAATAATAAAGTGATGGAAGATTAATATGATAAAGATAGACCCGGGGGCCATAGATTTCACTAGTGGCTTCTCTCAAGAGCATAAGTATTTTACGGTGGGTGAACGAATTTCTGTTGAGCAATTGACAGAATTGAGCATAGTTATGAGAGTATCTAGGTATGATCATGTATATAGGCATCACATCCGAGACAAGTAGACCGACTCCTGCCTGCATCTACTACTATTAATCCACTCATCGACCGTTATCCAGCATGCATCTAGAGTATTAAGTTCAAGAAAACAGAGTAACGCCTTAAGCAAGATGACATGATGTAGAGGGATAAATTCATGCAATATGATAAAAACCCCATCTTGTTATCCTCGATGGCAACAATACAATACGTGCCTTGCTTCCCCTACTGTCACTGGGAAAGGACACCACAAGATTGAACCCAAAGCTAAGCACTTCTCCCATTGCAAGAAAAACCAATCTAGTAGGCCAAACCAAACTGATAATTCGAAGAGACTTGCAAAGATAACCAATCATACATAAAAGAGTTCAGAGAAGATTCAAATATTGTTCATAGATAATCTTGATCATAAACCCACAATTCATCGGTCTCAACAAACACACCGCAAAAAGAGGATTACATCGAATAGATCTCCACGAGAGAGGGGGAGAACATTGTATTGAGATCCAAAAAGAGAGAAGAAGCCATCTAGCTACTAACTATGGACCCGAAGGTCTGAGGTAAACTACTCACACTTCATCGGAGAGGCTATGGTGATGATGTAGAAGCCCTCCGTGATGGATGCCCCCTCCGGCGGAGCTTCGGAAAAGGCCCCAAGATGGGATCTCATGGGTACAGAAGGTTGCGGCGGTGGAATTAGGTTTTTGGCTCTGTATCTGATCGTTTGGGGGTACGTAGGTATATATAGGAGGAAGGAGTACGTCGGTGGAGCAACAGGGGGCCCACGAGGGTGGAGGGCGCGCCCCCTACCTCGTGCCCACCTCCTTTCTTTCTTGACGTAGGGTCCATTTCTCCTGGATCATATTCGGTGAGAAAATCACGTTCCCGAAGGTTTCATTCCGTTTGGACTCTATTTGATATTTCGTTTCTTTGAAACTCTGAAATAGGCAAAAAACAGCAATTCTGGGCTGGGCCTCCAGTTAATAGGTTAGTCCCAAAAATAATATAAAAAGGATAATAAAGCCCAATAATGTCCAAAACAGTAGATAATATAGCATGGAGCAATCAAAAATTATAGATACGCTAGAGACGTATCAGTGGCCGCCGGCGACTCGCCGCTGCCGCGCCCAACTCCGGCGCCCCGCCGCGCCTCGGCGGCCGTCGCCCGCTCACCCTTTGGGCCACAGACATGTGGGCCCATCCCCAGAACGATTTAAAAAAATAAAAATATATATGAGATTTAAAAAAATTAAATGATAAATAAAATATTAGTTATTTATTTAATTAACTTAATTAATTATGTTTAATTAATCTAATTAACTTGTTAATTAATTAAACAATAATTAGATTAGTTAAACCTAATTAGTATAAACAGAGTATGACATGCGGGACCCACAGATCAGTTTGACCCAGTCAATGCCCTGTTGACTGCTGGCGTCATGATGACGTCAGCAAACACTATTATGGATAATGTGGATTTAAAATAATTAAGTAAATTCTAAAAATGATTAAATCTTTGAAAATTAATATAAAATAAACCGTAGCTCGGATGGAAAAACTTTGTACATGAAAGTTGCTCAGAACGACGAGACAAATCCGGATACGCAGCCTGTTCGTCCGCCACACATCCCTATCATAGCGAACATGCAACTTTCCCCCTCCGGTTCATCTGTGCGAAAACGCGAAACACCAGGGATACTTTCCCGGATGTTTTCCCCCTTCGCCGGTATCACCTACTACCGCATTAGGGCACAGCTAGCACTACCCATTGTTATGTCATGCATCATCATGCATATGTTTGCATTATATTTATTGTTTCTTCCCCCTCTTCTCTCGCTAGACACCGAGACCGACGCCGCTGCTACCCCTGTGATCGTCTATGGTGTTGACGACCCCTCCTTGCCAGAGCAATCAGGCAAGCCCCCCCTTGATCACCAGATATCGCCTATTCCTTCTCTCTACTGCTTGCATTAGAGTAGTGTAGGATGTTACTGCTTTCAGTTAATCCTATTTTGCTGCATAGCCTGTCATTGTTGCTACAGTTGTTACCCTTACCTGTAATCCTAAATGCTTAGTATAGGATGGTAGTATTCTATCAGTGGCCCTACACTCTTGTCCGTCTGCCTTGCTACACTACTAGGCCGTGATCACTTCGGGAGGTGATCACGGGCATATGCTATATACTTTATATTGTTACATTACTTATGATACTGTTCGGAGATGGGCTGAAGGGGCACGTGGCTCCATCCCGGTATAGGTGGGCCTGGGTTCCCGACGGCCCCCTATTGTTACTTTGTGGCGGAGCGGCAGGGCAGGTTGAGACCACCTGGGCGAGAGGTGGGCCTGGCCCTGGTCAGCGTTCGCGGTTACTTCATAATATCACGATTAACGAGATCTTGGTATTTGATCTGAGTTGGGTCGTTGACCTTATACACACTAACCTCCACGTGGGACAAGATATGGGCAACCGGCGCCGTGGTATCAGCCGAAGCCTTCGTGACGTGAGCGACCGAGCGGCGCGCGCTAGATTGGACCGGAATGCATGCTCTTGTATTAGGGAGGCTAGGTCTGCTTCCGGCCGCCCATGCAACGTGCAGGTGTGCAATGGGCGATGGGCCCAGACCCCTGCGCGCATAGGATTTAGACCGGCATGCTGACCTCTTTGTTGTGCCTAGGTGGGGCTGTGACGTGTTGATCTTCTGAGGACGGGCATGACCCAGGAAAGTGTGTCCGGCCAAAGGGGATCGAGCGTGTCGGGTAATGTGGTGCACCCCTACAGGGAAGTTTATCTATTCGAATAGCCGTGATCTTCGGTAACAGGACGACTTGGAGTTGTACCTTGACCTTATGACAACTAGAACCGGATACTTAATAAAACACACCCTTCCAAGTGCCAGATATAACCCGGTGACCGCTCTCACACAGGGCGACGAGGGGAGGATCGCCGGGTAGGATTATGCTATGCGATGATACTTGGTGAACTTACAATCTACTCTCTTCTACACGCTGCAAGATGGAGGCTGCCAGAAGCGTAGTCTTCGACAGGATTAGCTATCCCCCTCTTATTTTGGCATTCTGCAGTTCAGTCCACCGATATTGCCCCTTTACACAGATACCCATGCATATGTAGTGTAGATCCTTGCTTGCGAGTACTTTGGATGAGTACTCACGGTCGCTTTCTCCCTCTTTTGCCCTTTTCCATTTTTCTTGGTTGTCACATCCAGATGCTGGAGCCCAGGAGTCAGATGCCACCTTCGACGACTCCTACTACACCAAGGGTGCCTACTACTATGTGCAGGCCGCTGACAACGACCAGGAGTAGTTTAGGAGGATCCCAGGCAGGAGGCCTGCGCCTCTTTCGATCTGTATCCCAGTTTGTACTAGCCTTTAAGGCAAACTTGTTTAATTTATGTCTGTACTTAGATATTGTTGCTTCCGCTGACTCGTCTATGATCGAGCACTTGTATTCGAGCCCTCGAGGCCCCTGGCTTGTATTATGATGCTTGTATTGGTGGAGGGCGTGCCCTGGGGGGGCGCCCCCTACCTCGTGCCCACCTCCTTTCTTTCTTGACGTAGGGTCCAAGTCTCTTGGATCATATTAGGTGAGAAAATCACGTTCCCGAAGGTTTCATTCCGTTTGGACTTCGTTTGATATTCCGTTTCTTCGAAACTCTGAAATAGGCAAAAAACAGCAATTCTGGGTTGGGCCTCCAGTTAATAGGTTAGCCCAAAAATAATATAAGAGTGGATAATAAAGCCCAATAATTTCCAAAACAGTAGATAATATAGCATGGAGCAATAAAAAATTATAGATACGTTGGAGACGTATCAGGCATCCCCAAGCTTAATTCCTGCTCGTCCTCAAGTAGTAAATGATAAAAACAGAATTTTTGATGCGGAGTGCTACTTGGCATAATTTCAATGTAATTCTTCTTAACTGTGGTATGAATATTCAGATCCGAAATATTCAAGACAAAAGTTTAATATTGACATAAAAATAATATTACTTCAAGCATACTAACAAAGCAATCATGTCTTCTCAAAATAACATGGCCAAAGAAAGTTATCCCTACAAAATCATATAGTCTGGCTATGCTCTATCTTCACCAAACACAAAGTATTTAAATCATGCACAACCCCGATGACAAGCCAAGCAATTGTTTCATACTTTTGACATTCTCAAAACTTTTTCAATCTTCACGCAATACATGAGCGTGAGCCATGGATATAGCACTATATGTGGAATAGAATGGTGGTTGTGGAGAAGACAAAAAGGGGGAAGATAGTCTCACATCAACTAGGCGTATCAACAGGCTATGGAGATGCCCATCAATAGATATCAATGTGAGTGAGTAGGGATTGCCATGCAACGAATGCACTAGAGCTATAAGCATATGAAAGCTCAACAAAAGAAACTAAGTGGGTGTGCATCCAACTCACTTGCTCATGAAGACCTAGGGCATTTTGAGGAAGCCCATCATTGGAATATACAAGCCAAGTTCTATAATGAAAAATTCCCACTAGTGTATGAAAGTGACAAAATGAGAGACTCTCTATTATGAAGATCATGGTGCTACTTTGAAGCACAAGTGTGGTAAAAGGATAGTAACATTGTCCCTTCTCTCTTTTTCTCTCATTTTTTTATTTGGGCCTTTTCTCTTTTTTTATGGCCTTTTTTTATTTTTCGTCCGGAGTCTCATCCCGACTTGTGGGGGAATCATAGTCTCCATCATCCTTTTCCTCACTTGGGACAATGCTCTAAAATGATGATCATCACACTTTTATTTTCTTACAACTCAACAATTACAACTCGATACTTAGAACAAAATATGACTCTATATGAATGCCTCCGACGGTGTACCGGGATATGCACTGAATCAAGAGTGACATGTATGAAAGAATTATGAATGGTGGTTTTGCCACAAATACGATGTCAACTACATGATCATGCTAAGCAATATGACAATGATGGAGCGTGTCATAATAAACGGAACGGTGGAAAGTTGCATGGCAATATATCTCGGAATGGGTATGGAAATGCCATAATAGGTAGGTATGGTGGCTGTTTTGAGGAAGGTATATGGTGGGTGTATGATACCGGCGAAAAGTGCGCGGTATTAGAGAGGCTAGCAATGGTGGAAGGAATAAAAGTGCGTATAATCCATGGACTCAACATTAGTCATAAAGAACTCATATACTTATTGCAAAAATCTACAAGTTATCAAAGCAAAGTATTATGCGCATACTCCTAGGGGGATAGAATGGTAGGAAAAGACCATCGCTCGTCCCCGACCGCCACTCATAAGGAAGACAATCAATAAATAAATCATGCTCCGACTTCATCACATAACGGTTCACCATACGTGCATGCCACGGGAATCACAAACTTTAACACAAGTATTTCTCAAATTCACAACTACTCAACTAGCATGACTCTAATATCACCATCTTCATATCTCAAAACAATTATCAAGCATCAAACTTTTCTTAGTATTCAACGCACTCAAAAGAAAGTTTTACAAATCTTGAACACCAAGCATATTAAGATTTTTTTAAGAAAATTACCATGCTATTTAAGACTCTCAAAATAATCTAGGTGAAGCATGAGAGATCAATAGTTTCTATAAAACAAATCCACCACCGTGCTCTAAAAGATATAAGTGAAGCACTAGAGCAAAACTATATAGCTCAAAAGATATAAGTGAAGCACATAGAGTATTCTAACAAATTCCAAGTCATGTATGGCTCTCTAAAAGGTGTGTACAGCAAGGATGATTGTGGTAAACTAAAAAGCAAAGACTCAAATCATACAAAACGCTCCAAGCAAAACATATATCATGTGGTGAATAAAAATATAGCTCAAATAAAGTTACCGATGGAAGTGGACGAAAGAGGGGATGCCTTCCGGGGCATCCCCAAGCTTTGACTTTTTGGTGTCCTTAGATTATCTTGTGGGTGCCATGGGCATCCCCAAGCTTAGGCTCTTGCCACTCCTTGTTCCATAATCCATCAAAAGATTTCACCCAAAACTTAAAAACTTCACAACACAAAACTCAACAGAAATCTCGTGAGCTCCGTTAGCGAAAGAAAACAAAAGACCACTTCAAGGTACTGTAATGAACTCATTATTTATTTATATTGGTGTTAAACCTACTGTATTCCAACTTTTCTATGGTTTATAAACTATTTTACTAGCCATAGATTCATCAAAATAAGCAAACAACACACGAAAAACAGAATCTGTCAAAAACAGAACAGTCTGTAGTAACCTGTAACTAACGCGAACTTATGGAACTCTAAAAAAATCAACAAAAATAGGAAGACCTAGGCGATTTGTTTATTGATCAGAAGCAATTGGAATCAACTTCATATCACGTTCTGATAATTTTTAACAATTGTTTTCGTGAACGGAAAGTTTCTGGAAATCACAACAAGATCAAATAACTATCATCCAAGAAGATCCTATAGGTTTAACTTGGCACAAACACTAATTAAAACATAAAAAAACATCCAACCAGAGGCTAGATCAAAGATTTATTCCTAAACATAAGCAAAAAGCAAAAAACTAAAATAAAATTGGGTTGCCTCCCAACAAGCGCTATCGTTTAACGCCCCTAGCTAGGCATAAAAGCAAGGATAGATCTAGATATTGCCATCTTTGGTAGGCAATCCATAAGCGGCTCTCATGATAGATTCATGTGGTAATTTTATTTTCTTCCTAGGAAGGTGTTCCATGCCTTTCTTTAATGTAAATTGGAATCTAATATTCCCTTCCTTCATATCAATAGTTGCACCAACCGTTCTAAGCAAATGTCTACCAAGAATAATAGGACAAGAATGATTGCAATCTATATCAAGAACGATAAAATCTACGGGCACATAATTCCTATTTGCAACAATAAGAACATCATTAATTCTTCCCATAGGTTTCTTAATAGTGGAATCCGCAAGGTGCAAGTTTAGAGAGCAATCATCAAAATCACGGAAATCTAGCAAATCACACTAAGTTTTGGGAATAGTAGAAACACTAGCACCCAAATCACATAAAGCATAAAATTCATGATCCTTAATCTTAATTTTAATAGTTGGTTCCCGCTCATCATAAAGTTTTCTAGGAATAGAAACTTCAACTCAAGTTTTTCTTCATAAGATTGCATCAAGGCATCAACGATATGTTTAGTAAATGCTTTATTTTGACTATAAGCATGAGGAGAATTTAGCACGGATTGCAACAAGGAAATACAATCAATAAAAGAGCAATTTTCATAATTAAATTCCTTGAAATCCAAGATAGTGGGTTTAGCAACATCTAGGGTTTTAATCTCTTCAATCCCACTTTTATCAATTGCATCATCAAGATCTAAAAACTCCGAATTTTTGGAACACCTTCTAGGTAAAGGTGGATAATATTCAGTCCCATCATTATCAAGATTCATATTGTAAAACAAAGATTTAATAGGGGACACATCAATAACTTTTAGATCTTCATCTTCATTTTCATGGAAATTGGAAGAACACACTTTAATAAAGGCATCTTTCGTAGCACGCATTCTAGTGGTTCTTTCCTTGCACTCATCAACGGAAATTCTCATGGCTTTGAGAGAATCATTGATATCATGCTTAGGAGGAATGGATCTAAGCTTTAAAGAATCAACATCAAGAGAAATTCTATCAACGTTCCTAGCCAATTCATCAACTTTAAGCAATTTCTCTTCAAGCAAAGCATTGAAATTCTTTTGCGAATTCATAAACTCTTTAACACTAGTCTCTAATTCAGAGGGCATCTTCTTAAAATTTCCATAAGAGTTGTTGTAGCAATTTCCATAACTATTATAAGGATTACTAGGATAAGGCCTAGGATTAAAGTTCCCTCTATACGCGTTGTTACCAAAATTATTCCTACAAACAAAATTCACATCCATAGATTCATTATTATTCGCAATCAATAGATAAAGGCATATCATTAGGATCAGAAGAAACACTCTTAGTAGCAAATAATTTCATAAGTTCATCCATCTTTCCATTCAAAACATTAATTTCTTCTATCGCATGCACATTTTTATTAGTAGATCTTTCAGTGTGCCATTGAGAATAATTAACCATAATATCATCTAGGAGTTTAGTAGCTTCTCCTAAAGTGATTTCCATAAAAGTGCCTCCCGCGGCCGAATCCAAAAGATTTCTAGAAGCAAAATTCAATCCGGCATAATTTTTTTGTATAATCATCCACAAATTCAAACCATGAGTAGGGCAATTACATATCATTAATTTCATTCTCTCCCAAGCTTGTGCAACATGTTCATGATCAAGTTGCTTCAAATTCATAATATCGTTTCTAAGAGAGATGATCTTAGCGGGAGGAAAATACTTAGAGATAAAAGCATCTTTGCACTTGTTCCAAGAATCAATACTATTTTTAGGCAAAGACAAAAACCAAGCTTTAGCACGATCTCTAAGCGAAAAAGGAAATAGCTTCAATTTAACAATATCATTATCAACATCCTTTGTCTTCTGCATATAACACAAATCCACGAAGCTATTTAGATGATTAGCGGCATCTTCACTAGGAAGGCCGGCGAACTGATCTTTCATAACAAGATTCAACAAAGCAGTATTGATTTCACAAGATTCAGTGTTGGTAAGAGGAGCAATCGGAGTGCTAAGGAAATCATTATTGTTGGTATTGGCAAAGTCACACAATTTTGTATTATCTTCAGCCATTGTGACAAACAAGCAATCCAACACACGAGCAAACAAAAAGCAAGCGAGAAAAAGGCAAACGAAAAAGAGAGGGCGAATAAAACGGAAAGGGTGAAGTAGGGGAGAGGACAACGAGAGGCAAATGGAAAATAATGTAGTGCGGGGAGATAAGGGATTGTGATGGGTACTTGGTATGTTGACTTTTGCGTAGACTCCCCGGCAGCGGCTGTTGGGGAACGTAGTAATTTCAAAAAAAATCCTACGCACACGCAAGATCATGGTGATGCATAGCAACGAGAGGGGAGAGTGTTGTCTACGTACCCTCGTAGACCGAAGCGGAAGCGTTGACGCAACGTAGAGGAAGTAGTCGTACGTCTTCCCGATCCGACCGATCCAAGCGCTGTTACTCCGGCGCCTCTGAGTTCTTAACACACGTACAACTCGATGACGTTCCCCGGGCTCCGATCCAGCAAAGCTTCGGGGACGAGTTCCGTCAGCACGACGGCGTGGTGACGATCTTGATGTACTACTATCGCAGGGCTTCGCCTAAGCACTGCAACAATATGACCGAGGTGGAATATGGTGGAGGGGGGCACCGCACATGGCTAAGGAACGATCACGAAGATCAACTTGTGTGTTCTAGGGTGCCCCCCTGCCCCCGTATATAAAGGAGCAAGGGGGGAGGCCGGCCGGCCCTTGTGGCGCGCGCCAGGAGGAGTCCTCCTCCTAGTAGGAGTAGGACTCCCCTCTTTCCTACTCCTACTAGGAGGGGGAAAGGAAGGGGGAGAGGGAGAGGGAAAGGGGGGCGCCGCCCCCCCCCCCTCTCCTAGTCCAATTCGGACTAGAGGGGAAGGGGGCGCGCGGCCCACCTTGGCCGCCCCTCTCTCTCTCCACTAAGGCCCATGTGGCCCAATACTTCTCTCGGGGGGGTTCCGGTAACCCTCCGGCACTCCGGTTTTCTCCGAAACCACTCGGAACCATTCCGATGTCCGAATATAGTCGTCCAATATATCAATCTTTACGTCTCGACCATTTCGAGACTCCTCGTCATGTCCGTGATCTCATCCGGGACTCCGAACTAACTTCGGTACATCAAAATGCATAAACTCATAATAACTGTCATCGTAACCTTAAGCGTGCGGACCCTACGGTTCGAGAACAATGTAGACATGACTGAGACACGTCTCCGGTCAATAACCAATAGCGGGACCTGGATGCCCATATTGGCTCCTACATATTCTACGAAGATCTTTATCGGTCAGACCGCATAACAACATACGTTGTTCCCTTTGTCATCGGTATGTTACTTGCCCGAGATTCGATCGTCGGTATCCAATACCTAGTTCAATCTCGTTACCGGCAAGTCTCTTTACTCGTTCCGTAATACATCATCTCACAACTAACATATTAGTTGTAATGCTTGCAAGGCTTAGGTGATGTGCATTACCGAGAGGGCCCAGAGATACCTCTCCGACTATCGGAGTGACAAATCCTAATCTCGAAATACGCCAACCCAACAAGTACCTTTGGAGACACCTGTAGAGCACCTTTATAATCACCCAGTTACGTTGTGACATTTGGTAGCACACAAAGTGTTCCACCTATAAACGGGAGTTGCATAATCTCATAGTCATAGGAACATGTATAAGTCATGGAGAAAGCAATAGCAACATACTAAACGATCGGGTGCTATGCTAATGGAATGGGTCATGTCAATCAGATCATTCAAGTAATGATGTGACCTTGTTAATCAAATGACAACTCCTTTGTCTATGGTTAGGAAACTTAACCATCTTTGATTAACAAGCTAGTCAAGTAGAGGCATACTAGTGACACTCTATTTGTCTATGTATCCACACATGTATTATGTTTCGGTTAATACAATTCTAGCATGAATAATAAACATTTATCATGATATATAAGGAAATAAATAATAACTATATTATTGCCTCTAGGGCATATTTCCTTCAGTCTCCCACTTGCACTAGAGTCAATAATCTAGTTCACATCGCCATGTGATTTAACAGCAATAGTTCACATCACCATGTGATTAACACCCATAGTTCACATCATCATGTGACCAACAGCAAAAGGGTTTACTAGAGTCAGTAATCTAGTTCACATCGATATGTGATTAACACCCAAAGAGTACTAAGGTGTGATCATGTTTTGCTTGTGAGAGAAGCTTAGTCAACGGGTCTGCCAAAATTCAGATCCGTATGTATTTTGCAAATTTCTATGTCTACAATGCTCTGCACGGAGCTACTTTAGCTAATTGCTCCCACTTTTAATATGTATCTAGATTGAGACTTAGAGTCATCTAGATTAGTGTCAAAACTTGCATCGACGTAACCTTTTACGACGAACCTTTTTGTCACGTCCATAATCGAGAAACATATCCTTATTTTACTAAGGATAATTTTGAACGATGTCCAGTGATCTACTTCCTAGATCACTATTGTACTCCCTTGCTTAACACAGTGTAGGGTATACAATAGATCTGGTACATAGCATGGCATACTTTATAGAATCTATGGCTGAGGCATAGGGAATGACTTTCATTCTCTTTCTATCATCTGCCGTGGTCGGGCTTTGAGTCTTACTCAATTTCACACCTTGTAATACAGGCAAGAACTCTTTCTTTGACTGTTCCATTTTGAACTACTTCAAAATCTTGTCAAGGTATGTACTTATTGAAAAACTTATCAAGCGTCTTGATCTATCACTATAGATCTTGATGCTCAATATGTAAGCAGCTTCACCGAGGTCCTTCTTCGAAAAACTCCTTTCAAATACTCCTTTATGCTTCACAGAATAATTCTACATTATTTCCGATCAACAATATGTCATTTACATATGCTTATCAGAAATGCTGTAGTGCTCCCACTCACTTTCTTGTAAATACAGGCTTCACCGTAAGTCTGTATAAAACTATATGCTTTGATCAATTTATCAAAGCGTGTATTCCAACTCCGAGATGCTTGCACCAGTCCATAGATGGATCGCTGGAGCTTGCATATTTTGTTAACACCTTTAGGATCGACAAAACCTTCTAGTTGCATCGTATACAACTCTTCTTTAATAAATCCATTGAGGAATGCAGTTTTGTTTATCCATTTGCCAGATTTCATAAAATGCGGTAATTGCTAACATGATTCGGACAGACTTAAGCATAGATACGAGTGAGAAACTCTCATCGTAGTCAACACCTTGAACTTGTCGAAAACCTTTTGCGACAATTCTAGCTTTATAGATAGTAACACTACTATCAGCGTCCGTCTTCCTCTTGAAGATCCATTTATTTTCTATGGCTTGCCGATCATCGGGCAAATCCATCAAAGTCCATACTTTGTTCTCATACATGGATCATATCTCAGATTTCATGGCCTCAAACCATTTCGCGGAATCTGGGCTCATCATCGCTTCCTCATAGTTCGTAGGTTCGTCATGGTCAAGTAACATGACCTCCAGAATAGGATTACCGTACCACTCTGGTGCGGATCTCACTCTGGTTGACCTACGAGGTTTGGTAGTAACTTGATCCGAAGTTACATGATCATCATCATTATCTTCCTCACTAATTGGTGTAGTAGTCACAGGAACAGATTTCTGTGATGAACTACTTTAATAAGGGAGCAGGTACAGTTACCTTATCAAGTTCTACTTTCCTCCCACTCACTTCTTTCGAGAGAAACTCCTTCTCTGGAAAGGATCCATTCTTAGCAATGAATGTCTTGCCTTCAGATCTGTGATATTAGGTGTACCCAACTGTCTCCTTTGGGTATCCTATGAAGACATATTTCTCCGATTTGGGTTTGAGCTTATCATGATGAAACTTTTTCTTATAAGCATCGCAACCCCAAACTTTAAGAAACGACAACTTTGATTTCTTGCCAAACCAAAGTTCATATTGTGTCATCTCAACAGACTTAGATGGTGCCCCTTTTTTAACGTGAATGCAGCTGTCTTTAATGCATAACCCAAAAACGATGTTGGTAAATCTGTAAGGAACATCATAGATTGCACTATATACAATAAAGTACGATTATGACGTTCGGACACACCATTATGCTGTGGTGTTCCAGGTGGCGTGAGTAGTGAAACTATTTCACATTGTTTTAACTGAAGACCAAACTCGTAATTCAAATACTCTTCTCCACGATCAGATCGTAGAAACTTTATTTTCTTGTTACGATGATTTTCCACTTCACTCTGAAATTATATGAACTTTTCAAATGTTTCAGACTTATGTTTCATCAAGTAGATATACTCATATCTGCTTAAATCATCTGTGAAGGTTAGAAAATAATGATACTTGTCGCGAGCTTTAATATTCATCGGACCACATACATTAGTATGTATGATTTCCAACAAATCTGTTGCTCGCTCCATTGTTCCGGAGAACGGCATTTTAGTCATCTTGCCCATGAGGCATGGTTCGCAAGCATCAAGTGATTCATAATCAAGTGATTCCAAAAGCCCATCAGCATGGAGTTTCTTCATGCGCTTTACACCAATATGACCTAAACGGCAGTGCCACAAATAAGTTGCACTATCATTATTAAACTTTGCATCTTTTGGCTTCAATATTATGAATATGTGTATCACTACGATCGAGATCCAACAAACCATTTTCGTTGGTGTGTATGACCATAGAAGGTTTTATTCATGTAAATAGAACAACGATTGTTCTCTAACTTAAATGAATAACCGTATTGCAATAAACATGATCAAATCATATTCATGCTCAACACCAAATAACACTTATTTAGGTTCCACACTAATCCCGAAAGTATAGGGAGTGTGCGATGATGATCGTATCAATCTTGGAACTACTTCCAACTCTCATCGTCACTTCACCCTTAACTAGTCTTTGTTTATTCTGCAACTCCTGTTTCGAGTTACTACTCTTAGCAACTGAACTAGTATCAAATACCGAGGGGTTGCTATAAACACTAGTAAAGTACACATCAATAACATGTATATCAAATATACTTATGTTCACTTTGCCATCCTTCTTATCCGCCAATCACTTGGGGTAGTTCTGCTTCCAGTGACCAGTCCCTTTGCAGTAGAAGCACTTAGTCTCAGGCTTAGGACCAGACTTGGGTTTCTTCACTTGAGCAGCAACTTGCTTGCCGTTCTTCTCGAAGTTCCCCTTCTTCCCTTTGCCCTTTTCTTGAAACTAGTGGTATTGTCTATCATCAACACTTGATGTTTTTCTTGATTTCTACCTTCATCGATTTTAGCATCACGAAGAGCTTGGGAATTGTTTCCGTTATCCCTTGCATATTATAGTTCATCACGAAGTTCTACTAACTTGGTGATGGTGACTAGAGAATTCTGTCAATCACTATCTTATCTGGAAGATTAACTCCCACTTGATTCAAGCGATTGTAGTACCCAGACAATCTGAGCACATGCTCACTAGTTGAGCGATTCTCCTCCATCTTTTAGCTATAGAACTCGTTGGAGACTTCATATCTCTTAACTCGGGTATTTGCTTGAAATATTAACTTCAACTCCTGGAACATCTCATATGGTCCATGACGTTCAAAACGTCTTTGAAGTCCCGATTCTAAGCCGTTAAGCATGGTGCACTAAACTGTCAAGCAGTCATCATATTGAGCTAGCCGAACGTTCATAACGTCTGCATCTGCTCCTGCAATAGGTCTGTCACCTAGCGGTGCATCAAGGACATAATTCTTCTGTGTAGCAATGAGGATAAACCTCAGATCACGGATCCAATCCGCATCATTGCTACTAACATCATTCAACACAATTTTCTCTAGGAACATATCAAAATAAACATATGAAAGCAACAATGCGAGCTATTGATCTACAACATAGATATGCTAATACTAACAGGACTAAGTTCATGATAAATTAAAGTTCAATTAATCATATTACTTAAGAACTCCCACTTAGAAAGACATCCCTCTAATCCTCTAAGTGATCACGCGATCCATATCAACTAAACCATGTCCGATCATCACGTGAGATGGAGTAGTTTCAATGGTGAACATCATTATGTTGATCATATCTACTATATGATTCACGCTCGACCTTTCGGTCTCCGTGTTCCGAGGCCATATCTGCATATGCTAGGCTCGTCAAGTATAACCCGAGTATTCTGCGTGTGCAAAACTGGCTTGCACCCGTTGTAGATGGACGTAGAGCTTATCACACCCGATCATCACGTGGTGTCTGGACACGACGAACTTTGGCAACGGTGCATACTCAGGGAGAACACTTCTTGATAATTAGTGAGAGATCATCTTAAAATGCTACCGTCAAACTAAGCAAAAAAAAGATGTATAAAAGATAAACATCACATGCAATCAATATATGTGACATGATATGGCCATGATCATCTTGCGCCTTTGATCTCCATCTCCAAAGTACCGTCATGATCTCTATCGTCACCGGCATGACACCATGATCTCTATCATCTTGATCTTTATCAATGTGTCGTCACAAGGTCGTCTCGCCAACTATTGATCTTGCAACTATTGCTATCGCATAGCGATAAAGTAAAACAATTATTTGGCGCTTGCATCTTATGCAATAAAGAGACAACCATAAGGCTTCAGCCAATTCCGATAACTTCAACAAAACATGATCATCTTATACAACAACTTATAGCTCATCACGTCTTGACCATATCACATCACAACATGCCCTCCAAAAACAAGTTAGACGTCCTCTACTTTGTTGTTGCAAGTTTTACGTGGCTGCTACTGGGCTTAGCAAGAACCGTTCTTACCTACGCATCAAAACCACAACGATAGTTTGTCAAATAGACTCCGTTTTAACCTTCACAAGGACCGGGCGTAGCCATACTCGGTCCAAATAAAGTTGGAGAAACTGACACCCGCCAGCCACCTGTGTGCAAAGCACGTCGGTAGAACCAGTCTCGCGTAAGCGTACGCGTAATGTCGGTCCGGGCCGCTTCATCCAACAATACCGCCGAACCAAAGTATGACATGCTGGTAGGCAGTATGACTTATATCGTCCACAACTCACTTGTGTTCTACTCGTGCATATAACATCAAACCATAAAAACCTAGGCTCTGATACCACTGTTGGGGAACGTAGTAATTTCAAAAAATTTCCTACGCACACGCAAGATCATGGTGATGCATAGCAACGAGAGGGGAGAGTGTTGTCTATGTACCCTCGTAGACCGAAGCGGAAGCGTTGACGCAACGTAGAGGAAGTAGTCGTACGTCTTCCCGATCCGACCGATCCAAGCGCTGTTACTTCGGCGCCTCCGAGTTCTTAACACACGTACAGCTCGATGACGTTCCCCGGGCTCCGATCCAGCAAAGCTTCGGGGACGAGTTCCGTCAGCACGACGGCGTGGTGACGATCTTGATGTACTACTATCGCAGGGCTTCGCCTAAGCACTGCAACAATATGACCGAGGTGGAATATGGTGGAGGGGGGCACCGCACACGGCTAAGGAACGATCACGAAGATCAACTTGTGTGTTCTAGGGTACCCCCTGCCCCCGTATATAAAGGAGCAAGGGGGGAGGCCGGCCGGCCCTTGTGGCGCGTGCCAGGAGGAGGAGTCCTCCTCCTAGTAGGAGTAGGACTCCCCTCTTTCCTACTCCTACTAGGAGGGGGAAAGGAAGGGGGAGAGGGAGAGGGAAAGGGGGGCGCCGCCCCCCCTCTCCTAGTCCAATTCAGACCAGAGGGGGAGGGGGCGCGCGGCCCACCCTGGCCGCCCCTCTCTCTCTCCACTAAGGCCCATGTGGCCCAATACTTCTCCCGGGGGGGTTCCGGTAACCCTCCGGCACTCCGGTTTTCTCTGAAACCACTCGGAACCATTCCGATGTCCGAATATAGTCGTCTAATATATCAATCTTTACGTCTCGACCATTTCGAGACTCCTCATCATGTCCGTGATCTCATCCGGGACTCCGAACTAACTTCGGTACATCAAAATGCATAAACTCATAATAACTGTCATCGTAATCTTAAGCATGCGGACCCTACGGTTCGAGAACAATGTAGACATGACCGAGACACGTCTCCGGTCAATAACCAATAGCGGGACCTGGATGCCCATATTGGCTCCTACATATTCTACGAAGATCTTTATCGGTCAGACCGCATAACAACATACGTTGTTCCCTTTGTCATCGGTATGTTACTTGCCCGAGATTCGATCGTCGGTATCCAATACCTAGTTCAATCTCGTTACCGGCAAGTCTCTTTACTCGTTTTGTAATACATCATCTCACAACTAACATATTAGTTGTAATGCTTGCAAGGCTTAGGTGATGTGCATTACCGAGAGGGCCCAGAGATACCTCTCCGACTATCGGAGTGACAAATCCTAATCTCGAAATACGCCAACCCAACAAGTACCTTTGGAGACACCTGTAGAGCACCTTTATAATCACCCAGTTACGTTGTGACGTTTGGTAGCACACAAAGTGTTCCTCCGGTAAACGGGAGTTGCATAATCTCATAGTCATAGGAACATGTATAAGTCATGGAGAAAGCAATAGCAACATACTAAACGATCGGGTGCTATGCTAATGGAATGGGTCATGTCAATCAGATCATTCAACTAATGATGTGACCTTGTTAATCAAATGACAACTCCTTTGTCTATGGTTAGGAAACTTAACCATCTTTGATTAACAAGCTAGTCAAGTAGAGGCATACTAGTGACACTCTGTTTGTCTATGTATCCACACATGTATTATGTTTCCGGTTAATACAATTCTAGCATGAATAATAAACATTTATCATGATATATAAGGAAATAAATAATAACTATATTATTGCCTCTAGGGCATATTTCCTTCAGCGGCACCAGAAATTCTTCTTGCTACCTCTTGAGCACTGCGTTGGATTTCCTTGAAGAGGAAAGGATGATGCAGCAAAGTAGCGTAAGTATTTCCCTCAGTTTTTGAGAACCAAGGTATCAATCCTGTAGGAGGCTACGCGCGAGTCCCTCGTACCTACACAAAACAAATAACTCCTCGCAACCAATGCGATAAGGGGTTGTCAATCCCTTCACGGTCACTTACGAGAGTGAGATCTGATAGAGATGATAGATAATATTTTTGGTATTTTTGTGATAAAGATGCAAAGTAAAATAAAAGCAAAGGCAATAATAAAGTGATGGAAGATTAATATGATAAAGATAGACCCGGGGGCCATAGATTTCACTAGTGGCTTCTCTCAAGAGCATAAGTATTTTACGGTGGGTGAACGAATTACTGTTGAGCAATTGACAGAATTGAGCATAGTTATGAGAGTATCTAGGTATGATCATGTATATAGGCATCATGTCCGAGACAAGTAGACTGACTCCTGCCTGCATCTACTACTATTACTCCACTCATCGACCACTATCCAGCATGCATCTAGAGTATTAAGTTCAAGAAAACAGAGTAACACCTTAAGCAAGATGACATGATGTAGAGGGATAAATTCATGCAATATGATAAAAACCCCATCTTGTTATCCTCGATGGCAACAATACAATACGTGACTTGCTGCCCCTACTGTCACTGGGAAAGGACACCGCAAGATTGAACCCAAAGCTAAGCACTTCTCTCATTGCAAGAAAAACCAATCTAGTAGGCCAAACCAAACTGATAATTCGAAGAGACTTGCAAAGATAACCAATCATATATAAAAGAATTCAGAGAAGATTCAAATATTGTTCATAGATAAACTTGATCATAAACCCACAATTCATCGATCTCAACAAACACACCGCAAAAAGAGGATTACATCGAATAGATCTCCACGAGAGAGGGGGAGAACATTGTATTGAGATGCAAAAAGAGAGAAGAAGCCATCTAGCTACTAACTATGGACCCGAAGGTCTGAGGTAAACTACTCACACTTCATCGGAGAGGCTATGGTGATGATGTAGAATCCCTCCATGATGGATGCCCCCTCCGGCGGAGCTCCGGAACAGGCCCCAAGATGGGATCTTGCGGGTACAGAAGGTTGCGGCGGTGGAATTAGGTTTTTGGCTCTGTATCTGATCGTTTGGGGGTACGTAGGTATATATAGGAGGAAGGAGTACGTCGATGGAGCAACAGGGGGGCCACGAGGGTGGAGGGCGCGCCCTGGGGGGTGGGCGCGCCCCCTACCTCGTGCCCACCTCCTTTCTTTCTTGACGTAGGGTCCAAGTCTCCTGGATCATATTCGGTGAGAAAATCACGTTCCCGAAGGATTCATTCCGTTTGGACTCCGTTTGATATTTCGTTTCTTCGAAACTCTGAAATAGGCAAAAAAACAGCAATTCTGGGCTGGGCCTCCAGTTAATAGGTTAGTCGCAAAAATAATATAAAAGTGGATAATAAAGCCCAATAATGTCCAAAAAGTAGATAATATAGCATGGAACAATAAAAAATTATAGATACGCTAGAGACGTATCAGTGGCCGCCGGCGCCTCGCCGCTGCCGCGCCCAACTCCAGCGCCCCGCCGCGCCTCGGCGGCCGTTGCCCGCTCACCCGGGTTCGCCCTGTCGGGCGCGCCCGCACCCGCTACCGCCCGAACTGCTATGGCCCCTCTGGGGCACAGACATGTGGGGCCCATCCCCAGAAGGATTTAAGAAAATAAAAATATATATAGAAGATTTAAAAAAGTTAAATGATAAATAAAATATTAATTAATTAATTAACTTAATTAACTATGTTTAATTAATCTAATTAACATGTTGATTAATTAAACAATAATTAGATTAGTTAAACCTAATTAATATAAACAGAGTATGACATGCGGGACCCACACATCAGTTTGACCTAGTCAATGCCTTGTTGACTGCTGGCGTCATGATGACATCAGCAAACACTATTATGGATAATGTGGATTTAAAATAATTAAGTAAATTCTAAAAATGATTAAATCTTTTAGAATTAATATAAAATAAACCGTAGCTCGGATGGAAAAACTTTGTATATGAAAGTTGCTCAGAACGACGAGACAAACTCGGATACGCAGCCCATTCGTCCGGCCCACATCCCTATCATAGCGAACACGCAAATTTCCCCCTCCGGTTCATCTGTGCGAAAACGCGAAACACCAGGGATACTTTCCCGGATGTTTTCCCCATTCGCCGGTATCACCTACTACCGTGTTAGGGCACAGCTAGAACTACCAATTGTTATGTCATGCATCGTCATGCATATGTTTGCGTTATATTTATTGTTTCTTCCCCCTCTTCTCTCGCTAGACACCGAGACCGACGCCGCTACTACCCCTGTGATCATCTACGGTGTTGACGACCCGTCCTTGCCAGAGCAATCAGGCAAGCCCCCCCTTGATCACCAGATATCGCCTATTCCTTCTCTCTACTGCTTGCATTAGAGTAGTGTAGGATGTTGCTGCTTTCAGTTAATCTTATTCTGCTGCATAGCTTGTCATTGTTGCTACAGTTGTTACCCTTACCTACAATCCTAAATGCTTAGTATAGGATGGTAGTATTCTATCAGTGGCCCTACACTCTTGTCCGTCTGCCTTGCTACACTACTGGGCCGTGATCATTTCGGGAGGTGATCACGGGCATATGCTATATACTTTATACTGTTACATTACTTATGATACCGTTCGGAGATAGGGGCTGAAGGGGCAGGTGGCTCCATCCCGGTAGAGGTGGGTCTGGGTTCCCGACGGCCCCCGACTGTTACTTTGTGGCGGAGCGACAGGGCAGGTTGAGACCACCTAGGCGAGAGGTGGGCCTGGCCCTGGTCGGCGTTCGCGGTTACTTCATAATAACACGATTAACGAGATCTTGGTATTTGATCTAAGTTGGGTCGTTGACCTTATACGCACTAACCGCCACGTGGGACAAGATATGGGCAACCGGCGTCGTGGTATCAGCCGAAGCCTTCGTGACGTCAGCGATCGAGCGACGCGCGCTAGATTGGACTGGAACGCCTCCTCTTGTATTAGGGAGGCTAGGTCTGCTTCCGGCCGCCCACGCAACGTGCAGGTGTGCAATGGGCGATGGGCCCAGACCCCTGCGCGCATAGGATTTAGACCGGCATGCTGACCTCTCTGTTGTGCCTAGGTGGGGCTGTGACGTGTTGATCTTCCAAGGCCGGGCATGACCCAGGAAAGTGTGTCCGGCCAAAGGGGATCGAGCGTGTCGGGTAATGTGGTGCACCCATACAGGGAAGTTTATCTATTCGAATAGCCGTGATCTTCGGTAACAGGACGACTTGGAGTTGTACCTTGACCTTATGACAACTAGAACTGGATACTTAATAAAACACACCCTTCCAAGTGCCAGATATAACCCGGTGACCGCTCTCACACAGGGCGACGAGGGGAGGATCGCCGGGTAGGATTATGCTATGCGATGATACTTGGTGAACTTACAATCTACTCTCTTCTACATGCTGCAAGATGGAGGCTGCCAGAAGCGTAGTCTTCGACATGACTATGTACGGCGTTGGACCTAGGTACAGGAAACAGAGGGAGGAGGTCGAGTGGCCCAGGAGAGGGGAAGAGAGAGCCGACGGAGAAAATTCCCCTAACCCTAGGTCGCAATTTGACGGCGCGTGGCACAGAGAAAGGAGATCCCACGAAGAAGAAAGGTACAGCAGAAGGAGAAGAGACGAGAGGTGTGTTGAGGACTATTCACACTTAAATGATTTCTGCAAGGCCTAAGATGTAAAATGTACCAGAAGCTCTACACGTGATAAATCTGTTCCATCGATTTTTCATCTAGTGGCGCAGAATCGCTCGGAGCACTCGGCACACCAGTTCGGTCGTAGCACTGGATACGTCCTCGGGTCCATAGGCCACCCAAACCCTCGATGCACCACAGCCCGGTAATTCCTGGAGCTTAGTAACTGTACTGATGCTGTAGCCTGCAGGGTGGCCCATGGCCCCATGCCATGCGCACGCGTCCCCTCCCAGCCGCTCTACCGAGAGGCCACCATGATTTGATTCTCTCTCCCCCGACTATGATATCAGCTGCGCTCCACACAGCGAAGCCCGGAGGCGAAAAGGGGGCCGAGCAAGGCGGCTTCCGGACCGCCCGTCGATCCTCTTTTCACTCGGCAGCCCCCCTCGCGTCCTCCAAAATCCCCCATTCCCCGGTCCGTTCCTAGGTGAGCCTCCACTTCCACTCCCACGCTCGTTCTCGCAGATTCGCCGGTTCTGTTTCGTTTCGCGAATGAAAATGTCCATTTTTTGGGAGTTGTCCGGCGCTTGATCTGTGGCTCGTGGGGGAGAGATCCTAGCTGTTTAGATCCGAGGCGTTATGGGCATCGATTGCTGCCCATGGCTTGTCTGTCCGCCTGTCTCTCGAGGATGGATTCAGAGTCACAGACACTGCCTTCCTGTTGTTTCATTTAGTATACTAGTGTCGGTGATATTAATTACGGTTGCTCCGGATTTCCCCCCAGCAAAAGGGTTTCAATTATCATTTCAAGATGCAAGGGGGTTTCACTTGCTGTAACAATCGACCGCCGAGGAGCCTGAGATAATGTGATGTCTGAAAGTACACTAGTAAATTCCTTGTTATGCAGTTGGTAGAACAATGATTATGGGTCTGTCAGTAAGACCCAACAATAACTGGGTATAGTATAATTAGCAGCGTATTCTGCTTGCGCAAATCTAGCATGATCCGGCAATGTTCTGCCTGTTCCCTTTGTCAGGTTCTCATGAGCATGGAGGTGCTCCATGATACAACAGGGAAGAAGGAAGCGGTTGTGTACTATATGGACACCCCTTTACCATATGCAATTGAAGAGAATTTCGGGGGATGCTTCTTTGAAGATGATGTTGATCTTGCACAAGTTCTTCAAGATCAGGTTTCGTGCCGTCCCCCGTCCGCATCTTATTTGGCTGCGTCCATCGTGTCCTGACCTGCGTGTTGTTGTCGTTGCTCCTGTTAGTTTGCATTAGAAATCTCAGTCAGATATTCTATCCTAGACATTTGTCCGTTGGGGAGGGTATGATGCTGCAGTTTTCTGTTGTCTTGTGCATAGTAATCTCAGCCAAATGTTTTTCTATCCAAGGGCCAAAGCTGTTCATTTTTTTATGTCAAGCTTGACCAGGTCTAGTAATTGTCAGGAGAATAAGCCACGGCCGTGACCAGAGCGCGTGCGTGCGCGAGCTGGGCGCGAGGCGTGCGGTCCGAGCCGCACCGGGACCGTGGCGTACGTGTGTGAGTTTGTTGACAGCAGTCGCGGGGTGCTCGCGGCGTTCTGTTGGAGCCGGCCCGCGTAGAGCGCGTCAGCGCGCGTCTTGGGCGTGGGCTGGTGCGTGCGGATCGTCCGCGAGTGGGAGAGTGGGCGCGAGGCGTCGTTGCGCTCGTGTATAAAGCTCCCCCCATGTACTGCTGTTGTATTGAGTTCATGCTCAGAGAAAATACGCCGTTCGTGCGGCGGTGGTGTTCGTGCACCGGCAAAAAACTGTGTCTCTTCCTCCTCCTTCCTCCTCGTTTCTTCTTCTTCTCTGGTGAGCTAGCGCGACGGTGACAGAGAGAGCTAGGCGGAGCGAGGCGAGGGACTGGCGGTTCCAACAATTGGCATCAGAGCTTCGGTTCGAGAGGTCGCCGGCGGCCATGGCGCTTGTTCCGCACGGCGGCGGTGGTGGCAGTTTCTCGCTGCCGGTCCCGCCATTGACGACGACGAACTACATCTCCTGGGCGATCAAGGTGGAGGCGCTCCTTGATGCCCAGGGGCTGTGGTATGCGGTGGCTCCGGCGGATGGCACGGCGGTGGACGCCGGCAAGAGCAAGACGGCGAGGGCATTGCTGCTCGGAGCGCTGTCGGAGGAGGTGCTGCTGCCGGTGTCGACGAAGACCACCGCGAAGGAGGTATGGGACTCCCTCAAGGTGCGCTTCGTCGGCGCCGATCGGGTGCGGGCGGCCCGGCTCGCGTCGCTCCGCGGCGAGTTTGATCGGCTGCGGATGGCGGACGGCGAGGACTTGGACAGCTTCGCTGGGAAGCTCGGCGTCATGACGACACGATACGCAGGCCTGGGGGAGGTGCTCGACGACGCCGCACTTGTGAAGAAGCTGCTGGACTCGGTCCCTGACCGCTTGTACCCCGCCGTCGCCGGAATAGAGCAATTCTGCGACGTGGATGACATGGCGTTCGAGGAGGCCTTGGGGCGGCTCAAGGCGTTCGACGAACGGACCCGGCGTCGCGGGTAGGACGGTGGCAGGCGCGATGGTGAGGAGCTGCTGTACACGGCGGCACAATGGGCGGCGCGGCAGCGCAGACAGGGCGGCGGCGGCTTCAACGACCACGACGACGACGGCACGGCGAGCACGGCATCGGGCGGCGGGAACAAGCGGCGAGGGCGATGCTACAACTGCGGGCAACGCGGCCACTTCAAGCGCGACTGCATGAAGCCTCAGAGGGCGGCAGCGGCGGAGCATGTTCTCGTGGCGGAGGTCGGTGACAACGACGGGCCAGCACTCCTCTGAGCCGCGGCTTAGGGGGTGAATGTCAGAAGAATAAGCCACGGCCGTGACCAGAGCGCGAGGCGTGCGGTCCGAGCCTCACCGGGACCGTGGCGTACGTGTGTGAGTTTGTTGGCAGCAGTCGCGGGGTGCTCGCGGCGTTCTGTTGGAGCCGGCCCGCGTAGAGCGCGTCAGCGTGCGTCTTGGGCGTGGGCTGGTGCGTGCGGATCGTGCGCGAGTGGGAGAGTGGGCGCGAGGCGTCGTTGCGCTCGTGTATAAAGCTCCCCCCATGTACTGCTGTTGTATTGAGTTCGTGCTCAGAGAAAATACGCCGTTCGTGCGGCGGTGGTGTTTGTGCACCGGCAAAAAACTGCGTCTCTTCCTCCTCCTTCCTCCTCGTTTCTTCTTCTTCTCTGGTGAGCTAGCGCGACGGTGACAGAGAGAGCTAGGCGGAGCGAGGCGAGGGACTGGCGGTTCCAACAGTAATATGATGTAGACCATTTCTAGCGGATCATATTTGTACTTATGTAGTTATCTTAAATCACAAACCGTAAAAATGGTTAATCTTTCATGACATTTATGATCCAAGGGCCAAAGCTTTTCATGACATTTACACTGCAAAATTACAAACTAATTGCTTGTCGCCAGATCCAAATGGGTCATTGGTTCACCAAATGACCAAATATGTGGACTCTTCATTTAAAGTCTTTAGGCGGAATTGATATATTTTTCTTGCTTGTAGCACAAACAGCGTAGTACAAAATATGACAGAACATTGTCATTAATTTGCCTATTGTCACACTATGTTCAGGAAATAGTGTATCAATTAATCCAAGGAAATGATGGAAGTGGTTCATCTAGGACTCATTCAGATCCTAATTCTAGTTGTGGCCATCCACGAAAATCGAGTGGGCGAAGATTAACAAGAGGCGCAAATTATGAGTCACAGCTAGCTGTCGATGAAGCTTTAGCTAGAGACTTGCAGGCGATGGAGGACCAAATTGCTAGGGCAACGATAGATGACAAGAAGAGAAAAGAAGGTGATTAGTTGTCTGCTGGTACTCTTCTATATCTTGCAACTCAATATGGTACGACTTTTAAATGTTGTTAAAACACCTGTTTAGGAAGAAAGCCTGTAAGTTCTTCAACATCCAACAACGGCAATACTTCTGTGAGCAGATCTTCTCAGGTATTTACCTTCGACAGCTTTGATTCTACAGATTTGCTTCCGATAATCTATTATATAACTAAAACAATGAAGATAAAGCCACCTTGTTATTCCAAATAGGCTAAATTATTTGGTTCGTTAATATATGGTGGGTCCTAATTATAATGGAGGAGATTTAAAATCTAACATCAAAGCTACATGCGTACATGTGTTTGCATCCAAACATTAAAGTTAATGTCTGACTTGGCAAGAAGTATTTCAGATCGTATCGTGGTTGTATTGGCTGATGTCATGAAATAATCAAATGAGAAATCTTTTTGCTTTGTATATGCTGCACACGGATCATGACTAAGGTAAATCATATTTGTGTGGCCTCTGGCTCGGCAAGACAGACGTGGTGGCAATTTTCAACTTTGCATTAGTTTACTTTAGCTGTACAACTTTATTAGTGGAGAAAAAAATAGATCTATCTACGCATAAAGTCTATATGTGAATTCAACGTAAAACTAAAATGTGGAATAAAAATAAAATGCAACTAGGGAACCTACGACCCTCAACACGCTTCGTTCTTACACAAACGACATCCTAGAATACATGCAGTAAAACTTTTCTAACTTTGGGTATACATAAAAAATAATATTTACATTAGTCAAGTAAAAATAATACCTCCTCCTTCCATATATACATGGCCAACTAGTCTTGTCTCAAACCAGACCTGTTTAAGTTTGATAAGTTTATAGAAAAATATCAGCATCTACAATACCAAATCAATATCACCATATCTATTATGAAGTATGTTTTCATAATATATTCATTGGGTGTTGTAGATGCGGATATATTTTTCCTACAATCTTGGTCAAATTTGAATAATTTTAACTTGAGAAAAGATTAATTGGCCTTGCATAAAATGGAAGGAACGAGTATCATTTTGCGCGGATATTTTTTTCATAATACTACATTTACAGTTTTATAATGTGTATTCATATGAATTATGATCATCAATGTTGTGTGCTGAAGACCATGAAAATTAAGGCGTGTAAGAGTATAACACCATATTGAAAATCTAGCGACGCAAATATGTGGGATACCTGCTAGTTGTATTTAATTTAATATGTGCTTTCCTCTATCTTGCCACTGCAGGTATTAACGGAGGATGGAGTTGATCCTGATAATATGACTTATGAGGTGTGTAGCATCAAGTGCTTTGTGTGGCCAGTATATTCCCTAATGTTCCATCAAGGGTTGTGCCTCACTACCAGTTAATTTTTGGTTCCCTGATATATTATCTCTGAAAGGACTCTTGTAGTCTTTGATGTGAATCGTGGATAACAATTGTATAGGTATTTTCTTGTTTATAGTAAGTAGTACGAAAAAATAAAATACACTTCAGTTTGTTTCGACATCTGTTAAGCAATGTTCTATATACATAAAAATGGGATGCTACATGCTATACCTCTTACTTCAATTTTTGAATCACTTGTGTATTACAGGAACTACAACAATTAGGGGAAACTATTGGGACTGAAAGTAAAGGGTTGCCAGAAGATGTGATAGCTCTCCTTAAGTCTTCAACATACAAAGTTGGGATATTCTCAAGAAAGGAAAAACATGATGAGTATGTCCTCAAGCCTCGTTCACTTTTTTGTTGAACTTGTGATATAAATTTGTGCATAATTGCCATGGACAGCTATGCACAAGTCACTCAGCATTTTACCCGAAGAGCGTGCTTCACTGATTAATCTATTGAGTAGTACCTTTGTAATCTTAAGGTTCATCATATGACATTGTGCCAGCATGTGATGTTCCTAGGGTGGAGTGCTATTTTCTATGTATGTTGTATATGCTCATATCAATCCATATTTTAAGTAGCAAACTATATAAACACCCTTTTCTTCTGTTAATGTTTAAACAAACAGATGTGTGATATGCTGTATGGCTTACAAGAACCGCGATAAGCTGACTACATTGCCCTGTCAGCATCAGTACCATCGAACTTGTGTTGCCAAATGGTTGAAGATCAATAAGGTAAGCTACCTTGCGTTCGCAGCTTTCGTTATTGATGAGTATTGCTTCCACAGGAACTTCTAGGGGTTGTTGTAGTTTTGTGTGAGCATGACCAGATTGCTAATTCCCATATAATTGTTTCTTGGATCTTTATTCATTGTTAAATTCAATCAGACGTTACTTCAGAATCCTTTGTCTACTTCCTGATATGTATCAATGTATGACAAGTGCAGTTTATTCTTCATCCTGATAGGAAGGGAAGTTATGGCTAGAAATCTTGTAAGATATAGTTTAGAACAAATGACGGTGCTGGAAGAAATAGCCCATCTAATTGTTAATGATAGGGGAGGGATGTCCTGTAATGCTTGCTGTCGACAGTATGACCGTTTTCTTTCGCTGTTCTTTTTTCTCTTGAGATTATTTGATGTCTGATCAGCCTAAGTTCAATTCATTGTTCTGCGTTGACAGGTATGCCCCGTTTGCAACAAGGAGGTTTTTGGGTCGTGACAGCAAAGACCGTAGATTCATCCGACGGCCAATGTCAACATGCTTCAGAAAACGCTGTCGCTTACGAAGGCAGCGAAAAAGGCAACACGATGTACTCTTTAGTTATCGTAAGATGAACCGGAGCTTCTGTTGCATCACCAGCAAAATAAAGAAGGTAGATGCTCATGTTGAGTTTAGCACTTTAGCTGTTATGTGACTTGTAGTAGTAATGGATTTCCCACGGGTTTCAAGCTTGGCGCCTCACTGTATTGAACCATACTACTGTATAGATTGTGAATAGTCGTCGAAAGTGCTATTGTGAGCTCGAGCTCACAGGCACCCTTTGCTACAGTACAAACGAAAAAAATATTTAAATAGTTCAAAAAAATCTGAAATTATTTGTCAAGAAACATTGATATCTTTTTCACATGCATGCAAAATTTCATGACAAAATGACATTCATGCAGGTCTCGGCAAAAAAGACAAAATCGATGCTTCAAAATGTATCCGAAAACAGTTTTTTTGGAGCATGATTTTGTTTTTTTTGCCGGGACCTCCACAAATGTCATTTCATTACGAAAATTGGTACGCATGTAGAAAAAACATCAAAGTTTCTTGACAAATAATTTCAGAATTTTTTGAATTGTTTTTACTATTTTTTCGGATTTTACTGTTCATCCGAGATCACTGATGCCCGGGATCAATTCCTCCGTGTCAGTAGTCGTGACCTATTCCCTCAAAAAGGAAAAAGTGTAGTGGTGACCGTTGGCATGCTTCCTCTAGGTTGCCTCTGAGTGTTGTCTTTTTCCATGGCTTGGATGAATAGAGCTCTGATGGAACCGGACCTGGGTAGTTAAGATTTTCTGGATTTTGACTTCTGAACCAACCTGATGGGACTCTCTTCTTAGCTACTCAAGGCTACAAGATAATCCTTCCATCCGTATATTAAATGGACATATAAGTATGTTGGAGAAAAGGGGACAAGCGTGACGTTCACCGGAATAAAATTCCACACACGCAAGAACCCTAGTAGGCAGTAAAATATGGCTAGTCCATAATTGGTGGCCACATGGTACAAAAATTCTGAGCTCATTGTCCTAGCTCGGACTAGATATTTTTGCCGGATATATGTACGGATTAGATTTTTTTTTTTTTTGGTTTGATGTGCGGAGTAGTTAACTTACCTGAATGATAAGTGCTACACGTCAGGTGCGTGGCACTCTGGCCCTCTGACGATTTTCGATGGCAATTTCAGTCACGCAAGAATAGCAAATATAGTGGCACAAGTTTCTATATAAAACTAACTAAAGCATGGAAGTTGTTATGCGTGCGAACTAAAGTTGCCATCCTCGGATTACTAAAATTACCCTTGAACGTTCAGAGTTGCCATATGCGTGTACCTAATGTTTGACACTTATCAAGGTCCTTAACTAAAGGGTTGATAAGGATTCAATGGCCCATGGCAGTTAGAGCAAGCATCTGGATGGTCCCAATCTCTTCTTCTAAGTCCATCAGCAATCCATATTCTGTTCTAGATTACAGTCCAAATGAAAAAGTTAATTTTCATCTCCGCCTTTATGCTTCAAACTTTGTCAAGGTGCAGCTTGGGGATGCATGAAAGAAACTGCACTCATATGCAAACTTGGCCATGTACATCTCATTGGCAGCAATATTCCATGTAATCTCATCAGTCCTCGTCCACAGAGTGATGTTTTGAACCTCAGACCAAAGAGATATGAAGGAATCCATCACGACAGCAGAGTTAATCCTCCGTAAACCCCTCCTCCAATTCTATTCGCAAAAAAAAAAAAACCTCCTCCAATTCCATGAGCTTAAAGCCTCTCTCACTGTAATGCCCTTATCCCTTGAGAGCCCCAAAAGAGCTGACTCCATTTCCATTGGAGCTTGCCCATCTGGCCATCTATATTTCTAGAAACTCACTTTCTCCCGGTTTCAAAAGCATACGTCATTTTATTATACTTGCTCTTATGTCTGCTCAGGGCCGGCCCCCGGGGCGGCCGCTCCGGGCCTCTGAGTAGGAAGGGGCCCCTGGTGGATGTGTGTGATGTTTAGGAAAGAATTGTAAATTTTCGGAAATAATGATTTCCCGTGTTGACAGATCGCCTGATTCTAAAAAAGGTAAAGAATTATTTCCCATGTAACAAATCGATCCATTTTTACGTGTTTGATGTTTAGGAAATAATTCTTTCCCATTTAACAAATTGACAAATTAATTCTCAATCAAAAATGGAAAGAACTGTAACAGACCGTTAATTCTGGCCTTGCCTCACGCCAATGGTGTTCTCGTCTTTCTATTTCTCCTCTTCCAATATTGGCAACGAATCGGCCATGCCAATGCCAAGTTCAACTTCATGTCACCGGCATTGTCTATTTGTGATTTTTGGCTGCTGGACGCGATTAGTGGAGGAAGGTAATGTGGTGGAGGAAGGTAATGTGGTTTTTCAAGATTTCATCAACCCCCTCTTCTTTTTATATATATACTTGTATGATTGTTCGGTTCATGAAGTTTTAATTCTCATACATATCTCTCTCACACACTTCATTTTCCTGTATCGTTTGGCAACAGACACTAGCAGGAAAAGGGCCATTTGTCCCGGTTTGTAAGGCCCATTTGTCCCGGTTGGGAAACCGGGACTAATGGATCGGTACTAAAGCCCTACAACTTTAGTCCCGGTTCTTACACCAACCGAGACAGATGGGCCTCCACGTGGCCGCTGCGGCGAGCCCAGGCAGGGGACTCGACACGCTAGCTAGTAAGCAAATGAAGGAAACAGAAGATCGTCATGAACATATGCATACAGAGAGAAGTGATATCGACCTCTCCTTCTCCGAGAGATTGGTCGAACAACAAGTTTTCGTATATCTATCCGACGCTACTGGCTACGTACATATATATACAATATAAGATCTCTTACAATATAATCCCCTAATTATATATGAACTCAGGGTCCACATGGTATTCTCCGTCTTTATCGATCACGTGGTAAAGAAAGAATGCCGCCAATTCCTCTTGAATTGCTCGCATGTGATCTGGTGCTAGGAGTTCATCCCGCATCCAAAACATCTAATTTTAAGAAGGGGGTCAATACATATATATGAATGAATGAAACTCAACACAAATGCTGGTAATAAAATAAAATTATGAATATTATTGCTTACGCACTTCATATTGTTTGTTAAAGTAGCCCCGCTCACAGGTCGTGTGCCGGATGGACTCGCAAACGTAGTATCCACGGTAATTATTCCATGCTTCCTGCCACAACCACTTTACAAGAAATAAAGGCCAATCAAACTGATAAGCAAGCATGCTAAATGGTATTGATGAAACTAGCGCTTGAATCACTAGGAGATGCGCGGAACTAGCTAGTAGTACTTATTTTCAGGTGTGTAAATTGTAGCTTCCTCGGCAGTCCCGAAGCTTTTGAGGTGAATTTTTTCCAAACCCTGTCAGACAAAGAAAACAATTACTTGACATCAAGAAATGAACAAAGTTGCCGATATGGTACGATAATGATCAATTTAACTTCTCGAGCATTTCAGTCATGTCCGCATACTCCCGGGGATCTTTTCGTCTCGAGTCTAAAACGGTTACTAGTCCCTTCTCAAGCTTAATCTCTAGGAGAATATAGTGGAACCTGCGCACGCATGCATAACTCATCAATTACATTACTATAACCTTGACTAATGAGAAAAAGCGAATATGCACAAGACAGTAACACTCACTTGAAGTTGTAAGGAAAGAGTATTATAGCTTTGTTTTGATTTAATACCAACGATCGTAGCAAGTTGGCCTCGGTATCTTTGGCATGAAATTCAACCGTATATGCATCTATGAGATTTGTGTTAATGAACCCAATATCACCGGTTTGTCTTTTCTTCAATTCGGTGATCTTCAATCTGCATAATATAGTAAGGATAATTATATATACATGTAATGAAAGAGCTGACCTATATATAGAGACTTAATGACAGAATTAGTACTTACAGACAGTAGCAAGTGACAGTAGAAAGTTGAGAGGGTTACAGCAAAAACTAGATGCACTTCGTGTACAAAACGAACAATCTCTTTCGAAGTATCAGGATTTCATACGAAAACTCATCTGTTACAAAGGGATTTTATTTTTATTTTAACTTATTTGAACTCTAGACTTTTTGTATGTTCAAAATGCACCATTCAAAGCCACATCATCAATTTTCAATCCTTCCTGACTTCATTTGTTATTTTTCATGCATTTACTGATTTTTTAAGCTATAAGACCCTGAAATTCAAAAGCATTTCAAATGAACTCTGTAAAGGTTTAAAATTGACATGGTATCATCATTTTACCCACATATGTGCAAAAAAGTTGAGAGGGTTACGGCGAAAACTAGATGCACTTCATGTACAAAACGGACAATCTCTTTTGAAGTACCAGGATATCATACGGAAACTCATCTTTTACAAAAGGATTTCTTTTTTTTGAACTTATTTGAACTCCAGACTTTTTGTGTGTTCAAAATGCACCATTCAAAGCCACATCATCAATTTTCAATCCTTTCTGACTTCATTTGTTAATTTTCATGCATTTACTGATTTTTTTTAGGTGTGTCTGTCACCGTACATCCATTGCCGATTCATCTGCGTGCACTATATATAATTATGTGTCGAAAACAATTACAGATTCGCATTGATAGATAAGTGACCAAATTAATAGAAGTTCATCATCACATTAAAACCAAAATACATACATAGTTCAAATTGAACAACATATAGCTCTCCAGAGCATCTAGTTAAACCATACATTGAAACTATGTAAAACCTTTCAATGCAACAACAAATGCGATCATAATCACAACCAAGGTAACAATTGATCCAACGGCATAATGATACCAAGCCTCGGTATGAATGATATATTTTATAATCTTTCTAATCTTCAACCGCATTGCATTCATCTTGATCTTGTGATCATCGACAACATCCGCAACATGCAACTCCAATATCATCTTCTCCTCCTTAATTTTTTTTATTTTTTCCTTCAAGTAATTGTTTTCTTCTTCAACTAAATTTAACCTCTCGACAATAGGGTCGGTTGGAATTTCCGGTTCAACTACCTCCTAGATAAATAAAATATATGTCACGTTAGTCGGCATAATTGTCATAAACAATAAATGAACCAAATAATTATAAAAAGAGTAAATACCACATCCGAATCATAGACAGGACGAGAGCCGACGGGGGCGGATACCAAAACCATCGCACTATATAATAACAAGGAATAATAGAAGTAAGAAAATTAGACAAGTATCTATCTGAAGTAAGATTTTTTTTTTCAGAAAGAAGATAAGAACAAGAGGCTCACCACGGTGGTGCCGGCGACGAGATCGGCGCGGGTGATCGATGGCGGTGAAGACGGGGACGGGACGTGACGGACTGCTAAACCTAGACAAATCTCGGGAAAAATGGAGCTCGGAGGTCGAGTTTCGAGAGGAGAAAGCTTAAATAGTGTGGCTCAGGCATTTCATCGAACACCTCATGTGCATAGAAGGTGAGCTAGAGCACTACAAAGCTCTTCCCTCGCCGGACAGAAAAAACAGAGCAGTGTGGAGTGCTCTGCTCGCCGGCGAGGGGGTATATATAGCCACCTCATTGGTCCTGGTTCGTGGCTGGAACCGGGACTAAAGGCTACCCTTCTGTCCCGGTTCTAGGCACGAACCACGACCAATGGCTGTGGGCCAGGAGCGAGGACCATTGGTCCCCGTTCGTGCCTAGAACCGGGACAAATGGGTCCACACGAACCGGGACAAATGCCTCCCGGCCCGGCCGGCCCCCTGGACTCACGAACCGGGACGTATGCTCCCCATGGGTCCCGGTTCGTGACTGAACCGGGACTAATGGACCGGCCAGGCCCGAACCAAAGCCCTATTTTCTACTAGTGAGAAAAGGAAAACTGGGATTTCTGTTCGTTACTCGTAAGCAGCAGCAAAAGCTTGCAATTTCTATTTTCTAGCCATCAAGGTACCTTGTTCGATGCCTCTTTCTTGTATATTTAATTAGCAGTGTTCTTAATTTCTTGTGTGTGCTACTTAGCAATAATGCTATTAATTTAGTTGGAAAGTATCCATCCGACAAAGAGAAAAAAAGAACATGCATATGAATTGATTGAGTCCTAGAAAAAGTCTTCTAGTGCTTCCTCAGAAATAAAGTAAGTACTTCTGCTAGGAGTTTTGAGGAACTAGCTTTAGTTACCGTTGAAGAACAACGAAGCGAAATATTATAGGATGATAAAAATTTGAGTTGGAGAGAAGGGTAACTAATTCACCTATAAAAAAAATAAGTATCGATTGAAATGAGTAAAAAAAAATTATCAATTGAAAAGAGCGAGCAACTTTTATGTGCCCTTTTTTTAATAGTTGAGATGATAAGGCAACATAAACTATAAATTATAGTGTAAAACGAGTAGCAATTTGCAATTGAAATAGAAAAAAACATATATGTTTATATGGCTTTAGGGCCCCTTTTTGTTATCTTGCCCCAGGCCCCCGAAATCTCAGGACCGGGCCTGTGTCTACTTGCGGTTGGTGGAGAAAGAGAAGAGGAAGACGAGCTAGCATGCATACATCGATGTACATCTCTCTACTAGAAGTAGTACCACTACTACTAGCCTCCTGCTCACATGGTCACCAAGATTCCCACTTGTGGCATTGCCTACCGCCAGAGTCTTTAACGGTAGGGTATTTTCATGTTAAGCAAGCGTGACGACATAGTTAAGTCCTACCGCCGAGACTTATGGCGATAGG
The DNA here is from genome assembly GCA_032464435.1 of Aegilops umbellulata. Taxonomy (NCBI): domain Eukaryota; kingdom Viridiplantae; phylum Streptophyta; class Magnoliopsida; order Poales; family Poaceae; genus Aegilops; species Aegilops umbellulata. Next base: position 441,858,265 of record CP136055.1, on the reverse strand, counting down.
CAGTTATACCCTACAGCTAAATATGGTTATAGAAAAAAGGGTTGATCTTGAATTTTTTGAGGTCAGAGTCAAATCTTCAGATCTCGGCTGTCCACGATTAGAAGTGGATAGGGCAGGCGTGGCCGGGTGGCTCGGATCAGCACTCATGGGCCCACGTGAAATGTTTCGTATTGCTCGGCTCCACCTTGCCCGTGACCCAGAGGTTAAGGCCGGTCGGCTCCTTCCTGATTAGACACCGGCACGTGGGTCCCTAGTGGTTAATCATTGTCTCCTCTAAAAAATTCAAGTGGCAAAATAACATCATAGCAAAGATAAGAACTCCACCATTTTTTTTAAAAAAAAGGGATAAGTACTCGTGCACAAGATCGACGATGCATATGGGCGCCCCGGAGGCTGCCGACAGAAGGATGGCGACTGATAGCCGCTGAGAAGCTCGAAAAACAATGGAGACAATGTTGGTCGATCATGCAGATGAGGTGATATATAAAAATGTATAATCGCCCGTAATTTCGTAGCGTCCAAAACACGCTCAGACGGGGAGCCTATCCGGTGGAAACCTCTGCAAAGCGAAATTTTGCACACCAGACATTTGGACGGCAGCCGGTTCGCGCACGGATATGCATTGGCCATGGCCTCAACCTCTTTCCCTCAGCTCATGTCCGGCGCACACGTCGCGACGACGCGCTTCGAGCCTTATCGGCTTCCACACGTACAGAATAAATTCTTATTGCCTCGCGCTCTCGTCCTACGTGCTCCGGAAGAGAACAAGCTTCATTCCTCCTGCCATTTGATTGCCAGTCACCATGCATGATTGAACGCAAGGGGTGTGCTTCACCTTGCTGCGATATGGATGTGAGCGGTCCAGCTGGATATTTTAGGGATCTCACTCCGGCGCAATCATCGACGTACCGTATATATCTCTTTCAAGCTTATCATTTTCGAGTATTCCTTTGGGTCGTTTGGCCCCTTGCGACTGCCAACGGACGGATTAGTGCTACGTGCTCCGGTTGAACACGTAATGCATGCAGTCGGTCGATGTATCTATTCTATTGTAAGCAGACATGAGACATGCCAACTTTGCGCCGTCTCTCATCCTCATCTGCTCGCTTAGTTGCTTTCGATCTGATATGGTTCCACGGCCAACCAAACTATGGTGCTGTGGACTGTGGTGCCAATTTCTCTCATCCTAATTCACCCCCGCTCAAACGAACAATGATGGTGTTGTCTAGTGTGTAAATGGGCTGATTTCCTGGCGTAGGGGTATTATTAGAGCATCTCCAGCCGCGTCCCAAGAAGGCCCCCAGGCGATTTTTCGATCGCCGGCGCCAAAAAATCGGCCCAGTCGCGCCCCTAAGGGCCCAGTTTTCGCCGGCTCGGGCCGAAATTGGCGCCGGCGGACCCAACCCGAACCCGGTGCGCTGGGGTCGCTCAGGGGCGCCGGGCGAATTGTTTTTGGCGCGAAGAGCCGCGGGCCAGCCGCGTCAGCGACTCGACTTCTCGTCGCTTCGTCGTCCTCATCGCCTCGTTTCCCGCGGCGAATCAATGCCAAAGCTGCGCGCGCTGCCGCGCCGGCCAGCCTCCATTGATGCCTCACGGGCGGCGCAGTGAAGGCCGGGCAACGCGCGTCCCCTCGCCCGCCACGCCACCACGCCACGCGTAACGCGCTGGCCAAGCCTACCACGCGGCGCCTCCGCCTATATAAGCCGACCACCAGCGCGCCGGAGACATGCACAGATACTCCACCGCCGACGCACCCATTTCTCCCCCTTCCTCCTCTCGCCGTCTCCAGTTCAGAAGAATGGCCGAGCGCTTCCCAGGCGACGACGCGGCTACGAATGGCTTTGGGCGCCGCCATCTTCACGAGGACGAGGCTCGCCTCCTTTTCGAGGCCGAGTACCTGGTCTCGCCGGACATGCGGGTGCCCGGGGCTTGGAGGATCAGCGTCGGCGGCGTGCCGGTGCCACCACTACCCACTGGGGCGGCGCGACGTGCGGAGGTCGCACGTATCCGCGCGTCCCTGCCGCGGGCGGCGAGGGAGGGGCCACGCTACGTCCCCGACAGCCCGCTCTGGGAGCCCTACTTCTGCCGCCGTCACGCCGAGCAGCTCGAGGCCACCAACGGCGTCGTGCCCTCCGGCAGGCTCAACTCCGAGGGCCGACGCCGTTGGTGGGGCGTGCCCGGCCGCACGTTGGAGGCCGTCCTCGAGTACATCGAGGGCGGCAACACGCCGCGCCTCGAGTACCCCGCTCCCCCGTCCTTCTCACGCCGCCGTGGGAGCTCCTGGACGCCGAGGCGCATGGAGCGGCCCGGGGCGTCCTCCTCCTCGTCCGGCCGCTCGTCGGGCTCTCCCTGCCTCCGCCCCGTCAAGCCGGAGCCCCAGGACACGCCTGTCAGCGCGCGCACCCGCCACTCCGGCATCCACATCGGCAACTCCACCCCCTCCGGCCGCTTCGTCCTCGTCGAGCCCAAGCCGAAGCCCGGCCACCCCGCGGAGTATGAGGAGATAGCCCGGCACGGCTTCTCCGACGAGGACGCCTTGCAGTGGGCGCGGGACGACTACCTCTGCAACGAGATGGTCCGGCAGCGCTGGGCCCTGGAGGAGATCGCCGCCCGCAAGCGTGCGCGCGAGGACGAGCACGACATCGTGATCCTCGACAGCGACGACGACGAGGACGCCCCCGGACCGTCCAACCCGCTGCGCCAACCGGGGGAAGGATGCAGCAGGGACGACGGCGGCGGAGGCGGCGACTACACGCGATTCTACCGCCTCCTCGGCATGTGGAACTGCAAAGGCGGGCAGCGGGCGGCGGGGAGTGGCGAGGTAGACGGCAAGGAGCGGCGACGGAGACGGCGGGGGCAGCCCGTAGTAGTTTTTTCTTTTTTTTGTAAAATATGTTTAAATTTGAACGAACTCGTCGATGTTTGCGTTAAATTTGAGCCGTGTTTGCGCCGTATTTAACTTTTTCAAAAAAACTTGGGCGCCGTGACTGGGGGGCATCACGCCTCCAGTGCGCGGTTTAGCGCCGGTGCGTCCTCAGGGGACGATTTTTAGCCCCTCCTGAGAGGCCAACGGCTGGAGATGCTCTTAGGATTGCTTGGTTGAAACGGTAAGTGTACACACACTGGTTCCGTTTCGCACAAGGCTCGTTTGTTAAAAAAAAAAGAGGTTCAATTTCACATTTTTCAAATACCGGCGCGGGAGCTGGAAAATCATGATCTGATCGCCAGCAAAAAAAAGGATTCAAGAAAATCTCGAATTTGAAAAAAAATGGATTCAAGAAAATCTTGACGAACATGTAAATAGGAACCACCTATTCATCAAGCCAATGAAGAACATTCCAGTTCCGGTCAAATTGCACCGCACGTTCTCCTTCTTCTTCCTCCTATAGCGCCACCCCCTTATGTCGCTCACCGTCGCCACTGCCCACTGGTGGCTGCCCCCTGAGTTGCGCGCCACCCCGACTGTACCTCTAAAGCCCACCATTCTCCTACGCAGGGAACCACCCTGCACCTCTTGAAGCCATGCTAGATGTAGTGGGGGTATCGTCGGTGCCATGGTAACCCCCTCTCAAACATACAAAAACAATTTTACCTACAATAGGCTAAGCTCGGCACCATCATGGGTCAAAGTCTACATCTGCCACTACTCAAACCCATCAATGCTCTTTCTTTACTTTGCTGGTGACACCACGGCCAACCACGTCATCCCTTTCTCCGATGAGGTTATGGTGACTCGAGTGCCGCCTTCCTCTTTGTGAAATCGACTGAATATATTTTTTCCTGCCTACCCGATGTTTAGTAAATGCACTGCATTTTTTAGAACAATCTTGTATGCTTTATTAATTATGAGAAACATTTATAGGTATTTGCACTTCGGCATGGAGAACCCAACCACAAGTGACGACCATGATTAAGAGAAAGACAAAACCTCAAAATTGTGAGCATCAACATTTATGTACTCCTATATTATTACTTCATCTGATATACTCCTATAATACGCACAACTTGTGTGTTCTTGAAACAAAATATACTCGTATTATATTCTGAAAGTAGGAATACTGCTCCGCACTACTCAACCAGCCATGTTCCCCGACTCGAAGCCACGTTCAGATCACAAGCCTACCTTCCTCCAATAGATAAACACTGTAAATCCAACCTGATCCGTTAAGAGACCCAAAGATTGGCACTCCACTACAACAATATCCACTTCAATTTACACCTGTCCTAAAAAGTGCGCTACTTTGCAGTACAGGCCCATGCCAGCGTCCGTCTGCCTCCGTTAAATTCCCCCATCCAGAAATCTCCTCGCCTCCCCTCCCCCTCCAATCCGAGAAACAATGGCGGAATCCCTCGTGGGCGGTTCCACCCCTCTCCCCGTCTGAAGCGTACTAGTGTCTCAGCTCGATTCCGTGCCCGTGTGCCGTGTCTGCCCGAGAATCTGTGGCCTGCGGCGGATTTGGTCGCCAAGTTCCGAGCTTTCCCGTCGGGCTGGTGTTTCGGGACACAATCCCAGATCGTTTTGGCTCCGGATGAAGGCTTCTTCGCCGCACGTCCGCTGATCCGAAGCGGAATTGGCGGCCCTCCAACCGTCGCCGCCGGATAGGTGCCCACCTGGAAGGCATTGAGGGCTGACGCCGAACAAGTTCTGAAACTTTTCCGTGCCCCGGAGCAATCTGTCGTTGAATCGCTTGGCAATTGGCCGCGGCTTGGAGCGCAGATGGGAGCGGGGCATTCGAGCATGGAGGGGTCTGAGGGGTGGGGCCAGACGTCGCTGGGCGACATGCCGGAGAGCTGCGTGGCGCCGGTGCTGCTCTACCTCGACCCGCCGGAGATATGCCTCGTCGCCCGCCTCAACCGGGCGTTCCGCGGCGCGGCCTCCGCCGACTGCGTCTGGGCCACCAAGCTTCCCGCCAACTACCGGTACCTCGCCGCCCTCGCCGCGGCGGCCGACGACGATAGCAGCAGCGACGGCTCGGTAGAGGGCAATGGTAGGTGCTCCTCCTCCGTGGCGACCAAGAAGGAGAAGTACGCGCGCCTGTGCAGGCCAACCCCCTTCGATGGGGGCACCAAGGTAGCTTAATCTCTTTTCTACAGTTTCAACTTGTACTTGTTGCAGACCAACTAGTACAGCTTGCTTTAAGCATGTTGATTGATTAGTTTGCTCCTTGTACTTGTTGCAAACCAACCAGTACAGCTTGCTTTCATGAAAAAAAAAGTGTGTTGCTTGGAAGAGAGGATCTAGAAGGTAGATTTGGTTTGTGTGCAATGAATCTGAGATGATGAGAGGGATATGTTAACTATCACTCGTAATGTTTCTGAGAATTTAGATTATGGATTGCTTGGTTGCTTATGTGGGCTAGATTGCTAGTAGGCTCATAAAGACCCAGATATATGGAACAGTAGTTTTCCTTTCATGTGTCAGTGTGTATTGGTCTCTGTTTTCCTTCTTTGTTTATGTTTGCTCTCTTGGATGGTGTTTATTCTTGGCTTTCTGGTACTTATGCTGAAATTACTTGACTGAAAACACCTCTAGGAATTTTGGATCCAAAAGAGCAAGGGTCGTCTTTGCATGTCCATCTCCTCAAAGGCTTTGGCGATTACCGGTATCGATGATCGGCGGTATTGGAGCCACCTTACCACAGACGAGTCGAGGTACTTCCATCTTGTTAAGCTTTGGGTTAAAAGTTGCTCCATGGGAAGTTAAGGTTGAATTCCGTCGAAACTTTCTTTGTGTGGAAACCTGTTCAGATTTTTGTTCTAATTGAAAATTTGAGTAATTTTTCCTAGAACATACTACTACATAGCAAATTTGAGCATGGCAGAATGAAATATCTCTGTTGTGTCATAGTTTTCTAAAATGTCCTATTGTGTAGAGGTGAAGTCCTCGGATGCCCGTGCTCATTCGTGTGTGCCACTGTATAGTTGGTATGACCGTTTCCTTGTTACTGAATAGTAGGAATAACAGGCGTTGTTTGCCCTCTGCTGAGAAAGAACTTCAGTGCAATACATACATATTTCTCTTGCATACCTACCCCGCATAGGAGTTTATTCGGTACTGCCTCGATTGTAAGGATGTTTTGACTTCCAATTCTTTCCCATAACCATAAGGTGCATCAGAGTAGGCAGTAGCTATCGTAAAAGTAGAGAATGCCGACTTGGGAATGTGATTGGTATGTCTTGGTGGTTGATTAAAGTGTCGGGGCTTGGTAGTTCGTAGATGGGACATTAGAGATCATTAGTTTCTTCTGGTTGTGCACTTTTAAGAGATGCTACAAAGCTCATAGTCGACAGTAGTTCATTTCTATGATAAAGGTCTATTTCAGTTTATCAGGTGCGCCAGTATGCCATTCCTTTTGTCTTGTGAGATGTAGTCATATTGATAATCTTGGAGCCAATCATCATAATGCATACTGCCAAAACTAACACTTCAGTCTCGTAGTAAAACATCTAGGTGTATCCTTGTTTCTACTCTGCTTATTGATTTATTTCTGATGCAAAGTGTACCACTAAAGACAATGTTATGGTGTGATTTGATTTATGGGCTGAATCCTTATATGCCCCTAAGAAGTTGCGCACCCAACCCCTGTCTGACATATGGGCCTATGGATATATGTTTGTTTTTGCAAAGGTATATGAAGTTTTCCTCTTATAATTTTTGGTGTTTACGTAACTTGTCAATTGAGTATGGTTTTATCTTTGTTCTGCTCAAGCATGTAGTTGCTTCAATGCGGTATTGATTGATCTAGCGTCAAACTTAGAAAGAGCTGTTGACACTTGTAGTTTTACACATCCTTACTTCTCTTCCGATGTCCTTTTCTATGGTCATCGTTACAGTTACCAGATAAGTGACTACTAAACTGCTATCCTTTTCTGTTACAGATTCCATAGTGTTGCCTACCTTCAGCAAATATGGTGGCTGGAGGTGGCTGGGGAGATTGATTTCTGCTTCCCTGCTGGTTCATATAGCCTTCTCTTCCGGCTGCACTTGGGCCGGCCACACAAGCGCATGGGCCGTCGGGTCTATGACTCTGAGCTCATCTACGGTTGGGACATTAAACCGACACGGTTTCAACTCTCAACTTCAGATGGCCAGCACACAACATCCGACTACCATCTAGATGGACCAGGACACTGGATCCTTTACCATGTCGGTGATTTTGTCATATCGAGTTCCGATGAGTTGACCAAGCTCAAGTTCTCTATGATGCAGATTGATTGCACGCATACAAAAGGTGGCCTGTGTGTCGACTCTGTTTTCATTTATCCTAAGGACCATCAGCCCGAAGAGTGCATACGCAAGTAATTTTGCAAACCTGCTGTATCACTCCATGTGGCAATTGATAGGCGGTGCCTAGCCTTTTTCATAGCCATTCTCGTCCAAAACCCGTTGTAAATATTCCTTCATTTTTCTGATGGTTTTGCATGAACCTGGAGTCATGTTATGTATTCTTTGTAGTGATAGTTAAATAAGTTGGGGTCAGGAAGATTTTAGATGTAGGTGGTGATGTATGATTAGAGTGGTAGGTGTTCATCTGTAGAAAGAGCAGTTTCATTTGTTCGTCATTGTTGTGGTGATGTTTTTGTAAATACATTTTCCTGGATCCTGTCTCTACTTCGTTGAACCTAGTTATTTCTCAACACTTGTCTAAAAAATCACTTTGGATAAGTGTAACCCGCTCTATGCTTCCCATGTATCGTGATACAACGAAAACGGAGATTGGGAGCTCCAGGCTTTTGTGGGTAAATTCTTTGTGTTTTAAAAATGAGAATTCAAGCTAAAATGTTTTTTGAACTATTCGTCCGAATTATGAGAAGTTTTCACATATGTGTTCCTCACGTCAACACCTTTGAAACTAGGTGGGTTTGTGATTTTGCACGTGCAATTGTTCTTTCCATGTTGTGTGTACTTCCACTTTCGGTGTCGCCTGTGTCAATTTATGTTAGCAGTGTGTACTTTCCCCACGAACATGGCAGTACACATGCACTTGTGTCACATCTCAATTTTTTTGAATTTGTTTGTGAACATGACATTCATATGCATAGCATGATTTCAATGCATTTTGGATATTTTTGAAATTAAGTTGGCTACTTTGGAAAACCTAATTAATTTTGAGATTTATCTAATGGCCACATTAAGACCTCTTGCATAAAAATGAATTTTCAAATTGCATCAAGGGCTGGAAATATTTTTCATATGATATATGCGAGCCCTGGTGTTTGTTTGAATTTTCTGGAGACCAAAGAAATTGAACTGGGATGAATTTGGCCAATTCAAATTCAATTCCAGACAGTAGAAAAAGAAAAAGAAAAGAAAAAGGAAAAAACGGCCCAGCCAGGCTTGGCAGCCCAGCAGGCCGAGCCAACCCCACAGCCCACCCCATCACGCGAACTGGTACATGCAAGATTTAGGCGCTGTTCGGATACCATCCGCTCCGCCCCAACAACTCCCGGAGCGGACGGAGCGCCAGCAATATTGCTGGGAGCGGCTCAGACAGCGCTCCTCGCGTGGAGTGGAGTTAGCAGACGGGAGAGATTCCGAACACGCCCTTAATCACGGCCGTCCATGCATGATCCAATGGCAGTCGCGTCCCGTGTTGCCTCTTTTACCTGTCAAAACTCCATCGCGCACCTCGCACACAACGGCCACATCCCACAACCCCCGCCGCCTGTTAGGCAATAAGCCGCGGCGTGGCGTCGAACGAGCCGGGCGCGTGTATGGGCGCGCGCCGGGCGAGTTGGACGCGACGGGACCGTGGCGAGTAGTGCGTGCGTGTGTGCGTGTGTTGGGTGCATGGGGGTGTCTGTGCACCGGAGTAGCGTGTAGGGTCTGTTGGCGAGCCGTGCGGGGCGATCGGGTCGCCTGGTTGATGCTCAGCGCGAGACGCGGGCGCACGCGTGTGTGTAGCGGGCGCGGCGAGAGCATGCAGGGCGTGGAGTAGATCGCGGGCGAGTGGAGGCGTGGGTGCGTGCCCAGTGCGCTGGCTCGGGGATATAAAGCCGCGGGATGATCGCTGTAACAGACGACACAGTCGAGTTCGTGCTCGAGGAAGAAAAGGGGGGCGTTCGTGCGCCGGAAAATCTCTGTGTCCACCGTTTTTCCGAATCTTTCTGAACTTCTTCTCCTTTCTTCTCCGGTGAGCTGGTGCGACGGCGACAAAGAGAGCTAGGCGGAGCGAGGCGAGGGGCTGGCGATTCCAACAATTGGCATCAGAGCCAGGTTGTGATCAGGGCGCGCCGGCAATGTCCATCGTACCGTTCGGTGGCGTTTCGGGCGGCGCGGTGGCGCATCCAGCGCCCGTGCTCACGGGCGACAACTACACCACCTGGGCCATCAAGGTGGAGGCGGATCTCGATGCCGCGGGGCTGTGGGAGGCAGTGGTGCCGCCGGAGGACGCGGCGTCGGCGGTGATCGCCAAGAAAGACAAGCCGGCGAGGGCCTATCTGCTTCGAGCGCTTGCCGACGACTTGTTGCTACAGGTGGCCGGGAAGAAGACCGCGGCGGAGATCTGGAGCAGCCTGAAGGCCCGTTTCGTCGGGGCTGATCGCGTGCGGACGGCGAGGCTGGGCACGTTGCGCGGGGAGTTCGAGCTCCTGCGCATGGCGAGCGACGAGTCACTGGACGCGTTCGCGGGGAGGATCAGCGGCATGGCGGCGCGCTACACCGGGCTGGGAGCGACCCTCAACGACGCGGCGATGGTGAGGAAGCTCCTAGATTGCGTCCCGGATCGTCTGTACGCGGCGGTGGCGGGGATGGAGCAGTTCTGCGACCTCTCGACGCTGCTCTTCGACGACGCGCTCGGGCGCCTGAAGGCGTTCGACGAGCGGCTGCGTCGGCGTGGTCCGGCAGGCGGCGAGCGGGCAGACGGTGAGCAGCTCATGCTCACCGCAGCACAGTGGCGGGCGCGCGAGCGGCGTCGGGGCGGTGCACGCGGAGAAGACGACGACGACGGCGCGGCGAGCACGGCATCAGGCGGCGGGGACAATCGTCGTGGGAAGTGCTACAAGTGCGGCGTCAGAGGTCATTTCAAGAGGGAGTGTCCCCTGCTGCGGAAGGAGCCGGCCGCGGGGCGTGCGCTGATGGCGGACGTCGACGTCGAAGACGCCGGGCTCAGGGCGCGAATGTTAGGCAATAAGCCGCGGCGTGGCGTCGAACGAGCCGGACGCGTGTATGGGCGCGCGTCGGGCGAGTTGGACGCGACGGGACCGTGGCGAGTAGTGCGTGCGTGTGTGCGTGTGTTGGGTGCATGGGGGTTTCCGTGCACCAGAGTAGCGTGTAGGGTCTGTTGGCGAGCCGTGCGGGGCGATCGGGTCGCCTGGTTGATGCTCAGCGCGAGACGCGGGCGCACGCGTGTGTGTAGCGGGCGCGGCGAGAGCATGCAGGGCGTGGAGTAGATCGCGGGCGAGTGGAGGCGTGGGTGCGTGCCCAGTGCGCTGGCTCGGGGATATAAAGCCACGGGATGATCGCTGTAACAGACGACATAGTCGAGTTCGTGCTCGAGGAAGAAAAGGGGGGCGTTCGTGCGCCGGAAAATCTCTGTGTCCACCGTTTTTCTGAATCTTTCTGAACTTCTTCTCCTTTCTTCTCCGGTGAGTTGGTGCGACGACGACAGAGAGAGCTAGGCGGAGCGAGGCGAGGGGCTGGCGGTTCCAACACCGCCCACTTGTTATTGAATCTTTTGATGTTTGAGGCTTTAATTATAGTATGAGACATTTTCCAACTTCACATGGTAACACTCATATTCTAGTTGATATTGATTATGTCACTAAATGGGTAGAAGCTATTCTAACTAAAAATGATTTATCATAGGACTTCTATGAAAATAAATAAAAATGTTATATTTCTGAGGGCAAATGTCCGAACTGCAATTGGCATTAAAATGATTTTATCATAGGACTTCTATGAAAATAAATAAAAATGTTATATTTCTGAAGGGAAATGTCCGAACTGCAATTGGCATTCCCGCGCGTCGGTTTTACATCTGCAGTAGGAGCCCGCGTGCCACAAATACGCAGCCTACCCTGCCTTTTTTGGCAACTTTGCTGTTGGATGCTCTAAAGCCCTAAAAGAACTAAAGGCCACAACTGAATGGTGGACTACCTGGTAACCCACTCACTAAAGCCCTAAGAGAAGTAAAGGCTACAAAGCTGAATAGCACAGCGAAATGGGGGGGGGGGGGGGGTCTGATCCAGTTAAAATCTCTTTCAGGTGGATTGCCACTCCCAACCTACTCACTAAAGGCCTAAAAAAACCAAAGGCTACGAACTGAATAGCACAGCGAAATCTGAAACAAAATTGGAGAGAGAAAGAGCTTATCTGGCCAGACTTATAGGATGTGCTATATACTGATAATTTATCCCTCAATTCAATTCTGTGTAATATATAAGCTGGTAATGCTCGCGGACAGTATTATTCAGACTAGTCAGATCCATTATCAAATAATTCAAAACTTCAGAAACCATAGTTAATTTGATAGACTTGGAAGCTAGTACACAAAACACTGACTAAAATTGCAATAAAAATGCACAACCAAAAAATTCCTAAAACTAACTCTACGAAACGATCATTCAGAAACTTGAGCACGTCAGCTGATATAACCAATCGAAACTAGGTCTCATCAGCGTCTTGTGAAACAGCAAACCCCCCCATGCAACGAATGCTGACAGATGGAAGGAATGAGATTCCAGCTTAGTTATGTAAATACTCCCTCTGTTCCCTTTTATAAGACATTTCGCACGTTTCAGACACACACAAAACAGTTCAAGCTGGACTGGCTAAAACGTCTTATAAAAAAGAACAGAGGGAGTAGCTTATTAGTAAATCTTCTAACTTTCCATTAGAATGCTAAAGGAAGAAATTAAACTAACATGCATGCTCAATCGTGTATAAGGAAATGCTAGATGATAACACTAGAAGAAGGGATCGATTGCCACGAGGTATATAGCCAGACATGTAATAATGATTGGTTGATTAGATATGTATACAAGAGACAACTAAGAAATGTGGAAGAGTATGGAAATGATTGCATGGACAAGAAAAAAAGACCCGCAAAAGAGAATGGCAACACATAGACCACAAGAGGCCATGCTTGCTTAATTACATTTCACATATAAAATTACCACCACAACAACAAAGCCTTTATAAAATTACCACCTTGGCGCAGTGGTAAAGCTGCTGCCTTGTGACCATGAGGTCACGGGTTCAAGTCCTGGAAACATCCTCTTACAGAAATGTAGGGAAAGGCCGCGTGCTATAGACCCAAAGTGGTCGGACCCTTTCTCGGACCCTGCGCAAGCGGGAGCTACATGCACCGGGCTGCCCTTATTTATTTATTGCCCCCTTTATAAAAAAATGCCTCTCCATTTTTTTTTTGAGGGGTACTCTCCATTGTTTGTTAATAATACTAACACATGCTCTTTCGCCTCAAAAACACCTCTTTACTATCTGATTAGATGAATAGGCAAAACTAACCAAAGAGAGACTGAGAACTGAGAAAAGGAGAGATGATACCATAGAAAGAAGAAACGGCGAATGAAGAGTGATATACTGCAAAAAAAAGATCAATAAAAAGATAATGATGACTGAAGGGACTGAAGAGTAACTAGCAGAGGAAATGAAAACTGGTAACTGAAAAAAAAACAAGAAAATGAAATAAAACTAATTATGAGAAGCAAGGATTTGAGGAATGAAAGAGGCAATTGTGTTGAGTACTGTCCAACAAGCTGTTCAAAGAAAACTAATTATGCAAGAAAATTAAGTTTGAATGAAAGAATCTGAAACAAGGGAATATAAATACTGGAGAAAAATGAAATGAGAAAATGAGAAAGAATAGATTAAAGTAATGAACAATGATAGACATAGAGAACTTCTAATGAAGAATGATTGAGGACTAACTAGGTCCAAATGAGAGACTAGTTTAATAAAAGGAATGAAATACTAGAAAATAACTGAAGAATAAACTGAAAAAAGCTTCATTATCCTACAAGAGCCCTGCATCCTTAACTTTATACTGCTGTGCTGATGATTTATACCTCACTTCAGTTTTTATTCCTAATCTGTAACATATATAAGTTGCTTGTGCTTGTGGGCAACAGTATTATTCAGACTTATCAAACTTGCCGGTCGTGCCCCAAGCCTCCAACAAAACAAATATGAACTAAAACACACAGTAAAAGACGCACTTAACTCTCCTCTATCGTGGCAAAGCACATACAACACGCCGCGGGCTTGCAAGCACGTAAGATGCAGACATGGAGTGGGCAAAGCATTTACGCCGCGGGCTAGCAAAACAAAAAATGCAACGGCTTCAGAATCAGGGCTAGTCTGATCAACTTGGAAACTACAAAAAGACTAACTAGAATTGCAACAAAAAGCACTACCAAAACTTGCGGTCGGTGGCGAGACCCATGATTCTGCTCAAGCAGACCGCCAATCGCTCATGGCGCGACAGATGGGACAGCCCCGATGGCCTCCTCTCCAGCCCCTCCATCTCCTCCGGTCCTCCCTCCTGCTCGAAGACAGCTCGCCTCGCTCCACAGACCCCCCCTGCTCCGCGCAGCAGCTCGCCTGACAAGGCTCTTCGGCAGCTCGCCTCCCCCACACAGCCTAACCCCACCTAACGCTGCTCGTCGGCCTCCACCGCCTCTCCATCCTCCCGCTATGCGGGGACAAGACGAAGCGACACGACGCTTCCACTGGGAAAACGGATAGGAGCCCAGACCAGGTGAAATAACCGCAACCTGAACCCGGAATAAGCCCACTAAGCAACGCCCTCCGCCCAGCGACGCGCAAAACAAAACATGATGCGCTAATATTCATGCACAGATCGGATGGGCATAATTTGACTGGTGGTGAAATCGAAACCAATCGACTGATTTTTAGCAAAAACGTTTTAAAATCCATTCTGCTGGACTTCCTAAGCTATGTGATGTCTGTATTGAATACAGCTCAACTGTGCTGTGTGAAACCAGAATAGAATGAAAATTTCACGTAACCTAAAGATCCTCTCATTGCCATCAGATGAATGATTCTCACTGCCAAATCTATGCTTTGATGGAAGCATCAAACAGATAAACGAGTAGTATATTTATAGTTTGAACACCTTATTGCAGTTCATGTTTCATTGGGTAAAAAATAGTTTGCTCAAACTCTCTTGTGGTAAATTGCCATTTGGTCTTTGCTTTATTTATTGGTGCAATAGCACGTATGCTCATGTAGAGCTTTGATTGTGCAAATACGAAACTGTTACATGTACCGTAAGAGATGATTTACAGGCTTGCCACAGGCATGATGTAGAAGGTGGCTCGAGATGTGTAGCAGAGCTTCTTGCTGTCCTTGAGCCGAAACTCAACTGTAGTAACCACAACAGATCGGCCCTTCCTCAGTATCTGCGCTTCTACTTCCACTTCAGACTGCACAAGCATAGATAAGAGTTGACGGACATTAAGAATACGCGTGTATCATCTAAAAAGGGGAATACTTGTGTGAAGTACTCCGACAGGTGCTGAAATATTCTGAAAATGAGGCAAAGAATTCCAATCTGTCTAGATCCCCACCAGAATTGTATAGCGTGTGTTTGAATAACTACATGGCCAATTGAACTTCTGCAGGTAGTTCATTTGGGTCACGGTACTTGGTAATGCATATTGATTGAGTGGATCGTCCCATGGTCCAACCCAGTTCAACATCATGAGCCTACATGGCGTATTGATTGTTACCAAATTAGCAAAATATGTAGGTCACCTCCGCTCTTCCCCACCCTGGTGAATTTCCTAGTTGAGATAGCCTGCCTTTTAATTGAACATCACGAAACCCTAGAAGGAACTCACAACTTGTGATTTGTGGATTTGGTCTGCAAGAGATCTCAGGCTACGCCCTTGCATTTTCCTGAGATCACATATAAATGTTTAAGAGGCCAAAAACACTAAGGTGTGAATGGATCTTGCTCAAATCGGAACTATTTATCCCTCTGATTCTTTGCAGATTAAATCTCTCTGGCAGCTATGATGAACGCATAGTCGCCTAATCCCCACTAGTTGTTAGCTCTTAGCAACACTTTTCACCTCTCAGTAATCATTGGTTCTTTACCAACCAATCTCTTAGTAAAGAACTAACAGATGATACAGAGATAAACAGCGCTGGTGGTTGAACACTTGAAAGAGAAAAATAACGGCGGACCACTTTGGGACTTTGGGTACAGATTGATTGCAGAAGAAGCTATATATGTGTAGGTAAACAACAAGAAAACATTCACACTTAATGAGGAAGCAGTAAAGGTGGTTCACAAGTATATGTCACGCATGCATAGCTGGTTGAAGAAATATGCCAGTAACTGCGCTCAAACATTTCATGAAACAACATATCATGTGCACTTCGTGAATACTAAGACTAAGTAGTTGATTATCTATTTAAGAACAGACATTGTCACACCAAGTATAATTCCACTATGCTAGCTTTTAGTCATGCCATTAAACTATAACTATATAGTATACAAACGTTAACATCCCATAATTTCTTATGCAGTCATACATGCTAGAGTTGCACATCTGTAGCATTATTTGGCAATCTTGTCCTGTAGTACTAACTTTTAAGTCTTCGTGTGAAGGAAATCTCTAAGACTAAGCTACCACTGTGATGTCCCAGTGTTTCTGACCAAACTGGCTCCATATGTTCAAATCCTTACCTTGCCAGTTGCTTCAAATGGATTATAGAAAACACCTTGAATTTCCATAGTGTAACTTCACCTGTACTGTTTGTAGGTTAAGTAACAGTGGTGTCGCATTGCAGCCCTGATATAATATATGAACTAGTACATTTTACTCCCTCCGTCCCATAATATAAGAGCGTTTTTGACACCACAGTACCTAGGTTAGAGGTTTGGTAGGTAACATAACCATTATTCTCAATCACAAATAGCTCACTTAATAAGAGCATCTCCAGCAATCCTCTAATGATTCATCCCCAATAAAGTGGTATGGGGGCTGCCCAATACCGCTTCCGATTATTAGGGAGTTCATTTTCCAGTTCCCCAAATACCATGCGTCCATGCCCCAACAAAGTCCCAAACTGGAGCTTCCAGATAGGGTCGAAAATTGCTTCATCAAATTAAAACAACACAAATTACGGTTTGGTAAAATTGATCAAGGGATGTAGATCTCACATCGAGGCGGGCAGCTGAGAGATACGCTGTGCTGAGCTCGCCGAGGAACATCTCCTTATCCCCCGCCGCAGCACGCGCGCACGCCATCCCGACGGCCTCCGCGACGGCCGCCACCGCGCCGCCGTGGAGCGTGTTGTAGGCGTTCTGCACAGCCCACCCGACGACACCACCGGTCAGAGCACATCGCTAGGTACAACTTCATAAAGGAGACCCCGACCATCGCGCTTTATTAGTGCTCACAGTTGCGGCGGATGAGACGGTGAGGGTGCAGGAGACGCGCGGCGCGGGGGAGGAGGAGACGGTGACGGAGGACAGGAGCGCGCGGACGAGGGCGGAGTGGGCGTCGGGACGCTCCGCCGAGGCCGGGAGGGACGCGTCCACTCCGAGGGCCTGGATGAACCGCAGCGTCCACTCGCGAGACTCCTCCGGCGAAGGCTTGGGCGCCTCCTCCGGCTGGGGTGCCATCTTCGCCTGCTGATTGTTGCGGTTCGCGAGTCGCTGGCGAGAAAGGGGAACTGAGAGCAACTCTGGTATACGACAGGGAGAGGCTGCCGAGGTGACTTGCAAATTCAGAGTCTTCTTTCCACGAAAAAAAAGGAAAACATAGTCTTCTTCGTACTGGCTGCCCACATCTTTTCTTCATTTCTTTCTTTCTTTGGTGTTCTGGTTTTGATGTGGTGATTGTGCCCACATTTTTTGTACTAAAAAAGAATTTTCAGACGCGAACCAACGTGTGGTTGGATGGTTAGAGGGACAGTGGTATCCTCATACCATCAGAGTTCAAGTCCTGGTGCTCGCATTATTTCGAAACAAAAATGCCCATCAAGATTTAAAACTTATTCTTAGAGACGAAGAAATCAAGTGGATGCAAAGATATAATCAGAAGGAATTGCATGAGGGGTACTTAAGGAATAAGGATGTACTCTTTCGATGGAGGTAAATGAAGGTGTTGGTCTTGATGACTTTAACATTGAGTTCTACCAATGTTTTTGGGTTGTTGTCAAGATGGATCTATTTGCTTTATTGGATAATTTCTATGATAACATGTTAGATATAAATAGGCTCAACTATGGTGTGATAACACAGATACCTAGAGGATGGTGATGCTAATACAATACAAAACTTTAGACCAATTTGCTTGCTGAATGTGAGTTCAAATATTATAACCAAAGTCATAGTGAACATGCTCATTGTCATTATCAAGGGTGTGATCAAGGCTTCTCAGACTGCTTTCCTTAAGAGAAGGTATATTATGAGATTCTCAATAAGTTGCATAGTAAAAAAGCTTCATGCGGTTCTCTTCAAAATTGACTTCGAAAAAGTCTTTGACAAAGTCAAATGGCCTATTTTATTTCAGACTTTGAAGATGAAACACTTCCCTAACAAATGGAATGATTAGACCATGAAAGATTATGTTGAAGGGAAGGTAGGGATCAAGGTTAATGGGGAAATTGGGCCATATTTGGACACCCACAAAGGCTTAAGACAGGGTGACCCACACTCAACCTTGCTTTTTGACCTTGTTGTGGATGTTCTTTATATTCTAGTGGGTAGAGAAATTGAACGTGGGACATTACTAGGGTAGCCAAACATCTTATGAAGGGAGATGTTGTCATTCTGTAGCATACAGACGGCACAATTCTCCCCATGCAAGATGATTTGGAGCAAGTTATAAACATGAAATCCCTACTCTGTCTTTTTGAACAGATGTCAGGGCTAAACATTAACTATCATAAAAGTGAAGGCATTTGTATTGGGCTGGAGAAAGAGAGGGTTAGTCTGTTTGAAGAAATTTTTACCTGTGGGGGTGGTGCGTTACCTATGAAGTATTTGGGGACTCTTATGGATGAGAAGAGATTAAAAACAATGAGTGAGATCCATCTTGGGAAAGTGGAGAATAGGATGGGATGATGGCTGGGTAAATTTCTTAATATTGCAGGGAGAACCACCTTGGTCAATTCCTCTCTATCTAGTTTACCTCTTTGTATGTCGTCGTTCTATGATCTTCCTAAGGGGGGTACGAAAAATATGATAGACCTAGAGCCAGGTTTCTATGGAGTGGGGATAAAAACAACAGGAAATATCACTTGGTTTCTTGGCCTGTGGTATGTGCTACTTCTTAAGCTTGCGTTGGTTTTTCCCTTGGAGATGGAAGAGTGATGCAGCAAAGTAGAGATAAGTATTTCCCTCAGTTAAGAACCAAGGTATCAATCCAGTAGGAGAAGAACGCGCAAATCTCCAATACCTGCACAAACAATCAAACACTTGCACCCAACGCGATAAAGGGGTTGTCAATCCCTTCACGGTCACTTGCAAAAGTGAGATCTGATAGAGATAGATAAATAAAAGTAAAATATTTTTGGGTTTTTTGGTTTATAGATCTGAAAATAAAATATTGCAAAATAGTATATCAGAAACTTATGATGGAGAATAGACCCGAGGGCCATAGGTTTCACTAGAGGCTTCTCTAATGAAGGCAAATAATATGGTGGGTGAACAAATTACTATCGAGCAATTGATAGAAAAGCGCAAAGTTATGACGATATCCAAGGCAATGATTATGTAATATAGGCATCATGTCTGTGTCAAGTAGACTGACTCTTACCTGCATCTACTACTATTACTCCACACATCGACCGCTATCAAGCATGCACCTAGAGTATCAAGTTCATAAAGAACGGAGTAATACCTTAAGTAAGATGACATGATGTAGAGGAATAAACTCATGCAATATGATGTAAACCCCATTTTTTTTATCCTCGATGGCAACAATTCAATATGCGTCTCGCTATCCCTACTTTGTCACTGGGTGAAATCACGCAAGATTGAACCCAAAGCTAAGCACCTCTCCCATTGCAAGAAAAATCAATCTAGTTGGCCAAACCAAATGATAATTTGAAGAGAAATAGAAAGATATCAAATCATGCATATAAGAATTCAGAGAAGATTCAAATAATATTCATAGGTAAGTTGATCATAAATCCACAATTTATCGGATCTCGACAAATACACCGTAAAAGAAGATTACATCGGATAGATCTCCAAGAACATCGAGATGAACATGGTATTGAGAATCAAAGAGAGAGAAGAAACCATCTAAATACTAGCTATGGACCCGTAGGTCTGAGGTAAACTACTCACGCTTCATCGGGAGGGCAATAGAGTTGATGTAGATGCCCTCCGTGATCGAATCCCCCTTCGGCAGGATGCCGGAAAAGGCCCCAAGATGGGATCTCACTGGAATAGAAGGTTGCCGCGGTGGAAAAGTGTTTTCGTGGGTGCTTCTGATGTTTCTGGAATATATGTGAATATATAGGGCAAAGGGCTAGGTCAGAGGAGTCCCGAGGAGGTGGCAAGGTAGGGGGCGCCCCCCTCTAGGGCGTGCCCTCCACCCTTGTTGCCGCCTCGCGGCTCTTCTGACTTGGACTCCAAGTCCCTGGGTGTCTTCTGGTCCAAGAAAAATCATCGTGAAGTTTTATTCCGTTTGGACTCCATTTGGTATTCCTTTTCTGCGAAGCTCAAAAATAAGGAAAAAACAAAAAGTGGCTCTGGGCTCTAGGTTAATAGGTTAGTCCCAAAAATAATATAAAATAGCATATTAATGCATATAAACATCCAAAACAGATAATATAATAGCATGAAACAATCAAAAATTATAGATACGTTGGAGACGTATCAGTATGCTTACCAAAAAACTAGAGAGGGTTAGGGGTGCTTGATCTTGAGCTTATGAATATTGATCTTTTATCCATCTGTCTTTGGAAGTTATTCAATGAGCAAGGATTATTGCAGGGTATCCTTAGTGATAAATTCCTCTGAGGGACAGCGTTGGTCAAATGCAACACAAACAAGGTGACTCGCATTTTTGGCAAGGTTTGCTGGAAGTGATAGATCTCTTTTTATCATGTTGCAAATCTTGTGTGGGTAACCAAAATGAGACTAGGTGTTGGGAGGATAGGTGGTTAGGTAATGTTTGTCTATCTCAAATCTTCCCAATACTATACTAAATCTCCCTTAATGATCATATCACTATTCATGAGGTTATTGGAAGTAATCTCTCCACTTAAGTTTCAGGAGGGCTTTGGTATGGGAGCTGTTAGAAATATGTCCCAAAGGCAATACTAAATGTTATTACTTATTTATACATTTGTAATTAATGTTTATATTTATGTGCTATAATTGTTATGTGATGAGTCCAAAATGTGTGATATTTTTGTGGTTATTTTGTGCCTACACAGTAGGCTTTGTGGAATTTTATTGCGTTCATGCAGTGCTATTTTTCGGATTTCCCCAAGATACACCTTCTGGGATAAATGGGATACTATGGAAGGAACCTTAGGAATTTATAGTGGAATCACATCAATTAACATGATTATCACTTGCCATAAAAATAATAAAGCATTGGAAGAAAGTTGGAGCTTGTGCAGCTTTCCAGAGTGCAAGACGACCAATGGTACAAACGCAAGCGCTCATACCCGCGGCCGTACCAGGTGTCGCCGCCTTCCTCTGGTCGACTAGTTTTGCCCCGTGGAATCAGATCAGAGATCAGACGCACTCACACACCAGAAACTCGTCCAACAGGCAGAACCCTAGCTCTGGAAGGCATCCAGAGGGGGAATTGACAAAGAGGAGATCGCCACCTTCACCACTACATGCAGGGGACGTCGACGTCATCCATCTCCACCATCCACCATCATCAATATCCATCTCCATCTCATTGTAATACGAAATCTTTGTGGATCATCATGTGTATTACTCGTTCATGTTGTTAGAGATACGATAGTTAAATCAAATGAAGAAGAACGAAATCAACACAGGTGACACGATATTTTAACATGGAAAACCTCCAAGGCGAACGGGAAAAAACCCACAGGCGCCAGACAACTAACTTCACTATATCGTGAGAGGTTACAAATGTCGGGGATTTACAACTGATCAACTTATCTCATGCGGATTACAATGGATATATATAGTAGAGGTGACCTAGGTCAATACTGATCTGTATCGCAGGGGGTCCGACCAAGCCTACCTACGATGGGCTAGAGCCCCGCTCCGCTCGTCAGAAGTTAACCTTTATCTTTATACTTCAATTTAGATCACAACATAAAAAAACTCCACCTTGAGACAAATTTCATCTTGTAGTATGAATGAGAACCTACTCCCTGAACAACAAAGGAAAACAGTTTCAACGCCAAACAACCGCTAGGGCTAATGAGTTCACTATAAAATCTGCTCTTTTCAGTCACAAAAACCCAGTGACGAAGAACAAACCGTTGCCTAAAATAGTTTTCTATGACGGTCAACCGTCACCAGGTGCCCCCCCCTCCGGGGCAGCGCCCTCGACATCTTTGGTGACTTTGTGGCCTAATTTTTGGCGACATATTTTGCAATCATTAGGCATGTGCATATTTTGCGATGATTTGTACTATCACAGAAAATAATTTGAAAACTTAAGATTTTTTAAGATCTCATTTTCTTATACTAACATTATCTGCGTGGGGCCAGATCACAAAATAGATACTTTTAGTTACACTTATTGCCTCCGCTGTGCCTGGCCACTTGACAGAGATAGAAATAACCCATTAGCACAAGAACAAAATGAGCCCATGAATTTGACCAAGGAACTGATGCCTTTGCCGTGGTGATCACCCAAATATCATGTCGATGACATGGTCACCACCTGAACTAGATGAAATGGTAGTGCTTGTCACGATTTAGATTCAAACTAGACTGGAGATGAGAGGATTGAATGGACAACTTCATAAAACATAAAGATAATACTTAATATCATTACAAGATATGCAGAAGTTCATACATAATTAACATGCATATTTCTAGAACCTAACATAACTACTTAAACTTATGCATCATCGTCGGTGTCTCCTCCTTGTCGTCGCCATCCTCCTTGCCACCGTCCGAGTCGTCACCGTCGTCATCCCAGTCGTTGTCGTTATCCTCCTCAGCGACCCTCAATGCTTCGATCGTTCCCCTACATTCGGCCCATGTCTAGCCGATACTGTCTTCTGCATACGACGTGGCCACGGAAAGCTTGATGTTGGCTGCAATGACGCCCTCGCCGACGGATCGTTCTGCATCATGGATGGTTTCTTCGGTGCGCGCCATCACGTTGGAGATTTTGTAGGCCGCCTTGATCTCCGCTTCGGCAACGATGCGGTGGAGCTCCTATAATCTTGGCCCAAGTTCTACGAGCTCGTGGTGGATGTTTACCACTTGGTGGCGGGCTACCTCCCGGAGCTCGTCGAATCGCTCCAGGAGGCGGTCGCACTCACGACCTACCTCATCTACTTCACGGAGGACCTCGACAGTGCAGTCCTCCTTTGTGTTGATGAAGCGCCTTCGTTGTGGGCCCCTTTCATGGTCATCGTCGCTTATCTCCTTGGCCATGGGATTTCTCTTCCTCGAGGATGAGCCGAGTGCCTGACCCGACACCGTCCCTGAGGGTGGCGGATCGGACGCAGCACCGGCTGGTGTCGGGTCGGAGGCACGAGGGGGTGGGTTCGATCAAGCTCACCATTAGGGGGTTGAGGTGACATAAGTGGCTTGTCACCGGTCATGAAGATGTAGGGGCAGCGGGAGGGGGCGTGTGCACCATAATTGATGGAAAGGGGATTTGGGGTTTTCTCTAGGATTCGCTAGTACTGTAGGTGGAACCGATCCTTATATTGAGCGGTTGCCTACTATGAACCGGTGCGAACTTGAAGCAGTGGGAACGCAATGGAGGTGGTTGACAAGGGATGTGAGGAGGCATACATAGGCGAGGCGTCCATCATCCACTCGACGGGCGAAAGGGTGCTGAATTAGCTACTTCTTTAATACACATTACAATCCCAGGAAATCAACACTTGATTGTAAAGCGTGCATGGCAATGTCACTAATATATAACCGCGATGATTGTGGGTCTGATATCCCAAGGCCTCTTTTTTCACTATTGTACTTTTGATCAATTTTATTTAATCTCTCTACTTTTTGCGGGTATTTAATCTCTCTGTTGAATAATAGGATTTTTTAACCTTAACAATCAGCGGCATAATGCATGATCAACACCACTGTTCAAATTGAAATGCGAAATGAGGTTTTTCACCAACTGCATGTACCGCACCATGCCAGAATGTCAAAGTTTACTTTGTTTTTTTTACAATTAAGAGGTTCGTTTATTTTTCCTTCAAAGATGATGCGTGATACGTCTCCAACGTACCTATAATTTTTTATTGTTCCATGCTATTATATTATCTATCTTGGATGTTTTATATGCATTATTATGCTATTTTATATCATTTTTTAGGACTAACCTATTAACCTAGTGCCCAGTGCCAGTTGCTGTTTTTTCCTTGTTTTGTCTTTTACAAAAAATTAATACCAAATGGAGTCCAAATGGAACAAAACCTTTTGATGATTTTTCTTGGACCGTAAGACACCTAGGAAGCTTCGGGAGGAGCTCAGAAGAGTCAAGGATGGGCCACAAGCTCACCAGGCGCGCCCTAGGGGGAGGCGCCCCCCCCCCCCGAGCTTATGGGCCCACCGTGGCACCTCTAACCCTAATCTCAGCTCTATAAATACCCAAATATTCCTTGTATACTAGAGGGCACACCAAAAATACTTTTCTGCCGCCTCAAGTTTCTGTCCTCGTGAGATCCCATCTGGAGACCTGTTCCGGTACTCTGCCAGAGGGGGACTCGATCATGGAGGGCCTCTATATCAACCTTGCTGCCCTTCCTATGATGTGTGAGTAGTTTAGCATAGATCTAGGGGTCCATAGCTAGTAGCTAGATGGCTTCTTCTCTCTCTTTGATCTTCGATACAATGTTCTCCTTCATGTTCTTGGAGATCTATTCGATGTATTCTTCTTTTGTGGTGCGTTTGTTGAGATCTGATGAATTGTGGATTTATGATCAGATTATCTATGGATATTATTTGGGTCTTCTCTGAACTCTTTTATGCAAGACTAAGATAGCTTTGTATTTCTCTTCGATCTATTGATTTGGTTTGGCCAACCAGATTGATTTTTCTTGCAATGGGAGAGGTGCTTTGTAATGGGTTCAATCTTGCGGTGTCCTCACCTAGTGACAGAAAGGGTAGCGAGGAAATTATTTGTATTGTTGACATTAAGGATAAAAAGGTGGGTTTTATTCATATTGATTGGATCTATCCCTATACATCATGTCATCTTGCTTAAGGCGTTACCCGTTCTTGTTAACTTAATACACTAGATGCATGTTGGATAGCGGTCGATGTGTGAAGTAATAGTAGTAGATGCAGACAGGAGTCAGTCTACTTGTCACGGACGTGATGACTATATTCATGATCATTGTCTTAGATATCGTCATAACTTTGCGCTTTTCTATCAATTGCTCAACAGTAATTTGTTTACCCCCCGTATGTGTTCTTTCAAGAGAGAAGCCTCTAGTGAAAACTATGGCCCCCGGGTCTATTCTTATCATATTATTTTCATATACATATAACCAAAAACCCAAAAATACCTTGTTGCAATTTATTTACCTTTACTTTATTTTGCACTTTTATTATCTTTTATACCTATCTCTATCATATCTCATCCTTGCAAGTAACTATGAAGGGATTAACAACCCCTTTATCGCGTTGGGTGCAAGTATTTGTTTGTTTGTGTAGGTGTTATCATTGGAGACTTGTGTGTTCCTCCTACTGGATTGATACCTTAGTTCTCAAACTGAGGGAAATACTTATCTCTACTTTGCTGCATCACCCTTTCCTCTTCAAAGGAAAAACCAACGCAAGCTGAAGAAGTTGCAATGTGCATGCACCCATAACATGACACCATGGGTGAGGGTGAGGAAGCAAACGAGGGCGGCATCCCACCGCTAACGCAGGTCACTAGCACCGACACCGGGACAGGCGCGCGCACAAGCACAAGCGATGCAAGCAGCGGTCGACAGCGGTGTCCCATGCCGCCGAGGCGGGCATTGACACCGACGCGAGGACAGGCGCGCGCACAGGCACATGCGATGCAAGGTAGCGGTCGGGGGCGGCGTGCCATGCAGCTGAGGCGGGCACTAGCACCGGCTCGAGGACATGCGCGTGCATGGGCATCTCTCATGTGTATTTGTTGGCATATTCAAAATGTTGACCTACATGGCTGCAACGTCTCATGTTACAGAGGCTTATTCCGACCAGAGTGAGTCTACATTCTACGCTTAATGATATGCCCTTGGAGTCGGATGGACTCGCTATCTTCTACGTCTTCCACGGTAGTTATCTCATGAGTTGCCCTTCAGCCAATTTATTATTTATGTAATAAAGACTCTATATGATATATGATGCAATAAAAGCATGTGATTGCCCTTTGATATTTTCATTGATGTACTGTGTGTGCTAGCATGATCTTGGGATGGTACAGATACATAGAGACTTGACCGTTTTTCGGGTTGGGTCGCTACAAAGGAAGAATGACTATAGTCGAGAAGATTGAAGGCGAAGTGGAGATATAGCATTCCTTTTGTTGTTCTTATTTCTCTTATTTGAGTCATAGGACCACCGTAATATTAAAAATGGGTATAGGTTCTCAAAGCTTGGGTCTACTGTGATGCTTAGCCAAAACCTATGAAAGACTGAGAGAAATCTCTTTGTACTTTGAATGATTATCTGTTAGCAGAAGACGATTGTCTTCGGTGTTGTAGGAGATATCTTTTGGACCGAGGAGTTAGCATTACTTGGTCTACCGTTGTGCTCAGAATCTAATCGTTGGAAACGTGTTGTTCGACCATTGGCTGAGCCGCGTGTCCAATTTGGTCATAACCCTTCAGTGAAGGCCACGGCTATAAATAGCCACCCCACACCAACGTTATCTATTAGTTACTTCGCTTGAGATTATGAGAAGATTGATTGAGCACCCCTCTTGAGAGATTTGAGTTTGAGATCCACTGAGATAATCAAGAGCCAAAACTTAGATAGTGGTTGAGCGTCACAATAGTTCTGAGTTATAGTTCTTGTACCTATTACTCTTGAGAGCTGCACACTCTCTAGATGGATAGGTGTCGGCTTGAGTGTCGAAGAGTAATTGTCTTCACCAAGCAAAGTCTTTAGAAACCAAGAGTAACAGTGGTTAGCGAAGAAGTTTGTCGAAGGTTTGGAGATTGCCGAAAAGTATCTACCACAAGTGAAATCAACCAGAGTCTGATTAGCTTTAGGGTGAAGGAGAATGGGCAGAGAGAGGCTTGCTCCTGTGTTCAGTCACTAGTCCCTCCAATTAGACATAGTCCTTTTACAGAAGGGCGATCTGGTCTACCAAATCCTTCTATCACCATCGAGCACCACTGCTTCATTCTACTCTACTGCAATACCTTCAGTTGTCGGGGTAAATGACCACGGGTAGCCTAGCCGGTTCCCCCTGGCACTTCAGAAAAAATCACCAGCCGATCCGGCCTCCAAGAAACCAAGACGTGGGGCCGCCTTCCCCCTGCCGGTTGCCTCTCACGCCGGCTATCAGAAGGCCGCCCGGCCTTAACCATCATGAAGAAAGCCGCGTAAGGGCCGGCTCCAAGAAGCCGGTCACGAGAAGGCCGACTCCAAGAAGCCGGCTCCCACGACGCGGTCAAGATCGTACCCTCGAAGTCCGCATCCATGTAACGGCGATGGGACGGAGCGTGGCTACAGTAAAGCCTGCCACCCCCGAAACCCGGAGCACGCCTGGCACAGTGCGCCGTACGGGGTAGCCCTGACCCGTACGGCGCGACGCTGTTGCCATGATAACCATGACGCCATCCACGGCGAGCTGTCAGTGCGGTCCACGGGCGGTGGGCCTCCTTGGGCAGAGAGAGACCCGAGGGTGGCCAGGCCTCCTCCAGTCGGCCCAAGACATGGCTGGCTTCCCCAAGCCGGCTTGCCCCCTCCCTCGAAGGAGGCGCTCCATTAAGGAGACAAGGCGACGTGAGGCTACAGCGACCGCCCGCCAGGCGGCGGTGCTGTAGCCACGCTTACCTCGATAAAGCCCTCATCATCAGGATTGAGGCAACAGTAATCATCCGCCGACAGGGCCCTAGGCAGTAGGGCCTGTCTGTCGACCAAGAGGCCGGCAGCCGGCGGGCCCCAGCAGCCGGCGCAGAAGCCGGCGAGCGTAGACACTGACGGCTGGGACCCGCGCCCAGCCGGATTACCATTGTACCCCCGGGGGGTAGGCCTATATAAACCCCCCGGGGCACGCATGCAAAGGGTTGATCTCATCTAGGTTCCAACACACATAGATTGAAGAGTAGAGCTAGCCTTGCCCTTCTTCTTCCTCTCGCCAAACAGCTCGAGGAGCACCTTATAGTTACTTGTTTATCGAGTGATCATGCGGAGACCCCGCAGAGCAGCAGTAGGGGTGTTATCTCCACGGAGAGCCCCGAAGCTGGGTAAGATCCGCCGGCTTGCATGTCTTCGCCTCATCCCGCTTCCAGGCATCGGCGACGTCTTACTGGCTCCCACTAAGATAAGCCACCCGTTGGCATATGTCGCACCAACCACCCGACATTTGGCGCCCACCGTGGGGCCAGGTGCACCGTCGTCCGGAGACCTGTTCTGGACGGGAACCCTCTTCCTCCCCAGCGAGCGTAGCCAGCCCGGCACGCCCGATGGCGCTTGCCATGATGCGCTGCAAGGCGTCACCAACGCCTGCGCAGCGAGCAACCTCGCCGATCCCCTTGGCGAGGCCCTCATCTCCGACGAGCCCGCCTCCGACGCGGGCACCAACCGCCTCGTCGACCTCCTCGGCCAGCTCCACATCTCCAGCGAGCCTGCTGTGGACCAGGAGTCTGTTGGCTCCACCGATCCGATGACTGTCGACTCCGACACGGCCTCGCCCGACGCCTTCACCACCAACGTCGTGATCTACGACGACCCGCTTCCCCGAGCCGATGGCTGTGACGGTGCCACCGCCGAGGTGATGGTCATTAGCCACGGCGGCGCTTCTGGCGAGAACGCCCACGACGCCCCGCGAGCGGTGACCCACGACTTGTCCGTCCCCCTCCCGGCCGATGCCGACGCCGAAGCACTGGAGGCTCGCCGCCTCGCCCTCCTCGCGGAGGGCCGGAAGCTAGCTTCCGTGAGGCGCCTCACCGAGGCCCACCAGCGCGAAGTCAACCGCGCCGCCTTCGGCACGCCGCCTCCCAGCGGGCCAAGCCGAGCCGGCGTCGTCAGGCAGCGCGGCGCTGTCATCACCGACATGTTTGGAGTTGACCGCCCAGTCTATGCCACCCCACTCGAGAACCTGCGCGCCGCCCAGGCGGCCGTAGACGAGCTGGATGGACTGGGGGCCGAAGAGCTCCCCTACATGACCAGACGCATCCAGCAGCTGATTGATGCAGCCGCACAGCGGCACGAAGCCGACGCCCGCGCGGAAAGCCCTCCACCGCGCCAAGAGCACGACGCGACGTCCCGGACGCCGACTGCGGGTAAAACCCGCGCGCGACATGAGAAAGAGTCAGCTGCCAGCCGAAGCCGAACCCGGATCTCCATCGAGCGAGACGCAGAAGGCCGCCCTCAAGCCGTGGAGCGGTGGGGCAACCCGCCTCCGCCTCCGCCTCGTGGGGAAAGACATCCCACCCGCCGCCTGTCACGCATCCGACTCTCAGCGGCCGACTAGGTCGTCGTGAAGGAGTCGGCAAGAATGATGCTCGCCATCGGATTGACCGCCTAGCGCGATCCCTGGTGCTAGAAGAAGAAGATGATGTCGGCCCGCCTTGTTTCGGCCCCCGCATCCGCGACGAGCCCTTCCCCAAAGGGTTCTCGCTCCCAAGAGACACGCCCAAGTACAACGGCTCCGTGAAGCCGGAAGATTGGTTGATCGACTACTCCACCGCAGTACGCATCGTGAACAGCAACAGGCGCGTCGCCGTGAAGTACGTGCCCCTCATGCTCCAAGGCATGGCGCGGACCTGGCTCAATAGCCTCAAGCCATACAGCGTCAACAGTTGGCTATACTTCACAGAAGCCTTCGTCCGCAACTTCACCAGCACCTACAAGCAGGCTCCCAAACCCAGACAGCTCTCCTTGTGTGTGCAAGGCCCCGCCGAGTCCACTCGCGACTACCTCACGCGTTGGGCCGAGCTCCGCAACTCTTGCGAAGGAGTGCACGAGGTGCAAGCCATCGAATACTTCACAGCCGGGTGCCGAGAGGGCACCCTCCTCAAGCACAAGCTCCTCTGCGACGAGCCGACTACCCTCGACGAGCTCCTGGTCATAGCGGACAAGTACGCCACCGCCAACTCCTCAATGAAGACCGAACTCCAGGTAGATGCGTCCGGGAAGGTACTCAACCCGGCGCCCAAGACGCCGGCTGGGGATTCCGGCCGACGCCCGTACCAAAACGACCACAAACGCAAGGGCCCCATGCCGCCTTCCACCAGTCGGCAGGTAGCCACGGTCGAGGGCGAGCAGCCCGAAGGGCGGCCCACGCCCAAGAAGCAGAAAGGCGGCAGGCCGGCTTGGCAGCCAGCCTTCTCCTACGAGCAAACCCTCGACGCCCCATGCAAGTTCCACAGCGGCGCGAAGCCGTCCAACCACACAACCCGGAAGTGCCACTGGCTCACCCGAATCTCCAAAGGTGAAGGGTTCGTGCCGCCTCCACCTGCTGGTCCGCCGCCTCCGGCGCCGCAGCAGCCGGCCGCTCGGCCAGTAGTCGGAGCCGTGCACAACGAGTTCCCCGACGAGCATGCCGCCTATGTCATCTTCACTAGCCAGCCCGAAGACCGGCGCAGCAGGCGCCGAGAGCACCAGGAAGTCAACGCGGTTGCCGCCAACCCCTCCGAGCACATGCACTGGTCAGAAAAACCCATCAACTGGAGCCGGGCCGACCACCCAGAGGTGATGCCATCTCCCGGCTCTTATGCGCTGGTTCTGGATGCCACCCTCGCAACAGATAGACGTGCCGCCCGTTTCTCCCGCGTGCTGATAGACGGAGGGAGCAGCATCAACATCCTGTACCTTGACACCCTGAAGAAGCTCAACATCAAGACGAAGCAGCTCACGCCTACCCGGACAGTGTTCCACGGCATCGCACCCGGCCTGTCCTGCTCCCCCATTGGCAAGATCAAGATTGATGTCCTCTTTGGGGACAAGGATCATTTCCGCAGGGAGGCCATCTGGTTTGAAGTGGTGGACCTTGAGAGCTCTTACCATGCACTGCTTGGCCGACCTGCCTTGGCTAAGTTCATGGCTGTTCCCCACTATGCTTACCTCAAGATGAAGATGCCGAGCACCAAGGGCATCATCACCATAGTCGGCGATTACAAGAAATCCTTTGGATGCGCAGCAGCCAGCAGCCGGCTGATCGAGTCCCTTGTGATTGCCGAAGAGAAGAAGAAGTTGGACCGGGTCGTGGCCATGGCTGGCAAGCAGCCGGCCCTGTCCCCCGATCCCAAAGAATGCGATGCCCAAGGTTCCTTCCAGCCGGCCAAGGAGACAAAGAAGATACCTCTTGACCCCGAGCACCCGGAAAGGTTTGCTGTCATTGGGGCAAACCTAAGCAGCAAATGGGAAGGCGAGCTCGCCGATTTCCTCCGTGAGAATCGGGACATCTTTGCATGGTCCCCCAAGGACATGTCGGGTGTTCCGAAGGATTTCGCCGAGCACAAACTACACGTCCGAGAAGGTGCAAAACCAATCAAACAACCCCTCCGCCGACTGTCGGAGGAAAAGAGAAGGATTGTAGGAGAAGAGATGCCAGGCTTCTGGCTGCCGGCTTCATCATGGAGGTTTTCTTTCCGGAGTGGCTCGCCAACCTGGTCCTCGTGCTGAAGAAGAACAACAAGTGGCGCATGTGTATAGACTACACGAGCCTCAACAAGGCCTGCCCCAAAGATCCTTTCGCCCTGCCAAGGATAGATCAAGTGATAGACTCCACAGCCGGATGCGAGCTGTTGAGTTTCTTGGATGCTTACTCCGGATACCACCAGATAAAGTTGGACCCGGCCGACCGCCTGAAGACCGCCTTCATCACGCCATTCGGAGCCTTCTGCTCCCTGACTATGACATTCCGATTGAGAAATGCCGGTGCCACTTTTCAGCGTTGCATGCAGAAGTGCCTCCTCAAGCAGCTCGGCAGAAATGCCCACGTCTACGTGGACGACATTGTGGTGAAGACGAAGAAGCGCGGCACCTTGCTGGATGACCTCAAGGAAACATTCGAGAACCTACGCCGATTCCGGATCAAGCTCAACCCCGAGAAATGCGTGTTCGGAGTGCCAGCCGGCCAGCTCCTAGGCTTCCTGGTCTCCGAACGCGGCATCGAATGCAACCTAGTGAAGATCAAGGCCATTGAGAGAATGGCGATTCCCACCAAGCTGCGAGACGTCCAGAAGTTCACCGGATGCTTGGCTTCCCTGAACCGCTTCATCAGCCGGCTCGGAGAGAAGGCTCTCCCCCTCTACCGCCTCATGAAGAAGACCACTCACTTCGAGTGGAACGACCAAGCCGACCAAGCTTTTCACGAGCTGAAGAAAACGCTGACCACGCCGCCTGTCCTGGCGGTGCCGACTGAGAAAGAGCCCATGCTCCTTTACATCGCTGCAACCAGCCGGGTGGTCAGCACCGTCATCGTAGTCCAGCGCCCAGAAGAGGGCCGAGCCCAGCCGGTCCAGAGGCCGGTGTACTATTTGAGCGAGGTGATGTCTACCTCGAAGCAGAACTACCCGCACTACCAGAAGATGTGCTACGACATGTACTTTGCCGCCAAGAAGCTGAAGCCCTATTTTCAAGAGCACCCCATCACGGTCGTATGCACCGCCCCGCTCGCCGAGATCATAGGCAGCCGGGATGCATCCGGCCGGGTGGCGAAATGGGCCATCGAGCTGGCCCCTTACACGATCTTCTACCATCCCCGCACCGCCATCAAGTCCCAAGCCTTGGCCGACTTCCTCGTCGACTGGGCCGAGACCCAATACCTGCTGTCGGCTCCCGACTCCACTCACTGGCGCCTGCACTTCGACGGGTCCAAGATGCTCACCGGCTTGGGAGCCGGCATCATCCTCACCTCTCCCAAAGGCGACAAGCTCAGATACACGCTGCAAATTCACTTCGCCGCCTCCAACAACGTGACAGAGTATGAGGCGCTCGTACACGGGCTCCAGCTTGCCAAAGAGCTCGGCATACGGCGGATCCTGTGTTACGGCGACTCAGACTTGATAGTCCAACAGTCATCCGGCGATTGGGACGCCAAGGACGCAAACATGGCAAGCTACCGCTTCCTCGTCCAGCAGATCAACGGGTACTTTGAAGGATGCGAGTTCCTCCATGTACCATGAGCCGACAATGGGCCAGCAGATGCCCTGACTCGAATAGGCTCCACTCGGCAGGCAATACCAACCGGCGTCTCTCTACAACGCCTCCTCAAGCCGTCTATCAAGCCGTATCCAGAGTCCGATTCCATCTTCGTGCCGCCTAGCCCCGATGCAGCCGGCTCCGGCTTGAAGAGCCAAGCAGGCGGCCCGGGGACTTCGATAGGCGGCGCGGGGACTTCAGTAGGCGCTCGGGGACTTCCGTAGTCGCACCCAACCCGGGGACTTCTGAACCCGGCTCGGGGACTGCGGTAGTCGGCCCGGGGACTGCACTAGCATCGCAGGCGGCGGCCGGCTCCAGCATTTCACAACCCAGCCCGCCCACCCTGGTTGCAGTAGCCGCGTTGGCAATAGAAGAAGTCACATCTCCATCATGGGCCCAGCCCATCCTCAACTTCCTGACAAACCAAGAACTGCCGGCTCCGAGACAGAGGCAAGACAAGTCCAACGCCGAGCCGGAGCATACACAATCGTCAACAGAGAGCTCGTCAGGCGCAGCGTCACTTGAGTCTTCCAGCGATGCGTTGAGCAAGAGAAGGACATAGCAATCCTCAGAGACATCCACCAAGGTGAATGCGGCCACCACGCGGCCTCAAGATCACTAGTCGCCAAAGCTTTCCGCCATGGATTCTTTTGGCCGACTGCTTTGGACGACGCCAAGGAATTAGTCAAACACTGCAAAGGGTGCCAAGTCTTCTACTCCAAGCAACACCTGCCGGCTTTGGCACTCAAGACCATTCCCCTCACTTGGCCCTTTGCCGTTTGGGGTTTGGACATGGTGGGCCCATTCAAGATGGCGCGCGGCGGCATGACACATCTGCTTGTCGCCGTGGACAAGTTCACCAAGTGGATCGAAGCAAAGCCGATCAAGAAGCTGAATGGGCCGACTGCCGTGACATTCATCGCAGATATAACAACTCGGTACGGCGTGCCGCATAGCATCATCACCAACAACGACACCTATTTTGCCAAGGGGGCATTGGCACGTTTCTGCGCGACGCAGGGCATCCGACTGGACTTAGCGTCCGTTGCCCACCCGCAGTCAAACGGCCAAGTCTAGCGAGCCAACGGCCTCATCCTTTCCGGCATCAAGCCCCGACTGGTCGTGCCACTGGAGCGCTCGGCCGGCTGCTGGCTCGATGAGCTGTCGGCCATCCTCTGGAGTCTGCGCACTACCCCAAACAGGTCAACCGGCTTTACTCCTTTCTTCCTCGTATATGGTGCCGAGGCGGTCATCCCAACCGACATCGAGTTCGACTCGCCTCGGGTGACCATGTACACGGAGGCGGAGGCCAAGGAAGCACGAGAAGACGGCGTCGACCTGCTGGAAGAAAGCCGGCTGTTAGCCCTCAGCCGGTCCGCCATCTACCAGCAGGGTCTGCATCGCTACCACAGTCGGAAGGTCAAGCCAAGATCCTTCCAAGAGAGCGACCTTGTGCTCTGGCTGATCCAGTGAATAGCCGGCCAGCACAAGCTCTCGGCCCCTTGGGAAGGCCCCTTCGTCATCAGCAGAGCGCTAGGAAACGACTCCTACTACCTGATCGACGCACAGAAGCCGAAGGCACGAAAGAGAGACGACTCCGGCAAGGAGTCGGAACGACCATGGAATGCCAACCTCCTCCGAAGATTTTACAGTTGAAATGCAGTATGTATCACGCTAACTTTTGTACTAAGTATGAGACAATAGGCCCCCCGAGGAGAACTCGGGGACTGCCATCTTTCATCTATGAATGAAGAGTATCATGCTTATGATTATGTCATTACATTCACTTCTCTCGTCCGGCACCGGGTTCGACTAGTCGGCCCGGGGACTGGCCGCCTTGAGTTATATTAGAAGTCCTACCCGCGGTCAGACAAGTAGTGTGCTGGCTCCAAAGCCCTCTCTTGCCAAAAGTTGCAGTTCGAAGAATCGGTTGTCCGGCTGGCAAGAGCCAAAGGCAGGAAAGGATGCCCACACGAAAAATGGCTAGGGACTAACAGACCAATATAACAAAAGCCGGCTTTTTCCTACTGCTGACCGACTACAAGAGTAGCCGGCCGGCCGGCTTCCATTCACTTCGCTACAATCTAAGGAAGCTCGAGTACTTGCTTTCCCCAAAAAGATAGCCGAGTCCTTCCTTAGCCATAAGCTGCAGAGCAGCTGCCGGCTGGGAAGGCAGCAATCAGGAGAAGGCGGCAAAGGAAACAGCCTAAGGATAAAAAGCATACGAGAATGGAAGCAAACACATGCATGATTATATTTACACAAAAGGCCTTGAAAAGACCAATATTCAACATAGTTTGAATACACCCCCGGTGGGTGGAACTGCGCAAGCTTAATAGGAATTGTTCAAAGAGTAACAAGCAGGAAAAGCAAGGACGGCAGATCAAGCCAAGGGAACGACTGGCGAGTCGGGCAGGTCGGTGGAGATAGTAGCGCCGGCTGGAGGAGTGGCCGGCTGGTGAACCTCGGCATGATCACCGCCTCCCGCAGAGGGCGCGCTAGCACGCGCCTCGTTGCTGGAGGCACGGTCATGCTGAGGCTGACTGGTTGCTTCACCGGCCGACTCGACGTCTTCTCCCTCCTCCCCTTCTTCGTCTTCACCTTCATCGCTGGAGGCGATCTCCTCCGCCGAATCTTCACCCTCCGTCGGGTTCAGCCCGAACCACTCCTCCGGCTGGGCGACGCCGTTGTCATCCACCTCAGGAACGAAGACACTGGTGTCGGTAAACTCCGCAAGAGCCGAAGCACGCTGGATGATATCCGGCCGCACCTCCACCAGCTCTTCGTCAGCCTCCTCCCGCCAAGTCCTCAGCTGTTCCAAGCTCAGCCCAGTGTACCAGGCCCGGACGAACTCCAGCGCCCGCCTGGCGCCGGATCGAGCAGCGGAGGCCTTCCAGGCCTCAAAGCGGCCAACTGCCACCTCCAGCCAGTCGGCAGTCCGGCTCGGGGTGTGGGGAATCGCTTCGCCTGGCCAGAGGGCCGCTAGCACCTACGCCCCAGCACGCTGGAGGCGGCGGAGCATGCGGTGTGCCGGCTGTAGCCGGGCTTGGATCGCCAAGAGCTACTCCTCAAGTGTCCGGCTCACGTCCGACGCGATCTCAACCCCCGCCTGCCGGCATGCCTCGCGGTGGGCCTCGATGGCCTGGGTGGCGATGACGGAGTGGCGGGGGAAGTAGTCTGCGCAAAGAGCAAAAGCAGCACAAGTCAGAAGACGAATAAGAGGGCAAGGGGGCGATCAGATCCTCGATCCGGCTGTAACCTTCGGTCAGCGCTTGCTTCGCCTCAGCCCAGCCCACCGCTTCGGTCTCGAACTCAGCTTTGAGGGCGGCCTCGCTGTCCCGCGCCCTCTTCAGGGCCGCCTTGTGGCTCTCCTCCTGGTCGGCCAACTTCTTGGCCAGGTGGTCGCGCTCCTGCACTAAGGCATTGAGCTCGGCCTCCTTGGCGCGAAGGGCAGTCTGGGTCCCGCCAAGCTGCTCCCTCAAGTCGGCATTGGCCCCTGCAAGCATGAAGACAAAGGAAGAAACAATAAGGAAGAAGTCGTTGGGGAAGATCCGACCCGACTGCTCAGCAGTGGGCCCGGATCTCAGGGACTACACCCAGTGGGTGCGCTGAAGCGCCCCCACAGGATATGAACAAAACAGAGCACGTACTCCGGCTGTCGGACAGATCCTCGCTCTTTTGGCGCAGCTCCTGAGCCTGGGAGTCGAAGGCGGCGGTGCTCTGGCTATGGTACTCCTGGAAGATCAGACAGGACGCAGGAATAAGACGACTGCCAGGACCTAGTAAGTTCCAAGCCGCCTGCTCAGCAGCCGACTCGGAACTCGGGGACTACACCCAGTGGGTGCGCTGACGCGCCCCCACAGAAGAAATCAAAAAAGCAAAACAACCAAGGCCAGAAGACTCACCCGGACGACGGCCCGCGTCGCAAGGAAATCTCGGGTATATCACTGCAGCGCGGTAGCGTGAGCCTGAAGCCGGCTCCGGACCTCCTGGGCCGCCGCGTTCAGCTCAGCCGTCCCCCCGCTGGGCGCCCACTCGGACGTGCTGGAGCGGGCCTCCTCCAGGGCCTCCGCCGTCCGGCTGGTGCTCGCAGCTCTGTCCGGCTCCGGCACGGGGGCAGCTTCCCCTGCGCGCCGGCGTGATGACGGCTGCACCACCAGGCGGGCTCCTGCTGCCGGCTCGCTCCCAGCCGGCTGCACCGGTGCCGCAGCCGGCTGGCCGCCCTGGCCCACCCCAGTCGTCGCCGTCCGCGGCACCTCCTCCAAGATAATCACATTGTCCTTCCTCCGCTCCGCCCCCGACCGGCCGCGGTTGGCTTCCTCTGGTGAAGGCACGGGGATGCCGAGAGCCACGCTGCGGAGCGGAATGACGAGCTGTGGAGGCTGGTTGCGCGAGGCCTCCGCCTCCCTCTCCGCGTCCGTCGCCTCCGCCTGGGCCTTGGCCGCCGCGTCGGCCTGCTCCTTCGCCGCCTGGGCGGCCCTTCGCTCCGACGCTTCCCGCTCCTCCCGCGCCTCGTGCGCGTTCCGCTCCGTAGCCTCCATGAGGTCGGCACGGGGATCCACACGGCGGGAGCTCGAAGACCCTCCGGCTGATTCAATCACGGAGCCGGCAGGACCCCGTTCAAGGGAAAGCGGCGCCCTGGCCGGTCAACCAAGAAAGAATTTAGAAGAACTCCAATCAAAGAACACGACAAGAATACAAGACGATTAACACTTACGCTGAAACCGCCTGCGGCCGCCTCATCCCGCTTGGTTGCCGCGGCGGTGCCCCTGGATTTCTTCGGCCGGCTGCCGAAGTAGGTCGACACGGCCCGGCACTTTGGCGCGGCGCCACGGGCGGCCGGCGCGGCAGAAGGGCCCGTGCCTTGAAGATCCGGCGCCGGCTGGCGGTGCGGGACGACTTCGACCTCATCGTCGTCCGCCCAGCCCTCGAGGCCGGCTCCGAGCCCCGCGCCGCCTGCCTCGCCGCCTTCCCCCGCGGCGGCGTCTTCCATGGCGGCCGCCCCAAGATCCGGATCATCGACGTCATCCACCGTGCGATCGGGGAGGAACTGGCGCTCTGCCCCCGCGGCCCCCGCTGCCGGTGGAAGTAGGGGATTCTGCGGAAAACAGGCCGACTGATCAGAGGCCGGTCGTATCGAAGCCGGCAACACCAAAGAAAGGAAAGAAGAAATACTTACGGCAGGTGGAGGGTTGGCGCGAGAGTACGGCTCCTTGCCGAATCGCCAATCCTCGGCGAGCTTGCAGTTAGCGATGTAGTTCACCAGGTAGGACAACTCGGCATGAGGCATCTCCCTGGTGCTCAGCCGGCATGGGTCGAAGCGGTCGCTCATTTGGCAGATCATGTGCGGCCGACCTTGGAGCGGAAGTACCCGGCGCTCCACGAAGGCGGCCACCAGGTCGGCTCCGACCAGGCCCTCCAACTGGACCATCACCCAGAGTCGGGCGATGGCGGCGTTCCTGGCCTGGGACAGCGTCCTGGCCCGGTAGCTCCATGAGGGTGGCCTCGCAGCCGGCGGGCCGTCTACGTAAGCCAGCAGGTTGACAAAGTCGCCTTGCGGGGCGACGTTCCTCACATAGAAGTAGGATTTCTGCCAGAGCTTCATCGACTGGATCAGCGGGATGGACGGGAACAGATTGTTCTCGCCCATCCACCTCATGGCGATGAAAGCTCCGCATGGGGCGGGCACGCCCGCGACGACGGTGTCGAGCTTGCTTTGGAAGAACTCTCCCCAGAGCTCCAGGATGGGGAGAACGCCAAGAAAACCCTCACAGAGGGTGACGAAGGCCGACAGCAGCATCACGGCGTTGGGGGTGAGATGATGTGGCTGAAGGTGGTAGAATTCGAGGAAGGAGCGAAGGAATCCGCTCGCCGGGAGGCCGAAGCCGCGTATGCAGTGCGAGCGGAAGACCACCTGCTCGCCCTCCTCCGGTGCCAGCGAGATCTCCCTCTCCGGCGCGCGCCGGACCCGCATGTAGTTCTCGCCGGGCAGACGCCGCGTCCGGCGGAGGAACTCGATGTGCTCGTCAAGGACGTTGGAGCCGTCCCACGAGCTCGACAACGCCATTGGAGAGGTGCGGTGAGGAGCAAGATGCGGTGGCGGCGGAGGCGCGTATGACCCCGCTGCGGCGGAGCAACCGCGAACCGGGAGGCCCGACGGCGGAGCGGCGCGGCGATGAGGCTCTGCGGCGGCGGAGAAAGCAAGGATGGAAGATGAGAAAGGTCGGAGCGAGGGAGAGCATGCGAGCCTTTGCCGCTCCCTCTCCTCCCCCTACTTATAGACCCTCGCGGCGGAGCCGAGGAGGCGTGGTGTGGGGGACGTGGGATTAACTGCGCCCACTCCCCCACGTCCCGCCATAACTGCGCCTTGACGGCGTGGCGAAACCGCCGCGGGAAGGCAAGCAGCCCACCTTGGGCCGCAGAAGATCCGCGCCTGGGCCGAGGCCAGGAGTGGCGGGCCCGGGCCTGCGGTGACGTCCCGTCGCGCACGCGCCATGGCAGGCCTTTTCTGCCACGTGACACGCGGGGAGGCGCACGGTCAGCGCAGAAGTTGGCCCACATTCTTGTTGACGAGGCCACGGTGCCCACCCAAGGCGGCGCGCATAAGCAGAGCCGGCTCCCAGCTGCCGACTCCTCAAGATAGGAAGCTGACCGAGCTTCTCGTCCCCCTTGCCGACCTCGAAGCGCAACCAGCTTCGGGGACTAATGTCGGGGTAAATGACCACGGGTAGCCTAGCCGGCTCCCCCTGGCACTTCAGGAAAAATCACGAGCCGATCCGGCCTCCAAGAAACCAAGACGTGGGGCCGCCTTCCCCCTGCCGGCTACCTCTCAGGCCGGCTATCGGAAGGCGGCCCGGCCTTAACCATCATGAAGAAAGCCGCGTAAGGGCCGGCTCCAAGAAGCCGGCCACGAGAAGGCCGACTCCAAGAAGCCGGCTCCCACGACGTGGTCAAGATCGTACCCTCGAAGTCCGCATCCACGTAACGGCGATCTGAGGGAGCGTGGCTATAGTAAAGCCTGCCACCCCCGAAACCCGGAGCACGCCTGGCACAATGCGCCGTACGGGGTAGCCCTGACTCGTCCGGCACGGCGCTGTTGGCATGATAACCATGACGCCATCCACGGCGGGCTGTCAGTGCAGTCCACGGGCGGTGGGCCCCCTTGGGCAGATAGAGACCCGAGGGTGGCCAGGCCTCCTCCAGTCGGCCCAAGACATGGCCGGCTTCCCCAAGCCGGCTTGCCCCCTCCCTCGAAGGAGGCGCTCCATTAAGGAGACAAGGCGACGTGAGGCTACAACGATCGCCCGCCAGGCGGCGGCGCTGTAGCCACGCTTACCTCGATAAAGCCCTCATCATCAGGATTGGGGCAACAGTAATCAGCCGCCGACAGGGCCCTAGGCAGTAGGGCCTGCCTGTCGACCAAGAGGCCGGCAGCCGGCAGGGCCCACCAGCCGGCGGGCCCCAGCAGCCGACGCAGAAGCCGGCGAGCGTAGACACTAACGGCTGGGACCCGCGCCCAGTCGGATTACCATTGTACCCCCGGGGGGTAGGCCTATATAAACCCACCGGGGCACCCATGCAAAGGGTTGATCTCATCTAGGTTCCAACACACATAGAGTGAAGAGTAGAGCTAGCCTTGCCCTTCTTCTTCCTCTCGCCAAATAGCTCGAGGAGCACCTTGTAGTTACTTGTTTATCGAGTGATCATGCGGAGACCCCGTAGAGCAGCAGTAGGGGTGTTATCTCCACAGAGAGCCCTGAAGCTGGGTAAGATCCGCCAACGTGCATGTCTTCGCCTCATCCCGCTTCCAGGCACTGGCGACGTCTTACTGGCTCCCACTAAGATAAGCCACCCGTTGGCATATGTCGCACCAACCACCCGACATCAGTAGTATATCTTCAATGCTCTATGGTTTGATAGTTAGCATGATGATGTATTCATATATGTAGAATTTTTACTTTTGTATAACCTTATCTGTTCAGTATGCTATTCCCTCGTCCATGCTTTCATTCATTATGTGCATCTCGCTCTATGATTCTGTTGTTATTCATTCTCTCATTCATTCATTAACATCTTAGTTCGTGATTGTTATTGTTGTTTGCTCACTCATGCTATTCTATTTGTTAGCATACTATGTTACCATCGTCGTAGTAAAAGTTGTGAGTTACTATTCTGAGACGATCATATTATGTTTCCTCGAAAGATTTTCTTAGTCCTCTGCCTACCTTTTCTTTTCATCCAGATCTCTGTCTATTTCTCTTCGGTGCTTCATCTAATCAGTTTATTCCGCTGCAGTGTTTGGTTTTGATTCAAAGTTTTGAAAGAAAATTTGAATCTTCCATATGCACCCCTCTTCCTGGTCCTAACACTAAGACATGATCATTTTAAAACACCTAATGAAATAGCACTTTAAAGTTGTGCACACAAGTTCTCCATGATGTAGGAACCACATTATACATGTCTTGTGCACTCACTCACGTCTCATATCTCATTTGCTTCTATTTGGTCACCATTCGTGTTCTCTTACCATTTCACAATTCAAGGGGAGAGGTTTGTGATTAACGGACCTTTTTACATTTTCCATGTGACATTGAGCATGGATCATGTCTTATTCTGTTGATGATATTCGCAAGTTTGACATCACATTTGATCTTGTCACGTGACGATGTCGACTCGGGTTTACTAAGGCATGATCAATTTGAAACACATAGTGAGAATAACACTTTAAAGTCGTGCACACAAGTTATCCATGATGCACGAACCAATGTGTACATGTGTTACACACTCAATCACATCTCGTATCTCAGTTTCTTTTATTTGCTCACCATTCGGATTTTCTTTCCATTCCACGATTCAAAGGGAGAGGTTTGTGATGAACGAACCTTTTTACATTTTCCATGTGACATGGAAAAATTTATCATGGATCATGTCTTATACCATTCATGATTGATAACCCACAAGTATAGGGGATCGCAACAGTTTTCGAGGGTAGAGTATTCAACCCAAATTTATAGATTCGACACAAGGGGAGCCAAAGAATATTTGAAGGTATTACCAGCTGAGTTGTCAATTCAACCACACCTGGAGATTAATTATCTGCAGCAAAGTGATCAGTAGCAAAGTAATATGATAGTTTTGATAGTAGTAGCAGTAGCAACGGTAACAATAACAGTGGCAGCAGTAATTTTGTAGCAAGTGTAACAATGATGATAGCAGTAGTAACTTAGTAGAAACAATATAAGGTAAATTCGTAGGCATTGGGTCGGTAACTTGTTGGATGATATTCATCATGTGACAGTTATAACCTAGGGCGATACGACGCTCCAGTTCGTCGATATAATGTAGGCATGCATTCCGTAAATAGTCATACGTGCTTTATTAAAAGAACTTGCATGACATCTTTTGTCCTACCCTCCCGTGGCAGCGAGGTCCATATTGGAAACTAAGGGATATTAAGGCCTCCTTTTAATAGATAACCGAAACAAAGCATTAACACATAGTGAATACATAAACTCCTCAAACTACAGTAATCACCGGAAGAAGTCCCGGTTTCTGTCACTCCGAGGTTACCGGATCATAACACGTAGTAGGTGACTATAACATGAGACATGAGGGTAACTACCCCCGGGTGATAGGATCTGTATACAAGCCCACTTAGTAAGGCTTGAGGTAATCACCTATGTCTATGTCTCGGGCAATTCCTATTCGGCGCCCCTTACAAGCATTGGCGCAAACGGGCGCACACCTTCCTCCTTCCATCGATGCTGCATGGGGCGGCCCATTAACTTTTTTCCTTTTCTGCTAAATTCCAAAAAAAGTGCAAGGGATGCATTTGAACTCACCTACCTATTCCTTCATTGATCAACTCAGTAACCACTATGACTCCATTAACATTTATGATGTCTTACTTTGTTTTCTTCTTCTCATTCTTTCTTTAGTTCGCTGAAGCCCTTTTTCATTTTCCATTTTTTCTGAACTTTCTTTTAAATCAATGAATTTTTTTAAAATTGGTGAACTTTTTTTCAAAATTGACAAACTTTTTTCAAATTTATGAAATCTTTTCAGTATTAGTGAAATTGGTTACAAATTTGATGATCTTTTTCAAAATTGATGAACATTTTTGAATTAACAAATAGATTTTTTGTTTTAAAAAATATTTTTTAAGTCAACAGTTGAAATTTCAATTGGTCAACCGTCAACCAGTTTTTTTAGGCGTTACCAAACGTGAGGCAATAGGGCCACTCCTATTTGGCGCTGCAGGCCGGTTACAACTGTTTTTGCAAACCGGTGCCTGCAGCGCGTTAGGTAGGCTCGGCCCATTATGTTATGTTAGCAACCTACACCGCTTGTGTTTCGATAAATTTGACAAAAAGGTCCCACGCATGGGATCGAACTCGCGACCCGATTGTTACAAAGGGCGCGCGACAACCACCAGGCCATTAAATCGCTTGTCCAATATTTCTTCGTCCGTCTATTTATTTGTTCGTCAGTTCGTTTTATTCTTTTTTTCTATTTCCTACCTCTTTTCCTTCTCCTTTTATTTTTTCCTAAAATACGCGGTTTTTCATTTCATGAACTTTTTCTTCCAAACTGATGAACTTTTATTTTCAAATCCGATGATTTTTTTTCAAAATCGATAAACTTTTTCAAATTGAATAAACTTTTTTCTAATTCGATGAACTTTTCTTCAAAATCGGTGAACTTTTTCAAATCCAATGAACTTTTTTTCAAAATTGATAAACTTTTTCAAATTGAATAAACTTTTCTCAAAATCGATGATTTATTTTTTCAAAATCAGTGAACTTCTTTCAATATTGATGAACCTTTCTGCAAAATCAGTGAACTTTTTTTCGAATCTAAGGATTTTTTTTCTACTTCGATGATCTTTTTTATAAATTTGAGGAACTTTTTTTTAAAATCAATGAACTTTTATCATTAAAGAAAGTAGACATTTTCCAAATTGTTTTCAAATAACTTAAAAATCTAAGTGGTACAGTAAAGGGTTGAGTAATAAATAGCGTGGCTGTATTAGTTCTAATATAATTCGGGTTGCTTTTGTTCACTATTATTCTGGTGGTCTAGTGGTTGACTTAAGCAACGGCAGGGTCATGTGGCGTGAGATTGATTCCCAATGGCTCAAATTTTTGGCGTGGTTTTTTCGCATGTGTATCTCTTCCTGGGCCACACTTAAAAAGCCCACACAAAGCGCATTGTAGGAGCCGTTTCCAGGTTCGGGCGCCTACATCGTCGAATAGGACCTCCGAGGCAATAGTGGCTACAAGTGAAACAGCCCTAGCGTCTCTTCGTTGCACCCATCTATTTGATGGGCCGGCCCACTCGTGTCGCCTTCATAACATATCCCACTAGTCTAGGACGTTTAGGAGGGGAGCTCCTAACCGGCGCTCTCGACGCCGCCCGAAGGCGATGCAACTGTGCCGGCCCAGCAAAAAAACAACGGACAGAGCTTGTTTGCCTGAAAAAACACCCCAAAAATTGTTCTACTAGAGGTTCAAACTCGCGACAACCAACAGCGACTGAGTTGGGCTAACCACCCGGACTACAACATGCTACTGACCAATTGCAGGGCAAATTTAATAAGTACATTTGTAGCCGCGCAATTTATTACACATGTAAAAGTTTACTGTAGTGCTTTGATTTTTAAATTATTTTAAAACATTTGGGAAAAAGTTCATGAATTACAAAAAAGTTCATTGGTTTAAGAAAATGTATTTAAAAAATTCATCAATTTTAAAAACATAATTCATGATTTTGAAAAAGAGTTCATTGATTTTGAAAAAGATTTCATCGATTTTTAGAAG
The DNA here is from genome assembly GCA_032464435.1 of Aegilops umbellulata. Lineage (NCBI taxonomy): Eukaryota > Viridiplantae > Streptophyta > Magnoliopsida > Poales > Poaceae > Aegilops > Aegilops umbellulata. The sequence continues at coordinate 441,814,002 of CP136055.1, read as the reverse complement.
AGTTCATCGATTTTGAAAACAGTTCATCGATTTGGAAAAAAGTTCATGAGTTTTAAAAAAGAGTTCATCGATTTTAAAAAAGATTTCACTGGTTTTTAAAAAGAGTTCAATGGTTTTTAAAAAGAGTTCATCGGTTTTGAAAAGAGTTCATCAGTTTTGAAAAATCAATCTTCGATTTTGAAAAAGAGTTCGTCGATTTTGAAAAGAGTTCATTGATTTGGAAAAGAGTTCATCGATTTTGATAAATAGTTCATTGATTTTGAAAAAGAGTGGATCGATTTTGAAAATGTTCATCGGTTTTGAAAAAAGAGTTTATCAATTTTGAAAAGAGGTCATCAATTTTGAAAAAAGATTTCATCGATTTTGAAAAGAGTTCATCGATTTGGAAAAAGAGTTCATCGATTTTGAAAAAATTTCATCGATTTTGAAAAGAATTCATCGATTTTGAAAAGTTCATCGATTTTGAAAAAGAGTTCATCGATTTTGAAAAATGTTCAATCAATTTTGAAAAAAGATCATCCAACTTGGCAAAAGTAAAAAAATAGAAAATAAAAATAGAAAAACGAACAGAACACTTCCAATAAAAAAGGAACAAAAAAAAGATAAAAGAAGAAAGAAAAGAAAAAAGATGAAAGATGAAAAGAAGTGAAAATGGAACTGATCACATGATGTGTGTATGGCGTGGTGGTTAGTGCGGCTTAAGTAAGAGCAGGAGGTCTCCGGATCGAAAAGTACCCGTCGCATAGTTTTTGCATGAAAAAAAGAGAAAAAAGGAGAAGAAAAGAAGATGGGCCGGCCCAGCGCGGAATTAAGGGTGTGCGGCCGTTTACGAGAAAGGAAAGAACAGGCGTTTAAGGCGCCGTTTAGGATTTTGCCGTTTAGGAGCTCCCTATGTCTCGCCCTTAGAGACAACAGCCGAGCTCGCCTACAGCACCCCGATGGCGGGCTGGCCTTGTTGCCACATGGTTTTGTCACGCTGGCATCATCGCAGACATGCAGCAGGGACCCGTCGCCAGGATTCTTTTTAGATTAAGACCCTGCGTAAACCTTTTTTACTGTCCCTTGTTGATATACATCCCCTGGATTTTCAGTATAACCGAGGAGGAGGCTGGCGTCTTGGCATGTGGCCACGTCAGAATTTTGCACGTACCTAGACACCAGGGGCTTATTATCAAGGGCACTGCTTAGCCCTTTTTCATAAAGACCGAATACCTTAGGGAGTGTTCGGCGTCGCGAGTTTGGCCTTATATGCATCAGCTCCGAATCATGTCTTTGGTCAAATGTTGGGTTTGCCCGGCTCCTGTGTTTTGTTGCCTTACGTTCCGCTCTATCGGCTAAGGCGACACCAGGAGAACTACTGCGATTGTACCCCGGTTCAGCCAGGCGAGCACCTCAGTAGAGGAAGCCGAAAACTGACTGTCATGATATAGCGTGAGACTGGTCAACCACTTGATGACCCGCCAGAATCTTTAGGATTCCTCCGCATTTATGAAGGGCCGTTTCCCGGCCAGGCACACACGCGCCCCGAATTCCGGCAAGCGCGGTGCTACCAGGGGCTATATAGTAGCTCCACGGTCAAACTCCTATGGCTAAGTGAAAGTGACAAAGCATTATAGTCCGGTTGCCTAGTTCGTTGCGCTACCACCTCCTTAATGGACCAAGACGTTGGATCAAGTGTGATGATGCGCCTTTTGCGAACACCCCCGCATTATATGCGTGGGGGCTAAAGCCAACGACTGCAATCTTTCAGGTTATATATACATATACGTAAACGGCCGCACAGGAGGCATCATAATTCTTGTAAGCAGAAGTATAAAAAGCTTCTACATTTCAGCAAAATATTGTTTTTAATAAAAATACATGTTATTCGAACATAATATCCTTCGAGCACTGCGTCTCTATTAAACGAGTGCCCTCCAGGACTTCTTCAAAGTAGTGCTCGGCAGGTATTCGGCTTTCGCCCCAATCTTGGGCTGCAACAGCGGTGACCTCCATCTCCGCCCAGTATGTCTTGACACGGGCAAGGGTCATCCGTGCACCCTCCACACACGCTGACCTCTTCATCACGTTGATATGCGGCACCGCACCAAGGAACTGCTGCACCAAGCTAAAATAACTGTTTGGCTTCGGCCTTTTCGGCCACAGATGATCCACAACATACTTCATGGCGAGTCCGGATAACCTATTCAGCTCGGCCCATTCCGCCAAACGATCAGGTAATGGAAGCGGACGCTCTGGATTGTGGAACTGCGACCAGAAAAGCTTTTCCACTTCATGACCCTCCTAATCTCGGAAGTGTTCAACCGCATCAGCGACACTCGATGCTAAATCCATATATGAGTCCGCCGAACTCCACATCCGGTCCAACGGAACATATTTAGGATCCCCAAACTTCATCCGCAGCATAAAGGGCTTTCCAGCCGCGATATCTCCGGCCTGATGCAGCTCCTCCTTCATCGCTATCATCGCAGAACGAGCATCCTTGGCCGCTGTAATGGCCTTTTCCAGGTCTGTCCGCTCCGCCCGACCTTCTTTCTCAAAAAGCTTGCAGCGGTCAGCAACGGTCTTCAACTCTGCAGCCATCTCGGCCATCTCCTTTTTGCTGTGGCAATGAGCAGCCTATTCGGCTTTCAGCTCCTCAACCGCCTTTAAGGTAGCCACATCGCTTTCCCTGGCTTGCTCCTTGGCTCGGGCAAGATCTGCCCGAAGGTCCTCCATAGAGGTTGTAAGTGCATCTAGTGCCCCTTAGTGATTTTGGTGTATTGAAGACTTATAGGTTAAGCATCTGATGTGTTTATGAGTGTACACAGGTCTATAGGTCTATGAGGAGTTTGATATTTACAGTAAAAGTCGATCCCTAAAAATGAAGTTCTTCGACTGAAGACTTTGATATTCTGAAGACTTTTTGAAGACTTTCTGAAGACTTTGAAAGTGAAGAAATTGGTGTGACCTTGAAGACATGGTATTCGTTCGAGGAACGTGAAGCGTGAAGACTTTGTTTTCGTAGTTTCATTTTTCTCTTTCTTGAGTCATAGGAAACACCGTACTGTTAAAGGGGGTCAAGGAAATACTAAGGAGAAAATTTCCATGTGATGCTCAACTCAAATCCTACACCTACCAATCCCTTCGAGTGAAGCCATTGGAAATCTTATACAGTTCAGTCAATTTCTTCAGTGACAGAGATGCAGTTCTTCTGGTCACTGAGGACTTTGCTCTGACTGAGGAGTTAGGAATTCGCCAGTGCGAATTGCCTACACAGTGAGGAACATGATATCCCTGAGGAATTTGTACTCCAAATTTCCGACCGTTGCTGTGCCACGCGCCAGCTGTCCTAAAATATCTTGTCCACCTAACGGTCATATCATTGAAGGGCATTTATGTCTTATCATGTCGGGCTGCTCCCTAGGCTATAAATAGCCGCCCCCTACAACCACTAGCTGGTTGGCTGCTCCGCGTGAACTTGACACTTGTCATTTGAGAACAACCCATCCTCCGAGGACTTTGAGCGAAAATCATCAAGTGAGGAAAATCCAAACCCAAAACACCTACAAACCCAAAGTGATTGAGCATCACTGAAGAAATTGATCCTGCATGGATCCGACGCTTGTTACCTTTGAAGACTATGCTTCTTCCAGACGGTTAGGCGTCAAGGTCTAGGGCATCCAAGAGGAATTGTGGATCGCCGAGTGACCAAGTCTGTGAAGGTTTGGAAGTCACCTGAAGACTTACCACGAGTGATTGGACGAGGACTGTGTGTCCTTAGTTCAAGGAGAATACGGTGAGGACTTGGTGTCCCGAGCTGCGTGCTCAGGACTGGGTGTCCGGGACTGTGTGTCCTCGAGTTTAAATACTCAGCCGCTCCAACCAGACGTACAACTGAGACAACAGTTGGAACTGGTCTACCAAATCATTGTCTTCACCAAGCTTACTGGTTCCATTTCCTCAACACCTTCATTTCCTCATTACTGTGTTGTCTGTTTGTTCATATCTGTGTTTGAAGACTTTGACTGAAGACTTTCACAAATTCCTCAGTTCAATTTCTTCAGTCTGTTTGTCTTCATCTAGAGTTATCCTGTGCCTACGCTTTCTGTACTCTTGTTTGTCTTCATTTCATCATGATGACCATGCATGTAATCTGTTATGTTTACTTCTGAGTACTTATTCTGCTGCTAGTATTTCTTCGCTAAGGAATTTCCTCACGAGCAAATTTCTCAGTGAAGAATTTCATAAAAATCGCCTATTCACCCTCCTCTAGTCGATATAACGCACTTTCAATTGGTATCAGAGCAAGGTACTCCCTTGTTCTGTGTGATTTTGGTTTAACCGCCTGGAGTTTTAGTTATGTCGACTGCAGGTATGATCAAGGTCTCTGCTGGGTGTCCTACCTTTGATGGGACGGACAACCCCTACTGGAAGAACAAGATGCGCATGCATCTTGAGGCAATTGATAACAATCTCTGGTATGTTGTGGAAAATGGTGTTCCCTCCGTCTCACCCTCACTAACGCTACCGATGTGAAGAGATTCAAGCAACTTGATTCCCAAGCGAAGAATATCATATGTGGCCATCTGAGCAAAGGACAGTATGGTAGAGTGAGTGCTTTGGAAACTGCTAAGCTTATCTGGGATAGGCTGTCCAAAGTCAATGAAGGAGTTTCAACTCAGCGTGATTCTCGAGTTGATGTTCTTCGCAATCTCTTCAACCGCTTCAAAAGACTCGACAATGAAAATGTTCAGCAAACCTTCGATCGCCTCACTGACATCTCAAATGAGTTTCAAGCACTTGGTGCCACTGACATCACCGACCATGAGGTGGTGAAGAAATTGCTGAGATCGCTTGATTCCTCATTTGACACTCTGGCACTGATGATTCAAGAGCGTGCTGATTACAAGTCACTTGACCCCGCTGATATCCTCGAGAGGCTAAACACTCATGAGTTCCAGCTTGCTGAGAAGAGAGATCTCTACGGTTCAAGCTATGGCAGATCACGTGCACTGAAGGCCAAGGTAGTATCTGAGTCCGAAGATGAAGACTCTGATAGCAGCCTTGGTGATCCTGAAGAACTAAGTCATGATCTGGCGCTGCTTGTGAAGAAATTCCAGAAGTTCTCAAGACGTGGTCGTTTTGGAAAATCCTCAAGGAGCAACGATTCCTCAACCAGTGACTATAAGAAGAGGCTTTGTCACAAGTGCAAGAAACCAGGACATTACATTCAAGATTGTCCTCAGTGGGAAAAGGAATCAAAGAAGAAGAAATACAAGGATTACAGTTCTGATGATGCGAAGAAAAAGAAGAAATCCTCAAAATCTTCATCATCAAAATCCTCGAAGTCTTCGTCTCACAAGAAGAGCAGCTCCAAGAAGGCTCGGGCATTCATTGGCAAGGAAATGGACTCTGAGGCTGAATCTGAAGAAAATGAGGAAGAGGAACAATCTGAAGACTTTGAGTCTGGTGTGGCGAGCCTAGCCCTCGCTACTGCATTCGTCAGCAAATCCATCTTCAACGCTGAAGAAAGTGAACTCACCAACAAGGCTGACGAAGGCAGTGATGACTACGCTCCCACCTATTGCTTCATGGCAAAGGGTGCCAAGGTACTCAAATACGCCTCCTCTGAATCTAGTGATGATGAATCTGATGAAAATCTTAAGCCTAGCTACTCTAAACTTGCTAAGATTGCTGTGCAACAACAAAAGGCTTTTGAAAAGGTTCAAAACATGCTAGACAAAAGTGATGATATGTTAGGTGAAGAAATGGATCGCACTAAGGCCTTGACTGAAAATCTTCAGAGACTTCAGACTAAGCTTGACAACCTTCAAAATCATCATAACACTCTCTTATCTGATCATGAGAAGCTTTCTTATGAATATCTTCAAAAGAAGCAAGATCTTGAGAAGCTAAGAGTGAGTTATGTAGATCTTCAGAAGGAGCGCGATTCATTACTTGCTCAACAAATCAGCGCTGCTCAGGAAGAATTTACTCCTCCATGTTTAAAATGTATTGAACGAGAATCTGCTAATTCTTCACTTGAATGTTCAAGTGCTTCAAATGTTACAAATTCTTCTCCTCTCTCTGCTATCACTAATTCCTTATCCGAGGACATTGCTAGTATCACTGACGATGCAGGGCTGAAGGAATTGTACATGACAGGCATGTACAAAAGCCTCAAAGGGCATCAGGCTCTTTGTGATGTGCTTAAAAAGCAGATCCTCAACAGGAACCCTAGGAAAGAGGGTATTGCCTTTGAGAGGAAACTCAATGCGGATGGTACTTATTGGAAGCCTGAGTAGTACCCCAAAACCTCATGGGTTGCTGCAAAGGGACCTCCAGTTGATCCATCTGATTTATCTGGCTATACATGTGAATCTTCTCATTCTTCTGATGAGTCATTTGACTCCAACTATAAACTGTTCAAAAATCAGAATGGTGAAGTATTTGCTAGATATGCTGGCACTAACTGCAGGAACGGTTCCCCTATGAAGAAAATCTGGGTTCCCAAAAGCTGCCTTGAAAGTCTTCAGGTGAATGTCCTCATGACACCACCTGTGAAGAAAAGGAACCCCAGATCTAATTCTTCATATGGATCAAATTCCTCACATGGATCAAAGTCCTCATATGAACATCATCGTGCTAACAACTCTGTTTCGCAGGGAAGAGCCAAGGGCTATGAATATGAGCATTATTCTTCAAATTATTATGTTCATAAGTCCTCGAAGAATTTCTCTGCTTATTCATATGCTTACCCTAACCCCTCTTATGTGAAACGAAATGGTTTGGCTGCTTTGCCACCATTCTCATATGGAGCTCGCAGAGTGATGAACTCTTTGCCACCCCTTCAGATGTGGGTGGTGAAGAAAAAGAACTAATCTCTTCTGCAGGGTCAGGTCTCCAGACGTGCTGTAACGTCTGAAGAATTTGCTGGGGACCTGACAAAAATGCCTGAAAGGACGCAGGCTAACCATGATGAAATGAACTTTCATTTCACACGTCCTCCCTCTGTTTTATCGGTTCTACTGCTTGATGAAATTGATCTGATGAATTGTGATATCATATTCTTCACTACTGAAGTTTATGAGGTTCGTAAGTTGCACTAATTCATCTGCAGGATGATCAACCCAAAGCCACTGAATGGGTACTTGATAGTGGATGTACAAATCACATGACCGGTGACAAGAATTTGTTGATGGATGCTCCCTTATCAGCATCACACATGAAGCATATCATCTTCGCTGATAAAAGCAAAAGTCAGGTATTGGGCCTAGGTAAGGTTGCTATCACAAAGGATCGACACATGGACAAAGTCATGCTTGTTGAGTCCTTAGGATACAATCTTATGTCTGTCTCAATGCTTTGTGATCTTGATATGGTTGTTGTCTTCGGCAAGTATCGTTGTGTTGTGATTATGGAATCTGACAAATCCAAATTCTTCGAAGGCTTTAGGAGAGGAGACTTGTATATTGTTGATTTCTCTGCAGATTCACAACCTGCCGTGTGCCTACTTGCAAAAACTTCAGAAGGATGGCTATGGCATCGACGACTTGGTCATGCAGGCATGAGGAATCCGCACACGCTTGCGAAGAAGAAGCATGTCATTGGCATTGAGAATGTCAAATTCCTCAAGGATCACTTATGCGGTGCCTGTGAAGCTGGAAAGATGACCAAGGCCAAGCATCCAGCGAAGACTATCATGACCACTACTTGTCCATTCGAATTGCTTCACATGGATCTCTTCGGTCCTAACCATTATTCCTCTGTCTCTTATGAAGCATCTCAATATGGTTTTGTTATTGTTGATGATTACTCTCGTTACACATGGGTGCACCTTGTCTCTTACAAAACTGAAGTGCAGGAAGTCTTCAAACGATTTTCCTCGAGGGCTTCAACTAACTTTGGTGTGAAGATCAAGCACATCAGAAGTGACAATGGCACTGAGTTCAAGAATTCGGGTCTCAATGACTATCTTGATGAACTTGGTATTACTCATGAATTATCTGCTCCTTATACTCCTCAACAGAATGGCGTCGTGGAGCGCAAGAACAGGACTCTTGCTGAGATGGCTCGCACTATGCTCGATGAGTACAAAACCCCTCGTCGTTTCTGGGTTGATGCAATTGATACTGCGTGCCATATCATCAACAGAGTATATCTTCACAAATTCTTCAAGAAGACTGCCTATGAACTCCTCACTGACAAGAAACCCAATGTGAGTTATTTCAAAGTCTTCGGTGCTAAATGCTGGATTAGAGATCCTCATCACAACTCTAAATTTGCACCGAAAGCACATGAAGGTTTCGTGCTTGGTTACGGAAAGGACTCGCACACCTACAGAGTCTTCAACAATGTTCTTCACAAGATTGTTGAAACTGTAGATGTGCGGTTCGATGAAACTAATGGCTCGCAAAGAGAGCACCTACCTTCTGTGTTAGATGAACCAGCACCTGAGGAATCGATCAAGCACAAGGCTACTGAAGATATCATTCCTACTGAAGAATCTGCTGAAGAATTCATTCCAGAACGTGAAGAACGTCGAACTGATGCACCTGAAGAAAATGCTGAGGAAATTGATGCTGAAGAAAATGCTGATCAAATTCCTCAACGGCAACCAACTCACCCTCGCATTGCAAAAGAAGTGCAAGTGGAGAAGATCATCGATGACATTAGAGCACCAGGTCCTCTCACACGCTCAAAAGCTTCACATCTATCTAACTTTTGTGGGCACTTTGCTTTTGTCTCTATCACAGAGCCCACTAAGGTAGATGAAGCATTTCTGGAGCTTGAGTGGATTCAGGCCATGCAAGAAGAATTACATCAGTTCAAGCTCAACAACGTATGGGAACTGGTCAATCGTCCCGATCCTCGCAAGCATAACATCATTGGTACAAAGTGGATCTACCGCAACAAGCAAGATGAAAATGGTGTTGTGGTGAGGAATAAGGCACGACTAGTAGCTCAAGGCTACACACAAGTTGAAGGAATTGATTTCGATGAAACTTTTGCACCTGTTGCTAGACTTGAAGCTATTCGCATATTACTTGCTTATACTAACCATCATGATATCATCTTATACCAAATGGATGTGAAAAGTGCATTCCTCAATGGTAAGATTGAGGAAGAAGTATATGTTGCTCAACCACCAGGTTTTGAAGATCCAAAACATCCTGACAAAGTCTTCAGACTTAACAAGGCCCTCTATGGCCTCAAGCAGGCCCCACGGGCGTGGTATGACACATTGAAGGAATTCTTCATGAAGAAAGGCTTCACACCCGGTTCACTCGATCCCACTCTTTTTACTAAATCATATGATGGTGAACTGTTTGTGTGCCAAATATATGTTGATAATATCATCTTTGGCTGTACTGACCAACGTTATAGTGATGAATTTGCCTATATGATGAGTGAAGAATATCAAATGTCTATGATGGGAGAATTGAAATTCTTCTTAGGTCTACAAATTCGTCAACAGCACAATGGGATATTCATATCTCAGGAGAAATACCTCAAGGATGTCCTGAAGAAATTCGGCATGCAAGATTGCAAAGGTCTCAAAATTCCTATGCCCACAAATGGTCATCTATGCACTGATGAAAATGGTACTGACTTCGACACAAGGTATACTGCTCCATGATTGGCTCTTTATTGTACTTATGTGCATCTAGGCCAGATATAATGCTTAGTGTTTGCATGTGTGCACGATTTCAAGCTGCACCGAAGGAATCACACCATACGACTGTGAAGCATATTCTTCGATATCTAGCTCACACACCAACACTAGGATTATGGTACCCCAAGGGCTCAGACTTTGACCTCATTGGATATTCTGATTCTGACTATGCTGGTGACCGTGTGGATCGCAAGTCAACATCTGGTACTTGTCATTTCCTCGGACGATCCTTGGTCTGTTGGTCCTCGAAGAAACAGAACTGCGTATCACTGTCTACTGCTGAAGCTGAGTACATTGCTGCTGGTTCTTGCTGTGCTCAACTACTATGGATGAAGCAAACACTCAAGGACTATGGAGTCAACGTGAAGAATGTGCCTCTCCTCTGTGACAATGAGAGTGCCATCAAGATTGCTCACAACCCAGTTCAGCACTCGAAGACAAAGCACATTCAGATTCGTCATCATTTTCTTCGTGATCATGTGTTGAAGGGCGACATTTCTATTGAGCATGTGAAGACTGAAGAACAGCTAGCCGATATCTTCACTAAGCCCTTGGATGAGAAGAGATTTAGCAAGTTGCGGTGTGAGCTAAATATCTTAGAATCTTCGAATGTACTTTGAAAATGCACTCATCCTAACACTTATGCATAATTGATGACTTAGATGTGCAACACATGAAGAAACGTTTTTCTTCAATCAATGAAGAATAACACTCTAAGCGTGAAGAAATTAATGAAGAATTTGATTCTCAGAACCCTACGACAATTGTACGCGGTGTCTGAAATCATCATTCTTACACGGTGGGTCACGCCACCACAAAAGTTGAAAATCTTCAATTTGAGTTTTTCCTCAAGTTTTGAAATTCTTCAGTTTTTCAAATTCTTCAAACTTTACAAAGTCTTCACTTGTGCCGTCGTTTTTCTTCATTTGCTATATATATATATGAGTTTATGTCCTCTACAGCATTCACTTATAGCTATTTCTTCAAGTTGGAACTTTTTTTTCTGCTAAGTGAATGTGATTGGACCCTTCCCCTCTATGCTATACTCAATCCAGTCTATTCACAAATTCTTCATGTGCGTTCTATTTGAAACTCGTTCAAATTCTTCACTGTGTCCTTGTCAGCTGAAGAAATTGCGAACGGAACGTTAAAACTAATCTTATCCAAACCTTCGGTTTTGCCGCGCAATCCGTTCCACTTCCCACGATGGATTATTTTACTCACCCACGATCTTACACGATCTCTACTACACAGTACGTGGGTGACACATGTCAAGTGAAGGAGAACGGCCAGGGGCATGTTAGTCCTAAATCTTCGGACGAGCAGTTTTTTCACTGCGGCTATAAATACCCCTCCGTTGCCATCCTCACTTCCTTTACCCCGCTCGATCTCACTCCCTCGCTCGAGCTCTCCAAACCCTAGCGCCGTCGCTACTCCATCGTCGCCGGTGAGGAAAAGCTTCACTGCCTCGACCTCATCGCCGACGTACTCGCGCCGACAGCGGAAATCTTCACCTCCGCCGCCGCCGTAGACGTCTTCCTCCGCCAAGTTAGGGCGTGGAAGATCTGCATTGACGAACTTCACTGTTCCAACTCACAGTTCGTCATGTTCTTCATTTAGGGTAATTAAAAGCTATTTTTACTGCCCTCTTTGATTCGAAGTTTTTCTACAAAATCTTCAAAGGTGTTTTTATTCTTCAAATCCTCACACACAAAACACCTCACTTGTTCTCTGTTCTTGATTCATTTCCCTAAGTCTAAATTTCTTCAAGATTCCTCAATTGTGTGGATTCTCAATCTATACAACTCTGGAACCTAAGATATATATGGAGCTTAGTGAAATTCCTCAAGACGAATCTGGTCAAATTCCTCAAAACTTGTTCTTTATGAAAAACCCTCTGAGAACGCATATGACCTCTTCAAATTCCTCGCAACTATACTCTGTTCACAGGTACACATGTCCGCTGCTGAATCCTTAGGTTCTCATCAACTTAACTCATTTGCAGCGTTCCTCGAAGAAAAGTTGCATACTTCTTCAGAGAATTCCATTGTTCAAATTCTTCATCTGAAGAAAATGGCTGAAGGTAAAAGGCCGCAGAAAGGAGGAAAGAGACCGCAGGTCATGACTGCATTTGAAATCCCTGAGGACATTTATGCTGGGTACTGCACACCTCCTGAAGAAGATAGAAATCAGCGCAAGGTGCGCATACAGAAGATTGAAAGGAGATGGGCAAGAGAATGGAGGGAGTACAGATATGTTACTCCTAAGTACATGAAGAAATTCGCCGTAAACCCTCCATGTCAACGCCCTCCATTGGCACCTGGCCAAGTGGCTGATCCCTCTAGCATCAGAAGAGGTGAGGAATTTCCTCAAGAATGGGCCAAGCGCCATCGTAAACTGCAAAAGCAAGCAAAAGAAGCAGTGAGGAAATTCAATGAAGAATCTGCTGCTGCTGCTGCCACTGAGGCTTCTGCCAAGCCAAGGAAATCAATGATGAAGAAGCCTGCTTGTAAGCCAAGTGCTTCACCTTCAATGCCCTCACGGCCAAGTTCCTCAGCTGCGCCCTCACGGCCAAAATCTTCAAAATCTTCAAAGAAAATTCCTCATGCTGCTCCTGCTCCCACAAAGTCCTCAGCTCCTGTGCATCTGGCCTCATGCCAAAGGACAACTGGCATCTCTATTGCCTCTGGTGTCTCAGCTAGTTCCTCAGCTGCACCAAAATCCTTAGCTGGACCCTCGTTACTGAAGAAAAAGGCTACCGCTGGACGCGGCACTCGCCCAAGTCCAAAGAAGCAAGTGGTCTTCACTGTGCCATCTGATGATGATGAAGCTGATGAAGAAGAACTCGCTGAAATCATCAAAGACCGCCAAGAAAGGGCTGCTAAAGCCAAAGGCACACCTGTGCCCCTGCTTTTGGATCCAAGGGCGATCCTGGACTATATTGATCTCTGGCACAAGGATCCCAACACTCCTATGCCTGATTTCAAGCTGACACCTGGCCAAAGTCACATGCTGACTCACTTCATCCAAGAGGAGAAGTGGAAATATGATAGGGCCAGAGAGATCAAGAAATCCCAGTACCGCAAAGAGAAGCTGCTGAAGAAAAATGTTCTCAAAATGAAGCCTGAGGAACTTGTCAAGATGCAGGCTGAGATCAAAGCCCTCAGCGACAACTTTGACTCGTACTATGCTGATTGGCAAGGAGCCAAGGTCAGATTTGTGAGGCTGACTGATACCTTCACCAAGGGTACTGCCTCAAAGCAACAAATTCCTCAAGCTGAAGCATCTGTTCAGCAAACTGAAGAACATGCCAGCACCGCTGATGAAGTTCAGGCTGCTGAAGAAAATGCTAGTTCCAAGGCTGATGACTCTGCTCCAGCCGTTGATGAAATTGCCAGGGCATCCACTAGTGGTGCGCCTGAAGAAAATGAAGAGACCAGGGCAACTGCATCAGTTGTGCCTGAAGAAAATGAACCAGATTCCTCAGCTCCACCTGCACCAACTCCAACTCCAATTCTTCCCTCTGCTTTAGATGTGAAGAAAACCAAGGCTGCAGAGCGAGCTGCAGTGAAGAAAAGGAAAGCATCAAGTGCTTCAGAATCTTCAGTCCCAAAGAAGATGAAGCCCATGACCAGCTCATTTGCCAATCCAATTGATGTTGTTCCTATCTCCTCCATGCCATCAAAGGACCTTGTTCCTTTTGGTGAAGATTATGAGATCCCAAGTGGATCAGATGAAGAAACTCAGTCTGCTGCTTCCTCAGAGCAGATTGATGAAGAAATTGAAGTGGATACAATCCCTTCAACCCCAATAGTCTCATCACCAATGCCTCAGTTTGATGCTGAAGAGGCTGGTGTTGAAGAAATTGATGATGAAGATGTGGATATTGGAAGCACAACTCCAGTAATGAATGACGACTTTTGGGAAAGTCAGCATCCCAATTCCCCACTCTTCACTGCCCTGCAGCAAATTCCTCACTCTCCTTCACCAACCGTAAAATTGGGATCTGATGCAACTCATCCCACTGCTTCTGTGAATGAAGAAATTCCAGCCACTAGTGCTGAAGAAACTGCTGCTGAAACAGACAAGGTGACTGCACCTGAGGAAATCCTGAAATTCCTCAGCCTAAAGAACCTGAGCTTGTGATTCCTGAGGTCGTGATGCAACTCACTGACACTCCTCTGCCAAGGCCAAAGGATCCATTCTCACGCAAACAGAAATTCAAGGCTGAAGACTTCTATGGCGAGCACATATTCTTCACTGAATACAATCCTTATGACTCTGCTCGCATAAGGAAGAGGCGTTTCTGGACTGCCAGCCAAGCAAATTTCTATTCCTCAGTGCTTTACAACAAAGACAAAGTCTTCGACCATGCACATATTCCTCACGTGGATATGGAATCTATGCCGTGCTTTACGCCAGTCCTCAGTGTTCTTCATGACGCTGGGCTACTCAACTTCTACACAGATATATGCGATTGGAATGAAGAACTTATTCTTCAGTTCTATGCTACACTGCACATCACTGGCAACTCTTAAGATGTCAATTCATGGGTTCTGGACTGGATGACTGAAAATACACATTACAAGGCCCCAGCAACTGAATTGCTTCGCTGCCTTTCTCTTAGTCCACCCACTGAAGATGCGCGTTGCGTGTATGATGAACCTGAACTGTCAAACCACTATATGCAAGTGCTCATGAAGCCTCTGAAGCCAGGGCAATCACGTCGTACCAAATTCCTCGTCAAGGAATTGTTGTATGTGCCTAGGACTGTCTATCGCATTCTGACGAAGACAATATGTCCCATCAAAGGACACGATTCTTCCGATGAAGAAATTGTTGGCATCATGAAGAATATGCTTTTCAATATCATACATGGCGTTCCCATAAACTTCCATGATTTCTTCATGAGGACTCTGGCCAACATTGCTATGTCACCATTTGAGCTGAAGCCTTATGCACCTTGGATTATGAGATTCATTAGGACAAGGTCTTCAGTCAACTATAAGGCTGAAACTCTCAACCACTGCAGCTACTTGCCTCCTATTGAAGTCCTCAAAAGGACATTTTCCTCAGCTGAAGAAAAGGGCAAGGCCACTGCTATGATAGATGAAGGCATTCGTCCATTGGATGGTCAATTTTGCAAGGCTGCTTCTTATTCCACCAATGATGACTCTGCCACACATGACTCTGCTGCTAATACTGCCAAGACAAATCCTCAAGCCACAGCACCCAGGGTGATGACTGATCATGAGTTACTCCTCAGTCTTCATCAAAAGGTTGATCGCAATCACAAATGGGTCAAGCGTCAGTTTGGTTCAATTCTTCACAACATGACTGCCACACACAATGCAGTGAAGTAAAACCATTACTACCTTCATGAAACCCTCAACCGCACCTGGGCTGTTCTGTCTCAAGTATATAGTGCTGAAGATTTGGAGAACATGGGCCTCAAAGAAGAATTTGCCTGGTCGGCACCTCCGCCGAAGAAATTCAAGAAGGTCAAGGTTCCTTCTCTGGTGGCCAGTTCATATTCTTCATCGCGCGACACTGATGAAAATGAAGACTTGGACGACACTGCAGCAGGCCCTACTTCAACAACCGACCCCAACAACACTGGCGCTCCTCCATCAACTTGAATATCTTCAGGGGCGTTAGTCCTCAGTTTCGATCCTTTTGGTCATTTGATGACAAAGGGGGAGAAATCTGAGTTAGTCTTCAAGCGGGTCTATAATAAGGGCATATTTTTTTAAGTTGCAACTCTCGTTCTTCCGAAACTTTTATTGGATCGAGTTGTAATCTTAAACCCTATGGTGCTCGGTGCTCTGATACTTCGATACATGCTTCAGCTCTGATACTTTTGATGTGCTATTCCGCATGCTTATTCCTCATTAATGTTATCGCACGCATGCTGAATTGCATCAGGCACCATATTTCATCATGCATTTCAAATTCTTCAAATCATATATCAAATGCGTGTATGAATTACAAGATATAGGGGGAGATCTCCATGATTTAACTCTTCAAGTGTGCATTGCCTCAAAAGCAAATTCCTCGCTATGCACAACTTCAGGGGGAGTTCTTCTATATCTTGCAATCAAATTCCTCAATATCAGTTTCTACACTTCATATATTTATCCCCGTTGAAAACTTAACCTATGTTGTCATCAATCACCAAAAAGGGGGAGATTGTAAGTGCATCTAGTGCCCCTTAGTGATTTTGGTGTATTGAAGACTTATAGGTTAAGCATCTGATGTGTTTATGAGTGTACACAGGTCTATAGGTCTATGAGGAGTTTGATATTTACAGTAAAAGTCGACCCCTAAAAATGAAGTTCTTCGACTGAAGACTTTGATATTCTGAAGACTTTCTGAAGACTTTGAAAGTGAAGAAATTGGTGTGACCTTGAAGACATGGTATTCGTTCGAGGAACGTGAAGCGTGAAGACTTTGTTTTCGTAGTTTCATTTTTCTCTTTCTTGAGTCATAGGAAACACCGTACTGTTAAAGGGGGTCGAGGAAATACTAAGGAGAAAATTTCCATGTGATGCTCAACTCAAATCCTACACCTACCAATCCCTTCGAGTGAAGCCATTGGAAATCTCATACAGTTCAGTCAATTTCTTCAGTGACAGAGACGCAGTTCTTCTGGTCACTGAGGACTTTCCTCTGACTGAGGAGTTAGGAATTCGCCAGTGCGAATTGCCTACACAGTGAGGAACATGATAGCCCTGAGGAATTTGTACTCCAAATTTCCGACCGTTGCTGTGCCACGCGCCAGCTGTCCTAAAATATCTTGTCCACCTAACGGTCATATCATTGAAGGGCATTTATGTCTTATCATGTCGGGCTGCTCCCTAGGCTATAAATAGCCGCCCCCTACAACCACTAGCTGGTTGGCTGCTCCGCGTGAACTTGACACTTGTCATTTGAGAGCAACCCATCCTCCGAGGACTTTGAGCGAAAATCATCAAGTGAGGAAAATCCAAACCCAAACCCAAAACACCTACAAACCCAAAGTGATTGAGCATCACTGAAGAGATTGATCCTGCGTGGATCCGACGCTTGTTACCTTTGAAGACTGTGCTTCTTCCAGACAGTTAGGCGTCAAGGTCTAGAGCATCCAAGAGGAATTATGGATCGCCGAGTGACCAAGTCTGTGAAGGTTTGGAAGTCACCTGAAGACTTACCACGAGTGATTGGACGAGGACTGTGTGTCCTTAGTTCAAGGAGAATACGGTGAGGACTTGGTGTCCCGAGCTGCGTGCTCAGGACTGGGTGTCCGGGACTGTGTGTCCTCGAGTTTAAATACTCAGCCGCTCCAACCAGACGTACAACTGAGACAGCAGTTGGAACTGGTCTACCAAATCATTGTCTTCACCAAGCTTACTGGTTCCATTTCCTCAACACCTTCATTTCCTCATTACTGTGTTGTCTGTTTGTTCATATCTGTGTTTGAAGACTTTGACTGAAGACTTTCACAAATTCCTCAGTTCAATTTCTTCAGTCTGTTTGTCTTCATCTAGAGTTATCCTGTGCCTACGCTTTCTGTACTCTGTGTTTGTCTTCATTTCATCATGATGACCATGCATGTAATCTGTTATGTTTACTTCTGAGTACTTATTCCGCTGCTAGTATTTCTTCGCTAAGGAATTTCCTCACGAGCAAATTCCTCAGTGAAGAATTTCATAAAAATCGCCTATTCACCCCCCCTCTAGTCGATATAACGCACTTTCAGAGGCAGCCCCATCTGCATCAGGTGCAAACACGGTAAGATACTGGCATCAAGCTCCTCTTACCAGGTGTCTCCAGAAAAATTACATAACTTGTGCCTCGTCGAGCCGCTTGTTGACAAGCGCGATGTCGGCATCTGCCACGTCAAGTTGCCGCTTTAGTTCGGCAAATTCATCAGTCCGGCTAGCCGCCGGACATTTCGCCACCTACACATGAAAGGCAGCATATTATACCTGGGATTATGATCCTCTGCGCGCCGTCACTTTTGACACCACACAGAGTCTCAGGGGCTACTATCTACACAGGATGCATCTTATATATGCGGAACTGGCAAAAGGTACATCATTTTGCGTACCTCAAAACCTGTCAGTAAACTCCTGACGGCCTCTTGCAACCCGCTCTCCGCGGATGAAATCCTTTCAATCACCGTACCCATCAACGTACGGTGTTCTTCTAAGATAGACGCTCGCCCGAGTAGATCCTTCAGCTCCTCCGACCGTGCACCAGACGGTGCCGGACTCGTCCGATGGCCTTTTTCAAATGCCGGATACGAAGAGCTTTGGGGGGCCATATGACTACCTTCTGGCCCTGCCGGATTTGGAGAAACCCTCCGAGACGACACATCGGGGTCGCCTGCCTCGTGAATAAAACAGGGGTGTTCCTCATTTTAGACTTCCCTCTCTACTTACGGCTCGGTGGAGGACTGATCCCCTTGGGGGCACAGTACGGCCGAGGTATCCCTCGGCGCAGAACTCTCTGGCGAAGATTTCTTCCCCCGCTTTGAGGCCATGGTCTCCGGGTCTTCAGAGGCGCTCCTCTTCTTCCCCTGGGTGGAGGAATTTTTGATTCCTCCTTTGCTAACAGACTCCTTCGAGGAGGCGGTAGCTCCCTTGTCCCCCTCCTCATTCTCTTCCAAAGGCACAAT
Source organism: Aegilops umbellulata (assembly GCA_032464435.1). Classification (NCBI taxonomy): domain Eukaryota; kingdom Viridiplantae; phylum Streptophyta; class Magnoliopsida; order Poales; family Poaceae; genus Aegilops; species Aegilops umbellulata. The sequence goes on along the minus strand of CP136055.1, from coordinate 441,795,685 downwards.
CTCCAGCATCCTGGTCAACACGGGATTCGGCGAGGTCTCAGGAAGGGGGCCGAACACCTGATTAACTTCGCCTTCGCTACCCACTCCTGTTTTAAAGACAACTCTTTTAAGGGTGATGTCGTGATAAATGAATGGATGGTGTGTCTGGAAAAAGGGCTACTTACTTGAGTATCTGGACGATTGCTGCTTAGTCCTGCGTCCTCCGTAAAATCCGGACATGTTACTTGTGGTCCGAAGAACAATTTGTACATCTCCACGGGCGTCATGCCAAGAAAGTGTTGGAGAGCTCGCGGCCCCTCCGGGTTGAAATCCCATAGACGGAGAGGGCGGCGTTTGCAAGGCAGGACTCGGCGAATTAACATAACATGCGTCACCACGACCAGACTCATATCTCTTTCTAAGAGATCTCAGATGCGGCCTTGTAATAGGGGCACGTCTTTTGCCGGCCCCCAGTCCAGCCCCTTACTGACCCATGACGCTAGTCGGGGCGGGGGACCTGAGCGGAAAACAGGCGGTGCCACCCACTTGGTGCCCCTGGGAGCGGTGATATAGAACCACTCTTGTTGCCATAAGCTGAACTCCTCCTGAAAAGAACCCTCGGGCCATGGAGCGTCAGCATTCTTGCTTATAACAGCACCTCCGCACTCCGCGTGCTGTCCCTCGATCATCTTCGGCTCTACTTTAAAAGTCTTAAGCCATAGTCCGAAGTGAGGAGTAATGCGGAGGAAGGCTTCGCACACAACGATAAATGATGAGATATGGAGGATGGACTCCGGAGCTAAGTCGTGAAATTCCAGCCCATAATAAAACATGAGCCCCCTCACGAAGGGATCCGTCGCGAAGCCGAGCCCGCGGAGGAAGTGAGGCACGAATACCACACTCTCACCAGACTCGGGAGTAGGAACAACCTGCCCTTGAGCAGGCAGCCTATGCGAAATTTCGCCGGTCAAGAACCTGGCTTCTCTCAGCTTCAGCACGTCCTCCTCCGTAACGGAGGAAGGCGTCCATCGGCCTCGGAGGTCGGATCCGGACATCGTCGAAGGTCCGAAGCGCCTGAAATCTAGGGCCTTGGGTGTTGGAACTCGAGGCGAAGGGCGAACTCGATTGAGATTGAAAGAAAGGAGTAAGGCCTTGGTCTCTTTATAAGGGGTTGAATGCCAGGAGCCCTCCCCGTGACCGTTTGGGACTCGCCTTTGATTAAGGAGACACACCAACGGGCATGGCTGGGTTGCCCACGTCCGTATTGATGAGAATCCCGTAAATTAAGGGGACACGATCTCTGCTTCGACAAGACGTGCCAAGGAAACCGCCTCGCTAAACGCGTTGAGGTGGGACAGTAAAACGATTCGAATAAAGGCTTGGCCGTGGTGTGATGTCACGCTACGGAATACGTCAGCAGATTAGATTTGTGTAAATATTATTCTCTCTATGGCAATATGTGGAGCTTATTTTGCAGAGCCGGACACTATCCTTGTGTTCACAATCTTCTACGAAGTATTCGGAGGAGGAACCCGCCTTGCAATGCCGAAGACAATTTGCGCGCCGGACTCGTCGTCATTGAAGCCTGGTTCAGGGGCTACTGAGGGAGTCCTGGATTAGGGGGTGTCCGGGTAGCCGGACTATGACCTTTGGCCAGACTCCTGGACTATGAAGATACAAGATTGAAGACTTTGTCCCGTGTCTGGATGGGACTTTCCTTGGCGTGGAAGGCAAGCTTGGCGATACGGATATGTAGATTTCCTTCCGTTGTAACCGACTCTGTGTAACCCTAACCCTCTCCGGTGTCTATATAAACCGGAGGGTTTTAGTCCGTAGGACGAACAACAAGCATACCATAGGCTAGCTTCTAGAGTTTAGCCTCTCTGATCTCGTGGTAGATCTACTCTTGTACTACCCATATCATCAATATTAATCAAGCAGCAGTAGGATTTTACCTTCATCGAGAGGGCCCGAACCTGGGTAAAAACATCATGTCCCTTGTCTCCTGTTACCATCCGCCTAGATGCACAGTTCGGGACCCCCTACCTGAGATCCGCCGATTTTGACATCGACACAAATCATACTCAATATATATATTATGAAAAAAGTTGATTTTCTTAGAGGTTTTCATCACACATTTAATAAATGTTCATGGAGCATAAAGTAATGTTTGCTTAACTTTTAGAAAATGCTCGTAGCAGTGAAAACAAATTTTATGTGCAATTTTTAAAAATGTCATGCATTTCAAAAACAGATTTACAAATATCAAATGTAAAAGTATTCATGTAATTAAAAAAATTCCATTCATAAAAATGTACATTTAAAAATTGTCCACACATTTCAAAACTATGGTTGTTACATTTAAAAATAGTTTTGTTTCATTGAAAAGAATGTACATGTATTTGAAAAATGCTTAATAAGTATTTAAAGATATATTAATGATGTGACAAATGTTAAATGTGTGTAAAAATGTTTTAGATGTATAAGAAATATATAAGATGTGTATGGAATAAAGTAGACATCACGATATATGTTCGAAAAATGTTGATCGTGTATTTGATAAAAAAAGAGTAAAACCGGTGAAAACCAAAGTAAAATGATGAAAAAAAGGAAGAAGAGAAAAACCGAACAAAACCCAATGTCAACCCATGTAAAACACTGGAAAACCCGAAAGAAACACATAAAAAAAGCGCCCTATTGGACCGGCCCAGTGGTGCCGTGCAGCAAGGAGACCTAATACATCTCACAGCGAGCGTAGAATAGGTTTCGCTGTGCATGGGGGATGGTCCTATTGGGCGCTGCAGGCGCTGGGGAACGCAACCGGCGCTCACAGCCGCGTCTGGGCGGGCTGGCCCAAAAACAAGAGCGGCGCGAGAAAATACTTGCAAAAATTGGCTGTCGCCTGCAATCGAACACGCGCCGTCGCTCCTATATGTACCAACTAACATTTCGTGACTGTGTACAATGCGAAACGTCTTCAGAACAAAAATAGTAGACACGCTATTTATTCTGCATTAACAGTACCGTCTAGATTTTTAAAATATATAAAAACATGTTCACATATTTGAAATGAAGGTCACGAACATGCGAAAAAAGTTCACATATTCACAAAAAGTTCACCAAATAGAAGAAGTTCATGAATTCGAAGAAGTTAGTTTTTTAATAAAAATTCCAATGTATTTTGAAAAAATTAGCAAATTCAAAACAGTGTATGAATTTGAGAAAAATATATAATTGAAAAATGTTTAAGAATTTTAAAAAAGTTCATCGATTTTGAAAAATAGTTCATCTAATTTGAAAAAAAATACATCGATTTTGGGAAAAGTTCATCGAATTTGAAAAAAAATCATCAATTTTGAAAACAGTTCATCGAATTTGAAACAAGTTTATCCAATTCGAAAAAGTTCATCGAATTTTAAAAAATTTCACCCAATTGAAAGAAAGTTCTTTGATTCGAAGAAAGTTCATTCAAATGAGCAAAAAAATGAAAAATGAAAAATGAAAAATGAAAAAACTGAACAAAACCATTCTGAATAAAAAATAAAAACAAAAAAAAGACTGCGCCAAATACGATTTGCCGTGGATTGGACTATAGTAAAGCCCGGGTTTCCTATTTGGCGCGTAGGTCGCGCCCTAGCGACCTAGCACGTGCCCAGTCCTGCCTTCGTTCCTCTTTTGGGCTGGCCCGTTTCCGAATTTCTCCCCGTCGGTTTTTGGGAGGTTCTAGAACCTTCGCATGACCGGGTTTTTTCTTTCTTTTTCTTTTATTATTTTCTGTTTTTGCTTCTGCATTTGATCCTCTTGTGGGCCAGCCCATTTTCGAATTTCTTCTCTGTCAGTTTTGGGAAGGTTGTGGAACCTTAGCTTGACTGGGTTTTTCTTTTTTATTATTTTTTCATTTTCTTCTTCTTTCCTTTTTAGTTTATTTTTATTTTATGGCATCTTTTCAAACTTTTGAATATTTTTTGAAATCGTAAACAAGTTATGCAAATTATGAACATTTCCTTTAAACCCATGAACATATTTAGTCTGTTTCAAATTGGTGAATTTTTTTTATTCCAGGACTTTTAATATAAATTTGCAAACATTTTTTCAAAATTGGGACCATTTTATTTATAACATTTGTTTTTGAATCGAAGAATATTCTTTTTGAAATTTGTGGAACAATTTTTACATGCACGACAATTTTTTGTTTTAGTAAACATTTTCTGAAAGCATGAACATGTTTTTAATTAGCAAACTTTTTAAGAATCAATTAACTATTTTGTAATTCACGAACAATTTGTGTGTTGATAGAACATTTTTGGAAATTCATGGATATTTTTAGAATTGTTAACATTTTGTTCTATATTATTAATATTTTCGAATACACGAACATTTTTTCAAAATTATGAAACAAATTTGATTTCCTTAAAAAATATAACATCCCAAAATTCTAAATTTTGGAATGTTATAATAAATAGATAAATTTGATTGAGTGTTTGATTGATTGAGTGAAATTGGGTGAAATTGAAATCTTTTTGAAAGTTAAATGAGAGGGAATAAAAGGACTTTCCCAAACTTTCATTTTTGCATTTATGCTCTCCGTGAATTCAAATTATTTTCACCACAAAGCCCTGGAGAGAAGATGACATGCCTTCTTCCATTTATTTAAATGACAAGGGGTGTTGAAATTATTTGAATTTCATTGGAAAATATTTCCAACCCAGGAACTTTATGCAACTCAATGATTTTCACGAGCGAAGATAAAATGACTTCTTCAAAACATATGAAATATGAGTTGGGAGTTTCAAAGGATTAAAATTCAAAGTTCTTTTGAATTTATTTTTAATTTGGAGTTATTTGGGTTTTATTCAAATTATTTTTCTCCAAAAATAAAATACATGGAAAATAGGGTAACATGATTCCTAGAAAATTGGAGAAAAATAAATTTGAATTTACTTTGGTATTTTTAAAATGATTTTATTGGATTTTTAATAGGGCAGTAGCACTCTTTGAATTACCTGAATTTGTGTGGGTTTTATTTGGCATTATAAACATGTTCAGCTTGTAGGAAATCTTTTTCTGCAAATTTTGATATATTATATGCCTTAATAAAATTTTTATTTATTTTGCGTTTATTTTTGTTTTGCTGGAAAAATTGTTTTAGAAAAAAAACTTCCACCGAACTGGGCCGGCCCAGCCCACCGGCCAGGCCACGGCCCAGCCCAGCCAGCGCACCGCCGCCGCCTTCCTCCTCGCATGCCCGTGCGGGACTCCCGCCGGAGTCCGCCGCACCTACGGCGCCGACCGCCCCTTCCCCAAGCAAGGAGCCGCCCCGGCCCCTTTATAACCCGAGGCCCGACCCCGCCTCTCTCTCTTTCCCGCATCGTGCCGCCTCGCCGGACTTCGCCACGCCGCCCTCGCCTGCAGATCCGCGCCGCCTCGCCGGACTTCGCCGTGCCGCCCTCGCCCGCAGATCCGCCGCCGCCGTCCGCATCTCGCCGCGCCGCCGCCTGCTGCTGTTGCACAGCGTGCCGCCGCACCCCTTGCCAGCGCATCGCCGCCGCCGCAGCCGCCCCGCGCCGCCCTGCCTCGCCATGCTCGCCCGAACCGCCGCGCCGCCTCGCCTCGTTGCCGCCGGAGTTGACCGCCGACGCCAGCTTGATCCACCGCCGACCCGCGTGAACCTGTAGGAACCGTCCGGTTCGCCCGGTTTTCTTTTAGTAGTTTTAGTTTTGGTTTTCGACTTAAAACCGTTTTGTTTAGTTTACTTATTTAGAGTTCGTTTGCTCGTTTAGGTTCTTCAGTGAACAGATTCGTCAGATAGGTTCTGTTAGCGAGCGTTCGCTCGATAGGATTTTTCTTTTTATTTTAGATTTCGGCCAGGGACCCATATGTAATTAGTTTCTTCATAGTTTAGTCCCTGATCTTCCATCTATCACATCTTTTTACTCGTTAGCCCAAATCCAACGAAACCAACGCTCACGTCTTCGTTATAATTCCCTCTATCCATTAAAACAACTTGAACATGTTTTTGAAATTTTAAAATTTGAACTTTGTTCAGATTTATATTCAAACTTCTTTTGATCATAACTTGAGTTTCGTAGCTCCGTTTGAGTCGATTCTTTTTGCCAATCGAAGCTCTTGACCTAGACTTTCTGATAAGGCCAAATTCACATAATTTTGGTACTGTTAGAAATTGGTTTATGTTGCAAGAGCTATTTGTTTGGTTTTGATGTTTTCTGAATCGTCTTCTTCGTTCCTTCTGATCTTTTGAGTGATTGCTTATGTGTGGTTACTATTGCTTGCTTACGATACATTGACTGGAGTGTGACCAGTAGAGCTATCAAGAGTTTTGAGTGCAAATCATCTTCATCAACTTTGCAGGCAAGTTCACACTTTGATCATATCTCTTTACTACCCAGTTTTATTGCATTAGATCAATCCTCAAACATTGCATGATTAGGATCTAATTAAATTGTGGGATGGGAATTAGTTGAGGTAGTACCTATTACCTGTTTATTATCAAACCCTTGGGAGTTACTATTACGTTATGCTTACATTGCCATGCTATGCTCGTAGACGTGGATTGGGTTTTGAGAGTATCCATGACAGATGTGAGATTGTTAATTAACGGTTTACTTAAGGTGGCAAATTAAACACACATCTGGGTGGACTGAGGCACCTGGGTATTCCAGGATTGCCTGTTTTTTATGGACCGCCACCCAGGCTCAAAGGGATCATGAGATTATTCATACTAGAAACTTCCGTGTGCAGCCACAAGCTATTATGGGCTCTAGCATAGTTGATTAAGTCGTGAGAACTCTTACAGGGTAGACTAGCAGATGTAGGAGAAAGTAGGTGTATCGGTCTATCCATCGTAAGGTCTAAGCGCTTCTGAAATACTATATCTCAGTCATCCGTTTCTCAAACACCATGTAGTGCGAGAAATCCAACGGAGGCGATCGAGTCTTGTGGGGAAAAGTGCGCAAACCTCTGCAGAGTGTACAAACTAATAATAATTAGCCGTGTCCCCAGTTATGGAAGTTTTGAGTATCTAGTACCTGGATTATCATGTTGATCTCATCATGTTACTTAAATAATTTTGTTGGGTTTTAACGATGATACTTAATTGGGATTGAGAATGCTGTCAACCATTTTCAATGTTTAACAACCATCATGATAGCTAAATAAAATTTATTCCTTTGTAGTAGGGAAAATTGGCTTTACGCAAAACTGTAACCGTAGAGCTTTTCCACCAGCCAAATATGCATGTAGTGATAGCCATATTTCAGCATTGCTCTACAGTGTGAATTTGCCAGTACATTCAATGTACTGACCCTTTGTGGCTGCAACGTCTCATGTTGCAGGATATCTTACGACGAGTAAGTGTTACGTTAGGGTTACGATTTCTACACTCAACTTTGCCGTTGGTGTTGATGGGAATCCCCAACCTTGTTACTTCCACTATTTGGATTGAGGTAATAGTATTTACGTTACTTTATACATGTGATTTACCTCTGTTATAAATCCTCGAGTACTGTGTGTGTCAGCATACCGATCCAGGGTTGACACTTAAGCACAGAGACTTGATCCATTCGGGTCGGGTCGCTACAAAAAATCAAAATCATGATTTTTGTTTTGAATATGTGCACATTTTTTGAATCCGCAAAAATGCCATTATTCCTTGAACACTTTAAAGCAGATGGGTTGGTCCAAACATGCGCACTGGTCCTGGGGGAGCGAGGGGTGCACACCAGCTCCTCCCAGCGCATGGTGCACATTATAGGAGGTCCCAATCAAGCCATCGGTAACTCACACTACGGCGGAGAACGCAGACTTCAGCCTGCTCCCAACTCCGAGGGGGTGGGTACTATTTCATCGCCTGCACCACGAACCACGCCTCATTGTTACCGCTTATAGGAGCAGGGACGTATGTTTTGTTGGTTTGTTTTCTGTTTGTTTTAAATTTTTTCTTGGTAATATATATTGAAATGTTCCAAAAAAGGATTTTTTATCTAATATTATATAGATGTATATCACGTATTCATTATTCATTAGGTATTAAAAAAATGATCTAAGTGTATTTCAGAAAAATGTTTCGCGATGTCTTAGAAAATGATCATCATGTATTTAAAAAGGGTTCACCATGTTTTAGAAAAAATCAACCATGTAATTAACAAATATTCATAGTGAAATGAATAGTTATATGTTTATTTTTTATTTTGAATATTTAAAATATGTTCACAATTTTTAAAATCACGTATAGAAAATTGGTTATTTAATTTTGAAAAGTGCTCGCTGCTTTTTAAATGTCCCAAGCAGGCTAAAAAAACCAGAGCCAAAAAGATAGAAATCCAAATTAAGAAAACTAATATCATGAAACCATGTCTTTGTGTCCCGTTGCTGGGCCTAAGCCCATCTTGGAGTGCAAGGGGGCGAGCGTGGTGTATATATATCTAGCAATAGGCAAGATATATCTCAACGCCGAGCTGGAATCACATTCGTCTCAAGTATGTAGATCTATCTTGGATGGAAGAGACGCGCTCTCACATGGCAGCATAAGGCGCATTGGGAATGACGCAGATACCCGAGTTTGGGCTGACAACTAGATACCGAGAAACTCAGGGATGAGGCAAGTGGCCTGTTTGGCCAGTGATCCTCCAACTCTTGTCGGTGAGTTGATTGATATATAGTTCAAAGCACAAGTGCTCCCTGGGTGATTTTGGTAATTAATGTCAACGTATTGGTTGTTGGACTAGTAGTTTTATCAAGTATATTTGAGATAAGTTCAACAGTGGAGTGGCAAGGACAAGAGGATGTGAAACCCCTTCAAAATGCTAAGGACAAAGATTGGCAAAAGCTCAAGACTCTTCATTTCTATTTAAGTGAAACAAGATCACATTGAGTCCATAGGAAAGCTAATACTATTAAAAAGGGATGAGGTGCTGCTTAATGGTCTAGTTGCTCAAGTGCTTAGTGATATTGCTCCAAAACCCTCAGCCACTTTCTCCATTCAAATATGTCCAAACCCTAATTCCAAACTCGGCCCCGCTGATTCTTTCTACCCGGAGTCACCGAGTTCATTTGACATAGCCACTGCCAGAAACCCTAACGACTCGGTCACACCGATATGGATCTCGGTCCCATCGAGATGACCTTGCCAGCATTCTGTGATCTGTTGCATACACTTCGGTCCCACCGAGTTTATGCAATCGGTCTCACCGAGTTGGCTTGATAGATTCTTTGTTGCTTATTTGCTTCACTTTGGTCTCACTGAGTTGATGCAATCGGCGCCACCGAGATGATGTTTGCCCTAAGCCGTAGCACATCGGTCCCACCGAGTTGTTCCAGCCGATCCCACCAAGATTTCTAACGTTCATATTTTTGAACAAATCGGTGCCACCGAGTTCCCTAATCGGTGCCACGAAGATGAGTCAAAAGTGTGTAACGGTTGGATTTTGTGTGGAGGCTATATATATACCCCTCCACCCCTTCTTCCTCATTGAGGAGAGCCATCAGAACATGCCTACACTTTCACCATTCATTTTCTGAGAGAGAACCACCTACTTATGTGTTGAGATCAAGAGATTCCATTCCAACCTTTTGAACCTTGACTTCTAGCCTTCCCCAAGTTGCTTTCCACTCAAATCCTTCTTCCACCGTAGCCAAATCTGTGTGAGAGAGTTGAGTATTGGGGAGACTATCATTTGAAGCACAAGAGTAAGGAGTTCATCATCTACACACCATCTATTACCTTTTGGAGAGTGGTGTCTCCTAGATTGGTTAGGTGTCGCTTGGGAGCCTCCATCATGATGTGGAGTTAAACCAAGAAGTTTGTAAGGGCAAGAAGATTGCATACTTCATGAAGATCTACCCGAGTGAGGCAAGTCCTTCGTGGATGATGGCTATGGTGGGATAGACAAGGTTGCTTCTTCGTGGACCCTTCGTGGGTGGAGCCCACCGTGGACCCGCTCAGCCATTATCCTTCGTGGGTTGAAGTCTCCATCAACGTGGACGTACGATAGCACCACCTATCGGAACCACGCCAAAAGTTCTCCGCGTCTCCATTGTGTTTGCACACTCCAATCCCATCCATTTAACATCTTGCCACTTGCATGCTTTACTCTTTCCGCTACCTATACTCTTATCATGCTTGCTTGAGATGTATTATGTGTGCTTTAACAGGTGCTAAACTCAACTTTAACTTGAAGAAATTAAAAACTTTAACTTTTTCTTGAAGGGTCTAATCACCCTGATGTCTACTACACAAATTTATTCTTGTAGACACGTGTTGGGCCTCCAAGCGCAATGTTTTGTAGGACAGTAGCAATTTTCCCTCAAGTGAATGACCTAAGGTTTATCAATCTGTGGGAGGCGTAGGATGAAGATGATCTCTCTCAAACAACCCTGCAACCAAATAATAAAAAGTCTCTTGTGTCCCCAACACACCCAATACAATGGAAAATTGTATAGGTGCACTAGTTCGGCGATGAGATGGTGATAAAAGTGTAATATGGATAGTAGATATTGATTTTTGTAGTAGGAAAAATAAAAAACAGCAATGTAGCAAGTAACAAAAGTGAGCACAAACGGTATTGCAATGCTTGAAAATGTGGCCTAGGGCCCGTACTTTTGCTAGTGCAATCGTTTGTAGGGTATGAAACCACCTCGAAGCTATTCTTTTCGATCGATCTATCCAAGAGTTCATACTAAAATAATACCAAATAATTTCAGATCCATAATACTCAATCCAACATAAAGAACCTCAAAGACTGCCCCAATATTTCTACCGAAGAAACAAAGACAAGAACCTGCATCAACCCCTATGCGTAGATTACCCCAATGTCACCTCCGGAATCCGCGAGTTGAGTGCCAAAACGTATATCAAGTGAATCAATACGATACCCCATTGTCACCATGAGTATTCATATGCAAGACATACATCAAGTGCTCTCAAATCCATAAAAGTATCCAATCCGATAAAACGAAATCTCAAAGGGAAAACTCAATTCACAACAAGATAGAGAGGGGAAAACACCATATGATCCAACTATATTAACAAAGCCCGCGATACGTCAAGATCGTGACATCTCAAGAACACGAGAGAGAGAGAGATTAAACACATAGCTACTGGTACAAACCCTGAGCCCCGAGGGTGGACTACTCCCTCCTCACCGTGGTGGCCACCGGGATGATGAAGATGGCCACCTGTGATGATTCCCCCCTCTGGCAGGGTGCCAGAACAGGGTCTAGATTGGTTTCTCGTGGCTACAGAGCCTTGCGGCGGCGGAACTTCTGATCTAGGGTCTCCCTGAGGGTTTTCAGAATTTTTGGGAATTTATAGGGTAAAGAGGGGGTGTGGGAGGCCACCGAGGTGGGCACAACCCACCTGGGCGCCCAGGCGCACCCTGGTGGGTTGTGACCCCCTCGGGGCACCCCCCAGGTGCTGCTCTGGCCCATTGGAAGTGTTCTGGTCCATAAAAAATCCTCAAAAAGTTTCGCGGTGTTTGGACTCTGTTTGATATTGATTTCCTACGATGTAAAAAACATGCAAAAAACAGCAACTGATACTTGGCACTATGTCAATAGGTTAGTACCACAAAATGATATAAAATGACTATAAATGATTATAAAACATCCAAGAATGATAATATAACAGCATGGAACAATCAAAAATTATAGATACGTTGGAGAGGTATCACCCCCCTCTAGACCCCTCTTCTCGATTCTTTCAATTGGTATCAAAGGAAGATGGATGAGTCTATGTTCGGGAGTATTAGATGTAGAGTGCCTATTCTTGATGGGAGTTTTATGGTTCATGGAAAAATGAGATGCTTGAGATTTTCAATGAATATAATTTGAACAAGTATATTATTAGCCCTTGTGTGCCTCCCATTGATCCTTTGCATCCTACCCCCGATGAGTATCTTGACATTGTTCGCAATCTTAGGACTATTGATCTTACCATTAGAGGATTGCTTAGAAATTTTCTTGTTTGCTTGCTTTGAATGCGCATATACTATATGGAATTATCTTGAGGAACGCTTTCCAAATTACTCATTGAAAAATCTAGATGAGATTCTTCAAAAAGTCTATTGCTTTCCATAAAATGAAGCCTAGTGATCCCAAGTTTGATGAATGTCTGTTTGAGCTTTGTGATCTTATGCGTGCTAAGGGAAATGTTGGAATTATTATTAGCATCATCTCAGAGACAATTAGAACTCATAAACTTGAGCATTATCATGGTCACAAATCTAATGAATCACTTGCTCTAGGTGATGATCACACACATGATGATGATGACATTGAGCATGGATATTATGATGAAGACAAAGAAAGTGATATTGACTATGAGGAGACTATAAGAAATATTAGTCTCATGGCCAACTTTCGTGGCTACATGGCCGGTGGAAAAGAGTGGATTCTTGATAGTGGATGTAACGATCACATGACCGGAGATAAAAACATGTTCCGTGAGCTTGCTAAAAATGATGGTCCACGCAAGTATGTCACTTTTGGAGACAACTCCAAGGGTAAGGTACTTGGCCTCGGTAAGGTGGCCATTTCCAATGATAGCTCTATTCAAAATGTTATGCTCGTTGAATCTCTTAGTTACAATCTTCTTTCCGTATCTAGACTAGCCGACTTTGGTTTCAATGTTCTATTTACCGAAGTAGATTGCCAAGTGTTTCGTAGAGATAATCATAATATGATCTTTACTGGTATTCATAGAGGTGATCTATACATTGTTGACTTCACTAAGAGAGCCCAACCTCGTACTTGCTTAATTGCTAAATCTTCTAAAGGATGGTTATGGCATAGAAGGCTAGGTCATGTGGGCATACGAAATCTTGATAAGCTTATTAAAGGTGATCATATCCTTGGTGTTAAATATGTTATATTTGACAAGGATAGACTCTGTAGTGCTTGTCAAGCAGGAAAATAGGTTGGAGGAAGTCATCCCGTGAAGAACATCATGACCACAAGAAGACCACTTGAGCTACTTCACATGGATCTCTTCGGTCCCAATGCTTATAAGAGCCTCGATGGTAACTCCTTTGGTTTGGTCATTGTTGATGATTTTCCAAGATTTACTTGGGTGTTCTTTCTTGATGACAAATCGCATATCCAAAATATCTTCAAGAACTTCGCCAAGAAGGCCCAAAACCAATTTGAAGTGAAGATCAAGAAGGTTCGAAGTGATAACGAAACAGAGTTCAAGAACGCGAATGTGGACACCTTCCTTGACGAAGAAGGGATTTCACATGAGTTCTTGGCTACATACACACCTCAACAAAATGGAGTTGTTGAGAGGAAGAACCGGACACTTATCGAGATGGCGAGAATGATGCTTGATGAATACAAAACGCCAAGACACTTTTGGGCGGAAGCGGTTGAGACAGCTTGTCATGTGATACGTCTCCAACGTATCTATAATTTTTTATTGTTCCATGTTATTATATTATCTGTTTTGGATGTTTTATATGCATTAATATGCTATTTTATATTTGTTTTGGACTAACTTATTAACCTAGAGCCCAGTACCGGTTTCTGTTTTTTTCTTGTTTTTGAGCTTCGCAGAAAAGGAATACCAAACGGAGTCCAAACGGAATAAAACCTTCGCGATGATTTTTCTTGGACCAGAAGACACCCAGGAGATTTGGAGTGCAAGTCAGAAGAGCCACGATGCAGCCACAAGGGTGGACGGTGTGCCCATGGGGGTAGGCCGCGCCCCCTACCTTGTGGGCCCCTCGGTGCCCCCCTGACCTAGATCTTCCTCCTATATATTCACATATGTTCCCAAACCACCAGAAGTATCCACGAAAACACTTTTCCACTGCCGCAACCTTCTGTTCCCGTGAGATCCCATTTTGGGGCCTTTTCCAACATCCTACCGGAGGGGGATTCGATCATGGAGGGCTTCTACATCAACTCTATTACCCTTCTGATGAAGCATGAGTAGTTTACCACAGACCTACGGGTCCATGGCGAGTAGCTAGATGGCTTCTTCTCTCTCTCTTTGATTCTCAATACCATGTTCTCCTCGATGTTCTTGGAGGTCTATCCGATGCAATATTCTTTTGCGGTGTGTTTGTCAAGATCCGATGAATTGTGGATTTATGACCAGCTTATCTATGAATATTATTTGAATCTTCTCTTAATTCTTTTATGCATGATTTGATATCTTTGTAATTCTCTTCGAACTATCGGTTTGGTTTAGCCAACTAGATTGGTTTTCCTTGCAATGGGAGAAGTGCTTAGCTTTGGGTTCAATCTTGCGATGTCCTCATGCAGTGATAGTAGGGGTAGTGAGGCACGTATTGTATTGTTGCCATCGAGTATAAAAAGATGGGGTTTACATCATATTGCTTGAGTTTATTCCTCTACATCATGTCATCTTACTTAAAGCATTACTTTGTTCTTCATGAACTTAATGCTCTAGATGCAGGCAGGAGTCGGTCGATGTGTGGAGTAATAGTAGTAGATGCAGGCAGGAGCCAGTCTACTTGACACGGACGTGATGCCTATATTTCATAATCATTGCCTTAAATATCAGGACGTGGAGTTTTTGCACCCAAGCTCAAATGAGCTCGGGTGAACAGTAAAATCAAAACTAAATCAAAAAATATTCAAAAAAATCCAATTTTTTTGGGAGAAACATTGACAAAAGTTCTAAGTGCTTGCAAAAATTCGCCATGAAATCACATTTCTAGAAGGCGTGGCAAAAAAAATCAGTACTTTGAAAAAGCTACTTTCAAAAGCATTTTGGAGCACTGAATTTGTTTTTTTGCCACGCCTTACAGGAATGTGATTTCGTGATGAATTTTTGCAAGCACTTAGAACTTTTGTCAATGTCTCTCTCAAAAAAATTGGAATTTTTTTGATTTTTTTTAATTTTTTTTATTTTACTGTTCACCGAGCTCAAATGAGCTCGGGAGCAAAAAGGCACTTTCGTAGATATCATCATAAGTTTGCGCTTTTCTATCAATCGCTTGACAGTAATTTGTTTACCCACCGTAAATCTCTATCTTGAGAGAAGCCTCTAGTGAAACCTATGGCCCCGGGTCTATTTTCCATCATACGTTTCCGAGCTACTATTTTGCAATCTTTTACTTTCAGATCTATAAACCCAAAAAAACCCAAAAATATTTATTATATCTTTTGTTTAGTTTTATCTATCCCTATCAGATCTCACTTTTGCAAGTGACCATGAAGGGATTGACAACCCCTTTATCGTGTTGGGTGCAAGTGTTTGATTGTTTGTGCGTGCATTGATGATTTGTGCATTGTCTCCCACTGGATTGATACCTTGGTTCTCTAACTGAGGGAAATACTTATCTCTACTTTGCTGCATCACCCTTTCCTCTTCAAGGGAAAAACCAACGCAAGCTCAAGAAGTAGCATCATGCCACAAATCGATTGTATCTTCACAAGCTTCTCGGCAAAATGTCATAGGAGCTACTCACCGGTAACAAACCCCAAGCTGGATACTTTTGAGTATTTGGCTCAAAGTGCTACATCCTTAATAAGCACCGTCGTTCAAAATATGCTCCTAAATCTCATGAAGGTTTCCTACTTCGTTATGGCTCAAACTCTCACACTTACCATGTCTACAACAATTTCACCTAAAAGGTTGAAGAGACGGTAGATCTGAAGTTTGATGAATCTAACGGTTCGCAAGTAGAGCAATTTCCAACTGATGTAGGAGATAAAGATCCCTCAGAAGCAACTCAAGATTTGTCTATTGGCAAAATTCGTCCAACGGAGGTGAAGGAGAGTACTTCATCCATTCAAGTGGAAGCCTCAACTTCACATCAAGGTGAACCACAAGTTGACATGGAGGCATCCACAAGTGGAACACGTCAAGACGAAGGAAATGAGGAAGTATGATACGTCTCCAACGTATCTATAATTTTTTATTGTTCCATGCTATTATATTATCTGTTTTGGATGTTTAATGGGCCTTAATATACCTTTTTATATTATTTTTGGGGAGTAACCTATTAACCGAAATCCCAGTGCAAATTGCTGTTTTTTTGCCTATTTCAGTGTTTCGCAGAAAAGGAATATCAAATGGAATATCAAACAGAATGAAACCTTCGCGAGGATCATTTTTGGAACAAACGCAATCCAGGAGACTTGGAGTGGACATCAAGGAAGCCGTGAGGTGGCCACGAGGTAGGAGGGCACGCCCAGGGGGTAGGCGTGCCCCCACCCTTGTGGGCCCCTCGTAGCTCCACCGACCTACTTTCGTCGCCGATATATACTCTTATACCCTGAAACCTTCGGGGAGAGCAATGAAACACCTTTTACACCGCCGCAACCTTCTGTACCCGTGAGATCCCATCTTGGGGCCTTTTCCGGCGATCTGCCGGAGGGGGATTCGATCATGGAGGGCCTCTACATCAACACGATGATGTGTGAGTAGTTTACCACAGACCTTCAGGTCCATAGTTATTAGCTAGATGGCTTTTCTCTCTCTCTCTCTCTTTGGATCTCAATACAAAGTTCTCCTCGATTCTCTTGGAGATCTATTCGATGTAACTCTTTTTGCGGCGTGTTTGCCGAGATCCGATGAAT
Organism: Aegilops umbellulata; assembly: GCA_032464435.1. NCBI lineage: Eukaryota > Viridiplantae > Streptophyta > Magnoliopsida > Poales > Poaceae > Aegilops > Aegilops umbellulata. The sequence goes on along the minus strand of CP136055.1, from coordinate 441,779,140 downwards.
TGTGGGTTTATGAACTTGATTATCTATGAATATTATTTGATTCTTCTCTGAATTCTTATATGCATGATTTGATATCTTTGCAAGTCTCTTCGAATTATCGGTTTAGTTTGTCCTACTAGATTGATCTTTCTTGCAATGGGAGAAGTGCTTAGCTTTGGGTTCAATTTTGCGGTGTCCTTTCCCAGTGACAGCAGGAGCAGCAAGGCACGTATTGTATTGTTGCCATCGAGGATAAAAAGATGGGGTTTATATCATATTGCTTGAGTTTATCCCTCTAAATCATGTCATGTTGCCTAATGTGTTACTCCGTTCTTATGAACTTAATACTCTAGATGCATGCTGGATAGCGGTCGATGTGTGGAGTAATAGTAGTAGATGCAGAATCGTTTCGGTCTACTTGACATGGACGTGATGCCTATATTCATGATCATTGCCTTAGATATCATCATAACTATACGCTATCCTATCAATTGCTCGGCAGTAATTTTTTTACCCACCGTAATACATGTTATCTTGAGAAAAGCCACTAGTGAAACCTATGGCCCCCGGGTCTTCTTTACATCATATAAGTTTCCAATCTACAATTCTAGTTTACTATTTATTTTGCAATCTTTATCTATACCACAAAAATACCAAAAATATTTATCTTATTATCTCTATCAGATCTCACTTTTGCAAGTGGCCGTGAAGGGATTGACAACCCCTTTATCGCATTGGTTGCAAGGTTCTTATCTGTTTGTGCAAGTACTAGGGATTTGCGTGTAGTCTCCTACTGGATTGATACCTTGGCTCTCAAAAACTAAGGGAAATACTTATGCTACTTTGCTGCATCACCCTTTCCTCTTCAAGGGAAAACCAACACATGCTCAAGAGGTAGCAAAGTACAACAAGATGAACCACCTCGACCTCCTTCTCCACCTTCACAAGTGAACGACAATGCCACCAACAATGAAGATAAAGAAGATGATGATGAGGATGTTCCACCTCAACCCAAGCAAAAGCTCCCACGAGTTAGAGCAAGAGTCTCAAGAGATCATCCCGTTGAACAAATCTTTGATGACATCCAATCCGGGAGAATCACTCGCTCTAAAATTCATTTGGCTAAATTTTGTGAACACTACTCATTCATTTGTAGTGTTGAACCTATGAAGATAGAACAAGCCCTTGAAGATCCGGATTGGATAAATGCTATGCACGAAGAGCTACACAACTTCGAGAGGAATCAAGTATGGACATTGGTTGAAAAGCCCAACGATGATCATAATGTCATTGGAACCAAATGGGTGTTTCGGAATAAGCAAGATGAAGATGGACAAGTTGTATGCAACAAGGTATGTATCGTTGCTCAAGGCTACACTCAAGTTGAAGGTATGGACTATGGTGAGACATATGCCCCCATTGCTAGACTTGAGTCCATTCACATTTTACTTGCGTATGCCAATCACCATGATATCACTCTATACCAAATGGACATTAAAAGTGCTTTTCTAAATGGTGAAATTGAGGATGAAGTTTATGTTAAACAACCTCCCGGCTTTGTTAATCCCAAGAAACCTAATCATGTCTACAAACTTCACAAAGCTTTGTATGGTCTTAAACAAGCTCCTAGGGCTTGGTATAAATGTTTGACTAAGTTTCTTATTGAAAAAGGCTTTGAAATTAGAAAAAATGATTCTACTCTTTTTACTAAAAGGGTTAATGGAGAACTATTTGTATGCCAAATCTACGTGGATGATATCATATTCGGTTCTACTAAACCTTTAGTGAAAAGTTTGGAAGGCTAATGTCGGAGAAGTTCGAGATGTCTATGATGCGTGAACTCAAATTTTTCCTTGGTTTGCAAATCAAGCAAACTAAGGAAGGTACCTTTGTCTCACAAAGTATACCAAGGATCTCTTCAAGAAGTTCAACATGCAAGAAAGCAAAGGTATGAAAACACCCATGCCTACTAGTGGACATCTTGACTTGACTAAGGATGGCAACCCGGTTGACCAAAAGGTTTACCGATCAATGATTGTTTCATTATTATATCTATGTGCCTCCCGTCCCGATATTATGCTAAGTGTGTGCATGTGTGCACGATATCAAGCGGCTCCTAAAGAATTTCATCTTAAGGCCGTGAAAAGGATAGTGAGATATTTAATTCACCAAACTTTGGCATTTGGTATCCTAAGAGGTCATCTTTTGATCTTGTTGGCTATTCCGATTCAGACTATGCCGGTGACAAGGTCGATAGGAAGTCCACTTCAGGTACTTGTCAATTTCTTGGTAGATCCCTTGTGTCTTGGTCCTCCAAGAAGCAAAACTCGGTATCCTTATCCACCGCCGGAGCGGAATACATTGCCGCCGGATCATGTTGTGCTCAGTTACTTTGGATGATCCAAACTCTTAAAGATTATGGGATACATGTGAAACATGTTCCATTGCTTTGCGACAATGAGAGTGCTATTAAGATTGCCCAAAATCTCATGCAACATTCTCGAACTAGGCATATAGAAGTTCGTCACCATTTCATTCGTGATCATGGTGCTAAAGGAGATATCAATCTTAAGCAGGTTCATACCGACAAGCAATTGGCCGATATCTTCACTAAACCAATTGATGAAAAGATATTTTGTCGATTGAGAGGTGAATTGAATATCATTGATGCCTCAAATTTGGAATAGAGATTCCAAGTGGATACATGCAAGGCATGAGCCTATGTGACTAATCCTTGATGTTTCTCTTATGATGATGACCATTTATCTTGGATATATTTGCACCCTTGTATGTTATCTAACCCTTGTAGGTACTTGGATGAGCCTCAATCTATGAGATTGCAAATCACTCACATCTTAAAGCAATTTCTACATCACTAAGTATCTATGCTTTGGTTGTTGAAATTAAGGAAGCATGAAGTCACTCAACATATCCTTTGGCAATATCTATATGATGAAATTCACTCTTGTCAATTTGGATACACAAGTGTTATTCCTTGCAAGACTAATCCATGTAGGAAGATGAACTTCAACTCTGAAGGATGCTCCCAACTCTTGATGGACTACATCAACCTTGAGCATCCAACATAAGTTCAACTACATGATCAAGATCAACACCACAACCCAAGGTATGTCATTCCATCTTAGAGAAGTGTTACTCCAAGTCATGAGTTAAAGCAACTCAACAAGATGTGAATACATCAAGACGCTTAAATGAAAAATGCCAGCCCCATTTTGAAATTCAAGATGAGTATGACCTATGATCAAGTGATCTCACTTGAATCCTAAGTCAATATACTCTAACATAGGTGACCTTGTCGCCGACCATCTCTAGATGAAGTTCTCTAGTGTTCTTTTGTTCATTGCATTTATTTTGCATTTCTTCTTACTATTGTGTTTCCCTTCTAAAACAAAAAAACTTCATCTAGAACTCCTTCTGTTTTCTGCATTTTATTTCCATCTCTAAAGTTTTAATTCATTTCAAATCCATATGAAATTCCTTGTGAAATTCATTTGCAGAGTGAGCTGAGTTGACAAAATTTTTCTTCTGCATTGAACTCGGCGTCACTGATTTCAGCCTATCAGATAGACCAAAATACAAGTTCTACCCGTATGTAGTTCATTGGCTCTACCGAAACGGACTCACTCGGTCTCACCGATGAGCACCTTCAGTGGCTCTGCTATCTCGGAGTCACCGATTGAAACAGATCGACGTCACCGATTTCACTGCTGAGAAAACTTTTTGCCATCTTATACTGCCTATTTTCTTCATCTCCACTCAATGATTCTTTTCCTCTCTCTACATCTTGAGCTACATTATGCTTGCTTGTGTCTCTCAAGGATCATACTCACTTGACTCATCTCCATGAATACTACCCTTCTTGGAAATTGATGTCAAAGGGGGGGGAGAGCACATCAAAGCTTACTCCTACCAAACTCTTCTAAGAAAGTGAGATGCAATGCCATAAGAGGAGAGAAGTCACATGTCTTTAAGAGGGGAAAGACATGTTAGTACTTGTTTTGAGATATTTTTTGGATCTCATTCATTTCTAGTCTCATTTATGTATTTCTGCTCTAAATTTATCTCACCCTGCCTTCTCCCATTATCCAATGTTAGATTCAGGGGGAGAAAGAGTCCATGCTTAAGGGGGAGAAAAATATTTAGAATTTATTGCAAAACCTTAAAGTCTCTGAGGACATGTCTATATTTGAATGAAGTACTCACTCTGTGGTACTCACCTATTACATGTCATTGCAGTCTTGATATTCTTGTGGGTCTTGGAGTCTTTCTTGTTTGGAGTCTTCTTGTGTTATTTAACCTTGTTTTCTCAATATTTCTTCTTCAAGAATCAGATCAAGAACCACAAGGTAAGTATATGCACTACACTCATGTGTATGATGACCTCTTGGTTCTGCACATATTGTTTGCAAAAGGGATTAATAAACATGAAGGTACACCTCACTCCATTCTTCGCTCTAATGCATATAGCCAAGATACATGTAACTCGTTACTTGCTTTGTCATGATGTGCACTCACATGTAGTTCAAATCTACCATTACATGATTCCACACATGTTGGGGGAGCTTATGCTGTTGGGAATCGTTCCATGGAAAAACAAAAAAAATCTACGCACACGCAATGATCTATCCATGAAGATGCATAGCAACGAGGGAGAGAGTGTGTCTACGTACCCTCGTAGAGCGTAAGCGGAAGTGTTTCACAACATGGTTGATGTAGTCGAATTTCTTCGTGCTTCAACCAATCAAGTACCGAACGCACGGCACCTTCGTGTTCTACACACATTCAGCTCGGTGACATCCCTCGCCTTCTTGATCCAGCAAGATGTCGAGGTAGTAGATGAGTTCCGTCAGCACGACGGCGTGGTGATGGTGAAGTGATCCTTGCAGGGCTTTGCCTAAGCACTACGATGATATGATCGGGGGTGCAAACGGTGGAGGGGGGCACCACACGTGGCTAAACAATTGTCTGGGGTGTGCTAGGCGCCCCCCACATATGTATAGGTGGGAGGGGAGGGGAGAGGCTTGGAGGCGCCCCAAGTAGGACCGAATCCTACTGGGCTCCTCCCAAGCCGTGTGCCCCACTTGCCATATTTGTTGGAGGGGGAAAGAAAGAGGGGGAGAGAGGGAAGGAAGGGGGAATCCTATCACTATTGCAGGATGCTGCTAACGCGACACTACGATCAGAGACCCTTCGATGAAACTGTGTGCAATGCCATAATCGCAAACGATGGTGTAAAAAACCCGTCAAAAAGGTGCAAAACGTTTGCGATGGAGGATGCATCAAACACGGTTCAAATTTTAGTTGCATGTGCGATGCAGGGCATACGGTTCAGCTCAATTAACCGTTTGCGACGAGGAGGAACAAAAGAAACAGGCAGCCAGATGAAGGTGTGTGTGATGTACAGCATACGGTTCACTCGGATGAACTGTTTGTGATTAGGCAACACAAAAGAAACGCTCAGCCAGATCAAAGGTGTGTGCGATATATGGCATGCGGTTCACTCGGATGAACTATTTGCGTTGAGACATGAGAACAGAAATGGTTCAAATGAACAAGATGTGTGTGATACGAGGCAAACAGGTATGTAATCGGAAATGTATGCGAAGACCGATAACAACACAGACGATTACTTCTAACAAGTCATGTGTGTTTTGAGCAAACGATTGTTGGTATAAAATTGTGAGTGATTGATGAAAACATCACCAACGGGTTCCATTGTTTAGTCCGTGTGCGATGTGATTTTCTTTGTCCGCACAACATATACGCTCTGTGTACAGAGCATCAACATATATACTTAAAAAGACAACATTGCATAACCAAATTAAGCATACAATTACACAAGTGACTACACACATAACATTTCCACACACCAAATAAAGCAATTACATGCATACTAAAGTAGGAGAAACGAGGATCTAATCATCTACTTATTGTTGCGACGACGCTTGCCATTGCTCTGCTTCCGGCTGGATCCCTGGCCGTTTTGGGGAAGGAGGCACTTCCTCATGTCAACGATCCGCCTGTACATGTCATAGCTCGTGTACTCCTCCTTGGCCGCGTACACGACGTGAGCTTTGTCGAGTTTCTCCATCTAGGCCGAGTGCCAGGCATGCTTGTCCTTGTTGCATGAATCCCTCATGTCTCTGTAGTAGGGGTCGATGATGGCCTTGGCAAGGTGAACCAGTGAGTCCTTCTCATGCTCCTTGCTGCCCCAGATCTTGTATTGGCCCTGGATGTCGACAAGATTCTGGTAGGCGATGCCCGAATTCTTGAGCGCCTTTACATCATTGGTGATGTCCACCGTAGTGAACATGTAGTGGGGGTTGTTGAAAAACCTGGCGAAATGCTCACAAGGCCTTGTGACCAGGCAGTAGTGGTAGATGAGGACGTGGTGGCGCATGCACATTTGGGCGACGGCGACCTTGGGACGAGACCCGGCATGAGAGCGGGTGTACTCGAGGTCGAACCCGACCACCTTCTACTTCTCCTCAGCAAGCAACAACTCCATGATGTGGATGGAGTGCTCCACCCAGACCGGGTCGTTGGTGTACACCACCGAGAGGTCCATGAACCTTCTGTGGGTGTCCACCACGGCACACATGGTGAACTGCTGCTCTTCGTCGGCTGCCGCTCGGAGCGCCATTGGAGCCGCGCAGGATACCCTCTAAGAATTTATCGTGGTGGGTGTGCTTCTTGCAATGGTGGGGCGCGATCGAAAGGTTGAAGAGACACAAGGGTAGGTTAAATGGCCGCTGTAATAAATGGGGGCCGGCCGGCTGGGGGGCGCGCCCTAATCCTCGACAACGGCGCCAGAAAAGAGTCTTGATGACCCACAAGTGTAGGGGATCTATCGTAGTCCTTTCGATAAGTAAGAGTGTCTAACCCAATGAGGAGCAGAAGGAAATGACAAGCGGTTTTCAGTAAGGTATTCTCTGCAAGCACTGAAATTATCGGTAACAGATAGTTTTGTGATAAGGTAATTTGTAACGGGTAACAAGTAATGAAAGTAAATAAGGTGCAGCAAGATGGCCCAATCCTTTTTGTAGCAAAGGACAAGCTTGGACAAACTCTTATATAGAGAAAAGCGCTCCCAAGGACACATGGGAATTATCGTCAAGCTAGTTTTCATCACGCTCATATGATTCACGTTCGTTACTTTGATAATTTGATATGTGGGTGGACCAGTGCTTGGGTGCTGCCCTTCCTTGGACAAGCATCCCACTTTTGATTAACCCCTATTGCAAGCATCCGCAACTACAAAAGAAGTATTAAGGTAAACCTAACCATAGCATGAAACATATGGATCCAAATCAGCCCCTTATGAAGCAACACATAAACTAGGGTTTAAGCTTTTGTCACTCTAGCAACCCATCATCTAATTATTACTCCCCAATGCCTTCCTCTAGGCCCAAATAATGGTGAAGTGTCATGTTGTCGACGTTCACATAAGACCACTAGAGGAAAGACAACATACATCTCATCAAAATATCGAACGAATACCAAATTCACATGACTACTTATAGCAAGACTTCTCCCATGTCCTCAGGAACAAACGTAACTACTCACAAATCATATTCATGTTCATAATCAGAGGGGTATTAATATGCATAAAGGATCTAAACATATGATCGTCCACCAAATAAACCAACTAGCATCAACTACAAGGAGTAATCAACACTACTAGCAACCCACATGTACCAATCTGAGGCTTTGAGACAAAGATTGGATACAAGAGATGAACTAGGGTTTGAGAGGAGATGGTGCTAGTGAAGATGTTGATGGAGATTGACCCCCTCCTGCTGAGAGGATCGATGGTGATGACGATGGTGACGATTTCCCCCTCCCGGAGGGGTGTTTCCTCGGTAGAACAGCTCCACCGGAGCCTTAGATTGGTTCCGCCTCTTGGCGGCGGTGTTTCATCCCGAAAGCTTTCTCCCGATTTTTTCCAGGGTAAAAGACTTCATATAGCAGAAGATGGGCACCAGAGGCCTGCCAGGGGGCCCACGAGGCAGCCCCAACCCTCGTGGATGGTGGGTGGCCCCCCTCTGGTTGATTCTTTCTCTAGTATTTTTTATTAATTCCAAAAACTGCCTCCGTGAAGTTTCTGGACTTTTGGAGCTGTGTGGAATAGGTCTCTAATATTTGCTCCTTTTCCAGCCCAGAATTCCAGCTTCCGGCGTTCCCCCTCTTCATGCAAACCTTGTAAAATAAGAGAGAATAGGCATAAGTATTGTGACATAATGTGTAATAACAGCCCATAATGCAATAAATATCGATATAAAAGCATGATGCAAAATGGACGTATCACCGGCCTGTAATCGTCACGTCTTGTCACGGCATTCATAGCGGAGGATTCCAGTGCACGCTTGACAACACCACACCGCACGCATGGGCTCGAAGAGGCGCCAAATGTATCATCGGTGAGCCTGTTCCCGCGCTACCGCGCCGTTTACCGCGCAAGCTTCCCGCCTGGCTAGTTTGGCCACGCGTCGACTAGAAGAGGGACAAATCGTGGGAATTTATTGGCAAAAAGCTTTGTAAAAACGAAGTGTGTGGAATGACTTCGGTCATAAGTTCACCCTTGGGTGATGAGGTCAAAGTTACACAGAAGGGTGATGATGGACACTCGAGTGCGATAATTAATTCTATGCTCTACAGTGCACACGATGGAAGAAACCAACTGTGTGCAATAATGTCGAAGATCGCAGTCGAGTTACCTATACAGATCGTGTGCTGTGAGATCGACAAGGTAAACTGATTCGAGAATGGTTAATAAAATCTAAGATCATTGCATATTAAGGTCAAAATAGTGCTAGCAATATACGAGTCTCATACAATGCCATTTCAACGATTGTACCACAAAAGCTCAAATGTTACAGGGTTCAAATTCCAGAGTTATATGGCTCAAATTCAAAGATTACAAGGTTCAAGATGATATTAGAAATGAAATTCAGCACATCAGCTACAAACGCTCGCGCTGATCCGCTGAACATAGATACCAGAGAGGTTCAAACTAACATCACAGCTTCTAAGTCTGGCTTCGAAACCTCACAATTTTTGCAAAGGGGTCAGCCACTGAGAAGTCATGTATGGGGTTGACACGATGACTTCTGATTACTCTGTCATCTGAAGTTCCAAAATGAAATTCAACATTTTTGGAGCCTGCTCCATTCTGCTACAGGCGTCGGTGCTGATCAACAAACCATTCATTTTTGCGAAATAAATGTAGGGCAAACCTCATTTCCTTCAGCACCCTTGCTCTGAGAACAAAGAACCTGGCGAATATAATCTTCAGTAAGGTCCCTCGGTAGGAGTTCAAAGTAATTTCTAAGAGATGCAGATCTAGGCATTCGACGTGATTGTTATATTGTATCACATTATCCACCACTAGGCCTAATCTTATCTGCAAAAGAAGAAAACGTGTTAGTGCCTACATGCAGTTTTGAACATTACTACATGCCTAGCTATTTGATTTGCAGGATTTGGAAAATGCACTAACATGCCATCTTCGATCTGACATGATTAACATGGGCATTTGATTACATTCTAGAAAAATGTAGCCTTCTTCACAAGAGGTTGGAGTGGATGAAAAGTTCCCTAAGAAAACTAGTACAGATGAATCTACTGGGGAAATGCTTATTGGTTGTAACCATATGGATCAAGCAACCAATATGGGGGGGCATGTATGTACTGAAATCCTCCAAAAGAACCTTCAGAAATCGTAGTACATTGTCATTGTAAACTTGGAAAAAGGTGTCACAAATTGAACTCCCTTATGGTTAACATTTAACAGGAAAGGAACATCACCTCGATATATAGCTTCTCCAGGCATGGAAAGCATCTCAGGAAACTGACAACTTGCTCCAGGTCAGGCCCGATAGATTCTAGTGCCAAGACCTTCACTGTGCGCAGTTTCGGGGTCAAGCTTGACGGAATCATTTTCTGAATGACAGACGAACAAACATCTTCAAAATTAGAAATAATGTTAATTTGTAGAAGGAGAGGTAGAAGGCGGCTGTTGTACCTGAACGGGTGTGGATTCAATAACAAGTTCGGAGTATTTGTCAGATGAGTAGCCCACCACTGTCAATTTCAGCGTAGAAATGACATTGATTCTTGTTGGACCTTCTTGATCAACTACAAGTAATCTCTCAAGTGTAGGTGTGTCCTGGATGACCATACCGTGGTACACATCTTGTGATGTCTTCCTGCCACACCAGCAACACACATAAATAGTCCGGAGAGTCATGGAGGTGATGTGAAAGGTACTCAACCCATTGATCACCTGAAGACGAAGGTACTCGAGTGTAGTACAACCATAGAGTAGGCACTCCAGGTCATCCTTTGAGAGGCAGACGGCGACGAGCTCGAGGTGCTTCAGTCGTGGTAGAATAAGAGCGGGCGCATCATTAAGGGAAGGGAAATGGCAGTTCCTGAACTTGGCGACGCGCAGCGTGGGTGCGAGGCGGAGTGCGGATGTTGGCAGCGACCGCATATGCCCATCATCAAAAGTGAGATAGGGCGGGGGATCGGAACCAGTTGTCAAGCTTGGCTCGGTCCTTGCCGTTGGAACAGAACTTGCCCATTCTAAGGCCTTTGGTTGGGCCAAGGTGACTATCGAGGATCTTGGAGAACGCATTGCTACCTCTTGAGCATGCGTTGGTTTTCCCTTGAAGAGGAAAGGGTGATGCAGCAAAGTAGCGTAAGTATTTCCCTCAGTTTTTGAGAACCAAGGTATCAATCCAGTAGGAGGTTACACGCAAGTCGCCTTGTACCTACACAAACAAATAATAACCTTGCAACCAATGCGATAAAGGGGTTGTCAATCCCTTCACGGCCACTTGCAAAAGTGAGATCTGATAGAGATAATAAGACAAATATTTTTGGTATTTTTACGATATAGATTGGAATGTAAAGATTGCAAAATAAATAACGGAAGAAATAGTAAATTGGTAGGAAAATAATATGATGGAAGATAGACCCGGGGGCTATAGGTTTCACTAGTGGCTTCTCTCAAGATAGCATAATTTACGGTGGGTGAACAAATTGCTGTCGAGCAATTGATAGAAAAGCGCATAGTTATGAGAATATCTAGGCATGATCATGTATATAGGCATCACGTCCGCGACAAGTAGACCGAAACGATTCTGCATCTACTGCTATTACTCCACACATATCGACCGCTATCCAGCATGCATCTAGAGTGTTAAGTTCATAAGAACAGAGTAACGCATTAGGCAAGATGACATGATGTAGAGGGATAAACTGAAGCAATATGATATAAACCCCATCTTTTTATCCTCGATGGCAACAATACAATACGTGCCTTGCTGCCCCTGCTGTCACTGGGAAAGGACACAAGATTGAACTCAAAGCTAAGCATTCTCCCATGGCAAGAAAGATCAATCTAGTAGGCCAAACCAAACTGATAATTCGAAGAGACTTGCAAAGATAACAAATCATGCATATAATAATTCAGAGAAGAACCAAATATTGTTCATAGATAATCTTGATCATAAACCCACAATTCATCGGATCTCGACAAACACACCGCAAAAAGAATTACATCGAATAGATCTCCAAGAGAGTCGAGGAGAACTTTGTATTGAGATCCAAAGAGAGAGAAGAAGCCATCTAGCTAATAACTATGGACTCGAAGGTCTGAGGTAAACTACTCACAAATCATCGGAGAGGCTATGGTGTTGATGTAGAAGCCCTCCGTGATCGATTCCCCCTCCGGCGTAGCGCTAGAAAAGGCCCCAAGATGCGATCTCACGGGTACAGAAGGTTGCGGCGGTGGAAATAGGGTTTCGTGGTGCTATTGGATGTTTTCGGGGTACATGAGTATATATAGGCGAAAGAAGTAGGTCGGTTGAGCCACGAGGGGCACACGAGGGTGGGGGCGCACCTACCCCCCTGGGCGCGCCTCCCTGCCTCGTGGCTTCCTCGTTGCTTGCTTGACGTCCACTCCAAGTCTCCTAGATTGCGTTTGTTCCAAAAGTGACTCTCCCAAAGGTTTCATTCCTTTTGGATTCCGTTTGATATTCCTTTTCTGCGAAACACTGAAATAGGGAAAAAAACAACAATTTGCACTGGGCCTTCGGTTAGTAGGTTAGTCCCAAAAATAATATAAAAGTGTATAATAAAGCCCATTCAACATCCAAAACAGATAATATAATAGCATGGAACAATCAAAATTTATAGATACGTTGGAGACGTATCAAGCATCCCCAAGCTTAACTCCTGCTCGTCCTCGAGTAGGTAAATGATAGAAACAGAATTTTTGATGTGGAATGCTACCTAACATAATTTTCTAATTAATTCTCTTTATTGTGGCATGAATGTTCCAATCCGAAGGATTCAAGAAAAAAAGTTTAATATTGAAATGAAAATAATAATACTTCAAGCATACTAACTAAGCAATTATGTCTTCTCAAAATAACATGGCCAAAGAAAGCTTATACCTACAAAATCATATAGTTTGGCTATGCTTCATTTTTGTCACACAAAAATGCTCTCATCATGCACAACCCCGATGACAAGCCAAGCAATTGTTTCATACTTTAGTAATCTCAAACCTTTTTCAACTTTCACGCAATACATGAGAGTGAGCCATGGACATAGCACTATGGGTGGAATAGAGTATAATGATGGGGTTTGCATGGAGAAGTCAAAAAGGAGAAAGTCTCACATTGACGCGTCTAATCAACGGGCTAGGGAGATGCCCATCAATTTATAGCAATGCAAGGAGTAGGGATTGACATGCAACGGATGCACTAGAGCTATAAATGTATGAAAGCTCAACAAAAGAAACTAAGTGGGTGTGCATCCAACTTGCTTGCTCACGAAGACCTAGGGCATTTGAGGAAGCCCATTGTTGGAATATACAAGCCAAGTTCTATAATGAAAAATTCCTACTAGTATATGAAAGTGACAAAACAAGATACTCTCTATCATGAAGATTATGGTTCTACTTTGAAGCACAAGTGTGGTAAAAATGATAGTAACATTATCCCTTCTCTCTTTTTCTCTCATTTTTTTGGGCCTTCTGTTTTTTTTATTCCTCACTTGGGACAATGCTCTAGAAAATGATAATCATCACACTTCTATTTATTTAAAACTCGATACTAGAACAAAGTATGACTCTATATGAATGCCTCCGGCGGTGTACCGGGATATGCAATGAACTAAGAGTGACATGTATGAAAGAATTATGAACGGTGGCTTTGCCACAAATACTATGTCAACTACATGATCATGCAAAGCAATATGACAATGATGAACATGTCATGATAAACGGAACGGTGGAAAGTTGCATGGCAATATATCTCTGAACGACTATGGAAATGCCATAATAGGTAGGTATGGTGGCTGTTTTGAGGAAGATATAAGAAGGTTTATGTGTGATAGAGCGTATCGTATCACAGGGTTTGGATGCATAGGTGAAGTTTGCACCAACTCTCAAGGTGAGAAAGGGCAATGCACGGTACCGAAGAGGCTAGCAATGATGGAAAGGTGAGAGTGCGTATAATCCATGGACTCAACATTAGTCATAAAGAACTCACATACTTATTGCAAAAATCTACAAGTCATCAAAAAACCAAGCATTACACGCATGCTCCTAGGGGGATATATTGGTAGGAAAAGAACATCGCTCGTCCCCGACCTCCACTCATAAGGATGACAATCAAAGAACACCTCATGTTTCAAATTTGTCACACAACGGTTACCATACGTGCATGCTACGGGATTTGCAAACTTCAACACAAGTATTTATCAAATTCACAAAAAATCAACTAGCATGACTCTAATATTACCATCTTCATATCTCAAAACAATCATCAAGTATCAAACTTCTCATAGTATTCAATGCACTCTATATGAAAGTTTTTATTATACCCATCTTGGATGCCTATCATATTAGGACTAATTTTATAGCCAAAGCAAATTACCATGCTGTTGTAAAGGAAACTCAAATAATATAAGTGAAGCATGACAGATCAATAATTTCTATAAAATAAAACCACCACCGTGCTCTAAACGATATAAGTGAAGCACTAGAGCAAAATTATCTAGCTCAAAAGATATAAGTGAAGCACATAGAGTATTCTAATAAATTCCGATTCATGTGTGTCTCTCCAAAAGGTGTGTACAACAAGGATGATTGTGGTAAACTAAAAATCAAAGGCTCAAATCATACAAGACTCTCCAAGCAAAACACATATCATGTGGTGAATAAAAATATAGCCTCAAGTAAAGTTACTGATAGATAAAGATGAAAGAGGGGATGCCTTCCGGGGCATCCCCAAGCTTAGGCTTTTGGTTGTCCTTGAATTTTACCTTGGGGTGCCTTGGTCATCCCCAAGCTTAGGCTCTTGCCACTCCTTATTCCATAATCCATCAAATCTTTACCCAAAACTTGAAAACTTCACAACACAAAACTCAACAGAAAATCTCATGAGCTCCGTTAGGATAAGAAAACAAATCACCACTTTAAGGTACTGTAATGAACTCATTATTTATTTATATTTGTGTTAAACCTACTGTATTCCAACTTCTCTATGGTTCATACCACCGATACTAGCCATAGATTCATTAAAATAAGCAAACAACACACGAAAAACAGAATCTGTCCAAAACAGAACAGTCTGTAGTAATCTGTATCAAACGCAAACTTGCTGTAACTAAAAAATTCTACCAAAATAGGACGACCTAAATAATTTTTTTATTGATCTACATGCAATTGGAATCAGTATTTTATCACGTTCTGGTGATTTTTAACAATTGTTTTCGTGAGCAGAAAGTTTATGACTTTTTCAGCAAGATCAAATAACTATCATCCAAGAAGATCCTATAGGTTTTACTTGGCACAAACACTAATTAAAACACAAAACCACATCTAACCAGAGGCTAGATCAATTATTTATTACTAAACAAAAATAAAAAGCAAGAAACAAAAATAAAATTGGGTTGCCTCCCAACAAGCGCTATCATTTAACGCCCCTAGCTAGGCATTGAGATTTCGATGATGCTCACATGAAAGACAAGAATTGAAGCGCAAAGAGAGAATCATGAAACACGTGACAAACACATTAAGTCTAACATACTTCCTATGCATAGGCATCTTATAGGTAAACAAATTATCATAGCAAGCAAAAACTAGCATATGCAAGGAAGTGGAAAGAAACAATAGCAATCTCAACATAATGAGAGGTAATTTAGTGAGATGAAAATTTATACAACCATATTTTCCTCTCTCATAATAATTACATGTAGGATCATAAGAAAATTAAACAATATAGCTATCACATAACATATTATCAATACGATCCACATGCATGCGAAGTTGACACTCTTCCAAAATAGTGGGATCAACATTAACTAAAGTCATGACCTCTCCAAACCCACTTTTATCAAAAATACCACAAGATTGAACATTCTCCAAATATGTGGGATCTAAAGTTGACACTCTTCCAAACTCACTTTCAATATTATTGCAAACACTATTATCAATCTCATATTTATCATGGGGCTTAAATAAATTTTCAAGATCAAAAGAAGAATCACCCCAATCATGATCATTGCAACAAATAGTAATCAAAGCAAAACTAGCATCCCCAAGCTTAGGGTTTTGCATACTATTAACACAATTGACATTAAGAGAATTTATAATAACATCATTCCAATCATGCTTTTCATCGAAGGAACTATCAAGTATGGGTGCAATAGCAACAATCTCATGTTTAACATAAGGAACTATAGAAAATTCATATTCATAAATATTGGCATCACGGCCACAAGAATAGTAAGCATCATGTTCATCAGAATCATAATTATCTATAGATTCATGCATATCATTATTTTCTTCCGAAACAACGGTCATTCTCTCAACAAATTCTTTGACGTAGAAATTATGACCATAGTTTTCATAGCAATATTTGAGTATGTCAAAATTTTCAGATTCGTAGAGAGTAATATCATCTTTTCAATCAAAGAAGCAACTTCATAAGAACCCTTAAAAGCAACAAATTCTTTAATTTGTTCGATATCATAGTAACTATAAACACCCTTTGCATAAGAAGATAAGATTTCATTTTCATTAAACTCACATAGGTAGGGAAGGTGTTTTTTAGGGTTCTTAGAGCAACAAGTAAAATCATAAATTTCACAAAGATTCCAAGCATAACAGAACAATCTGTTTATTTGATCCCATAAGAGTCTCCCTTTTTCAGACAAACAGTGACACACAAAATGAGCATGCTCATCTAAAGATTTCCCATCAACTAGGCTAGTTGGGGTTTCAGCATGAGCGCATAAGGATCAAAGATGATCCAAATAGAACACTTTAAGTGGATCCATATCAATAGATTTTTAGCAAGCGAAGATGCAAGCATATAAAAGGCACATGGTAACACAAGCAAACAATAGATTTGGCGACAAAAAGGCAAACGAAAAAGAAGGCGAATAAAACGGCAAGGGTGAAGTGGGGGAGAGGAAAACGAGAGGCAAATGGAAAATAATGTAATGCGAGGGATAATAGTTTGTGATGGGTACTTGGTATGCCTTGACTTGACTTGACTTGGCATAAGCCTCCCCGATAACGGCGCCAGAAATCCTTCTTGCTACCTCTTGAGCATGCATTGGTTTTCCCTTGAAGAGGAAAGGGTGATGCAGCAAAGTAGCGTAAGTATTTCCCTCAGTTTTTGAGAACCAAGGTATCAATCCAGTAGGAGGTTACACGCAAGTCGCCTCGTACCTACACAAACAAATAAGAACCTTGCAACCAATGCGATAAAGGGGTTGTCAATCCCTTCACGACCACTTACAAAAGTGAGATATGATAGAGATAATAAGACAAATATTTTTGGTATTTTTATGATATAGATTGGAAAGTAAAGATTTCAAAATAAATAACGGAAGAAATAGTAAATTGGTAGGAAATAATATGATGGAAGATAGACCCGGGGGCCATAGATTTCACTAGTGGCTTCTCTCAAGATAGCATAATTTACTGTGGGTGAACAAATTACTGTCGAGCAATTGATAGAAAAGTGCATAGTTATGAGAATATCTAGGCATGATCATGCATATAGGCATCACGTCCGCGTCAAGTAGACCGACTCCTGCCTGCATCTACTACTATTGCTCCACACATCGATCGCTATCCAGCATGCATCTAGAGTATTAAGTTCATAAGAACAGAGTAACGCATTAGGCAAGATGACATCATGTAGAGAGATAAACTCAAGCAATATGATATAGACCCCATCTTTTTATCCTCGATGGCAACAATACAATACGTGCCTTGCTGCCCCTACTGTCACTGGGAAAGGACACCGCAAGTTTGAACCCAAAGCTAAGCACTTCTCCCATGGCAAGAAAGATCAATCTAGTAGGCCAAACCAAACTGATAATTCGAAGAGACTTGCAAAGATAACAAATCATACATATAAGAATTCAGAGAAGAACCAAATATTGTTCATAGATAATCTTGATCATAAACCCACAATTCATCGGATCTCGACAAACACACCGCAAAAAGAATTACATCGAATAGATCTCCAAGAGAATCAAGGAGAACTTCGTATTGAGATCCAAAGAAAGAGAAGAAGCCATCTAGCTAATAACAATGGACCCGAAGGTCTGAGGTAAACTACTCACATATCATCAGAGAGGCTATGGTGTTGATGTGGAAGCCCTCCGTGACCGATTCCCCCTCCGACAGAGCGCCGGAAAAGGCCCCAAGATGGGATCTCACGGGTACAGAAGGTTGCGGCAGTGGAAATAGGGTCCCGTGGTGCTCTCGGATGTTTTCGGGGTACATGAGTATATATAGGCGAAAGAAGTAGGTCGGTTGAGCCACGAGGGGCCCTCGAGGGTGCGGGCGCGCCTACCCCCTGGGCGTGCCTCCCTGCCTCATGGCTTCCTCGTTGCTTGCTTCACGTCCACTCCAAGTCTCCTGATTGCGTTTGTTCCAAAAATAACTCTCCCGAAGGTTTCATTCCGTTTGGATTCCGTTTGATATTCCTTTTCTGCGAAACACTGAAATAGGCAAAAAAAATAGCAATTTGCACTTGGCCTTCGGTTAGTAGGTTAGTCCCAAAAATAATATAAAAGTGTATAATAAAGCCCATTAAACATCCAAAACAGATAATGTAATAGCATGGAACAATCAAAAATTATAGATACGTTGGAGACGTATCACGCATCCAAGCTTTTGCGATAGCCATGGCAGAGCTCGTGGGTGTCGATGAGGTTGAGAGGGCTGGAGTTCCATAAGGGGCGCCACCGCCGGGAAAGGAGGGTTGTCCGCGCCCCATATTTGATTGGGAGGAGGGAGATGATGACTGTCAACATATCATCGGGGAGGCTGCTGATTAAGTCTAGGCCTGCTGGAGTCGCTTGCGGTTCTAGCTCGCCCCGCCTCCGCTTGTTGGCAGCCCCGTTCTCCACCTCCGGAGTCTCCTTGTCAGCGGCGCTTTCTGATAGAAATGGGAGTACAGGGAATATTTAGTTAAAACAGGGCAGTAGAAAAGTGTATTGGTAACTAGAAGTTATTAGGTAGGAATATAGTAAGAAAAGGGAATAACAATTGGTTGCTTAAATACTACACAATTCATTTGATGTTGTTGGATAAGTCAACATATGCAGATAGTTGAAAAGAAAACTTACTTCGAACAAAGTCTGGACGGATGATTTTGTCGGGAAAGTTAGCATATATCTCATGACCAGGCCCATTTATGTGCAGTGCAATTTTAGTGCCATCTTTCAGTACATAAAACTTTGCAATTTCATTCCAAAAGCCAGTGCCAAAATAGGAGTCACCACTTTCATCAAGTCTTACAGTAGCAATGATTGTAAATCCATGGTTTGTGTGCAGTATGACATCTGTGGAGCCTTGATCTATGTAAAGGGAAAAATTGTGCACTACATAATCTGTTGCATAGCGAGGGATGTTCTGCAGAAAATGGTAGGATTGTTAAAGAAAATATGGTAACATGCAAATATGGGCCCAAATTGAAAGAACTGTACATCAGTTGAAACCGAGGGACAAAAATCTATCATTAAACAGATAGGGTAAACATGATGTCATGAAAAAATGAGAGTAATCAAAAGAACAATACATCATTAATTTGCCTAATATAGAAGGAAGAGGGTAAAATCTCCTTTGACGTATATGGTGCATGTGGCACCTTTTATCCAAATGTAGCAATATTTAGAATATGTTCAGGAAAGTAGGCCATGCCAACCTATTTAGGGTGAGATTGAACATACCACGCGCGTCCTCAAGTTATCTGGTACGGTGAGATGGAATCTCTGGCGGCGGTCGCAAAGTCCTGAAGTGTCGGCGCACTATACATTCTATGAATGAAAGAAAACCCTCAAATCAGCTCAAATAAAAATGAATTCACGGCGATTTCCGCTGGGCGATTAAAGGAGGCAGATGAACTGGGATAAGAGATGAGATAATATCTCGTTAAATAGTTACCTTGTCGTCCATGAGAAAGAACTCTCAGTACGACAGATTCCCCAACCGAGCCGAGCTGGGTCGACCGCGAGCAGCGTCGAGAAAGTCGATGGCGATAGGCGGCGGAAAGCGGAAGTGGCGAAATGCGGTGGGCTTTGCCGGCAGCCTGGCGGCGGCGGCAGGCATCGAGCTAAGTGTTTACCGCCGCGATAGGCGGTGCCATGGCATATATGCGGAGGAGTTTGTGCAGGTGTGAATGGGGAACGTACCGGAGGGGCCGAGGGGGTGGCGGGGGTGAGGGTTTTTGTGACGTGGGGATGGTGAGGGTTTTCTTTTTCTTTTTTGAATTGGGCGGTGAGGATTTTCTGTCCCACAAAGAATTTTGGGGGCGACGGTTTGCAAGAGCGAACCATGTGTGATTGACGCAGCAGGCAAAATGAAAGTCACTGCACACGGTTCCAATTTTGGGAACCGTGTGTGATTGACCTACTACCTCTGTCCTGGTTTATTGGTCCCCGTTGTAATTTTTACCAAAAATTGGCGAAATATTTAACATACTCAAACATTGATAATAAGCGTACACGTACATAAGCATAGTTCAACCATCATTAAGCATACTCAAGCGTACATAGTTCGGTCCATCCCACATCTCATCTCACATGCGGCCGGCACGATCCTGAAGCTTCTCCAGGTACTCGGAGTACGCACGGTGCGCCACCCTACGAGAATACTTCTGCTTGAAGGAGCCAACAGCCCGTCCTCTTGCATGCACCAGAACACCTAGATACGCGTCATGAAACTTTTGGTTGCAAAATGGGCATCCATAGCCGCCGTTCCAGCTCCTAACACGCCTGTTATGCATTCCCGCATAAATCTCCCTCGGGATTTGCCTCTTGTACCTCCTCTGTCCATCTTCATCCTCGCTGCCCACATCGTCAGATAGCACCTATACAAATAGTAAAACAAATTTGGCATCAAATCAATGATTACATGCCGTGAAGTAGGATTAGGAATTTATGGCTATTTATTTATACATATCCAGAGATTATGGTTCGATTTTTAAGCACACTCGTCTATGTACAGACCAATCTTGAAGAAAATAATGGTACAAACATATGTAGGTCATTCAAAATCAATTGTTAAGCCCTGGCTAGGAATTATTAGCACGAACACTAATCCTAGTCGGATTACTAGCAGAAATCATTTGCACAAATGGAACAACTAATCACTTATCACACGTACCATTCAAACAATCAATACACTACACGGGTCTAACGAAACTTACTCAGATTTCATGGATTGGGAGAACATAACCATAGGATTTCTATTCCAAAAAGGGGGAGGCAGGAGTAACCAGAGAAACCCTATGATCTATTTGACACATAAATGGGTATAGATGACTAACCAGCTGTCCGTCGTCGTCGGAGTCGTCCCTGGAGTGGTTGTCGGAGTCGCCGCCGGAGTGGTCGTCGGAGTCGTCGCCGGAGTGGTCGTCGGAGTCGGTGTGGAACTCCGCCTCCGGCTGTGGAAGGTCAACACCGTCAACGATGTCAGGCTGCAGCGATAACTCGCCTGCGGTGACGGCAACCTCTATCTCCATCTCCATGCCGTGCTCCGGTGCTTTAGCAGCCCCTGCATCACCACTCCCTCCGATGGGGCGCTTCGGCGGCATCCTCATACACTGACATCTTTAAGGATCAAGAGCGGCATCGAGGATGCAAGCGGAGAGAGAGGATTGTGTGTGCGTAGCGAGGATAGGGGGTGTGGCCACTCGGGCTCACCATTAATATGGAGTAGTGGGAGAGAGGCGGGCGGCGGTCAAACCGATGGCTCACCTCCCGGTGAGCCTGCGCACCGGACTGCTGGCATGCCTACCAAAGTTTCACACGGCTACTTGCACGCCTCCCGATGACACTGTGCAGCGAGCATGCCTCTGTCAATTCACACACCTGCATGCACGCCCCCCTGTTTGCCTGCGCGGCGGACTGCTCGCATGCGTCCCGTCAACTCACGCCTGCTCGCACGCCACAAGGGTTGCGCGGCGGCACATATATTGTTTTTCTATTTGGATGATTAATGCTGCCCCTTTATTGCTTAACCAAAGCATGGCATGTATCCATTGTTGGTCTAACGCTCACGGTTCGAATAAATAATCCATTTGGGATATTGATTCCCAATTATTAATAATCTCCCGTCTGTAATTAGATAAAGATTACATCAAAACTGGTCTCAAATTTGACAAAAAAGTACAATGCTACTTTGTATTGGTGTCCATATGATAACACGATAAGTTTCATGAACTTCAAATAAGTTTTGGATGTACTATAATTTAAAAATCAAGATTCTCAATGTTTGAAATTTGTTGCACGGGGAATAAACATGTACCCAGTGAGACACATGTGTTTTTGCAATCCATTTAGGTGCACTGTCACGTGTGATGTAGCTCAAATTTGATTTTTGCACATTATACCCGTAGAAAATATATCAATCAATGTACTAAAACGTCTTAATGATCTCTGTGATTTTTTTGAAATTAAAACGTCCCTCCTTTGGTAACATGTATGTTCACCGTGGGATAATTAATTTAACATGCATCGTAGTTGCGGTGGATTCGCGGTGTGTGTGGGTGTGTGTGTCTGGGGGTGGCGGGTGGCTCACAGTACACTACGAGTTGTGAGCCACCATGTGGGTTGGCCGTTTTGTTAGGCAGGCTGGTGCCACATTAGAGTCGTGAAATCGTTATTTAAAATATTACACAACCCTTTCATACATAAATATTTTGGCCACATGCAGTCGATGGTTGTCCTACACGACACTCGATACTCACGTGTGATGCTTTTTGTGGGCTCGCGAGGTCGTCGTCCATCACTTTGACGAACAGCCGGCAGTGAGGTTAATTTGACCAGCAAGGTAGAATCTTTTTTGTTTGTGTTATGGTGGTATATAGTACGCATCGAAGAGGTGGGAGGGGACTAGCATATATACTATACGTACGCGTCTATGAACAAGTACACCTCACTCAGTGTCGGGACTTTTTGGTTACTGAGGCACGTGCCACATCAAAATTGTGAAATTGGTTATTCAAACATCACACAACACCTTTTTGGGCCACATGCATATCCTAGCTAGGACACTCACGTGTGACGCTTCCATTAGTGGGCCCACGAGGCCATCTTTGATGCATGCATGCATCACTTTGACCTACATCGGGAGAGGTTAATTAATTTCACCATCGATGAGGATTCTTTTGGGTTGTACATATATTGCGGCAGGAGCATATAGTATGCGGTGAAGAGGGGGAAGGGGACCATCATATGTAGTACGCTTGATATGAAGCTCAGTCTGTGTGCGTGCGTGGTTTACGGTTTTTGAGGCATGTGACACATCAAAGTTGTGCATTTTGGGTATTCAACATATATATGTTTGGCCCACATGCAAAGCGGTGGAGGTTGTCCTCTCGCACCCACTTAAGTGGTTATCAGCGATATCGATGCTTTCCATCTGTGGGCCCACTTGGTCTATCACTACTTTTTGCCTGACAACAAGAGAGGTTAATTTGACTTAGGAGGGGATTATTATTTTTGCTCTGGGATTACATGCATGATACAGTTTGAGCACACACACATGCATGTGTACGCATGAATCCCTCCCATCGAGTCGAAGTGGCTAGTACAACAACACATCATGAACCGATCTCGCTCTGTGTTGGGAGCTAGTGTACGATTTTTGACACACGCGCCACATCAATGTTGTGTATTCAAACATGCATGCACGCATCACCTCCATACATATGCATGTAGTGGTTGCCTTCGAACGATACACTCCCTCGCGTGGTTATCGGCGACAAGCCTATATATTCGTGGGCCCGCATGGACATCCATGATCACCTTGACCAACAACAAGAAAGGTTACCATGGCGGATTCTTCATTTGGTTCGTGTTATCGTAGTATAGGTCATGGTGAGATTCAGACCTAATTAAATTTGAGCGTATATACTATGCACGCATGCATGCATGAATCCCCGTCGTTGGCTTGAAGTGTGGTGTAACATACATATGCATCGTCAACCTAACCCTCACTTAGTGTGGGGATTTATAGTTTGAAATCACGGTGCCACATCAAAGTTGTTCCATTGTTACTCAAAAACACACCTCTTCATACATATGTTTGGGCCACACGCATGAAGTGGTTGTCTTCAGGGACTAGCTACTTGCATGATTATTGACGAGCAAGCCCATCTCCGGGGTCGCATGGACGGCCATCACTTTGACCAACAACAAGATAGAGGTTGTAAGACCAAGGTGGATTATTCTTGGTCTGTTTTATGATCCATCTTGGTGAGATATATGCCTCTCTAGCCCGCCGACTGAAAGTGTGTGTGTGGGGGGGTGCTACTTCGCACTTTGCTAGGTGAACCTCAGTTGGGGGGGCATGCATTCGTAGCTTAGGATTCCCTTCGTGGCGACACGAGGGGGGGTGGGGGCTGCTAGCTACTTCGCACTTTGCTAGGTGAACCTCAGTTGGGGGGATGGGGGGCATGCATTCATAGCTTAGGATTCCCTTCGTGTCGACACGAGGGAAGGCTGCTAGCTACTTCGCACTTTTCTAGGTGAACCTCGGTTGGCGGGCATGCATTCATATCTTAGGATTCCCTTCGTGCCGACACGAGGGAGGGGTGGCTGCTAGCTACTTCGCACTTTGCTAGGGTGAACCTTGATTGGGGGGGGAGGGCATGCATTCATAGCTTAGGATTTCCTTCGTGTGACACGAGGGAGGGGGGCTGCTAGCTACTTCGCACTTTGCTAGGTGAACCTCGGTTGGGGGGGGCATGCATTCATAGCTTAGGAATCCCTTCGTGCCGACACGAGGGAGGGAGGCTGCTAGCTACTTCGCACTTTGCTAGGTGAACCTCGCTTGGGGGGCATGCATTCATAGCTTAGGATTCCCTTCGTGCCGACACGAGGGAGGGGGCTGCTAGCTACTTCGCACTTTGCTAGGGTGAACCTTGGTTGGGGGGCATGCATTCATAGCTTAGGATTCTCTTCGTGCTGACACGAGGGAGGGGGGCTGCTAGCTACTTAGCACTTTGCTAGGGTGAACCTCGGTTGGGGGGCATGCATTCATAGCTTAGGATTCCCTTTGTGCCGACACAAGGGAGGGCGGCCGCTAGCTACTTCGCACTTTGCTAGGTGAATGAACCTTGATTGGGGGGGGGCATGCATTCATAGCTTAGGATTCCCTTCATGCCGACACGAGGGAGGAGGGGGGCTGCTAGCTACTTCGCACTTTGCTTGGTGAACCTCGGTTGGGGGGGAGGGGGCATGCATTCATAGCTTAGGATTCCCTTCGTGCCGACACGAGGGGGGTGGGGGCAAGGAATACCGTGCGCTTTGCGAGAGAGGTGCCACATCGAAGTTGCATTTGGTATTTGAAAATCAAACCACCCTTTTGATACATAAATTTGGTCCACATGCAAGTGTGTTTGTGTTCTGACCCTCTCCCGCATCATTTTTCGCCAAATTTATGAACATTAGACAAGTCGGATGACGCAACAGACACGGTTCACTCAAACTAACCGTGTGCCATGCCGGTGCACCTGTCACGCAGACATCCACACATTGGGCTCCAAGAGGCTCCCCCTCTCAAAAATATCTACCCGCCTCGGGGTTTTTTCTATTTCATAACACACGGTTGTTATCTGCGGACCGTGTGCGATGTTTCTTGTTCCCAATCCCGCCTGCATTCCTAGAAAATATCTACCCGCCTCGAGGGTTTTTTCTGTTTCATAACACACGGTTGTTATCTCCAAACCGTGTGCGATGTTTCTTGTTCCCAATCCCGCCTGCATCCCTAGAAAATATTTGCCCGCCTCGAGGGTTTTTCTGTTTCATAACACACGGTTGTTATCTCCGGACCGTGTGTGATGCACTATCATCAAAATTTTCAATAGCCCGGCATTTCACTCCTGCGTTTGACTCCCGTGTAGTAAAATTTTCAATACCCGCGTCATTTCCTCAAACACCCCGCGCCCCCCTCCACACACACACCAAAACCTCATCGGGCGTGCACACACACACACACACCCTCCCTCCCTTGCTCGAAACACTAGCAAGGTCCCCGCCGTCGCCGCAAGGCCTCCATTGTCAACATCTGCCGGTTTGCTCGTGCAACTTACCCACCGATCTCCATACCCAGGCCGCCCTGAGTTTCTTAGATGACGCCTGCCAAACGCCCCCTTTCCCACAGATCCCCATCCCCCACTCTATAGTGTCGCAACCTAAGCCCGACTACGCTTCCCGTGGAGCTCGAGGAGCGACTGGCCCAAAAGAGGTGTATAGCGGTCTCTTTGCCCGACGTCGCCGAGGAAGCTGGCGACCATTACTAGCAGCAGGCACTCAAGCAGCGGGGTAGAGTATGAGGGCATGTCTCGGCCGCTGGCTACGACATCGAGGTCATCAACAGCGATGGCCTGAGGCGGGCTGTGTCACAGGTTAAGTGGCCCACCCCCAACCCCTCGGGTTCAACCGCCGTCGATCTCATCCATGGCCCCGCCGCTGATCTCCTCTGGCTCGCTGTCAACAATTTGCCATTCTACATCGCCATCGAGCCCCTTTTGTCATTTCTGAAGGACATGTTCTACGACGCTGGCTTGGGATCCACAGCTTCCAAGTTAGACCTCATCGACGACGACCACGAGGAGGGCACCCTCTCCGGCTCTTCCAAGGGGAAAGAGCCCATATGCTCTTCCAAGGGTAAAGAGCCCATATGCTCTTCCAAGGGGAAAGTGCCCGTCTGCGACATCAGGGAGGGCACCCTACAGCCGTGCCCTTCTAAGGGGAAGGAGCCCATCTGCGACAACATGGAGCGCATCCAGGGTCTGTGCTCTTCCCACAGGAACGAGCCCATCTGTGACAAGTGAGGAAACCCATGATTTGTTTTGCCATGCCTCTCCACAGGGGGAAACCCATGATTTGTTTTGTCGAGTCCGTTTTGTAGTGTAGTGAGAATATGTCCAGTTTTAATTGCTCTATCTGGTTGTTTGCAGTATGCCTTGTTTATTTCAGCTGTTCACAATGTGATGCTCTATATGTGCAATTATTTACTGTGCAGTACATTTCATCAATCCAGTTTTAAACATACCGATAGGAATGCATATATTTGCTTGCTGTTAAGCCTGTTATGGCTAGCATATGCCTCTTTTAAAGTTTTTTATTTGTTCAGTTGTTTGTAGTTAGCATATGTTCAGTTTCAAATGCTATCTTTGGTTGTTCGTAGTATGCCTTGTTTATTCCAGTTATTCACAACATGATGTTCTATATGTGCAAGTATGAACAGTGCAGTTCAATTTCATCAGTATTGTCGGATTACGGGTTCCGGCAAACCCTTGAGGTTCGAACACTGGGGTGCGCACGAAGATCTCTCTCCCTAGCTCGCTCTCGCAATGATCTCAAGGCCTAGCTCGACGAACCCAAAGAACAAGAGACACGAGGGTTTATACTGGTTTGGGCCACCGTTGTGGTGTAATACCCTACTCCAGTGTGGTGTAGTGGATTGCCTTGCAGGCTGAGGATGAACAAGTACAAGGGACGAACAACCTCATGAGGAGAGGTGTTCTTGAGCTCGGTGAGCTTGTGTGTGCAGGGATGGTCTGAATGATCTGTCCCCTTGCTCGGGTGGTTCCTCGTATCAGTTGCCTCCTATGGTGGTGGCTAGTCCTATTTATAGTGGCCTTGGTCCTCTTCCCCAATATCGGGCGGGAAGGGATCCCACAACGGCCAATTTTGAAGGAGGACAACTAGTACAAGTTATCCTGACAAAAGGTGGTCTTCGCCCGCCAAAGGCTCTGGTAGTGACGCCACCGTGGGCTCCACGGTGACCTCCGTCCTACCGTCCTGCTGGTCTTGGTCTTGTTGCACTGGTATGGAAACCTTTGCCTGATGCCTCAGGACTCCTCGCTTGCGCTTGCCCCTTTAGCACCAAAGAGGCAACTAGTACTCTGCGCCCGCTGGCGCCCGCCTGGCCTTGATCGTCATGGCTCACGTCACGCGCACCTCGCGAGGTGCCCCTTGCATAGATATCTCCGCTCCTCGGGAGCCAGCCTAGTGAGGCTGCCCCTGAGGAGGTCTTGGCGTCGTCCGCCTCGTGCGGCTTGGCCCCTCACGAGGGTCTTGAGTGGTTGCTGCTGAAGACGGGCCATACCAGGCGGTTGGTGGAGCCGCGTCGTGGGCCGCAGGCAGGCAAGTCTGGGGACCCCCGTTCCCAGGACGCCGACAAGTACCAGTTTCAACAATACCACTATGAATGACTACATTTGGTTGCTGCATCTTGTAGTTAACACGCCTTTCCATTTTTATTTAACCATAACCAGTGTACTTAGACCGGCACAATACCAGTTTGAATGACTATGTTTGCTTGTTGTTAAATGTTAGGCCTGTTGCAGTTAGCACACCTTTCCACTTGTTTTGCTTTACTAGCGTGCTTAAACCTGCACACTGAAGCTATCTTTTGGAGATTATTTTGTCTGCCATGTATAATTTTGGTTAATGTTTAGCCTGATGTGCTTAACATGCTTCTCTATGTACCTACACAGGACAATTTTGGGAACGACTGCTGTTTTCCATCGAGGTTACTTTCATCCCATGGCTTATATCTGCTCATTGTTCAGGATATCGGTAGCCGGTACCATATAGGCCGGCGGCTGATGAGGGACTAATTGGTGAATTGGACTTTTAACTGAATATATCTACAACCCATTTTTTGTTAGGTTAACTAGGGCCATATGTAATATATTTGAGGCCACATAGCAACATACATTGTACTTAACGTCTAAATATGCAATCCTAGGCTACATAGCAACAAGGAAAAGTGTTACATTAATGTTCTAATGATGTCTAGATATACATAGAAGAGCAGCAGTAGCAACAGCAACAACACAGCCCTGTTTGGATACTCAACTTAGCTAGAGGTTAGAGTTAGTTTCTAGCTCATTAATAACCCTGAACTAACTCCATCCAAAGAGTTGTTTGGATAGCTGGGTTAGATTGACAATAAATGCACTAGGAGAACCAGCTCCAGTTAGCACCTCTTGGGTTGGATAATTTTTTTGGGTGGGTTATAGATGCAACTAGCTCAAACCAGCCCTCATGTTTAGATATACTTTAGGGCTATTTGAGCCCGAACTAGCTCAAACTAACTGTAACCCATGGATACAGCAGCAGTTAATCATCCGATAATTTGTAAGAATGCACTAAACTCCTTCCGGCCCATAATATAAGATGTTAATTCATCTAATATGTGAGTATATTGGATGTTATAAGATACTCCCTCCGTTCCTAAATATTTGTATTTTTAGAGATTTCAAATGGACTACCACATACAGATGTATATAGACATATTATAAAAGAGTGTTGTACTACATCATTGTGCAATTGTTGTTTAGCTTCTAATATTAACTTGGTGCTTTTAGGTACATATGTCATTGGTAAAGATCCGCGTTTCGACCCTTTCTGCGTATGGGGCAGTGAGATATCGATGAACCAACATCAAGTGAGGAAGCTGATAAAGAATGTTGGTAAAATGGGTCCAAAGATGGCAATTAAACTATTTGTTTACACTTTATCCAAGACAATAGCAAACTGCAGGATGGTAAGTAAGAACTTTGCAGCCTTCTTTTTACTGCCCAAAATGAGTTGTGTTAGATGACAATGTCTGAATTTTTCCTTTGCAGTGGTTGCCAAAGCAGTTTACTCAAGATTACCTCTCAAACTACATGATTGGTGGGCATGCAAAGGTTAAAGTATTTCTACCAGAACACGATGATTATCTAGATGTTTTCATGAAGATCGTGAAGGATGGGCGGTCGACCATCACAAGGGGTTGGACTAGAGTCGTGTGTGCCTTCTGCATGGAGGAGGGCACAATATGGGCATTCCGCTTCACCTTGTTCAGCAACCAGAATATATTTTGCCTCTTTCTTTATTGTCTGTAATAGTACAAGTATACAACTGTGGTTCATCATTCTGTAATTGGTTCTTATGTAATTCTTGAACATATGTACCTATCAATCGAATAATGCATTGGTTGTTTGAACCTGATGGATATGAATAAAGTTGTAGCATACATTCAAATTCAAATTCAAATCCGGTACAATTTGAAAAGGCAGCAATTAAATTACGGTGAAATTATGCTCTCCAGGTTGTTACGGCACACACGGTTGGTAAAACACAAACATTTGCGATATGCACCATAATTCGAGACGGTTCACAGAGAGGAAATGTGTGCAAGCATGCACACAGTTGCCGTTTGCAAAGTGTGTGCCATGTCAGACAATATCACAAACGGTGCGGGCAAACTAAACGTTTGTGTTAGTTGCCTTATCATACACGATTCGCAACCATGAACTATTTCTGATGAAGTATGCATCGTAAACGTTGCACCATAGAATAGCGTGTGCGATAGTTGTCGTGTACGATGATTAGCTAATCTTCTTAACGGTGAACCGTTTGTGATGGGCCGTGCATCATACACGTTCTATAATAGTGAACCGTTTGTGATGGGCCGTGCATCGTAAACGTAGCACCACAGAATACCGACTGCGATGGCAATGCGAGCAGAAATGAGTAGGAGTACTGTAGGGGCCCTATCCCCGACTGTTTCTGGGTCGTGTGGGAAGGACCCTCCTATCGCCCACACTCACTTGGCGACGGTTCCAAATGCCGCCGCGGAAAGGGGTTAAAGACCGTTTGTTTAGGACCGACGCGTACGAGTGTATTCCACTCTTTCCTTTCTCTTCCCCTCTTTCCTTCTCCTCTTAGGACGTCCCATATGGGGGGCGCATCAGCCCCTTATGGCTGGTGTGTTTCCCCTTTTGGCCCATAAGGCCCATATCTTTTGTTAGGGGTGCACAAAACCCCTTCCAGTGACCCGATAAGTACCCGGTACCCCTGAAACACTTCCGGTGTCTGAGTACTATTGTCCTATATATCAATCTTTACCTCTAGACCATTTTAAGACTCCTCGTCATGTCCGTGATCTCAGCCGGGACTCCGAACAACATTCAGTCACCAAATCACAAAACTCATATAATATTATATAGTCATCAAACGTTAAGCGTGCGGACCCTACGGGTTCAATAACTATGTAGACATGACCGAGACAACTCTCCGATAAATAACCAATAGCAGAACCTGGATGCCCATATTGGCTCCTACATAATCTACAAAGATCTTTATTGGTCAAACCGTTATGACAACATACGTAATTCCCTTTGTCCATCGGTATGTTACTTGCCCGACATTCGATCATCGGTATCTTCATACCTAGTTTAATCTCGTTACCGGCAAGTCGCTTTACTCGTTCCATAATACATCATCTCGTGACTAACTCCTTAGTCGCTTGCTTGCAAGCTTATGATGTGTATTACCGGGAGGGCCCGGAGATACCTCTCCGATACTCGGAGTGACAAATCCTAATCTCGATCTATGCCAACTCAACAAACACCTTCGGAGATACTTGTAGAGCATATTTATAATCACCTAGTTACGTTGTGATGATTGATAGCACATAAGGCATTCCTCCGGTATCCGGGAGTTGCATAATCTCATAGTCGAAGGAATATATATTTGACATGAAGAAAGCAATAGCTATAAAACTGAATGATCATTATGCTAAGCTAACGGATGGGTCTTGTCCATCACATCATTCTCCTAATGATGTGATCCCGTTATCAAATGACAACACATGTCCATTGTTAGGAAACCTTAGCCATCTTTGATCAACGAGCTAGTCTAGTAGAGGCTCACTAGGGACACGGTATTTGTTTATTTATGCACATATGTATTTAAGTTTACAATCAATACAATTCTAGCATTCATAATAAACCTTTATCATGAATAAGGAAATATAAAACAACAAATTTATTATTGCCTCTAGGGCATATTTCCTTCAGTCTCCCACCTGCACTAGAGTCAATAATCTAGTTCACATCGTCATGCGATTAACACCCATAGTTCACATCGCCATGTGACCAATACCCAAAGAGTTTACTAGAGTCAATAATCTAGTTCACATCGCTATGTGATTAACACCCAAAGAGTACTAAGGTGTGATCATGTTTTGTTTATGAGAGAGGTTTAGTCAACGGGTCTGCCACATTCAGATCCGTATGTATTTCGCAAATTTCTATGTCTGTAATGATCTGCATGGAGCTACTCTAGCTAATTGCTCCCACTTTCAATATGTATCCAGATTGAGACTCAGAGTCATCTGGATCGCTGTAAGAGCTTGCATCGACGTAACTCTTTACAACAAAGTCTTTATCACCTAACCGAGAACTATTTCCTTAGTCCTCTAAGGATAATTTTGACCGTTGTCTAGTGATCTACTCCTGGATCACCATTGTACCCTCTTGCCAAACTCATTGGCAAGGTACACAATAGGTCCGGTACACAACATGGCATACTTTATAGAACCTATGGCTGAGGCATAGGGAATGACTTTCATTCTCTCTCTATCTTTTATTGCGGTCGTGTTCTGAGTCTGACTCAACTTCACACCTTACAGTACAGGCTAGAACTCCTTCTTTGACTGATCCATTTTGAACTCCTTCAAAATCTTTGTCAAGGTATGTACTCATTGAAAATCTTATCAAGCGTCTTGATCTATCTCTATAGATCTTGATGTCTAATATGTAAGTTAAGGAAATATGCCCTAGAGGCAATAATAAAGTTACTATTTATTTCCTTATTTCATGATAAATGTTTATTAATCATGCTAGAATTGTATTAACCGGAAACATAATATATGTGTGAATACAAAGACAAACAGAGTGTCACTAGTATGCCTCTACTTGACTAGCTCGTTGATCAAAGATGGTTACATTTCCTAACCATGGACATGAGTTTTCATTTGATAAACGGGATCACATCATTAGGAGAATGATGTGATTGACTTGACCCATTCCGTTAGCTTAGTACTTGATCGTTTTTGTTTACTGCTATTGCTTTCTTCATGACTTATACATGTTCCTATGACTATGAGATTATGCAACTCCCGATTACCGGAGGAACACATTGTGTGCTACCAAACGTCACAACGTAACTGGCTAATTATAAAGGTGCTCTACAGGTGTCTCCGATGGTACTTGTTGAGTTGGCATAGATCGAGATTAGGATTTGTCACTCCGATTGTTGGAGAGGTATCCCTGGGCCCTCTCGGTAATGCACATCACTATAAGCCTTGCAAGCAATGCAACTAATGAGTTAGTTGTGGGATGATGCATTACAGAATGAGTAAAGAGACTTGCCAGTAACGAGATTGAACTAGGTATTGAGATACCGACGATCGAATCTCAGGCAAGTAACATACCGATGACAAAGGGAACAACGTATGTTGTTATGCTGTTTGACCGATAAAGATCTTCGTAGAATATGTAGGAACCGATATGAGCATCCAGTTTCCGCTATTGGTTATTGACCGGAGACATGTCTCGGTCATTTCTACATAGTTCTGAACCCGTAGGGTCCGCACGCTTAAAGTTCTGTGACAATCGGTATTATGAGTTTTGTGTTTTGATGTACTGAAGGTAGTTCGGAGTCCCGGCTATGATCACGGACATGACGAGGAGTCTCGAAATGGTCTATACGTAAAGATCGATATATTGGAAGGCTATATTTGGACATCGGAATGGTTCCTGGTGAAATCAGGATTTTACCGGAGCACCGGGAGGTTACCGGAACCCCCCGGTAATTGTATGGGCCTTAATGGGCCATAGTGGAGAGAGAGAGAGAGGAGGCCAGGGCAGGACGCGCGCCCCCTCCCCCTCTGGTCCAAATTGTAATAGGAAGGGGGGCGCGCGCCCCTTTCCTTCCTCCCTCTCTCCCCCTTCCTTCTCTCCTAGTCCCACTAGGGAAGAGGGGATCCTACTCCTGGTGGGAGTAGGACTCCTCCAGGGCGCGCCATAGCTAGGCCGGCCCTCCCCCCTCCTCCACTCCTGTATATACGTGGCCAGGGGGCATCCCATAGACACACAAGTTGATCATTGATCTCTCTTAGCCGTGTGTGGTGCCCCCCTCCACCATAATCCACCTCGGTCATATCGTAGCGGTGCTTAGGCGAAGCCCTGCGTCGGTAACTTCATCAACACTGTCATCACGCCGTCATGCTGATGAAGCTCTTCCCCGAAGCTCTACTAGATCATGAGTTCGCGGGACGTCACCGAGCTGAATGTGTGCTGAACGCGGAGGTGCCGTACGTTCGGTACTGAGGATTGGTTGATCGTGAAGACGTACGACTACATCAACCGCGTTGTCATAACGCTTCGGCTTTCGGTCTATGAGGGTACGTAGACAACACTCTCCCCTCTCGTTGCTATGCATCACCATGATCTTGCGTGTGCGTAGGATTTTTTTTTGAAATTACTATGTTCCCCAACAGTGGCATCCGAGCCAGGTTTATTCGTAGATGTTATATGCACGACTAGAACACAAGTGAGTTGTGGGCGATACAAGTCATACTGCTTACCAGCATGTCATACTTTGGTTCGGCGGTATTGTTGGATGAAGCGGCCCGGACCGACATTACTCGTATGCTTACGCGAGACTGGTTCTACCGACGTGCTCCGCACACAGGTGGCTGGCGGGTGTCACTTTCTCCAACTTTAGTTGAACCGAGTGTGACTACGCCCGGTCCTTGTTGAAGGTTAAAACAACACTAACTTGACGAAATATCGTTGTGGTTTTGATGCCTAGGTAAGAAAGGTTCTTGCTCAGCCCGTAACAGCCACGTAAAACTTGCAACAACAAAGTACAGGACGTCTAACTTGTTTCTGCAGGGCATGTTGTGATGTAATATGGTCAAGGCATGATGCTATATTTTATTGTATGAGATGATCATGTTTTGTAACGGAGTTATCGGAAACTGGCAGGAGCCATATGGTTGTCGCTTTATTGTGTGCAATGCAATTGCCCTGTAATTGCCTTACTTTATCACTAAGCGGTAGCGATAGTTGTAGAAGCAATAGTTGGCGAGACGACAACGATGCTACGATGGAGATCAAGGTGTCGCGCCGGTGACGATGGTGATCATGACGGTGCTTTAGAGATGGAGATCAAAGGCACAAGATGATGGTGGCCATATCATATCACTTATATTGATTGCATGTGATGTTTATCTATTATGCATCTTATTCTGCTTTGATTGACGGTAGCATTATAAGATGATCTCTCACTAAATTTCAAGGTACAAGTGTTCTCCCTGAGTATGCACTGTTGCCAAAGTTCGTCGTGCCGAGACGCCACGTGATGATCGGGTGTGATAAGCTCTACGTTCATATACAACGGGTGCAAGCCAGTTTTGCACATGCAGAAATACTCGGGTTAAACTTGACGAGCCTAGCATATGCATATATGGCCTCGAAACACTGAGACCGAAAGGTCGAGCGTGAACCATATAGTAGATATGATCAACATAGTGATGTTCACCATTGAAAACTACTCCATCTCACGTGATGATTGGACATGGTTTAGTTGATATGGATCACGTGGTCACTTAGATGATGAGAGGGATGTCTATCTAAGTGGGAGTTATTAAGTAATTTGATTAATTGAACTTTAATTTATCATGAACTTAGCACCTGATAGTATCTTGCATGTCTATGTTGTCGTAGATAGATGGCCCGTGTTGTTGTTCCATTGAATTTTAATGCGTTCCTTGAGAAAGCAAAGTTGAAAGATGATGGTAGCAATTACACGGACTGGGTCCGTAACTTGAGGATTATCCTCATTGCTGCACAGAAGAATTACGTCCTGGAAGCACCGCTGGGTGCCAAACCCGCTGCAGGAGCAACGCCAGATGTTATGAATGTCTAGCAGAGCAAAGCTGATGACTACTCAATAGTTC
The DNA here is from genome assembly GCA_032464435.1 of Aegilops umbellulata. Taxonomy (NCBI): domain Eukaryota; kingdom Viridiplantae; phylum Streptophyta; class Magnoliopsida; order Poales; family Poaceae; genus Aegilops; species Aegilops umbellulata. Next base: position 441,743,775 of record CP136055.1, on the reverse strand, counting down.
AGTGTGCCATGCTTTACGGCTTAGAACCGGGACTTCAACGACGGTTTGAACATCATGGAGAATATGAGATGTTCCAGGAGTTGAAGTTGATATTTCAAGCAAATGCCTGGATTGAGATATATGAAGTCTCCAATAAGTTCTACAACTGCAAGATGGAGGAGAATAGTTCTGTCAGTGAGCATATACTCAAAATGTCTGGGTAGAACAATCACTTGATTCAACTGGGAGTTAATCTTCCAGATGATAGTGTCATTGACAGAATTCTTCAGTCACTGCCACCAAGCTACAAAAGCTTCGTGATGAACTATAACATGCAAGGGATGGATAAGACAATTCCCGAGCTCTTCGCAATGCTAAAGGCTGCGGAGGTAGAAATCAAGAAGGAGCATCAAGTGTTGATGCTCAACAAGACCACCAGTTTCAAGAAAAAGGGTAAAGGGAAGAAGAAGGGGAACTTCAAGAAGAACAACAAACAAGTTGCTTCTCAGGAGAAGAAACCCAAGTCTGGACCTAAGCCTGAGACTGAGTGCTTCTACTTCAAAGGGACTGGCCACTGGAAGCGGAACTGCCTCAAGTATTTGGCGGATAAGAAGGATGGCAAGGTGAACAAAGGTATATGTGATATACATGTTATTGATGTGTACCTTACTAAAGCTCGCAGTAGCACCTAGGTATTTGATACTGGTTCTGTTGCTAATATTTGCAACTCGAAACAGGGACTACGGATTAAGCGAAGATTGGCTAAGGATGAGGTGACGATGCACGTGGGAAATGGTTCCAAAGTCGATGTGATCGCCGTCGGCACGCTACCTCTACATCTACCTTTCGGATTTGTTTTAGACCTGAATAATTGTTATTTGGTGCCAGCGTTGAGCATGAACATTATATCTGGATCTTGTTTGATGTGAGACGGTTATTCATTTAAATCTGAGAATAATGGTTGTTCTATTTATATGAGTAATATCTTTTATGGTCATGCACCCTTGAAGAGTGGTCTATTTTTAATGAATCTTGATAGTAGTGATACACATATTCATAATGTTGAAGCCAAAAGATGCAGAGTTGATAATGATAGTGCAACTTATTTGTGGCATCGCCGTTTAGGTCATATTGGTGTAAAGCGCATGAAGAAACTCCATTCTGATGGACTTTTGAAATCACTTGATTATGAATCACTTGGTACTTGCGAACCATGCCTCATGGGCAAGATGACTAAAACGCCGTTCTCCGGAACAATGGAGCGAGCAACAGATTTGTTGGAAATCATACATACTGATGTATGTGGTCCGACGAATATTGAGGCTCGCGGCGGGTATCGTTATTTTCTCACCTTCACAGATGATTTGAGCAGATATGGGTATATCTACTTAATGAAACATAAGTATGAAACATTTGAAAAGTTCAAAGAATTTCAGAGTGAAGTGGAAAATCATCGTAACAAGAAAATAAAGTTTCTACGATCTGATCATGGAGGAGAATATTTGAGTTACGAGTTTGGACTTCATTTGAAATAATGCAGAATAGTTTCACAACTCACGCCACCCGGAACACCACGGCGTAATGGTGTGTCTGAATGTCGTAATCGTACTTTACTGGATATGGTGCGATCTATGATGTATCTTACCGATTTACCGCTATTGTTTTGGGGTTATGCTTTAGAGACAGTTGCATTCACGTTAAATAGGGCACCATCTAAATCCGTTGAGACGACGCCTTATGAACTATGGTTTGGCAAGAAACCAAAGTTGTCATTTCTTAAAGTTTGGGGCTGCGATGCTTATGTGAAAAAGCTTCAACCTGATAAGCTCGAACCCAAATCGGAGAAATGTGTCTTCATAGGATACCCAAAGGAGACTGTTGGGTACACCTTCTATCAAAGATCCGAAGGCAAGCCATTCGTTGCTAAGAATGGATCATTTCTAGAGAGGGAGTTTCTCTCGAAAGAAGTGAGTGGGAGGAAAGTAGAACTAGATGAGGTAACTATACCTACTCCCTTATTGGAGAGTAGTTCATCACAAAAACCGGTTCCTGTGACACCTACACCAATTAGTGAGTAAGCTAATGATGATGATCATGAAACTTCAAATCAAGTTACTACCGAACCTCGTAGGTCAACCAGAGTAAGATCCGCATCAGAGTGGTACGGTAATCCTGTTTTGGAGGTCATACTTCAGATCAAGTTACTACCGAACCTCGTAGGTCAACCAGAGTAAGATCCGCACTAGAGTGGTACGGTAATCCTGTTTTGGAGGTCATGTTACTTGACCATGACGAACCTACGAACTATGAGGAAGCGATGATGAGCCCAGATTCCGCAAAATGGCTTGAGGCCATGAAATCTCAGATGGGATCCATGTATGAAAACAAAGTGTGGACTTTGGTTGACTTGCCCGATGATCGGCAAGCCATAGAAAATAAATGGATCTTCAAGAAGAAGACTGACGTTGACGGTAATGTTACTGTCTACAAAGCTCGACTTGTTGCGAAAGGTTTTCGACAAGTTCAAGGAGTTGACTACGATGAGACCTTCTCACCCATAGCGATGCTTAAGTCCGTCCGAATGATGTTAGCAATTGCCGCATTTTATGATTATGAAATTTGGCAAATGGATGTGAAGACTGCATTCCTGAATGGATTTCTGGAAGAAGAGTTGTATATGATGCAACCTAAAGGTTTTATCGATCCAAAGGGTGCTACAAAGTGTGCAAGCTCCAGCGATCCATCTATGGACTGGTGCAAGCATCTTGGAGTTGGAATAAACGTTTTGATAGTGTGATCAAAGCATATGGTTTTATACAGACTTTTTTTGACTAACTACTGCAAGGCACTGCCCCACAGTCTTTTATTCCAAAAACCAAGAGTCCAATACAAGTTAACTATACAACACTAAGACTAAAAGATAAAGGCCAGAGTGGCCAAACTTACCTATACCTACCTATACAAGACAAGACGTAATGAAGCCCCTCCAACCAATTCAAAAGGAGGCGTCTAACATGAGCCTTGACTCTATGGGAGAGCAGAGTTAAATCATGTACAAATTTACAATGCCAAGCACTAAACGTAGCTCGTTCTCCTCTGAATGTCCTTCCATTTCGAAGAATCCAAATATTCCAAGCTACTATGAAGACCACCTCAAAGAAGAAGCTATTAGCAAATCTCTGCCTCGCCAAAGAAATGCATTGATGAACATTGGAGCCACCAGACCAGTCAATCTGCAAATAGGTCCAAATTCTTGTACTGAAGTTACAAGAGAAGAAAAGGTGTTGACGATCCTCATATATATGCTGGTGGCACAGAATACAAAGGTTATCAGCGTCCCCAGACCGCCAATGCCTCCTCACCAGAAGATCCTTGATATTGAGCCTGTCGAAGAATAATAACCATGCAAATACCTTGATTTTCAGCGTGCATTGACTACTCCATAACCATTTGCAGGGCTGAATGGTGGCCATATGAGAATGCATAATGGTATAATAGCTCCTTGACGTGTAGGCTCCAGAGGGTCCCACCCAAGATCAAACATCATTAGCCAATGGGTCCCTAGCCAAATTATTAACCCAGGAGTTAAGGGAATCCAGTTCAATTGCAGCTTGTTGGGAAATAGGTAGCTGGAAAAAGGAGGCTCTATCCTGACTGTCAATGAAATCTGCCACGGAGATCTTATCATCCAGAGCATAAGAAAATAACCATGGGAGTCTTTGTCTTAAAGGCAAAGTTGAACCACCCAGTTTCCAAGCATCAGACCAGAACAAAACCGAATCCCCTTTATTAACCGAAACGGAGGCAATGGTTCTGTAATTATCAGCTAATTTGAAGATATCTTTCCACCAAAAGGAGCCACAGAGGACAGTGGCTTGAGGGACAACTCCATCATAGTATGAATTCCACAACAAGGATACCCAAGGTATATCAGCTTTATTGAAGAATTTATGAAGGTGTTTAATAAGAAGCCCTTGGTTCTGAAGCTACAAATTGATAACACCCAAACCAACTTTCTCCTTAGGTCTGCAAACCAAATCCCACACATCAAGGGATTGCCTAGGGGTATCCGAATTCCCTCTCCAAAGACATTATCTCATAATATGTTCCAATTGCTTAATGATGCCAGGTGGGATGGATAGGGAGCAAAGGAAATATATGGGCATGGAAGAGAGAACAGATCGCAGCAACTGAAGCTTGCAGCCTTGATCTAACATAGCTGAACTAGCTATCAGGCGCCTCTCAATTGAATCCACCAGAGGCATCAAGTCCTGGATCGTGGGTTTGGTCGTTCCCAAAGGAAGACCAAGACAAGTGAACGGCAAAGATCCTAGGGCACACTGAAACACCTGAGAAAGCCATAGAGCTTCAGCTTCGGGTACATTAATAGGTACCATCATGGATTTAGCAAAATTATCTTTCAGACCAGTGGATGCAGCAAACACATGTAACATATCCCTTAGGGCCACTAACTGAGCCTCATCCGCAGGTAGAATCAAGATTGTATCGTCAGCGTAGTGAATGGTTGGGAAATCTGGGTCATGACACTCAATAGGAACAGTGAGAATACCATCTAGCAACATCTTGTTGATAACAGAGTGTAACGGGTCTGCTGCCAAAAAAAGCAGAGGAGAAAAGGGGTCCCCTTGCCTAACCCTACGCTTGCATTTAAAGTGATTGCCAGGGATACCATTGAGGAGAACCTGAGAGTCACCGGAAGACAAAATTTCCTTGACCCAGCCAATCCATCTAGGAGGAAATCCTTTTGCAGCTAGGAGAGCTAGGATGACCTCATGTTCCACTGTATCGAAGGCCTTAGCAAAATCCAGTTTTAAGATAATGATAGGCTTCTTTGATTGCTTGCATTGATGGATGTACTGAAAAGCCCAGGCCAAACAATCCTGAATAGATCGATGCTTCAGAAATCCATATTGGTTCTTGTGTATGTACTTGAGGATTACCTTCTGTAATCTATTAGCTAGCAATTTTGTTAGGAATTTGAGACAGTTGTTAGTTAAAGAAATTGGCCGGAAATCATTGGGACCCAGAGGCGCCAACATTTTAGGAATGAACGTGATGAAGGAAGAGTTAATGTTCTGCAAGCTGATCCTTCCTTCATAAAATTCCTTAACTAACTATCTGAAATCCTTCTCAATAATAATCCAACACCTTTTGACAAACATACCATTGAAACCATCAGGCCCAGTTGCCCGATCACTAGGCAAATCCTTTAACACAGCAGAGATCTCCTGCTCAGAAAAGGGAGCATCCAAATCCTCCAGTCCCTGAACAGGTTGAATAAGAGAAGGAAGACCAAAACCCATGGAAATACCCTGAGCTTGGCCCATTCTAGACTTGAAAGAGCTCCATAGAATTCCTGCCATTTGGTCATGCTCACTGACAGTTGAACCATCCTCTCTCTGCAGCGAGGAGATTGAATTACGTCTAAGCCTTTCCGAGGCCATAGCATTAAAAAACTTGGAATTTTCATCCCCCACCATGATGTATCTAATAGTGCACCTCTGCTTGCAGTATATGTGATGCAGCTTTAGAAGTCGTTCATACTGCAACTTAACAATTTTCCTAAAGTTAAACTCATGCCTGGTTAGTGGTCTGATTTCTTCGAGGGAGTCAAAGTACAGAACCACTTCAAAGCATTTGGTGGCCAACTTCTTTAAGGAGGAAAGATTAGTGCTCCACTTCTTAAGGGCGAATCTCAACCTCTTGAATTTAACAGATAGAGTGGAAGGTGCAGATAAACCAACAGCGACAGGCGCCTCCCAAGAGCTCCTTGCACAATCCAAAAAAACTGGCATTTCAACCCAAAATTTTTCAAAACGGAAGACTTTGGACTTTGGAATAGTGGTATCAATTGACACAACACAAGGCACATGATCAGAGGATGTTTTTGCCAAAGGTAGTGCTATTGTATTAGGATAGGCAGATATCCAGTCAACTATAGTAAAAAAAACCAGTCTACTTGCTCCATGAGAGGCTGCTCCTGCATATTAGACCAGGTGTAGGCTCTTCCTTTCAGAGGCAACTCAAGCAGACCTAGGTGACCAATGATCTCATTAAACAGAAAAATGTCATTGACATCGCCCCCTGGCCTGTTCCTATTGTCCAAAGATCGGATAAAATTGAAATCCCCAAGAAGGAGCCAGTTTTGATTCGCTGGTATAGGAAGATTGTACAACCAATGAACAAACTCGTCTCCTAGAGGCCCTTGGCAAGGGCCATAGACAGACACCAAAGTCCATGATTCAGAATTGTGCACTGACTTGAATGAGATAACCAGACCATAGCGCTGCACCTCCACTAGAGTGCCACTGAAAACTGCTGAATTCCAAATAACCAAAAGACCACCTGACGCTCCCACAGAGGGGGAGAAAGCAAAACGATCAAACCTACGAGGACAAAATGCACAGAACGATTGTAGATCAAAATGCTCAAACTTAGTTTCCTGCAGGCAGATGATAGAACATTTACTCTCCTCAATCTTAGCTCTAACATCTCTTTGCCTAAGTTCAACCCTTGCACATTCCAACAAAGAACTCGCCAATTACGAAAAGATGTATTATCCATAAACACAGGAGTAATAATAGAGATAACTCATAACCGCGTAACAGTATGAGTGGCATAGCAAGACATAATTCAGACAGACCACAGATATAACCACGACACAGAAGTCCAAGATAAAAACAGCCCAAGATAACTTTTGGAGAAGCCTGTATTTACAAGAAAGTGAGTGGGAGCTCTGTAGCATTTCTAATATTATATGTGGATGACATATTGTTGATTGGAAATGATATAGAATTTCTGGATAGCATAAAAGGATACTTGAATAAGATTTTTTCAATGAAAGACCTTGGTGAAGCTGCTTATATATTGGGCATCAAGATCTATAGAGATAGATCAAGACGCTTAATTGGACTTTCACAAAGCATATACCTTGATAAAGTTTTGAAGAAGTTCAAAATGGATCAAGCAAAGAAAGGGTTCTTGCCTGCGTTACAAGGTGTGAAGTTGGGTAAGACTCAATGCCCGACCACTGCAGAATATAGATAGAAAATGAAAAGTGTTCCTATGCTTCAGCCATAGGCTCTATCATGTATGCAATGTTGTGTACCAGACCTGATGTGTGCCTTGCTATTAGTTTAGCAGGGAGGTACCAAAGTAATCCAAGAGTGGATCACTGGACAGCGGTCATGAACATCCTAAAATACCTGAAAAGGACTAAGGATATGTTTCTTGTTTATGGAGGTGACAAAGAGCTCGTCGTAAATGGTTGCATCGATGCAAGCTTTGAAACTGATCCGGACGATTCTAAATCGCAAATCGGATATGTGTTTATATTGAACGGTGGAGTTGTTAGTTGGAGCAGTTCCAAACAAAGCGTCGTGGCGGGATCTACGTGTGAAGCAGAGTACATAGCTGCTTCAGAAGTAGCAATTGAAGGAGTCTGGATGAAGGAGTTCATATCCGATCTAGGTGTCATACCTAGTGCATCGGGTCCAATGAAAATCTTTTGTGACAATACTGGTGCAATTGCCTTGGCAAAGGAATCCAGATTTCACAAGAGAACCAAACACATCAAGAGACGCTCCAATTCTATCCGCGATCAAGTCCAGGTGGGAGACATAGAGATTTGCAAGATACATACGAATCTCAATTTTGCAGACCTGTTGACTAAGCCTCTCTCACGAGCAAAACATGATCAGCACCAAGGCTCCATGGGTGTTAGAATCATTACTGTGTAATCTAGATTATTTACTCTAGTGCAAGTGGGAGACTGAAGGAAATATGCCCTAGAGGCAATAATAAAGTTATTATTTATTTCCTTATTTCATGATAAATGTTTATTATTCATGCTAGAATTGTATTAACCGGAAACATAATACATGTGTGAATACATAGACAAATAGAGTGTCACTAGTATGCCTCTACTTGACTAGCTCGTTGATCAAAGATGGTTATGTTTCCTAACCATGGACATGAGTTGTCATTTGATAAATGGGATCACATCATTAGGAGAATGATGTGATTGACTTGACCCATTTCGTTAGCTTAGCACTTGATTATTTTTGTTTACTTCTATTGCTATCTTCATGACTTGTACATGTTCCTATGACTATGAGATTATGCAACTCCCGATTACCGGAGGAACACTTTGTGTGCTACCAAACGTCACAACGTAACTGGGTGATTATAAATGTGCTCTACAGGTGTCTCCGATGGTACTTCTTGAGTTGGCATAGATCGAGATTAGGATTTCTCACTCCGATTGTCGGAGAGGTATCTCTAGGCCCTCTCGGTAATGCACATCACTATAAGCCTTGCAAGCAATGCAACTAATGAGTTAGTTGTGGGATGATGCATTACAGAACGAGTAAAGAGACTTGGCGGTAACGAGATTGAACTAGGTATTGAGATACCGAAAATCGAATCTCGGGCAAGTAACATACCGATGACAAAGGGAACAATGTATGTTGTTATGCGGTTTGACCGATAAAGATCTTCGTAGAATATGTAGGAACCGATATGAGCATCCAGGTTCCGCTATTGGTTATTGACCGGAGACGTGTCTCGGTCATGTCTACCCGGATATGATCACGAACATGACGAGGAGTCTCGAAATGGCCGAGACGTAAAGATCGATATATTGGAATGCTATATTTGGACATCAGAATGGTTCAGGGTGAAATCGGGATTTTACTGGAGCACCGGGAGTTTACCGGAACCCCCCGGTAATTGTATGGGCCTTGATGGACCATAGTGGAGAGAAAGAGAGAGAGGAGTCTAGGGCAGGCCGCGCGCCCCCTCCCCCTCTGGTCCGAATTGGACTAGGAAGGGGGGGCGCCGCCCCACCTTTCCTTACTCCCTCTCTCCCCCTTCCTTCTCTCCTAGTCCAACTAGGGAAGGGGGGAATCCTACTCCTGGTGGGAGTAGGACTCCTCCAGGGCGCGCCCTAGCTAGGACAGCCCTCCCCCCTCCTCCACTCCTCTATATACGTGGCCAGGGGGCACCCCATAGACACACAAGTTGATCATTGATCTCTCTTAGCCGTGTGCGGTGCCCCCCTCCACCGTAATACACCTCGGTCAAATCGTAGTGGTGCTTAGGCGAAGCCCTGCATCGGTAACTTCATCAACAACGTCATCACGCCGTCGTGCTGACGAAGCTCTTCCTCGAAGCTCTACTGGATCATGAGTTCGCGCGACGTCACCGAGCTGAATGTGTGCTGAATGCGGAGGTGCCGTACGTTCAGTACTGAGGATCGGTCGATCGTGAAGACGTACAACTACATCAACCGCGTTGTCATAACGCTTCCGCTTTCGGTCTATGAAGGTACGTAGACAACACTCTCCCCTCTCGTTGTTATGCATCACCATGATCTTGCGCGTGCGTAGGATTTTTTTTTGAAATTACTACGTTCCCCAACAGTAAGCAGCTTCACCGGGGTCTTTCATTGAAAAATTCTTATTCAAGTATCCTTTTATGCTATTCAGAAATTCTATATCATTTCCAATCAGTAATATGTCATCCACATATAATATCAGAAACGCTACAGAGCTCCCACTCACTTTCTTGTAAATACATGTTTCACCATAAGTCAGTATAAAACCATATGCTTTGATCACCTCATCAAAGCATATATTCCAAGTCCGAGATGCTTGCACCAGTCCATAGATGGATCGCTAGAGCTTGCACACTTTGTTAGCACCTTTAGATCGACAAAACCTTCTGGTTGCATCATATACAACTCTTCTTTAAGAAATCCATTAAGGAATGCAGTTTTGACGTCCATTTGCCAGATTTCATAATTATAAAATGTGGCAATTGCTAACATGATTTGGACTGACTTAAGCATCGCTACATGTGAGAAGGTCTCATCGTAGTCCACCCCTTGAACTTTTCGAAAACTTTTCACAACAAGTTGAGCTTTGTAGATGGTGAAATTACCATCAGCATATGTCTTCTTCTTGAAGATCCATTTATTCTCAATGGCTTGCCAATCATCGGGCAAGTCCACCAAAGTCCATACTTTGTTCTCATACATGGATCCTATCTCAGATTTCATGGCCTCAAGCCATTTATCGGAATCTGGGCTCATCATAGCTTCTTCATAGTTTGTAGGTTCGCTATGGTCTAATAACATGACTTCCAGGACAGGATTACTGTACCACTCTGGTGCGGAACATGCTCTGTTCGACCTACGAGGTCCAGTAGTAACTTGATCTGAAGTTTCATGATCATCGCCATTAGCTTCATCTCTAGTTGGTGTAGGCATCACGGGAACGGATTTCTCTGATGTACTACTTTCCAAATTGAGGTATAATTACCTCATCAAGTTCTAATTTCCTCCCACTCACTTCTTTCGAGAGAAACTCCTTCTCTAGAAAGGTTCCATTCTTGGCAACAAAGATCTTGCCTTCAGATATGTGGTAGAAGGTGTACCCAATTGTTTCGTTAAGGTATCCAATGAAGACGCACTTCCCCGATTTGGGTTCGAGCTTATCAGGCTGAAGCCTTTTGACATAAGTGTCGCAACCAAAAACTTTAAGAAACGACAGCTTAGGTTTCTTGCCAAACCATAGTTCATACGGTGTCATCTCAATGGATTTAGACGGTGCCCTTTTTAACGTGAATGTGGCTGTCTCTAATGCATAACCCCAAAACAATAGTGGTAAATCGGTAAGAGACATCATAGATCGCACCATATCTAATAAACTACGGTTACGACATTCGGACACACCATTATACTGTTGTGTTCTAGGTGGCATGAGTTGTGAAACTATTCCACATTGTTTTAGATGAAGGCCAAACTCGTAACTCAAATATTTGCCTCCGCGGTCAAATCATAGAAACTTTATTTTCTTGTTACGATGATTCTCCACTTCACTCTGAAATTCTTTGAACTTTTTAAATGTTTTAGACTTGTGTTTCATTAAGTAGATATATCCATATCTGCTCAAATCATCTATGAAGGTCAGAAAATATCGATACCCGCCGCGTGCCTCAACACTCATCGGACCGCATACATTGGTATGTATTATTTCCAATAAGTCATTGGCTCGCTCCATGGTTCCGGAGAATGGAGTTTTAGTCATCTTGCCCATGAGGCATGGTTCGCAAGTATCAAATGGTTCATAATCAAGTAATTCCAAAAGCCCATCTGCATGGAGTTTCTTCATGCGCTTTACACCAATATGACCTAAACGACAGTGGCACAAATATGTTGCACTATCATTATCAACTTTACCTCTTTTGGCATCAATATTATGAATATGTGTATCACTACAATTGAGATTCAATAAACCATTCACCTTGGGTGTATGACCACAGAAGGTTTTATTCATGTAAATAGAACAACAATTATTCACTGACTTAAATAAATAACTGTATTGCAATAAACATGGTCTAATCATATTCATGCTCAATGCAAACACCAAATAAGATTTATTTTAGGCTCAACACTAATCCCGAAGGTAGAGGGAGTGTGCGATGATGATTGTATCAACCTTGGAATCACTTCCAACACACATCGTCACTTTGCCCTTAACACTAACCCTGTTTCGAGTTACTAATCTCAGCAACTGAACCGGTATCAAATACCCAGGGGTTGGTACGAACACTAGTAAAGTACACATCAATAACATGTATATCATATATACCTTTGTTCACTTTGCCATCCTTCTTATCCGCCAAGTATTTGGGGCAGTTCCGCTTCCAGTGACCATTTCCTTTGCAGTAGAAGCACTTAGTTTCAGGCTTGGGTCTAGCTTTAGTCTTCTTCATGGGAGTGGAAACTTTCTTGCCATTCTTATTGAAGTTCCCTTTCTTTCCCTTGCCATTTTTCTTGAAACTAGTGGTCTTATTAACCATCAACACTTGATGCTCTTTCTTGATTTCTACCTTCGCGATTTTAGCATCGCGAAGAGCTTGGAATCATTTTCGTCATCCCTTTGCATATTATAGTTCATCATTAAGTTCTAGTAGCTTGGTGATAGTGACTAGAGAACTCTGTCAATCACTATCTTATCTGGAAGATTAACTCGCACTTGATTCAAGCGATTGTAGTACCCAGACATTCTGAGCACATGCTCACTGGCTGAGCTATTCTCCTCCATCTTGTAGGCAAAGTACTTGTGAGAGGTCTCATACCTCTCGACATGAGCATGAGTCTGAAATACCAATTTCAGCTCTTGGAACATCTCATATGCTCCGTGGCATTCAAAATGTTTTTGAAGTCCCGGTTCTAAGCTGTAAAGCATGGCGCACAAAACTATCAAGTAGTCATCATATCGAGCTTGCCAAACGTTCATAACGTCTGCATCTACTCCCGCAACAGGTCTGTCACCTAGCGGTGCATCGAGGACATAATTCTTCTATGCAGCAATGAGGATAATCCTCAGATCACGGACCGAGTCCACATCATTGCTACTATCATCTTTCAACTTAGTTTTCTCTAGGAACATATAATATAGAGGAGCTATATCGCGAGCTATTGATCTACAACATAGATATGCAAAACTATAAGACTAAGTTCAGGATACATTAACTTCAATTAATCAAATTATTAAAGAACTCTCACTTAAATAGACATCCCTCAAGTCATCTAAGTGATATGTGACCCAAATCAACTAACCCATGTCCGATCATCACGTGAGATGGGGTAGTCATCAATGGTGAACATCTCTATGTTGATCATATCTACTATATGACTCGCGTTCGACCTTTTGGTCTCCAGTGTTCCGAGGCCATGTTTGTACATGCTAGGCTCGTCAAGTTTAACCCAAGTATTCCGCATGTGCAAAACTGTCTTGCACCCGTTGTATGTGAACGTAGAGTCTATCAGACCCGATCATCACGTGGTGTCTCAACACGACGAACTGTAGCAATGGTGCATACTCAGGGAGAACGCTTTTACCTTGAAATTTAGTGAAGGGATCATCTTATAATGCTATCGCCGTACTAAGCAAAATAAGATGCATTAAAGATAAACATCACATGCAATCAAAATATGTGACATGATATGGCCATCATCATCTCATGCTTTTGATCTCCATCTCCAAAGCATCGTCATGATCTCCATCGTCACTGGCTAGACACCTTGATCTCCATCGTTGCGTTGTGGTCATCTTGCCAACTATTTCTTCTACAACTATCGCTAACGCATAGTGATAAAGTAAAGCCATTACATGGCGTTTGCATTTCATACAATAAAGAGAAAACCAAAAGGCTCCTGCCGGTTGCTGATAACTTACAAAACATGATCATCTCATACAATAACGTATATCACATCATGTCTTGACCATATCACATCACAACATACCCTACAAAAACAAGTTAGACGTCCTCTACATTGTTGTTGCAAGTTTTATGTGGCTGCTACGGGCTTCTAGCAAGAACCGTTCTTACCTACGGCAAAAACCACAACGGTGATTCATCAAGTTTTCTATTTTAACCTTCTTCAAGGACCGGCCGTAGTCAAATTCGATTCAACTAAAGTAGGAGAAACAGACACCTGCTAGCCACCTTTATGCAAAACTAGTTGCATGCCAGTCGGTGGAACCGGTCTCATGTGGGTGGACATGTAAGGTTGGTCCGGGCCACTTCATCCCACAATACCACCGAATAAAAATAAGACGTTGGTGGTAAGCAGTATGACTAACACCGCCCACAACTCTTTGTGTTCTACTCGTGCATATCATCTATGCATAGATCTGGCTCATGATGCCACTGTTGGGAATCGTTGCATGGAAAAACCAAAAAAATTATACGCACGCGATGATCTATCCATGGAGATGCATAGCAATGAGGGGGAGAGTGTGTCTACATACCCTCGTAGACCATAAGTGGAAATGTTTCACAACGGATGTAGTCGAACTTCTTCGCGCTTCAACCAATCAAGTACCGAACGCACATCACCTCCGCGTTCTGCACACATTCAGCTCGGTGACGTCCCTTGCCTTCTTGATCCAGCAAGACGTCGAGGTAGTAGATGAGTTCCGTCAGCACGACAGCGTGGTGACAGTGATGGTGAAGTGTGTCGGTGTCAAAACCGGCGGATCTCGGGTAGGGGGTCCCGAACTGTGCGTCTAAGGCGGATGGTAACAGGAGGCGGGGGACACGATGTTTACCCAGGTTCGGGCCCTCTCGATGGAGGTAATACCCTACTTCTTGCTTGATTGATCTTGATGATATGAGTATTACAAGAGTTGATCTACCACGAGATCGTAGAGGCTAAACCCTAGAAGCTAGCCTATGGTATGATTGTTGTTGTGTCCTACGGACTAAGCCCTCCGGTTTATATAGACACCGGAGGGGGCTAGGGATACACAGAATCGGTTACAAGGGAGGAGATCTACATATCCGTATTGTCAAGCTTGCCTTCCACGCCAGGGAGAGTCCCATTCGGACAAGGGACGAAGTCTTCAATCTTGTATCTTCATATTCCAACAGTCCGGCTAAAGGATATAGTCCGGCTGTCCGAGGACCTCCTAATCCAGTACTCCTTCAGTAGCCCCCGAACCAGGCTTCAATGACGATGAGTCCGGCACGCAGATTGTCTTCGGCATTGCAAGGCGTGTTCTTCTCCAAATTCCAAGTACCTGTTGAGTAGTGTCTGGCTTCCCATAAATGTTGCACTCCTTGGCTTGAGCACCTAATAATGGCTATCTTCCATGTGTCGAGCGAATGCGAGAAGCCATGGCATTTTTACATTTGCCACCCTAGCCATGTGAGTAAATCGGTTATTAAAGAGACGGGGATTCGCTGATCCAGATCACACCATCCTCCCACAACGAGTATCCATCAAAGCGCGCTAGGAAAAATCCATTCCAACATGCCCGGCCATCGCAGCTCCTCCTCTCGCTCTCGTAGCCCTAAGCCCGGCAATTGGAAGAAGTGTTCCGTCCCTCATAGCCAATTGGTAGAGTTACAGACCCAGGGATTTCTCCTTCCAACGTATATGGTCCCCATTCGAGCCGAGCTCGCCACCTACAATGGTGGGGAGCAAGTGGAGAGCTTTCCCAACCCATCCATGGGGGAGCGAGTATGCCTTGTCCCTTACTTATTAAGAGGGCTTGGATTTCCAATTCATCCGTTCCTCCACGGGCTCCTGGAGTTCTATGGCCTCCAGCTTCATAACTTTACTCCCGCCTCCATATTACACATTGCTGGCTATGTCACCCTTCGCGAGTTGTTTCTGGGTTGCGAAGCTCATTTCGAGCTGTGGAAGAGGCTATTCTGCCTCGTACCCCGTACACAGGAGGGGTCAATATATCAAGTGGGCGGAGCCGAAATATGGCACATCGCCGGGACCGGATACCTGTCCGGTACTCCGAAGAAGACATCCGAAGACTGGCCTTCGGAGTGGTTTTTTATGGAGGACGTCCCCCTTCCGGACCCTATTCGGATGGGCCTTCCTGAGTTCGACAATGCTCCCTTGAAGAAACACCGTAACTGGCGCCCTCGGAGCCCTCAGGAGGAAGATAACGGGGAGGTCCTTTACCTGATGGTTCGGATACAGACGCTGGCCCAGTCAGGATTGACAGTAATCAAGGTCATGTCAATATGTATAATGCGGGGGGTGCAGCCACTACAATATCGGGGGCAACCCATGTGGCACTTCAACGGAGAAGACGATGCCACCCGCTGCGGTCGTAAGGGACTGGACTCAGTCGCTGCTCTAGCAAAAATTATGACCGATTTGTACAAAGGAGAGGAAGAGGAGTTGATCCGCATCAAGCCACGGGATGGATTCTCCATGTACAACCCTTCAAGCTGGGTGAGCTGCTACTTTTTACTCCCAACCTTTCCGCATTCTTCGTCATAAGTATTTACCTTGCCATTTCATAGCAGGAACTGCGAAAAGCTGTAAGGGAGGTTCAAAGCCCGCCTCCACAACCGGAGGACCCTGACCGGGCCCTCGATCCCAGACTTGAAGAAGATGCGGACACATTTGTGGAGCTTATTGATAGGAAGGTCTATCAATTAAGTTGCGACGGTGCCATGGTGGCCATCATAGCCGATTATCCGGGACTACTCCCTGCATCGCATGTAAGTAAAACCGGAGTCCTAACTTCCAAGAAGGATCCCTTCTTCTGCACTTCACCTACCACACACATATGGTGTTTTACAGGGAAGACCCTCGGAACGCCATGCCGAACCCGCAGTGACTCACCAACAAGGGGCACCGAAGCCGGGTAGGCTTAAAAGGGAGGCGGTCAGGACTCAGACGTTGTCGCAGAGGTATGAAAGAGAACCCCGCTCCATGGTGGTTGTCTTTTAAAATATAATAACGCCCATGTTTCCTAGTAGGAAAAACGCTCGCCAGACTATATTCGGAGAGGTTGTCGGTCACGCCTCCACCAGTCGGGCTCCAGAGCCAAACTTAGAGGTGGACGCTAACATGGGGCCAACGCCAGATGTTCCTCCTACAGAGGACACGGATAGGCTATCCGCTACAAATTCCGAAGTGGAGAGCGCCATGTATCACAGGCATCGCCGGGCCGTACTCCGTGACGCTTATTTCTCCCAAGAGGCGTTCGATGCCTTTAACTCAGGAGACGCGCATCCGTGCTTCTCAAAATGGTCTTGCCAGAGCCACGAACTAGTATGTAAAGGATATACGGGTAAGAAAATCTAATAATTATGTATATCAGTAGCCCCTGAGACTTGAAACAGTTGGCACAACTGATTTAAGGATCATTGTTTGCATTGGTTCTTACGGGGAAGAATACCCAGTTGTCTCAGGAGCTGGAGGAGTGCAAAGCCCAGCTTCAGGCCGCAGTTGCCACGATGAAGGAGTCTGAGAAGGCCCCATCTGGTAACACTTGTTTTTATTGTAAAGAATGTCATGTACCAGGTAGTATGCGGCATGTGTGCGAATCTAATAATAGATTCTACAGATGACTCCGGAGTGAATCCGGAGGTCGTGCGAGGGGATGAGCAACATGCTAACCGACAGCTAAAGGCTGGCGAGCGCGTGCTTACACGGGTTAGGCGGGAGAAAAGCGAGCTCAAAGACGCCAATACCCGGCTAGGTGTTGAACTGAAAGATGTTCGAGCCCAGCTTGCTGACTCCGTAAAGGAGAATAAGAGGCTTCGACGCGGCATTTTCAATAAGTGCTTGAACGAACTTTTAAAGAGTTCGGCGAAGAAACCGGCTGATAGAGTTATATCTGTAGGTATGCTGACGGGTCGTCCCGCGGAGGAGATGCCCGGGTCTACAGGCGATCTTCTGCCAGAGCTCTCACAACTGCACGAACAAGTACGACAGGTGATGCAGGGCATTGCCCAAGCCTTGTGGCCATCCGCCTCCCTACCAGGAGGCATGAGAGAGCTTGTAGAAAATCTCAAGGGAGCGCGGCGGCGCTTCCGATTATGGAAGATATCAGCCTACCGACAAGGTGCAAGGAAAGCCTGGGCCATGGTGAAGACGCGATATACCAAGGCTGACCCGAACCACATGGCCGAGGTCAGACCTGTGGGGCCTGACGGGAAAGTGATCCCCGTCAGTTTGGTTTATGACCAGGTAAAATTAGCCGCAAAGTATTCTCAACAGGACTGTAGGCTAGACAGCCTATTGGATGGTATAGAAGAAGAATTTAGTCAGTCTAAGTGACTGTGTACTTCAAGTGACATATATTGTCCCTAGCCGGATTGTAAATCATTTGTCATGGCAAACCTTTTCGCTTCAACCTCCGGACCCGACAGTCCAGAGTGTATCCGAATACCCGCTCAGTTATGTAAAAACCGGGATATGCGTGGAAACCAGACGTAGGGGTCATAAATGCTTGAACAGACAAGTACCCAACTAGCTATGTCATATTACATGGATAGTAAGAAAAATCTTCCAGGGAGAACAGTTCCGTTAAGGGTTCCTTTCCCTGGGTACGCATGCATTAATGTGCATGTCCGGACTGCGAAAAGAGATGTAGGATATAAACTTCTGGGGGCATGTAGTACAATAAATAGAAATCGTCTTTTGTTCACCGACCGAATATTCCCTTAAGAACGCTAGCTTTCGGCTTCACCCAGTGTGAGGTACACATCCGGCTGACCCGGCAGTAACAATCGCAGAGGTGCTCCCCTTATGCCCTAGCCGAATTAACGGGAATGTAGGGCATAAATACAAGAGCCAGGCAACCCAGGTTGGCCCAAACTTAAGTCATATCGATGCATATAAGGGTGAAAAAAGGTACATGTGAAAAGTAACACATGTGTTGGGCCTAGAGCCCGGAACGTAGCTATATTAAGCTTCTGTATAAGAAGCCCCCAGGTATCATGAGCGTGGCTAGCGCGTCAAGATTGTGTAGTCAAGACACATTTTAGCCTTTTAAGGCCTTGAAGAAAGAAGGGAAGAAAGAAAGAAAGAAAGAAGAGACAGATAACGAATATATAAAAAAAATTGACAGAGGTAAGGAGACGAACACAAAGTTCGGCACTAGGCGTAGAACCTTCCGAGTCTGGCTGCGTTCCATGGGTTTGGCTCAAGTCGATTGTCCGATGCATCCCGCAGACGGTACGCTCCACCGGTTAGAACTTGGTCAATAACGAAGGGACCTTCCCATTTGGGCTTGAGCTTGTTCTTTTTCTTCTCCGGTAGGCATAGAACGAGTTCGCTAGTGTTATATGTTTTGGCCCGTACTTCTCTTCTCTGGTACCTTCGAGCTTGTTGTTGATAGAATGCGGAACCAGCTTTTGCCACATCACGCTCCTCCTCCAGGGCGTCCAAATTGTCCTGCCGATCAAGCTCGGTTTCTTTCTCTTCATACATGCGCACTCGAGGTGAGTCATGAATTATGTCGCAGGGCAGTACCGCCTCTGCGCCGTACACCATAAAAACGGTGTGTATCCGGTAGTGCGATTCGGCGTGGTCCGCAGCCCCCATAGTACGAAGTCGAGCTCCTCTGCCCAGTGCGTATCGGATTACTTCAAGGATCGCACTAATCTGGGTTTAATGCCGCTCATGATAAGACCGTTTGCTCGCTCGACTTGACCGTTAGTTTGCGGGTGATAGACAGAAGCGTAATCGAGCTTGATGCCCATGTTGCTGCACCAAAGTTTTACCTCGTCGGCTGTAAAGTTCGAGACGTTATCGGTGATGATGCTATGGGGAACGCCATAACGGTGTACAACCCCGGATATGAATTCTATCACTGGTCCGGATTCAGCCGTTTTAACTGGTTTGGCTTCTATCCATTTGGTGAATTTATCCACCATGACCAATAAGTATTTTTTCTTATGGCTTCCCCCTTTGAGGGGTCCGACCATATCAAGCCCCCAGACAGCAAAGGGCCAAGTAATGGGGATTGTTTGGAGCGCGGTAGGCGGCATATGGCTTTGGTTTGCAAAAAGCTGGCAACCGACGCAACGTTGAACGAGGTCCTGTGCGTCTGCTCGGGCCGACAGCCAGTAGAGACCTGTACGGAAGGCCTTGCTTACAAGGGGCGAGCTGCGGCGTGGTGGCCACCAAGTCCAGCATGAATTTCTGTCAAAAGTTGCCGCTCTTCCTCTTCGGAGATGCACCTTTGAAGGACTCCGGTAGCGCTTTTCTTATAAAGCTCTCCCTCGTGGACCTTGTAGGCTTTAGACCGCCGCACAATGCAGCGCGCCTCGTTTGGGTCCTCGGGTAGTTCCTGCCTATTTAGGTAGGCCAGGAATGGTTCTGTCCACGGGGTGATGACAACCATTATTACGTGGGTGGAAGGTGTTATTTCGGTGGCAGAGCCTCCGATTATGTCAGAGTGTTTGGTATCTGGTGCTGTGGCCGGGTCTGGACTATTGTTACCGATCTCTCCTTCCCATAGCATGGATGGCTTACACAGCCTTTCAAAGAAGATATTAGGTGGGACAGGGTCGCGTTTAGCGCCGATGCGGGCGAGGATATCCGCCGCCTGATTGTTTTCCCGGGCCACATGGTGGAATTCAAGCCCCTCGAACCGAGCTGACATTTTGAGGAAGGCGTTGCGATAAGCCGCCATTTTTGGATCCTTGGCGTCGTAGTCTCCATTTATTTGAGATATTGCGAGGTTCGAGCCCCACGCACCTCCAGGCGTTGAATGCCCGAGACTACCATCCGGAGACCATGCAACATGGCCTCATATTCTGTTGCGTTGTTGGAGTCTGTGTATAGTATTTGGAGTACGATTGGACTGCATCTCCGGTGAGGGATGTCAGGACGATGCTAGCCCCCAGACCAGCCAGCATTTTAGAGCCGTGAAAGTGCATAATCCAATTGGAGTATGCACCGTACTCTTTAGGGAGTTCGGCTTCTGTCCATTCGGTGACGAAACCAACCAGTACTTGTGACTTAATGGCTCGCCGTGGTTTGTATATTATGTCGAACGGGACGAGCTCAATAGCCCATTTACCAATCCGGCCCGTGGCCTCGTGGTTGTTTATTATGTCGTTGAGTGGTACTTCAAAGGCCACTGTAATTGAACACTCTTGAAAGTAGTGTCGTAGTTTCCAGGATGCCATGAAGATCGCGTATGCTATCTTTTGATAATGTGGGTACCGTGATTTGCATGGAGTGAGGACAGTGGATACATAGTATACCGGCTTTTGAAGCAGGAACTTATATCCGTCCATCGCTCATTCGACGATGAGCACTGCACTTACAACTTGGTGTGTTGCCGCTATATATAACAACATTGGTTCGCCGACGTTTGGCGTGGCCAAGATTGGGTTTGTGGCCAAAACGGCTTTTATTTCTTCTAACCCGGCCGTGGCCGCATCCGTCCACTCGAAGTGTTTGGTGCGTCGAAGAAGGCAATAAAGAGGCAGTGCCTTTTCTCCTAATCGGGAGATGAAGCGGCTTAAGGCAGCCATGCATCCAATTAGTTTCTGGATTTGCTTGAGGTCTGTTGGGATGGCCAACTGTGACAGGGCTTGGATTTTAGCCGGATTTGCTTCGATTCCTCTGTTGGAGACGATGAAGCCTAAGAGCTTTTCGGCGGGCACGCCGAAACCGCATTTTTCCGGATTGAGCTTAATGTCGTATGTTCGGAGCTTTTCGAACGTGAGCCTCAAGTTGTCTATTAAGGATTCGACGTGTCTGGTTTTAATGACCACATCGTCTACGTATGCCTCCACTGTTTTGCCAATCTGTGTCTCCAAGCATGTCTGAATCATGCGTTGATAGGTTGCACCGGCGTTTTTGAGCCCGAAAGGCATGAAGTTAAAACAGAAGGGGTCGTATGGAGTGATAAATGCCGTTGCGGCTTGATCGGACTCCGCCATCTTAATTTGAGGGTATCCGGAGTATGCGTCGAGGAAACACAATGAGTCGTGTCCTACGGTAGCGTCGATAATTTGATTGATGCGAGGGAGGGGGAAGGGATCCTTTGGGCAAGCCTTGTTAAGGTCCTTGAAGTCGACGCATAGGCACCAGGATTTGTCCTTCTTTGGTACCATCACCAGGTTTGCTAGCCAGACCGGATGTTTTATTTCTCGAATGAATCCGGCCTCCAGTAACTTGGCTAGCTCCTCTCCCATGGCTTGTCGCTTAGGCTCAGAGAAGCGCTGAAGAGTTTGCTTGACCGGCTTGAATCCCTTTAGGATGTTAAGGCTATGCTCGGCTAGCCTGCGTGGGATTCCTGGCATGTCTGAAGGTCTCAAGAACTCCCGTAGCGCGGCGTCTACTGTGGGGTTTAACTGTGCCCCGATGGATGCTATTTTTGTAGGGTCTGTTGGATGGATTTCGAATTTGACTATTTCATCTGCTGGTTTAAAAGAGATGGACTTGGATCTTTTGTGGAGTATCACGTCATCCCTGTCCACTGTGGAGCGCGGCGCAGTTAATTCCTCGGCCGCGAGGGCTTCGGATAACGCCTCAAGGGCCAGTGCGGCTGTTTTATTTTCGGCGTGGAGTGTTATGTCCGAATCACTAGCTAGAGTGATGATTCCATTGGGCCCGGGCATTTTGAGCTTCATGTACCCGTAATGGGGTATAGCTTGGAAGATCGTGAATGCTTCCCTCCCTAGAAGGGTGTGGTATCCGCTATTGAACGGGGCCACTTGGAATGTGATTTCTTCGGACCTATAATTCTACGACGTGCCGAATACCACATCTAGTGTGATTTTCCCAGCACATCGTGCCTCCCGACTAGGGATGATTCCTCTAAAGGTCGTGCTGCTTTGCTCAATGCGGCTTTTGTCTATTTCCATTTTTCGAAGAGTCTCCTCATAGATGAGGTTTAATCCGCTGCCGCCGTCCATGAGCACTTTAGTAAGCCGGAAGCCGTCCACAATTGGACTAAGGACCAAGGCGGCTGGTGCTCGGGTTGTTTGAAATTTAGGTTCGTCACTGGCATTGAAGGTGATAGCCGTATCGCTCCATGGATTTATTGCTGCCATGTGGCAGACTTCGGCAAGGCTGCGGAGTGCTCGCTTACGCCTATTATTTGAGGCAAAGGTCTCGAAGACTGTCAATATTGTATTGTTGTTCTCCACGGGATGGTGCTCTGCGGTATTGTTGATGAGGAGATCCTCACCGCTCTTGGCCACGTGCCGGAGTACCCAACATGCTCTAAGGCTGTGTGTTGGCATGGTATCCGTTGTACTGTGAATTTTGCATGGCCCATTAAGCCATCCCTCCAATACGGTTCCACGCCCTGTAGTGGGCTTTTGCTTCTTTGTAATTGGATCGGGTGACTTATAAGAGTACACCCTTTTAGTTCGGACGAGGGGTTTTGTCAGAGCCGGAGGATCCCAAAATTTTGTTTGGGTTTTCCAGGCGCTTTCCATCGCACAGTACTTCCGTACTATGGCCGCCAAGTCAGCGAAGTGTGCTATGTCACGGCGACTGATACGTCTCCAACGTATCTATAATTTTTGATTGCTCCATGCTATATTATCTACTGTTTTTGGCAATATTGGGCTTTATTATCAAATTTTATATTACTTTTGGGACTAACCTATTAACCGGAGGCCCAGCCCAGATTTGCTGTTTTATGCCTATTTCAGTGTTTCAAAGAAAAGGATTATCAAACGGAGTCCAAACAGAAAAATCCTTTTTGGAACGTGATTTTCTCACCGGATAAGACCCAGGGAACTTGGAGTGCACGTCAGAAGATACGGGAGCTGCCCACGAGGGTGGGGGCGCGCCCACCCCCCTGGGGTTGCGCCCCCTGCCTCGTGGGGCCCCCATGGCTCCCCCGGCGTACCTCTTTCACCCACATATACCGTCGTACCCTAAAACTTCTAGAACAGAAGATAGATCGGGAGTTCCGCCGCCGCAAGCCTCTGTAGCCACAAAAAACCTAATCGGGACCCTGTTCTGGCACCCTGCCGGAGGGGGGGGATCCCTCACCGGTGGCCATCTTCATCATCCCGGCGCTCTCCGTGACGAGGAGGGAGTAGTTCACCCTCGGGGCTGAGGGTATGTACCAGTAGCTATGTGTTTGATCTCTCTCTCTCTCTCGTGTTCTTGATTTGGCACGATCTTGATGTATCGTGAGCTTTGCTATTTGTGACGCCCCCGATTCAATCGTACACTAATCATGCACGCAAATGTGTACGATGAAGATCAGGGACTCACGGGAAGATATCACAACACAACTCTACAAATAAAATAAGTCATACAAGCATCATAATACAAGCCAGGGGCCTCGAGGGCTCGAATACAAGTGCTCGATCATAGACGAGTCAGCGGAAGCAACAATATCTGAGTACAGACATAAGTTAAACAAGTTTGCCTTAAGAAGGCTAGCACAAACTGGGATACAGATCAAACGAGGCGCAGGCCTCCTGCCTGGGATCCTCCTAACTACTCCTGGTCGTCGTCAGCGGGCTGCACGTAATAGTAGGCACCTCCAGAGTAGTAGGAGTCGTCGTCGAAGGTGGCGTCTGGATCCTGGGCTCCAGCATCTGGTTGCGGCAACCGCGTAGAAGGGAAAGGGGGAAAAGGGGGAGAAAAGCAACCGTGAGTACTCATCCAAAGTACTCGCAAGCAAGGAGCTACACTACATATGCATGGATATATGTGTAAAGGGCCATATCAGTGGACTGAACTGCAGAATGACAGAATAAGAGGGGGATAGCTAGTCTTATCGAAGACTACGCTTCTGGTCGCCTCCGTCTTGCAGCATGTAGAAGAGAGTAGACTGAAGTCCTCCAAGTAGCATCGCATAGCATAATCCTACCGGCGATCCCCTCCTCGATGCCCTGTTAGAGAGCGATCACCGGGTTGTATCTGGCACTTGGAAGGGTGTGTTTTATTAAGTATCCGGTTCTAGTTGTCATAAGGTCAAGGTACAACTCCGGGTCGTCCTTTTACCGAGGGACACGGCTATTCGAATAGATAATCTTCCCTGCAGGGGTGCACCACATAGCCCAACACGCTTGATCCCATTTGGCCGGACACACTTTCCTGGGTCATGCCCGGCCTCGGAAGATCAACACGTCGCAGCCCCACCTAGGCACAACAGAGCGGTCAGCACGCCGGTCTAAACCTGTGCGCGCAGGGGTCTGGGCCCATCGCCCTGAGCACACCTGCACGTTGCGTACGCGGCCGGAAGCAGATCTAGCCCCCTTAATACAAGTGCGAGCTTACGATCCATTGCGGCGCGCGCCACTCAGTCGCTGACGTCAAAAAGTGCTTCGGTTGATACCACGACGCCGAGTGCCCATATCTTTCCCGCATAGTTGGTTAGTGCGTATAGACCAAATGACCAGACTCAGATCAAATACCCAGATCTCGTTAAGCGTGTTAAGTATCCGCGAACACCAACAGGGCCAGGCTCACCTCACACCCAGGTAGCCCCGAACTGCCC
Source organism: Aegilops umbellulata (assembly GCA_032464435.1). Lineage (NCBI taxonomy): Eukaryota > Viridiplantae > Streptophyta > Magnoliopsida > Poales > Poaceae > Aegilops > Aegilops umbellulata. The sequence continues at coordinate 441,719,008 of CP136055.1, read as the reverse complement.
TGCCGCTCCGCCTCAAAGATCCACTCGCGGGTACTCCTCGAGCCAACCCGACTTTGGTCACCACATGTATCATGTACATAGTATAATATACTCCCTCCGTTTCTTTTTACTCCGCATATAAGATTTGGTCAAAGTCAAACTACACAAAGTTTGACCAAATTTATATAAAAAAATATGAACATCTACAATATTAAAACTATATAGTATGAAAATACATTTCGTGATGCATCTAATAATGTCGATTTCATATTCTCAATGTTTATATTTTTTAATATAAAGTTAGTCAAATTTCACAAAGCTTGACTTTGACCAAACCTTATATGCAGACTAAAAAGAAATGGAGGGAGTATATCCATGATCACCTCCCGAGGTGATCACAGCCCAGTACTATAGCATGGCAGACAGACAAGAGTGTAGGGCCACTGATGGAACACTAGCATCTTATACTAAGCAAGTAGGATTGCAGGTAAAGGTATCAACAGCAGTATCAAAGACAGGCTATGCATCAGGATAGGAATAACGAAAGCAGTAACATGCTACACTACTCTAATGCAAGCAGTATAGAGGAGAGTAGGCGATATCTGGTGATCAAGGGGGGGGCTTGCCTGGTTGCTCTGGCAAGAGAGAGGGATCGTCAACACCGTAGTTGATCACAGGGGTACCGGCAGCGGTCTCGGGGTCTACCGGAAAAAGTAACGGAGGGGAACACAATAAATAACAGAGCAATCAAAGCATAACATGACAAACGCGGTGCTAGAGGTGATCTAACGCAGGGATTGGTGATACCGGCGAAGGGGGGAAACATCCGGGAAAGTATCCTCGGTGTTTCGCGTTTTCGAAAAGGTGAACCGGAGCGGGAAAGTTGCGAGTTCGGTATGTTAGGGATGTATGGTGGACGAACGGGCTGCGTATCCGGATTCATCTCGTCGTTCTAAGCAACTTTCATGTAGAAAGTATTTTCGTCCGAGTTATGGATTATTTTATATGATTTTGTAAAGAATTAATCATTTTTAGAATTAACAGAATTAATTAATTTAGAAAATGCAGTTATGACATCAGCATGATGTCAGGGTGATGTCAGCGGTCAGCTTTGACCGTTGACCAGTCAAGCTGACGGGTGGGTCCCTCTGTCATAGATTGTTTATCTAATCAGATAATTAAGGCAAATTACCAGGGTTAATTAGATTAATTAACATGATTAATTAATTAATTAATTAATATTTAGTTATTTTTAATTATTATTATTTTTTACTTCTTGTTTTTTTGTACCGGTCCAGGGGGTTGGCCCCACGTGTTAGTCGCTCATCCAGGGGGTGGTAGCGCAATTAGCGCTAATGGCCTATTAGGCCGGCGATTAAACGCCGGTGGCGTTCAGCCACGGCGGAGGCATGCCGGATGGCCGCTATGGGCGGCGAGTCGAGTCGCGGCGGCCACCGGGGCGAGCTCGCGCTCGCGCGGTTCCAGAAGAAGCAAAGGGAGGCCGCGGGGTGAAGGGAGGAGGGCCATGGTGGAGCTAGCAGCACTAGCCAACGGCGGAGCTAGCAGGCAACGGCCGGGCCGAAGGCGGTGTGCGGCGAAGGAGTAATGGGGCGCGGCGGTGCGGTGAGCAGAGGCGCACACACGCGCGCACGGGGCGGCGACAGGGGATGCCGCAAGTGGAGGCGAGGCGGCTGGTAGTGCAGGGCGAGGCGGGGAGAGAGGCCACGAGCGGCTGGGCGACGCGGTCGCGGCTATGGGCGCGGGGAAGCGGTTCAAGGCGAAGGCGGGCGCGCGCGGCTGGCCAGGCAGCGGGAAGAGCAGCAGTAGGCAGCGGACGGGGCCCGACTAGGCTGTGGGTGCGCGGGCGCGAGGTGCAGCAGCTCGGCCAGAGCGGGGGAGAGGGGGAGCTTACGGGGGGTGTAGGGACTGAGGCAGCATGCTCGGGGTGGTCCGGCGAGGAGGACGGCGAGGCGACGGCGGGGTGGCGTCTCCGGGCGGCGACGGCGGGGTGGCGTCTCCGGGCGGCGACGGCATCCAACGGCGTGGGGCGGCGCGGTCGTCGCGAGCCCCGATCCGATCTGGATCGGGGGGGAGGGGGAGGAGGAGCGAGGGGAACGTGGGGGGAGTGGGGTTGACCGGTTAGGGTTCGGTCGTAGGCCAGGGGTTGTAGTGGGTTCGGTGGGCCGGGGAGGGAGCTGGGCTGGCTGGGTGCGCGGCCAGTCGGGCCGTGGCGCAGTTAGGCCCGGGGGGTAGGGTCTAATCTTTTGATTTTTGTTTTTTGTTAGTTTTGTTTCTGTTTTTATATTTTCTTTTCCTTTTTTTATTTGTAGTTTCTTTTAATTTTAGTTTTATAAAATTATACAAGTAGTACCTAAATTAGTGTTACAAAATACCCCAATGCCACAAAAGTTTGGTGACAAAATAAAATAGTTTAGTAATTTATTAATTTGTAAAAGGCATTTTAATTAAGTGTTTTTGCTACTGTTTAAATCCTTATAGTTCATTTAAGCATTTTATAAAAGCTTGGTTTCTCCACCATAATTGCTTACGATTTATTTGAAACAACCCGAACATTTTAGTTTTAATTTTTTGAAAACTTTTGTTGTTTGCTTTTCTTTTGAATTTGAATTTGAATCGGTTTCGAACTAACGCAAGATTAGCAACCGTAATCGAGGTGACGTGGAATTATTAGCAGAGGTTACTGTAGCTTGATTATCCGGGCGTCACAATTCTCCTCCACTACAAGAAATCTCGTCTCGAGATTTAGGAGGGGAGTAAGGGGGAAAGTTCTGGTTATGATATTCTAACGGATCTTCTCGAAGAATTTAATCCCTTTCGTTGATGTCTTCAATTCTTTATTCCAATGCATCATGATAAACTTGTCATCATTTCTTCGGGAACTCCATCGTACTTACGAAAGGTTAAGGGGCAGCTCAGCTACGACAGAATGCTTTTGAGGGAAACAATCTGGAGTTAACCCATGAATGAGTATAAGATTATCTCTCGAGTTGAACATATGAAATACATCGAGAGTAAGGTACGAAGGTACAATAAGAGGTTCCAAGCAGATAGATAGTTGCTCGAAGTCTGAACCAGAGTGAGAAAGGGGTTCAGAGTAGCGAGAGTAAGTATTGCGTCTGATGCCAGAATAGATCACTAGGACGATGGCCCGTGAATTACATACGAGGCCACGTGCGAGGAGTAACTTTGACAATAAGGTGTACAGGGGAGTCAGGTTTCGATCCTGTGGAACTGTGGGTTATGGGCCCACCATACGGGATAAAGGTAGAAGGAGTGGTGACATCTTGCACGGTCATGATAGCAAGGCATGTCAGAGGGTAGCCCGTCGGTTATGTCGAAAACAACGTCGGTACCAAGGGCGAGGGACGAAGAGAACCATTTTCCCGCTCGTTGAAGGGGCGGACCAATAGGCAAAGTTCTCGTCCATCGGTGGTAACCGGGGTGCTATCGACAAATGCAACAGGGTCTTACTGACACGGTTGTACACCTAGGTGTGTACATAAGCAGAAGAATAATACTGCTTAGATCATAGAGATCACCAGAAAGGTTAAACAAATAATGGTAAGGAAAAGGTGATCATCAGATTAAATAGAACAATGGAAAGGAAAATGTGTTTAAACACATTGTTCAGGGGGTATAACCTTCCCAAGGACAAACAGAGCATGATGTCCATGACAGGGTATAATTGTAGAAAACCATTTATGTAAGGGAAAGAAATTTCATGTCATTACCCATACAACGGTGTTTGGATAATTGAGCAGGAAACACTTAGCATCGGGTTCAAATATTCCTGTTAAAACTCGGGGTACCATAGACATGCTTCGAGATAGCATTGACAAGCTATTCAAGCAAAGGTCAGATTTTGGGATACACAAAGGATCCATTAGGAACAACTTATAGATTAAGTCTTATAATTTCCTCATGGAAGAATGGATAGCATTGGTAAAAGGAAAATTATAACAATAGGTCCTCCGGTCAGGTGTGCTAGGCATGACATCACCTTACCGAGTCGTAAAAAGACCAACGTTATAACTCTTGGAAAATGTTCCAGCCATCATATCTGGCCGAGATTCAGATCTGATTGGTGTCGGGATAACTCAGACTCGGGGACTGAACTATGGGAGTGAGTTCCGAAACGAGAGTTCATCATTAAACTAAGGAGAGGATGAGGAGGTGGCTGATGGACTCAGCGACAACTCATCGAGATTTCCAAAAAGATGGATTTCCACAATTATGTGAACAAGGAAATATCATTTGTCGGAACAAATGATATAATGATGTATGCTCGAGGAAAACATACACAACTGAACAATGATAGGAGGGTGCACCCAGGAATCTGGGCTAGGTAGCACGATCAATGTTCGAATGATGATTAAATAAGCAATAGACTTAGAATGAAATTGTAGACCAATAACTTCAAAGCAATAGGGTTGCTAGAAGTTTAGAATTTACACATCACAGACCATTTGTCGGTATTACGGTTAGAAACAACATGGAGACCAAGAAATGAACGCAAAAGGCGAGAGATATTACTATACCAAGAATTCTCAAGAGGTGGTAAAATTACCACGACATTCTTGACATAAAAGGTGGTAATATTCCAAGGTAAAGAAGAACAAATGCTGGATAGCAAGGATCTCAAGGTATAACACAAAACACGAATAAGTTTGTGTTGAACGGAAGGCAATAAAGTGGTCGGTGATAACACAAACCATTGAGGGGTGAGGATGGTATTTCTCATCAAGAATTCGATATATATCTTGGAAGAGCTCAGGATGTTGATGATGACCACGACACATTTGTCGAGAGATTTCATGAAGATGTAATCGGTCAGCGATGACATCAAGTCAAAGGAATGATGAAGCAAGAGGTTATTGGAACCATGGGTACGACACAAACTCGATATCAAGCTTGCTGATCAAGGCGAAATGATATGATGAGGAAAATTGATGTAAGCTTAGCTTATCATCAAAAATTGTGCTAAAGGAAGAAGGACCAAGTAGCACAGTCAAAAGTTTGCATGATAATGACATAGCCGATAAGGCTTGGAAATGACTTGAAGGGTTATTAAACTCGTATGCAACGAGAATTACTTAGAGTTACTGAAGCAGAGTGCGGAATCAATTCACTTCTCGATGTTCTCGGTTGACGACAACCCAAAACTCGTGGAGTGACTCTGATAGGGAAAGGTATTACTCCAGCACAAATTCATAAGATGTAGTGCAATGGCATGATATCCTCGACATACCAGGGGATAATACTTGAAGGCATATCAAATGAGATGTTGAAGTGGGGTGTATTGATATGTAGAAGACAAGCGCTTTAACTTGTCTGAGAAGTGGAATCAAAAGAAATTATGGTCGGAACCACAATCATAAAAGATCAAACCACGAGTACAAGATGAACTTCTATCAAGGGGGTAATTATTTTTACGAGCAGCTTCCATGATAAGTTCTACATCGTGTCCATGGGCATGAACACAAAGTTCAAGGTCGACTCCCACTTCTCCAATGCATAACCTTTCATTAAGTTCTTGTTTCTTTTCGAAATGGCATTAGTTGTTGAAAGTTTTACCCAGTGCAATACCAGATAAGTAGGCCCTGTGAAATCTTTCGAGTTTGCACAGATTAGGGAAGGCATTGGTTCAACCCATCGGGGCTTCTTAGGAACATATACCACAAGCTTCAAGAGTAAATATCACCAGCTCGAAAGCAGAGCATGGTTGGCAAAAGGAGATGATACAATTTACAAAGGCATTATGTATCGGAGAAAGAACTCACAAGGTGATTAATTATGCAGGATACTGTCGGATAATAATCCAACAGTGGATATGGCAATCCACAATGGGGCTGATGTGAGTATCGGTACTCAACCAGAGGAAGAAGAATGCACGGGCATCATATTATAGAACATCTGAACAATTCGATGCTTAGATAACAAATGAATTATGATTTCCCAAACAAAGGATCAGAAGCAGACGCTCTGATCAAGGATGGATAAGTTGGATAGACCAGAGGCACAATTAACGACAAATACTTTGGTTGAGAACCAGCTCATGTTCAAAAATGATGTCTGAGCCGGAAAGATAATTTAGAAGGGTTGATAGATGATTGTGTGCATTCGCACACATGTTGAATCAATAGGATCAAAATGACGGTGTCAAAAGATACTAACGAATATTGTCAGACATATGGAAAGCATCCATCATGCAAGCAGACAAGTATTGCAGAGCAATAAGCTACTAAGGATTTTTGGAGGATCGAATAGTATTTCGAAGACCATTGTGAAACACATGGACAACTGGGGGATGAGCGGACACTCGATAAGTGCGAGAATTATCCGTAGGGGTATTCAGGTGACAAAGAGCAACAAGGCAGTAAGCTCAAAGGATTATCGAAACAACAACGAGTATTTCGGGGTATCTTGTAATAACAAGACCAACTGGGGACAATTGTAAGAATAACAACAGCAAGTAGTTATCCATAAGGGTTGACGGTGGAAGGGGATTTGCCAACGCGGTGAACACAAGTTCTCGGGTTAACAGCAGAGAGTATCTTCAAGGTCTTCACGTGCAGCAGACGATCATCAGTAATAAGGGGTTCTCCGGGTGAAAGTGATAACGAGATCCGAATGTTAGATTTAGCAAAATTTATTTAACCCGAATAGAAGAGAGATCAGAGTCCCAGAGTATAGAAAAGGAGTAAAAGATCCTAATACCACCCAATGGCGACGTGGGCCCGTAAGGCACACAACCATGTTAGTAAAAGTTTTTGTAATGTCTAGACTCGACTTCGGCCAAGGAGTTGGAAGGGGGATTCCTACAGGCAGTAGGCTCTGATACCAACTTGTGACGCCCCCGATTCAATCATACACTAATCATGCACGCAAATGTGTACGATCAAGATCAGGGACTCACGGGAAGATATCACAACACAACTCTACAAATAAAATAAGTCATACAAGCATCATAATACAAGCCAGGGGCCTCGAGGGCTCGAATACAAGTGCTCGATCATAGACGAGTCAGCGGAAGCAACAATATCTGAGTACAGACATAAGTTAAACAAGTTTGCCTTAAGAAGGCTAGCACAAACTGGGATACAGATCGAACGAGGCGCATGCCTCCTGCCTGGGATCCTCCTAACTACTCCTGGTCGTCGTCAGCGGGCTGCACGTAATAGTAGGCACCTCCAGAGTAGTAGGAGTCGTCGTCGAAGGTGGCGTCTGGATCCTGGGCTCCAGCATCTGGTTGCGGCAACCGCGTAGAAGGGAAAGGGGGAAAAGGGGGAGAAAAGCAACCGTGAGTACTCATCCAAAGTACTCGCAAGCAAGGAGCTACACTACATATGCATGGATATATGTGTAAAGGGCCATATCAGTGGACTGAACTGCAGAATGCCAGAATAAGAGGGGGATAGCTAGTCTTATCGAAGACTACGCTTCTGGTCGCCTCCGTCTTGCAGCATGTAGAAGAGAGTAGACTGAAGTCCTCCAAGTAGCATCGCATAGCATAATCCTACCGGCGATCCCCTCCTCGATGCCCTGTTAGAGAGCAATCACCGGGTTGTATCTGGCACTTGGAAGGGTGTGTTTTATTAAGTATCCGGTTCTAGTTGTCATAAGGTCAAGGTACAACTCCGGGTCGTCCTTTTACCGAGGGACACGGCTATTCGAATAGATAATCTTCCCTGCAGGGGTGCGCCACATAGCCCAACACGCTTGATCCCATTTGGCCGGACACACTTTCCTGGGTCATGCCCGGCCTCGGAAGATCAACATGTCGCAGCCCCACCTAGGCACAACAGAGCAGCCAGCACGCCGGTCTAAACCTATGCGCGCAGGGGTCTGGGCCCATCGCCCTGAGCACACCTGCACGTTGCGTACGCGGATGGAAGCAGATCTAGCCCCCTTAATACAAGTGCGAGCTTACGATCCAATGCGGCGCGCGCCACTCAGTCGCTGACGTCAAAAAGTGCTTCGGTTGATACCACGACGCCGAGTGCCCATATCTTTCCCGCGTAGTTGGTTAGTGCGTATAGACCAAATGGCCAGACTCAGATCAAATACCCAGATCTCGTTAAGCGTGTTAAGTATCCGCGAACGCCAACAGGGCCAGGCTCACCTCACACCCAGGTAGCCCCGAACTGCCCTGCCGCTCCGCCTCAAAGATCCACTCGCGGGTAGTCCTCGAGCCAACCCGACTTTGGTCACCACATGTATCATGTATATAGTATAATATATATCCATGATCACCTCCCGAGGTGATCACAGCCCAGTACTATAGCATGGCAGACAGACAAGAGTGTAGGGCCACTGATGGAACACTAGCATCCTATACTAAGCAAGTAGGATTGTAGGTAAAGGTATCAACAGCAGTATCAAAGACAGGCTATGCATCAGGATAGGAATAACGAAAGCAGTAACATGCTACACTACTCTAATGCAAGCAGTATAGAGGAGAGTAGGCGATATCTGGTGATCAAGGGGGGGCTTACCTGGTTGCTCTAGCAAGAGAGAGGGATCGTCAACACCGTAGTCGATCACAGGGGTACCGGCAGCGGTCTCGGGGTCTACCGGAAAAAGTAACGGAGGGGAACACAATAAATAACAGAGAAATCAAAGCATAACATGACAAACGCGGTGCTAGAGGTGATCTAACGCAGGGATTGGTGATACCGGCGAAGGGGGGAAACATCCGGGAAAGTATCCCCGGTGTTTCGCGTTTTCGAAAAGGTGAACCGGAGGGGGAAAGTTGCGAGTTCGGTATGTTAGGGATGTGTGGTGGACGAACGGGCTGCGTATCCGGATTCGTCTCGTCGTTCTGAGCAACTTTCATGTAGAAAGTATTTTCGTCCGAGTTATGGATTATTTTATATGATTTTGTAAAGAATTAATCATTTTTAGAATTAACAGAATTAATTAATTTAGAAAATGCAGTTATGACAATAGCATGATGTCAGGGTGATGTCAGCGGTCAGCTTTGACCATTGACCAGTCAAGCTGACGGGTGGGTCCCTCTGTCATAGATTGTTTATCTAATCAGATAATTAAGGCAAATTACCAGGGTTAATTAGATTAATTAACATGATTAATTAATTAATTAATTAATATTTAGTTATTTTTAATTATTATTATTTTTTACTTCTTGTTTTTTTGTACCGGTCCAAGGGGTTGGCCCCACGTGTTAGTGGCTCATCCAGGGGGTGGTAGCGCAATTAGCGCTAATGGCCTATTAGGCCGGCGATTAAACGCCGGTGGCGTTCAGCCACGGCGGAGGCATGCCGGATGGCCGCTATGGGCGGCGAGTCGAGTCGCGGCGGCCACCGGGGCGAGCTCGCGCTCGCGCGGTTCCAGAAGAAGCAGAGGGAGGCCGCGGGGTGAAGGGAGGAGGGCCATGGTGGAGCTAGCGGCAGCAGCCAACGGCGGGGCCGAAGGCGGTGTGCGGCGAAGGAGTAATGGGGCGCGGCGGTGCGGTGAGCAGAGGCGCACACACGCGCGCACGGGGCGGCGACAGAGGATGCCGCAAGTGGAGGCGAGGCGGCTGGTAGTGCAGGGCGAGGCGGGGAGAGAGGCCACGAGCGGCTGGGCGACGCGGTCGTGGCTATGGGCGCGGGGGAGCGGTTCAAGGCGGAGTCGGGCGCGAGCGGCTGGCCAGGCAGCGGGAAGAGCAGCAGTAGGCAGCGGACGGGGCCCGACGAGGCTGTGGGTGCGCAGGCGCAAGGTGCGACAGCTCGGCTAGAGCGGGGGAGAGGGGGAGCTTACGGGGGGGTGTAGGGACTGAGGCAGCATGCTCGGGGTGGTCCGGCGAGGAGGACGGCAAGGCGACGGCGGGGTGGCGTCTCCGGGCGGCGACGGCATCCAACGGCGTGGGACGGCGCGGTCGTCGCGAGCCCCGATCCGATCTGGATCGGGGGGGAGGGGGAGGAGGAGCGAGGGGAACGTGGGGGGAGTGGGGTTGACCGGTTAGGGTTCGGTCGTAGGCCAGGGGTTGTAGTGGGTTCGGTGGGCCGGGGAGGGAGCTGGGCTGGCTGGGTGCACGGCCAGTCGGGCCGTGGCGCAGTTAGGCCCGGGGGGTAGGGTCTAATCTTTTGATTTTTTTTTGTTAGTTTTGTTTTCTGTTTTTATATTTTCTTTTCCTTTTTTTATTTGTAGTTTCTTTTAATTTTAGTTTTATAAAATTATACAAGTAGTACCTAAATTAGTGTTACAAAATACCCCAATGCCACAAAAGTTTGGTGACAAAATAAAATAGTTTAGTAATTTATTAATTTGTAAAAGGCATTTAATTAATTGTTTTTGCTACTGTTTAAATCCTTATAGTTCATTTAAGCATTTTATAAAAGCTTGGTTTCTCCACCATAATTGCTTACGACTTATTTGAAACAACCCGAACATTTTAGTTTTAATTTTTTGAAAACTTTTGTTGTTTGCTTTTCTTTTGAATTTGAATTTGAATCGGTTTCGAACTAACGCGAGATTAGCAACCGTAATCGAGGTGACGTGGAATTATTAGCAAAGGTTACTGTAGCTTGATTATCCGGGCGTCACACTATTATAGTTGGATCTTATGTTTCTTCTCCCCCTCTTCTCTCTTGTAATGGATTGAGTTTTCCCTTTGAAGTAATCTTATCAGATTGAGTCTTTAAAGATTTGAGAACACTTGATGTATGTCTTGCCGTGCGTATCTGTGGTGACAATGGGATATCACGTGCCACTTGATGTATGTTTTGGTGACCAACTTGCGGGTTACGCCCATGAACCTATGCATAGGGGTTGGCACACGTTTTCGTCGTGATTCTTCGGTAGAAACTTTAGGCACTCTTTGAGGTTCTATGTGTTGGTTGAATAGATGAATCTGAGATTGTGTGATGCATATCTTATAATCATGCCCATGGATACTTGAGGTGACATTGGAGTATCTAGGTGACATTAGGGTTTTGGTTGATTTGTATCTTAAGGTGTTATTCTAGTACGAACTCTAGGGTTGTTTGTGACAGTTATAGGAATAGCCCGACGGATTGATTGGAAAGAATAACTTTGAGGTGGTTTCATACCCTACCATAATATCTTCGTTTGTTCTCCGCTATTAGTGTCTTTGGAGTGACTCTTTGTTGCATGTTGAGGGGTAGTTATATGATCCAACTATGTTATTATTGTTGAGAGGACTTGCACTAGTGAAAGTATGAACCCTAGGCCTTGTTTCCTACCATTGCAGTACCGTTTACGCTCACTTTTACCGCTTGCTACCTTGCTGTTTTTATATTTTTAGTCTACAAAAACCCATATCTACCATCCATATTGCACTTGTATCACCATCTCTTCGCCGAACTAGTGCACCTATACAATTTACCATTGTATTGGGTGTGTTGTGGACACAAGAGACTCTTTCTTATTTGGTTGCAGGGTTGCTTGAGAGAGACCATCTTCATCCTACGCCTCCCGCGGATTGATAAACCTTAGGTCATCCACTTGAGGGAAATTTGCTACTGTCCTACAAACCTGTGCACTTGCAGGCCCAACAACGTCTACAAGAAGAAGGTTGTGTAGTAGACATCAAGCTCTTTTCTGGCGCCGTTGCCGGGGAGGCTAGGTAAGTGAAGGTGTATCTTTAGATCTTGCAATTGAATCTTTTTGTTTCTTGTTTTAGCAATAGTCTAGTTTATAAAAAGAAAAGTACAAAAAAATGGAATTGAGTTTGTCTCATACGCTTCATCTTTTTAATATCTTTCGTGAGTATGATGGAAAAGGAAATTGTGCCAAAGTGTTAGAAGAAGAATGCATTAAAATGTTTGGCACTAAATCTTTGAATGATGAGAATGATTGCAATGTTGTTAGTATGAACTCTTTGAATATCCACGATACTAATGATGATTGCACTAGTTATGATGAAAATGCCTCCTATAAACATGTCAATTTTTGTGGAGTAGATTGGGTTTGCAAGTACACACCAAATAGGGAAGATAGATATTGCAAGAGGCATAATTACTTAGAAACCAAATTGTTGCAAGAAGAGCTAGATGAATGTGCTGAAAGATTCAATATTTTTCTTGCCCCTTGTGAAGTTTGCAATGAACATGGTCATTTAAAGCTCCAATGCTATTTGTTTCATGATCAAGTCGTGTCCAAATATTGTGATATTTGATTACCCTTGAGCATCATAAATATCTTAGCCTTCTTTTGGGGTATGAAGAAATGAAACGTATAATTGAGGGTATTCCAAAATTTAATCTTGATAGATTTCTTGATTTTGATCTAGAGAAGATTTATATGTATTGTGCGGTGAATTGCATTGAAAATCCTTATATTGCCAATTACATAAAGAAAATAAAACAAATAGAGGATGAAGAGAATACTAATGAAAGGGAAGAGACTTCCCAATATCCTCCTATTATTTCTTATGATGAATCAGGTAACGAGGAGGAGCCTTCTATTCAACAATCTCATTAATAAGGAGCTCCAAAAAGAGTATTGAACCCACACATGAGGTGAAGAAGAAGAAAAGAAAAAGGAAGAGAGGTAAAAAGGTATCTCTCCCAAATAAAGTTGCTCCTATTATTGTTGTGCCTCATGAAAATGAAGATGATACACTTGATGATGATCTCGTTATGCCTATTGCTTGTTGTGATGATTATGATTGGGAAGATAATGATACTTCTTATGATCTTGAAAATCTTTTTGGCGCTTGCTTGGAAGAATATAATAATTGCTATACTATTGGTGCTATCTATACTATTAATGATGAGAGTGATTATGCTTATGATACGAAAAGGCCCAAGCTTGGGGAAGCTATGTTTGATGAGGATGACATATTTGAGAATATATTTGCTGCAATTAATGTTTATCCCAAGCTTGGGGATGCTATGCTTAATAATGATGATATTTTTAGCCTCTCAAGTTTTGATATGCAAAGTAGTTATGATGACTATATTGATGAAAGTGGGTTTGGAAGAGTGTCAACTTTAGGAAGTAGTGATCCCACAATATTGGAGGATGTTGAATCTTATAATATTTATGAAAGTGGATTTGGAGAGGTCATGACTTTATTTAGTAATGTATCCACTATTCGGAAGAGGTTTCAATTGATTATGATGAGAACAAAGTTGCTACTTATGATGATTATTGTGATAAAACTTATGCTATAAAGAGTAGTGATGATTATATTTATAAAACTTGTCATGATTATGGGTGCCCCTTCTCTGAACATTACTCCTTTAATGTGGAAACAATTTATAGTGTTCAAGTCTCTTATGATGCTCCCACTATTATTCATGAGAAGAATTTTGCTTGTGTGGAGAGTAGTAAAATTTCTATGCTTGTAGATCATGAAAAGAATGCTTTAGGTGCTGGTTATATTGTTGAATTAATTCATGATGCTACTGAAAATTATTATGAGGGAGGAATATATGCTTGTAGGAATTGCAATAATATCAAGTTTCCTCTCTATGTGCTTAAAATTTTGAAGTTATGCTTGTTTTGCCTTCCTATGCTAGTTAATTATTGTTCCCATAAGTTGTTTGCTCACAAAATCCCTATGCATAGGAAGTGGGTTAGACTTAAATGTGCTAGTCATATTCTTCATGATGCTCTCTTCATGTTTCAATTCCTATCTTTTATGTGAGCATCATTGAAATCATCATGCCTAGCTAGGGGCATTAAACGATAGCGCTTGTTGGGAGGCAACCCAATTTTATTTTAGTTTATTGCTTTTTGGTTATTTTTATGAATATATAATCCATCTAGCTTCTGTTTAGATGTGTATTTGTGTTTTAATTAGTGTTTGTGCCAAGTAGAACCTTTGGGAAGACTTGGGTGAAGTCTTTATGATCATGCTGTAAAAAACAGAAACTTTAGCGCTCACGAGATTAGCTAGAAAGTTTTACTGGAGAGCGATATTTAGTTGATTCTTTTTGAATATGATTACTAGACAAATTACTCAGGTCCACCAATTTATTTTAGAATTTTTGGATTTCCAGAAGTTTGCGTTAGTTACAGATTACTACAGACTGTTCTGTTTTTGACAGATTTTGTTTTTCGTGTGTTGTTTGCTTATTTTGATGACTCTATGGCTAGTAAAATAGTTTATAAACCATAGAGAAGTTGGAATACAGTAGGTTTAACACCAATATAAATAAAGAATGAGTTCATTACAGTACGTTGAAGTGGTGTTTTGTTTTCTTTCGCTAACGGAGCTCACGAGTTTTCTGTTCAGTTTTGTGTTGTGAAGTTTTCAAGTTTTGGGTAAAGATTCGATGGACTATGGAATAAGGAGTGGCAAGAGCCTAATCTTGGGGATGCCCAAGGCACCCCAAGGTAATATTCAAGGACAACCAAGCGTCTAAGCTTGGGGATGCCCCGGATGGCATCCCCTCTTTCGTCTTCGTTCATCGGTAACTTTACTTGGAGCTATATTTTTATTCACCACATGATATGTGTTTTGCTTGGAGCGTCATTTTATTTTATTTAGCTTTGCTTGCTGTTAGAATAAATTATCAAGATCTGAAATTATTAAATGGGCGAGTCTTCATATAGTTGCATAATTATTCGACTACTCATTGATCTTCACTTATATCTTTCGGAGTAGTTTGTTGTTTGCTCTAGTGCTTCACTTATATCTTTTAGAGCATGGTGGTAGTTGTATTTTGAAGAAATAGATGAACTCTCATGCTTCACTTATATTATTTTGAGAGTCTTAAATAGCATGGTAATGTGCTTAATTCTAATATGCTAGGCATACAAGACTAATAAAAGAAAAATTCTTATGAGTGTGTTGAATACTAAGAAAAGATTGAAGCATGACAATTGTTTTGAGATATGGAGGTGATAATATTAGAGTCATGCTAGTGGAAGTAGTTGTGAATTTAAAGAATACTTGCGTTAAAGTTTGTGATTCCCGTAGCATGCACGTATGGTGAACCGTTATGTAACGAAGTCGGAGCATGAGGTGTTTATTGATTGTCCTCCTTATGAGTGGCGGTCGGGGACGAGCGATGGTCTTTTCCTACCAATCTATCCCCCTAGGAGCATGAGCGTAATACTTTGCTTTGATAACTTCTAGATTTTTGCAATAAGTATATGAGTTCTTTATGGCTAATGTTGAGTCCATGGATTATACGCACTTTTTCCCATCCTTCCACCATTCCTAGCCTCTCTAATACTGCACACTTTTCGCCGGTATCATACACCCACCATATATCTTCCTCAAAATAGCCACCATACCTACCTATCATGGCATTTCCATAGCCATTCCGAGATATATTGCCATGCAACTTTCCACCGTTCCGTTTATTATGACACGTTCCTTCATTGTCATATTGCTAGCATGATCATGTAGTTGACATCGTATTTGTGGCAAAGCCACCATTCATAATTCTTTCATACATGTCACTCTTGATTCATTGCATATCCCGGTACACCGCCGGAGGCATTCATATAGAGTCATATCTTGTTCTAAGTATCGAGTTGTAATTGTTGAGTTGTAAGAAAAATAAAGTGTGATGATCATCATTTCTAGAGCATTGTCCTAGTGAGGAAAGGATGATGGAGACTACGATTCCCCCACAAGTCGGGATGAGACTCCGGACGAAAAAAAAAAAGAGGCCATAAAAAAAGAGAAAAGGCCCAAACAAAAAAATAATAAAAATAAAAAAATGAGAGAAAAAGAGAGAAGGGGCAATGCTACTATCCTTTTACCACACTTGTGCTTCAAAGTAGCACCATGGTCTTCATGATAGAGAGTCTCCTATGATATCACTTTCATATACTAGTAGGAATTTTTCATTATTGAACTTGGCTTGTATATTCCAATGATGGGCTTCCTCAAAATGCCCTAGGTCTTCGTGAGCAAGCGAGTTGGATGCACACCCACTTAGTTTTTTATGTTGAGCTTTCATATACTTATAGCTCTAGTGCATCCGTTGCATGGCAATCCCTACTCACTCACATTGATATCTATTAATGGGCATCTCCATAGCCTGTTGATACGCCTAGTTGATGTGAGACTATCTTCTCCTTTTTGTCTTCTCCACAACCACCATTCTATTCCACATATAGTGTTATGTCCATGGCTCACGTGCATGTATTGCGTGAAGATCGAAAAAGTTTTCAAAAATGTTAAAGTATGAAACAATTGCTTGGCTTGTCATCGGGGTTGTGCATGATTTAAATACTTTGTGTGGTGAAGATGGAGCATAGCCAGACTATATGATTTCGTAGGGATAACTTTCTTTGGCCATGTTATTTTGAGAAGACATAATTGCTTTATTAGTATGCTTGAAGTATTATTATTTTTATGTCAATATGAACTTTTGTCTTGAATCTTTTGGATCTGAATATTCATATCACAATTGAGAAGAATTATAATGAAATTATGCCAACTAGCATTCCACATCAAAAAATATCTTTTTTATCATTTACCTACTCGAGGACGAGCAGGAATTAAGCTTGGGGATGCTTGATACGTCTCCAACATATCTATAATTTTTGATTGCTCCATGCTATATTATCTACTGTTTTAGGCAATATTGGGCTTTATTATCCACTTTTATATTACTTTTGGGACTAACCTATTAACCGGAGGCCCAGCCCAGATTTGTTGTTTTATGCCTATTTCAGTGTTTCGAACAAAAGGAATGTCAAACGGAGTCCAAACAGAAAAATCCTTTTTGGAACGTGATTTTCTCACCGGATAAGACCCAGGGAACTTGGAGTGCACGTCAGAAGATACGGGAGCTGCCCACGAGGGTGGGGGCGCGCCCACCCCCCTGGGGCGTGCCCCCTGCATCGTGGGGCCCCCGTGGCTCCCCCGACGTAGCTCTTTCACCCATATATACCGTCGTACCCTAAAACTTCCAAAACAGAAGATAGATCGGGAGTTCCGCCGCCACAAGCCTCTGTAGCCACCAAAAACCTAATCGGGACCCTGTTCCGGCACCCTGCCGGAGGGGGGATCCCTCACCGGTGGCCATCTTCATCATCCCGGCGCTCTCCATGACGAGGAGGGAGTAGTTCACCCTCGGGGCTGAGGGTATGTACCAGTAGCTATGTGTTTGATCTCTCTCTCTCTCTCTCTCTCTCTCTCTCTCTCTCTCTCTCTCTCCCTCTCTCTCGTGTTCTTGATTTGGCACGATCTTGATGTATCATGAGCTTCGCTATTATAGTTGGATCTTATGTTTCTTATCCCCCTCTTCTCTCTTGTAATGGATTGAGTTTTCCCTTTGAAGTAATCTTATCAGATTGAGTCTTTAAAGATTTGAGAACACTTGATGTATGTCTTGCCGTGCGTATCTGTGGTGAAAATGGGATATCATGTGCCACTTGATGTATGTTTTGGTGACCAACTTGCGGGTTCCGCCCATGAACCTATGCATAGGGGTTGGCACACGTTTTCGTCGTGATTCTCCGGTAGAAACTTTGGGCACTCTTTGAGGTTCTATGTGTTGGTTGAATAGATGAATCTGAGATTGTGTGATGCATATCTTATAATCATGCCCATGGATACTTGAGGTGACATTGGAGTATCTAGGTGACATTAGGGTTTTGGTTGATTTGTATCTTAATGTGTTATTCTAGTACGAACTCTAGGGCTGTTTGTGACACTTATAGGAATAGCCCAACGGATTGATTGGAAAGAATAACTTTGAGGTGGTTTCGTACCCTACCATAATATCTTCATTTGTTCTCCGCTATTAGTGTCTTTGGAGTGACTCTTTGTTGCATGTTGAGGGGTAGTTATATGATCCAACTATGTTATTATTGTTGAGGGGACTTGCACTAGTGAAAGTATGAACCCTAGGCCTTGTTTCCTACCATTGCAATACCGTTTACGCTCACTTTTACCGCTTGCTACCTTGCTGTTTTTATATTTTCAGTTTACAAAAACCCATATCTACCATCCATATTGCACTTGTATCACCATCTCTTCGCCGAACTAGTGCACCTATACAATTTACCATTGTATTGGGTGTGTTGGGGACACAAGAGACTCTTTGCTATTTGGTTGCAGGGTTGCTTGAGAGAGACCATCTTCATCCTACGCCTCCCGCGGATTGATAAACCTTAGGTCATCCACTTGAGGGAAATTTGCTACTGTCCTACAAACATGTGCACTTGCAGGAAGAAGGTTGTGTAGTAGACATCAGCGACTTATGGCGTTGAGGATTCCCCTGTCCGTGCAATTTTTGCAAAAGAATGAAATTGCGTCTTCCTCGCGACAGTCCTTAACCTTGCTCATTACAAGGAGTAATCTGGCCCAATAGTGGTGTACTGTCTCTGGCCCAATAGTGGTGTACTGTCTCCTGGGGCTCTTGTCTAATGTGGGAAAGATCACTTATATCTGGGTGGGTGGGTAGATTTAGGTCCGAACCCTGACCCGATATGAGACCCAGGAGCGGAGGAGTTTCCCATCTTGGAAGTTCGGGCTCCGGGATGTTGCCCGCTAGGTCTGGCCCGCTGTCTGATTATAGGTTCAAGGCTTGGGCCATGTCCTCCCGTAGACGGGTATCCAGCTCGGAGAGCTCAGGAATCTGGACATAGTTCGACCTCAAGATGGAGGAAGAATCGCTGAGTTGCTCCTCCACCACCTCTATCTGATGGGTGACCGACGGAGAGTTAATCTCCCTTTGGTCGGGTTTAAGCCCAATCCGATCATAGTCCATAGCGACTCCCAAAGCGGCAATGCGATCCAAGAGCTCGTTCAAGGAGGAGATCTCCATTGGATCCATCTTCTCGGCGTATCCCGAGCCGACGTGGAGGCGGTTTTTGATGACCCGGGAGGTCATCGTCGGCGCAGCAGCCGAACGGACGGTCATGATGAAGTCGCCTAGTCGTAGAGTTTGGCCTACAGCCAGGGCTCCCCCGAAGGTGATGTTGTCCTTGACAACAAGATGAGCAATCAAGCCTTATGGTGACGACATAGTGGAACTCTCAATGAAAGGACCAATGTCGGTGTCAAAACCGGCGGATCTCGGGTAGGGGGTCCCGAACTGTGCGTCTAAGGCAGATGGTAACAGGAGGCGGGGGACACGATGTTTACCCAGGTTCGGGCCCTCTCGATGGAGGTAATACCCTACTTCCTGCTTGATTGATCTTGATGATATGAGTATTACAAGAGTTGATCTACCACGAGATCATAGAGGCTAAACCCTAGAAGCTAGCCTATGGTATGATTGTTGTTGTGTCCTACGGACTAAGCCCTCCGGTTTATATAGACACCGGAGGGGGCTAGGGTTACACAGAGTCGGTTAAAAGGGAGGAGATCTACATATCCGTATTGTCAAGCTTGCCTTCCACGCCAGGGAGAGTCCCATCCGGACACGGGACAGAGTCTTCAATCTTGTATCTTCATAGTCCAACAGTCTGGCTAAAGGATATAGTTCGGCTGTCCGAGGACCCCCTAATCCAGGACTCCCTCAAAGTGATCCTCGCAGGGCTTCGCTTAAACTATGAAGATATGACCGGGGTGTAAACGGTGGAGAGGGGCGCCGCACACGGCTAAACTATTGTCTAGGTTGTGCGTCTAGGAGGGGGATGGGAGAGGCTAGGAGGCACCCCAAGTAGGATCAAATCCTACTTGGGCTCCTCCCAAGCCGCGCCCCCCTGCCATATTTGTCGGAGGGGGAAGGAAAGAGGGGAAGAGAGGGAAGGGGGAATCCTATTCCACTCTTTCCTTTCCCTTCCCCTCTTTCCTTATCCTCTTAGGTTGGCCCATATGGGGGGTGCACAAGCCCCTTGTGGCTGGTGTGTTTCCCCTCTTTGCCCATAAGGCCCATATCTTTTGCCGGGGGTGCCCGGAACCCCTTCCGGTGACCCGATAAGTACCCGGTACCCCCCGAAACACTTCCAGTGTCCGAATACTATCGTACTATATATCAATCTTTACCTCTCGACCATTTCGAGACTCCTCGTCATGTTCGTGATCTCATCCGGGACTCTGAACAAACATTCTGTCACCAAATCACAGAACTCATATAATACTATATCGTCATCGAACGTTAAGAGTGCGGACCCTACGGGTTCGAGAATTATGTAGACATGACCGAGACAACTCTCCGATCAATAACAAATAGTGGAACCTGGATGCCCATATTGGCTCCTACATATTCTACGAAGATCTGTATCGGTCAAACCGTTATGACAACATATGTAATTCCCTTTGTCCATCGGTATTTTACTTGCCCGAGATTCGATCGTCGGTATCTTCATACCAAGTTCAATCTTTTTACCGGCAAGTCTCTTTACTCGTTCCATAATACATCATCTCGTGACTAACTCCTTAGTCGTTTGCTTGCAAGCTTATGATGTGTATTACCGAGAGGGCCCAGAGATACCTCTCTGATACTCGGAGTGACAAATCCTAATCTCGATCTATGCCAACTCAACAAACACCTTCGGAGATACCTGTAGAGCATCTTTATAATCAGCCAGTTACGTTGTGACATTTGATAGCACATAAGGCATTCCTCCGGTATCTGGGAGTTGCATAATCTCATAGTCGAAGGAATATGTATTTGACATGAAGAAAGCAATAGCAATAAAAATGAACGATCATTATGCTAAGCTAACGGATGGGTCTTGTCCATCACATCATTCCCCTAATGATGTGATCCCGTTATCAAATGACAACACATGTCCAGTAGAGGCTCAGTAGGGACACGGTATTTGTTTATGCATTCACACATGTATTTAAGTTTCCGATCAATACAATTCTAGCATGAATAATAAACCTTTATCATGAATAAGGAAATATAAAACAACAACTTTATTATTGCCTCTAGGGCATATTTCCTTCATATGCATGTTACATGTTCTTCCAAAGCTTTACATACTACTCTTCATATCGTTTACTTGAAGATTTGATGTATGTTGTCATCAATTACCAAAAAGGGGGAGATTGAAAGCACAACTGTCCCTCGGTGATGTTGGTAATTAATGTCAACATATTGGTTGTTGGACTAATGGTTTTATCAAGTATACTTCAGATAAGTTCAGCAGTGGAGTGGTAACGCAAGAGGATGTGGAACCCCTTCAAAATGCTAAGGATAAAGATTGGCAAAAGCTCAAGACTCTTCATTTCTTTTTAAGTAATCCAAGATCACATTGAGTCCATAGGAAAGCCAATACTATTAAAAGGGGATGAGGTGCTGCTTAATGGTATAATTGCTCAAAGTGCTTAGTGGTATTGCTCCAAAACCCTCAGCCACTTTCTCCATCCAAATATGTCCAAACCCTAATTCCAAACTCAGCCCCACCGATTCTTTCTACCCGGAGCCACCAAGTTCATTTGACATAGCCACTGCCAGAAACCCTAACGATTTGGTCACATCGATACGGATCTCGGTCCCACTGAGATGGCCTTGCCAGCGCTCTGCGATCTGTTGCATTCACTTCGGTCCCACCGAGTTTATGCAATTGGTCTCACCGAGTTGGCTTGATAGATTCTCCGTTGCTTATTGCTTCACTTCGGTCCCACCGAGTTGATGCAATCGGCGCAACCGAGATGATGTTTTCCCTAAGCCCTAGCACATTGGTCCCACCGACTTGTTCCAGTCGGTCCCATCAAGATTCCTAACATTCATATTTTTGAACAGATCGGTGCCACCAAGTTTCCTAACGGTGCCACCGAGATGAGTCAAAAGTGTGTAAGGGTTGGATTTTGTGTGGAGGCTATATATACCCCTCCACCCCTTCTTCCTCACTGAGGAGAGCCATCAGAATGTGCCTACACTTTCACCATTCATTTTTTGAGAGAGAACCACCTACTCATGTGTTGAGATCAAGAGATTCCATTCCGACCTTTTGAACCTTGATTCCTATCCTTCCCCAAGTTGCCTTCCACTCAAATCCTTCTTCCACTATAGCCAAATCTGTGAGAGAGAGTTGAGTGTTGGGGAGACTATCATTTGAAGCACAAGAGCAAGGAGTTCATCATCTACACACCATCTATTACCTTTTGGAGAGTGGTGTCTCCTAGGTTGGTTAGGTGTCGCTTGGGAGCCTCCGTCATGGTGTGGAGTTGAACCAAGAAGTTTGTAAGGGCAAGGACTTTGCCTACTTTGTGAAGATCTACCCGAGTGAGGCAAATACTTCTTGAACGATGGCCATGGTGGGATAGACAAGGTTTCTTCTTCATGGACCCTTCGTGGGTGTAGCCCTCCGTGGACTCACGCAGCCGTTACCCTTCGTGGGTTGAAGTCTCCATCAACGTGGACGTACGACAGCACCACCTATCGGAACCACGTCAAAAATTCTCCGCGTCTCCATTGCGATTGCACACTCCAATCTCATCCCTTTACATTCTTGCAACTTGCATGCTTTACTCTTTCCACTGCCTATACTCTTGTCATGCTTGCTTGAGATGTATCATGTGTGCTTTAACATGTGCTAAACTCAACCTTAGCTTGAAGAAATAAAAAGTTGCCACTTTTGCTTGTTAATGGTCTAATCCACCCCCCCCCCCTCTAGACCCCTCTTCTCGATCCTTTCAATAGTACCTCGGCAACATGGAGAGATGACAAGTTGCAACAGTTTTTTCTTCCCTATGATGTTCAAGCAATAAAGAACATACCACTTTGTACGACTTCGATGACAGATTTTCGGGCATGAAAATTTGAAAAGAAAGGAGAATTTTCTGTTAGGCCTGCATATCGCTTGCTTGTCAACTTAAGAAACACCAGGCATGATTTGCTAGGTCAGAGAGGGGCTACTTCCAATGGTAAAGTTCCTAGCAAGCTCAGGACTTTCCTTTGGAGATTGGCAAGGCATTCCTTGCTATTAGAGGATGTGAAACGACAACAAAAAATATGTGACACAGATTCTTGCCAGTTGTGTGAAGCTGTTGATTCCCGGAGGCACTCATTGATTGACTGTACGGTTTCCATGTGTGTTTGGGTTCTAGGTGATGAAGAGTTAACTGACCTTATCGTAGAGATTCACGGACCCAATGCAAAAAACTCGCTTTTTAACATGATAGATGCATTATCACGTGTGGACTTCGTGAAAATGGCCATCACACTTTGGGCAGTTTGGACTGCATGTAGAAAAGCTATTCATGAGTCAATTTTTCAAAGCCCAATGTCAACTCACCTATTCATCAAAAAATTCATCATTGAGTTGGATGCCTTGAATACGCAGTCCAGTGCGGCCAATCCGGCGAGACACACACATGTGGTCAATGTGCAAAGAGCTTGGAAACCGTCTTCGATTGGCTAGGTTAAAACCATGTAGACGGTGGACTGTCTCATGATGGGACTATTGGAGTTGTTGCTGTAATTTGCAGAAATGAACAAGGTCGGTACCTCGGGTCTTCAGCTATTATTTTACCTGGTGTTTATAATCCAACAGCTCTAGAGGCCATAGCATGTCGCGAGGCCATGGCACTTGCGGCTGATCTATCTTTGGATCGTTTGGTAATTGCTGTGACTGTGGACCAATTGTGGACGACATCAAGAAGGGGTTGGGAGGCCCCCATATCACTATTGTGAAATATTAAACAGGAGAAGAGTATGTTTTGCCAGCTATGATTTTATGTTCGAAGGTCGAGCTTCGAATTAGGAGGCACATGATATTGTAAAATTTGATGTATCGCTTCCTCGGGGTCGCCATGTGTGGCTTCTATCCCCTCATGACCCTGTATTGATCCCATTGAATATTGTTCAATTTTAATAAACTTTGGGATCCCTTAAAAAAAGCAATATGCAAGATACAAACACAATCATCTATGGTGTAAAGCCATTTTTCGAATCTAGTGGCCCTCGGAGTTCGGAGACCGAAGATCTTATATCCCACTTTACACGATGATCATAGTCTCGCCTTAAGCGACCCGTTAGTGGGTCGGCCCAGTAGCATGCTCCTTCATTCCTTCATTTGTCAGTTTATTTTGTTCCGCTAAAAAAAGTTAACTACATTGCTTTTATTTTTGTTTATATTAGAAAAATATCCATATGTATATATTTATTTATTTACTTCAATTATTAAGTTAAAAAATAAAAACATTGACCACTCATTTAAATCATGTCATGTAGTGTAAAAAGATTATTCGCACAATTTTTAGAAACATTGTACTTTTCAAAAAACATTTATATGCCATTTAAAGTTTTTCACACATCTAAAATTTTGTTCATGACTATTTAAAAAAATGAAAATATAAAATTTTGTTCGTGCCATTCAGAAAAATGTTCATGGCATTATAATATGGTAACAAAATTTAAAACTATCATGACATTTTAGAAAAAATGTTCATGAAATGTAAATAATTGTTAGCGCAATGTTGGATTTTTTTTCAAAATGTATAAAAAATGTTTGTGAGATTTAAGAAATATATGTTCACAGACGTAAGAAATGTTTGCATGTTTAAAAAAATGGTTGTGATATTTTTTAAAAATGTATAACGTGTGTTTTATTTTTTTCATTGTGTATTTAAAATAATGTGGAATGTGCATTTTACAAATGTTCAAAACGTATTCAGATAAATGTTCAACATTTATTAAAAAAAATGATCAGCGTGTATCTAAAAAATGTTCGATTTGTATACGGAAAATGTTCAAAACAGAAAAATATCCGATTTATCAATGTGTGTTTATCTAACCGATTTGTCATCTATTGTTCTGCTATAAATGTTCTACTTATCAACGTGTATATAACTGAATTATCTAGTGTTCGAATAGAGTACAGGCTGATTTTACTTTCAAATAGAAAATGCGAAGTCAATCGACCTTTCTGGAATAACTTATATGGGTTGCGCTGTCTACATCAAGTTCTTGGAGATCTGTGCTGGATTTGCTGTTGAGTTGAAGTTATTGATTGGCCTTCTACTTGTATCTATAATCTAGAGTATGTATACTATCTATAATGGACGACCAAAAACACATCAAGAGTAGAACCAGTTGTAGAATTTATAAGAATTTTTTAACATCTGAGTTTCCTTTCTGTTATAAAGTTTTTGCTCTTATATGATTATGCTTCCGCGGGTACTGATAAAGTTTTAGGACATGTGCATGCTGTGAGCTTAACCAAAGTGAGCTTCTTTCCTTGAAAAGGAGATCCTTTACCGAACTAGTAGTACTTTGGATATGTTCGGTTATTCGGCAAGTGTGGTGTGCCACTTCCGCTCTGAACACTGCAAGTGTTAATCTATTGACAGATAACTAGATAAGCACTTTACCTCTGTCCATCCTGGTACAGTTCCTTCGCTTCAAACAGATTATTCAAGGACGGTTGACACATGACAGCACATAGCAAAGTACACCATACTAGTAATACGGAGCAGTGTGCATTGACAAGAGCACTGACAAAGATGCATGTATATCGGCCATAGCACTCAGCCACTCACCACAACCAACAGAACCTCCATCGGAGGGCACCCCCCTGGACGGAACTGGTGCGAGTTCCAATCATTTTGAAACCAGCCTGTGGTGCTAACTATTGAGACGCATGATCAACAGTCAACACACCACCTCCTATCATCTCCATGCATATGCATGAGCGCTCCTTTTCCTTGCATTATTATCGTCTTCCGAGATTCTGATTCCGCACTCGTTGCTCCCTCGCCCTCATGGCTGCTCTGCCCAGTTCTGTCCTAGGACGAATGAAGCCCTAGACAATGTGATCCCCCAAACGACGATTGTTTTACTAGCTTATCCCAGCTGATTGATATGCTAAACAAACCCATCTAAGCTAAGAAAAAGGCTTATCCACGCCCATACATTACAAATTTATAGGCAGCGGACTGGTGCAGTACAGTAGAGTGGCTATACCCGATACTAGTACATGGTAGCCATATGAAACCTTATCTTTGCGGGTTATCTATCTAACTTTCTGTATTTTTGGTCGTCGAGCTTGACATTCCCCAGCCAAGCGAACGTGCTCCTTGAGCTGCGACGAGGAATCGGGGAGAAGAAAACGATATCTCCCCGCCTCTTCTCCCGCGCTGCACCCGTCGCCGGTTGACGAGGCGTGGCTCATGCAAGTTAACGATTCAATCAAACCTTAAATTATGGCCCTAAATACAGTGATTCAAGGTAGCAACTGCTGCAGACTGATTTTGACAGCAGTACCAAAGTCCTCGTGCGACCGTCCGTGTGTGCGTGCGTGCGTGCGTGCGTACAAGTAGGAACGGAAGAAGATTAGACCAGCATCTGGAAGAAGCAAATCAGGAGGAGAGCGAGAGTAGATGACCGAGACTGAAGATTTTACGTGTCTCGGGCCGAAAAGGATAGCAACACGACATGGTACGGTCAGACATGTATTGCCAACCTTGTGCTTGGACTGGGTCATACGTACGTACCGGGGAATCACCTGGCTGGATCGTATCAGCAAGTTTCTTCAGGTTCTTCCATCATTTTCCTCGCGGTTGGGTCGAGACCGGAAAAGGCTGGTGCCGACGAGCGACGGCGCTGAATGTTTCCTCGGAAGCAACCAATTCAGCGGTCCAGCTTGGGCGCCCCGAGTACGACCGCCGGCGCGTCGTCGGCGGCCGTCTAATGACCGCCCGCGCCCGCCCCGACGCACCAACCAACCGCTCGCTGTCACGACTTTCCACCGGTGCAGGTGCAACGCGGCCCGGCCCATCACCACCCCCTTCCACAACTGGCCAGCAGCGACGCACGGAACGGATGGATCCACCTCCATCACCCGACTGGATTTTCCCCCGGATCGCCCCGTGCTCCCCGCCACCAGACACGGCCATCACGAGCCCCTCGCCCGCCGCTGCCCCCGGCCGGTGCAGAAAAGGCAAAACCAGCTCACGGGTCACGAGGCCCGTCGCCCTCAGCCGCATCTCCCGATCGACGTGCGTGGTTTCTCTTCCCCCCTAGCCTGGCTTGGCTGGCCGCTGTTCAAAGCGCGGCGGTGTTGCGGCCGCGGCAAGATAGATAGGCACGTTCGTTCTTTTCGCCAGCCCGGCCGGCCGGCGGGTTTGCCGTGGCGGAATTGAATTGACCACACTAGTTTACAGTTCGTGTTTTAGGCATCAGTCCATCTTAAATGCGCACGGGTCATCGACCGCTTTTCGCTCCTTCCACGGCCGCACGAAAATGGCGTGCGTGCGTGCGTCGCGGTGGTGTCATAGTCTCCGGATGCGTCCCGGAAGCTGAAACCGGTCGTCGTAAGCGACGGATCCTACTGGCCACAAACGCCGCCGAACCGAGGACGAAGGTCTCATCGCTCCACTACCACGAGGGAGCTGTTTGTTTCTTCGAGTGTTCTCCCGTTGAAACTCAGTCGCCATGCATGCATGCATGCGATGCGATGCGATTAGTATTGAGCTGCCGCCGCCGGCCGGCCGTGCGCCGGGCTGAAGATGCATGCATGGCCAGGTGCGATCTATGGGCGTCGCTGTACGAGTCGGTGGATATCGGGTCCCGTGAGTTTGACAGGAATTGCGCGGCCGGTCGCCGGTCCGGCCGCCGTACTTGCACCGCTGACTCGGTTTTTTTTTTTTGAGGGACTCGTTTTTTCTCTATATATAATCGGAGCCACGCAACGCAAGTAGGAGTACGTACGAGCGAAACAATTGAAATCGCAAGGGAAGGACGTGGCCTGAGAGCATCTCCAACAGCCGCGGGACGCCCCGCGCGCAAAAAACAGATTTGCCGCGCGCGCAGCGCTGACTCCAGCAGTCGCGCTAAAATGCAGCGCGCGATAACATTTTCGGAAGCATAAAAAATAAAGATAAATAGTTGCATAGATAAAAAGTAATAAATTGCATAGATAAAAAAACGATACAAAGGTATTTTACATCGGTACAACTAGATAGATAGTTCAAAAACATAGATAGATAGAACTACGGTGCAAGTAGATAGAAACTACTACGGCATACTAGATAGAAACTACTCCAAATCGCTACCATCATCATCACCATCATCATCCTCGTCGGTGTTGTCCGACGTATCAAGCCACATGTCGTCCCAACGTTCATCATCTGACATGAAGATCGACCTCCCACCTGCTGCAACGATATCGGACTGCGCATTCGCCAATGCCTTCCGCCGACGCCGGTCCATCCGCTCCGCGCGACACCTTGCCGTCCTCTCCGCCCAGTAGGCATGCTCGTCAGCGACGTCCTCCGGGTGGCGACGGCGCCACTCCGCCATGGCTCGCTCGTCCTCCTCGGCGATGAGAAGGCGGCGACAGCGCCGAGCGTGGTCGGCACGGTCCATGTCGGTGATGAGACGCGGCGGAGGGGCGACGCGCTGCGCCTGCTCGCGCGTGAAGATGTCCTGGAAGTTCATCTGCGTCCGGGGCCTATCCAACCGCCACGCCGCCGCGTCGTACGCGCGGGCCGCCTCGTACGCGGTCCGGAACGACCCGAGGCCGAGCCGGACGTCGCCGGACCGGATCTCGGCGGAGTACCAGCCGTTGGGGCGCTCGCGGACGCCGCGGTAGCCCGACGAACCCCGGCGGCGCGGCGGCATGGTGGCGCGGTGGTGGCGCGGAAAGCGGCGAAGCAGCGAGGTTGCGAGAGGAGGGCGCGTGGCTGTGTCTGTGCGCGTGGCGAGCGCGGCATTTTATAGGCGCGCGCGAAGCGGCGCGCCAAATCTACCGCGCCGCGTGCCGCTTTCTCCCGCGCGCAGTAACTTTCCGCCACCGCTGAAGCACGCGGAACTAGCTGGCGCGTGCAAAAAACAGATTTTACCGCGCGGGCGCGTCTTTTGCAGCACCAGTTGAAGATGCTCTGACGGCACAAGATAGGGGCCATGCGTACGTGCCGACGTGGCGCATGCCATCATGCAAGTAAAATACTCCCTTTGTCGCCTTGGATGAGCAAAAATATCGAATCTATCACAGGTCGTGCAGCTGTTAACAACGTCGAGTTGCCTTGGAGACGCGTACATGCATACAGCTACATGACGATGGTAACGTACGGGCGAGGCAGGATTTTGTAGTATTTGTTTTCCCCTTGACGTGATCCGGACGAGATGTCGACCTGCTCGATTGGCTCCATCGCCCATCGGTGAAGATATGCATGGACGCCGCAACTCGAAGGTGGCGGCGGTGAACTAGAAGAAGCAAAATGCTAATTTCGTTGAGAGATAAACACCAAGTGTGAAACGCGGTGATTCGTCTGTGTCCTCTAGTACCTTACGATAATCTTCTCGCTATATATTATTATCATGAGAGAAGGTACATAGGCTGGCCAAGACGTGATAGAGGACATATATGATGCATGGGAGGAATAAGTTGAACAATGACACGGTATAATTTACGGTTTTTCTCAAAGAAAAAAATTGTGTGTGTGTTGGGGGGGGGGGGGGGGGGACATACCTACAAAGATAAAATATCATTACCTACAAAGATAAAATATCAAGTAATGTACCGCTGGTTTTTCTAGTCTTCGGTGCCCACTTCGACAACAAGGAGAGAAGGGACATGGGGACGACGGAGAAGTGTCGGATTGCAGTCTAAGTCTTTCTTTGTGATGTATGTTGTGTATCTATGGTATGAGATTTAGCCAATGCCGTATCATACCCAATAAGAGTCGCATTGCCCAACCATGGTCCTAATGGTAATCATAGCTGAAATGACACACATTGGGAAGACTATAGTTTTTCTCCCCGTGGATTTTTCTCTCAAGATTTGATAGGTTATCGTCCGATTATTCGGCTTGTTAAGGCGACAGTGAGGACGAGTTTGTCCGGACAGTGTGGTTCTCCAGTTTCACATTTTTGTGTTCCCAATCTTTCTTCCCGAAATACGGTAATGAAACAACAACTCAGGATCCTGTCTCGCAGTGGGTGTCTCCTTCGATCATAGTGCGTTCAACAATATAATGTTCTTGCCTATTGGGATGGGCGACACATGCGACCTTTCAAAACCTATATGGTCAATCTAGCTTTTGCAGTTCCTCTGTAGTTTTTCCACTGTTGGCTCAAAAGTCAAAAGACGGAGCTAGAGGAATCGACCTCGAAGAACTTTCGTGTATGTTTTGGTGCATCAATTATGTTTCAAGTCCTTCCTTGTTCTATTCGTAAAAAGAGAATTCTAGTTAATGGTTCCAATCTGTTCTGAATTTTATAGCATGTGACTAGGAATCCACTTTTTCTCCCTTTTCATCTCAACAGAAAGAAACGAGAAGTTTCCTCCATCTGCTGTAATTTATTTATTTAATACTCCCTCCGTTTCTAAATATAAGGTGTATTAGTTTTCAAAAAGTCAACTATTGTCTATGTTTGACCAACTTTACAGCAAAATATATAAAGATTTATAATACTAGATATATGAAATGTAAAAATATAGTTCATGACGAATCTAGTGATAATGATTTGGTATTCTAGATATTGATATTTTTGTCTATAAACTTGGTCAAACTTAGAGAAGTTTGACTTTTTGGAATAATAATACACCTTATATTGAGGAACGGAGGGAGTAGTACATAGATATGAGTTCTTTTAAAAAATATACTTCAATCTTTACAATGTGGAGCTTACCTTACTTAAAATACTTAGAAATAAAACACCCTTTTGGTTTGTCGACACAACGACACATCTTTGCTATAGTCTAATTATGCCATAGATGTCTGATATTAAAATAAACACAAAATGGGATAAACGGTATAAGTGGGAGTAAAAAGATCATTGAAGTTTAGTGCTAGGGAGATGAAATATGCCCCAAAACTTTTGACCGTTGCTAGCCTATTTCGTCCGCAAAATCGTTAGATATGTGAAAACTATACATTTCTAATAGCATGGTTCGTTACATACGTAAGTGGTACTTCTCCCCTTTTCCTTGCGTAGTACTCCCCCGTGCCGAATTAGTTGTCTTAGACAACTTTTAGTGCTAGGTACATTCATGTATATAGATAAATTTAAGACAATTAATTTGAGACCGAGGTAATACCAGTGGAGTATTTTAACTTAGGTCGTCGTGTAGCAGTTCCTTAATTCTGACCTAGATCAAGTAGGCCTGGAACAGTGTACCGATGGACGATTAAGTATTGAGCCTACGCTGGGCTGGCAAGCAGTACAAAGCGGGAAGAGTAATCAACTTCTTCCGCCAATGGGATGTACGCGCCATGATTCATGCACACATTGGGGGCACGGAAGAGGCATGATTCCGCCTAGATAGAAACACAAATCTATGTGTTGGAGGCACCTCCCGAGCTTGGCCAAGAACCAGGGGACATGACCTTGCAGAAAGGGATCAAGGCGGCCGGGAACGAATCATTGGCACCAATCTCTCAGATGTATATCGGCCAATTGGGCGATTAGCGCGGCTGCACATTAGAGCATCTACAGTCGGCCGCCTTAAACCCCTTACATACGTTCGGGCGGGCTGCCCGGTCACTATTTTTTTATCCAGACGGGCTTCTTAAACGGGCCTCAAACGCCAAGGTGACCGACACCCTCTATATCCAGCCTAAATATGGGGCGGATATGGGGGCGTCAGGCATGTAGGACTGACGAAAGGGTTTCACGCGGACTCGTCCGGAAACCCAACGGTCCGATGGACGCCTCCTCCCTCGTCGCGGTGTGGACGTCGCGTGGCGCCGCTCCGGCTCGCCGCCCGAGAGCAAACCGGCCTATTTAAGCCGGCCAGAGTCCCACAACCCTAGTCCATCCACCTCCGCCCTCTCGGTGCCACCGGTCCGAGCCCATCCACCTCCTCCCTCTCCCGCTCCAGCGCTCTGCCCACGCTTCGGCGCTCCGCCATGGTCCAGACTAAGATCACGTACTATGCAATGCTCACGCCGAGATCCAGCAAGAGATTCGGTCGAGACAAGCTGCGCGCGCAGCCCGCAAAGCTGTCGGGCTGCCTCGGGACTCGCCGAAGCCGGAGGAGGAGGAGGAGCAGTCGGGGAAAGAGGAGGAGAAGGAGATGGCGCCGATGGAGGTGGAGGAGGCGGAGGAGCCAGACCAGCAGCTGCCGGCCTTCAACATGGAGTAGACGGAGGCAGAGTTCGTCGTCGCCCAG
Organism: Aegilops umbellulata; assembly: GCA_032464435.1. Classification (NCBI taxonomy): domain Eukaryota; kingdom Viridiplantae; phylum Streptophyta; class Magnoliopsida; order Poales; family Poaceae; genus Aegilops; species Aegilops umbellulata. The sequence continues at coordinate 441,687,106 of CP136055.1, read as the reverse complement.
TCCGACCGGATGGCAGAGCAGCAGGCCATCCTGGAGTCCATCCAGGATGAGGCTTATGTGGAGACCAACCGGGCGTTCTTCCAGCGGGAGCAGGCGGAGCCCGACGCGCTCTTCGCCGAACTCGACGCGGAGATAGAGGCGGAGGAGCGGAGCTGCAGCTACCGCCCATGTTGCTGGAGCCGGGCACGTAGATCATCGACATCTCCGACGATGAGTAGCTAAGTGATCAACGGAGTATATAGGTTATTTCATTTGCATGTCTTTATATGAATTTAAGAATCTAGTATAAGATGTCCGGATGCGACAAGTAAAAATTAAGGTGTGCCCGGTCACTGTCCCTAGAAGCGCCCGTACGTGTCCGCGCGCGTTTGATGGGTCATATTTGTCATATGTGGTTGTTGACGCTCTTATAGTCCTTTTGATCCACGAGGCCAAGCTAAACAGTTGGCTACTGGCCATGAGGGAGGATTCCTTCCACGCCAGCAGCATGCATGCATGCCGGCGTGATTCGGCGGGAGTAACACAACATAACGCCAACCACATTGGTAGTGGCACAGCATTTCCCAGTGCACACGACGGGAGCTCAAATCAGATGCGTGCAAATGGAACAAAAATTCAAATACATTACTCCTCGGCATGTTACCAATGGGAGCTGTGTAATTTCCTTTTTCTTTTAGCATGGTCAGTGCCGCCTACTATACGTAGCCAAGGGCTCCAAGCTACGGCCGTGGCCTTTGGGGCCTCGAAACAGTGCCCCATCTTCTCGGTGCTCCAAGGAGCGGAGATGATGAGCGGGCGAGTCCTTTTTAATGTGGCCGTGCCGGCGCCGGCGCCGGTGAATGCCGGTCGACCGGTGCAGATGCGGATGCTGGTGCCATCCGTCGCACGCCCGAGCTGAGCTGAACCGGTCTAAGGCCGGCGGACATCCTTGTACGCTTCCGGCCGGCGGACGGGCGCATCCACGTGGCCCCGGTGCGTCGCTGCTCGCCGTGGGCGGCCGCCCTTGCCTCCGCGGGGCGGCCACTGACCGGCCTTGGGACCAAATGACGGGAGTAGAGGAATCTTCCCCGGCTGCTCTCCATTTTATTTTTGCGTTTGTTGCTGCGGAGATGCTCGTTTTCAATTTGAGGACTTCAGTCCGGACGATTTGATTTTAAAGTGGTTGACATCTCAGCCCGTGAATCCCTTTGTCCGATGAACTATAATACTTTCTTAAACTAAAAAATAGGTGGTCCTAGTTCCCAGATTTAGAAGAGTGGTAGAATACAAAAAATTACTTAACCAGAAAATGACAAATACACGCACAGTAGTACTTTATAGTAAAACTTGTAACGACAAACAACATAAAAAATACCTAGATCTCAACACGCATAAACTAATGCTGGATACCGTGCAGTACAGATCGGGACGTCCAAAGCTAGCTTAGTTTTACATACATGGTTACTATTAAGATCATTTGTCATCATCCCCCAAAAAAGATCATTTGCCATCATGCACGGGCATGAGTTGCCCACTCATTTGCCATGATCTACTTGATAGCAATTTTGTCCGAATTTGCCATGTGAATATCACACACAATTTCTGAATTTGTACTCATGTTCGAAAAAAAACCACTAAATTTTCCATGTGAAATATCACAACAATTTCTGAATTTGCCATCATGTACAAAATATATTTTAATTTTGCCATGCAACTAGTGACAACATTTTATTTTCTAAAATTGCCATGTATTACAAAACATTCTTGTTTGCAAAGTTGCCATGTTGTGTAGAATAATTTTTTCAAAATTTGCCAGGTTTCCATCATGTTTCAGAATTATGAACAAACAATATAGTTGACATGATATACAATTGAATTTGCCATGTGACCCTCACATAGTTTCCTGAAGCTTGCCATGTTTTTTTCTAAAAGAAATCTTAAACTTGCCATGTCAACATTACATTTTTCTTAATTTGCCATTCGGTACGAAAACATCTAAAAAAATCACCATGTGGTCAATCCAAAACATTGTTTTCTAATTTTTTTTTGAGCATCAGTACAGACACAAGCGCTCATATACACGCGCATACACTCACCCCTATGAACGCACACACGCACACCCTACCCCTATGAGCACCTCCGAAAGACTGAGCCGGCATATCATCTTGAGATTTACAAAGTCACCGTAGGCGTCGACGCGGAAATCCTGAAATAAATCCAGGAATAATGCGAGCACCAGGATTTGAACCCTGGTGGGTTGGGGATACCACTGTCCACCTAACCAACTCAACCACAGGTTGATTCGCACATTGTTTTCTAAAATTGCCATGTGTTACGAAACAAATTGTTTTTTCCAAAATTGTCATCATGCGTACAACATATTTTTCCTGAATTTTCCATGTGTCCATGATTTTTTCCAAAGTTTATGTACAGACAATATAGTTGCCATGATATAAAATTAAATTTGCTATGTGACCATTACATATCGCATGTTTTTTTCTTCGAAAATCATAGTAGGAGCAAATGTCGGAGCAATCGTGTAATAAAACTGTACTTTTCTTAACTCTATCCCGACGGTTATGCTTAGGGTAATAAATCACTCTTTAAATCTTGCTATACATGTCAGACAGCAGTCGCTTACTCCACAAATCACGTGGTTTTAGCGAAAAACAAATCACGTGGTATATAGACTGGATTCATTTCTAGGCGGGTCCCGCCGGCGCAGAGTAAGAGGGTGCTTGGATCCAAGGGACTATTTTTAGTCTGACTAAAAATAGTCTTTTTTAGAGGCTAAAGTTCCAAGCACCCCTGACTAAAGAGAGGCTAAAACTTTTTAGTCATAGGAAACCTATTAAAATATGTATTAGCCCTCTCTCTCCTTATGTAATTCCTCTACTTTAACACATGCGAGTTCTGGATTGAATGGTTTGGAGGATAATAAATGCTCAATAACTTGATTTTAGTCTCTTTAGTATTTGGATCTAAGCATGAATGAGGCTAAAAAATTTTAGTCCCACTACTTTTAGTCATGAGACTAAAACGTATCCAAGCACCTTTAAGCCGCGAGCGATGGCCGACGGCTGCCATGCGCAAAGCGGCGGGTCCCCGCGGGATGCTCTAGCGAAGGATGCCACGCGACTTTAGACCTGGTGTGGTGCGTGCGTGCGGTTTTACTGGGTGGCCCGGTGACCGGGTCGTCACGCGGCCGGCCTCCCTGGACCAGACACCGACCCGGCCGGAGCAAGCGAAAGGGAAGCAGGGGACGGACGGATTGTTCCTCTGTCTCAAAACTTCCTTCCTTCCTTCCAACAAGTACTACCACTACGTACTAGGAGGAGTAGATATTTTCTTTTCCCCATCTTCTCTAATAACAATCAGCAAAATCTTTACATGGCTACATTAGCAAATGCGAACAAAATTTGTCAGCCCCTAGCTCCTCCCCCACCGCCCAAAATATGGCCAGCGGGGGAGGAAATAAAAATGGTGAAAATAACAAGAGGGAGTAGATTACAATGCACACGCCCCCCTGCTCAAGCTGTGCTGTGGTGGTAGCTATCAACACCGATCGTTCGGCCGCTCGATGTCCGCGTCTCCGTCGATAAGCAGCCGCGACTTCTCGTCTCCGTCGGCCGCGCCAACTTTGCCCTGGGCGTCGGAGCCGGTGAGCTGCCTCGACCGCTTGGCCTCGGCCGCCCAGTCCGTCCGCCCGATCACCAGCAGCATGCGCACCATGCAGGTGGCCTGCGCCGCCAGCAGCCCCAGCCACAGGCCCTCGAAGTCGTAGTGGAACCAGAAGGCCAGCACCAGCGCCACCGGCGTCCCCACCAGGTAGAACGACCGGAGGTTGATGTTGGCGGCGTCCTTTGGCCGCGCGCTGCCGCGCAGCACGCCGCACCCCGTCGTCTGCGGGCAGTTGCCCAGCTCGCACAGGCCCAGGATCGGCAGCACCGACGCGGTGAGCGCGATGATCGCCGGGTCGGCCGTGAACATGCTCGCCCACACGTTCCGGACGAGGAATGCGAACGCGGAGGCGAAGGCGCCGAACGCGAAGCCGAGCATGATCCCCGCCGTCGCGGCGCGGCTCGCCTGCTCCGGCTGCCCGGCGCCCAGCTCGTTGCTGACGCGCGTCGACACGCCGAAGCTCAGCGACGAAGGGAAGATGTATATGAGCGACGTGGTCTGGATCAGGATGCCCATGGACGCCACCGTGGCCTGCGGGTTCAGGAGCAGGCCGCACAGCAGGATCATGATCTCGTACCACCACCACTCGAGGCACACGCTCACGCAGCTCGGCAGAGCCAGGCTGATGAGCTCGCCCCAGCCACGGAAGCTCTCGGCGGAGAGCGCGAAGCCGCCGGTGCGCTTGTGGACGCCTTTGAAGAAGATGTAGGCGAGAAGCAAGAGGAGCAGGTTCAGGTTGGCCAGCACGGACGCCATTGCCACTCCCTTGACGCCGAGGCCGAGCACGGTCACCAGCACGTAGTTGATGGGCAGGTGGATGGCAATGGCGAGCGTGGCGCACACGGTGAGTGGCAGGTTTATGGACTGCATCCGGAGATATATCCTCACGGGATGGAGGAATGCCTGGAGGAGGAGGTCAGGCAGTGAGGCAAGAATGTAGGTCTCCGCCACGGCGGCGATGGCGGCGTCCTGTCCGCAGAGGAGGAGCAGAGGCCGCATGTGCATCCACAGGCCACCGATAGGCACGGCGGCCGCGATGAGGAGGAGCACCGTCCGCTGCACGGTGACACCAATGAGCGAGTAGTTACCCGCGCCGAATGCCTGGCCACATATCGGCTCCATGCCCATGGCGAGGCCGGAGAGGACAGAGTATCCGGTGATGTTGGCGAAGCCGATGGCGAGGGAGCCGCCGGCGAGCGCCAGCCCGCCGAGCCGGCCGAGGAAGAGCATCGAAATCATGGAGCGGAGGTAGAGCAGCAGCCCGGTGAGGATCATCGGGAATGCGAGGCCAAGAATGGAGCGCGCCTCGTCGCGGGCCGCGGTGGCCGACACGGGCGGCATCATCGGGAGCGCGACGCCCAAAGAAACGGACCAGGCTTCCTTCACCGCCCTGGCAAGCCGGCCGGGCGGCTTGCACGTGAGCACCGGCGCGGCCGCCTCGTCGCCGTAGACCGGGATGACGACCTCCCCCGCCTTGGCGAGCAAGGGGGCGGTGACGACGCAGCCATCCGGGCAGGCCGCGGTGGCGCCTCCGCAGGACGTCATGGATGGGAAACAGAGGAGCGCCCTGCCGCTCGTGCGGTTCCGCAGAGCTTTTACGGCGCCGGGCGGTGTAACTCCCGGGCGATTTACCGCCTACTCAAGTACGCAGTTCAGTTTTGGGGGGAGGCAGCGAGGGAGAGAGAGAGGAGGGGAGCGTTTTTTCCCTTGTCTCCTCTACGGAGGCGGGTAGTGTTTGGTTGGTGGAGCTCTGCGCCGCGCGGGGATTTGGGAGGCTCGGCGGTGCCGTTTTATAGACGCCGGAGGCGAGAGGGGTGCCGTTTACAATTACAATTGACAGTTCTTTCTCGGGATGGTTTTGTCGTTGCTGCTGTGTCCATCAGCTCAGCCCAGAGCCGCCCGTGTTAATGACCTGCGTGTTCGGCACCAGCATCAACTCCCCCCCCCCCCCCCCCCTTCAGTTACACACCTCCGCTTTAGCTTCTCTTTTTTTTTTTTTGCCGATTTTGCCTTAACTAACTCAGTAACAGTCACTAGTAGCATTGTCTGCAAAGGCTAGTCGCACTGTTCTAAGGTAATAAATCATAAGTGCTACTAGTTGACAGGACTATTAATTTCATTAAAACCTTTGCTGTTGTCGGTTAACCGAATTTTAAGAGGATTGGATGCATTTTGTCGTGTCCATGACAAAAGATCCAGATACTAGAAAACATGGCATATGCACAAAGCTGGGTTCACAGGTATGGCTAGAGTACTGGTAGTGCTGTGCATTAGAATGTAGGCATTGGACCGGATTTTGGTTGTCCATTTTCTTTATGTTTGACCCACATTCGTTCGCTGTACTGAAACGTTTAAAAACCGATTCTTTCAACATACAAAACTATCAGGAATTGTAGACAAGCGATATACGAATGTGTGTTATTTTACTAGACCTGGAGGGACAATGACATTGTCTAAAGTTTTGCTTTCGCAGTTGTGCGTTGAGCTGATACATGGCCACGTTGCGAGAGGCAACCAACTTATCTCTTTGGAGCTGTAATGGTTTCTTTTATGCGTTGACAACGACAATTGCAGGCTTGGGATGAGAAAACAAAACACAAAGTCCACTGCAGGCAGGCTGGTGTATTGAAGACGCAAAAATACAGGTACTCCCTCCGTCTTTTAAAGAGTATACTTCCAACTTTATTGGAGGGTCAAACTATCTCAAACTTTGACCGAGTTTATGCAAAAATATAGCAATGTTTTTGAAACCAAATGAGCATATGATGAAAATATATTTTATCACGAATCTAAATCTACTCATTTGATGGCATAAATGTTGGTGTACTATTGTATAAATACGGTCAAACATAAAATAGTTTGACTTTCTAATAAAATTGGAAGTACACGTTTTAAAGAACGGAGGGAGTAGAGTTTAAAGTCAACTGACCTACCGATTCAGCGTATTTTCTAAAGAAAAGCCTCTGAACCGGCGGCATCACGCCGTACCTCGCCGGCCTGCAGCTGATAGACGGCCGGGAATAGCTAAAATATGATGTTGAGCATGAGATAATGGGTTCCATAGACAAATGCCGTCTTCGATTTTATATGTGTATACCCGTCATCTGTTGTGTCTGTCAAAATACAGCTCCGATACTGCAAAACGATATTGTAAAAAACTGTTTGAAAAAGAAAAGTACAACCTTGCTATGACTTAGAGCATCGAGTACAAACGAACGTCTCAAACCGGTCTCAAATGCCCGGACCGATCGCCCAGTCATGAAAATCTGACCCAGTCGGGAGCCTCAAACGGCCCTCAAACGTTCGGGCTGTTCGGACTCCTCATATCCAGTTCAAATATGGGACAGATATGGGGGCGTCCGGGCGCGCCCGAGCACGCCCACCACGTCGGCCCGGCCCACCCCGACCCCACCCTATCCCCACAAATATCCTCAATCCGGAAATCCTAACTCACTCCACTCTCGATCCATCCCTTCTTCCTCCCTCCGATTTCTCCGATTAGATCCGCTCCGACTACTCAGGTGACTGCGGCGATCATGTCGAGCGCCGGCAGCCGCTCCTCCGACGAAGATCAAGCCCTCCGCATTGCCCTCGGGAGGTCCAAGGTGGACACGGGTGGCAGTTCCGGATCGACTTCGCCTCTCCCCCGCCGGCCGAGCGAGGAAGCCGGCGTTGGCTTCCTCCCGGACCGCGCTTGGCTCGGAGCGGGTTGCGCAATCCATGCCTCCCGCAAGCCGTTCCCTGGCCCCATCTCCTGCTGCTCCCCCATGTGGGCAGCGGCGGGTGCTTGTACCCGCCTCGCCGACCCGGACACGCACGCTGCCCACCGCAAGAGGCAGCGGGCAAGGGAGAGGGACGCGAAGAAGAGCTCTGTTCGCCACAACCGCGGGTTACCCGCGGAGCTCGACGACGACCATAGGCTCCTCACGTGGGTCTACCGCCGGTCGCTTACGACGGCGGAGACAGACGCCCGTCGGCTCCGTCGGAAGAATGCGGAGGCTCTCTAGCTAGCTATCGAGCAGTCCGAGCGCGAGGCCAGGAAGAAGTCGACGGAGGCGGCTCAGCTGGCGAAGCTCAAGTTCCAACAGGACTGGGCCATCCAGCGCCTCAAGGGCCTCATCATCGTGCCCTCCTACTCCGACGATGACGACGACGGCTCCTCGTCCGACGACTCAGATGATCCTCCACCAACCGTCGATGGCTACAGCTGTGCCGGCGACCGGAAGGGGCCGGCCCGGAAGTGGTGAAGATCCGCTTTTCTTCAATTTAATTTCAAGCTTTAGATGTAGTTTCAAGTCCGTCGTTTATTTGAACTTTGGTGGTCGTTTGAACATCCGATCGTGATCTTTTGCTGAAAGTATTGTGCTTGCCCATGTCTGTTTGCTGATATACGAAGTTTGATCGACGTTGCATGATTTAGTATGGATATAGGGGATCAGATATGAGATACACAAATGTGGACGATGCTATCTGAAGAGTGCCCGGTCAGTGTCCACGAAAGCGCCCGGACGCGTCCGCGGACGTTTGAGGGCCCGGATTTGCCAGGTCCGGCTGTAGATGCTCTTAGTTGAGAGATTGATGCCCCTTAGCTTAAACCGATGCTTGAATTTTGATGAGTGACAGAGTGTGCCTTTCCTTTTTCTTTTCTGTCTTTGGGAGAGAGACACAGCTACAGCTAGCGTACTTGAATATAGTTCTTTCATGCTAACGACTAGTACGATCAAGAGAATTTCATATGCCCAAGATGTTTATGGATCGGTCGGTAAAGGCCGCAACCGCAATAAGTCATAATAGGGTCGGCCATATGTGAGAAAAGTTATTGAACCAGACCTACCACAGTAGTTGGCTAGTGGTAAAATTATGGAGCTACTTGGAATCTTTACGGCTTGTTGTTAGCTAGTACTACTAGCGGCGATTTGAGGGTCTAACTAAGCTAAGCCAAGGTGCTCTGCATCTTGCCGCCCTTGGTGCATCTTGCCGATAAAAGAAGAGGCAGGAACTTGTAGTTGGGCCGTGAGAAGCGGCAAGAAGCTTGCTTAAAACCAGATGATTGGGAAACAATGGGCAGCTTCTCGGTGGAGTATTTAACCAAAAACTACCACAATTCACGGAAACGTGACAGAAAACTATCACTTTACGATTTTGTCCCGAAAACTATCACTTTTTTATTAATCCGTGGCAAAAAACTACCAAGTGTGAAAACTGCTCGCTTTGCCTGGGTTAAACCCGAATCTGACTGCCCGACCCCACACATAAGCGGGCTAAAAATGCAATCGGGTCCCTAGTTTTTCTTTAAAAAAGCAATCCAGTCCCTACGGGCCGACCGCTCCAGGCCCTCGCCGCTGCCGCCGCTCTCCGGCTCCCTCCGCCGCCTCGCCAAGCTCCTCCGCCAGGCCCCCTCGGTCCCGCACCGCCTCGCGCCCAAGCTCGAGCGGGAGGATCGCCAGGACGACGAGGAGACCGGCAGGTCTCCCCTGTACCGCGACTGGCCGGCCATCAGCAGGTCAACGCCGCCGTTCTCGAGTTTGTCTCCCGTTGAATCGCACCGACGCCTCCCGTCGCATCTGCTCTGGCTAGCAGCAGGTCAACGCCGCGGCCTCGCCGGAGCGGGCAGGGGCGTGCGCACACGGGGGACTCGGCCTCACCGGAGCGGGCAGTGGCGCTGGGCCTCGTCCTCGCCAGAGCGGGCGGGGGTGCGGGGCTCGGCCTCGGCCTCGCCAGAGCGGGCGGGGGTGCGGGCATTGGGGGCTCAGCCTCGCCGGAGCGGGTAGGAGCACCGGCACAAGGGGCTTCGTCCTTGCAGGAGGTCCCCGCTGGCGCAGAGATCGACGACGAGGTGCACGGCGTCCGCGTCGTCGAAGGCGGCGTGGAACGCGACCGGGTGCAGGCTGCAGGGACTGGATTGCTTTTTTTAAGAAAAACTAGGGACCCGATTGCATTTTTAGCCCACTTATGTGTGGGGTCGGGCAGTCAGATTCGGGTTTAACCCAGGCAAAGCGAGCAGTTTTCACACGTAGTTTTTTGCCACGGATTAATAAAAAAGTGGTAGTTTTCGGGACAAAATCGTAAAGTGGTAGTTTTCTGTCACGTTTCCGTGAATTGTGGTAGTTTTTGGTTAAATACTCCTCTCGGTGAGTTGGTGATGGAGATGCAAGTGTACATGTGTGGTTTTCTTTCACTTGCCCAATCCAGCGACGACCTAATCATTTCTGCCGCGATGCTACCCATATCAAGTAGCGTCTCTCACCCAACCCACTCCCTTCTTTTGGTTTTGGAGCAGATGCACACTAAGAATAGTAATATGGGCCTGCGTATAGGGATTTCAATCATCATTATCTTGGATAGGTGCGCCGTGCAACATGCCATGTTACGCGTGAGCAAATCTAGGCCTCTCTGCCCTGCAACTTGCATTGTGTGAGGTCCGGTCCAAGCCAGCATGCATGCATGCGCAGTACTGTAGTATGTGCGGCTTGCTTACCTGCGCATACATGGGTATTGGGGAACTCGATTAGTGCATGCACCTTAGGGCACTACACTAATTTGCAATTTGCAAAGACCAAGTGGGTGTATTATTAGTACTATATAACCTACATACAGTATGACGGAAATTTATCAGGGTCCATGAGCACTAGCAGCAGCAACAGCATCGTCCTTGTCTTGACCAAGGAGAGGACCAACCGGGCGGGCAGGATGGTCCAGGACGCACGGCTGGGATTGGGCGATGCAGATGCAGCCATGCATGCAGGTCCGTGGTACGTCAGGTCTCTCTCTGCGTCCATCGTTTTGGACTCGGACGCCCTGCTACCGCTACGGCCGAGACGACGCTGGACAAGAGATCGAGTCATCAACAAATCTTTTGCATTGTTGGCCTGCCCGCCTCGGTGAATCGATGTGGTGGTTGCATGTGTCGGGCGGCCGATGGTCCACGCCCTACACCACCGCCTACGTGCCTTGTTGAATGTATTTTTAGCCGGCGTCAAGGCGCCATTGGCCCGCTCGTGCTCGAGCGTAGACAAGCGAGCGAGCACATATGTGTCCGCCTGCCCGCCCGCCCGGCTCCCCGTTTGTTGTGGAGAGCCAGGCACTGTGCCCCATTTTGTTGCTTTGCTCCTGGCCGAAGCCAATGTATGATCCATGGAGCGGCAGTCGAGGCGACCTCATTTCGTTTCACTTGGGATTTGTCTATCGGCGCCTTTGGTTTGTGGGTTAAGGTTAAGACGAGGCGAGGCGGGCCAAAACCCGTGGGCGCGTGCGCTATTTCCGCATATGTTTTGTCGATGCCTACGCGGCAGAGTGAAAGGCTGTGGAGACGGGGCGTCGTCGTCGCGTTCCGCCCCTTTTTGGCGCGTCCGCGCCACCGGTGGAACCGTGGACGCCGCTCGTTGTCGCCGTGTGTGCAGGCGCCAAAAATATTGTTACAGGCGGGAGTGCGCCACGGCGTTTTTTGTTTCTTTTTATTTATTATTATTATTGGGATTAGGAGGAGGAAGGGGGGAAAGCATAGGATATCCTCCCCCGGCCGGGCGGGTTTGGCTTTGAAGCTTACCAAGCGCCTAATCAGGGCGGGCTCGTCCTCAGCGTCCGTGACAAAAATGCTTCGTGTTCAAGAGCTGCGCCGTCCACATGGGGCGCTTCACCCGTCAGGGATTCTGTCTGGTCCAGGTGCTGACAAAGGGGCCCATGGCTGGTGCTGGATGGACTTTTTCTTTTCTTTTGAGAAACTGGTGCCGGATAGATATCGCCATTTGCCAATGCCAGGCTGCAGCCGCGACAGCCAGCCTTTTGTTATATCGATCTATCCATCTTGGAGCAAGGTTGGACTACGTTATTACGGGAGTTGCGCAATTTGATTTGTCCTTTTCTTTTGTTGTTTTTTTGTTAATATGGAGGCGGATTTTCGAGAGTCTTGACCTTGAGCAAAGTCCACTAGGGATATTGTCGATGCCTGTGTCGTTTGATCGATAATTATAAGGAAAGTCATAGGAGGATTCAATTAGATGAGCGTTGTATAAAATGCATGAGAAAATGACTTGAACATGGGGAGGTTTTCTTTTCAATCTAGACCATTCAGATTGCATCACTCTTTTTTTCTCACTATTTTTTCGCAAATACACAACAATTGCGTATCTTTTCATTGATAAAAGGAGATTGACAACATGGGATTGCAACCGCTCACTTAGCCATGTGCATTAAGAGCCATGGCAACGAGCGGAGGAGCAGACAGAGAGGGGATTTCTCATCCCCATTACAAGTAAAGCTAACTCTCGGCGATGATGTTTTTGTTGGAAATATGCCCTAGAGGCAATAATAAAAGGATTATTATTATATTTCCTTGTTCATGATAATTGTCTTTTATTCATGCTACAATTGTGTTATTCGGAAATCATAATGCATGTGTGAATACATAGACACCAACATGTCCCTGGTAAGCCTCTAGTTGACTAGCTCGTTGATCAACAGATAGTCATGGTTTCCTGACTATGGACATTTGGATGTCATTGATAACAAGATCACATCATTAGGAGAATGATATGATGGACAAGACCCAATCCTAAGCATAGCACAAGATCGTATAGTTCGTTTGCTAGAGCTTTTCCAAAGTCAAGTATCTTTCCCTTAGATCATGAGATCGTGTAACTCCCGGATACCGTAGGAGTGCTTTGGGTATACCAAACGTCACAACGTAACTGGGTGACTATAGAGGTGTACTACGGGTATCTCCGAAAGTGTCTGTTGGGTTGACACTGATCGAGACTGGGATTTGTCACTCCGTATAACGGAGAGGTATCTGTGGGCCCACTCGGTAATGCATCATCATAATGAGCTCAATGTGATCAAAGTGTTTGGACACGGGATCATGCATTACGGTATGAGTAAAGTGACTTGCCGGTAACGAGATTGAACGAGGTATTGGGATACCGACGATCGAATCTCGGGCAAGTAAAATACCGATTGACAAAGGGAATTGTATACGGGGTTGCTTGAATCCTCGACATCGTGGTTCATCCGATGAGATCATCGAGGAGCATGTGGGAGCCAACATGGGTATCCAGATCCCGCTGTTGGTTATTGGCCGGAGAGCTGTCTCGGTCATGTCTACGTGTCTCCCGAACCCGTAGGGTCTACACACTTAAGGTTCGGTGACGCTATGGTTGTATAGATATGAGTATGCAGTAATCTGAAAGTTGTTCGGAGTCCCGGATGAGATCCTGGACATCACTAGGAGTTTCGGAATGGTCCGGAGGTAAAGAATTATATATAGGAAATGCAGTTTCGGCCATCGGGAGAATTCGGGGTCACCGGTATTGTACCGGGACCACCAGATGGGTCCCGGGGGTCCACCGGGTGGGGCCACCCATCCCGGAGGGCCCCGTGGGCTGAAGTGGGGAGGGGAACCAGCCCATAGTGGGTTGGTGCGCCCCCCTTGGCCTACCCCCTGCGCCTAGGGTTGGAAACCCTAGGGTGGGGGGCGCCTCCACTTGCCTTGGGGGGGTACTCCACCCCCTGGCCGCCGCCCCCTTGGGAGATCTGATCTCCAGGGCCGGCGCCCCCCCAGGGGCCTATATAAAGGGGGGGAGGGAGGGGCAGCTGCACCGTAGAGTCTTGGCACCTCCCTCTCCCCTGCTACACCTCTCCCTCTCGCAGAAGCTCGGTGAAGCCCTGCTGCGGTGACTGCTGCATCCACCACCACGCCGTCGTGCTGCTGGATCTTCATCAACCTCTCCTTCCCCCTTGCTGGATCAAGAAGGAGGAGACGTCACGCTGACTGTAGGTGTGTTGAACGCGGAGGTGCCGTCCGTTCGGCGCTAGGATCTTCGGTGATTTGGATCACGACGAGTACGACTCCCTCATCCCCGTTCTCTTGAACGCTTCCGCTCGCGATCTACAAAGGTATGTAGATGCACCCGATCACTCGTTGCTAGATGAACTCATAGATGGATCTTGGTGAAACCGTAGAATTTTTTTTATTTTCCCCAACGTTCCCCAACAGTTCTTAATCCCAATGGCGCTGGCCTTAGCCCATAGGCGCACCTCGTCTTTGATGGTTGCGGAGATACGGGAAACTAATGGTTGATCACCGTCGAAATGCATATGTTGCGGTGCTTCCTTAGCCACCATGCACCTAGGATGATGCGGTAGGCCAATGCCTTGTGGGTAGATGTAAGGGCGCGATCGCAGGATGTGGCCCACCAAGACTGGAAGAGCGTGTTGGCGTGCAGCACCTTCTAGCTGGCTCCTCCTTCTCCCGGAAGGTTTAGCATGAGATTCTAGGATGGGCGAGAGCAACTACTTCCCGCACTTCGACATGCTTAATATTAAGATCAATATTAAGGCGATACCAATTACTCAGCCTTTGCAACAAGACAATATTGAGATCAAGTCAAGACATCGAGAATGTACACAACAACAAAGAAGGCTAACAAGAAGAAGGAAAACAAAGATAACCGACACAACCAACAACTTACAACAGATAAGCAAGAACAACATCCATCGTCCTTGACAACACACGAACAATAAGGAAGGTTCTATGAAATCCATGCCTCGAGTAAGGAATCGTGGCGCAGGTGCAGGGTCGAGCGACCGAGGGTCAAAATCTTGATATTTCACCTAAGAGAGCACGCTTGAGTAGAGTCCAAAGAAATGCCTTCCACAAGGACATAGTGTGTAAACGACGTCACTAGCAGGTGCAACCATCAAAGACCAGACCTAGGGTTTTTACTATAGATCTTGACAACCGGTGCTCGAAGATCACCACCAAGACGAAGTCATTGTGTGTTGTCGCACCCCTTTCCAAAGAAGACGATGTTGTAAAGGACGAGCACACACACGATGGTCGTGGGAAAATTGAAGTCTGAACCATTCCCGAAGGCAGCCGCTCGTATGCATGTCCATGTCGTGGACATCATCATGCACTGAAATCCATGCTTGGGAACACATAACCGCTGCAAAATGGGGAGAGCCGAAAATTATCAACATATTCAACTCACAAGCATGTGCTCCAAAGCCACCTTGGCAGGGGTCGTTGACACGACGTCAATTCCGTGGCCACTGCAAGCTATAGTCGCACCACTCTCGCCCGACCGTTGCACCATCTCGTGTTGCCGCCCTTGCGGCCGATCGTTGTTGTCACCCTTGCGATCGATCGTTGTTGTCACCACCGATTAGTTTACCAAACAACCCTTGAGTCACCGGCAACGATCGACGCATAGATCTGGGCATTGGATGCCACCCACAACAGTCACCCCACCCACACAACATAGTATCAAGGTCACACTCTTTGTCCAAGCTCGATCATGTCGTATGATCGGAGTGCTCCAGTCATGAGGAGGCAACCCCACCCCCCGAGCCGCCGTCCTCCGGTGGCAGCGGGTGTCGGTGTCAAAACCGGCGGATCTCGGGTAGGGGGTCCCGAACTGTGCGTCTAAGGCCGATGGTTACAGGAGACGGTGAAAGGATCGATATAGTTGACTAGAGGGGGGGGGGTGAATAGGCAACTAACAATTTTTAGCTTTTCTTTAACAATTTAAACTTTGCATCAAAGTAGGTTGTCTAGATATGCAACTAAGTGAGCAACCTATATGATGCAACAATGATAACCACACAAGCAAGCAATAGATACAACACAAATAAGCTTGCACAAGTAAAGGCATGAGATAACCAAGAGTGGAGCCGGTGGAGACGAGGACGTGTTTCCAAAGTTCCTTTCCTTTAAAGGGAAGTACGTCTCCGTTAGAGCGGTGTGGAGGCACAATGCTCCCCAAGAAGCCACTAGGGCCACCGTATTCTCCTCACGCCCTCACACAATGCGAGATGCCGTGAATCCACTATTGGTGCCCTTGGAGGTGGCGACCGAACCTTTACAAACAAGGTTGGGGCTCTCTCCAGAACTTAATTGGAGGCTCCCAACGAAACCCCGGAGCTTCACCACAATGGAATGTGGCTCCGAAGTGACCTCTTTCCATCTAGGGTGTTCAAACACCCAAGAGTAACAAAATCCACACAAGAAAGTAAGGGGGAATCAAATTTCCTTTGGTGAGAGTGTAGATCTAGGTCTCCTCCTTGAATCCCTAGCAAATCAACAAGTTTGAGTGGCTAGAGAGAGAGATCGGGCAAGAAGGCTTCAAGGGAATCAATGGAGGAGAGAGAGAGAGGCAAGAGGTAGGTGGGAGGTAGGAGAAGCACCTCCTTAAATAGGGTCCCCGAGATCCAACCGTTATGTGCAGAAATGCATAGGGCCGGTACTTCCGCACAATCCACCAGAAGAACCGGTGTGTGTAGGAAACCGGACCCATGGCACCAGGGCGGTACTTCCGGAGGAGCGCCCGATAGTACCGGTCTTCCGGAGAAAACTGGAACTACCGCTCCGCCACCGGTCAACTAACGCAACTAGACTAGAGAGCTATCAACCAGAGCGGTAGTTGGGGCGGTGGTAGAGCCGGAACATCCGCTGGGTCAGTGGTTCCTGGGTGGTGGCGATCCATGCGGTACAACCGCACTGGATACCGGTAGTATCGGTTTATTAAGAACAAACCGGTACTTCCGGGCCACCATCGGTCTACCACCGCACATAGCACAAAGAGGAATCACCCCCATGCGGTACTTGGGGCGGTGGTTTTGTCGGCGTTCTGGGAACGGGGGTCCCCAGACTTGCCTGCCTGCGGCCTACGGCGTGGCTCAAATGGGGGTCCAGCGTGGCCCATCTTCATCAACACAAGGCTCAAGACCCTCGCGAGGGGCCAAGCCTCGCGAGGCGGACGACATGGCGCTTCCTCAAGCACGGCCTCCTTAGGCTGGCTCGCGAGGAGGCGGAGAGATCAAGGCGTGTACCTCACGAGGTGCCCATGACGCAAGCCATGACGACCAAGGGTGCCAGGCGGGCGAAAGCCCGCACAGCATCTCCTTTTCCTCTTTGGTGCAAAGGGGGCAAGCGCAGGCGAGGGGATCAAGCAAAGGCACCCATTTCGGTGCAACGAGACCAAGACCAGTCCAACGGTGGGAAGGAGGTCACCATGGAGCCCAGGACGGTGTCACCACAGGGCCTTTGGCAGGCGAAGACCAACTTTAGTCAGGATAAGTGTACCAGATGTTCCACTTCAAATTGGCCAATTGTTGGCGCCCTTCTCGCTCAATATTTGGGAAGAGGCCCAGGGCCTTAGCCTATAAATAGGACTAGCCACCCCCAGGGTAGAGACACCTGATTCAGTATCGGGAGGCATACATAGAGAGAGAGAGAAGGGCGATCGAACTCCCCCTAGCAGTTCATCCCCTAGCCAAGAACAGACCCTCACGAGGCTGTTCTTCCTTGTACTGTTCTTTCTCATCAGCCCAAGAGGCAATCCACCCACCACACTGGAGTAGGGTATTACACCACAATGGTGGCCCGAACCAGTATAAACCCCGTGTCTCTTGTGTTGTTCTTCTAGTAGTTAGATCCTTTCGAGACGGAGAGGTAGAGGGCACGATCTCCGCGCGCACCCCAGAGTTCGAACCTTAAGGGTTTGCCGGAACCCGTGATCCGACAGGTTTGACCGAAACTACCGGCCACTGGTACTACCACTGAGAACAGCGATACTA
Source organism: Aegilops umbellulata (assembly GCA_032464435.1). Taxonomy (NCBI): domain Eukaryota; kingdom Viridiplantae; phylum Streptophyta; class Magnoliopsida; order Poales; family Poaceae; genus Aegilops; species Aegilops umbellulata. The sequence continues at coordinate 441,669,871 of CP136055.1, read as the reverse complement.
CCACCGTGAAAAAGACTGCACACACACATAGGACCAAGGGAACCTCTCTCTCCTCGAACGAAGGCTATAAGGTGGGTGCAAAGTAACTGTGTACGTGACTTGATTCACCCAATACCTTCCGATGCGGGTTCCCTCTTAATAGTACGGATTTCCTACGACCAAAAGGAATAAAAGCGATGGAAACTCCGTCTTTGATCTTTTCCTTAGAGAGGGAAGGCTTAACCGTCTCGCGTCACATGATGTGTACCTGAGTAATTTATGACGCACGATTAGTCCACACGTGTATTGTCATCATCACCAAAACCCTAGGCAGGAGATGCCCTTACAATCTCCCCATTTTTGGTGAATGATGACAACCACGCGAAAAGCACGGGAGATCTAGAAAATGTAGGCGGAGCTCCCCCTGATTGTGAGCACTTATTTGGAGTTTGCTCTTGGAATGCAAAAGTGCTCAAACTAGGATCGATGCTCCCCCTAAATTTTTTAGACCAACCAGCAACTGCAAACCAACATAGTAGACAACAAAGCATGTGTTTAGCAGAACAATAGCAGTAGAGATATAGATGGGACCACCAATAATAAACAGCTCTACCGAGAGATAAGTGCATAGATAAATAGATAAGGGACGCATGTCTCACACCATGCACAGAGACACATCACAGGATAAGTTCTTAAGACACAAATAAAAAGGTTCAACTCAAGGAAAGCAACTGCAAGAAAACAAGATAACCCATGCAACTCCCATGACCTAATAACTCTCTCCCCCTTTGGCATCATGCACCAAAAAGGAAAAGAGCGAAACTAACGCCCCAGGGCTCAGTAGCGCTCGTCGCGTATCGAAGGGGTACCATCTGAACCATCACCATCAGAACCGTCAGACTCCTCAGCCTCCTCAGCATCCTCAACATCCTCAGCATCCTCAGCAACACGAGTAGCAGAAGTAGTGGGCTCGTCATCAGACCACTGACAGTTAGCCAAAGGCCACTTATCCTCTGGAGTGATGCTCTTCTCAGAGCCACTCATCACTCCAGGCACATTGAGGTGCCTCATCATCTGAATCTGTCTGCGGCGTGCCATCTTCTCAGCCACATGAGCCTTGTAGAGCTTCTTCTGAATATGGGCCTATAAGCAGAAGGTCTTCTTGACCTTGGCAGTCAGCTTCTCCACCCAAGAGGGCTTGGTCCCCGCCTCCAACTCAAAGTCCTCGTCACTCGAGGTAGCATAGACATCCTCCTCATTCCCCGTAGGGAAGCAAGGAGCACATGTTTCTTCTTCCTCAGCATCTTGACCTCATGCTCCGTGAACTTATCAGGAGAAGTAAGAGGCTCTCCAGGCCTCCGAACATCCCAGACTGAGGATAAGAATTGCCTCACAAATGGAGCGTAGATCGGTACCTTGCGGTACCAGACACAGTTGTACATCTCCTCCCACATCCACTTGGACACATCGAACGTGATACCTTTGCCCCTCTTGGTCTTCATGGCCACAAGCAAATCCACAAGATATCCATAAATGTCATCTTGGTTCCCAACCTTGGGCAGCAGCACACAACGGAACACACGGTGGAGAATATCATAAACAGGCAGGAGATCATTGGACTTACCCACAATGCCACGGCTAGTGGTGTACAGAGGAGCAAGTTTAACCTTATCCATGGGGTTGGCTCGGTCGTGAGGACGGAGACCACCTTGTCCCTCTAAACCAGTGTCATCATAGACAAGAGCATCGCAGAAGGCACTCCAGGGGACATGGAAGAACTCATCCCGGCACATAAACGAAAGGTGACGCTGATCATCATCACCGAAGTGGACAGTAGCATAGAACTAATGGACAAGCTCCACATCAAAGTCATAGTGCAGCTCCATGAGCTTGAGCAAGTCGAACTCCTCACATATCTCCAAAGCCTCTCCAAAGTAATCGGGGTTGTTCCTCCAATGCTCGAGGTCAATGGACCACATCCGGGTGAACGTGTTCTTGTGGTGCTCGAAGATTTTAGTCACACTCCTCATTTGCAGTTCATTCCGGAACTGAGGGTTATTCAGTGAGGATTAGCTGGCACGGTGTAGGGATTCTGAAAGCGAAACTTCTCCCAGTCCGGAAGCTTCCACTTATGCATTGGAAGCACAGCACACTGTTTGGCAACAACTGACTTTGCCCGGCGAGTGGTTTTGGTGGGGATCACAACCTCGCGATCTTCTTCATTGTCAATTGGCCTCTGGCCCCTACGGGCCCTCTTCTTGGTCTTTTGAGCAGCACGAGAACTAGAGCCACCTGCAAACGCACACGGAGAACACAAAGCAACCCAGCAAAGATGAGAGGAATGTACACAAGAGCGGAAGAATAATTCACGAGTGTGTAAGTAGAATAGAAATAGAGCATTTAGGTTCATAGATACCGGTAGTTCCGGTCCTGGAACCGGTAGTTCCGGTCCTGGAACCGGTAGTTCCGGTCTAGCGATAGTACCGGTCAAACGGACCGGTAGAACCGCTGAGAGCGGATCTACTGAGTTGAAGGGGAGGACCTACCCTATCTCGAAACTAGATGCAAAATGTCTACCACTAAGTACGCACAAGTGAATAAGGAGTCTATATGGATATCTCCCACCAAGCATTTGGCCAAAAATGAGGGAACACTAGCATTGCCCTAGAAATAGGATTCAAGAAAAGAGCCCTCAAGAACGAGAAGAATAGGGCAATACCGGTATCCATGGGAGGAGATCGAAGAGGAGGCGGCCTCCAAGGAGCGGATCCGATGAAGGGCCGACCGATCCAAGTGCCGGAGGGCACTTCGGGGCAGTGGGCGGAGCAACCGGCGGCTAGGGCGAAAGGAAAGGACGGGAGTGAAGGGGAAAACTGAGAAACCCCTCCGGCCCGTCCTATTTTTACCGGCCTAGTCAAGCAGCCGGTAGTACCGGTCTGGGGGCCGGTAGTACCGCTCCTGTAGCTACCAGGTGGTTGGGGCAGTACTTCTGCATGAAGCGGTAGTACCGCACATCAACACCGGTAGAACCGGCCAGGGGTACAGGTCAAAGTATCAGCAGTAGAACCGCTAATTCGTGACCGGTTGTACCGCTGGGCTACAGCCTGGTGGTAAAGAGGTAGAAACGCTGGTACCACTGGTTGTACCGCCAGGAAGCAACAACCCACCCCATGACGGCAAACTTGTGTACATTAGGAATAGATGGCTTGGATGAGAAGGCTTAGTATGGAGCCAGGCACTGTGATATGGTGGTGAATACTCCAAGAGTGCAAGAAGCAAACAATAAAAGCCACCCATTGGAGAACTCACACACCTAGGATCACCCAAAGAGCAAGGCAAAAAGAGATCAAAAGAAAACCAACCTAGCAGGAGGGCGGTGGCCGGAGCCACCTATGTTTGAGTCGAATGGTATGGCACCGCAAAGAATTATCCTTGGGTCCATAACTAAAACTCGTCTTTGAAGCACAAGTGTCATCATAAATGACGAATGTGAAAGAGTTGATCGATTTATGCATAATGGGGGGAGGGAGAGTTCATTGAGAGAACAACACTCCACCTATGTCCATGCCTACACCTAAACAAGACAACAAGTTGAGTATGGTGGGTGTGCAAGGGTTCAAGCAACATTGCTCGAATCAATGATATTTAGCCCATGCCTTAACTCGCGAAATCTTGCTCTGTCTAAAGGCTTTGTGAAGATATCTGCAAGGTTATCATGAGTGTTGACGTAGTTGAGCTCGATCTCCCCTCGCCTAATGTGATCCCGGATGAAGTGATACCGAATCTCAATATGTTTCGTCTTGAAGTGTTGCACCGGGTTGAGAGAAATCTTGATGGCACTTTCATTGTCACACCAAAGAGGCACTTTGTCACAAATGACACTGTAATCCTTTAAAGTTTGCCTCATCCATAAGAGTTGTGCACAACAACTACCGGCCGCCACATACTCCGCTTCGGTGGACGAGAGAGACACACATTGCTTTTTAGAAGACCAACTTACCAGAGAGCAACCAAGGAATTGGCACCCTCCGGAAGTGGACTTCCTATCCACTTTGTCTCCCGCCCAATCGGAATCCGAATATCCTACAAGCTTGAAGTTTGCTCCTCTTGGGTACCACAAGCCAAAGTTTGGGGTATGAGCCAAATATCGAAAGATTCGCTTGACCGCCACAAAGTGTCTTTCCTTAGGTGCGGTTGAAACCGTGCACAAATTCCCACACTCAACATGATATCCGGTCTAGATGCACAAAGGTAAAGCAAGGATCCAATCATGGAACGATATACCTTTTGATCCACCGCTTTACCATTGGGATCAATGTCAAGTTGGCACTTGGTGGGCATTGGAGTGGAAGCCGGCTTGACATCACTTAGCTTGAATCTCTTGAGCATGTCTTGAGTGTATTTAGCTTGGTTGATGAAGGTACCTTCTATTCTTTGCTTCACTTCGAAACCAAGAAAGAACTTCAACTCTCCCATGGAAGACATCTTGAACTTTGAGGTCATTAGTGCGGCAAATTCCTCATTGAAAGCTTTGTTAGGGGAACCAAAGATAATGTCATCAACATATAGTTGGCACACAAACAACTCCCCTTTGACCTTCTTAGTAAAAAGAGTGGGATCAAATAGCCCAACTTCAAACCCGCGATCTTGTAGCAACTCGGTAAGGTGGTCATACCACGCATGTGGGGCTTGTTTAAGGCCATAGAGTGCCTTATCGAGTTGATACAAATGATCGGGAAAGTAGGGATCCTTGAACCCGAGGGGTTGTTTGACGTAAACCAACTCATTAATAGGACCATTAAGAAAAGTACTCTTCACATCCATTTGTTGCAACTTAAAGTTGTGATGAGAAGCATAAGCAATCAACAAACGAATGGATTCAAGATGAGCAACGGGAGCAAAGGTTTCACCATAGTCGATACCCTCGACTTGGGAGTAGCCTTGTGCCACCAATCTTGCCTTGTTGCGAATGATGGTCCCATGGGCATCTTGCTTGTTCTTGAAAATCCACTTGGTCCCAATGACATTGTGGTTCCCCGTTGGCCTTGGCACCAACCTCCACACCTTGTTGTACTCGAAGTTGTTAAGTTCTTCATGCATGGCATTAAGCAAATCTGGATCTTCGATTCATTCATATACCTTTTGGGGTTCAACACAAGAGACAAACGCGTGATGTTCACAATAGTTTGCCAATTGTCTATGAGTGCTTACCCTCTTTTGAATGTTTCCAAGTACATTCTTCATGAGATGACCCTTGGTGGAGAGCTTGGAAGCAATCTTGGCGGCACGTCGCTCTAATTACTCCTCGGTGGTTAGTTGAGGAGCGGTCACTTGATCATCTTGAGCGCCATCTTGAGCTTGTTCTTGATCTTGAACTTGCTCGGGGGAGAGAACTTGACCTTGGGCATCACTTGGTGTGTCAACATCGTCTTGATCATGATCTTGCCCTTGGTCTTGTTCATGAGGTTGAGGGCCTTCACTTTGTTCTTCGGAAGTGTGTGGGCCTTGGGTTGGTGATGACTCCACTTGAGTGGAGCATTGTCCTTCTCCTTCAGCCACAAGGGGTTCCTCAATGGGTAGGATAAAACCAACACCCATTCTTCTTATGGCTTGAGGAGGAATTTCATCACCTACATCACAAGTGCCACTTTGCTCCACTTGGGAGCCGTTATTCTCATCAAACTCCGCGTTACACGTCTCCTCAATAAGTTCCGTGGATTTATTGAGGACACGGTAAGCATGAGAGTTTGTAGCATAACCAACAAATATGCCCTCATAAGCTCTAGTCTCAAATTTAGACAACTGAACACCTTTCTTGAGAATGAAACACTTACACACGAACACCTGGAAGTACTTGAGATTGGGCTTGTTGCCGGTGAGTATCTCATATGGAGTCTTGTTCAAGCCTTTGCGGAGGTAGAGCCGATTGGATGCATGACATGCGGTGTTGATGGCTTCGGCCCAAAAGTTGTATGGAGACTTGAACTCCGCCATCATGGTCCTTGCCGCATCCATCAACGTTCGGTTCTTCCTCTCCGCAACACCGTTTTGTTGAGGGGTGTATGGTGCGGAATATTGATGCTTGGTCCCCTCATCACTAAGAAACTCATCCAAGGTGTAATTCTTGAACTCGGTGCCGTTGTCACTTCTTATTGTCAAGATCTTTGCATTGTGTTGACGTTGTGCTTCATTTGCAAAGTCGATGACGGTTTGTTGGGTCTCGCTCTTCCTCTTGAAGAAATACACCCAAGTATATCTTGAGTAGTCATCCACAATCACCAAGCAATACTTCCTACCCCCAAGACTATCAAAGGATGGAGGCCCAAAGAGATCCAAGTGAAGGAGCTCCAAAGGCCTCTTCGAGTAAATAATAGTCGTGGGAGGGTGAGCCTTCTCATGGAGCTTTCCTTCGATACAAGCACTGCAAGCACGATCTTTAGCAAAACTAACATTGATTAGTCCACGGACATGGTCCCCCTTGAGAAGACTTCGCAAAGATCTCATATTGACATGGGCTAAACGTCGATGCCAAAGCCATCCGACGTCAACTTTAGCCATTAGGCATGTCGCGGTCTTAGTGGGTCGCTCCGAAAAGTTAATCACATATAGACCGTTTTTGACATGCCCAACAAAGGCTACTTTAAGAGTCTTGCTCCACAAGAGGGCCACGGTATCAATATCAAAGAAAGTGGCAAAGCCCATAATTGCAAGTTGACGAACGGAAAGTAAAATATATGCAAGGGACTCTACAAGCATGACCTTCTCGATTGTGAGATCATGAGAACTGACAACCTTGCCGAGTCCCAATACCTTAGAAGACAAGGCATCACCCCACTCGATGTTGGTGGGCATAGATGGAATCTTGTGCATGTCCACCACCAAGTCCTTACTTCCGGTCATATGATTTGTAGCTCCACTATCGACCAACCATGATCCCCCACCGGAAGCAAACACCTACAAGAGATCAATGCTTGGTTTTAGGTACCCATTTTGTAATGGGTCCTTTGATGTTAGTAAGAAGGGTCTTAGGAACCCAAATAGACCATTCAATGTATTCATGAGGAGAACCAACAAATTTGGCATAAACATGCCCATCACTAGCACGACATAACACATAAGAAGGGTTAAAGTCGCCGGCTTTGTTGGGAGGGGTGGCATTGCCCTTCTTGACACCGCCACCCTTCGCATTGTTCTTCTTCTCCTTGGAAGAACCCTCTCCCTCCTTCACAAAAGTTTGCTTGAGAGGAGGAGGTCGTTTGGCCTTGTCATTCTTCTTCTTGTTCTTGGGCTTGGGTGCGAACCCAATCCCCTCCTTGGCCACAACTTTCTTTTGATTGCTCAAAAGGTCGTTGTGGTTCTTCTCACCTTGTATGCATGTAACAAGGCCTTTCTCAAGTTGCTCCTTCAACTTAGCATTCTCCTCAACAAGATGCACATGCTCACAACAAGGGTTAGTAGCATTTGCATGATCAATCAACACCATATGAGGAAAAATGGCTTTCTCCTTGGTTAGCTTCACCTGGAGTTGATCATGAGACTCTTTGAGGCTAGCATGGGCACCCTTCAAGACTTTGTGAGCCTTGTCTAGAATGTCAAACTCCTCTTTGAGTCTAGCAAGATCAACCCCAAGCTTTGCCTTCTCGGAGCTTAGCACACGAGAAACAACAAGAGCATGATCAAGATCTTTCTTTAATTTAGCATGATCATCGTTGTATGACTCCTCAAGAGCCAAACGAAGACCACACTCTTCCTCAAGAGCATTGGAAAGATCCAAAATCTCATCAGCATAGTCACGACTATGCCCCTCCATCTTAGAGATGGTATCTTCGTGAGCCTCGATCATGTCATTGGCTTCACCAAGTTGTTCCAAGAGAGCAACAAAGTGCTTCTTGGATTTACCCTTGAGTTTACCCATAAAGGCCTCAAACTTATTCTCCTCCACACTAGTTCCCACATGTTCATCAATGCTATCCGTCGAAGAAGGATGAGTAATGATGGTAGTTTTGATGTTGGGGGTTACCTTGTTGGTGGCCTTAGCCATGAGGCACTTGGCGGTGATGCTTTCATTGGGTGAGTCGAAGAGAGACACCCGTGGAGTCGTCGCAATGGCAACGGAGGCCATGGCAACCGACTCACCATCTTCATCATCATCATCATCCTCATTGTATTCTTCTTTTACCACCAATGCCTTGGGAGGAGTCTTCTTGGTGAAGTTTCTCTTGTTGGGGAACGACTTGTCCTTGTCCTTACGGATGAGCTTGCCACCGTTGTCTTCCCTCTTCTCATAAGGGCACTCCGCAACAAAGTGACTCACGTTGCCACAATTGAAGCAAGTCCTTACTCGTTGCTTGCCCTTTGCGCCACTTGAGTTGTTCTTGTTGAAGTTGGGCGTTGAGTTCTTCTTGCTCCAAAATTGCCTTGAGGCAAGGGCCATGTGTTCATGATAGGCATACTTCGTATCTTCAAGGTTGCTCTCCTCTTCTTCCTCCTCTTCCTCTTCTTCGACACACACCTTGGCCTTCAATGCAAGGTTGGGCTTCTTTCCTATTTGATAGCGAAGAATCGCATTGTCGGCGGTCTTGTCCAATATGCTCATAGCCACAAACTCATCTAACACCTCACTTGAGGTCAAGGTGTGGAAGCCCGGCCTTTGACGAATGACGGAGGACATGGCTTTGTGATAGGGCATCATTGCCTTGAGGAAATTGCGCTTGATCCAATTGTCATCCGTGTCCTTACTTCCATGATCTCGGAGAGAGACCGCGAGTTTGGTAGCTCTCCGATAAAGCTCACGAGGTTCTTCATCTTCTTTCATTGCAAACTCATCGGCTCCATCTTGCACCACTTCATAGTTGGAACATTGAATGCTTGCGCTTCCCCGATAGAGGGAAACCACTTTGTGCCAAGCATCTTTGGCCAGGGAGTAGGGCCGGAGATGAGGGAGGTCTTCGGGAAGGATTGCTTCTTGGATGATGAAGAGAGCATTCTCATTGAATTGATTGTCCATGGCTTCTCTAGGAGTGAAGTTGCTTCGGTCATGCGGATAAAAACCTTCTTCAATGATTCTCCAAAGGTTAGTGTTCACATGATTTAAATGACGCTTAAAACGATAGACCCAAGAATCAAAATCCTCCTTTTTGTCAATCTTGGGGGGAGGACCGACATGATTCAAGTGAGTAGAAGGAATCGGTCCACCATAAACAGGTGGAGGTTGCACATGGGCAAAGATGCCGGTGCCATTCTTACCACTAGACAAAGGGGCTTTTTCACTAGTAGCTTTCCCCTTGTCGGGGTTAGCATCCGTCACCGTGTTGGCGGGATCACCCACTTTCACGTGTGCGGTGGAAAGTTTAAGCCCTTCTAAGAAATCCTTAAAACATGTCTTTGACCTCGGTCTTCATGGAGGTCTTCAATGTGTCCAACGCCACATTGAATTCCTCACGTGAGATCGAATTACCCCCATCTCCGGTAGACGATATTGGATTCGCACCGAAGTGCTCCCCCACATCGTCTTCGATGTCAACCATACTCTTCGGACGACAAAGTTCTTAAAAAGAGACGAGGCTCTGATACCAATTGAAAGGATCGCTATAGTTGACTAGAGGGGGGGGGGGTGAATAGGCAACTAACAATTTTTAGCTTTTCTTTAACAATTTAAACTTTGCATCAAAGTAGGTTGTCTATATATGCAACTAATTGAGCAACCTATATGATGCAACAACGATAACCACACAAGCAAGCAATAGATACAACACAAATAAGCTTGCACAAGTAAAGGCACGAGATAACCAAGAGTGGAGCCGGTGGAGACGAGGATGTGTTGCCGAAGTTCCTTTCGTTTGAAGGGAAGTACGTCTCCGTTAGAGTGGTGTGGAGGCACAATGCTCCCCAAGAAGCCACTAGGGCCACCGTATTCTCCTCACGCCCTCACACAATGCGAGATGCCGTGAATCCACTATTGGTGCCCTTGAAGGCGGCGACCGAACCTTTACAAACAAGGTTGGGGCTCTCTCCACAACTTAATTGGAGGCTCCCAACGAAACCCCGGAGCTTCACCACAATGGAATGTGGCTCCGAAGTGACCTCTTCCGTCTAGGGTGTTCAAACACCCAAGAGTAACAAAATCCACACAAGAAAGTAAGGGGGAATCAAATTTCCTTTGGTGAGAGTGTAGATCTAGGTCTCCTCCTTCAATCCCTAGCAAATCAACAAGTTTGAGTGGCTAGAGAGAGAGATCAGGCAAGAAGGCTTCAAGGGAATCAATGGAGGAGAGAGAGAGGCAAGAGGTAGGTGGGAGGTAGGAGAAGCACCTCCTTAAATAGGTTCCCCGAGATCCAACCGTTATGTGCTGAAATGCATAGGGCCGGTACTTCTGCACAAACCACCGGAAGAACCGGTGTGTGTAGGAAACCGCACCCATGGCACCAGGGTGGTACTTCCGGAGGAGCGCCCGGTAGTACCAGTCTTCCGGAGAAAACTGGAACTACTGCTCCACCACCGGTCAACTACCGCAACTAGACCAGAGAGCTATCAACCAGAGCGGTAGTTGGGGCGGTGGTAGATCCGGAACATCCGCTGGGTCAGTGGTTCCTGGGTGGTGGCGATCCATGCGGTACAACCGCACTGGATATCGGTAGTACCGATTTATTAAGAACAAACCGGTACTTCCGGGCCACCATCGGTCTACCACCGCACATAGCACAGAGAGGAATCACCCCCATGCGGCACTTGGGGCGGTGGTTTGACCGGAACTACCGGCCACCGGTACTACCGTTGAGAACAGCAGTACTACCGCCGTGAAAAAGACTGCACACACACATAGGACCAAGGGAACCTCTCTCTCCTCGAGCGAAGGCTATAAGGTGGGTGCAAAGTAACTGTGTACGTGACTTGATTCACCCAATACCTTCCGATGCGGGTTCCCTCTTAATAGTACGTATTTCCTACGACCAAAAGGAATAAAAGCGATGGAAACTCCGTCTTCGATCTTTTCCTTAGAGAGGGAAGGCTTAACCGTCTCGCGTCACATGATGTGTACCTGAGTAATTTATGACACACGATTAGTCCACACGTGTATTGTCATCATCACCAAAACCCTAGGCAGGAGATGCCCTTACAGACGGGGTCACAATGTTTACCCAGGTTCGGGCCCTCTCTATGGAGGTAATACCCTACTTCCTGCTTGATTGATCTTGATGAATATGAGTGTTACAAGAGTTGATCTACTACGAGATCGTAATGGCTAAACCCTAGAAGTCTACCCTGTATGACTATGATTATGATTGTATATGCCTCCATTCGGACTAAGCCCTCCGGTTTATATAGACACCGGAGGGGACTAGGGTTACACAAAGTCGGTTACAGAGAAAGGAAATCTTCATATTTGGTCGCCAAGCTTGCCTTCCACGCCAAGGAGAGTCCCATCCGGACACGAGTAAAGTCTTCGATCTTTGTATCTTCATAGACCATTAGTCCGGCCCATGTCCAACAGGTCGGACGCCCGAGGACCCCTTAGTCCAGGACTCCCTCAATAGCCCCTGAACCAGGCTTCAATGACGAGGTGACTGGCGCGCAGATTGTCTTTGGATTGCAAGGAGGGTTCCCCTTTCCGAATACTCCAGGATAGTCTTCGGACGAACGTGTCCGGATCTGTAATACAAGTACCACATACAACCGCACAGAGTATAATATTTCACGAGTCCAATCTGCTGACAACTTTTTGTAACGTGACATCACGCTTGTCCGGTCATTATTTCGAACCGTTTCTTGTCCTGTCGTTCCATGTTTTGAGGCGCGGTTTTTATTGGCACGTCTTGTCGAAGCAGAGATCGTGTCCCCCTTATCGCGGGATTCTCATCAATGCAATCGTGGGTAACCCAACCGTTCCACTAGAAAGATTCCTTAGGAATAGGCAGGTTTTCAGGCTTAGGAGGAGGCGTTCGATACCCATTGTCTTTATAAAGGAGCCAAGGACCGTCTCTTTGTACGCCAAAGCTCTCCTCGGCCTTTCCAACCTCGAGTTTTAGCATCCCAGGTTCGACTTCATCGCTTCAAGCTCCCCAATCATGTCCGGACCCAGCCCAGAGGGCTGATGGGTGGCTTCCTCTGTTACAGAGGAGGACATTGCGAAGCTTTGGGCAGCCAGATACCTGACCGCAGAGGTCCCCCACAGGCTTCCTGCTCAAGGACAGGTTATTCCGACTCCCAGATCCGGCGAGAGGGTCGTTTTCATCTCTCACCTCCTCCGAGGGCTAGGATTCGCTCTTCACCCCTTCGTCCGAAGGCTCATGTTTTATTACAGACTAGATTTTCATGATCTAGCCCAAGATTCTTTCCTCCACATCTCGGCATTTATCATCACATGTGAGGCCTTACTCCGAATTCCCTCACACTTCGGCTTATGGCTCAAGACCTTTAATGTGAAGCCAAAGGTGATCGAAGGGAAACAGGCGGAGTGCGGCGGTGCTGTAGTGAGCAAGCTTACCAATACTCTCTGGACAAAAGGCTCTTTCACCGAAACTTCCAACCAATGGCAGTGGGAGTGGTTTTACATCACAGAACCCAGCTGTACCAAGTGGGCAGCTATACCTGCGTTCCGTTCTGGCCCTCCCGTTACAACTTGCATCATGGATTAATAAGGGGTTGGACTGGGGATCCGTTGATGAAGTGCAGACTCTACAAAGCCGCATCCAAAGCCTCCTTGAGAAGGACATCGATCTCTTCAACGTGATTCAAGTAATGCTAGTCTGCCGAGCTCTGCCATGCCAGCGTCGGCCTCTCCGTATGTGGGAGTTTAATTCGAAAGGACCACAAACCCTCCAACACTTCTTTGGTACTACGCACAAAGGAATGTGGAACTTGTTTTTCGGGAAACGAAAACAATGGCCGGACACCACCGAGGACATCGGCCTCGACTGCAATCATCCGGATACCTCGGTAAGCGCTCAACTCCAGAACTCTTTCTAGTTAAGTATCCCATAATTTGTTGCTGAGCAAACTATCTTCTTCCAGGGCTGGATAAAGAAAGCAAAGCGAATTAGGTTATCGCCCTCCCTTCCCGAAGACTCAGCGGATCCCGTACTAACAAGGATGCTGGCCCCGACACCGTACCAGGTGCCTGTGAAGGGAGACAAGGCGGAGAGCGGGAAGGCCAAAGGTGGCCTCCCTTCTGAGGGTATATCAGACATCGTGTCCGGGGAGATCAAGATTAAAGCGAAGGAGAAGCCAACATCCCTTTCCCCCATGGTAAGACGAGGGCGGCCTCCGAAGAATGGGAGGAAAGAGCTCCTAAGCGGGGCAGGATGCCCCTGTCGGGTGGCTCGGGCTTGGAGGACGACATCGTCGCACAATCCCATGATGAGGACGAGCCTCTAGCCAAATCGTAAGTGAACAAGGGTGTTTTAAACATGTCCCGTTCCTTTCCTGTTACCAAGGTAACATGTAGAATACATGTTGTTGCAGCTCGGCACATAGCCTTCTTCACCAATCCTCTTCTCGGGGGATCTTCTCCTGGAGATGATAGAAAGCGAGACACCTCCACCGGTCTCCTCGCCCAATAGGGCGGACGACCTCGAGGTGTCGTCCCGGAGGGTCTCCCCCGATCAACAAGTGGTGCGAGGGGTGATGAAGACACTACTCGAAGGTAATACTTCAGCAGCCCAGGGTCCGGGGGCCAACAACGAAGGACCCGAACTGTCCGGACGGCCGGAGACAACTCCAGGGACGAATAAACGGATCCATTCAAAGGGAGGCCATACTCCTACAGCAGCTTCCGGAGGTCCAGAAGCGCCGGACATATTGACGAACATGCTGTGACAGGTGCCCGTCTTAGAGGAACATCGTACCTTGATGGGTACGGTGGTTGAAAAGGTTCTGTCCGTGAAAAGCGGATTGACTAAAGCCTGCACGAGCCTGCTAAGAGGCTTCGAGGTTTGTACTTTAAATTTTTTGATTGTGTTTTATTCACAAACTGCACCTGTGTTTAGGTAGTAGCCCCTGGTACTCTGATTGGCTTCCCAAGGGAGGCGATCAGAGGATAAAAAATATATGCCCAGGAAATAATCTAATGAATTGAAACGCAAGTTGTTACCTCCCTGGCGACTGCCCGAACTACAGAGGTTGCAGATCTGCAGCGGACATCAAGCTTATCAACAGGCGGCTTGACGAGGCGCAAGGTATGTCTTGGGGGTAGTCATTACATGCATGTGCTTATAATATAAGCGTGACTCTGAAGATTGTATACTGAGATATGCATGACTACAGATGGCGCCGCCGCAGTTGAGATTCTTCAGGCGGAGCTAGTCCGGGCCAAGTAACAGGCCCGGTTTAGTAATGCGGCTGCCGAAAAGGCGTCTACCAAGTTAAAGGCCGAACAGGCTGCTCGACGCCAAAACAAGGAGAAAATATCCACGATGGCGCGTGAACTAAAGGATGTCACTGGCCGCTGTGAATTCCTCGAGAAGGATAATAAAGACAAAACGGCTGATCTTGACAAGGCCTTATGAGAGGCAAAAGAAGCGCGGACCGAATCTAGAGCGGCCCGGGAGGAGATCCGGCAAGTTGGGGAGATCGCGGCTGGTAAGCCATTTTTATTACAAACTAAGTTCAGTGATCCGAATTATGCCCCGCTTAATCAAGTGTGGAGTTCTCCAGACGCTTTATTGGATTTGCCGAAGAGTGCTTCCGATGCAGTGCAGTTTTACCAAGCGCAAGAAGGGCATGCAACGGAGAAGGTTTTCTGGTCACAATTCGGTGCGTCAAAGCGCCCACTGTTGCTGAACGAACAGATGACCCAATGGGCCGAGCTTCATCGGGTATCTGGCACTGCCATAAAGGACGCCGTGGTCCGGCTGTGGCCGACCGAGCAAATTCCAGATAGTTATTTTGGTTTGGTGCGGCGACTTGCTGACGCGGTGCCACGTATCGACGCCGTTAAGCGGTCAACGTGCATCGAAGGTGCACGGATGGCCTTTGCCCGTGCTAAGACATACTGGACGAAGATGAAGGCCATGATGTTGCAGCGAAGAGTCCACCCAAGGGCAAGGGCCACCACACACCAGAGCATTATTTTGATGATGTCTTAGAGGTTGCCCGCTTGATAGAGGGTCAATGCTCGAAAGACATAATATTCGAGTGAAGTGTATGGAAATTGTAAAAGACAATATTATGATGTAATAAAGCTATTTTCATTTTAGTGTTGCCTAAAAGCTTTGGTTCCTCCTGTGCGGCCGTTTTTGTATAATCTGAAAGTTTTCCAGTCATCGGCTTCAGCCCCCTTGTAGGAAGTACGGGGGTGTTCGGAAAAGCATTTGATCACTCTTAATCCAATGCCTTGGTCCATGAAGGAGGTGTCAATGTGGCGAACGAGGCAACCGGACTATAGGGCGTTAACACTTTCACTTAGCCATAGGAGTTTTATGGTGGGTCTACAATATAGCCCCTGGTATGTACGCGGTTATCCCAATACGGTGCGTTACATGTATGACCTGAAGAAAGGTCCTTCGTGTAATATGGAGGGAATCGCGAAAGATTCCAATAAGTCATCGAGTGGTTGACCAGCTCTCGTCGCATCATGACAGTCACTTTTCGGCTTTCTCTATTGAGGTGCTTGACCAGATGAACCGGAAGCACAATCGCAGTAGTTCTCCCTTTACTACCTTAGCCGATAGAGCGGAACGTAAGGTAGCAAGCACAGGAGCCGGGCAACCCAACTATTGACCCAAGACATGATTCAGAGCTGATGCATATAAGGCCAAACTCACGACGCCGATGTGTGCTATAAAGTTTTTCGAACTTGTCAGTAACTCATTTGTTCCCATACCGAGCCCCTGGCAAGTTATGCCGAGGTGTGTGTGAAATAACCAAAGGAGCAAAATTCAGTTCTTTAGAAAAAACGAATACCGAATGCGGATTATGTTCACTGGGACCTGAGTGATATGCCAATCATTATTTTATAGATGTCAAAGACGCAACCCCGGCGATTTGACATGTCGGGGGTCAAAGGCTGAGGAAAAAGGCACTTTACAGGCTCAAGATAGAGAGTGCGGTCTACAAAAAGTTATTTTGGACCTCCTGTCGCACGTCTGCGCCGCCTGTCCTCGGTGAAGGGGTTCCTTGACGGGAATAGCCTTTGGGTGAGTATACGAACCCGAACTTCGATAGAGTCCATGGGATGACCCGCCTTTGAGCCACCTGTGGTAGAGGATAATGAAAAGGAAAGAGTAGTTAGAAAAGAAAAAAGAGATTATGGGAGTACTTGCAGGCTCGTCCGTATATTGCTTCCGCCGATGCCCAGGGTATCTTGAGTGCATAGTTATGTATGCGCGGTACCGATTTCGCAGGTATATGAGGCGGATAGCGGAAGCCGAACTGCTAGTCCAATTCCGAAATTGGTCGATCCTGTTGAATGGAGACCGGTGGCTTAATGGCCGACAAGGTATGCGGTTTAATAAGAACACTTTGTAGTTCGGCTGCGGTTGCCATAGTATGATCCTCAGTCCGGAGGGAGTGTTTCTCCTGCTCCCCTTTAGAGTTGTGTGTCGCGTATACCATGTTCACTGTTTTTACTTCGGGGGGAAATTGCTTCTGACCCCCGGTGTTTGGTTGGCGAGTCTCTTCATCGTCGCTGTCGTCGGGTAGCCTCTTCCCCTTGTGTTCGGCATTTAACTTGCTGGCCTGTTTGAAGACCCAACAGCTTCTGTTGGTGTGATTAGCTGGTTTAATGGGGTGGCCATGAATCTGGCAGGGCCTATCCAATATCTTGTCTAAATTGGATGGTCCGTCTCTATTTGCCGTAAATGGCTTTTTCCGTTGACCTGGTTTGGGGCCGCTGAATCCGGCGTTGACCGCTGTGTCGTGCGTTCCCGCATTAGTATTACTACGTTTGTGTTTATTGTGTCGTGATTTCCCATTGCCGTCTTGAACTTCGGAAGTGCCCAGATCACTGGCGCTGTTGCTTCTACGAGCGAGCCAACTGTCTTCTCCCATGCAAAAGTGGGTCATCTGAGCGGTAAGGGCTGACATGGATTTTGGTTTTTCCTGACCGAGGTGGCGGGCGAGCCACTCGTCCCAGACACTGTGTTTGAAGGCCGCTAGGGCTTCCGCTTCCGGACAGTCTATGATTTGGTTCTTTTTAACTAAGAACCTAGTCTAGAGCTTCCTGGCTGACTCTTCGGGCTGCTGGACGATGTGACTCAAGTCATCGGCATCTGGTGGCCGGACATGTGTAGCTTGGAAGTTATCATGGAAGGCGTCTTCCAGATCCTCCCAGCTGCCGATAGAGTTTTCTGGCAGACTGTCTAACCAGTACCTTGCTGGTCCTTTTAGTTTTAGTGGGAGGTATTTGATGTCTTGAAGGTCATCTCCGCGAGCCATATGAATATGGAGAAAAAAATCCTCGATCCATACCTCGGGATTAGTTGTTCCATCATATGATTCGATATTCACGGGTTTAAACCCTTTTGGGAATTCATGCTCCATTACTTCGTCAGTGAAGCAAAGTGGGTGTGCGGCGCCTCTATATTGGGCCACGTCGCGACGTAGTTCAGATGGAGTCCGTCTGCGGTTTTCGGCTCGGGCGTGACTAAACTTGTCACGTCCGAATAGGTAGCCGATGTCACGTATCGAGGCACGTCCTCGCGATTCGTAGATCGATCTGGCATGTCCTGCTCTACTGTCCAGGTTCTGCAGAGGGTCGTGTGTATATCCCCGAGCTATTTTATCTCTGTTTTTACGTTGAGGTGGGGCGGGCTGCTGTTCGGCTTGAGTTGCCACTTTATCCCGACCGCGTAGTGGTCGGTCAGCCGCATTGACCCGACCGTGTGGTGGTCGGTTAGCCGCATTGCGCGAGGGAGGTACGGGCTCCGGCGCCTCCTCATCGAACTGAGGTAGCAATTTGCGCTTCGGGTAACTCTTGGCCGGGCGCTTGAGGCCGTACTCTTCGGCTGTCAGGACATCAGTCCATCTGTCGCTGAGCAGATCTTGGTCAGCTTGAAGCTGCTGCTGCTTCTTCTTCAGGCTCCTTGCAGTGGCTATTAGCTGGCGCTTGAAGCGCTCCTGCTCGAGAGGTTCCTCAGGCACGATGAAATCCTTGTTGCCGAGGCTCTCCTTGTCCTCGGAGAGCGGGAGATAATTATTGTCCTCTGAGTCTTCATGTATGGCCTGTTCATCAGGGCTAACGTGCCCGTCTTCCCGTTCGTCCTTTTCGGAAGTTGCCTCAACGGGGTCTTCATTGTCTTTGGCGTTGTTTGGAGTATTGTTTTCTCCCGTGCCGGTATTACTGTCTTTTGCGTGGCATGACTTAGAGCGGCGTCGCTGACGTCGGTGCTTAGGCTGTGTCTCAGCAGGTTTATCCTTGACTGGATCTTATTTGTCATCGTCGCTAGGTTCTTTAGGTGTATCCACCATGTACACATCGTACGAAGAAGTGGCCGTCCAGCGTCCAGTGAACGACGGGTTTTGGCCATGCTCCTCATCTGCATCGTCGTCCATACCGTCGATGTCTTCGGAGCCATAATCGAGCATGTCGGTTAAGTCCTCGACAGTGGCTATGAAGTGGGTGGCGGGTGGGAAGTGAAATTCCCCGTCATCAGCCTCCAGTTCGAACCGGATATAGTTCGGCTGTGAGTCCCCCGCTAAGGATAGATTTTTTAATGAGGTCAACACGTCGCCAAAAGGCGAGTGCTGGAAGATGTCCGCGGCGCTGAATTCGACGATCGATGACTGGTCCAGCTTGACGTATGCGGACGCACATGGTTCGGAACTTATAGCCGGAAACGAGTCCGAGGTTCCGGTGACACAGATATCACCCGAGGTTAGGTCTGTGTGCGCCGCGGAGTCCGCGGCTTCCATGGCGGGGTTAAGCTTCCCGGCCTCGGATGGCGTGATCTGCTCCGGATCTAAGGCTAGAGGCGGCTACAGGTGCAATTTCCTGGGTATGGCCCAATGACAGATTTAAGTCATGTTCATCATGGTGACGGGGAGTGTTGGGGATATTGCTATTTGGGGTAAACCGGCCTACAGGGCCCGGGTTAGCTCCGTCAATGGACCCAAGATGTTAAAGCCCAAGGAGAAATAGAAGGGCCCAAGGCCTATAATCGGTTTAAAGGTTTATGGCCGTGAACCGGCCTGAGGTAAACTTGCATTGTAAGTTAGGAATAGAGAGACCAACCCGGGCACGTTTATGAACCGGAGGTTGGGATTTTGTAAACCGACGGGCGTCACCCGCGTATATAAGGGGACGACCCGACGACGGTTTAGGGACAACAATTCGAGGTTTAGGCGAAGCTTATTGCTCCCTAGCCCTCGAAACACATCAATTCCATCACAACTAGACGTAGGCTTTTACCTTCATCGAAGGGGCCGAACTAGTATAACTCTCTGTGTCCTTGCGTCCGCTTTAACCCCTTCGAGTTAACCCGTTGCGATGGCTCCACGACTAAGTCCTTTCACTAGGACATCTGCCGTGACAAACCCACGACAGTTGGCGCCCACCGTGGGGCTATCGCGAGATGGTTTCAAGTTCTTGGAGGGCCGCTTTGAAGGACTCGAGGGCTATGCTGTGGGTCGGATGACCAAAAGTCGTCGCGGAAAACTCTACATCGACAGCACAGGCTGGGGCCCCGACGCCGGCTCGATCGAGTACGGGTACCGGGTCCCCTTTGGCGGCATCCATGTTTTCATCGGCAAGATCGGTGAACCGGGCCCCGAGCTGGGCGTCTGCACCGACCTCGTCGAGACAGCTCAGCACACGAGATCGGCCCTGGTTAAACCGACCAGGAAGCGCGCCTTCGTGGGAGTCATCCACGGAGGAAGCTACGAGGAAGGATCCGAATCCGGTGGTGAAACCGCCATCTACTCCGGCGATGAAACGTCAACCGGGGAAACCGAGTCTCTATACCGGCTGCAAGATGACCGGATTGGGGGCAGCTCCGATGGCGGCAGTATTCCGGACCCCTCTGGTCTGCCCAATCGAGTTGGGATCTTCGTGGCTGGAACACAGGCGGCGCCACATTCATCAACTGCGGCAGCAGTGATCTCCGGATCGGCAGCGGCAACGGCTGCGCGAGCAGGGGGCCCTGCGGACTCACCAGCCCAAGTATTGTCAGATCTATTTGACGCACTGGCAGTGCTTATGGCGGAGGCCAACCCGGTGGATCAGGAGGTTCACAATGCCGAGATTGCCAAAGTGAGAGAACAGATCACTCAAGCTAAAGCAGGGCTGGCAGCAGAAGAGGCCAGGATGACGGCAGAGCGCGCCGCTTTAGATGCACAGGCTTACAGGCTCATGATGGACCAGAATGCATCTCAGGAAGTCCTGAAGAGGAAATTCCGATCTCGATTGCCTGCAGCCCTCGATGCCAGAAATCTCTTCAACACCCCTGGAGCGGGGGCCAATAATCCGCCGGGGGTAAACCGTGCGGAAGCAACAGTTGGCGCCCCGGTTCAGCACCATATAATAAACCTGCCTTGTCACAACACTGGTACACCACAGGCCGTGCCAACACCATCGGGCATTATTCCAACCCGATGGATAACCTTGTTGCGGCGGCAGCTCGGTTGGAAGCCATTCCGATCGAAGGCGATTCACCGCAGGATGTAGAGACACGCCGAGTCAAGGAGATCCTTAGGACCGCTTTGGCCCAACAGGAAGCATATTCGCAAAGCCGTGATCGGATTCACTCCACCCCTCGCCCCAGCAGGAGCTATAGCAGGCGCATGGAGGAGCCGGCTGTTTCAAGTAATGCCAGGCGTGAAGCGCTCCGCGGCAACAATCCGGCTGGCGTCGACAATGCTCAGGAGATGGTGGATCGCGCCCGTGCGCAGGAGGCCGGATTAGCAGCGCAGCATCAGGCTCGTCAGCTTACACCTATCTTCCCAACTGCTACGATTGAACCGGGGGTGGCTTCTAGTTCCTTGGGAGTACCGTGCCTCGTTCCCGCTTTGCACAACATACGCCTGCCTAAGGACTTCAAAGGCCCCCGCAAGGTACTAAACTACACGGCGGATCAGCCTCCGGAGACATGGGTGGAGAGCTATGAGATGGCTATGGAGATGCTGGATGTGGATGACACGGCGTGTGCGAAGTATTTTACCATGATGTTAGAAGGGACGGCCCGGACTTGGCTAAAGAGCCTACCGCCTAATTCCATTAATTCGTGGGCCCAGTTGCGAGCCCGGTTTATCAAGAATTTCAAGGACACGTGCAAACAGCCAATGTCGATAGTTGACCTAGCAGCTTGCGTTCAGCAAGAAGGGGAGTCAACTACCCATTGGGTACGCCGGGTATCAGAAGTTTTGCACTCATCAGATCGCATCAACGCAGACACCACCGTGGTGCTGTTGGAAGGCAACTGTCGGTTTGGCCCTTTGAAGCTAAAGTTAGGTTGGATGAAGCGTGATTGCACGGATATGGGAACGCTCATGACCGCTTTAGTGAAGTATGCGGATTCTGACAGTACCAAGGATCCTGACTCTGGTGACGACAAAGCAGGGAAGGGAAAGAAGAATAGCAATACCAAAGGCCAGCAGCATCAACCAACAGGCAATGGAGGCGGAGGTAAGCGTAAACCGGATGGGAGCGTGGATTTTGTGGCCAACACCAGGGCACAGAATAAGGGCCAGCGACGTAAGGGGAAACAGCCAGGTTTTCGCGGAAATCCCGGTCCTAATCCGGAGCGTTTGAACTTTTTCTTAAACCAGCCCTGTCCGAAGCACGGAACAAAAGAGGAGCCAGCAACCCACCTTTGGAAGGATTGTTACATCATGAAGGAATTCAAAAGCTCAAACATTTTCCAATATGATCACGGCTCTGGCGGTGGTTCAGGTTCCGGATCAGGGTACGGCGGCGGAAATTCCGGTCCAGGGTTCAATGGTAATCCGGCGGAAATAACAGCCAAAATAATCAAGGTGGTTACAGCCAGCAGCAACAGCAGCAATCAGGTTATCAGAGCAACCCGAAACAGTTGAGTAGTGGACAATATCATGTTTTTACTACAAGCTTGGATAAACGGGATAGAAAGCTTCAGAGGCGGGCAGTTAGTGCTGTTGAACCGGCCGCGCCTCACTATCTGCGCTGGTCGGAACAACCAATCATATGGAGTCGAGAAGATCATCCTCCCAGGGTTTATAATCCGGGTCAGTTAGCATTGGTGGTGGCGCCTCAGGTGGGAGGTTACAAGCTCACCAAGGTACTCATGGACGGAGGAAGCAGCATTAACATCTTGTATTATGAGACCTTCCGTCGCATGGGACTGGTGGATAAGGATCTCAAACCGACCAATACGGTGTTCCACGGGGTGGTGCCTGGCAAGTCTGCGTACCCTGTTGGTAAGATAGCCCTAGAAGTGGTCTTCGGCGATAGTCATGATTCCAGATCAGAGACACTGACGTTTGAAGTGGTTAAAATCCAAAGTCCATACCATGCTTTGTTCGGACGACCGGCCTATGCAAAATTTATGGCACGACCCTGCTATGTATATCTGCAACTCAAGATGCCGGGTTACAAGGGCACTATAACGGTTCATGGGAGCCGTCGAATCGCTTTGGAATGCGAAGAAGGAGATGCGACTTATGCAGAATCGGTTTGTGTTACGGATGAGCTAAAGCAGTACAAAGACAATGTTGATCCGGAGGACATGACTTCATTAAAGAAGCCAACTACGGACCACGATCCGGCCTTGAAGTTCAAATCAGCTGCCGAAACTAAGCTTGTTGACTTCGTACCTGGCGATTCGTCCAAGCAGTTCAGCATCAGTGCAAACTTGGATCCAAAATAGGAAAGCGCGCTCATCGAGTTCATCCGTGAGAATCGGGACATCTTTGCATGGAAGCCGTCTGACATGCCTGGTGTACCAGGGTGACTCGCTGAGCACACTCTTAATGTGGATCCTAAGTATAAACCGGTAAAACAGTTCCTACGCCGGTTTAACGAAGAAAGACGTAAAGCAATTGGTGAGGAAGTAGCCAGGCTCCTGGCAGCTGGTTTTATTATTGAGGTTTTTCATCCCGAGTGGCTTGCTAATCCGGTGCTGGTTCTTAAGAAAAACGGCACCTGGCGCATGTGTGTGGATTACACAGACTTGAATAAAGCTTGTCCAGCGGATCCTTTTGATCTCCCCCGTATTGATCAAATCATTGATGCTACGGCAGGTTGCGAGCGTTTGAGTTTTTTGGATGCCTATTCGGGTTATCATCAGATCAAGATGGCAGTTAAGGACCAGGAGAAGACAGCGTTCATTACTCCCTTTGGAGCCTTCTGCTATGTTTCTATGCCCTTCGGGCTCAAGAGTGCGCAGGCTACTTATCAACGGTGTGTGGAAAATTGCCTCCATGAACAGATTGGTCGTAATGTACATGCCTATGTGGATGACATTATGGTCAAGTCACGAAAGAAGGAGACCCTGGTTGACGATTTGAAGGAAACCTTCGATAACTTGAGGGTGTACCAAATGATGCTCAACCCAGCTAAATGTGTTTTCGGTGTACCTGCAGGCAAATTGTTGGGATTCTTAGTGTCCCATAGAGGAATTGAGGCCAATCCGGAAAAGATCACAGCCATCACCTCCCTAGACAAACCGAAATGCGTCAATGATGTTCAGCGCGTGGCCGGGCGGATTGCTGCGTTAAGCCGGTTTATCAGCCGCCTCGGTGAAAAGGCGATCCCCTTGTATCAAATGCTCAAGAAGACAGATCAATTTGTCTGGAGTCCGGAGGCTGATAAAGCGTTTGAGGACTTGAAGCGACAGTTAGTCAATCCGCCAGTGTTGGCAGCCCCCGTTGATAAAGAGCCACTCCTGTTATACGTTGCTGCGAACGCCAGAGCGGTCAGCGTGGCGATTGTGGTAGAACGCAAGGAGGCTGGGAAGGAGCATCCGGTTCAGCGTCCGGTTTACTATATCAGCGAAGTGCTTATCGAGTCCAAGCAAAGGTATCCGCATTGGCAGAAGCTGGTATATGGTGTTTTTATGGCAAGCCGGAAGCTGAAGCAATATTTTCAAGGGCACCCCATCACGGTGGTCAGTTCTGCTCCTTTGGGTGACATCATACAGAACCGGGAGGCGACCGGTCGGATTGCCAAGTGGGCTATCGAGCTTGGGCCGCACGGTTTAAGATACGTACCCCGGACGGCCATAAAGTCACAAGCACTTGTCGACTTCATAAACGATTGGACAGAGTTACAAGCACCTGAGGAGAAGCCAGACAACACATATTGGACTATTCATTTTGACGGATCCAGACAATTGGAAGGCTCGGGGGCTGGAGTCGTTTTAACTTCCCCACGAGGAGACAAGTTTTGTTATGTCCTCCGTTTAATGTTCCCCTGTACAAACAATGTGGCTGAGTATGAAGCTTTGCTTCATGGTCTTCGGATGGCTAAAGAGATGAATCTGAGCCGCGTTAGGTGCTTTGGTGATTCGGATCTAGTGGCTCAGCAAGTATCTGGCACCTGGGATTCTAAGGACCCGCTCATGGCTGCATACCGTCGTGAAGTAGATATGGTGGCAGGGCTTTTCAAAGGCTATCAAGTGGACCATGTGGACCGCAGAAAGAATGAGGCAGCGGACGCTTTAAGCCGCTTGGGCTCTCAGCATAAACCGGTCCCACCCAATGTTTTCTTGGATGTATTGTATCACCCATCGGTACAGCTCCACGGTAATTGGAGTTGGCTATTCCTGATCCGGAGGCTCAATTAGTGGCGGCTCTTCACGTCATCCCGGATTGGACGCTTCCTTATCTGGCATATATGAACCAGGGTGAGTTGCCAGAAGACGAAATCTTGGCTCGGCAGATAGTACGGCGGTCCAAGTCTATGACCATTCTCAAAGGGGAGCTACATCATCGCAGCGTGTCAGGAGCGCTGCAACGGTGCGTATCCCCTGAGGAGGGGTGCGAAATATTACGTGAAATACATGAAGGGGATTGCGGCCACCACGCCGGTTCAAAATCATTGGTGGCTAAAGCGTTCCGCCACGGTTTCTACTGGTTAACTGCTCATGCTGATGCAGAAGACCTGGTCAGGCTATGTGATGGTTGCCAGAAATTTTCTAGACGAGCGCACATACCGGCTCAAGAATTAAGGATGATTCCAATTACTTGGCCGTTTGCGACTTGGGGGCTCGATATGGTTGGGCCTTTTAAACGTTCCAAAGATAAGAAGACCCACCTATTGGTGGCGGTGGACAAATTTACAAAGTGGGTGGAGGCAGAACCTGTCAGTAAATGTGATGCGGCCACGGCGGTTCGGTTTATAAAGAAGGTGATCTTCCGGTTTGGTTTTCCACACAGCATCATCACAGATAATGGTACCAATCTATCAAAAGGTGCCATGAAAGAGTTCTGCGCACGTGAGCATATACGGCTTGATGTTTCTTCTGTAGCTCACCCACAATCTAATGGTCAAGCAGAACGAGCGAATCAAGAGATCTTGAGAGGTATCAAACCCCGGCTTCTAGTCCCTTTGCAGAGGACGCCGGGTTGTTGGGTTGAGGAGCTACCGTCTGTATTATGGAGTATCAACACCACGCCTAACAGATCCACGGGGTTTACGCCGTTTTTTATGGTCTATGGAGCAGAGGCGGTTCTCCCAAGTGATATACGACATGATTCACCTCGTGTGGCAGCTTATGTTGAAGCGGACAACGAGCAGGCACGGCAGAACGCTCTTGATTTGTTGGATGAGGAACGTGACTTAGCAGCTGCCCGTTCAGCGATTTACCAGCAAGATCTTCGCCGTTACCACAGCCGTCGGGTTAGAACCAGAACCTTTCAGGAGGGGAATTTGGTGCTCCGGCTCATCCAGGATCAGTCTGATATGCATAAATTATCCCCGCCTTGGGAAGGACCTTTTGTGGTCAGCAAGAATCTGAATAATGGGTCATACTACCTGATTGATATTCGAGAGCGCAAAGATTCACGCACATCAGAGGAGGAGACCAGCAGGCCGTGGAACATAGCTCATCTTTGGCCTTACTATACATGAGCCTTGGGCTCTGCTTATGTACATATCATGACCATGTATATATTATGATCAATATAATTAACCGGAGCCTCGAGTAAAGCGGGGTCTCTGTTTTTTCTTCACATCATGCGTGGTTACACGGAGTTGATTCGCTTTAGGGCAACCTCCGGTTTACCCCTTGAGGTCGCTTCACAGAAGATCAACAAAGTCAGTTGGGGACCTAGTCGACCTGAACCGTAGCTACACCTCCGGGGAGCTTGGTCATGTCTTGACGATGGTAATGCCTTCTGGCTGGCACATTTGCCACTAAGTCAGTTGGGGACCTAATCGACTTGAATCGTAGTTACACCTTATGGGAGCTCGGTCATGTCTTGATGATGGTAATGCCTTCTGATCGGCTTTTAAACAGCCAATAAGTCATTTGGGGGCTTGGTCGTGTCCGAACCAATGCAATGCCACTTGATCGGCCCTAGGCCACTGAGTCAGTTGGGGGCTTGGTCGAATCCGAACCAATGCAATGCCATTTGACCGGCAGATTTGCCACGATTCAGTTAGGAACCTAGTCGACTTAAACCGTAGCTACACCCCTTGGGGGCTTGGTTTTTTTTGTCTTGACGATGGTAATGCCTTCTGAACGGTTCATAGCAACCACCATTTGCACGCGTTTTACTATTGCGTTTCCTCTCGTATTTGGTTGTTTGTTATCTTCCTTCTCGTGGTGTTTTTGTTCTTTGGAACGACAAATACTTTTAACCGATTCAGCTGACACAGCCTGGTCCATTTTTTAACCCGGAGGCAAGTTGCCCGGTTTGGCAAAGGCGCAGCACGGTTCATATGGTCGAAAGACCGTCGTTTGTACCCAGTAAAGACAGGAAACACAAGTTGGAAAAAGTCATGGCAAGGGCATCAGTACCCGTGCACAAAGGCGCATTCAAAGGCAGAAGTATTAACTATCTTATTACAAGGCAGCGTAGTGCCTGAATATATTGTTTTTTGACGAGGTAACGTCACCAATTAAGGTAAACCGGAGCTTTGATTACGCCTGTTCGCCGCCTCGGTTCGAAGGTTGTGGATCATCCTGCGCCGCTTCAGCCTCCTCATGGCTACCCATTGGCTGGAAATCAGCAGTGGTCCAGTCGATTCCCATTAATGCTTGAAAGACAGCTTCTTCATGAATCAGCAAGGACGGTTCAATGTCAGGGGCGTAGGTATGCTTACGGATTGGAGGAATAAGGTTTTCCGCTTCAGGGATCGGGGCAGCTACTCGCTTGTTCTGGTTATCATATTGGGCCTGATAATGTGTCAGATCTGCTTCTTCAGCCAATTGACAAGCTAGGGGGCGAACCGCCCGGTTTATCGCCCTCAAGTCATTTTCGCCGAAATCTGAACCGTCTTCTTTCAAGCTGGGGTAACCTTGTGCCGCTTCGACAGGATCAAAGTCTGGTACCCACGCTTTGGCCCGGATCAAGGCAGTGATGGCTCCGGTTCGAGCAGCTGATCTTTTTAACTCTTCAATCCGGGCAGGAAGCATGGATAACCTTTTTAACGTGTCTTGAATCAGAGACGGTGCGGGGTTGTTATGCGATGCAGTGGTGATAACTCTCTGTGCTCCGGTATACAACTGTTCAATCAAAGTATAAGCAGCTTTGAGTTTCATCCGCACATCAGAACCCAAGTGTCCAATACGTGTGCCTGCAGTGTTTCAAGATGGATTACAAACCGGACATAGGATATAGCAGACAAGGTGCAAATTGGAGGAAGGGCATCGAAAGAAATTTACCAAAGACGGCAGAGGTCATGGAGTGTATTTGTCGCTTTACGGTGGATAATTCATCAACCACCGGTTTGAGAGCAGCTTCGGCATTTTCAGCCCTTTTAATCAAAAGAGCCTTTTCAGTAGCCCAATCAACTTGTTCCTTTTTGCGGCTTTTCTTTCAGCTGTTCCATAACGTTTAAGGCATTGGTCAATTCTTCCTTCGCTTTTGCAGTTTCAGCCTGCTGGGTTTTTAGGATTTCCTGAAGGTCCGAGACTTGTTTCTCTTTGGTCTTCAGATCCGCCTGCAGCAGGTCATCAGCAGTGTTCAGAAAATATTGCACGGTTTGGAAGTATCAACCACACAAGCAAGTTATGTGCTCGATACTTGGGGGCTAATGCGTACTTGATCTTAACGCATGTTTTACATTACAAACGTCCCAAGATTAATACAAGTATTTAAACTTGGCACTTGGGGGCTAATGGTTATTTGATGATGTTTTCTGGTTACGACCTATGTTGAAGCCCTGTTTTTATCAAACCGGACCTTGGTTGTCAAGGCAGCATGATTCGGGTTACCATCTCGGGTTGGAAGAAATTGAGAAGCTAAGTTGCAATAGAATGAAGCACAAGAGAGTTACCTCAAGTTTTTCTTTCATCATCCTGATCACGCCAGCTTCATAATCGCGACTGGTATACAGTCGGTTCAGATACCCAGAATAAAGATCTTGGGCGCTTAAAGCGGCATACGTTGAGGAATCAACGTCCCATTTGCCCTTTATGGCCGAGATTTCTTCCTTAGCAGTATGCTTGGCTAAGGTAGCAGAGTTCCCCGGTTCAGAGCGACCAATGTCGGTAATCACAACATCATCATCTTTGGAATCGTTGATCTGCATTGGCACTGTCGGTTTATCAACAGTTCCAGAAGGGTGGATGGATTCCTCAACCCGAACAGGACTGGCAGGCTGATCGGTATGGCTGGCAGGATTGGTAGGCCTTTCTTCAGCATAGGCGTCATCTTGTGGAGGTGGATAATTCTGAATGTCTTCACGAACTAGAGCATCAGCACCAGGAGTTTTCTCCGGTTCAGGAGCGGCAGTTCCTTCGGCCGGATTATCCAGACGAGCCTTCTTGCTCGGTCTAGGTTTAGCCCTGGGAGAGACCCAAAGATTGAAGAACGGTGTAAGATGGATTAAGAAACCCATATGGAAATATGTTGTGATCGGTCCAACTTACCCAATAACTGTCTTTAGCGGTGGCAGTTGAGTGGCTGAAGATTCACCAGAAGATGAATGGGAAGTGACCTGATAATCGGAGTCAGATGGATTAAGAGGCTGACGAATTAAACCTGCTTTAGGAGGAAAGCTAGCGCATAAATCGGAGACCTCTGAGCGGCGTTTCCGAACCGGGCTGTTCGGTAAACCGGCGGAGGTAACTACCTGGCCACTATGCCGGGTGGTGCGACGAGCTCCATGTTGCTGGTTCTTCACAAGAAATTTGGGATCCAAGTAAGCAAGGGGATGAGAAAATTTAACTTTCCGGTTTGCTTGGCGAGGTTTTTTCAAAGGCAAAGGGACTGGATCAGAAGAAAGAATAGTTACCTCTGAGCCTTCAGCATTACTCGCTTCAGCGTCGTCCTGACAAATATCATCATCAATAAGGCGTATAAAAAGTAAGCCAACTGAATCAAGGTCTACCTCAAGGTCCGGATTACCCACATCATCCTCATCTAATTCCGGGGTAATGGAAGCGGTGTTCCTTTTCTTCTGAGCAGGCTTCTTCACCCTTGTTTTGGGTCGGGTTACCTTTTCTGTTGGCTCTTGAAGAAGCTTCTTGCTCCAAAACGGATCATCTCTCTGTTTCAGAAAGGATTGGAGTTAACAGTATACATATAAGGAGATCATAAATTCTATAACAAACAGAGGTGAGATGCTTACAGCAAGTGGTTTATTTGTAGCACAAAAGGGAAGCAGGCCGGTTCGGGCGCAAACATATTCCGGTTCATTCAACATCTTTTTCACAGCTTCAATAACTTCGTCTTCCGTCAGCTGAATGTTGCAGTGCCTCAAAGGATCATTAACCCGGCCCGTGTATTTGCACATTAAATCGGAGCGGACACTAAGGGGCAGGATACTCCATGAAATCCAGCAACGGGCAAGATCCACTCCTGTTAAACCGTTAGCCATGAAGGCTCTGAGCTTGGACAGTTGAGGGGCATATTTACTCCTCTCTTTGGCGGTTAGCCTTGGGGGGAAGGGGTGTGTATTGCTAAGTCTCTCTGGACGGAAGCCAGGCAGAGGATTTTCTTCAGCAGGGGAAGTATCTTTGCAATAGAACCAAGTGTGATTCCATTCTTGCGGATGACTATGCAGCTTGGCGTGAGGATAAGTCACTTCTTTCCTCTTTTGAATCGCCATACCACCCAGTTCCATGTTAGGGCCATCGGTGAATTCAGTACGTCGGTTTAAATGAAAACAGTCTCGGAACAACTCTACAGTAGGTTCCTCCTGGAAGTACACCTCACAAAGCACTTGAAAATGGCAGATATTCGTGACTGAGTTTGGACCAACATCTTGTGGGCGTAACTGAAAATTAGCCAGGACGTCCCGGTAAAATTTTGAACCGGGTAGATTAAAGCCCCGGGCCAGGTGATCCGCAAACACAACAACTTCTCCTTCCTGTGGGGTAGGAGGACATTCATTCCCTGGAACCCTCCAATGGATGGCATTTTTGCTACTCAAGGCGCCAGTCAGAACTAAGTTGTTTAATTGGGTCTCGGTGATGCGAGAGGGAACCCAGTTGCATTCGTATATCTGTTTTGCCATGAGGAAATCTACAAGACAAAGGTATTCCGGTTTGAGAACAGGCGTGATTGTAAACCGAAGATGCTCTTATATAGACCGGAGTTATCTAGAATGATATCATCTGGCGGTTCATCAAGGGGACTAATGGATATATAGTTTGGGTTGTTCGCTCTGCTAAAAGTTAAACCGACCAGATCTAACAGTTATGAATATGAAAGCAGAAATAGATCCCGTACGAATTCTTTCAAAACAATGGATCTACAGCTAGGGCAAAAAAGAAGTAAAAATATGAGGTTTGGCTCGCAGCAGAACAACACAAGTTCTACAAGCAGGGAAATGAGTGAGATCTAAGGAGATGAGTACAGATTTATGGCGAATACTGAGAGTGACTACAAATCACAATATAAGTATCATAATCTGTTCACAAAAACTTGCTATGGAGATGAACAATGAACAGTGGCAGGATAGGGATGACGAACCCTAGAACAGATCTAAAGCAAGAAGAACAGGAGCCTTACCGGGATCCAAACGGATGCGGAGGGTCGCCGCGGTACTCTGGTCCGGTCAGGTTGATGCAGCGGCCTGAGTTGATGCAGTAGTTGACGGCGGCGGCGGAGCTCCGGAGTCTGAGTCGCGAGGAAGACGAAGAAGAAGGGGACGAAAGGGAGGAAAGGAAGATGGCCTTCTAGTCCTATTTATAAGGCGCGGCGCGCGTGCCAGGCGCGCGAATCCAGGAGCCGGTGATTTCGGGAGCCCAGTTGTCGCCTTGATTATTGCGGATTTAGTAAAAAGAAACGGTAACTTTGTGCTGACGTCATATCGGTTTACAGCGGCAAGAGGAGACGATGGAACGGCGGTTTAACAGTTACTGGAAGACATTTGAAGACAGAAATTTTTATTAAGGATTGACATGAACCTGTTCAAATCAATCTGGGGCCTAATGTTGGGGATATTGCTATTTGGGGTAAACCGGCCTACAGGGCCCAGGTTAGCTCCGTCAATGGACCCAAGATGTTAAAGCCCAAGGAGAAATAGAAGGGCCCAAGGCCTATAATCGGTTTAAAGGTTTATGGCCGTGAACCGGCCTGAGGTAAACTTGCATTGTAAGTTAGGAATAGAGAGACCAACCCGGGCACGTTTATGAACCGGAGGTTGGGATTTTGTAAACCGACGGGCGTCACCCGCGTATATAAGGGGACGACCCGACGACGGTTTAGGGACAACAATTCGAGGTTTAGGCGAAGCTTATTGCTCCCTAGCCCTCGAAACACATCAATTCCATCACAACTAGACGTAGGCTTTTACCTTCATCGAAGGGGCCGAACTAGTATAACTCTCTGTGTCCTTGCGTCCGCTTTAACCCCTTCGAGTTAACCCGTTGCGATGGCTCCACGACTAAGTCCTTTCACTAGGACATCTGCCGTGACAAACCCACGACAGGGAGCGACTGCCGTGGTCTCGAGTCCATCGAAAGATCAAGTCTCCGCGGATATCCGCGACGTAGTTCAAGCTCCCAAATCTGACCTGACGGCCAGGGGCATAGCTATCGATCTGCTTCAGATGGCCAAGCGAGTTGGCCCGCAGTGCGAAGCCGCCGAACACGAAGATCTGTCCGGGGAGGAAGACTTCTCCTTGGACAACATTGTTATGGATGATTGATGGAGCCATCAAACCTTTTGAGGACGGCACAGTGGAACTCTCAATGAAAGCACCAATGTCGGTGTCAAAACCGGCGGATCTCGGGTAGGGGGTCCCGAACTGTGCGTCTAAGGTCGATGGTTACAGGAGACGGGGGACACAATGTTTACCCAGGTTCGGGCCCTCTCTATGGAGGTAATACCCTACTTCCTGCTTAATTGATCTTGATGAATATGAGTGTTACAAGAGTTGATCTACCATGAGATCATAATGGCTAAACCCTAGAAGTGTAGTATGTATGACTACGATTATGATTGTATATGCCTCCATCTGGACTAAGCCCTCCGGTTTATATAGACACCGGAGGGGACTAGGGTTACACAAAGTCGGTTACAGAGAAAGGAAACCTTCATATTTGGTCGTCAAGTTTGCCTTCCACGCTAAGGAGAGTCCCATCCGGACACGGGTAAAGTCTTCGGTCTTTGTATCTTCACAGCCCATTAGTCCGGCCCATGTCCAACATGCCGGACGCCCGAGGACCCCTTAGTCCAGGACTCCCTCAGCGGGAGGAGGAGGAGAGCGTTGCGGGCGTTCTTTTGCGTTTCATATAGAAAATAATTCTGATGTATTTATTTTGTAGGTGTGATATCATAATACCTTATTTTATTGAGTGTGTGTGTGTAAGGAAAATAGATGCTACCACCCAGGGGTAGTTACCCCACTATGTCCCACATACTATCAGGTGGTAATATATATACTACTTTATTATTCTAAATATGTTAATATACTATATATAAGATATTTCAAAGCAAACTATACAATTTTTTTTGCATGTGAGTCCATAGTTTTATATGTTTTGAAAATACCTTCATATTTGTATGTATAAAACAATATACTGAAAAAATACTACACACTACTTTTTTTTTGCATGGTAAAAAGTGGGATATACTACCTAAATATTCTTATATATTACATACTACACGTACATACTCTTGATTTTGAAAGATACTGTATACAACATACAAAACTCTTGTCATATATACACACTCAATAATTATATATACTTAAATCTGATATCTATAT
Source organism: Aegilops umbellulata (assembly GCA_032464435.1). Taxonomy (NCBI): domain Eukaryota; kingdom Viridiplantae; phylum Streptophyta; class Magnoliopsida; order Poales; family Poaceae; genus Aegilops; species Aegilops umbellulata. Next base: position 441,636,657 of record CP136055.1, on the reverse strand, counting down.
GCCGCGGCTTACAGTTTACGCTTTTGCAAATTGTGTAGTAGTCGGCTGGAGTAAGTATTTTTTTGTTAAAGGCTGGGTTTCGGTGGATGCAACGGTTTGGCAAAGTCAATGCCTTCATCTTTTCCAGATGTGGATCGTACTGTTCCTGGAAAATAGCTGAACGGGGAAACACCCTCTTTTTTCAGATATGGAATGAATCATTTGCAGAAAAGAGATGCAATGATTTGGGCGATGCAGCAGGCATGTGCCGTTGTCGCTGTGCCTTGTAGACACATCATGCTGCCTTCAAAATAGACGAACACTTGTTGCTCAGATTGACGGAAGGAGTTGGCGTTGCCCGGGAATCACAAAAATTAGACACGCCTGTCTCCAAATGTGGACGCAAGACAAGGGACACCACACAAGCCGATGCTCAGAACTTTTTATTCTGCTGATGACCCAGGCATTTGGCAAATGGACGGATGTAAAAACTGGAACCCAATACCATTCGATTAGTTAATTAATTAATTAGCTGCGTTTGATCTAAGCAGGGATAATGCAGTAAAAAAATTGCCGCCGAAAGCAAACACATTTATCACCTCCCAAGGAATCAACACGGCAGCAGCAGCAGTCTGAACTCTGAAGGCCTTTCTGGAGATGGAAAAGATATTCTTAGATTCTTAGATCATCATGAATTTCTGGAATAAAGGTTCAATATGTTTGCTGGTAGTTCAGCGTGTTCCCTCCTTTATGCTCTAAATAAATAAACTTCATGGAGGTTTGGACTTTCGTATGTCATGAAAGTTGGCCCGAAAACCATCTGAAATAAATGTTGCTTCCTTACGTTAATTGCTTGATGGCTTCAGGTAACTGAACTCGCTTCAATCTGAGGGAACGGAGGAAATTGATTATGTTGTCCTGGCATGGTTCCATAGTCTTTGAAAACCATGGATGGTATTTAATGGCGGGCGGAAACAGCATCCAGGGAAAGTAAACAGATTTGGAATTGACTACATCTGCTTGCAGCTAAATTTCAATAGTAAAGAGGAATAAACGTACAAGTCAATACTCCGGATCTTTCGTTCATGTGAACAGAGTTAGTGCTGTTTGACTTTGAAAAATGGCAAGGGTGCACAGCGAAGCTCCCTTTTTTCTCCCCCGGAAAGGGTCGGTCGGTTGTTTGAAGTGAAAAAGCAGATGGCTACTCTTCAAAAAGAGCAGGGGATAGCTACGTGCCAGGGCTCGTCGAGAGCTGTACAGATCACGGAACAAGTGTACAAGCTTCTCCCTCTCTCGCTCTCTCCGGGACGTGTCGATGCATCGGCTGCCATGTTCCATGCATTCATACGCCCAAGTCAAGCCGCTGCACAACACAATCTAAAACACTGCCGGAAGATCGCGGGGCGTGACCATGCACGCAGCATTGCTCTCCGCTCTGGCGCTGCCCATCACCACTCATGCAGACACGGACGTCGAAACTAACTGTACGGCCACCGTCCTGAAACTACGAAGTTGAGACGTACGAGTAACAGGGAACCACAACCCGACAGTGGAGCTCGCCTGTTCGTCAAGGTTTAGGTGAGAGCTAGGTGAGTGGCGTGCGAGAGGAAGGCAGATGGTCTTTATGGCCTATGAGACTGACTGTTTTTTCTTTTCTTTTGGAAAGATCGGACTGACTGGGTGTGGAGAGTGTGCTCCGTGGGAGGCACGTCCACGGCCACGGTTACGACGGTCGCGGCGGGGCAAGCGACGTCCTCTACGGCGACTCCGAGGCAGCCCACGCACGTACCCGCGCGGTCTGGACTGGCCCGGCGCAGCGCCATCACGCGACGTCTCCCTGTCTCCGTGCTCGGTTGGCCGCAGGGCACCAGTCCACCACCGCCGCGGCTCCCGTCGAGCGACCCGCGCATTCAAGATTGAACCGTTCCCAACCACTGCAGTACCAAGTTGCAACGAGGCGACGACGTCGGCGCGTCATGTCATGTCACCTCGGCACCTCCCTCGCTTGCTCGGGTCGTTTTAACCGTGGGACGCCCGGGAATACCGTTTCAAAGTCTTGCTTGCGACTGCAGAATCCTCGCTCGGCTTTGGTATTTTTCTTCTTTTCTTTCTTATACACTCCCTCTGATAAAAAAGATGTCGCAGCTTTGAATTAAGATTAGTTCAAAGCCGTGACATTTTTTTATCGGAGGGAGTCTAGACTAGAAGAAGATGTCCAACACATATACTCCGGATTGCTGTTTTTCAACCGATCGAGAACTACCCATTCCACTCCATAATATTACATGTTATTAGTTCTTAATCAACTTCTAAATTGTCAGTTTTTTTATATATTTTTTGGATCTTCTATTATGTTTTTTCTTCCTTGTTGCACACTTATATCTTTTTTCGAGTTCCATTAGCTCTCATCTGAATGAGAGTTAATTAGATTTTACTATACACGATAACAACAAACCCCCTCCTCCCTCCCCATAGCCTCCGCCTCCTACCTCCCCCTTCTTCCTTTTCTCTCGTTGTCCTTCTGATATCAAAATTCATTGGTGTGGATGGTTGTTGTTGTATTTTGTCGACATTGACAGAGCTACCTATGGGCAAAACCATGTCATAGCCCGCCTAGGTCTTAGTTTGTAGCTTGGCATCGTTCGTCGAACGATATTTTGATCGCTTTAGAGTTTTTTTTCACTTGATGTAGGCATATATTTCGTGTTCAATGACTTTGCTCTTTGAATGTGCGATTCTGTGTGTGTGTGTGTGTGTGTGTGTGTGTGTGTATTTGTGTGTGTGTGTGTGTGTGTGTGTTAGCGTTGGTTGTGTGCATTGTAGTCATGCAGAGACCGCATGTGTGCTCATTGTGCTTCTATCCCTTGATATTTTATTTTGAGCCACCCCCCTCCCTATCAGAAAACACACCAAATCGTCTTACAATTTTTTGTTGTTGTTTCCTTTCTTTTTTTTCCCCTTTTCTTTAAATTTCCGTTTGTCTAGTTTCTATACATTTCTTTTTTTTCAAAAAACTACATAGACGCAGTTGTGCACGACCAGCGGGCATACAACTATAGAAGTACGTGGTCAATGGACATGTAATTGTGGACAACCGGCGGCATGTAACTGCAATAGCGTGCTAATGTGCGGACATGCAACTGCAATTGCACATGGCTGATGGACATGCATCACCACACCTGTCGTCGCCACCACGTCACGGATCCAGCTGTCGTGCCCCTGACGGTGTCAAAACCGGCCGATCTCGGGTGGGGGGTCCCGAACTGTGCGTCTGAGGATCGAAGGTAACAGGAGACAGGGTACACGATGTTTACCCAGGTTCGGGCCCTCTTAATGGAGGTAATACCCTACTTCCTGCTTGATTGGCCTTGATGAGTATAGGGGTTACAAGAGTCGATCTACCTCGAGATCGTAATGGCTAAACCCTAGATGTCTAGCATGTATGATTTGTCTTAGCCTCTACGGACTGAACCCTCCGGTTTATATAGACACCGGAGGGGTCTAGGGTTGTACATAGTCGGTTTTATAGAGAAAGGAAACTACACATCCGGACGCTAAGCTTGCCATCCACGCAAAAGAGAGTCCCATCCGGACACGGGCGAAGGTCTTCTGTCTTGTATCTTCACGGACCATCAGTCCGTCCCATGTCACATAGCCCGGACGCCCGGGGACCGCCTAATCCAGGACTCCCACAGTAGCCCCTGAACCAGGCTTCAATGACGATGTGTCCGGCATGCAAATTGTCTTTGACATTGCAAGGCGGGTTCCTCCTCCGAATACTGCAAAGCTGTTAAACAAGAGAACTATATCCGGCTCTGTATAACAGCTACAACCCCTCAACCACCAGGGCAAAATACTTAAACAAAACAAGTCATGTCTACTGACAGCTTTTTCGGCGAGACGTTATGTCTGGCCTTATTATTATTTCGAACCGCTTTTGGCCTCCCGCCTCGTCTTTCGAGGCGCGGCCTCCATTGACACGTCTTGTCGAAGCAGGGATCGTGTCCCCTTATTGCGGGATTCTCATCAATACAGGTTTGGGTAATCCAACCGTGCCGTTCGCACGACCCCATGGGAATAGGCGAGTTTTAAGGCTTGTGAGGGGGCGCTTGATATTCACGGCCTATGTAAACGGATAAAGATCCACCTTTTCACCCCACACCTCCTTCTTCCTCAGCTTTCCCATCCTCGAGCTCCAGCGCCGAAGTTCCAATCTCTCGCACCGCCACCAACCTCTCCGGCCATGGCCGGATGCGGTTCTCAAGGCAAGTGGATGGCCTCTTCCGTGACGGAGAAGGACGCCAAGGAGCTCCAGGAGGCGAGGTAATTGACTGCGGAGATCACGCACAGGCTTCCTGCCCCGGAGCAGATCATCCCCACTCTGGAACCCGGCGAAAGGGTGGTATTCATCCCCCACTTCCTTCGCGGACTAGGGTTTCCCCTTCACCCCTTTGTCCGCGGTCTCATGTTCTATTACGGGCTAGATTTCCACGATCTAGCCCCGAACTCCTTCCTTCACATCTCGGCGTTCATCGTCGTGTGTGAGGCATTCCTCCGCATCCCCCCACACTTCGGCCTGTGGCTTAAGGCCTTCAACATAAAGCCAAAGGTGATCGGCGGGTAGCACGTGGATTGTGGCGTCGCCATGGTGAGCAAGCTCCCCAATGTTACCTGGCCCAAAGGGGCCTTTGTGGATACCATCAAAATATGGCAGCAAGAGTGGTTTTACATCACAGAACCCCGTGGCACTAAGTGGTCGGCGGCTCCTGCATTCAGATCCGGACCCCCGCTGCGGTTTGCATCATGGACCAACACGGGCCTTGACTGGGGATCATTCGACGAGGTGTTGATGCTGCAAAAGCGCATCAAAAATATCATAGAACAAGGCACCAGCCTCACTGACATGATCCAGGTGATGCTCGTCCACCGAACCCTTCCCTGCCAGCGACAACCTCTCTGTATGTGGGAGTTCAATCCGGAAGGGCCACGGATCCTGCAGCGATTCTTTGGCACGACGCACAAAGAGATCTGGAAGCTGCTCTTCAAGGCTCAAAAGTCGTGGCCGAAGACATCCGAGGACGTTGGACTTGACTGCAATCATCCGACCACTCCGGTAAGTGTTCAATTTCCGAAAATAACTTAATTTATCAATCAAAGGGGGTGCACTGAGAATTACATCCTCAAAACGGGGTTGGACCAAGAAGGCGGAGCAGATGAGGTGTCCACCTCCACTGCCCGAAAACCCATCTGATCCTTGCTACCTCTTGAGCATGCGTTGGTTTTCCCTTGAAGAAGAAAGGGTGATGCAACAAAGTAGCGTAAGTATTTCCCTAAGTTGTTGAGAACCAAGGTATCAATCCAGTAGGAGGCCACACGCAAGTCCCTCGTACCTACACAAACAAATAAGAACCTTGCAACCAATGCGATAAAGGGGTTGTCAATCCCTTCACGACCACTTGCAAAAGTGAGATCTGATAGAAATGATAAGATAATATTTTTGGTATTTTTATGATAAAGATTAAAAGTAAGGATTGCAAAATAAACGACGACAGAAATAGCTCGTTGACGGGAGATTAATATGATGGAGAATAGACCGGGGGCCATAGGTTTCACTAGTGGCTTCTCTCAAGATAGCATAAGTATTACGGTGGGTGAACAAAGTACTGTCGAGCAATTGATAGAAAAGTGCATAATTATGAGAATACCTAGGCATGATCATGTATATAGGCATCACGTCCGCAACAAGTAGACGACTCCTTCCTGCATCTACTACTATTACTCCGCACATCGACCGCTATCCAGCATGCATCTAGAGTATTAAGTTCATAAGAACAGAGTAATGCATTAGGTAAGATGACATGATGTAGAGGGATAAACTCAAGCAATATGATAATAACCCCATCTTTTTATCCTCGATGGAAACAATACAATACGTGTCGTTTCCCCTACTGTCACTGGGATCGAGCACCGCATGAGTGAACCCAAAGCTAAGCACTTCTCCCATTGCAAGAAAGATCAATCTAGTAGGTCAAACCAAACTGACAATTCGAAGAGACTTGCAAAGATAACCAATCATACATAAAAGAATTCAGAGAAGATTCAAATATTGTTCATAAATAATCTTGATCATGAACCCACAATTCATCGGATCTCGACAAACACACCGCAAAAAGAGTTACATCAAATAGATCTCCAAAAAGATCGAGGAGAACATTGAATTGAGATCGAAAGAGAGAGAAGAAGCCATCTAGCTAATAACTATGGACCCGAAGGTCTGTGGTAAACTACTCACACATCATCGGAAAGGCTATGTAGAAGCCCTCCATGATCGATTCCCCCTCCGGCGGAGCGCCGAAAAAGGCCTCAAGATGGGATCTCACGGGTACAGAAGGTTGCGGCGGTGGAATTAGGTTTTCGTGGTGCTCCTAGATGGTTTCAGGGTACCTAGGTATATATAGGAGGAATAAGTAGGTCGATGGAGCCACGAGGGGCCCACGAGGGTGGAAGGCGCGCCCCCCCGGGGGGGGGGGGTAGGCGTGCCCACCTGCCTCGTGGCCTTCTCGTTCGTTTCTTGACGTCCACTCCAAGTCCTCTCGATCACGTTTGTTCCAAAAATCACGCTCCCGAAGGTTTCATTCCGTTTGGACTCCGTTTGATATTCTTTTTCCGCGAAACACTGAAATAGACAAAAAACAGCACTTTGCACTGGGCCTTGGGTTAATAGGTTAGTCCCAAAAATAATATAAAAGTTTATAATAAAGCCCATTAAACATCCAAAACAGAATATATAATAGCATGGAGCAAAAAAAAATTATAGATACGTTGGAGACGTATCAAGCATCCCCAAGCTTAATTCCTGCTCGTCCTCGAGTAGGTAAATGATAAAAACAGAATTTTTGATGTGGAATGCTACTTAGCATATTCTTCAATGTAACTTTCTTTATTGTGGCATGAATGTTCAGATCCGAAAGATTCAAGATAAAAGTTTAATATTGACATAAAAATAATAATACTTCAAGCATACTAACCAAGCAATTATGTCTTCTCAAAATAACATAGCCAAAGAAAGCTCATCCCTACAAAATCATATAGTTTGGCCAAGCTTCATTTTCGTAACACAAGAATGCTCTCATCTTGCACAACCCCAATGATAAGCCAATCAATTGTTTCATACTTTAGTAATCTCAAACTTTTTCAACTTTCACGCAATACATGAGCGTGAGCCATGGATATAACACTATGGGTGGAATAGAATATAATGATGGGGTTGTGTGGAGAAGACAAAAAAGGAGAAAGTCTCACATTGACGCGGCTAATCAACGGGCAAGGGGATGCCCATCAATTGATGTCAATGCAAGGAGTAGGGATTGCCATGCAACAGATGCACTAGAGCTATAAATGTATGCAAGCTCAACAAAATAAACTAAGTGGGTGTGCATCCAACTTGCTTGCTCACGAAGACCTAGGGCTTTTGAGGAAGCCCATTGTTGGAGTATACAAGCCAAGTTCTATATGAAAAATTCCCACTAGTATATGAAAGAGACAAAACAAGAGACTCTCTATCATAAAGATCATGGTGCTACTTTGAAGCACAAGTGTGGAACAAGGATAGTAGGATTGTCCCTTTTTATTCTTCTTTTTTTCTTTTTTGGGGCCTTTCCCTTTTTTATTTGGCCTTTATCTTTTTTATTTATTTGGGACAATGCTCTATTAATGATGATCATCACACTTCTATTTATTTACAACTCAATGATCACAACTCGATACTAGAACAAAGTATGACTCCATAGGAATGCCTCCGACGGTGTACCGGGAAGGGCAATGAATCAAGAGTGACATGTATGAATAATATGCACGGTGGCTTTGCCACAAATACGATGTCAACTACATGAACATGCAAGGCAATATGATAATGATAAAGCGTGTTATAATAAACGGAACGATGGAAAGTTGCATGGCAATATATCTCGGAATGGCTATGGAAATGCCATAATAGGTAGGTATGGTGGCTGTTTTGAGGAAGATATAAGGAGGTTTATGTGTGATAGAGCGCATCGTATCATGGGGTTTGGATGCACCGGCGAAGTTTTCACCAACTCTCAAGGTGAGAAAGGGCAATGCACGGTACCGAAGAGGCTAGCAACGATGGAAGGTCGAGAGTGCGTATAATCCATGGACTCAACATTAGTCATAAAGAACTCACATACTTATTAAAAAAATCTACAAGTCATCAAAAACCAATCACTACGTGCATGCTCCTAGGGGGACAGATTGGTAGGAAAAGACCATCGCTCGTCTCCGACCGCCACTCATAAGGATGACAATCAAAGAACACCTCATGTTTCGAATTTGTTACATAACATTTACCATACGTGCATGCTACGGGACATGCAAAGTTAAACAAAAGTATTTCTCAAATTCACAACTACTCAACTAGCACAACTTTAATATCACTATCTCCATATCTCAAAACAACTATCAAGTATCAAACTTCTCTTAGTATTCAATGCACTTATATGGAAGTTTTTATCTTGGATGCCTATCATATTAGGACTAAATTTATAACCAAAGCAAATTACCATGTTGTTCTAAAGGACTCTCAAAATAATATAAGTGAAGCATGAGAGATCAATTATTTCTATAAAATATAACCACCACCGTGCTCTAAAAGATATAAGTGAAGCACTAGAGCAAAATTTTCTAACTCAAAAGATATAAGCGAAGCACATAGAGTATTCTAATAAATTCTGAATAATGTGTGTCTCTCTCAAAAGGTGTGTACAGAAAGGATGATCGTGGAGAACTAACAAGCAAAGACTCAAATCATACAAGACTCTCCAAGCAAAACACATATCATGTGGTGAATAAAAATATAGCTCCAACTAAAGTTACCGATGGACGAAGACAAAAGAGGGGATGCCTTCTGGGGCATCCCCAAGCTTAGGCTTTTTGGGTTGTCCTTAGATTTTACCTTGGGGTGCCTTGGGCATCCCCAAGCTTAGGCTCTTGCCACTCCTTGCTCCATAATCAATCAAATCTTTACCCAAAACTTAAAAACTTCACAACACAAAACTTAACAGAAAATCTCGTGAGCTCCGTTAGCGAAAGAAAACAAAACATCACTTCAAGGTACTGTAATAAACTCATTATTTATTTATATTGGTGTCAAAACTACTTTATTCCAACTTTTCTATGGTTCATAAGCTCCATTACTAGCCATAGATTCATCAAAATAAGCAAACAACACACGAAAAACAGAATCTGTCAAAAAACAGAAGAGTCTGTAGTAATCTGTAACTAACACAAACTTCTATAACTCCAAAAATGCTAAAATAAATTTATGGACGTGAGGAATTTATCTATTAATCATCTGCAAAAATAATCAACTAAATAGCACTTTCCAGTAAAAATTTGTAGCTAATCTCGTGAGCGCTAAAGTTTCTGTTTTTTACAGCAAGATCGCAAAGACTTTCCCCAAGTCTTTCCAAAGGTTCTACTTGGCACAAACACTAATTAAAACACAAAACCACATCTAAACATAAGCTACATGGATTATTTATTCCTAAACAGAACCAAAAAGCAAGAAACAAAAATAAAATTGGGTTGCCTCCCAACAAGTGCTATCGTTTAACGCCCCTAGCTAGGCATTGAGATTTCAATGATGCTCACATGAAAGACAAGAATTGAAGCATGATACGTCTCCAACGTATCTATAATTTTTGGTTGTTCCATGCTATTATATTATCTGTTTTGGATGTTCAATGGGCTTTATTATACACTTTTATATTATTTTTGGGACTAACCTATTAACCGGAGGCCCAACCCAAATTGCTGTTTTTTTCCTATTTTAGTGTTTCGCAGAAAAAGAATATCAAACGGAGTCCAAACGGAATGAAACCTTCGGGAGCGTGATTTTTGGAACAAACGTGATCCAGAGGACTTGGAGTGGACGTCAAGCAACCAACGAGGAAGCCACGAGGCAGGGGGGCGCGTCCTCCACCCTTGTGGGCCCCTCGTGGCTCCACCGACCTACTTCTTCCTCCTATATATACATACGTACCCCGAAACCATCGAGGAGCACCACGAAAACCTAATTCCACCGCCGCAACCTTCTGTACCCGTGAGATCCCATCTTGGGCCTTTTCCGGCGCTCCGCCGGAGGAGGCATTGATCACGGAGGGCTTCTACATCAACACCATAGCCTCTCCGATGATGTGTGAGTAGTTTACCTCAGACCTTCGGGTCCATAGTTATTAGCTAGATGGCTTCTTCTCTCTCTTTGGATCTCAATACAAAGTTCTCCTTGATTCTCTTGGAGATCTATTCGATGTAATCTTCTTTTGCAGTGTGTTTGTCGAGATCCGATGAATTGTGGGTTTATGATCAAGATTATCTGTGAACAATATTTGAATCTTCTATGAATTCTTTTATGTACGATTGGTTATCTTTGCAAGTCTCTTCAAATTATCAGTTCGGTTTGGCCTACTAGATTGATCTTTCTTGCAATGGGGGAAGTGCTTAGCTTTGGGTTCAATCTTGCGGTGCTCGATCCCAGTGACAGTAGGGGAAATGACACATATTGTATTGTTGCCATCGAGGATAAAAAGATGGGGTTTATATCATATTGCATGAGTTTATCCCTCTACATCATGTCATCTTGCTTAAAGCGTTACTCCATTCTTATGAACTTAATACTCTAGATGCATGCTGGATAGCGGTCTAATAGTAGTAGATGCAGGCAGGAGTCGGTCTACTTGTCACGGACGTGATGCCTATATATATGATCATACCTAGATATTCTCATAACTATGCTCAGTTATATCAATTGCTCGACAGTAATTTGTTCACCCACCGTAATACTTATGCTATCTTGAGAGAAGCCACCAGTGAAACCTATGGCCCCCGGGTCTATTTTCCATCATATAAGTTTACAATCTATTTTTATTTTGCAATCTTTACTTTTAATATTTATCATAAAGATATCAAAAATATTATCTTACCATCTGTATCAGATCTCACTTTTGCAAGTGGTCGTGAAGGGATTGACAACCCCTTTATCACATTGGTTGCAAGGTTCTTATTTGTTTGTGTAGGTACGAGGGACTTGCGTGTGGCCTCCTACTGGATTGATACCTTGGTTCTAAAAAACCGAGGGAAATACCTATGCTACTTTGCTGCATCACCCTTTCCTCTTCAAGGGAAAACAAACGAAGTGCTCAAGAGGTAGCAAGAAGGATTTTTGGCGACGTTGCCGGGGAGGCTTACACCAAGTCAAGTATAGATTTGACTCCCGCCAACGTGTGATTTCTGCCGCCGTTGCCGGGAAGTCTACGCACAAGTCAAGACATACCAAGTACCCATCACAAACTCTTATCCCTCGCATTACATTATTTGCCATTTGCCTCTCGTTTTCATCTCCCCCACTTCATCCTTGCCATTTTATTCGCCCTCTCTTTCCGTTCTCATGTTTTTCGCTTGCTTCTTGTTTGCGCGTGTGTTGGATTGCTTGCTTGTCATGATGGCTCAAGACAATACTAAATTGTGTGACTTTACCAATACCAACAGTAATGATTTTCTTAGCACTCTGATTTCTCCTCTTACCGAAGCTGAATCTTGTGAAATTAATGCTGCTTTGTTGGATCTTGTCATCAAAGATCAATTCGTCGGCCTTCCTAGTGAAGATGCCGCTACCCATCTAAATAGCTTTGTTGATTTGTGTGATATGCAAAACAAGAAATATGTGGATAATGGTATTGTTAAATTGAAGCTATTTCTGTTTTCTCTTAGAGATCACGCTAAAACTTGGTTTTCGTCTTTGCCTAAAAATAGTATTGATTCTTGGAATAAGTGCAAAGATGCTTTTATCTCTAAGTATTTTCCTCCCGCTAAGATCATCTCTCTTAGAAACGATATTATGAATTTTAAGCAACTTAATCATGAACATGTTGCACAAGCTTGGGAGAGAAGGAAATTAATGATACGTAATTGCCCTACACATGGTTTGAATTTATGGATGATTATACAATTTTTTATGCCGGATTGAATTTTGCTTCTAGAAATCTTTTAGATTCGGCCGCGGGAGGCACTTTTATGGAAATCACTTTAGGAGAAGCTACTAAACTCCTAGATAATATTATGGTTAATTATTCTCAGTGGCACACTGAAAGATCTACTAGTAAAAAGGTTCATGCGATTGAAGAAATTAATGTTTTGAGTGGAAAGATGGATGAACTTATGAATTTTTTTGCAAATAAGAGTGTTTCTTATGATCCTAATGATATGCCTTTGTCTACTTAAATTGAGAATAATAATGAATCTATGGATGTAAATTTTGTTGGTAGGAATAATTTTGGTAACAACGCGTATAGAGGAAACTTTAATCCTAGGCCGTTCCCTAATAATTCCTCTAGTAATTATGGTAATTCCTACAACAATTCTTATGCAAATTTTAATAAGATGCCCTTTGAATTTGAAACTAGTGTTAAAGAGTTTATGAATTCACAAAAGAATTTCAACGCCTTGCTTGAGGAAAAATTGCTTAAAGTTGGTGAATTGGCTAGGAACATGGATAGAATTTCTCTTGATGTTGATTCTCTGAAACTTAGATATATTCCACCTAAGCATGATATCAATGAGTCTCTCAAAGCCATGAGAATTTCCATTGATGAGTGCAAAGAAAGAACTGCTAGGATGCGTGCTAAGAAAGATTGCTTTGTGAAGGCGTGTTCTTCTAGTTTTTATGAGAATAAAGATGAAGATCTAAAAGTTATTAATGTGTCCCCTATTAAATCCTTGTTTTGAAATATGAATCTTGATAATGATGGGACTTGATATGAGTCAACTTTAGTTAGAAGGCGTCCTAAAAATTCGGAGTTTTAAGATCTTGATGCAAATATTGGTAAAAATGGGATTGAAGAGGTTAAAACTTTAGATAGCAATGAACCCACTATCTTGGATTTCAAGGAATTTAATTATGATAATTGTTCTTTAATAGATTGTATTTCCTTGTTGCAATCCTTGGTAAATTCTCCGCATGCTTATATTCAAAATAAAGCTTTTACTAAACATATCGTTGATGCTTTGATGCAATATTATGAAGAAAAACTTGAGTTGGAAGTTTCTATCCCTTGAAAACTTTATGATGAATGGGAACCTACAATTAAAATTAAAATTAAAGATCATGAATGCTATGCTTTGTGTGATTTGGGTGCTAGTGTTTCCACGGTCCCAAAAACTTTGTCTGATTTGCTAGGTTTCCATGAATTTGATGATTGTTCTTTAAACTTGCATCTTGCGGATTCTACCATTAAGAAACCCATGGGAAGAATTGATGATTTTCTCATTGTTGCAAATAGGAACTATGTGCCCGTAGATTTCATTGTTCTTGATATAGATTGCAATCCTTCATGTCCTATTATTCTTGGTAGACCTTTCCTTAGAACGATTGGTGCAATCATTGATATGAAGGAAGGGAATATTAGATTCCAATTTCCATTAAGGAAAGGCATGGAACACTTCCCCAGAAATAAAATTAAATTACCATATAAATATATTATGAGATCCACTTATGGTTTGCCTACCAAAGATGGCAATACTTAGATCTATCCTCGCTTTTATGCCTAGCTAAGGGCGTTAAACGATAGCGTTTGTTGGGAGGCAACCCAATTTTATTTTAGTTTTTTGCTTTTTGGTTTTGTTTAGGAATAAATAATCGATATAGCTTCTATTTAGATGTGGTTTTGTGTTTTAATTAGTGTTTGTGCCAAGTAGAACCTTTGGGAAGACTTGGGGAAAGTCTTTGCGATCTTGCTGTAAAAAACAGAAACTTTAGCGCTCACGATATTAGCTACAAATTTTTACTGGAGAGTGCTATTTAGTTGATTATTTTTGCAGATGATTAATAGATAAATTCCTCACGTCCAGAAATTTATGTTAGAATTTTTGGAGTTCCATAAGTTTTCGTTAGTTACATATTACTACAGACTGTTCTGTTTTTGACAGATTTTGTTTTTCGCGTGTTGTTTGCTTATTTTAATGAATCTGTGGCTAGTAATGGAGTTTATGAACCATGGAAAAGTTGTAATACAGTAGGTTTAAGACCAATATAAATAAAGAATGATTTCATTACAGTACCTTGAAGTGGTGTTTTGTTTTCTTTCACTAACGGAGCTCACAAGATTTTCTGTTAAGTTTTGTGTTGTGAAGTTTTCAAGTTTTGGGTAAAGATTTGATGGAATATGGAACAAGGATTGGAAGGATCCTAAGCTTGGGGATTCCCAAGGCACCCCAAGGTAAAATTCAAGGACAACCAAAAGCCTAATCTTGGGGATGCCCCAGAAGGCTTCCCCTCTTTCGTCTTCGTCTATCGGTAACTTTACTTGGGGCTATATTTTTATTCACCACATGATATGTGTTTTGCTTGGAGCGTCTTGTATGATTTGAGTATTTGATTTCTAGTTTATCACAATCATCCTCTCTGTACACACCATTTGAGAGAGACACACATGATTCAAAATTTGTTAGAATACTCTATGTGCTTCACTTATATCTTTTGAGCTATATAGTTTTTGCTCTAGTGCTTCACTTATATCTTTTAGAGCACGGTGGTGGTTTTATTTTATAGAAATTATTGATATCTCATGCTTAACTTATATTATTTTGAGATTTTTAAACAGCATGGTAATTTTCTTTAATTGTGAAATTAATCGGAATGTGATAGGCATCCAAGATGAGCGTAATAAAAAAAATTCCATATCGAGTTCATTGAATATCATGAGAAGTTTGATACTTCATAAGTGTTTTGAGATATAAAGGTGGTAATATTAGAGTGTGCTAGTTGAGTAATTTTGAAATTGAGAAATAATTGTGTTAAGGTTGGCAAGTCCCGTAGCATGCACGTATTGTAAAAGTTGTGTGACAATTTTGACACATAAGGTGTTCTTTTGTTGCTTTCCTTATGAGTGGCAGTCGGGGACGAGCGATGGTCTTTTCCTACCAATCTATCCCTCTAGGGGCATGCGTAGTTGTACTTTGCTTTGAGGGATAATAAACTTTTGCAATAAGTATATGAGTTCTTTATGACTAATGTGACTCCATGGTTTATACGCACTCTCAACCTTCAACAATTTTCTAGCCTCTACGGTACCGTTCATTGCCCTTTCTCGCCTTGAGAGTTGGTGCAAACTTCACCGGTGCGTCCAAACTCTTGGTTCATTGCATATCCCGGTACACCGCCGGAGGCATTCACATAGAGTCATATTTTGTTCTAAGTATTGAGTTGTAATTCTTGAGTTGTAAGTAATAAAAGTGTGATGATCATCATTATTAGAGCATTGTCCCATGTGAGGAAAGGATGATGGAGACTATGATTCCCCCACAAGTCGGGATGAGATTCCGGACTAAAAAAAGAGGCCAAAGAAAAAAAAGAGAAAAAGAAAAAAATGAGAGAAAAAGAGAGAAGGGACAATGTTACTATCCTTTTTCCACACTTGTGCTTCAAAGTAGCACCGTAATCTTCATGATAGAGAGTCTCCTATGTTGTCACTTTCATATACTAGTGGGAATTTTTCATTATAGAACTTGGCTTGTATATTCCAATGATGGGCTTCCTCAAAATGCCCTAGGTCTTCGTGAGCAAGCAAGTTAGATGCACACCCACTTAGTTTCTTTTCTTGAGCTTTCCTATATTTATAGCTCTAGTGCATTCGTTGCATGACAATCCCTACTCCTCTCATTGACATCAATTGATGGGCATCTCCATAGCCTATTGATTAGCCGCATCAATGTGAGACGTTCTACCTTTTTGTCTTCTCACATAACCCCCATCATTATACTTTATTCCACCCATAGTGCTATATCCATGGCTTGCGCTCATGTATTGCTTAAGGGTGGAAAAGGCTGAAGCGTGTTAAAAAGTATGAACCAATTGCTCAGCTTGTCATCGGGGTTATGCTTGATGAGAACGTTTTGTGTGACGAAATTGAAGCATGGCCTAACTATATGATTTCATAGGGATAAGCTTTCTTTGGCTATGTTATTTTGATAATACATAATTTCTTGGTTAGCTTGTTTGAAGTATTAGTGTTTTTATGTCAACATTAAACTTTTATCTTGAATCTTTCGGATCTTAATATTCATGCCACAATAAAAATAATTACATTGAAAATTATGCTAAGAAGCATTCCACATAAAAAATTCTGTTTTTATCTTTTACCTACTCGAGTACGAGCAGGAATTAAGCTTGGGGATGCTTGATACGTCTCCAACGTATCTATAATTTCTGATTGTTCCACGCTATTATATTATCTGTTTTGGATGTTCAATGGGCTTTATTATACAATTTTATATTATTTTTAGGACTAACCTATTAACCGGAGGCCCAACCCAAATTGTTGGTTTTTGCCTATTTCAGTGTTTCGCAGAAAAAGAATATCAAATGGAGTCCAAACGGAATGAAACCTTCAGGAGCGTGATTTTTGGAACAAAAGTGATCCAGAGGACTTGGAGTGGACGTCAAGCAACCAACGAGGAAGCCACGAGGCAAGGGGGCGCGCCTACCCCCTGGGCGTGCCCTCCACCCTCGTGGGCCCCTCGTGGCTTCACCGACCTACTTCTTCCTCCTATATATACTTACATACCCTGAAACCATCGAGGAGCACCATGAAAACCTAATTCCACCGCCGCAACCTTCTGTACCCGTAAGATCCCATCTTGGGGCCTTTTCCGGCGCTCCGCCAGAGGGGGCATTGATCACGGATGGCTTCTACATCAACACCACAGCCGATCCGATGATGTGTGAGTAGTTTACCTCAGACCTCCGGGTCCTTAGTTATTAGCTAGATTGCTTCTTCTCTCTCTTTGGATCTCAATACAAAGGTCTCCTCGATTCTCTTGGAGATCTATTCGATGCAATCTTATTTTGTGGTGTGTTGGTCGTGATCCGATGAATTGTGGGATTATGATCAAGATTATCTATGAACAATGTCTGAATCTTCTCTGAATTCTTTTATGTATGATTGGTTATCTTTGCAATTCTCTTCGATTATCAGTGTTGTTTGGCCTACTAGATTGATCTTTCTTGCAATGGGAGAAGTGCTTAGCTTTGGGTTCAATCTTGCGGTGCTCGATACCAGTGACAGTAGGGGAAACGACACGTATTGTATTGTTGCCATCGAGGATAAAAAGATGGGTTTATATCATATTGCATGAGTTTATCCCTCTACATCATGTCATCTTGCTTAAAGCGTTACTCCGTTCTTATGAACTTAATACTATAAATGCATGCTGGATAGCGGTCGATGTGTGGAGTAATAGTAGTAGATGCTGGCAGGAGTCGGTCTACTTGTCGCGGACGTGATGCCTATATACATGATCATACCTAGATATTCTCATAACTATGCTCAATTCTATCAATTGCTCAACAGTAATTTGTTCACCCACCATAATACTTATGCTATGTTGAGAGAAGCCACTAGTGAAACCTAGGGCCCCCGGGTCTATTTTCCATCATATAAGTTTACAATCTATTTTTACTTTGCAATCTTTACTTTTAATCTTTATCATAAAAATACCAAAAATAGTATCTTATCATCTCTATCAGATCTCACTTTTGCAAGTGGCCATGAAGGGATTGAGCATGGCCTCCTATCGCGTTGTTTGCAAGGTTCTTATTTGTTTGTGTAGGTGCAAGGGACTTGAGCGTGGCCTCCTACCGGGTTGATACCTTGGTTCTCAAAAACCGAGGGAAATACTTACGTTACTTTGCTGCATCACCCTTTCCTCTTCAAGGGAAAACCAATGCAGAGCTCAAGAGGTAGCAAAGCAAAAAGAGAGCATCTGGTGACGAACACATCTAAGTCTAACATACTTCCTATGCATAGGCATCTTATAGGCAAACAAATTATCAAGGCAAGCAAAAACTAGCATATGCAAGGAAGCGGAAAGAAACAATAGCAATCTCAACATAAAGAGCGGTAATTTAGTAACATTAAAATTTCTACAACCATATTTTCCTCTCTCATAATAGTTACATGTAGGATCATAAGCAAATTCAAAAATATAGCTATCACAAAACATATTCTTCACACGATCCACATGTATGCAAAGTTGACACTCTTCCAAAATAGTGGGGTTAACATTAACTAAAGTCATGACCTCTTCAAACCCACTTTTATCAAAAAATTCATAAGATTGAACATTCTCCAAATATGTGGGAACTAAAGTTGACACTCTTCCAAACACACTTTCAATATTATTGCAAACACTATTATCAATCTCACATTCATCATGGGGCTTAAATAAATTTTCAAGATCATAAAAAGAATAACCCCAATCATGATCATAGCAACAAGTAGTAGACATAGCAAAACTCGCATCCCCAAGCTTAGGGTTTTGCATATTATTAGCAAAATTGACATCAAGAGAATTTATAGTAAAATCATTGCAATCATGCCTTTTATTCAAGGAGCTATCGTGAATCTCTTCATAAATTTCTTCATCTCAATTTTCAGATTCACGAATTTCAAGCAAAACCTTATAAAGATAATCTAGTGCACTCAAATAACTAGAAATTGATTCATCATAATTGGATCTCTTAAAAAGATTAGCAAGGGGATGAGGATCCATAAACTTTTAGCAAGCGAAGATGCAAGCAAAAAGAAGGCACATGGTAACACAAGATCGAACCGAAGGAGGGCGGAGAAAAGGCAAAGGTGAAGTGGGGGAGAGGAAAACGAGAGGCAAAAGGCAAATAATGTAATGCGAGGGATAAGAGTTTGTGATGGGTACTTGGTATGTCTTGACTTGTGCGTAGACTCCCCAACAACGGTGCCAGAAATCCTTCTTTCTACCTCTTGAGCATGCGTGGTTTTCCCTTGAAGAGGAAAGGGTGATACAGCAAAGTAGCGTAAGTATTTCCCTCAGTTTTTGAGAACCAAGGTATCAATCTAGTAGGAGGCCACACGCAAGTCCCTCGTACCTACACAAACAAGTAAGAACCTTGCAACCAACACGATAAAGGGGTTGTCAATCCCTTCACGGCCACTTGCAAAAGTGAGATCTGATAGAGATGATAAGATAATATTTTTGGTATTTTTATGATACAGATTAAAAGTAAAGATTGCAACATAAACGGCGATAGAAATAGCTCGTTGACGGGGATTAATATGATGGAGAATAGACCCGGGGGCCATAGGTTTCACTAGTGGCTTCTCTCAAGATAGCATAAGTATTACAGTGGGTGAACAAATTACCGTTGAGCAATTGATAGAAAAGTGCATAATTATGAGAATATCTAGGCATGACCGTGTATATAGGCATCACGTCCGCAACAAGTAGACCGACTCCTGCCTGCATCTACTACTATTACTCCACACATCGACCGCTATCCAGCATGCATCTAGAGTATTAAGTTCATAAGAACAGAGTAATGCATTAGGTAAGATGGCATGATGTAGAGGGATAAACTCAAGCAATATGATATAAACCCCATCTTTTTATCCTCAATGGCAACAATACAATACGTGTTGTTTCCCCTACTATCACTGGGATCAAGCACCGCATGATTGAACCCAAAGCTTTGCACTTCTCCCATTGCAAGAAAGATCAATCTAGTAGGCCAAACCAAACTGATAATTCGAAGAGACTTGCAAAGATAACCAATCGTACATAAAATAATTCAGAGAAGATTCAAATATTGTTCATAGATAATCTTGATCATAAGCTCACAATTCATCGGATCTCGACAAACACACCATAAAAAGAGCTACATCGAATAGATCTCCAAAAAGATCGAGGAGAACTTTGTATTGAGATCCAAAGAGAGAGAAGAAGCCATCTAGCTAATAACTATGGGCCCGAAGGTCTGTGGTAAAGTACTCACACATCATCGGAGAGGCTATGGCGTTGATGTAGAAGCCCTCCATGATCGATTCCCCCTTCGGCGGAGCGCCGAAAAAGGCCCCAAGATGGGATCTCACGGGTACAGAAGGTTGCGTCAGTGCAATTAGGTTTTCGTGGTGCTCCTCGATGGTTTTGGGGTACGTAGGTATATATAGGAGGAAGAAGTAGGTCGGTGGAGCCATGAGGGGCCCACAAGGGTGGAGGGCGCACCTAGGGGGGTAGGTGCGCCCTCCTGGCTCGCGGCCTCCTCGTTCATTTCTTGACGTCGACTCCAAGTCCTCTGGATCACGTTTGTTCCAAAAATCACGCTCCCGAAGGTTTCATTCCGTTTGGACTCCGTTTGATATTCTTTTTCTGCGAAACATTGAAATAGGCAAAAAAAACAGCAATTTGCACTAGGCCTTGGGTTAATAGGTTAGTCCCAAAAATAATATAAAAGTGTATAATAAAGCCCATTAAACATCCAAAATAGAATATATAATAGCATGGAGCAATCAAAAATTATAGATATGTTGGAGACGTATCAATCCTCTACTAATGAGGATGCTGGTCCCGGCGCCATACCAGGCGCCGGCGAAGAAGGATGAGAAGAAGAAGAGCAAGGAGGCCGAAAGCGGCCCCCACCATAAAGGCACTTCGGACGCCATGTCCAAAGAGACCGAAGCCCACTCCTCCCGCGAGGGAGATGAAGACGAAGATGAGGAGGAGGAGACAGAAAGGAACTCTCCCCTAAGGGGAGGAGGAAGAAGAGGCGGCCTCTGTAGACCCAGAGGCGGAGGCGCCCAAGAGGGGGAAAGTATCCCTCCCGGACGGCTCGGTTCCGGATGCTGAAGACATCCCCGAGTGGCACCCCAGGCCGAAGCCCCTCGCCGCGTCATAAGTATATGAGGGTGCCTCTCGTATGCCCAATCTTTATGATTGTAATCTAACACATTGTATGGCGTAGTCCGGCCCGCAATATCCCTCAACAATCATCGGACGGGAATTCTTTGGATCCAAGGATGATGGAGAGCGAGTCGCCTTCGCGAGCCTCCCCGCCTATCACCACGGACGACACCGAAGTGTTGTCCCGAAGGGCCTCTCCGGGCCACGGAGCGGTATGGGGGGCCACCAAAACGGCGCTAGAGGGTAATGCCTTGGCCACAGAAAACACGGGGGGAACAATCCCCATGGAGACTGACGGCGGGGGCCTTGACCAGTTCTTTCGGAAACCCAAGCGGCTCCGGAACCGAATAAGCGGCCCCCTTCAAGGGAGGGGAACGCGCCAACTCCGGCGGCGATCTCCACTAATCTGGAGGGGCCGAACATACTGATGGAGGCACTGCAACGTGCTTCCATCGTGGAGGAGCACCGCACCCTGATGGGTGTGGTGGTTGAGAAGGTTCAGTCCGCCAAGAGCGGGCTGAACCAAGCCTTCACTAGCCTGCTAACAGGCTTCGAGGTAGGCAATGTAATATTCTTGGCCGCTTTTCATATGAAAAATATGCGTGTATATAGATAGTAGCCCCTGAGACTCTGTTCTGCTTTTGAAAAAGGGCCGAACAGAGGATCGATAACGTTCGCAGGAGATAATGTACTTTTCTATTTTGAGAAAGAGGCTTCACTGTTAGCAGCAACCGCCCAAGCCGCCGAAGTATCCGAGCTCAAGCGTAAGCTGGGGCTGACCGATGAGGATCTCGTCTGCATCAACAATAGGTTTGATGAAGCGCAAGGTATGTTTTAGTTATCTCGTTTATGCATGTATTAATATGAGATTCTGAGTCAAAGCTCATGCCTTGCTATGTGTATGATTGCAGGCAGTGCTGCTGCGGTTGAGACCCTGAGGGGTGCACTTGCCCAGGCCAAGGAGCAGGCAAGGGTGAACAAAGCGGCCGAGGACTTGAAATCCAAACAGGTCGTCCGCAGCTAGTACAAGGAGCGGGTGACCGAAGTGGAGCAAGTGCTCAAGGATGCCACGAGCAAGTGCGAGTCCCTAGAGAATAAGAATAAAGCCTAGGCGACCGACCATGCCAATGCCCTTCAAGCGGCCAAGGAGGCGCGGGCCGAATCCCGAGCGGTGCGCGAGGAGATCAAGCAGGCCGGACAGATAGCGGCTGGTAAGCCCTTTCTTTTACAGAGTAAATCCGGCAATTAGAAGTATGCCTTGCTCACTCGACTATGGAGTGCTCCAGATGCCTTTGCGGATCTTCTAAAGAGTGCCACCGATGCAGCGCAGTTCTTCCGGGCCCAGGAGGTGCACACGACGGAGAAGCTATTCTGGTCACAGTTCGCGTCGCAGGAGCGCCCAGTGCTGTTGAATGACCAGATGGCGCAGTGGGCCGAGCTGCATAGGATGTCCGAATTGGCCATGATGGACGTCATAGTCCGGCTGTGGCCAACCGAACCCATTCCAAGCAGCTATTTCGGCCTGGTGCAGCGACTCGTCGACGCGTTGCCCCGAATTGACGCGGTTAAGCTGTCGTCTGTATAGAAGGTGCGTGGATGGCCTTCACTCGTGTCAAGATGCACTGGGCGAAAATGAAGGCCGCCGTCGTGGCAGTCGAGGGCCCGCCGGGAGGCAAGGATCACCGTAAGCTGGAGCGCTATTTCGAAGACGTCCTAGAAGGTGCCCGTTTGATAAAGGGTCAATGCTCTAAGGATATCATGTTCGAGTGAATGTATCAGAACTGCCCAGACGTTGTATTATAAACCAAGGCGTTTGTAACATATTTGTGCCTTTTATCTTAGTGTTTTTCCTCCTTTGCGGCCATTTTTATCCCTGAGAGTTTGCCAGTCGTTGGCTTCAGCTCCCACGTAGATACTACGGGGGTGTTCGGGATAGCACATAATCACACTTGACCCAACGTCTTGGTCTGTGAAGGAGGTGTCAGTGCGGCGAACGAGGCAATCGGACTATGCGGCTTTATCACTCTCACTTAGCCATAGGAGTTTGATAATGGGACTGTAAGATTTCCCCTGGTGCGTATGTTGCCGTCCGGACTTGGATGCCTTAAACGCGTGACTAGGAAGAGCCAGTCCTTCATGTAATACGGAAAAAATCACTAGAGATTTAGTAAGTCACCGAATTGCTGACCAGCTCTCGCCACATCGTGACAGTAAGTTTTCGGCTTTCTCTACTAATGTGCTTGACCGGATGAACCGGAAACACAATTGCAGTAGTACTCCCTTTACTACCTTAGCCGGACAAGCGGAACGCAAGGTAGCAATCACAGGAGCCGGGCAACCCAACTATTGACCAAAGACATGATTCAGAGCCGATGCATATAATGCCATATTCGGGACGCTGAAGTATACTATAAAAGTGTTCATACTTATTTTGTTTGAAAAATATACGTGGACGGATAGACCCCCTAGAGATTCAAATCGTGGCGAGGTATATGCGACAATTTGACATAAAGAGGGAATACAGATTAGGAAATAAGCCAATACCGAACAGGGTTGGGCGAAACTGTTTCCATTATAGTCTGATTGATACGTAAAACGTATTTTTACAGAGGATGCGATAAGCATCGAGGCTATTTTACATGCCGAGCACAAGGGAAAGCTATATACTGGTCCTAAAAAGGAAAAGATGATCTTGAAGATCCTTTGGACACCCTGCCGCACGTCTGCGCTGCTTTTCGCCTTGGTGTATGATCCTTTGAGAGGATCATCGATCGAGTATACATGAGGAGCCTGGAAAAGGGCCCTTGGTATCTTCAAAAAGTGATGTGGGTTGTGAGGAACCTGAAAAATAAAAATAAGAAGAAAAAAGGGAGGGAATATGAGGGTCCGGATAAGGTCGAGCCGTATTGTGGACCTTATTTTTGGTAGGCCTCTGTCCTTGCCCATGGTATCTTTAGTGCGTAGTTATGTACGCGCGGTACGTATGCCACTATCAGGTTGGGGCTTTGACGGAGGCTGAATTGCTAATCTAGCTCTGGACAAGTCAGACTGCCATTCTACAGGGTAGACCGGACTCGCTTGACAGAGTCCGGGGGCTTGACTGCCGATGCAGTATTCAGCTTAATGAGGCCGCCCTGTACTTTGCCTGCGAGGGCCACGGTACGCTCCTCAGTACGGAGGGAGCATGATACGTCTCCAACGTATCTATAATTTTTTATTATTCCATGCTACTATATTATCCATCTAGGATGTTTGATATACGTTTATATGCTATTTTATATGATTCTTGGGACTAACCTATTAACCCAGAGCCCAGTTCCAGTTTCTGTTTTTTCCTTGTTTTTGAGTATGGCAGAAAAGGAAAACCAAACGGAGTCCAATTGACCTGAAATTTCATGAAGATTATTTTTGGACCAGAAGAAGCCCACGGAGTATCGGAGATGGACCAGAAGAGTCCCGAGGCACCCACGAGGGTGGGGGCACGGGCGCGCCCCCTACCTCATGGCCGGCTCGTGGACCCCCTTGACTTGTTCTCGACGCCAATACCTCTTATATATCCCCCAACTTCCAGAACATAAATGTTAGAGAGTCTTCACATAGTTACATAATTATTCAACTACTCATTGATCTTGACTTATATCTTTTGGAGTAGTTTGTCATTTGCTCTAGTGCTTCACTTATATCTTTTTAGAGCACGGTGGTGGTTTTATTTTATAGAAATTATTGATCTCTCATGCTTCATTTATATTATTTCGCGAGTCTTTTAGAACAACATGGTAATTTGCTTTGGTTATAAAATTAGTCCTAATATGATAGGCATCCAAGATGGCTATAATAAAAACTTCCATATAGAGTGCATTGAATACTATGAGAAGTTTGATACTTGATGATTGTTTTGAGATATGAAGATGGTAATATTAGAGTCGTGCTAGTTGAGTAATTGTGGAATTGAGTAATACTTGTGTTGAGGTTTGCAAGTCACGTAGTATGCACGTATGGTAAACGTTGTGTGACAAATTTGAATCATGAGGTGTTTCTTTGGTTGTCTTCCTTATGAGTGGTGGTCGGGGACGACCGATGGTCTTTTCCTACCAATCTATCCCCCTAGGAGCATGCACGTAGTGCTTGGTTTCGATGACTTGTTGATTTTTGCGATAAGTATGTGAGTTCATATGACTAATGTTGAGTTCATGGATTATACGCACTCTCACCCTTCCGTCATTACTAGCCTCTTCGGTACCGTGCATTGCCCTTTCTCACCTTGAGAGTTGGTGCAAACTTTGCCGGTGCATCCAAACCCCATGATACGATACACTCTATCACACATAAACCTCCTTATATCTTCCTCAAAACATCCACCATACCTACCTATTATGGCATTTTCATAGCCATTCCGAGATATATTTCCATGCAACTTTCCACAGTTTCGTTTATTATGACATGCTCCATCATTGTCATATTGCCTTGCATGATCATGTAGTTGACATCGTATTTGTGGCATGGCCACCATGCATAGTTTTTCATACATGTCACTCTTGATTCATTGCCTATCCCGGTACACCGCCGGAGGCACTCATATAGAGTCATAGTTTGTTCTAGTATCGAGTTGTAACCCCTGAGTTGTAAATAAATAGAAGTGTGATGATCATCATTATTAGAGCACTGTCCCATGTGAGGAAAAAAAAGAGAAAGGCCAGAAAGGCCAAATGGAAAAAAAGAGAAAGGCCAAATAAAAAAGGGAGGCCCAAAAAAAGAGAGAAAAAGAGAGAAGGGACAATGCTACTATCCTTTTTCCACACTTGTGCTTCAAAGTAGCACCATGATCTTCATGATAGGGAGTCTCTTATTTTATCACTTTCGTGTACTAGTGGGAATTTTCATTATAGAACTTGACTTGTATATTCCAACAATGGGCTTCCTCAAATGCCCTAGGTCTTCGTGAGCAAGAAAGTTGGATGCACACCCACTTAGTTTGTTTTGTTGAGCTTTCATACATTTATAGCTCTAGTGCATCTATGGCATGGCAATCCCTACTCCTCGCATTGACATCAATTGATGGGCATCTCCATAGCCCATTCATTAGCCGCGTTGATGCGAGACTTTCTCCCTTTTTGTTTTCTCCTCACAACCTCCATCATCATATTCTATTCCACCCATAGTGCTATGTCCATGGCTCGCACTCATATATTGTGTGAAATTTATTTTTTTTTGAGAATACTAAAGTATGAAACAATTGCTTGGCTTGTCATCGGGGTTGTGCATGATGAGAGCATTTTGTGTGAAAAAAAAGAAGCATGCACAAACTATATGATTTTGTAGGGATGAGCTTTCTTTGGCTATGTTATTTTGAGAATACATAATTGCTTGGTTAGTATGCTTGAAGTATTATTGCTTTTATGTCAATATTAAAATTTTGTCTTGGATCTTTCGGATCTGAACATTCATGCCACAATAAGGAAAATTACATTGACAAATATGTTAGGTAGCATTCCACATAAAAAAAATCTGTTTTAATCATTTACCTACTCGAGGATGAGCAGGAATTAAGCTTGGGGATGCTTGTTACGTCTCCAACGTATCTATAATTTTTTATTGTTCCATGGTACTACATTATCCATCTAGGATGTCTTATATGCGTTTATATGCTATTTTATATGATTTTTGGGAGTAACCTATTAACCCAGAGCCCAGCGTCAGTTTCTGGTTTTCCTTGTTTTTGAGTATCGCAGAAAAATAAAACCAAACGGAGTCCAATTGACCTGAAATTTCACGGAGATTATTTTTGGACTAGAAGAAGCCCACGGAGTATCGGAGATGGACCAGAAGAGTCCCGAGGCACCCACGAGGGTGGGGGGCGTGCCCGCTACCTCGTGGCCGCCTCGTGGACCCCCTGACTTGTTCCCGACGCCAACACCTCTTATATATCCCCAAACTTCCAGAACATAACCTAGATCGGGAGTTCCGTCGACGCAAGCCTCTGTAGCCACCAAAAACCAATAGGGACCCTGTTCGGGCACCCTGCCGGAGGGGGGATCCCTCACCTGTGGCCATCTTCATCATCCCGACGCTCTTCATGATGAGGAGGGAGTACTTCACCCTCGGGGCTGAGGGTATGTACCAGTAGCTATGTGTTTGATCTCTCTCTCTCTCTCTCTCGTGTTCTTGATGTGGCACGATCTTGATGTATCGCGAGCTTTGCTATTATAGTTGGACCTTATGATGTTTCTCCCCCTCTACTCTCTTGTAATGGATTGAGTTTTCCCTTTGGAGTTATCTTATCGGATTGAGTCTTTAAGGATTTGAGAACACTTGATGTATGTCTTGCATGTGCTTATCTGTGGTGACAATGGGATATTCACGTGACCTACTTGATGTATGTTTTGGTGATCAACTTGCGGGTTCAATGACCTTGTGAACTTATGCACATGGGTTGGCACATGTTTTTGTCTTGACTCTCCGGTAGAAACTTTGGGGCACTCTTTGAAATTCTTTGTGTCGGTTTGAATAGATGAATATGAGATTGTGTGATGCATATCGTATAATCATACCCACGGATACTTGAGGTGACATTGGAGTATCTAGGTGACATCAGGGTTTTGGTTGATTTGTGTCTTAAGGTGTTATTCTAGTACGAACTCTAGGATAGATTGAACGGAAAGAATAGCTTCGTGTTATTTTACTACAGACTCTTGAATAGATCGATCAGAAAGAATAACTTTGACGTGGTTTCGTACCCTACAATAATCTCTTCGTGTGTTCTCCGCTATTAGTGACTTTGGAGTGACTCTTTGTTGCATGTTGAGGGATAGTTATATGATACAATTATGTTATTATTGTTGACAGAACTTGCACTAGTGAAAGTATGAAACCTAGGCCTTGTTTCAACGCATTGCAATAACGTTTACACTCACTTTTTTCATTAGTTACCTTGCTGTTTTTATATTTTCAGATTACAAAAACCTATATCTACCATCCATATTGCACTTGTATTACCTTCTCTTCGCCGAACTAGTGCACCTATACAATTTACCATTGTATTAAGTGTGTTGGGGACACAAAGACTCTTTGTTATTTGGTTGCAGGTTGCTTGAGAGAGACCATCTTCATCCTACGCCTCCCACGGATTAATAAACCTTATGTCATCCACTTGAGGGAAATTTGCTACTGTCCTACAAACCTCTGCACTTGGAGGCCCAACAACGTCTACAAGAAGAAGGTTTTGTAGTAGACATCAGAGCGCTCCATGTTTTCATTAACTGTAATGACGCCGTGTGGTCCACGCATCTTGAGCTTTAGATAAGCATAGTGTGGGACCACATTGAAACGAGCGAACATGGTCCGTCCGAGCATTGCGTGATAGCCACTGTGGAAAGGGATGATGTCGAAGATCAAGTCCTCGCTTTGGAAATTATCCGGTGAGCCAAAGACTACCTCCAACGTTATGGATCCTATGCAGCAGGCCTCTACGCCGGGTATCAGTCCTTTGAAGGTGGTTTTGGTGGGTTTGATTTTTGACGGATCAATGCCCATTTTGCGGACAGTGTCCTGATAAAGCAGGTTAAGACTGTTGCTGCCGTCCATAAGGACTCACATGAGATGGAATCCGTCGATAATTGGATCGAGGACCAATGCTGCCGAACCTCCATGACGGATACTGGTCGGATGGTCTCTGCGATCAAAGGTTGTCGGACAGCCTGACCATGGGTTAAATTTTGTGGCGACTGGCTCTATGGCATAGACGTCCCTTAATGCGCGCTTGCGCTCCCGCTTAGGGATATGAGTAAGGTAGATCATACTCACCGTTTTGACCTCGGGGGGGGGGGGGGGGAGGGGGGAATATCTTCTGTGCCCCTGTGTTTGGTGGGTGAGGCTCTTCATCATCGTCCTCGCTGGGCGGCCCTCTCCCCTTAAGTTCGTTGTTTAGCTTACCGACCTGTTTAAAGACCCAACAATTTCTGTTGGAATGATTGGCAGGCTTGTCAGGGGTGCCATGAATCTGGCAAGGTCGATCAAGTATTCCGCCCAAACTGGATGGACCATCTTTGTTTCCTTTCAATGGCTTCTTTCGCTGACCGGGTTTAGAGCCACTGAATCCGGCGTTGACTGCCATAGCTTTAGTATCTTTATTGTTGCTTCGATGCTTGTGTTGTTGCGTCATGGCTTGCCGTTGCCATCTCTGGCTTCAGAGGTTCCAGGGTCGCTGGTACTATTGCTTCTACGAGCTAGCTAGCTATCTTCTCCCGCGCAGAAGAGGGTCATAAGTGCGGTGAGAGCTGCCATGGACTTCGGTTTTTTCTTGGCTGAGGTGTCGGGCGAGCCACTCGTAACGACAATCAACAATTTGGTTCTTTTTAATCAAGAACCTGGTCCAGAGTTTTCGGTTTGACTTTCCGGGTTGACTCTCCGGGTTGCTGGATTATGTGACTAAGGTTATCGGCGTCTGGAGGCCGAACATGTCGGCGTTCTGGGAACCGGGGTTCCCAGACTTGCCTGCCTGCGGCCTGCGGCGTGGCTCGAGTGGGGGCCCAATGTGGCCCATCTTCATCAACACAAGGCACAAGACCCTCGCGAGGGACCAAGCCTCGCGAGGTGGACGACACGGCGCTTCCTCCAGCACGACCTCCTTAGGTTGGCTCGCGAGGAGGCGGAGAGATCAAGGTGGGGGACCTCACGAGGTGCCCATGACGCAAGCCATGGCGACCAAGGGTGCCAAGCGGGCGCCAGCCCGCGCGGTGTCCCCCCTTTCCTCTTTGGTGCAAAAGGGGGCAAGCGCAGGCAAGAGGATCAATCAAAGGCACGCATTTCGGTGCAACGAGACCAAGACCCGCTCCACGACAAGGAGGAAGTCACTGTGGAGCCCAAGCCGGCGTCATCACCAGAACCTTTGGCAGGGGAAGACCAACTTTAGTCAGGATAAGTGTACCCGATGTTCCCCTTCAAAATTGGCCAATTGTTGGCGCCCTTCCCGCTCAATATTTGGGAAGAGGCCCAGGGCCTTAACCTATAAATAGGGCCAGCCACCCCCAGGGTAGAGGCATCAGCTAGACATCCAGAGATCTAGGCATCGAGAACTTAAGATAGAACCCCGCATCCAGAGAGAGAAGGGCGATTGAACTCTCCTTAGCAGTTCATCCCCTAGCCAAGAACAGGCCCTCGCGAGGCCGTTTGCATGTACTGTTCTTCCTCATCAGCCCAAGAGGCAATCCACCCACCACAAACTAGAGTAGGGTATTACACCACAACGGTGGCCCAAACTAGTATAAATCTTGTGTCTCTTGTGTTCTTCTTGCAGTAGTTAGATCCTTGCGAGACGGAGAGGTAGAAGGGCACTATCTCCGCGCGCACCCCCGAGTTCGAACCTTAAGGGTCTACCGGAACCCCAGAATCCGACATTTGGCGCGCCAGGTAGGGGTGCGCCGGAATCTGCCTTCCACCGCTCCGCTCTCCTCCGACCGCCGCATCCATGCACGGCGCACGTCGAGCTCGCGCCACGCCAGCGGCCCTCGCTGGCGGACGTCCTCGCCGTTCCCCGCCGCTCGCCGTCAACACCGCCACCGGCCCGGTGGGAGGCAAGCAACAAGCACCACCCCGGCGCCTGCCTATGCGACCGGGCTGCCGCACAGCAACGTCGGCGCTCCCAGTCGTCGCGGCCCTCCTGGGCGGCTCGCAGGCGCCACCAACGAGCCGCCACGTCAAGCCGTTTGCCCGCCAGATCGGCGTCGTTTCCGCACGGCAGGGGGCTCCCGCGGACCGGGCGGCATGCGAGGTTGGCCTGGCCTTCAGCTCGGAAGACCACCCAGCTAACTTGGCCGGCTCGGGCGCGCTCCCCCTGCTGTGCACCCCCACCATCTGCCAGGTGGCAGTCACCAGAACCCTCGTCGATGGCGGCGCGGGCCTCAGCGTGCTTTCGGTCGAGACCTTCAACCTCCTCCGCATACCCCGGGAGCGGCTGCAGCCCAGCCAATCCTTCTCAGGCGTCGGGGGCGGGTCGTCTGACTCCTTGGGACAGATCCGGCTCCCGGTGACCTTCGGCACCTACGACAACTTCCGCACGGAGATGGTCGACTTAGACATCGCCCCCATCGGCCTCCCTTACAACGCCATCCTCGGCTACCCGGCACTGGCTCAGTTCATGGCCGCCACGCACCCGGCGTACAACCTCATGAAGATGCCCAGGAGCAACGGTACCCTCACCATGCACGGAGACACCAGGGACGCCCTGCGAGTACTCAAGCTCGCCTTCAAGACGGCGGCATCGGTGCAGCCCACCGACGCGGGGACCCCTGAGCCCAAGGGGGCTGTGCCTGCCAAGAAGAAGCAGTTGTTCACCCAGGACAAGGCAGAAACCAAGCAAATACCCGTTGATGAGGACGGGTCCTCCAGCGCCACTTTCACCATTGGCGCCAACCTGGGGCCTGAGCAGGAGGAGGCCCTGGTCAAGTTCCTGCGTGCAAACAAGAAAGTGTTTGCTTGGGAGCCCGATCAGTTGGCAGGGATCCCCAGGGACGTCATCGAGCACCACCTCAACGTATGCCCAAATGTGCGCCCCGTGAAGCAGAAGGCCAGGCGGCAGTCCACAGAGAAGCAGGCCTTCATCGTCCAAGAAATCCGCAAGTTGGAAGCCGCTGGAGTTATTCGCGAGGTCTGGTACCCAGACTGGTTGGCCAACCCTGTCGTTGTACCCAAGAAAGGGGGGAAGGAACGCATGTGTGTCGACTTCACCAACCTCAACAAGGCATGCCCGCAAGATCCGCTCCCGCTCCCTCGCATCGACTAGATCGTCGACTCCACCGCCGAATGTGACCTGCTATGCTTTTTGGATGCCTTCTCAGGATATCACCAGATCAAGATGGCGATAGAAGACGTTGAGAAGACCGCCTTCTTGACCCCGTGCGGGGTATACTGCTATACGTGCATGCCGTTTGGACTATGCAACGCAGGGGCAACCTTTCAGCGGCTGATGCACATCACCTTGGGCCCGCAGCTCGGGAAGAATGTTGAAGCATACGTCGATGACATTGTGGTGAAATCTCGAGAGGCCAGGACCCTGATACAAGACCTGGAGGAGACCTTCGCGAGCCTCGACGCAGTGAACCTGCGGCTCAACCCGGAGAAATGCGTGTTTGGCGTTCCCTCGGGCAAGCTTTTGGGATTCCTTGTGTCTCACCGTGGCATCGAGGCCAACCCCGAGAAGGTCAAGGCGGTCGAGGACATGAGTCTGCCAAACACCCTCAGAGAAATGCAGAAGCTCACTGGGCGTGTGACCGCGCTAGGGCGCTTCATCTCCAAGTTGGGGGAATGAGCGCTGCCTTTCTTTCAGCTTATGAAGAAAAAGGGGCCCTTTGAATGGACTGAAGAGGCAAATAAGGCGTTTCAAGATCTCAAGAGGTACCTAACCAGTCCCCCAGTCATGGTGTCTCCACGCCCTCAGGAGCCTCTGCTGCTTTACCTTGCCGCCACTCCCTATTCTTCCAGCGCAGCACTGGTGGCGGTTAGGGAGGAGCGCCAGTCCAAGACCACAGTGGCAGCCCGAGGTCAGATGAGACGGGATCAGGGAAAGCTCGAGAAAGCCGAAGCTACAGATCAAGAGAGTCAACCGCCAAGGGACGCACAAGAGACAGGAGAAGCAGCATGCCCGGATGGTCCACCTCCCGAGGACACAATGTCTCGCGAGGTGTTCTCACCTCCCGAGGGCGCCACGACCCAAGCTGCCCACGGCCTTGTTGAGCACCCGGTCTACTTCGTTAGCACGGTGCTGCGGGACGTGAGGGCCCGGTATCCGATGCCCCAGAAGCTCCTCCTCGCGCTGCTGGTGGCCTCGCGCAAGCTGCAGCACTACTTCCAAGCTCACCCGATCAAGGTCATCTCATCGTACCCCCTGGAGAGGGTGCTCAGGAGCCCTAACTCAGCCGGGAGGGTCGCTGAGTGGAACATAGAGTTGCAAGCGTTTCAGCTCGAGTTCAGCACAACTAGGGTCATCAAAGGAGCCGCGTTGGCGGATTTCGTGGCGGAGTGGACAGAGGCGCCGGGCCTCAAGGATGACGAGGATCGCTCCCTCTCCCCAGGGAGCGAGGCGCCGGAAGGCTGGGTCATGTACTTCGACGGGGCATTCTCCAGGCACGGCGCGGGGGCTGGTGCTGTGCTGATATGACCCACTCAGGATAAGCTTTGCTATGCAGTGCAACTCTGTTTCCAGCAAGGAGAAAAGGTCTCCAACAACATAGCAGAATATGAGGGACTGATAGCAGGGTTGAAGGCCGCAGCGGCCTTGGGAGTGAAGCGCCTCACCGTCAATGGCGACTCGCAGCTCCTAGTCAACTTCTCCAACAAGGTGTACGAGCCGAAGGACGAGCATATGGAGGCCTACCTAGCAGAGGTCCGCAGGATGGAAAAGCAGTTCTGGGGGCTGGAGCTGAAGCACGTGCCCCGTGGTACCAACCAGGAAGCTGACGACATAGCCGGACGGGCGTCCAGGCGGCTGCTGCAGAAGCCCGGCGTCTTTGAAGAGCGGCTCTTTAAGCCTTCAGCGCAGCCAACGCTGTCAAGCACAGCTCAGCCTCGGGAGGAGCTCCCTCAGCCGCCAGCCTTGGGAGCCCCGGCCTGCGGGCCGACCTCAGGAGCACGTTTGCTCCTGACGATGGAACCTCAGGAGGAACGCTGGATCACCGAGCTCCGGAATTACCTGATACATGGGACCCTGCCAGAGAAGGAAGAGGAAGCAAAACGTGTAGCGCGGCAGGCCACGGCATACTGCATCAGAGACGGAGAACTCTACCGGAAGCAACCCAACGACGTATCTCTGCGCTGCATCTCCAGGGAGCAAGGAAGGGAACTACTGGGGGACATACACGGCGGAGACTGTGGACACCACTCATCATCACGAACCCTCGTCGGCAAAGCATTCCGTAGTGGGTTCTATTGGCCCACCGCGCTCAATGACGCGGTCGAATTGGTAAAGGCTTGTGAGGCCTGCCAGTTCCATTCCAAGCAGATCCATCAGCCGGCAGGGAGCCTGTAGACTATACCCCTCTCGTGGCCATTCGTAGTTTGGGGGTTGGATATTCTGGGCCCGTTCCCTCGGGCGCCAGGGGGCTACCGTTACCTCTGCGTCGCCATTGACAAGTTCACCAAGTGGGCAAAGGTGGAGGCTGTCCGTACCATCCCCGCAGGCTCCGCGGTCAAGTTCATCAGGGGCATCGTGAGCCGGTTCGGCGTGCCGAACCGAATCATCACAGACAACGGTTCGCAGTTCACCAGTAACCTCTTCAAAACATATTGTGCTAACCTTGGAACGCAGATATGCTACGCTTCGGTGGCACACCCGCGAAGCAATGGGCAAGCCGAACGAGCCAACGCGGAGGTCCTGAGAGGCCTCAAGACCAGGACGTTCAAGAAGAAGCTGGAGGCCTGCGGCAGGGGTTGGTACGGTGAGCTCCAATCCGTGTTGTGGTCCATCCGCACGACCGCGACCAAACCAACCGGGGAGACTCCGTTCTTCCTGGTCTACGGAGCCGAAGCAGTCCTTCCTCACGAGGTCAGACGTCACTCCGCGCGGGTCCTGGCGTTTGACGAGGCGCAGCAGGACGCCATGCGGGGGATGGACCTCGTGCTGGGGGAGGAACGCCGCCGGGAGGCCGCGCTACGAGCTGCAAGGTACCAACAGGCGCTACAACGATATCACTGCCGCAACATCCGCCCCAGGACTCTCGAGGTAGGAGACCTCGTACTCAGGCGGGTCCTCTCCAGGGAAGGGCTGCACAAGCTCTCTCCCATGTGGGAGGGCCCGTTCAAGGTTGTTCATGTTTCCAGGCCCGGCTCCGTGCGCTTGGAGACTCAAGAGGGGGAGCCGATCCAGAACGCGTGGAACATCCAACACCTCCGGAGGTTCTACCCCTAAAAGGCCCTGAGCCTGTGAAGAAGGCGAACGCCTGTGAAGACCTTCTCTTTTTGGAAAAGGCCCTGAGCCTGTGAAGAAGGCGAACGACTGTGAAGACCTTCTCTTTTTGGAAAAGGCCCTGAGCCTGTGAAGAAGGCGAACGCCTGTGAAAACCTTCACTTTTTGGAAAAGGCCCTGAGCCTGTGAAGAAGGTGAACGCCTGTGAAGACCTTCTCTTTTTGGAAAAGGCCCGGAGCCTGTGAAGAAGGCGAACGCCTGTGAAGCTCATTACCTCAAAGGAGAAAGGCCCGGAGCCTGTGAAGAAGGCCAATGCCTGTGAAGCTCGCCGCCCCGTGACACTCTCATGTAATAATGAGTGGGGCTGTACACGCCCCGGAGTCTCAGGAGCGCCGGCCTCAGGCCCTGGGGCTCCCTCCCACGCCCAGTGGCAGCACTTAGCTCCGCGCTGGTGAGAAGACGTCGAAGACTAGACTAGGTGCCGGACGCGGCTTTTTCATTTGCTTTCCGCATTTGGCGTGATTTACTTGCATTTGAAGTCTTATCGAAGCTATCACCGTTGTTGATTTGTGGTTTGTCGATTTTCGCTCCCTGTTTTGGTTTTCTCCCATGAAGTCCTCGCGAGGGATGGGGCTCGAACGCCCTCGCGAGCGTTTTTTCTCTAGTCATTTAAAGTTTCCACGGCCCAGGCTCTCTACAGGAGCACCCCTCTGGTCTGTGCCCCTCGGGCACCGCGACATACACACAGGGCCTGGGTCGGTCGCCCCCCGGCTGGGGCCGCAAACTACCTACGCAAGGGCAAATGGTTGTGAAACGCGACAACAAAATTAAGGTAATGGCTACAATGGCAATAGTTCTTAAACACGCCCCCACGGGGCTCCACGCAGTTGTATTATCTTACACAGGAAGCAAAAGGAAAGGGAAAAGGGCGAGCCCGGCGCGGCCCGCCCCGCATCGGTCCACGGAGGCGACACCAAATGCCTCCGGAGCTCAGGCGGACTCCCTCTCGCGCTTCACCGGAGCGCGATGACGGGCGGCTGAACAGCCACCCCCAAGCAGGCGCGGAGGCGAGGGGGCTGGCTGCGGCCACCGCTGGAGGAGCCGCCTGAAGGGGAGTAGGCGAAGCTCGGGGAGCCTCGAGCGCCGCCAGCAGAGCGAGCGCTGTCTCCTTCATGGTCGTCCTCAGGGCAGCATCCTGCGCGGCGACCGTCCTCCCCAAACACCCTCACGTAGAGGGTGCTGTCGCCGTCGAACTTGAAGTGCAGGATGCGCCGCTCGCCCAGGCCGCGCGCGCGGGCAAACGTCTGCCAGCCGCGGGTCAGGGGCCCGTTCCCAGAAGGGGAGACCTCGAGCGAGACCCAAGAGGCCCTACTGCAGCTGCCGTCGGCCTGGAGCCAGAAGCCGCACCGGGCGCCGGCCGGCAACTCGCTGATGAAGAAGCGAGGGAGCTGGAGCCAGGAGCTGGCCGGGTACGCCGACCACACGACAAACTCCGGCAGCACCTCCGCCGAGCGAAAGCGCGCCCTGGGAGGCCGCGCAGCCACAGCCTGCCTCTCCATGGCGACTGAGCGCTCACCACCGCGCGGAGAACCACCCCTGTGTCCGCGGGGAGCCACAGCGGGGACCACGGGATGCTTGCGGGGACGACCCCGGCCGCGCTTGGCCGGAGGGGAGTCGGGCCCCGCCCGACTAGCCTTCCCCTTCTCCGTAGCTGAGAACCTCTTAGGGGCCATGCGAGCGGCGGCGGCAAAGGAGAGGAGGAAGAAGAGAAGCGGGAAAGGATGGACCGGCGGAGCCTGTGCGGCCTCGCACTTATAGCCGGAAGAGGCCAACCGTCAAGCACCACGATCGCAGGTAATAATGACCCGTATCTATGCATGCAGGGACTAGTCAAGTCACGTAGTTGCCGAGGCGTTGTGGGGAAGTGTAGACGCCCACGTCCTGTCAAACCGCCACGCGGCGCCCAAGGCCGTAGGCTGTTAGGGCCCGCGGCGCTTCGCCCTTGCCCTTTCGCCTCTCGGCATGGCCAAGTCCATGCGCACCTTGGGCCCGGGGGCTACTATCGGCGTTCTGGGAACGGGGGTCCCCAGACTTGCCTGCCTGCGGCCTGCGGCGTGGCTCGAGTGGGGGCCCAACGTGGCCCATCTTCATCAACACAAGGCACAAGACCCTCGCGAGGGACCAAGCCTCGCGAGGCGGACGACACGGTGATTCCTCCAGCACGACCTCCTTAGGTTGGCTCGCGAGGAGGCGGAGAGATCAAGGTGGGGGACCTCACGAGGTGCCCATGACGCAAGCCATGGCGACCAAGGGTGCCAGGCGGGCGCCAGCCCGCGCGGTGTCCCCCCTTTCCTCTTTGGTGCAAAGGGGGCAAGCGCAGGCGAGAGGATCAAGCAAAGGCACCCATTTCGGTGCAACGAGACCAAGACCCGCTCCACGACAAGGAGGAAGTCATTGTGGAGCCCAAGCCGGCGTCATCACCAGAACCTTTGGCAGCGGAAGACCAACTTTAGTCAGGATAAGTGTACCCGATGTTCCCCTTCAAAATCGGCCAATTGTTTGCGCCCTTCCCGCTCAATATTTGGGAAGAGGCCCAGGGTCTTAGCCTATAAATAGGGCCAGCCACCCCCAGGGTAGAGGCATCAGTTAGACATCCAGAGATCTAGGCATCGAGAACTTAAGGTAGAACCCCGCATCCAGAGAGAGAGAAGGGCGATTGAACTCTCCTTAGCAGTTCATCCCCTAGCCAAGAACAGGCCCTCGCGAGGCCGTTCGCCTGTACTGTTCTTCCTCATCAGCCCAAGAGGCAATCCACCCACCACAAACTAGAGTAGGGTATTACACCACAACGGTGGCCCGAACTAGTATAAATCTTGTGTCTCTTGTGTTGTTCTTGCAGTAGTTAGATCCTTGCAAGACGGAGAGGTAGAAAAGGGCACGATCTCCACGCGCACCCCAGCGTTCGAACCTTAAGGGTCTGCCGGAACCCCAGAATCTGACAGAACATAGGTGCCTTGGGAGTTGTCTCTAAAGGCATCTTCCAAATCTTCCCAGCTACCAATAGAGTTTTCTAGGAGGCTGTTTAACCAGTGCCGAGCTGGTCCCTTTAATTTTAGTGGGAGGTACTTGATGGCATGGAGATCATCACCGCGGGCCATGTGGATATGGAGAAGAAAATCTTCAATCCATACTGCGGGATCTGTCATTCCATCGTATGATTCATTGTTCACAGGTTTAAACTCTTCTGGAAACTGGTGCTCCATTACCTCATCGGTGAAGCATAGGGGGTGTGCGGCGCCTCTATATCGGGCGACGTCACGATGCAGTTCGGATGAAGTCCATATGCGGTTTTCGGCCCGAGTGAGGTTGTGCCTGTCGCGCCAAGCCTGATGGCCGTCCTCTCGCGTTGGAGCACGCCCCCTTTATCCATAGATTCATCTGGTCTGGCCGGCTCTATTGTCCAGGTCCTTGCGTAGGTCGTAAGTGTAGCTCGGAGCCGCTACCTCCTTGCCTTGACGACGGGGTGGCGCGGGCTGGTGTTCGGCGTAAGTAGCCGGTCTGTCCCGTTCACGTGGTGGTCGGCCAGGTTTGTCAGCAGGTTTATACTTTGGCGGTATTCGCTCAAGGGCCCCGTCGTCAAATTGTGGTAGTAGCTTGCGCTTCGGGTAGCTATGAGTTGGGCGTTCGAGGCTGTATTCCTCGGCTGCCAGGACTTTAGTCCATCCATCGTTGAGCGTATCCTGCTCGGCTTGAAGCTGCTGCTACTTCTTTTTAAGGCTTCTCGCAGTGGCGATTAGCCAACACTTAAAGCGCTCCTGCAAGAGGGGTTCCTCTGGCACGATGAAGTCTTCGTCGTCGAGGCTCACATCATCCTCACAGATCGGTAGGTAGTTACTATCCTCCGAGTCCTTGTTCCCGACCGGATTGTCAGGGTTAGCTTGCCCCTCCTCCCAATCATCTCGTTATGAAGTTGGTTCAACAGGGGCTTCGGGGTCTTTGGCGTTCTCCGTAGTGTCATTGTCTCCGGTGCCGGTATGGCTGTATTTTTCGTGACGCGATTTTGAGAGG
The DNA here is from genome assembly GCA_032464435.1 of Aegilops umbellulata. Lineage (NCBI taxonomy): Eukaryota > Viridiplantae > Streptophyta > Magnoliopsida > Poales > Poaceae > Aegilops > Aegilops umbellulata. The sequence continues at coordinate 441,597,932 of CP136055.1, read as the reverse complement.
CGCCGCTGATGTCAATGCTTTGCAGGTGCCTCAGATGGCTTGTCCTCAACCGGATCCTTCCTGTTGTCACCGTCATCCTCTTTGGGTGTGTCCACCATATACACGTCATATGTGGAGCTGGCCTTCCAACGTCCGGTAAACGGCGGGTCTTGGCCTTGTTCGTCTCCGGCATCGTCGTCCGCCGTCGATGTCTTCGGAGGCGTAGTCCAGCATGTCGGTTAAATCTTCGATAGTGGCTATGAAGTGGGTGGTGGGTGGGACGTAAAATTCCCCGCTCTCAGCCCTAGTCTGGGCTGGACGTAGTTCGGAAGTGATTCCTCTGTAATAGCGAGGGATCACATTAAGTCCAGAGCCTCGTTCAAGAGCGAGATCTGGACGGGTAAACGAGAGTCCGCGGGGCTGGCCTGGGTGGAGGCCTCCTGGCCGTGCTTGCTTGGCGCAGACTCCGAGAGTTCAGATCTGGAGTCCGGGGGCGAGTCCGTCCTTTCAATGATATGGGGAACCTAAACTGTTTCCGAGTTCACCGTGGACATGATCGCCTCCGGATCTTCAATAATGCGGTTTGCACCGGAGAGTCCGGTGGGCTCCAAACTCCCATCTTCAAACCTAATGGTTTGCTCCGGATCTAAGGCGGGAGCGGTGGTCAGGGCCGCAAACCCTTCGAAGATCAAGTCTCCTCGGATATCAGCGACATAATTTAGGTTCCCGGAACTGATCTGGTGACCAGGGGCGTAGCTGTCGAGTTGTTCAAGGTGGCCAATCGAGTTGGCACGTAGTGCGTAGCCGCCGAATACGAAAATTTGGACGGGGGGAAAGTCTCCCCCGAAACAACATCATTGTAGATGATCGATCGAGCCATCGAACCTTCTGTTGACAGCATAGTAGAACTCTCAATGAAAGCACCAATGTCGGTGCCAAAACCGGCCGATCTCGGGTAGGGGGTCCCGAACTGTGCGTTTGAGGATCGAGGGTAACAGGAGACAAGGGACACGATGTTTACCCAGATTCGGGCCCTCTTAATGGAGGTAATACCCTACTTCCTACTTGATTGATTTTGATGAGTATAGGGTTTACAAGAGACGATCTACCTCGAGATCGTAATGGCTAAACCCTAGATGTCTAGCCTATATGATTTGTCTTAGCCTCTACGGACTGAACCCTCCAATTTATATACACACCGGAGGGGCCTAGGGTTGTACATAGTCGGTTTTACAGAGAAAGGAAACTACACATCTGGACACCAAGCTTGCCATCCACGCAAAGGAGAGTCCCATCCGGACAAGGAGGAAGGTCTTCTGTCTTGTATCTTCACGGCCCATCAGTCCGGCCCATGTCACATAGCCCGGACGCCCGGGGACCCCCTAATCTAGGACTCCACACCTCTGTTAGTGAAACCACAACACGGATCTAACACTCTGTGCCGTGTCGCCACTACCACGACATCGTTCCAGCGGCCGCACCCTGTCCCCACCACAACCACACTGCATGCAGCTCGCGCGTCATGTATTCCGATGGCGTATAATGAGATATGGTGGTTGCGGAGGTATGGTTCATCGAGGAACTCACGTCGATGAAGGAGAGGCGGGTCCCCGAGGCGGTCCACTGTATATATGATCACCATCCACTGTATATATGACCACCGTCCAGTCGAATGCCCGCTGCTACCATATGAATGCTAATGTCGTCGCCACAACCTCAGAAAACGACGATGACGATAACTGGAGCATCTCCTCCTCCGACGATGTCAGTGGTGCCATCGTCTTCCAAGTCAAACTCGAGACTCATCGTTAGGCATGTTTTACTTTATAGATTAACTATGTCCTATGTATATTTATTCTCGTACTACAATGATGTGTACAGACTATGTTCTAGTTTAGGTATGTTTGCCATTTAATTTGAATGTTGTTTGTTCGGATTTGACAAAATTTAGGCCCTTGCAAGAAGGTGGACAACTAGGCTATCTGAATTGGTACTGCCATAAGTACTTACTATAACTAGAGATGATACCCCGCGCATTGCTGCAGAAATTAGATGCACTTATTTCTATGAGTTGGCATTATGAAATTTTAGTACTTGGATTAGCAATATGAGAACTAAAACTAAATTACATACAATTTACTCCCTTCGTTTTTATTTAGTCCCCAAATTAGCTTTGACATAAGTAATTTTTTTAAAGTTTGACCAAGTTTATTAAAAAGAATCTAAACTTTCACAATAATAAATAGGGAGTGGCTAACTCTCATCTGGATGAGAATTAATTAAGTCAGATCTAACTCCTAGTCTCTTACGCCATTTGATTTTACGCGAAGTTTTGTGCGGATTTTTTCTTTCTTTTTTCATTTGATTGGTCAGGTAGTGTAAGGGTTAGGTGATACTTTGTTATTTCTCATCTAGGTGAGAATTAGCAAATTCATAATAAATATTTATACGGTATGGGAATATATTGAATGATGATTCTAATGTTATTGATTTGGTATTGTGGATGTTAATATTTTTTTGTATAAGCTTGATCAAAGTTTAGAAAGTTTGACTTGAGACAAAGCTAATATGTGAAGTAAATAAAAACGAAAGGAGTACAATATCTAATAATCATTATATAGTTGTAAAATATTTATTGAATGTGAGTTGCATGGATGGCGCATAAATATTTTTTTTCATGAATAGTGAAAATAGTGAGTCCACATAAATGTTGGAACGTGTCCACAGAAATTGAGACGGCAGAGATGACCAGTGATTGAGCACATTTATTGGTCTTGCATACCTAGCTTGTCTTCACGTGACAAATAAGCGTCTCCACATGCAAGCGGTTAAAAGCAGAAAACGAAACGCCATCGCCGTCAACGTGTTGCCAAGAACTTCTAGAAACGAAAAAGAACATGTCCTTGTCCTTGAGTTACAGTTACTTAACGAGTTGATACACTATGGGCCAGTTGAGACGAGGACGGCTAAGCTGGGATTCACTACAGCCCCTGCTTGTGCCAAGTGCCAACAGGGGACCCCTTTTTTGGGGCAACAAGTTAGAATAACATTTGACTTGTGATGGTGATCAGACGAAAAGGATTAAGAAGGTGTTTGAATACTCTCTAGTCATGTGACTAGTAGTAGTTAGACTAGAAGTTTTTAGTCAGACCCTGTTTGAAAGGTGACTACTACTAGTCAGCATTAAATATTTCAGTATTAAATGTTTGGAAGACAACACCAATTAGAGAAAAGAGAGGGGGACTTTAGTCAGTAAAAGTCAGGGGTGTTTGGAGGTTTACTGACTAAAGGTGACTACTACTAGTCTCTAGTCACTTTTAGTTGGGGGTAGGGTGACTAGGGACTAAACTAGTTTTAGTCACCCAATAGTCTGGGGTGTTTGGAGGTTTACTGACTAAAAGTGACTACTACTAGTCTCTAGTCACTAGTCACTAGTGATCCAAACACACTCTAAGTTTGCTCCATACGACCAAGACAACACTATATATTCTCTATATCTGCTCCGTACGTGCTAACAACATGGCCGTTCGTCAACATCGATCCAGCGGCCAGCGACTGCCAGGATTCTAGTACTTCAGGTACAAAGTAGAGCACTGTAATGGGAAGTACGTACTACAATGTAGGGGCCGGCCGGCGTCCTAAAGATTCCCTGATAACAGTGCGGATCTTTTCTCTCTTCCATTTTTTACATTCTCAGAAGCAAAGGCGACTCCTCGCCCCCTGGCCACGTATGGCGCCATGTATCTCGTGGCAATGGGAGGTCGACACGTGCGTACCCGTAGAATACTGTGTACGCCGCTGGCGACCCCTGATACCTGAACCCATGATGCTCGGCACTTCGGCAGCGGCAGGCCTGGGCGCCATAAAAGTGCGGGCGCGCAGGGGTCGTCGTCGTTTGCTTTGCAGAAAGTGATCAAAGGACCGACCCGACCGGACCGGACCGTCTTGGCGCCATCATGCACCGGACACTGCGGACAGCATGCATGCTGTGCTGCGCTACCCCTCGGCCAGAAACTCAGCTGTCGTCGCGGCCGGCCGCTCGCTCCCGGTGACGCACCACGTGACGGTAGACGCCTCGTCTTTTCCGCGAGATACCAGCACGTACTGAGCTGTATTCTGTTTCGGCGAGGGTACCAGCTGCCCGCGTAGCGTACGTATACGAGTGGGATACGATGGCAACGATGCTCGTGAACGATTTGAAGGCGCCGGCTGGTGTTGGGGAGCTTTCAGAAAAGCATCTTGCACGGTCACATGAATTCCTTTGATACATCCCATTGTGCAAGAGCAACTCTAAGGCGAACTCCAACTCACGACCTCAAACGGACGTCCGTTTTTTGTCCGTTTGAAGGTGACAATGGGGTCATGTCCGCCCAGATTCGTGGATGTGCCGGCTGTGCGCCTAACGGGCGGCCGCATATTTTTTCCCCGCAAACATATACCTTTTATTTTAGTCGTTGATTTTTGATACATGGAAACACATCACCAAATTTTCACTAGAAAAACAACACCAAAGAAAACAAGAAGGACAAGAAGACATTTTAGAAGATAACTAACTTTCATAACTGCTCCCGTAAGTTGGATTAGTGCCTTCTTGATGCATTCATTGTTGATCTGCGGAGGCTCGATCTTGTGTGTTTCTTTGTTCTTTGAGTATAAAGAAGTAGACGTTGCTTCCTCGCATCTAGTCCCATCTCTAGCCTCTATTCTAGGAACAAGTGCACTAGTCTCATACCTAGCCTTTATTCTAGCTAAAAGTGCACGAACATCTATTAATTTGCGTGTTATCAATATATCGATGTGTTCTTCTTCCCAATACAAAAAGTTGCATCCATTTTACACAATAAAAAATTAATTTAGTACAACTAGTCAAATTCGAGAGCACAACCGAAGCTAAAGTAGCACATACCCCATCATTTGAGCACTTGACGAACACCCATCCGGGATGTTCCGACGTTGTAGACACGCGGCGCAAGACCTTTCATGGGCAGTTGTCGCACTTTATGAGTGGCAACGGTGCGCCGACGAGCCTTTGGGTCAGCACCAAACCCGGTCGACGACCGTTCGTGTATCTGCCGGCGAAACGTCGACGGTGTTGATCCGAGCGGCTAGAGGCAGAGTTAGTACCAGCATGCGGCCGTGCGGCATTGCCGGGGCCTTCCGGCCCGGTGCCCGGCCAGTCCATGGCATGCCCCCCCCTCCGTCGGCGAGCTCAAATCCTGTTGGATCCGCTGCAAATCCGACAGTCGGGTGCGCAAATCAGGTGGTCGTGGTTGGGTAGCTCAGGGAAGGGGAGGGGGGAGAGAACGGGGGTTGCAGCAAGGGTTGGGGAGAGCGCGCGACCGAGCTGCACAACGGCAATGGAGGGGGTGTGGCTGGAGCCCCGGGAGGGGAATAGAAAAAGGGAGGTCTGCGTGCCCGACGTTCGCGCGTGTCCGTTCGGTCGCAAACTCGGCCCAAACTTGGCCCGGGAATGGGTCGAAAGCGGACAGAAAACGACGACGATCCGTTTGCGGCCCTGCGTTGGGAGACTTACTTTGTCCGTTTACCCCCAAACGGACACCAGCGGATAGGATGGGATCGTGCATTGGATTTGGCCTAAGGCCTATGGCCAACTCCAACGCATGACCCCAAACGGACATCCGTTTCGTCCGAATTTCATTCGTTTGGAGCAGGAAAACGGACACGGTCGTCCGCTTGTGGTTGTGCGTTGTCGGTGCGCCCAACAGGCTGATCGCACCCCAAACTGTTCGTTTTTACGTTAATTTAAACCCCAAAAACCAAATAAACATTGGAAATAACTCGAAAAAATTAATATAAATATCAAAAACATCCACATTATCCAAGTTCAACACATTAATATAAACAAAAACATTAAAAAAAACAAGATAAGGGTCGTCATGGCTGCCGTGGCCGCCGTCACCTTCTGTTGGCACTCTTGGTGTCAAAACCGGCCGATCTCGGGTAGGGGGTCCCGAAATGTGCGTATGAGGATCAAAGGTAATAGGAGGCAGGGGACACGATGTTTACCCAGGTTCGGGCCCTTTTAATGGAGGTAATACCCTACTTCCTGCTTGATTGACTTTGATGAATATAGGGGTTACAAGAGTTGATCTACCTCGAGATCATAATGGCTAAACCCTAGATGTCTAGCCTGTATGATTATGATTTCCTCTATGGACTAAACCCTCTAGTTTATATAGACACCATAGGGGCCTAGGGTTGTACATAGTCAATTTATAGAGAAAGGAAACTATACAACTAGCCGCCAAGCTTGTTATACACGCCAAGGAGAGCTCCATCCAGACTCGGGGAAAAGCCTTCTATCTTGTATCTTCATGGCCCATTAATCCGGCCCACTTCACATAGCTCGACCATCCGAGCACCCCCTAATCCAGGACTCCCTCAGTAGCCCCTGAACCAGACCCCTGAAGCAGACTTCAATGACGATATGTCCGGCGCGCAGATTGTCTTCGACATTGCAAGGCGGGTTCCTCCTCCGAATACTTCAACGTAGTTGATCAAAGAAATATATCCGGCTCCATACAATAGTTACAGCCCTCGGCCACAAAGGCAAAAATACTTAAGCAAACAAGTCATGTCTACTGACAGCTTTTTTGGCGAGACATTATGTTTTGGCCTTATTATTATTTCGAACCGTTTTTAGCCTCCTGCTTCGTATTTCGAGGCACGGTCCTCATTGACACGTCTTGTCAAAGCAGAGATTGTACCCCCTTATTGCGGGATTCTCATTAATATGGGTTTAGGTAATCCAACCGTGCCGTTTGCACGACCCCTTGGGAATAGGTGAGTTTTAAGGCTCGTGGGTGGGGGGGGGGGACGCTTGATATTCACTGCCTTTATAAGAAGATAAGGACCATCGTCTTACCGGCTCTGATCTGGATGGGGTTGGCGCCGGTGCCCGACGGCCCACTGTCGATGATGGCATCGTTTGCAGGGGCGCATGTAGATAGCATCCCTTAGGATCCGTTTCCTGCAAGGAATCATACTGCGCCCAATGGGGGCTTGTAAGGTGTCTGTGATCCTTCCTTTTAATATGTGACTTTTGCTATGGAACTATGCGAGTCGTTAATTCCGTCGTAGCTTAGTCTTCCCTTTCGAACCTCGCGAGGGCTTGGTGCTCTGCGTCGACAGGTCCCAGTCCCAAGGCGGCGTCAGCCGTCGCTGGTATGCCAGGTCGCGATGCCGTGGTCAAGGCCAGGAGGTGAGCGACCCGGGGTCCGGTAAGAGCCCCTGAGTCGCGATGCTCAGGAGGTCCCTTTTGGCGCCCAAGCAGCCGTCGCTCGCTGAGAAAGGGGGGTGACGTCGCTAGTACGGAATTGCGTTAGGTGCGGGGGTGATGCTACGGTAGCCGGTGTTTTCGGGCGGTGACTTATCTTGTTAATCAGGGGTTACTCTTGGTTTATCGCCGGGTCAGCGCGGCAGCTAGAGCGGAGTTGCTTGACGAGGTCCCCCCATGCCCCTTCCCCCTCGCCTTTGCTCCCCTTTGTGCTCTACGTCCTCGGGTCCTGGCCCTCGAGCTGGTCTCAGCCATCGCTGGTATGCCAGGTCGCGATGCCGTGGACAAGGCCAGAGGGTGAGGGCTAGAGTGCCGGTAGGAGCCCTGAGTCGCGATGCTCAGGCGCCCCCCCTTTAACGTGCAAGCGGTTCGCGCGGACGAGGATGAAGAGAGCTCCGCGAGGGCCTTGGCTTGCGCAATTCCCTCAGGGGATCCTGCAAGGTCATCACAGAAGGAGAAAAAGAGTTGCCACGATGGCTATCAGTCGGCCGTTGGTCGCTCTAGTTGGCGCAGGTGAGGTGTACTTGGGCACCCATGAGCCAGCGTGGGACTCACGAGGCCCTACCTCTAGGCGGGTTGCGCCTGGCACTGGGCTGTATCTTGAGATGCGTTCCTGCAAATTTGGTTAGATGCCGGCACTCTACGTCCTCGGGTCCCGGCCCTCGAGCTTTTCTCAGCCGTCGCTGGTATGCCAGGTCGCGATGCCGTGGACAAGGCCAGAGGGTGAGGGCTGGAGAGCCAGTAAGAGCCATGAGTCGCAATGCTCAAGTACCCCCCCTTTAACGTGCAAGTGGTCGACATTGAGAAGAAGAGGTGCCGTGAATAGGCGTCAAGCAATCAAGCATGATAGGCGAATGCATAGTTGGAAATAAAAGCAAGGAAGATACACGCCACTGGGCCTGGCCCGAGCGGCCTGGGGATGATGCAGCCCGAGGGGCGCCCCCAACAAAGCAAGCTAGTAATCGAAAACTAAAAAGGGATACATGCCGCAGGGACGGACCCACGCGGCCTGGGAATGAAGTAGCCCTGGGAGGGCGTTCCCAGCCGGAAATGAAGCTTGAAAGATGTCACCTGGAGTTGTCGCGGACGAAGTGGTGTTGGTGTAGCAGACTCGGTGGACTGCGGGAGCTGATCCTCACGAGCCCCCAGGCCCAGGGGCCTAAGGAGGCTCCGGAGGCGCTGGTGGCTCCTCGCGAATCATCTCCATCTCCGCCAGGACTGCGGAACGCCTGTCTTTGAGGCGCTGGTACGCAGCAGCCACGCTCGGCAGGCCGTAAGGCATGCGAACATAGCTGTGGGGTGGACCTCCACAACGCCCCACTTGTGAGGGCCACAGGCGGTCCGTTGTGGCGACTTGATTGAGCCCTGGTATGTCGATGCATACACGCAGCCCACCATCCTCGCCTGGATGGGGAGCCACAGCCGGTAGGCGGCGGCAACCTCTCATGATTCTTGACTCGTGTAGTTCTTGAACGGCCTGGTTAAGGAACTCCTACTGGTCTGACTCTCCTTGCCTCACTCCTTCTTGAGGGAAACGTGCTTCGAGGCACGCCTCCACGTGGTGCCCAAGCGCCTCCCTCGTGACCCTGACCAGGTCGGTGGCCCTCCAGGTGAGAGCCCCCGAGCCCTGCCTGAGTAGGGCGCCGGGCGCGCTTTCCTATGTGATGGAAGGAGGGTCCCCCTGGGCAGACGCGGGCCCTGAGGGGCCGGTTCGGATGACACCTTCTTCTTCTTGGTGGTGGTTTCGGGAAGCCTCCTGCCTCCGTGATCTGGGTCTTCTAGTGACGCGGCCTGAAAGGCTCGCTCCAGGGAACACACTGCATCCCTCTCTTCACACGGCACCGTGATTACTCCGCCACTTCCTGGCATCTTGAGGACGCTGTGGCCATGATGAGTTACGGCCATGAACTTGGCCAGCGCCGGGTACCCGAGGATGGCGTTGTACGGCAGGCGGATGTGAGCGACGTCGAAGTCGATGAGCTCGGTGCGGTAGTTGCTGTGGGCCCCGAAGGTGACAGGGAGGCGGACTTGCCCGATCGGGATCGTGGAACCGTCGGTGACTCCGGAGAAAGGCTTGGTTGGCTGAAGCTGGTCATAGGGCACTTGAAGATTGTTGAATGTTTCCACGGACAGGACGTTGAGCCCTGCTCCACCGTCGATGAGGGTCCTGGTGACCAGTACGTTGCTGATGACTGGGGAACAGAGCATCGGGAGGACCCCGGCTGTGGCCGCGCACTTGAGCTGATCCGCTGAGCTGAACGTGATGGTGCACGCCGACCACCTGAGAGGGCGCGTTGCTTTGAGCCTGGGGAGGACTGCATTCACTTCGCGGGCAAAATGCTTGAAGATGCGTTGGGAGGCTGGGGCTTGAGCTCCGCCCAGGATGCAGGCGATTGCGCGCGGCTCCTGGAAGCCCCCAGCTCCCTCGTCTTGGTGGCGGTCCTCGTTCCTCCTTGGCTGAGGCGGCAGCGGGGGAAGGCCTGCGTTGCCCTGCAGGCGATCCTCACGAGGCTGATCCCGCCAATCCCCCTCGCGAGGCAGGTCTCACCAGCGGTCCTCGCGAGGTTGATCACGCCACCCTTGGCGCGGGCCGCGGTCTTCCCAGCGTCCTGGGTGTCTTCCTCCTCCTCGGCCGTAGCCCCGGTCAGCGCGGTCGGGGCGTCGGCCGATCCTTCCTTCTCGCACGGCATAGAGCTCTTGGCATTCATTGGTGTTGTGGGTGTGGAGATCGTGGTACACGCAGTATCGGCTGCCCCTGGAGGATTCGGGCAGATCCTTGCCCCGCTTGGTATCAGGCTCTGCCGCGATCACGGCAGCCCCCTTGCGCTTCACGTCCTTGGCCTTGGGTTTCTTCTCTTCTGGGTCTGCAGCAGGCAGCTCGAGGAGGGAGGGACGCCCCTCCTCAGCCCTGGCGCACTTGGTCGCCAAGTTGAACATCTCCAGGGAGGTGCACAGGTCTTCATGCATCACCAGCTCCTCCTTCATCTTGACGTCGCGCACACCGTCGGAGAAGGCTGAGATAATGGCTTCCTCGGACACCTTGGGGATCTTGAGACGCGCGTTGTTGAAGCGCTGGATGTACTTTTGCAGGGTCTCTCCGGGTTGTTGCTTGATGCGGCGCATGTCGCTCACGGCGGGCGGCCGGTCGCGAGTACCTTGGAAGTTGGCGATGAAGCGGGTGCGCATCTGGTCCCAGGAAGAGATCGTGCCTGGGGCCAGATTCAGGAGCCAGGTACGAGCTCCTTCCTTGAGCGCCATCGGGAACCAGTTCGCCATGACATTTTCGTCCCCGCTGGCGGCCTCGATGCCCAGCTCGTAAAGCTAGAGGAACTCGGCGGGGTCAGTCGTGCCGTCGTAGCGAGGAGGCAGGTCTGGATTGAACTTGCCGGGCCACGCAACGCTGCGCAGCTCGGTGGTGTAGGCGCGGCAGCCTGCAGTGGCCACGGGAGGCTTCGGTCGAGGGAGAGCTTGGCCTTGAGGGTCCCCATGTGCTGCAGCGGGAAGCAGCGCGGGGTCTTGACGTGCCGGAGCTGGGGCAGGGTCGCGGCGAGCCGGAGCAGGAAGCGCTCGGGTAGCCTCTTGCGGTCGAGGGACTTCTTGGCAGCTCCGTTCTTGCTGGGCTGGCGCCTGACGAAGCGGTTCCGCCCAGGGGCCATGCGCCTTGGAGCCATGGCGTCTTCTTGGAGTGGAGGTGGCTGGTACGACCCCGGAGCTTTATGGCCCACGCGGGGCGGGGGGCGGCATAGCGGAGCGGACGGTGCAGGAGAGCCCCCTGCGGCGCGGACGAGCTCAGCGGCGCGGTCGAGCCACTCTTCGTAGACATCGTCGACGGGGCGGTAGCGCAGGAGCTCGTTTGCCGCGACGAGTGCAGCTCGAGCCTCCAAGGGCACGCGGAGTGCGTGGACGAAGAGCCAGCTGGCGTGAGCGACGGAGTAGCAGTGCGGCCGTCTCGCCGCACGGACGGGTGCTGAGACGACGCTTGCTGCTCGTTCCCCACCGGGCCGGTAGCGGCATTGACGACGGGCGACGGGGAACGACGTGGACGCGCACCGACGGGTGCCGTCTGGGTGACGCGGGAGGCGATGGCGACCCGGCGCTCGGCGCGGGCCCGACAAGCGTCAGACATGAACGCGACGATCGAAGGAGAACGAAGCGGTGGAAGACAAATTCCGGCGCACCCCTACTTGGTGCGCCAAATGTCGGATTTCGGGTTCCGGCAGACCCTTAAGGTTCGAACTCTGGGGTGCACGCGGAGATTCTGCCCTCTACCTCTCCGTCTCGCAAGGATCTAACTACTCAAAGAACAACACAAAAGACACAGGGTTTATACTAGTTCGGGCCACCGATGTGGTGTAATACCCTACTCCAGTGTGGTGGGTGGATAGCCTCTTGGGCTGATCATGATGAACAGTACAAGGGAGAACAGCCTCGCGAGGGCGTGTTGTAGTTGGGACGATGAACTGCTGGGGGAGTTCAGCCGCCCTTCTCTCTCTCTCACTCTCTCCTTCCTTCTACTCTGGGTGCCTCGTGCCGGATGCTGGATACCAGATGCCTCTACCCTAGGGGTGGCTAGTCCTATTTATAGGCAAGGGCCCTGGGCCTCTTCCCAAATATTGAGCGGGAAGGGCGCCAACAATTGGCCAATTTGAAGGGGAACATCCAGTACACTTATCCTGACTAAAGTTGGTCCTCGCCTGCCAAAGGCCCTGTAGTGACGCCGTTCTGGGCTCCACGATGACCTCCTTCCCACCGTTGGACTGGTCTTGGTCTTGTTGCACCCAAATGGATGCCTTTGCTTGATCCTCTCGCCCGCGCTTGCTCCCTTTGCACCAAAGAGGAAAGGGAGGACACTGCGCGGGCTGGCGCCTGCCCGGCGCCCTTAGTCGTCATGGGCACCTCGCGAGGTACCCTGCCTTGATCTCTCTGCCTCCTCATGAGCCAGCCTGATGAGGCCGCGCCTGAGGAAGCACCGTGTCGTCCGCCCCGTGAGGCTTGGCCCCTCGCGAGGGTCTTGGGTCCTTTGTTGATGAAGATGGGCCGTGCTGGGCCCCCTTTGAGCCACGCCGCAGGCCTCAGGCAGGCAAGTCTGGGGACCCCCGTTCCCAGAATGCCGACACCACCAAATCTTCATGACAAGAGAGGATGAAGAGAAGACAACATTCATCACCCCATGTGGTACGTATTGCTTTTTACGGATGCCTTTTGGGTTGAGGAGTGCTGACTCAACGTTTGCAAGAGTGGTCCAAATTGGTTTTGAACCTCAGCTCCACAAAAATATGGAAGCCTACATGGATGACATTGTGGTCAAAACCAAGGACGGGCCGACTCTTTTGCAAGCTCTAGAAAAGACATTTGCCAACCTGCGCAAGATCAACCTCAAGTTGAACCCTGAGAAGTGCGTCTTCGGCGTCCCGTCCGGCAAGCTTCTCGGGTTCTTCGTGTCACAGCACGGGATCGAGGAAAACCTAGACAAGATAAAGGCTATTGAGCAGATCAAGGCACCCAGGTGGATCAAGGATGTGCGTTGGCTCACCGGCTGCGTCACCGCCATGAGCCGGTTCATCTCCAAGTCCGCCGAGCGCGCCCTTCCCTTTTTCAAGATCTTGAAAAAGGCGGGCCCAATAGAGTGGACCCCGAAAGCCGAGGCCGCACTGCAGGACCTGAAGAAATACCTTTCCTCCATGCCAATACTAGTTGCGCCTAAACCACAAGAGCCGTTACTGCTGTATCTGGCAGCGACGAATCAAGTGGTCAGCGCCACACTAGTGGCACAGAGGGAGGTCGACGAGGAGGCAACAATGGCGGTAGGACCAACGGATGGCAAGCCGAAGACTTCCCCAGCAGGGCCTGGTGTTGACAAGGCACGGCCCCCGACAAAGTCTGGTGCCACCAAGGCGATGCCCGCGCGGTCAAGTGAAGTGGTGCCCAAGAAAAAGATGATGCAGCACCCGGTTTACTTTGTCAGATCCCTCTTGCAGGGGGCTAGGTCAAGGTATTCCGGTGTGCAAAAATTTCTCTTTGGCCTCCTTATGGCCTCGAGGAAGCTGCGTCACTACTTCCAGGCCCACGAGATCACTGTCGTCACCCGCCTCCTGTTGGAACGGATACTGGACAACCCTGACACAACCGGAAGGATTGTGGAATGGGCCTTGGAGTTTTCAAGCTTCGGCTTAAAGTTTGAGAGTACCTCGAAAATTCATACCAGAGTCTTGGCAGAGTTCATCGCGGAATGGACCTCGACTCCTGATGAAGAAATCTAGGAGAGTACTCTCCCCGGCAAGGAAGTAGACCACAACTGGATCATGTACTATGATGGAGCCTTCTCACTGCAAGGCGCCGGTGCCGGTGTGCTGCTCGTCGCACCCACGGGAGAGCACCTCAAGTACGTGATCCATATGCACTTCCCCAGGGAGATGTCCACCAATAACACCGCCAAGTACGAGGGATTGCTTGCCGATCTCAGGATCGCGGCAGACCTTGGGGTTAAGAAGCTCATCGTCAGGGGTGACTCGCAGCTCGTTGTTAGGCAAGTTAACAAGGATTATCAGAGCCCACTGATGGAAGCATACATAGATGAGGTGAGGAAGCTGGAGGAACGCTTTGACGGTATCCAGGCGGAGCACGTCCCCCGAGCGGAGAACGACATCGCCGATTACCTATCAAAGCGTGCCGCATTCAAGCTACTTGTGGAACCAGGTACCTTTTTGCTCCGGTTAACTCAACCATCCGTCGATCCATCAGCAGGGCAGAGCAAGCAGATAAAATCAGGTCCCGGCAAGTACTTTCCTACCGAGCCCCCCGGGGCCGCCGGCAAGGGCACTGCCGCGGACGCTGAGCCTGCCTGAGAGCAACTGGCTCCGGCAGGGCGCCAGGCCCTGGCCGTAGAGACAGCCGCTCCCATGGCAGGAGAGATGCCTTTGGTCCTTGCCGTCGAGCCTCAGGCTCCGACATGGGCGCAGCACACCGTCCAATTCCTCCAAACAAGGGAGCTTCCTGAGGAGCAGGAAGAAGCGGAGAAAGTAGTCCGTCGGTCCGCCCTGTACCAGTTCATCAATGACGTCCTGTACCGGAGAAGGCCGAACGGTGTGAAACTCAAGTGCATCCCCCGGGAGGAAGGACTAGAGCTGTTGGCAGAGATACATGGAGGCATATGTGGCTCCCACATAGGGTCAAGGGCCCTTGCCGGGAAGGCGTTCCGGGAAGGTTTCTTCTGGCCCACCGCCCTCCAGGATGCGACGGCGCTAGTCACCAAGTGTGAAGCGTGCCAGTTCCATTCAAAGAAGCTTCATCAACCAGCTCAAGCCCTTCAAACAGTCCCTCTCTCCTGGCCATTCTCGGTCTGGGGGCTCGATATACTGGGCCCTTTCCCCCGCGCTATCGGGGGCTTTGAGTACTTGTACGTTGCAATCGACAAGTTCACAAAGTGGTTAGAGGTGGAAGCAGTGAGGAAGGTGACTGCTCAGTCAGCCGTCAAATTCTTCAAAGGACTGGTCTGCCGTTTTGGTGTGCCAAACAGAGTCATCACCGACAACGGCACGCACTTCACAATCCACACCTTCATGCAGTACATCCGAGACCTTGACAACAAGGTCTGTTTTGCTTCCGTGGCACATCCACGGAGTAACGGCCAGGCGGAGAGGGCAAATGCTGAAGTGTTGTGAGGCTTGAGAACGAAGACCTTTGACAAGCTGCACAAGAGTGGAAGGCGCTGGATTGATGAGTTGCCGGTGGTTCTTTGGTTGATCAGAACGATGCCAAGTCGAGCCACCGGCCAGACACCTTTTGCCCTGGTATACGAGGCAGAAGCAGTTCTCCCCACGGAACTCATATACGGGTCACCTCGAGTGCTCGCTTATGATGAGCTTGAGCAAGAGCCGTTGCGCCAAGATGACGCGATGCTCCTTGAGGAAGATCGTCTTCCAGCGGCTGTGAGAGCGGCACGCTACCAGCAAGCCTTGCGCCGCTACCATAGCTGCAAGGTTCATGCCCCAAGCTTTGAGGAAGGCGACCTTGTTCTTCGGCGCGTTCAGTCGGACAAGAATACCAACAAGTTGACGCCGAGGTGGGAAGGCCCTTATCGGGTAATACGAGTCACCAAGCCCAGCGCAGTCCGCCTGGAGACCGAAGATGCCGTCCTAGTGAGCAACTCCTGGAACATCGAGCATCTTCACAAGTTTTACCCATAAGGCGCGGTTTGTCGAGCCTCCCGGCAAGCCACCCTTTTGTACAAAGCTTTGCTGGCAAGGCATGTGACCCTTTGTACAAAGCCAGGCGCAGACCCTGAGCATAGATAAATGAAGCGCTGGCGCCCTAAGTTATAGCATGCATGCTAGGTCGAGTCTCGTCCTTGGTTAGGGTTGATAGTGCTTAGCGGCGGCTAACCCCTAGCTTAGAGGTCGAGTGCGCGTCTCTTTGTTCTTCTCTGTCTTCTTTGGTTCGGGGGGCACATGAATATCCTTGCCGAGCTGCTTTGGAAGAAAGGGGACGACCGGCGTCCGGGCCCCGGCAAGCCAGTATTGCCCGGGGCTACAAGAGCAAAGATCCACCCGCGGCAAGCCAAGGTTGGCGGGGGCTGCAGATTCAGATAAATTCTCTATCCCTCATCATGCATTTCGTTATGAACTGAGGTATGTGAAACCTCGTTTTATCCTTAGGCTACCGTGCTCCCCTCATTCCTGACCCTAGGACTCGTCTCCTCGGACCGAGTTTGGTCGTAGTCGCGGTAGCAAGGAAATGAAACGAGGAGCCTAATCCCACCTCATCCCTACCTCCGCCAAGGGCGTGAGAAAGGTCGAGCGAAGTGGGGGACGACAAGGCCTGTTGCCGGGCAAGAAAATTTATCTTAAAGGTAACAAGTATTTACTCCTTGTCGTGGGTTTTACCTGCGAACGAAAAACCCGGCAAACATCCCTTTTTCATTAAAAAAACATCCCGTATAGGTACAATTCATACGAAATGAAAAACATGAACAAGGGGATTACAAGTTCTAAAGTTAACAAGGGCCCGCAGGCTTACAAGACTAAAAAGAGATAAGGTGCTCGTAATCCCTTTCTTGTCCTTCTCCTCAGGAAATGGAACAAGAAAACAGAAGGGCAAAAGGGGCGCCTAGACGAGCTACGAGTGGCAGAAGACACCGAGAGGACACCTCGGCGGCCGCCCATGGGCAGGCCGGTGATGATGGTGCTGGGAAAAGAGCTGAAAGACGAAGCGGCAGGACCGGCGGTACGCGACGAAGGCATCGGTGCCCACGTACTCCGAGTTGACGGCCTTGCCGCCCGCCCTCTTCCTCTTCCGCAGCCTCCCGACGCCAGCCGCCCAAGGAGACGGCCCCGAGAAGTTCAAGGAGCTGGCCCCGCCCCCGGCAAACCCCTGCCGGGGGAGAGGCCAGGTGTAGATGCTGCTGCTGCCGCACCCGCCCAGGCGCGGGGCGTCCGACGCCTAGTCAGACTCGTCCCTGCTATCCGCCCTGCTGTCCTCCTCATCACTTTCGCTCGAGGAAGAGCTTCCATCAATCAGAATCTCCATCGGAGGAGCTCTCCACGCAGCACTTCAGGCGAGTCCCGAACTCCCCGAAGATCTTGACGGAGAGTAGGCCGTCCTCCATCAATTTCAAGTAGAGGATGAGCCCCACCGTCAGGCTATGGATACGAGCGAATGTCTTCCACCCACGACGGAGGTACATGACTCGAGGAGCCGGGAAGTCAATGTCGACCAGCGTGCCCCCGTTCCCGCAACTCCTCATGTGCAATCTGAGGGATTGGGGCCGGTCACGCTCCATCTCCCAAGCGAACGGGGCCGGAAGACGAAGACGGCGACGCGGAGGCCGGCGCAGCCTAATGAAGAACTCACGGGGCTGGTCTCCGACATGGCCTTCCATTGGGAAAGGCACCACGGGCGGAGGCGAAGTTGGCGCGCCGCCCCGCCCTCCTCTTCCCCGAGCACTGCGACCTCTGCGCCGGCCTCGCCCACGGTCTCGTTCCCTCCCCCTTACCCTCGCGGCCGGCTCTGCCACCACGAGTGCAGGAGGAGGGACGAGTTGTCGAGCGGGGACCCTCGCCGCCACCGTCGAAGGACCGGGATTCCCTTTCTCCATGACGAATGAAAGGAAGGAGTGGAAGCAAAGGGAGGTAGAAGATGGAAGAATGCGGGATGCCATCTCCCCTTCCTGCTCTTTATAAAGGAATGGGGTTGGGGCTTGGCCGCATCGCTGAGCCAATCAAGACACGGGAGGCGCGGGGAACCAGGACCGACCCGCTGCCCCAACCAGCGACGACCCGTTTTCCCGCCTCCACCGTTTGCCACCCCGAGCACATGAAAGACGCGTGGCTAACGTGCAGAACCGAGGGGGGCAGGTGAGACGACCTCTCCCCACCCCGTGATCGTGGGGAGTGGACGCCTTGAAGACCGCACCCCGGCCCCATTCACTAAATGAGCTGCGCCTCCACGCCTCCCTCCCTTTATGGGGAAGGCGTGAGCCGCCTCATTTCTGCGATGTGATGCATGCGTGTGAAAACCGCCCAACACATGCCGCCCACGTCACGCACGCCCCCACGCCGCGCCGCGTGCGCGAGTCGTGGGAAGCACAACGCGCGAAAAATCTTACCGCGGAAAAAACCACCCCTCCTGCCCACGCACCGTTTTGGGCCTGACCCAACAACGTGTCGCGCTTATGTGTGGCCCAGGCCCGGGGGCTCCTGTCGGTGTACAAAACTAGGGGCACATTTTTGTACCGCTTTACCAGTGCACGGGCAGTCGGAGCCGCGCCTGTGACGACACCAAGCAGAGCGAGGGAGGTGAGCCAAGGTAAGACCGAAGCCCAAGATGGCCAGAGCAACAACAAGGACCAAGGCCACAAAGATCGGATGGACGAAGCAGGTTTCCCCGGCAAGGACCCTTGCCGGGGCAGCTCGCCCACGCCAGCCCAGCGAGCCACCCTCGAGCCCACCAACACTCAACAAAAGCATTGGGACAGGGCTCGGGAGGCACCTCTGTGGTGGCATGCAGATCTTTGTGAAGACAAAGAATAGTCAAAATCAAATGAGGATAGGAAGGCAGCCATCCTCACCGAAGAAACCCACAAGACCCCCGGCAAGATCCTTGCCGGGGACGCCCGCGTGCCACGTCAAGACCCTTGCTGGGCCGCCTGGCAAGACCCTTGCCGGGCCACCCGGCAAGGCCCTCGCCAAGCGCACCAGCAGGGCCGCCATCAGGCCCGCACCAGCCAAGTCTCCGCCGCCGTTCGCATGCAGCTGCCGACCCAACCAGCTGGGCAGGCACCTGCGTGGCAACATGCAGTCCTTCATGGAGGCTCCACCACCGAGCCACCTCAGCTGCCTGCCTGCCTACATGGCACCGCCTGCATCGCTGTCCAGGGCGTGTGTCGAAGCTTGGAGGAGCGGCGACGGATGGGACGGGCCTCGCCCCCGTCCCCAATAAAGCAAGAGGACACCAAAGCGATGCATTAAATGCACCTTGTCCTGTAATACGAGGGATAACCTTGTGCCGCTGTAGAACTTTCCACCTCCTGTGTGCCAGTGTGGCAGCCCCTTTTTCCTATAAAAGGAGGCCCGAGGCGACCAGGAGAAGGATTCGGCTTTTTGGAGCTTGTTACGCTCCGTAGCTAGCTCAAGAACTCAGAATACATCCACCAAAGCAGGACTAGTGTTTTACGCATCCTCGCGGCCCGAACCTGGATAAACGAACCACATGCTCTCTGCTAGACCCGCTCTTCTCTCAACCCCGCACCCTGCATCCGCAGTAGGGATTCTTGTGATCCCATAGGTGTCGTTTCCCACCGACACTTCGGTGTCCGGATAGTCCACAAGTTGGTTCTTTTTAATTAAGAACCTGGTCCAGAGTTTCCGGACTGATTCTCCGAGTTGCTGGACTATGTGACTAAGGTCATCGGCGTCTGGAGGCCGAACATATGTATGATACGTCCATTTTGCATCATGCTTTTATATCGATATTTATTGCATTATGGGCTGTTATTTCACATTATGTCACAATACTTATGGCTATTCTCTCTTATTTTACAAGGTTTACATAAGGAGGGAGAATGCCAGCAGCTGGAATTCTGGGCTGGAAAAGGAGCAAATATTAGAGACCTATTATGCGCAACTCCAAAAGTCCTGAAACTCCATGGAATATCTTAAAATAAATAAAGAAAAATCCTCGCCAAAGATGAAGTCCAGGGGGCCCACACCCTGCTCACGAGGGTGGGGGCGCGCCCCCCTCCTAGGGCGCGCCCCTACCTCGTGGGCCCCCTGGTGGGTCTCCGACGTCCATCTTCTGCTATATGTAGTCTTTCGATGAGAAAAAAAATAAGAAGCAACCTTTCGGGACGAGACTCCGCCGCCACGAGGCGGAACCGATGTGGAACCAATCTAGAGCTCCGGCAGAGCTGTTCTGCCGGGGATACTTCCCTCCGAGAGGGGGAAATCATCACCACCGTCATCACCAACGCTCCTCTCATCGGGGGAGGGTAATCTCCATCAACATCTTCACCAGCACCATCACATCACCAAACCCTAATTCATCTCTTGTATCCAATTCTTTTCTCAAAGTCCGGGATTGGTGCTAGTAGGTTGCTAGTAGTGTTGATTACTCCTTGTAGTTGATGCTAGTTGGTTTATTTGGTGGAAGATCATACGTTCAGATCCTATATGCATATTATTACCCCTCTGATTATGAACATGAATATGCTTTGTGAGTAGTTACGTTTGTTCCTAAGGACAAGGGAGAAGTCTTGTTATTAGTAGTCATGTGAATTTGGTATTTGTTTGATATTTTGATAAGATGTATGTTGTCTAGCCTCTAGTGGTGTTATGTGAACGTCGACTACATAACACTTCACCATTATTTGGACCTAGAGGAAGGCATTGAGAAATAATAAGTAGATGATGGGTTGCTAGAGTGATAGAAGCTTAAACCCTAGTTTATGCGTTGCTTCGTAAGGGGCTGATTTGGATCCATATGCTTCATGCTATGGTTAGGTTTACCTTAATACTTTTGTTGTAGTTGCGGATGCTTGCAATAGAGGTTAATCATAAGTGGGATGCTTGTTCAAGTAAGAACAGCACCCAAGCACCGGTTCACCCACATATCAAATTATCAAAGTACCGAACGCGAATCATATGAACGTGATGAAAACTAGCTTGACGATATTCCCATGTGTCGTCAGGAGCGCTTTTCCTTATATAAGAGTTTGTTCCGGCTTGTCCTTTGCTACAAAAAGGATTGGGCCACTTTGCTGCACTTTATTTACTTTTGTTACTTGTTGCTCGTTACAATTTACCTTGTCACAAAACTATCTGTTACCACTTATTTCAGTACTTGCAGAGAATACCTTGCTGAAAACTGCTTATCATTTCCTTCTGCTCCTCGTTGGGTTCGACACTCTTACTTGTCGAAAGGACTATGATAGATCCCCTATACTTGTGGGTCATCAATATACCTTGGAAGTTGTCTCTAAAGGCATCTTCCAATTCTTCCCAGACGCCAATAGAGTTTTTTGGGAGGTTGTTTAACCAGTGTCGTGCTGGTCCCTTTAATTTTAGCGGGAGGTACTTGATGGCATGGAGATCATCACCGCAGGCCATATGAATGTGGAGAAGAAAATCCTCGATCCACACTGCGGGATCTGTAGTACCGTCGTATGATTCGATGTTCACGGGTTTAAATCCTTCGGGGAACTGGTGCTCCATATCCTCATCGGTGAAGCATAAGGGGTGTGTGGTGCCTCTGTGTCGAGCGATGTCGCGGCGCAGTTCGGATGAAGTCCGAATGCGGTTTTCGGCTCGAGTGAGGTTCTGCCTGTCATGCTAGGCCTGATGGTCATCCTCTCGCGTTGGAGCACGCACCCTTGACCCATAGATAGATCTTGTCTGAGCAGCTCTATTGTCGAGGTCCTTGCGTAGGTCATAGGTATAGACCGGGGCTGCTGCCTCCCTGCTTCGATGGCAGGGCGGCGCGGGCTGGTGTTCAGCGTGGGTAGCTAGTTTGTCCCATCCACATGGTGGTCGGTCGGGTTCGTCAGCAGTTTTATGCTTTGGCGGTATTGGCTCAAGGGCCTCGTCATCAAATTGAGGTAGTAGCTTACGCTTCGGGTAACTCTTGGTTGGGCGTTCGAGGCTGTATTCCTTGGCTGCCAGGACATTAGTCCATCTGTCATTGAGTATATCCTGTTCAGCTTGAAGCTGCAGCTGCTTCTTTTTCAGGCTTCTCGCAGTGGCGATTAGCCTGCGCTTAAAGCACTCTTGCTCGAGGGGTTCCTCTGGGACGATGAATTCTTCGTCGCCGAGGCTCATATCCTCTTCGGAGATCGGTGGGTAGTTACTATCCTTCGAGTCCTTCTTCCCTATTGGATCATCGGGGTTAACTTGCCCATCCTCCCATTCATCATGTTCGTATGTTGGCTCGACAGGGGATTCAGGGTCTTTGGTGTTCTCCGGAGTGTTATCGTGTTCGGTGCCGGTATTGCTGTCTTTTTCGCGACACGATTTTGAGCGGCGCCGCTGACATCGATGCTTTGGAGGTGCTTCGACAGGTTTGTCCTCAACCGGATCCTTCTTGCCGTCATCATCATCCTCTTTGGGTGTATCCACCATGTATACGTCGTATGTGGAGGTGGCCGTCCAACGTCCGGTGTACGGAGAGTCTTGGCCTTATTCGTCTCCGGCATCGTCGTCCATGTCGTCGATGTCTTCGGAGGCGTAGTCCATCATGTCGGATAGATCGTCGACAGTGGCTATGAAGTGGGTGGTGGGTGGGACGTAAAATTCCCCGCTCTCAGCCCCTAGTCAGTGTTGGGCGTAATTCGGAAGCGACTCCTCTGTAATGGCGAGAGATCGCATTAAGTCCAGAGCCTCGTTGAAGATCGAGGTTTGGACAGAAAAGCGTGAGTTCACAGGGCTGAACGGGGTGAGAGCCTCCTGGCCGCGCCCACTTGACGTGGACCTCTAGAGTTCGGACTCAAAGTCTGAAGGAGAGTCCGGCACTTTAGTGACAAGGGGAGTTTGGTTCATCTTGGGGTTTGCTAATGATCCCGTCCCCTCCAGAACTCCCGTATCAAGTTCCAGAATTGTAGGGAGTCCGGCGGGCTCTAAACTCCCGTCTTCAGACCTGGTAGTCTGCTCTGGACCTAAGGCCAGAGTGGTGGTCGGGGCCGCGAACCCTTCAAAGATCAAGTCTCCTCGGATATCGACGACATAGTTTAAGTTCCCGAAACTGATCTGATGACCAGGGGCGTAGCTGTTGATCTGCTCAAGGTGGCCAGTTGAGTTGGCACACAGTGCGAAGCCGCCGAATACGAAAATTTGGTCGGGCAGAAAGTCTCCCCCGAAACAGCATTTTTGTAGATGATCGAATGAGCCATCGAACCTTCTGTCGACAGCACAGAGGAGCTCTCAATGAAAGCACCAATGCCAGTGTCAAAACTGGCCGATCTCGGGTAGGGGGTCCCGAACTATGCGTCTGAGGATCGAAGGTAACAGGAGGCAGGGGACACGATGTTTACCCAGGTTCGGGCCCTCTTAATGGAGGTAATACCCTACTTCCTGTTTGATTGACTTTGATGAATATAGGGGTTACAAGAGTTGATCTACCTCGAGATCGTGATGGCTAAACCCTAGATGTCTAGCCTGTATGATTGGGATTGCCTCTACGGACTAAACCCTCCGATTTATATAGACAGCAGAGGGGCCTAGGGTTGTACAGAGTCAGTGTACAGAGTCAGCTTGCTATCCACGCCAAGGAGAGCTCCATCAGGACTTGGGGGAAAAGCCTTCTATCTTGTATCTTCATGGCCCATTAATCCGGCCCACGTCACATAGCTCGACCATCCAAGGACCCCTTAATCTAGGACTCCCTCAGCCACCGTCTACTCGTTGTCATTGTCGCTAGTGAGGTCGACGTATGGAGGTGGCTACCAGAGGTGGGATGGCGTCCCCTACCAGGCCGGAGGTGCCTGCTGTGCATGCTGCAGTGATGCCTGCACGACATCTTCTTGTGGCGGGGATGGTAACCAATGGCCAGTGTCCACCTCGGGCGTGCACGACACGGTCTCCGTCCATGTCCAAGACTGCCCGACCAATGCCGGGTTCCATGCCGTCGGCTCCTCCTTCTCCACCTTTGGCCGCACCTCCTCCATGGCGTCCTCCTTGACGTAGGCGTCGAGATCGGGGAAGGCAACATCGCGGGCTGCTGACAGGGCCAACATCTCCTCGAGGCCCTGACATTGGCGCTCGTCATGGGTGTGGTGGGAGTCCTTGATCACCTGCCTCATGAGGTCCTCCTCCTCGGCAGCCGTCATTGGCTCGGGTGGCGACGGGAACAGAGACGGCGAAGGCATAGGGGGGAGGCCGTGAACCAGCTTCCGCCCGCGCGACTGAGGCGGGCTTTGAGAGCGCGCACAACAGTTAGTGCGTGCTCATCGCGGGTTCAGTGGACGGCCTGCAAAGAACGACTGCCGCTAGTTGTTGTGCTCGTCGCGGAGCCATGTATCCCATAGCGGCGAGTTGACGACGTACCTTCAGTCGTCGATGAGGTCCGGGGGTAGCTGGGCGCTGTTGGTTCTATATCCGGCATATCTCGTAGTAGGGGGTCCGAACCGTGGATCTTGGATCAATGGTAACACGGACACAGGATTTTACCCGGGTTCGGGCTCTCTCGAAAAGATAATACCTTACGTCCTGCTTTTGATTGTATTCATATGGAGTGTAGCACACAGTACAAGGATCTACCATGAGATTGTTCTAAAGAATATGAGTTGATCTAATGACTAGCCTGACCTCGACTTATATAATACACCAGAGGCCTAGGATTTAGGAGAGTCCTCGTCTTATGCACCAATTCTTGTGAGTCTTCCATGTATGCGTCATGGGCTACCCGAAGTGCTCCATGAGTGAACCTCCATGGGGGTCCTCGGCTCAACCCACCTGGTTGATAGATGATGTGGTGAGTACCCCTAGTCCAGGACACCGTTAGTAGCCCCCTGAACCGGTCCTCAAGTTGGGGGCGCTCCTCGGTCCTTCCGAAATGTTCTTCGTCTTTGGTCGTCGGTCTTGAAAACTGGTTCAACAAATTTTCCCATCTTCGATCTCGAGGATTGCCGAGCTAAATCCGAAGAGTTCACATGTCGGGCATTCGAGGATCCCTTTAAGTCTTCGGCCTTTATCAATGCCTTGTTATTTTTTACGCCACACCTAGGTTTGAAGTGTTCCCCATGTGGCGGTGTCCTCTTGCGTCCTAGCTACAACGTCGGACTGCATCTGATGTGTCTTTTTGCAGCTGAGCTCCAACGCTGATCAGCATCTGAGATGCCTATTTGCAGGCGAGCTCCAACGTCGATGTGCATCTGAGGTGTCATAAATTACCTCATTCTTGAAAAAACTCTAAAGGAGTTCAGCCGAGCTTAATGCCGGAAATTCCCTCTGTGGAGCCAGGCACTTGCATCCGAGCTTTATGCTGTATTGTTTCCGAGGTGGTGCACCACCTCGGCCGTGGTTTTCTTTTTTGTGGACTTTTTTGATTGGTGCAATTTATTCTCTACTGAGGTATATAACCAGTAGCCCTTGATACATCCATTTTGCATCATGTTTTCCTACTGTTATTTATGATGTTTTTATGCATAATAATGCTTTTTGGAGTAATTTAATGTCTTTTCTCTTATAACATGCAAGGTTCATACAAAGAGGGAGAATACCTGCAGCTGGAATTCTGGACCTGAAAAAGCTCCGTCAGGCCATCTATTCTCCACAACTCCAAATGAGCTGAAACTTCACAAAGAATGTTTATGGAATATTTAAGAACTATTGGAGCAAATAACTACCAGAGGGGACCCACCAGGCTGGCAAAACCCACCTGGCATTATTTCCTTTCGATTTAGTTGAATAAAGTTTAGTTTGATCCTTTCTTTTCAGGTGTTTGCTTAGTGATCTATCCCTGTAATCGTGTGTGAGATATATAATAAAGTTTTGTTTGAATATTATTTTCTTTACTTTCATGTTCAATAAAAAGAAAGGAAATAAATGAAAAAGATCATATGCTAATCTTATGGTAAGTAATGACATTACATAAGGAAGAGTATAAGTAGAAAAAAATATTGGAGATTACAAACATAGCATTGGTCAATGATGCAATTCATGAAAGGATTAATAAGGGAAGAGAAGATTCACATGCAAAACACTATCTTGGACATCTTTTATGATTGTGAGCCCCCACCAAAATATTATATGCCAAAATTGTTAACATTGGACAAGGAAGACAACGTAATGATTTATGTTTGTTCATATTCACATATAAGTTATATTGTCATAAATCCTTTAACATGTGGTGCTTGCCCCCCATCTTTGCTAGCCAAAAATTCCGCACTAAGTAGAGTTACTACTTGTGCATCCAAAACCCTCAACCCAAATCTTGTTTTGAGAGTCCACTATACCTACCTATGGATTGAGTAAGATCCTTCAAGTAAGTTGTCATCGGTGCAATAAGGCAATAAAAATTGCTTCTAAATGTGTTAGATCATTTAGTGTAAGAGAAAATTGAGCGTTGTATGAACTTGTGATGGAAAAATAATAAAGGCGACCGACTGCATAATAAAGGTTGCTATCATAAGGGGCAATATAATGTGACGTTCTTTTGCACTAAGAGATTGAGCATACAACCAAAAAGCGCATGGCAACCTCTGCTTCCCTCTACGAAGGGCCTATCTTTTACTTTTATGTATTTACTTTTATGCAAGAGTCAAAGTATCTTTCTCTATTGCTTTTTATTTTATCTTTTGGCAAGCATCATGTGGTGAGGAAAGATCCAGGCACATATATCGAGTTGGATATGGGTGGGCATGAGTTATTATTGTTGGCATCACCCTTGAGGTGAATACATTGGGAGGCGAAACTGTAAGCCCCTATCTTTCTATGTGTCCGGTTGAAACTTTTTGCTCATCTGTATGCGGTGAGTGTTAGCAATCAGAGAAGACTATATGATGGTTGAGTATGTGGACTTGCCAAAAGGCTCCGATACGTGACCATTCCTGAAAAGATGATGAATTGCAGTTGCAAAGTTGACTGAGAACATAGTTTGTTGGTTTTCAATAGATTTTATGCTTTATATTTCGATGTTGTGATGAATTGTTACTTGTTCATGAGAAGTTTATGATAAAAGTTGTGTGATAAAAGTTCTGTAATAAAGTTTGTTGATGTTATAATAATATACATGATGCTTCTATGTTCGTAATTTGTTTTGTCGACACCTCTCTTTCTAAGCATGTGGATATGTTGTTCGATTTCGGTTTTTCGCTTGAGGACAAGAGAGGTCTAAGCTTGGGGGAGTTGATACTTCCATTTTACATCATGTTTTCCTACTATTATTTATGATGTTTTAATGCATAATAGTGCTTTTTGGAGTAATTCTAATGTCTTTTCTCTCATAATATGCAAGGTTCAAACAAAGAGGGAGAATACCGGCAGCTGGAATTCTTGACCTGAAAGAGCTACGTCAGGCCATCTATTCTGCACAACTCCAAATGAGCTGAAACTTCACTGAGAATTTTTATGGAATACTTTAGAATTATTGGAGCAAATAAGTACTAGAGGGGGCCCACCAGGTGGGCACAACCCACCTGGGCGCGCCCTGGTGGGCTGTGCCCTCCTCGGCCCACCTACGGTGCCCCTCTTATGGTATATAAGTCATTTTGACCTAGAAAAAAGGGTGGACTTTCGGGATGAAGCGCTGTCGTCTCGAGGCGGAACTTGGGCAGGAGCACTTTCGCCCTCCGGCGGAGCGATTCCGCTGGGGGAACTTCCCTCCCGGAGGGGGAAATCATCATCATCATCATCATCATCATCATCACCAACAACTATCCCATCTTGGGGAGGGAAATCTCCATCAACATGTTCAACAAAACCATCTCCTCTCAAACCCTGGTTCATCTCTTGTATTCAATCTTTGTACTGGAACCTTAGATTGGTGCTTATGGGTGACTAGTAGTGTTGATTGGATCTTTTAGTTGATTACTATATGGTTTATTTGGTGGAATATTATACGTACAGATTCATTATGCTATTTAATACCCCTCTGATCTTGAGCATGACCATTATTTGTGAGTAGTAACTTTTGTTCTTGAGGTCACAGGATAAATCTTGTTGCAAGTAATCATGTGAACTTGATATGTGTTCGATATTTTGATGGTATGTATGTTGTGATTCCCTTAGTAGTGTCATGTGAATGTCGACTACATGGCACTTCACCTTATTAGGGCCTAAGGGAATGCATTGTGGAGTAGTTATTAGATGATGGGTTTCGAGACTGACATAACATAAACCCTAGTTTATGCGCTACTTCGTAAGGGACTGATTTGGATCCAAAAGTTTAATGCTATGGTTAGACTTTATCTTAATACTTTTCTCATAGTTGCAGATGCTTGTGAGGGGGTTAATCATAAGTAGGAGGTTTGTTCAAGTAAGAATAGCACCTAAGCACCGGTCCACCCACATATCAAATTATCAAAGTAGCGAACACGAATCAAACCAACATGATGAAAGTGACTAGATGAAATTCCCGTGTGCCTTCAAGAATGCTTTGCTTATCATAAGAAACCTTTTTGGCCCGTCCTTTGCCACAAAAGGATTGGGCTACCTTGATGCATATTATTTGTCGTTACAGTTACTTGATCGTTACAAATTATCTTGCTATCAAACTACTCGTTACTTACAATTTCAGTGCTTGCAGAGAATACCTTGTTGAAAACCACTTGTCATTTCATTCTCCTCGTTGGGTTCGACACTCTTACTTATCAAAAGGACTACGATTGATCCCCTATACTTGTGGGTCATCAAGGCTCTTTTCTGGCGTTGTTGCCGGGGAGTGAAGCGCTCTTGGTGAGTGGAAATCGGTAAGGAAAAATTATTACTATGTACTGAAATTTATTGTTACTTGTTACTATGGAGAACAATCCTTTGAGGGGTTTGTTCTGGGTATCTTCACGTCGACCGGAACCACAATTAGTCGCCCTCAACCTAATGCACCTACTGATAATATTGTTATGAAATTACTTTGGGTATGATAGAACAACTGCTAGCTAATCCTTATGCAGGAGACGGAACTGAACCTGATATGCACTTGATATATGTGGATGAAATTTATGGATTATTTAAACTTGTAGGTTTACCCGGAGATGAAGCTAAGGAGAAGGTTTTCCCTTTATCTTTGAAGGGAAAAGCATTGGCATGGTATAGGCTATGAGATGATATTCAATCTTGGAATTGGAATCGATTGAAATTGGAATTTCACCAAAAACAATTATCCTATGCATCTAGTTCATCATGATCGGAATTATATATATAATTTTTGGCCTCGTGAAGGAGAAAGTATCGCTCTAGCTTGGGGGAGGCTTAAGTCAATGTTATATTCATGCCCCAATCATGAGCTCTCAAGAGAAATTATCATTCATAATTTTTATGCTCGGCTTTCTCATGATGATCAATCCATGCTCGATACTTCTTGTAGTGGTTCCTTTATGAAGAAGACTATTGAATTCAGGTCGGATCTTTTAGAAAAAATTAAATGCAACTCTGAAGATTGGGAACTCGACGAAGGTAAAGAGTCAGGGATTAAGATTAAGTATGAATGTGTTAAATCTTTTATGAATACCGATGCTTTCCAAAATTTTAGCACTAAATACGGACTTGACACTGAGATAGTAGCCTCTTTTTGTGAATCGTTTGCTACTCATGTTGATCTCCATAAGGAAAAGTGGTTTAAATATCACCCACCTATTAAAGAAGGAATTAAAGAACCAGTAATAGCTAAAGATGAAACTATCATTTATAATGTTGATCCAGTTGTTCCTACTGCTTATATTGAAAACCCACCTTTCCCTGTTAGGATAAAGGAACATGCTAAGGTTTCAACCATGGTCAATAAAAAATTATATTAGAGCACCTAGACATGCTGAACAAATCAAAGTAGAACCTAGCGTTGCTATGTTTAAAGATCTGCTAGACGAAAATATAGACGGGCATGCTATTTACTTCTATAATGAAGCTGCTAGAATTGCTAAACCCGATGAGAAAGATATACATAGACCGGTTGTTGGCATGCCTATATCTCAGTCAAAATTGGAGATAATTGTTATCATGGTTTATGTGACTTAGGTGCTAGCATGAGTGCTATTCCTTTTACCTTATATCAAGAAATTATGAATGATATATCACCCGCTGAAATAGAGGATATAGATGTTACTATTAAACTTGCTAATAGAGACACCATCAGATCACTTGGGATTGTTAGAGATGTTGAAGTCTTGTGTGGGAAAATAAAATACCCTACTAATTTTCTAGTTCTTGGTTCCCCACAAGATGACTTTTGTCCCATTATTCTTTGGTAGACCTTTCTTGGATACCGTTAATGCTAAAATAGATTGTGAGAAACAGATTGTCGGTGTTAGTTTTGGTGATGAGTCTCATGAGTTTAATTTTCCAAGTTCAATAGAGAACAACATCAGAAAGAATTGCCTAGTAAGGATGAAATAATCGGTCTTGCTTCTATTGCCATGCCTCCCACTGATCCACTATAACAATATTTGCTAGAACATGAAGATGATATGTATATGCCTGAAAGAAATGAGATAGATAAAATTTTCTTTAAACAATGACCTCTGCTTAAACAAAATTTTCCTATTGAAACCCTAGGAGGTCTTCCTCCACCTAAAGGTGACGCTCTGTTTGAATTTAAACAATTGTGTGACACTTTGAAATATGCTTATCTTGATGAGAAAAAGATATATCCTATTATTATTAGTTTCAGGACATGAAGAAGAAAGATTATTGAAAATTCTAAAGAAGCACCGTGCTGCTATTGAATATACTCTTGACGATCTTAAGGGCATTAGTCCCACTCTTTGTCAGCACAAGATTTAATATGGAACCTGATGCTAAACCCGTTGTTGATCACCAACGATGTTTAAATCCTAAAATGAAAGAAATGGTAAGAACTAAAATACTGAAGCTTCTGGATGCACGTATAATCTATCCCATAGCTCATAGTAGATGGGTAAGTCCTGTTCATTGTGTCCCTAAGAAGGGTGGTATTACTATTGTCCCTAATGATAAAAATGAACTTATTCCACAAAGAATTGTCACTGGCTATAGAATGGTAGTTGATTTTAGAAAATTAAACAAAGCAACTAGAAAAGAGCATCACCCTCTGCCTTTCATTGATGAAATTCTAGAAAGATTATCTAAGCACACACACTTTTGTTTTCTCGATGGATATTCTGGTTTTTTTCAAATACCTGTCTCACAACCCGATCAAGAGAAAACCATCTTCACTTGTCCTTTTGGAACTTATGCTTATATTACTATTTAACGTAAGAAACATCTTTCAATGAAAATAGTCCCGCTATCGGTTCCTATCATTGGGTTGTCATACTAAGCAGGATGATGTAACTTCACCTCCGATCTAAGTGGGAGAAAAATAGTGAAGATCAATGTGGGTGAAATTCCCGAAGTATTTGGCATTAAAAACCTAGGATTTTCACTTCCACCGTTGCCGACCAATTATATTCGTGAGATCGCTAGCTTTCGGCTTGACCCAGTCTAAGGTACTAACCTGGATAACTCGGAGGTATCAATCACAGAGGTGCTCCCTTTACCTCCTAGCCGAACAATCGGGAACATAGTGGGAAACCACAGGAGCCAGGAAACCCAGCTTGGCCAGATCTCAAGTCAAATTGATGCATATTGTGGCTTTATAATGATTTATGGGAAGGCAACTTTCGTATATTAAATACAATTGCTGAGGATATGTTGGGCTCTCCAGAAGTCCCAAGGGAAACGTGCCGAGGTGCCTCAAGGATCCCCTAGTACGGTTTATTAGACACTTTGATAGGTCCGATGTGTTTATTTTGGCTCCTGTGCGGCCATTTATAATTTGAAAGTGGCCCATCGCCGGCTTCCACCTTTTTGTAGATGCTATGCAGGGTGTTTCCACAATAACAAGACAACCATTAGCCGATGTCTCGGTGCCCGGAGGCGGGTGTGTTAGCGGAAATGAGGCAATCAGATGTGTAGCTTTTATAACTTTCACTTAGCTTGATTGTGGGGGCAAATAACTAGCCCCCGGTGTTTGGAGTGTTCGAGCGTGCCGAGGTGCAGCTCGATAGGGAAGTTGCCGAACTACTGTGTCGGGGAAACGACACCTATGGGATCACGTGGATCCCTTCTACGGTTTGGCAGGGAAGAGGAATGCGTAGAGAGCAGATCTAACGATCAACACGAGGAATTTTTACCCAGGTTCGGGCCGTTGATAAGCGTAAAACCCTAGTCGTGCTTTTAGTGTATTGAGTGTTCTCGAGCTTCGGCTAGGTGCTACACATGCGAACTGGGCCGGAAAGTCCAAAAGTCCCTCCCTGTATCGCCTTGGGCCTCCTTTTATACCAAGGGGCGAACACAGTGGCGTACAGGCACACAGGAGGTGCAAAGTTGCTACAATGTATATGCTTATCCCTGACGTCTTAGGACAAAAGCATTAAATGCGCTGTTTACGTGCCCCCTAACTTTATCGGGGAAGAAAATAGGGCTCGTCCCGTCCGTCGCCGCCTCAGCCCGTCTTGACACGCACCCAGGATGGCGAGCCATGCAATGCCAAGCTGACTGGCTAGCCGATGCGCTCGAGCGGTGGCAGGATCTTCACGAAGATGTACATGCCGCCACACAGTTGCTTGCCAGGCTAGCAGGCTAGTTGCTGTGCTGGAGTAGTGGCAGGGTGGCGAAACCTTGCCGTGTGCGAGCCTTGCCGTGGCCTCGCAAATGTACCTGGCAAGAATCTTGTCGGGGTCTCGCAAACGTCCTCGGCAAGAACCTTGCTGGGGACTTTGCCTTCTGGTCTTCACAAAGATCTGCATGCCACCACACAAATGCCCCTGGATCTTGGCCTTGACATTGTCGACAGTGTCAGAGCTCTCAACCTCAAGGGCGATGGTCTCGCCGGGGCCTCAACTTGTATTCTGTTCTCTGATTACTGGCTCGGATGTCGTCTTGGTCGTCTCGTATTCACTCCCAGCTTTCCTCGGTAGGCTTTGCCGCGGTTATGGCTGCAACTGCCCGTGCACAAGTATGGGGCACTAAAGGGCCCGAACTTTAGTGCACCGACAGGAGCTCCCGGGCCTAGGCCACACACGAGTGCGAGGCGTTGTTGGGCTAGGCCCAAACAGGGCACGACACGCGTGGTAGGGTTTAACTGCTGTAATCATCTCATCTGTTGTGCTTCCCCATGATCCGCATTGAGTGTGCGATGTGGGACGCGTGCGTGGAACAGTCGTAGTAGCAGCAGGCCTGTGCAAACGCCTTCACATCAAATAGTACAGAGGCAGCCCTGCGCCTTCCCCATAAAAAGAGGAATCTGCAGAGGCGCCGCTCATTTACCTCTCGCCCATTTCAATTTAGGAACCACCATCGTCTCCTTCCTTGATCCCAAGCCAGAGCTTCCTCATCCGTTTGCTGCCCCCATGCTTCCACCACCCTCGGTCTCCTGCCCTCCCCTGGCTGCTATGGCGCCCAAAGCGAGCAAGGGCAAGGAAGCGCCCATGGCGGGCAAGGGCAAAGATGTGTCGAAGAGTGAGTTGGTGAAGATGCGGAAGAGGAACGTCGTATTCACCCCGACGCTCGACGCGCGCGCGCTGAAGGATCGGTACTTGTGCATGTGGGGAAGAGTGATGAAGGGGCATCCCGCCACCCGCATCATCCCTGCTTGCCGCGCCACACCCGCTCTAGATAAAATCCCCTTCTTTGTTGATTATCTCTACTGCGGGCTCTGCCCCCATTTTCTGATTTCTTTGTCGACATCATGTATACATTTGGCTTCCAACTTCTGGATTTTACGCCGAATGCCATGGCGTGTCTGACTGTCTTTGCCCACCTATGTGAAAACTTCGCCAGGGTGGTCCCCACCACAACCCTCTTCCGCCATTTCTTCATTCCTCTCATCTAGCCAGGAGAATTCCTCTCCGGCTGCGTCGCCTGGATTCCAAGGGCATGGAACAAGGAGACGTACCCATACGGGGTCTACAAGGAGAAGTGGGATGAATGGCGGGGCAAGTTGTGCTAGATTATGGAGCAAGATCCGCAGCCGTTCTGTATGCCCCGGCAAACGAAGCTGGTACGCAGCAACGGTTGGAGCAAACTCGACCCTCAAGACGGGGAGCTCACAATCCCAGTCGACAGGATCAAGTGTCTCAGGGCTGCCGGGCTCACAATCGAGATGATTGGCGCCGATTTCCTTCGCCGCCGCATCGCCCCTCTATAGAACAAGGGGAGACCAGCCTGGGAGTACCGAAACGTGACAGATATAATGAGGCCGCGCCCTGGCCTGAAAAACAACTTGACGGTGATGCATCACGCAACCCTCTGCCACAAGATGTTCAGGGCCGACGACAAGTATAGGTTGCTGGGAAGCGTCATTCCACTATGTGAAAGCGCAAGTGCTCCCTGGGTGGTTTTGGTAATTAATGTCAACATATCTCTTGTTGGACTAACACTTTTACCTAGTATGTTTCAGATAAGTTCAACAATGGAGTGGCATGGACTAGAGGATGTGGAACCCCTTCAAGATGCTAAGGACAAAAGATTGGCTCAAGCTTCAAGATCAAGACTCTACTTTTTCTATTTTAGTGATCCAAGAAAACATTGAGTCTATAGGAAAAGCCAATACTATCAAGAGGGGATGAGGTGTTGCTTACTGGCTTGCGAGCGGGGACGAGCACAGGAACAAGGAGAAGGCGACGAGCACAGTGCGCACCACATTGTTGGGTTGGCCGGACACTGCCCGTGCTCGCTGCGGCGAGCTCCGGCGTCGGCGAGCGCCCGAGGGGAGTTAAGGGAGTTGAGACGAAGATGGTGGCGAAGTTTGGCGCGCTACGACAGTCAGGGAAGCGAGCACGCGCGAAACTGAGCGCTTGGCGGCACTCAGAGTGCGTTGACACACATGCCAGCACCCCTGGACGAATGCTGTCACCGCGTGGACTATGACATCAGGCCGAGCTAAGCCTAAACTTCATGCCTGGCTTGTTTTTCGTGGTAGTTTGAGATGTTACCATGCTTTGGTTTGGATCCAGGTGCAGTAGAGAAGATTTTACATGCCAGGTAAGTTTCTGGTCAGTAACTTTGAGAGGTTACTCAGGTCAAATGGCTGGGAGTTAGAGGATATGCTTTGGAGGTTAGCCAAGAGTTACTAAGGTGAAGATGCACAAGAAAAACCAGGCACAATGGAGCAAGTAAAATGGTAGTTGCTGTAGAAACCACCATTTCTGTCCAGAACAGAAAATATTTTCTGTAGCAAAAATATTCCAAAAAGTGATGAAATATTTTTGCTCTGGAAGGTGCCCTAGGGTTCAAAGAATATTTGTGAATTATCTCAGATTTTCCTGGGCCATAAAAATTAGGGTTGCCTTGGAGCACACTGATCTGGCTAGGGTTTTTGGGAGAGAAATGAATATTTTTCATTTAAGAAAAATATTCCAAAGATTATTTTGGGGTGGATCAGAAGGGGAATGATGATTAGGGAGGGAAATGAAGCACTTGAGTGAAAGCCAAGGGTACCCAGGTGTTTAAGTCCATATGCAAAGATTCAAAAACTCCAAGATTCAAATTTAAATCCAATAAAATCAAGCAAATGAGAGAGGGCAAAAACCAGGCTGTCACAGTTGTCGACGAGCCGTGCGCCAACAGCAGTTGATCCAAAGAAGACCAGCTCCTCCAGGCCATGAGTAACAATTTCTAGAAGCTCCAGGCACTCCACCGCACCCGAAAGGAGAAGCTCGACTCCACGGCCGCAGTTGTCGACGCAGCAGAGGCAGATCTCCAGAAGCGTGTTGAGCAGATGCAGGTCTAGTTCAACGAGGCCTGGCAAGTGCTGAGGACTGGCCGGGAGCAGTGAAACGTCTCCAACGTATCTATAATTTATGAAGTATTCATGCTGTTTTATTATCATTTTTGGATGTTTTACAGTCATTTTATAGCAACTTTATATCATTTTTGGGACTAACCAATTGACCCAGTGCCCAGTGCCAGTTGCTATTTTTTGCTTGTTTTTTACATCGTGGGAAATCAATATCAAACTGAGTCCAAACACCTTGAAAATTTTTGGAGATTTTTTTGAACCAGAACACTCAGGATGGGCCAGAGCAGCTCCTGGGGGGTGCCTCGAGGGGGGCACAACCCACCTTGGCGCGCCTGGGGGCCCAGGCGCGCCCAGGTGGGTTGTGCCCACCTCGGCGGCCTCTTGCACCCCCTCTTTACCCTATAAATTCACAGATATTTCGAAAACCCTTGGGGTGAACCTAGATCAAAGTTCGGCCGCTGTAGGGCTTTGTAGCCAACGAAAACCAATCTAGACCCCATCCTGGCACCCTGCCGGAGGGGGGAACCATCACCGGTGGCCATCTTCATCATCCTGGTGGCCACCACGATGAGGAGGGAGTAGTCCACCCTTGGGGCTGAGGGTTTGTACCAGTAGCTATGTGTTTAATCTCCATCTCTCTCTCTCTCTCTCTCTCTCTCTCTCTCTCTCTCGTGTTCTTGAGATGTCACGATCTTGATGTATCGCGGGCTTTGTTAATATAGTCGGATCACATGGTGTTTTCCCCTCTCTATCTTGTTGTGAATTGAGTTTTCCCTTTGAGATTTTGTTTTATCGGATTGAATACTTTTATGGATTTGAGAGCACTTGATATATGTCTTGCATATGAATACTCATGGTGACAATGGGGTATCATATTGATTCACTTGATGTATGTTTTGGCATTCAACTTGCGGATTCCCGAGGTGACATTGGGGTAATCTATGCATAGGGGTTGATGCACTTTCTTGTCTTTGTTTCTCCGGTAGAAATCTTGGGGCACTCTCTGAAGTTCTTTGCGTTGGGTTGAATATTATGAATATGAATTTGCTTTGGTGTTATTTTAGTACGAACTCTTGGTTAGATCGATCGGAAATAATATTTTGGTGTTATTTTAGTACGAACTCTAGGATAGATTGATCGCAAAGAATAGCTTTGTGGTGGTTTCGTACCCTACAAACAATTTCGTCTTATGTTCTCCGCTATATATGAACTTTGGACTGATTATTCGTCGCACTTTGAGGGACGGTAATATAATCTAGTTATATTAGCACTGTTGAGAGATTGCACTAGCGAAAGTACAGACCCGAGGCCTCATTTTCAAGCATTGCAATACCATTTTTGTGACCCTTTACTATTTGCTGCCTTGCTGTTTTTATTTATTCCGAGTATAAATATATATTTCTACCATCCATATTACACTTTTATCACCACCTCTTCGCTGAACTAGTGCACCTATACAATTTGCCATTGTATTGGGTGTGTTGGGGACACAAGAGATTTCTTGTGTTTGCTTGCAGGGTCGTTTGATAGAGACTATCTTCATCCTACGCCTCCCATGGATTGATAAACCTTAGGTCATCCACTTGAGGGAAAATTGCTACTATACTACAAAACTCCGCGCTTGGAGGCCTAACACGTGTCTACAAGAATAAAGTTGCATAGTAGACATCAAGATCTTTTTTGGTGCCGTTGCCGGGGACATGAGTGCATGAAGGTATATCTTTAGATCTTGCAATTGAATCTTTTAGTTTCTTGTTTTATCACTAGTTTGGTTTATAAAAGAAAACAAAAAAATGGAATTGAGGTTGCGTCATATTATTCATCTTTATAATGTATTTCACAAAAATGATGGAAAGGGAAATTGTGCTCAGTTGATAGAAGAAGAATTCAATAGAATGTTTGGTATAAATGATGAGCATGATTGCAATGTTGTTAGTACGAATTCTTTGAATATCCATGATGCTAATGATATGCAAAGCCATAAGCTTGGGGATGCTATGTTTGATGAAGATGATATATTTAGTCCCCCAAGATTTGTTGTGCAAATCTGTTATAGTGATTGCATGCTTCCTCTTTATGATGATTATAATGATGAAAGTGGATTTGGAGAGGTCATGACTTTATTTAGTGATGAATCCACCATTTTGGATGAGGCTTCAATTGACTATGATAAAAAAAGTTGCTATCTGTGATGATTATGGTGATGACATGTATGCTATAAAGAATAACGATAACCATGAAACATGTCATCATGATTTCAATTCTCAATCCCATGATAGTTATTTTATTGAGTTTGCTCCCACTACTATTGATGAGAAGATATTTTCTTATGTGGGGAGTAATAAAATTTCTACGCTTGTGGATCATGAAAAGAATGCTTTATGTGGTAGTTATATAGTTGAATTCGTTCATGATGCCACTGAAAATTATTATGTGGGGGGAACATATGCTTATAGGAATTGTAATAATATCAAGTTTCCTCTCTATGTGTTGAAAATCTTGAAGTTATGTTTGTTTTGCCTTCCTATGCTAGTTGATTCTTGCTCCCAAAAGTTATTTTCTCACAAAATCCCTATGCATAGGAAGTGGGTTAGACTTAAATGTGCTAGTTATATGCTTCATGATGCTCTCTTTGTGTTTCAATAGTTTTCTTTTATGTGAGCATCATTGAAATCGTCATGCCTAGCTTAAAACGCAATAGAGAAAAACGCTTGTTGGGAGACAACCCAACACTTTTACCTATTTTTTTTGTGTGTTCACATGATTATAATACTGTAGTAATCATGTTTTATAGCTTTCTTTCAATAAAGTGCCAAGTAAAGCCTTTGGAATAGTGTGGATGATAGTTGACTTGAATCTGTGAAAAACAGAAAATTTTGCTTCCAGTGCAGAAATTCTTATATTTTACTAGAAGGTGGAAAAATTCTGAAATTTTTATACATGATAGATATACAAATTGTCTACGTGGTCTTAATTTTTCAGAATTGTTGGAGTTGCAGAAGTATGACTAATATTCAGATCTTTACAGACTATTTTGTTTTCAACAGATTCTGTTTTCAATGCATAGCTTGCTTGTTTTTTAGTTTCTATAGCTTATATTGCTCAATATAAATTGTGGAAATGATGAGGTACAGTAGGCATTGTGTGAGAACAATTATGAATCTTGTCTTTGACAGTACCAAAATGAATGGTTTGTCTTTTATCATTCTAACCCATCTAACGAAGTTCCGTTAAGTTTTGTGTGATTGAAGTTTTCAAGTTTTGGGTGAGATATCGATATGAGGAGAATAAGGAGTGACAAGACCCTAAGCTTGGGGATGCCCAAGGCACCCCAAATTAATATTCAAGGAAGATCCAAGCAACTAAGCTTGGGGATGCCCCGGAAGGCATCCCCTCTTTCATCTCCAACATTATAGGTAACCTCACTTGGAGCTATATTTCTATTCGTCACATGATATGAGTTTTGCTTGGAGCGTCATTTTATTTTACTTTTATTTGCTTGCTGCTATTTATAATAATGTTTTGCATCTTTTAATTCAATAAAAATGTCAAAGATAGCCTCTACCATGCTTATTTTGCAAGTCTACATGTTGCTGTTTAAAAACAAAAAGTTTGCTGTCCTTGTCTGAATTATTCTGGAAATTTAGATCGTGATAAAATCTTGAAAATTTTACACAATATGCTATGTTAAATTGTCTACAGTGTGGTAAGGTTTCAGAATTTTTGGACTTAGGGAAGTATGATGAATATTGCATTCTTTATAGACTGTACTGTTTTGGCAGATTGCTGTTATGTTTGCGTATGTTTGCTTGCTTAATGATTCTATTTGAGGATAGGGGTATTAAATATGCAGAGGCATTTAGTCTGCAATGCTGAATAATAACTTTTGTGATTTGCTACAGTAGAGAATGATAAGGTTTTTGTATTGGTTTATACTAACTTATCTCACGAGTTCTTGTTGAGTTTTGTGTGGATGAAGTTTTTAAAATTTAGGGAAACCGTGGTATAAAAGGAATTAAGGAGACACAAAAGCTCAATCTTGGGGATGCCCAAGGCATCCCAAGATAATATTTTCAAGAAGTCTCAAGCATCTAAGCTTGGGGATGCTCTGGTAGGCATCCCACCTTTGTCCATCGGCAATTATCATTTAGTATCGGTTGATCCTAAGTTTTTGCTTCTTCACATGATGTGTGCTATCCTTGAAATGTCATTTTATTTTGATTTTGCTTACCATTTTAATAAAATACTTAGATCTGAAAGTTTTTAAATAAAATAGAGTCCTCAAATATTTGCCTGGGAGGCTAAGTAAGCGGCATTCACATCCCGTCAACGAAGCTCTTTTCTATGGAATTGCTCTAGCGCTTCACTTATATCTGTTTGAGCATGGGGTTCTTTAGTATTTTTGAAGAAATTCTCTCTTGCTTTACTTAAATTAATTTGAGAGAAAGAAATATTATGCTCATGATCTTCATTTATATCTTTTTGGAGTAGCTTGTCATTTACTCTTGTGCTTCACTTATATCCTATGAGTAAATTGTTGAATAATTTGAATGCCGTGAAGTTGAAATCATATCATGCCTAGTGGTAGCTTCACATTGGGTTTATAAAGTGAAATATTTTGAGGATTGACAATCACAATATTGGTCAGACAAGCAATTCATGAATGATTAGTAGAAGGAAGGGAACTTTCACATGCAAATACACTATCTTGGAAATCTTTTGTGATTGTGAGCCCCCATCAAAATATTATATGCCAAAATTGTTGACATTAGACAAGGAAGACAACGTAATGATTTATGTTTGTCATATTCATATAGAAGTTATGTTGTGATAGATCCTTCAACATGTGGTGCTTGCCCCCCATCTTTGCTAGCTAAATCTTCCGCACCAAGTAGAGATATTACTTGTGCATCAAAAAACCCTTAAACCCAAATATTATTTTCAAGAGTCCACCAGACCTACCTAAGGGTTGAACAAGATCCTTCAAGTAAGTTGTCATCCGTGCAATAAGGCAATAAAAACTGCTTCCAAAAGTGTTAGATCATTTAGTGTAAGAGAAAATTGAGTATTGTACGAACTTGTGATGGCAAAGAATAAAAGCGACTGGTTGCATAATAAAGGTTGCTATCATAAGGGGAAATATAACGTGACGTTCTTTTGCACTAAGTGGTTGATCATACAAACAAATAAGCGCATGGCAACCTCTGTTTCCCTCTGCGAAGGGCCTATCTTTTACTTTCATGTATTTACTTTCATGCAAAGAGTCAAAGTATTTCTCTCTATTCCTTTTTATTTTCTCTCTTTTGGCAAGCATCATGTGGTGAGG
Source organism: Aegilops umbellulata (assembly GCA_032464435.1). Taxonomy (NCBI): domain Eukaryota; kingdom Viridiplantae; phylum Streptophyta; class Magnoliopsida; order Poales; family Poaceae; genus Aegilops; species Aegilops umbellulata. The sequence goes on along the minus strand of CP136055.1, from coordinate 441,557,433 downwards.
AAAGGTCTAGGCACATATATCCAGTTGGATATGGGTAGCATGAGTTATTATTGTTGACATCACCCTTGAGGTGAATACGTTGGGAGGCGAAACTATAAGCCCCTATCTTTCTATGTGTTCGGTTGAAATGTTTTGCTCATGTGTATGCAGTGAGTGTTAGCAATCATAGAAGACTATATGATGGTTGAGTATGTGGAGCTCTTACTTAAACTCTGTTGAATAAGTTGAAATTACAATTGCTTGATGACAAAGAACATAGGTTGTTGAGTTTCAAGAGAATTCATTATTTGAACCTTAACATCTGAATTGGTTGCTACTATAACATGAGAGGTTTTATAAAAAAGAATTGATATTATGATGCTAGGAAAAGTGATTGAAATTATCATTGATCAAACTTATGCACTTTGCTAGCATTCACACTTCATAAATTATTTCTTTTATTATTTACCTACTCGAGGATGAGTAGGAATTAAGCTTGGGATGCTGATATGTCTCCAACGTATCTATAATTTATGAAGTATTCATGTTGTTTTATTATCATTCTTGGATGTTTTACAATCATTTTATAGCAACTTTATATCATTTTTTGGGACTAACCTATTGACCTACTGCCCAGTGCGAGTTGCTGTTTTTTGTTTGTTTTTTACATCGCATGAAATCAATATCAAACGGAGTCCAAACACCGCGAAACTTTTTGGAGATTTTTAATGGACCAAAACACCCAGGATGGGCCAGAGAAGCACCTGGGGGGTGCCCCGAGGGGGGCACAACCCACCAGGGCACGCCTGGGGGCCCAGGCGCGCCCCAGTGGGTTGTGCCCACCTTGGTGGCCTCCCGCACTGTAACGCCCCGAGACCGATGTGCCAGGTGTCCGTCAGTTATTCGCCATTGTTGCCATGTCATGTGCTTGCGTGTTGCACTTTGCCTTGTCATCATCTGCATTTCATGTCATGTCATCATGTGCATCGCATTCGCATACGTGTTCGTCTTACGAATCCGAACATTTTCCCCGTTGTCCGTTTTGCAATCCGGCGCTCCTATGTTCCCCGGCGTCCCCTTTTACCTTTTTCCGTGAGCAGGTATTAAACTTTCTCGGAATGGACCGAGGTTTGCCAAGCGGCCTCGGTATAGCACCGGTAGACCGCCTGTCAAGTTTCGGGTCATTCGGAGGTCGTTTGATACTCCAACGGTTAACCGGGTAACCGTAAAGGCCTCTTTGGTGTGCAGCCCAACACCCCCTTCAAAGTGGCCCAAAACCCATCTAAGTCGCTCCCATGCCCATCGCCGTTCGATCACGATCGTGTGGGCGAAAACCGCACTCCATTTGGAGCTTCCTAGCCCCCTCTACCTATAAATATGTGCCTCCCCCGTCCAAATCGCAGATGAAACCCTAGCCCCGCTCCCTCTCCGCCGCCGGACACGTCCGTCCGCGCCGGACATGTCCACCGGCCACCTCACCTCGGCCAATGGCGTCGCGCCACATCATCGCCGCCGCCCCCGCGCCCAATCCCAGTGCGCCACCTCACCTCCGCCGCCCTCTCTCTCTCTCCTCCACCGCGCCAGGCCCGCTGGGCCTGGGACATGTCCACCGGCCGCGGAGCCCATCCCGCCGCCGCCGCCCGAGCCCCCGTGCCCGACCCAGCGCCGACGCCCGCTCCGCCGCCGGCCGCGCGCCCCCCGCCGGCATCGCCCGCGCCCGCCACGCGCCGCCCGCTGCCCCGTTCCGCCATCCGCCGCCCCGGGGCGCCTCCTCGCCGGCGTGCCCCGCGGCCGCCGCCTCGGCCGCCCTCCCGCGCAGCGCCCCGCGCTCCGGCGCCGCCCCTCGCCACCCGCTCACCGGCCCCGCCGCCGTGCGCCGCCCGGGCCTCCCCGCATGGCCGCCGCCGCCGGCTCGCCGCCTCCCGCGCCGGGATCCGGCCGGATCCGGCAAGATCCGGCCGGATCCGGCAAGATCCGGCCCGGACCCGCCTTCCCCGGCCTCCTTCGCCCCTTCCCGCAGCTCCGGCCGCCCTCTTCCCCATCTCCGGCGAGATCCGCCCCGCATCGCAATCCGTGCGAAATCTGAGGTTGCCCCGAAATCTTCCAAGTCCCGGAATTCTATCATTTTCATGCATACTTCATCATGCCATAACTTGCTGCACACTGCTTCGTTTCGTGCGTGCAATACATCGAATTGTTCGCCTCGATGAGTACATCATTTCATCTCATTGAATCATTTGCATTTGAGTCCATCTTGATGCCCGAAATGCATTTAGAAGAGGGCTATGTGATGTTAGTTCCAGATTATTATCAGTACATGCACTTTTGTCATTTTTGCCATGATTGATGTGTGCATCCTATGAAGTTGAGTTCTACATGGGTTTTGAAATATGCCATGCTATCTTTCCAGGGGTGTATGCCATGTATTTTTTGTGATCTATGTGGTGACTAGCACAAGCATGCAAACTAAGGATCATAATGTTGCTGATTTCAGAGACTTAGTAATTTTCTGTTGTTATTTTTATGCCATGTGTTTATGTTGTTTCAGAGATATCTATGCCTCTTTTGAGCATGATCAGTAATAGTGTTCTGAGCATATGGATTTTCTCTATCCATCCATGCCTTTGTTTGTAATTTTGGAGTGCCATAGCTTGAGTCAATCGAGCTCTACTTTTGCTATAAAATGTTACTGGCAGATTGTTTACATGTTATTCGATTTTGCCAAGCTTGTTGTAGTTGATCCTTGCATGCTATAATGTTGTTATTGCCATGTCTAGCTTCCATGCCATGTCTTCTTCACGTATGTATGCTTAGTTTATCATGCAATGCTCTGTAGTGAGTGCATCGAGCTCACGAACATGCCTACTTGTTATCTGTTTTTGACATGTCCAGTTTTCTGCCATGTCTGAAATCTGTAACGAAACTTGCTTAATTGACATGGGTGTTATTATATTTTCTGTTCCTTTTTGGCTCATGGTCAGTAAGGGACTTTTGTTCTATACTTTGAGTAGATTCATTCCATGCCTTGATTTGCTATATTGTGTTCCTGTAGCATGTTGTTTCCTTGCTCTAAACATGTCATCCTGATGTTAATTCTGGCATGTTAGTATTTTCACTAAGTCTGTGAACCTGTTATCTTTTGCACTTTTGCCATGCTTGTTTGAACCTGTTATTGTGTGATTTAGACGTAGATCAGTGTTCATCTTTTGTCAAGCATCTTGAGTAGATCACAGACATATGCTTTGCTGACATGTTTGGGTGCAGTAGCTTAATTTCTTGTTGCTTGCTAAGTAGCATCATGCTGTTAATGGCAGAATCTTGTCATTCTTGTTTTGCTTGTCATTTGCTAACCGTGCATCCGATTCCGGTGATCTTTATATCGATTTCAACCGAAATCACCTCACCTTTCCAGTGGCATACTTGATTTGCCAAGATTATGCCTGGTTCATTTTTTTTCCTTGCGAAGCGTGCATATGCATTGCATACCACATCTCGCATATCATGCCATGTTTATGTGGTGGTTGTTTACTTTGTTGTTTGCTTCTTTCCGGTGTTGCTTCTTCGGATTAGTTCCGATAATGTTGCAATTGTGAGGATCCGTTCGTCTACGTCCGTTTGTCTTCTTCATGGACTCGTTCTTCTTCCTTGCGGGATCTCAGGCAAGATGACCATACCCTCGAAATCACTTCTATCTTTGCTTGCTAGATTGCTCGCTCTTTTGCTATGCCTATGCTGCGATACCTACCACTTGCTTATCATGCCTCCCATATTGTCAAACCAAGCCTCTAACCCACCTTGTCCAAGCAAACCGTTGTTTGGCTATGTTACCGCTTTGCTCAGCCCCTCTTATAGCGTTGTTAGTTGCAGGTGAAGATGAAGTTTGTTCCTTGTTGGAACATGGAGATGTTGTTCCTTGTTGGAACATGTTTACTTGTTGGGATATCACAATATATCTTATTTAATAAATGCATCTATATACTTGGTAAAGGGTGGAAGGCTCGGCCTTATGCCTGGTGTTTTGTTCCACTCTTGCCGCCCTAGTTTCCGTCATACCGGTGTTATGTTCCCGGATTTTGCTTCCCTAACGCGGTCGGGTGATTTATGGGACCCCCTTGACAGTTCGCTTTGAATAAGACTCCTCCAGCAAGGCCCAACTTTGGTTTTACCATTTGCCTACCACCTATCCCTTTCCCTTGGGTCGGCCAGCCCGAGGGTCATCTTATTTTAGCCCCCCTGGGCCAATGCTTGTCTAAGTGTTGGTCCGAACCGAGCCGCCTGCGGGGCCACCTCGGGGAAACTCGAAGCCTGGTTTTACTCGTAGCCTGTCTCATCCGGTGTTGCCCTGAGAACGAGATATGTGCAGCTCCTATCAGGATGTCGGCGCATCGGGCGGCTTTGCTGGTCTTGTTTTATTACTGTCGAAATGTCTTGTAGCCGGGATTCCGAGACTGATCGGGTCTTCCCGGGAAGAAGGAATATCCTTCGTTGATCGCGAGAGCTTATCATGGGCTAAGTTGGGACACCCCTGCAGGGTTTGAACTTTCGAAAGCCGTGCCCGCGGTTATGTGGCAGATGGGAATTTGTTAATGTCCGGTTGTAGAAAACCCGAAGTTGATCTTAATTAAAATACATCAACCGCGTGTGTAACCGTGATGGTCTCTTCTCGGCGGGGTCCGGGAAGTGAACACGGTGTTGGAGTTATGTTTGACGTAAGTAGTTTCAGGATCACTTCTTGATCATAGCCGTTCGACCGTGCTTTTGCCTTCTCTTCTCGCTCTCATTTGCGTATGTTAGACACCAGATATGCTAGTCACTTGCTGCAGCTTCACCTCACTACCCTGTCCTACCTTTAAGCTTAAATAGTCTTGATCTCGCGGGTGTGAGATTGCTGAGTCCCCGTGACTCACCAGATACTTCCAAAACCAGTTTGCAGGTGCCGATGAATCCGCGCAGGTGATGCACCCGAGCTCAAGGAGGAGCTCGATGAAGATCTTGTTCATTGTGTTGTTTCGTTTCAGTTGATCAGTAGCGGGGCCCAGCTGGGGTCGATCGGGGATCTGTGTAGCTTTTGGGGTAGTCTTCTTTTATTTTGGTTCCGTAGTCGGACCTTGATTGTATCTGTATGATGTAATGCTTTATTCATGTATTGTGTGAAGTGGCGATTGTGAGCCAACTATGTATCTCTTTCCCTTATGTATTACATGGGTTGTGTGAAGATTACCTCACTTGCGACATTGCTTTCAATGCAGTTATGCCTCTAAGTCGTGCTTCGACACGTGGGAGATATAGCCGCATCGAGGGCGTTACACGCACCCCCTCTTTACCCTATAAATTCACAATTATTCTGAAAACCCTTAGGGTGAACCTAGATCAGAAGTTCCGCCACTGCAGGGCTCTGTAGCTACCGAAAACCAATCTGGACCCTGTTCCAGCACCCTGCCGGAGGGGGGAATCATCACCGGTAGCCATCTCCATCATCCCGGTGGCCACCACGATGAGGAGGGAGTAGTCCACCCTCAGGGTTGAGGGTTTGTACCAGTAGCTATGTGTTTAATCTCTCTCTCTCTTGTGTTCTTGAGATGTCATGATCTTGATGTATCGCGGGCTTGGTTAATATAGTCGGATCATATGGTGTTTTCCCCTCTCTATCTTGTTGTGAATTGAGTTTTCCCTTTGAGATTTCACTTTATCGGATTGAATACTTTTATGGATTTGAGAGCACTTGATATATGTCTTGCATATGAATACTCGTGGTGACAATTGGGTATCGTATTAATTCACTTGATGTATGTTTTGGCATTCAACTTGCGGATTCCCGAGGTGACATTGGGGTAATCTATGCATAGGGGTTGATGCACGTTCTTATCTTTGTTTCTCCAGTAGAAATCTTGGGGCACTCTCTGAAGTTCTTTGCGTTGATTGAATATTATGAATCTGAATTTTCTTTGGTGTTATTTTAGTACGAACTCTTGGTTAGATCGATCGAAAGGAATAGCTTGGTGTAATTTTAGTACGAACTCTAGGATAGATTGATCGGAAAGAATAGTTTTGAGGTGGTATCGTACCCTACAAACAATTCCGTCTTATGTTCTCCGCTAGATAGGAACTTGGAGTGATTCTTCATCGCACAATGAGGGATGGTTATATGATCCAATTATATTAGCATTGTTGAGAGATTGCACTAGCGAAAGTACATATCCTAGGCCTCATTTTCAAGCATTGCAATACCGTTTTTGTGCCCCTTTACTAGTTTCTACCTTGCTGTTTTTATTTATTCAGATTATAGTCCATATTACACTTTTATCGCCGTCTCTTCGTCGAACTAGTGCATCTATACAATTTGCCATTGTATTAGGTGTGTTGGGGACACAAGAGATTTCCTGTATTTGGTTGCAGGGTCATTTGAGAGAGACTATCTTCATCATACGCCTCCCACGGATTGATAAACCTTAGGTCATCCACTTAGGGAAAATTGCTACTGTCCTACCAAACTCTGCGCTTGGAGGCCCAACACGTGTCTACAAGAATAAAGTTGCGTAGTAGACATCAAGCAGTTGGGCCAATGTTGGGACGAGCTCCTTCTGAAGCAGTCCGACGTTGAGAAGGCACAGGAGGAGGTCGCTCAACAGGCCGCCAAGGAGGATGCTCAACTAAGGGAACACCGTGTCTTGCTCGATGCTGATGAAGAGGACCTTGCCGCTCACGAGGAGGCACTTGCCGCCAAGCTCCGCGGCAAGGATGAAGAAATCAAGCTGGAACAGTAATACAAGAAGACACTTGACGCTCTGGCCCTAGACGACGCCGGAAAGCTAAAGGAAGCCGTCGATGCCGCCGAAGTTGCAGAGGTCGCCAAGAACTAGCTGGCCGACAAGGTGAAGAAACTGGAGGCAGATATGGAGGAACACGGCAAGGAGCTCTCGACAGTCAAAGGCGATAGAGAGAAAACTCTCTATACCTTGGCGGAGTTGCAAACTACCATTTCCGACAAGACCCAACTGCTCTCCTCCGCCAATGACTCCATTGCCAATCTGAAACTAGAGCTGACCACACTGGAGGAGTCCCTTGAGGTCAGCAGGGCTCGCGAGAAGACCCTGTCCAAGGACCTCCAGGATGAGAAGAGACTACTTAAGAGCGCCGCTGCCAGCTACAATGACTATGTGAAAGGCGTGGGGATCTGGACTAAACTCCTTGTTGACATCGCAGAAAGGCTTGCAGATCAACTGCCCAATATGGGCTTGCCGAATTTTAGGTATTCTTCCGAGGAGAGGGGGTCCACAAGCGGCAGGCTGACCAGGTTCTTCAAGGCTCTCCTCGACACCCTGAAGCTGGCCCACTCCAGCCGGGCAACCCAGATGGCCAGCGAGTTCCGCAAACTCTGTCGGGCCGTCCTTCTCAAGGTGCTCATCGAGGTGTCTTACAGGAACCCCGACCTCGACTTCACCAACGTGCTCGATCACTTGCCGAAGGATGCAGACCGCAAGACGCTGGAAGAGCTCATCGCGCCCATCATTGACAGGGTGGACCAGATCAAGAGGGTCGAGGGCAAGGGCAGGGATTAGGCTCTTCACTTCTTCTTGCCCAAGACAATTTATCTTAAGTTAGAATCGTGGCAACTATTGATGTAATATAACTTGCTGTGTTTTGGATGAATGCACGCTATATTTCTCGTTTTATTTCTCCCTGTATGACATATACCCTATGCTTTATTGGGAAAAAACTTGTCGTGGCGCGCACCCTTGCCGCGAGCGCTTTGAGGAACAGATCCTTAGCAGCCCGCTGGGGGTGCCGCCCCCGACAAGATACCTTGTCGTTCTTAGTGCAACCACTTGGACTGTTGAGCGGACTAGAAACAGAGCAAGGGCGCAACCAATCGCGACAAGGTTCCTTCGCGTGCAGGTTTTCCATACAAGGATGAAATGATTCAAGGAAAATAACCTCGTGTTTAATAGAAATTTACCTAGGGTTTCGCAACTTTGCTTTTCGCTGTTGTACTCTTTTCGGCAAGATGTCACTTTGAACATCGCGTGTTGGTGTCCATACTCCATACCATCATCCCCCCGGTAAACTTGCGCGTGAGGGAATCTTCTTGTCGGCGTCCTAGGATAGGGGGTACCCAGATTTGATTGCATGCGGCCCACGGCGTGGCTCCATCAACGGCCTGGTACGACCCACGTTCAACATCAACAACTCAAGACCCCCGCGAGGGGCCAAGCCTCGCGAGGCAGACTACACCAAGACCTCCACAAGGAGCAGCCTCCTCAGGATGGCTCCTAAGGAGCGGAGATTTCTATGCAAGCCTCACCTCGCGAGGTTCGCGTGACGTGATCCATGACGACCAAAGCCAGGAGGGCGCCAGCGGGCGCATGACAACAGTTTCTTCTTCGATTCCAAGGAGGCAAGCGCAGGCGCGGAGTCCTGAGGAATCAGCCAAAGGTTTCCATTCCCATGCAACAAGACCAAGACCGCCAGGACGGAGGTCATCGCCAGGCCCACCACAGCGTCACGACTAGAGGCTTTTGCAGGGGAAGACTACTTTTGTTAGGATAAGACGTACTAGTTGTCTCCCTTTGAATTTGGCCGTTGTGGGATCCCTTCCCGCCTTCATTTTGGAAAGAGGACCAAGGCCACTATAAGTAGAGCAGCACCACCACCGTTGGAAGGGATCGGATCAATTCCATCCTTGCACTCACCAGCTCACTCGAGCACAAGAATACGCGACCTCCTGAGGTTGTTCCCCCACTCTACTAGTTCATGCTCAGCCCCTCGAGGCGAATCCACCACAAAGTAGGAGTAGGGTTTTACACCGCAAGGTGGCCCGAACCTAGGTAAACTATTATGTCTCATTTCCTTCCTGTTCATCGAGCTAGGCCGTGAGATTAGCATGTAGGCAGACTTGGGAGGTTGAGTTCTTCGGACGCACCCCAGAGTTCGAATCTATCGAGGGTCTGCGGAGCCCGGAATCCGACATTTGGCGCGCCAGGTAGGGTTGCGTCGGAGCCTCTCTTCCTCCGGTCGATTCGCCACCGTTTCGCTGTCCCCATGGCTGACACTCGTCGAGTTCGTGCTGAGCGTCGGGCCGCCCTCGCTGCCCGCTTCGCCCAGACGGCGCCCGCGGGTGATGGTGCTCCCCGCCGTTCCCCAGGCTTCGTCGATGCAGCCCTCCGTGTGGTGGGAAGGGCGCACCACCAGTCCATCGCGGACCCCGGTAGCCGCTTCGTCCTCTCATGCTCATCGCGGGCCGGCGAACGCGCAGGCTGCGTTGCTCATGGCACGCGAGCTCCTGCGCTATCGCCCCATCGACGACCTCTACAAGGACTGGCCGGACCGCATCGACGAGCTCGTGAGCACCTCCGGGGAGGCTACTGCACCGTCCCACTCACTGCCTCCCCTGCCGCCTCTCGCGGGCGATGTGGCACACGGTGCGCCTCGTCCAGCTCCCCAACAAGACGTCGCCCTCGAGCCAAGGCACGAGGCTCCATGGTGTGACCCGCCGCGCAAGGCACCAGCGCGTGACGAGAAAAGCTGCCAGGTGGTGGAGCGGCCGCAAGGAGATGCGTGTGCGCTCCCAGCAACGGCACGTCAAGACCGCGCGCCGCCTGCGGTGGTGGCGCACGAGCGCCAAGATCAGGCTCCACCTCTGCGGTGGGCTCCCGTGTCCACAGAGGGATGCCGCGCGTTCACTCCAGAGCTGCGCAACATCGTCTGGCCAGGGAAGTTCAAGCCCGAACTGCCTCCACGCTACGACGGCACCCCCGACCCTGCCGAGTTCCTGCAGCTCTACGAGCTTAGCATCAAGGCGGCCAACGGCGACGAGAAGGTTATGGCGAACGGGTTTCCCATGGACCACATTGATGGTGCGCGCTCGTGGCTCCTGAACCTCCCCGTGGGATTGATCTACTCCTGGGACGAGATGCGAGAGTGTTCCGTCACCAACTTCCAGGGCACTCATGACCATCCACCGGCTACGGGTGACCTACGGCGCATCAAGTAGCAGCCAGGAGAGACCTTGTAGAAGTACATCCAGCGCTTCAACAGTGTTCGCCTCAAGATCCCCAAGGTGTCGGACCAGGCCATCATCTTGGCGTTCACTCACGGCGTCCGAGATGTCAAGATGAAGGAGGAGCTCGCCATACACGAGGACCTGTGCACGGCTATGGAGATGTTCAACATGGCAACCAAGTGTGCGAGAGCTGAGGAAGGTCGCCTCTCCCTCCTGGAACTTCTGGAGGCTGAACCAGAAGACAAGAAGACGAAGGCCAAGCATGTGAAGTGCAAGGGACCGGCCGTGCATGCGGCCGAACCAGAGATGAAGCGCGGCTACGACCACTCGGAGTCATCCAAGGGCAGCCGCCCATTCTACGTCTTCCACAACGTGCACAACCACAGCACCAACGACTGTCAGGAGCTCAGGGCCATCCGTGATGGGCGCCTCGGTCATCGCCCTGAGCACAATGATCGAGTCTACGGTCATGGAGGTGGCTGAGGTGGAGGATGCTGGGACGACCGCGACCCCCGCCAGGACTGGCGCGATCAGCCTCGTGAGGATCGCTAGGAGGGCCAGACTCGTGAGGGTGCCTGGAGAGATCAGCCTCGCGAGGACCGTCCTCATGGCAACGCTAGCCTTCCTCCGCTGCCTCCACCACTAAGAAAGAATGATGACCGCCACCAGGACGAGGGTGCTGGGGGCTTCTAAGAGCCTGGTGCCATCGCTTGCCTCCTAGGCGGCGCTCAAGCCCCAGCCTCCCATCGCATCTTCAAGCAGTTCGTTCGTGAGGTGAACGCAGCCCTCCCCAAGCTCGAGGCAACACGTCCGCTCAGGTGGTCCAAGTACACCATCACCTTCATCTCTTCCGACCAACTCAGGTGTGCGGCAACTGCCGGCGCCCTCCCGATGCTCTGCTTGCCTACCATCAGCAACATGCTCATTACCAAAGCACTCATCGACGATGGTGCGGGGCTCAATGTTCTCTCCGTCGACACGTTCGACCGACTCGAGGTGCCCTATGACCAGCTGCAGCCTACCAAGCCCTTCTCAGGAAAGACTGATGGCTCCACCACCCCGATAGGGCAGATCCGCTTCCTTGTCACCTTCGGCAAGCTAGACAACTACCGCACTGAGCTCATCGACTTCGACGTCGCCCACATTCGCCTCCCGTACAAAGCCATCCTCAGCTACCCGGCCCTGGCCAAGTTCATGCCTATGACTCACCATGGCTACAATGTCCACAAGATGCCAGTAAGCTGCGACGTCGTCACGGTCGCTTGTGAGGAGAAGGACGCGGTGTGCTCTTTCGAGCGTGCCTACCAGGCAGCAGCGGTCGAGGACCCAGATGACGAGGGTGTTGTGTACCCTCCTTAGGTTGTCCCCAAGAAGAAGAAGCAGCTGCTCCACCAAGTACCTCGGGAGGGTGGGGTGTCCGGTGGCGCTGCCTCAAGCCCTGCGCCCACTGACGGGGCACCTACCTCCCTCGCATAGGAAGGCGCGCCCGACACCCCTCTCAGGCTGGGCTCGGGGGCTCTCCTCTAGAGGGACTCTGACCTGGCCAGCGTCACGAAGGAGGAGCTCGGGCACCATCTGGAGGCGTGCTTCAACGCGCGCTTCCGTGAGGAAAGCGCAGGGCGCGAGGCGCTAGGCGCTCAGGAGTTCATCACCAAGGGAATCGAGGAGCTTCAGGAGGCAAGAGCTATGCGAGGCGACCGTCGCCCACCACCCGGTGCAGCTCCCTGCACCGGCGAGGACAGCGAGCTGCGTGCCTGCGTCAACATCCCTGGGCTCAATAGGGCCGCGTCTCAGGAACTCTTCTAGCCGTCCCACGTCGACCGGTGCGAGAGATCCCCTCACAGCTATGTTTGCATGCTGATAACCCACAAGTATAGGGGATCGCAATAGTATTCGAGGGTAGAGTATTCAACCCAAATTTATTGATTTGATACAAGGGGAGCCAAAGAATATTCTCAAGTATTAGCAGCTGAGTTGTCAATTCAACCACACCTGGAAAACTTAATATCGGCAGCAAAGTAATATGGAAGTAACGGTAACGGTGGCAAAAGTAGCAGTAGCAGCTTTGTATTAATGGTTACAGTGGCAATGGTAAAGTGACTAAGCAATGGTCAATATGTGAAAAGCTCGTAGGCATTGGATCAGTGATGGATAATTATGTCAGATGCGATTCCTCATGCAACAGTTATAACATAGGGAGACGCAGAAATAGCTACAGTTCATCAATGTAATGTAGGCATGTATTTCGAATATAGTCATACGTGCTTATGGAAAAGAACTTGCATGACATCTTTTGTCCTACCCTCCCGTGGCAGCGGGGTCCTATTGGAAACTAAGGGATATTAAGGCCTCCTTTTAATAGAGTACCGGACCAAATCATTAAGACTTAGTGAATACATAAACTCCTCAAACTACGGTCATCACCGGGAGTGGTCCCGATTATTGCCACTTCGGGGTTACCGGATCATAACACATAGTAGGTGACTATTGACTTAAAAGATAGGATCAAGAACTCACATATATATTCATGAAAACATAATAGGTTCAGATCTGAAATCATGGCACTCGGGCCCTAGTGACAAGCATTAAGCATAGCAAAGTCATAGCAACATCAATCTTAGAACATAATGGATACTATGGATCAAACCCTAACAAAACTAACTCGATTACATGGTAAATCTCATTCAACCCATCACCGTCCAGCAAGCCTATGATGGAATTACTCACGCACGGCGGTGAGCATCATGAAATGGTGATGGAGGAAGGTTGATGATGACGACGGCGACGGATTCCCCTCTCCGAAGCACCGAACGGACTCTAGATCAGCCCTCTCGAGAGAGATTAGGGCTTGGCGGCAGTTCCGTATCGTAAAATGTGATGAATCCTTCTCCCTGATTTTTTTTCTCCCCGAATGTGAATATATATAGTTGGAGTTGACGTTGGTGGAGCCTCAGGGGGCCCACGAGGCAGGGGGCGCGCCCTAGGGGGTGGGTGCGCCCTCCACCCTCGTGGAAAGGGTGGGGGCCCTCGGTGTTGAGTCTTTCACCGGTATTTTTCATTAATTCCAAAAATATTCTCCGTGAAGTTTCAGGTCATTCCGAGAACTTTTATTTCTGCACAATAATAACACCATGGCAATTCTGCTGAAAACAGCGTCAGTCCGGGTTAGTTCCATTCAAATCATGCAAGTTAGAGTCCAAAAGAAGGGAAAAAGTGTTTGGAAAAGTAGATAAGTTGGAGACATATCAACTCCCCCAAGCTTAAACCTTTGTTTGTCCTCAAGCAATTCAGTTGATAAACTGAAAGTGATAAAGAAAAACTTTTACAAACTTTGTTTTCTCTTGTTGTTGTAAATATGTAAAGCCAGCATTCAAGTTTTCAGCAATGATTATGAACTAACCATATTCATAGTAACACTTAGGTCTCATGTTTACTCATATCAATGGCATAATCAAATAGAGAGAAATAATATTAAATCTCGGATGACAACACTTTCTCAAAAAAATCATAATATGATATAACAAGATGGTATCTCGCTAGCCCTTTCTTATATTGCAAAACATAAATGCAGGGCACCTCTAAAGATTAAGGACTGACTAGACATTTTAATTCATGGTAAAAGAGATCTAGTCATAGTCATACTCAATGTAAATTAATAATAATGCATGCAAATGACAACGGTGCTCTCCAACTGCTGCTTTTTAATAAGAGGATGATGACTCAACATAAAAGTAAATAGATATGCCCTTCGCAGAGGGAAGCAGGGATTTGTAGATGTGCCAGAGCTCGAGTTTTAAAATATTGATAAATAATATTTTGAGTGGCATACTTTCATTGTCAACATGACAACCAAGAGATCTCGATATCTTCCATGCTACACACATTATAGGTTGTTCCCAAACAGAATGGTAAAGTTTATACTCCCCCACCACCAACAAACATCAATCCATGGCTTGTCCGAAACAACGGGTGCCTCCAACTAACAACAATCCTAGGGGACTTTTGTTTGTAATTATTTTGATTTGAGCATGGGACTGGGCATCCCGGTTACCAGCCATTTTCTCGTGAATGAGGAGTGGAGTCCACTCCACATGAGAAAAACCCACCTAGCATGGAAGATACATACATCCCTAGTTGATACGTGAGCTATTCGAGTATACAAAACAGAATTTCATTTGAAGGTTTAGAGTTTGGCACATACAAATTTACTTGGAACGACAGGTAGATACCGCATATAGGAAGGTATGGTGGACTCATATGGAATAACTTTAGGGTTTATGGAAGTGGATGCACAAGCAGTATTCCCGCTTAGTACAAGTGAAGGCTAGAAAAAGACTGGGAAGCGACCAACCAGAGAGCGATAACAGTCATGAACATGCATTAAGATTAATAAACAATGGGTGCAAGCATGAGTAGGATATAAATCGCCATGAACATAAATATCGTGGAGGCTATGTTGATTTTGTTTCAACTACATGCATAAACATGTGGCAAGTCAAGCCACTCGAACCGTTCAAAGGAGGATACCACCCTATCATACCACATTACAACCATTTTAATAGCATGTTGGCACACAAGGTAAACCATTATAAACTCCTAGTTAATTAAGCATGGCATGAGCAACTATAATCTCTAATTGTCATTGCAAACATGTTTCATTCATAATAGACTGAATCAGGAACGATGAACTAATCATATGTACAAAAACAAAATAGGTCGAGTTCATACCAGCTTTTCTCATCTCAATCAGTCCATCATATATCATCATTATTGCCTTTCACTTGCATGACCGAACGGTGTGGATAATAATAATAGTGCACATGCATTGGACTAAGCTGGAATCTGCAAGCATTTAATACACAGGAGAAGACAAGGGAACATTGTCTCTTTGTTAAATGAACAATAATGCATATAAGAGCCACTTCAACATTTTCAGCATGGTCTTCTCCTCTCAACCCCCAAAGAAAAGAAAAAAAACTATTTACATGGGAAAGCTCCCAACAAGCAAAAGAAGATAGAGAAATCTTTTTGGGTTTTCTCTTAATTATTAATGCTATAGGCATGGAAAGTAAACTAGCTTAAAACTACAACTAATTTTTTTGGTTTTTCTTAAGGTTTTTCAAAGACACAAGAAGAAGGCTTTAAACCGAAAATAAACTAGCATGGATAGTACAATGAAAAATTATGAGCACCGACAACTGGCATGAGTGTGTGAACATGAATGTAATATTCGTGAGAAATACGTACTACCCCAAGATTAGGCTTTTGGCCTAAGTTGGTCTAGGGACACTACTAGCCTGATGGATATCCAAAGTTATAACTGGGGTCATATTGAGATGCAGCGGCTACTGCCTGACGAGCTGCAGCTTGGAGGCGAGCTGCCTCCATCCTCCTCTCATACTCGTACGCCTCCTCCCTGGTTATAACAAACAAAAATCTCCTTTTTGCCTGAAAGTCAAAGAAAGTAGGAGCAGGGAGAGCAACATGGACAGTGCAACGTCTGTCGAAGATTAGTCGGTATTGGAGGAACTGTTCATTCCTCTCAACAAACTTATGGTGTACCATAGCACTATAATCCAGATAAGCAGGGGGTAACTCCAAATCATTTCTACGTATGGGTACATCCAGATAATTAGCTACACAAGTTGCATAAATTCCACCAAACAAATCTCCACTTATACCGTTATGATGCAACCTTCATGCAACAATAGCCCCCAAGTACCGCACTTTTGAGGACACAAAGATCTGGAACGCACATGTGACAAGCTTCATCTTTACCGTTAATGCATCTACCTATAAAGAGAGCAAAACAATGTATGGAAGGAAAGTGAATGCTCCCTATGGTAGCTTGTGTGATTTCTCTAGATTCTCCATAGTGATACTAGGAAGAAAGTCTTTATATTCAGATTTGCGAGGTTCACTAACATATCCCCACCGCGGGAGTTTACAAGCAATATTAAAATCTTCTCATTCCATGGTATATGATTTATCATAAAGATCAAATAAAACTGTGTGAGAATTGCAAGAGGATGTAAATTTAAACCTTCTCACAAAGGAATCAGTTAGGTAACGGTATTGCGGGCACTTATCTAACACGAAGCCCTCAAGATTAGCATTACACACATAAAATTCATCCTTGATACCTTCTCCGACCATAAACTCCTCTGACACCATTCACAAGGCCGCACTTGAGCTTCCCTTGGTAGTTCATTGTCCGGCTCACGTGTCGCGAGCCTGGGTCCTTGCTTTCTTGAGGAACCACCTTGGTACATTTTCCTAAACATATTTCTTCCTCTGAAAAATTTCTGAAACTTTTAGTGACACAAAATAAAAGTGAACCGAACTCAACAAGATTGATAGGAAGTACTCCCACAAGTGCCTAGAAACTATATCATGCATTAGAACTACTTGGGACCATATAAATTTGACATGCAAGCTCAAGAACAGGGTCACCTAAGCAGCAAAAATTTGCAATAAATAAAGCACGAGAGCAAAAACTAATTGGACCATTGGAGGAGTCACATACCGAAGAACAATCCCCCAAAATAGTTTTTTGAATCGAGCTTTGATCAAGGAGATAAAAATGGCCGCAAGAAGAGCTAGAACACGGGTTTGAGCTATGGGAGGATTTTTTTTCTGCAGGAAGACAAAGTGAGTGGGTGCAGGAATAAGTGGACGGGGTCCACGTGGGGCCCATGAGGTAGGGGCGCGCCCCAGGGGGGTGGGCGCGCCCTGGACCCTCGTGGCTAGATGGTGGGTCCCCCTGGTGTGTTCTTAGTGCAAGATATTCTTAAATATTCTACAAAAAATCATATTTCATTTTCGGGATATTTGGAGAACTTTTATTTTTGGGGTATTTTTTATTACAAGGGTAATTCAGAAAACAGACCGAAAATACTACTTTTGCTTTATTTAATCTAAATAACAGAAATAAGGTGGGTATAGAGAGTTGTGCTTTCTAACTTCATCCACCTCATGCTCATGAAAAGGAATCCACTAACAAGGTTGATCAAGTCTTGTTAACAAACTCTTTCGGAATTGCATGAAACCGGAGAATTTTCGAATAACACTAAGTTACCTCAACGGGGTTATGCACATCCCCAATGATAAGAATATCATATTTGTTCTTGACAGTAGGAAGCAGAGGGAATTCAAAACCTCCAATAGTAATTGTTGGAATCTTTCCAATAGAATTGATACTGTGGACTTGAGGTTGTTTCCTCGGAAAGTGTACCGCATGCTCATTAGCATTAACATGAAAAGTGGCATTGCCTTTGCTGCAATCAATAATAGCCCCTGTAGTATTCAAAAAGGGTCTATCAAGGATAATCGACATACCATCGTCCTCAGGAATATCAAGAATAACAAAGTCCGTTAGAATAGTAACGTTTGCAACCACAACAGGCACATCCTCACAAATACCGACTGGTATAGCAGTTGATTTACCGTCCAGTTGCAGAGATATTTCAGTAGGTGTCAACTTATTCAAATCAAGTCTACGATATAAAGAGAGAGGCATAACACTAACACCAGCTCCAAGATCACACAAAGCAGTTTTAACATAGTTTCTTTTAATGGAGCATGGTATAGTCGGTACTCCTGGATCTCCTAGTTTCTTAGGTATTCCACCTTTAAAAGTATAATTGGCAAGCATGGTGGAAATTTCAGCTTCCGGTATCAATATCTTTCATATACTTAGCATAAGGATTCATTTTAAGCATATCAGTCAAATCCATACGCAAAAAGATAGGTCTAATCATTTCAATAAAGCGCTCAAAATCCTCATCATCCTTTTTCTTGGATGGTTTAGGAGGAAAAGGCATGGGTTTCTGAACCCATGGTTCTCTTTCTTTACCATGCTTCCTAGCAACAAAGTCTCTCTTATCATAACGTTGATTCTTTGATTGTGGGTTATCAAGATCAACAACAGGTTCAATCTCTACATCATTGTTATTGCTAGGTTGAGCATCGGCATGAACATCAGCAATTATATTATCACTAGGTTCATGTTCATTAACAGATTGTGTTTTAGCAGCAGAAATAGAAATATCATTGGGATTCTCAGTGGTTCACTAGAAGCATGCAGAGTCCTATTATTTTTGTTTTTCTTCTTCTTAGAAGAACTAGGTGCATCAACATTAGTTCTCTGAGAATCTTGCTCAGTTCTCTTAGGGTGGCACTCAGGATACAAAAGTTCCTGAGTCATTTTACCCCCTCTATTCATAATTCTAACAGAATTATCATTTTTCTTATTATTTAATTCATCGAGCAAATCATTTTGAGCTTTAAGCACTGGTTCTACCTGAGTGGTAACCATAGAAGCATGTTTACTAATAAGTTTAAGTTCACCTTTAACTCTAGGCATATAATCACTCAAGTGTTCAATCATATAAGCATTACGTTTCAATTGTCTACCAACATAAGCATTGAAGTTTTCTTGTTTAATAATAAAATTGTTAAGCTCATCCAAGCATTGGCTAGCAGACTTATAACGAGGAATATCACCTTCATCAAATTTATAGAGAGAATTTACCTTTACTAACTTTGTCGGGTTATCAAGACCATCTATTTCTTCAATAGGTGGTAAATTCTTAAAATCTTTAGCCTTAATACCCTTTTCTTTCAAAGATTTCTTTGCTCTTGCATATCTCCCGGACTGAGAAATAGAATACCCCTTTTCTTCGGAGTTGGCTTAGGAATTGGTTTAGGAAGTGTCCAATTATTATCATTACTCAACATATTATTCAATAGCAATTCAGCTTGATCAACAGTTCTTTCCCTAAAAACACAACCAGCACAACTATTCAGGTGGTCTCTGGAAGCATAGGTTAGTCCATTATAAAAGATATCAAGTATTTCATTTTTCTTGAGAGGATGATCAGGCAAAGCATTAAGTAATCGGAGAAGCCTCCCCCAAGCTTGTGGGAGACTCCCTTCTTCAATTTGCACAAAATTATATATTTCCCTTAAGGCAGCTTGTTTTTTAAGAGTAGGGAAATATTTAGTAGAGAAGTAATAAATCATATCCTGGGGACTACGCACACAACCAGGATGCCGGGGGAATCTGGCTCCTCGAGCACCTATGGGGACGGAGCCCCTTCTCGGTTCGGCGGGGGGCGGAGGTCGCGCGAAGAGCGGATCGAGGCGAGGCACGCGGGGTTTTTTTTACCCAGCTTCGGAGCTCTCCGGAGAGATAACACTCCTACTGCTGCTTTGTGGATTGTATTGAGTTCTTGCTCGGGAGCGCTGGGTGCTACAGTACACACCAGCAGCTAACGAGACCGAGCGTGAGTGTTCTACTGTTCGTCCTCCTGGGCGCTATCCCTAGGGTCCGATCCCCTCTAGGTTGTGCATGGGCCTCCTTTTATATGTTCAAGGGGTCTCCAATAGGTGGCAACGTAGGTAAGGGCAAAAATGGAAATATGATGTGGTAGGTACAGCTACCTACACAGTGTATCATACCTAACCCTGACGGCAGGGGACAAAGGCATTAAATGCCTATCTACGTCGCCCAGACGGTGCAGAAAAGGGACCGTCAGGGGCGCCACCGCTTGCCACGATGGCGATCTTGTCAGCGCTGCATGCCACAATGTACCTCTGGCTGCACAACCTCCCGCCATGTACGCCTGGAAGGGTCCCGGAGCGACACGTAGGTGGGTGAGCTGGAGCGCAGGTACAGAGTGGTTGCTTGCCGCGGCAAATGCCTTGCCGCGGCTGTTGTCTTGCCGCGTCCAGGAGCTCGTCGCTCGCCGAGTCCTGCCGGCACGCGTGGCGCGTCGCGGCAAGTTCCTTGAGATGGTCTGGTTGGCCTTTCCGGCAAGCTCCTCTTGCCGGGGTCTTGTGCCTCGAGTGGCCTTCCCGGCAAGCTCCTCTTGCCGGGGATTTGTCTCCTTGGCTTAAATACTTTGTTCTTGAATAGATCCAAAGGAACCATGGGGGGCCTTGGCGGTCACCTGGCAAGCCTTGCCGTGGGGTGCTGCGACTGCCCGTGCACAAGTTCGGGATACTAGGGTACCCCTACTCTAGTACACCGACAGGAGCCCCCGGGCCTGGGCCATACACGGGGCCGAGCGCTGTTGGGCCAGGCCCAAAACAGGGCACGGGCACGCGCGGCCTGGGTCACGTCGTGCCTTACTCCGCATCCACCGCACCCTCCCCGAACGGCACGCGTCGATTGCGGCGTCGTGGGAGAGGTCGTGGGTGGTCTTTTATTCGGAAAAATGAAACGCCCGCCTCCTGGCGGTTCGTATCTTCCTCATAAACGGAGGGAGGCGTGGAGGCATGGTCTTCGAGGCGTCCACTCCCCATGATCACGGGGTGCGGAGAGGTCGCCTCATCCGTCGCCTTAACTCTGCACTCCTGCCACGCGGCCTCCATGCGCTTGGAGTGGCGAACGGTGGAGGCGGGAAACCGGGCCGTCACGGATCGAGGCAGCGGGTCGGGCCCAGTTCCCTGCGCCTTCTGTGTCTTGATTGGCTGAGCGGGGCGGCCGAGCCCCCGCCCCGCTCCTTTATAAGGAGCGGGATAGGGGGGACGGAAACCCGCATTCTCTCATCTCCTCCTTTCTTCAGCTTCTGCTCCCCTCTCTCTCTTTCGCCATGGAGAAAGGGAACCCTGGTCCTTCGACGGTGGAGACGAGGGTTGCCGCTAGGCAACGCGTCCCTCCTCCCCCCGCACCCGTGGTGGCAGAGCTAGCTGCAAGGGGAAGAGGGAGGGGACGAGGCCGCGGGCGAGGTCGAGGGCGAGGCTGAGGCGGTCGGGGAAGAGGTGGGCGAGGCAGTCCGCCGGCCTCGCCTCCGCCAGCAGATCCTCTCCCTGTGGCGGATCATTTCGGGGATGACCCTTGCGAGTTCTTCGTCAGGCTGCGTCGGCCGCCTTGTCGTCGCCTTCCTCTCCCGACTCCGTTTGCGAGCGAGATGGATTTGGATCCGCTCGAGACACTGAGGTTGCACATGAGGGGTTGTGGAATCAGCGGTACGCGAGTCCGCGTTGATTTCTCGGCCGCTAATGTGATGTATCTTGGTCGAGGGTGGAAGACGTTCACCCGCATCCACAGCTTGACGGCGGGGCTCACCCTCCATTTTAAGCTGATGGAGGGCGGTCTCCTCTCCGTCAAGGTCTTCGGGTGCTTCGGGACTCGGGCACGGTGCTGCGTGGAGAGCTCCTCCGATAGCGAAGGCTCCTCCTCGGGCGGGAGTGACGAGGAGGACAGCGACAGCGACGACGAGGGTGGCGGGCGGCGGGATGACGGGTCCGACTAGGTGTCGGGTGCCACTCCGCGTGGCACCGACGACCCCATCATCCACGTCGCTGGCTCCTGGAGCTTCTCGGGGCTGTCTCCTTGGGCGGCTGGCGTAGGGAGGCTGCGGAAGAGGAAGAGGGCAGGCGGCAAGGCCGTCAACTCGGAGTACGAGGGCACGACGCCGTCGACAGCGTGCTGACGTCATGCCGCCTCGTCTTCGAGCTCTGCCTCCGGCGCCGCCATCACCATGCCGCCGAGACGTTCTCTTGGTGTCTTCTGCCACCCGTAGCTCGTCTAGGCGCCCCTTTTGCCCTTTTCGCCTCCTTGACCTGCCTCCTGAAGAGAGGGACAACAGAGGGATTACGGGCACCTTATCTCTTTTTAATTTGTCAGCCCTCGGGCCTTAGTTGCATTTAAAGCTTGTAATCCCATTATTCATGTTTTTCATCCTCTCATGAACTGTACCTGAGTGGAATGCTCTTTAATGAAAAGGGGATGCTTGCCGGGTCACTTGTCTCGTGGGTGGAACCCACGTCAAGGAGCGAATCCTTTATATCTTTAAGATAGACACTTCCTTTCCCGGCAGCAGGCCCTGCCTTCTCCCCGCGCCGCTCGACCTTTCTCACGCTTTTGGCGGAGGCAGGGAGGGGGCGGGTTCAGGCTCCTCGATTCGTCCCTTTGCTGCCGCGACTACGACCAAATCTGGCCCCGGGAACGAGCCCGAGGGCCTAGAGTTAAGGGAGCACGGTAGCTTTTAGGAAGAAACGAGGTTCGCATACCCCATCCCATAAGAGAATACATGATAAGGGATGAAAAACTTATCTGAGATCGCAGCCCCCGGCAACTTTGGTTCGCCGTGGACTAATCTTTGCACTTGTAGCCCCCGGCAACACTGGCTTGCAGGGGTTTTGCAGCCCCCGGCAACACTGGCTTGCCGGGTTCCAGATGTTGGTCCGCCCTTCTTCTCCTTTTCGTCCTTAAGTGGTCCGGTCAGGATATGCAAGCCCTGCGAACCAAAGGAAACGAAAGAATGGCAAAGGGACGCAAACTCGACCTCTAAGTTAGGGGTTAGCCGCAACTAAGCACTGTCAACCCTAACCAAGGACGAGACTCGACTTAGCATGCATGCTAAAACTCAGGGCGCCAGCGCTTTATCTTCGCTCAGGGTCTGCGCCTGGCTTTGTACAAAGGATTACATGCAACAACGACAAGACTTGTACAAAATGGTGGTTGCCGGACAGGGTCCAACAACCGCGCCTTACGGGTAAAACTTACGAAGATGCTCGATGTTCCAGGAGTTGCTCACCGGAAAGCCATCTTCGGTCTCA
Organism: Aegilops umbellulata; assembly: GCA_032464435.1. Classification (NCBI taxonomy): domain Eukaryota; kingdom Viridiplantae; phylum Streptophyta; class Magnoliopsida; order Poales; family Poaceae; genus Aegilops; species Aegilops umbellulata. The sequence goes on along the minus strand of CP136055.1, from coordinate 441,534,884 downwards.
AGGCGGACAGCGCCAGGCCTAGTGACTCGTTTCACCCGGTAAGGGCCTTCCCACTTCGGCGTCAACTTGTTGGAATTCTTGGCGGAATGAACGCGCCGAAGAACAAGGTCGCCTTCCTCCAGACTTCTGGCTTTAACTTTGCGGCTATGGTAGCGGCGCAAAGCTTGCTGGTATCGAGCAACTCGTACAACAGCCTGAAGACGGTCTTCCTCAAGGAGCAGCGCGTCCTCTTGTCGCAGCTGCTCTTGCTCAAGCTCATCATAAGCGAGCACTCGAGGTGACCCGTATACGAGTTCCGTGGGGATAACTGCCTCTGCTCCATAGACTAGAGCGAAAGGTGTCTGGCCGGTGGCTCGATTTGGCGTCGTCCTGATCGACCAAAGAACCACCCGCAGCTCCTCGATCCAGTGTCTTCCGCACTAGTGCAGCCTGTCGAAAGTCCTGGTCTTGAGTCCACGCAGCACTTCAACATTTGCCCTCTCCGCTTGACCGTTGCTCCTGGGGTGAGCAACAGAAGCGAAGAAGACCTTGGCGCCAAGATCTTGGACGTACTGCATGAAGGTGCAGCTCGTGAATTGCGTACCGTTGTCGGTGATGATCCTGTTAGGGATCCCGAAGCGGCAAACAATCGACCTGAAGAACTTGACTGCTGACTGTGTTGTCACCTTCCTCACTGGCTCCACTTCCGGCCACTTTGTGAACTTGTCGATTGCGACGTACAAGTACTCAAAGCCCCCGACTGCTCGGGGGAAGGGGCCGAGGATGTCGAGCCCCCAGACCGAAAATGGCCAGGATAAAGGGATCGTCTGGAGAGCTTGAGCTGGCTGGTGTATCTTCTTGGAATGGAACTGGCACGCTTCACACTTGGTTACTTGTGCAGTTGCATCCTGGAGGGCTGTCGGCCAAAAGAAGCCTTGCCGGAAAGCTTTGCCGGCAAGCGCTCTTGCGCCAATGTGGTGACCACAAATGCCTCCATGTATCTCTGCCAATAGCCTCCGTCCATCTTCCCGGGGAATACACTTCAATTTCACACCGTTGAGTCTTCTTCTGTACAGTGCGTTGTCGACGAACTGGTACATACTTGACTGTCGGGCTACTCTTTCCGCTTCTTCTGACTCTTCGGGAAGTTCTCCTGACTGGAGGAAACGGGCGATCTGCTGTGCCCATGCTGGAGCCTGTGGCTCGACAACAAGGACTAAAGGCATATCTGCTGCTGCGGGAACATCAGCTTCTACGGCGAGAACCTGCGGTTCAGCCGGAGCTTGATGATCCCCGGCAAGCCTGCCGGAGCGAAACTTGTCGGGAGCGTCTGCTACAACGAAACAAACCCTGGGGCTTGTCAGAGCAGACTGCTCCTCAGCACTCTTGGCGTTGATCTTGGGGACCTTCTTGGCGGCGGCTTCGGGAAGCTCTGCCGGAAGATAGTTACCAGAAATCAACTTCCTCTTCTTGCTCTGTCCAGTTGATGGCGTCACGGATGGTTGAGTCAGCTTGAGCACAAAGATCCCTGGTTCCACAGGTAACTTAAGTGCCGCGCACTTTGACAGGCCGTCAGCGATGTCGTTTTGAGCTCTTGGAACATGTTCCATCTGTAGGCAGACAAAGCGCTCTTCCAGCTTCCTCACTTCATCAACGTAAGCTTCCATCAACGGACTCTGATAATTCTTGTTCACTTGGCGGACGACAAGCTGTGAGTCACCCCTGACAATGAGCTGCTTGATCCCAAGGTCTGCCGCGATCCTGAGACCAGCGACCAATCCTTCATACTCTGCAGTATTGTTTGTTGCTTGCTCCTTGGGAAAGTGCATCTGGACCACGTACTTGAGGTGCTCTCCGGTGGGTGCGACAAGCGGCACGCCAGCACCGGCGCCTTGCAGCGAGAAAGCACCATCAAAGTACATCAGCCACTCTTTGCTTGCTTCCTTGACGGGGATGATCGTCTCTGGAATTTCTTCGTCTGGTGTTGGCGTCCACTCTGCTATGAATTCTGCCAATGCCCTGCTCTGGATAGTTGAAGTGCTCTCAAACTTGAGGCCAAAGCTCGACAGTTCCAGTGCCCACTCAACAATCCTGCCTGTTGCTTCTGGATTCTACAGTATCCTCTTCAGCGGAAAGCGAGTGACAATGGTGATCTCATGTGCTTGGAAGTAATGGCGCAGTTTTCTCGAGGCCATGAGAAGGCCGAAAAGCAGTTTCTGCACGCCGGAGTACCTTGACCTAGCCCCCTGCAGAAGTGAACTGACGAAGTAAACTGGGCGCTGCACCATTTTCTTCTACTGTATCTCTTCGCACATCTACGCAGATCCTTCCTTGTCGGGACCAGAGCTTGTCGGGGAAGCCCCCTGCTTGTCGCTGGATGTGCTTGCCGCGGTCGCTGGCTCATCATCTGCCTCTCTCTCCGCCACTAACGCAGCACTAACCACTTGATTGGTTGCCGCCAGATATAGTAGCAACTTCTCTTGTGGTTTAGGTGCGACAAGTATTGGAGTGGAGGATATGTATCTCTTCAAGTCCTGCAGCGCAGCCTCCGCTTCCGGAGTCCATTTCATTGGACCTGCCTTTTTCAAGATTTTGAAAAACGGCAGGGCGCGCTCAGCGGACTTAGAGATAAACCTGCTGAGAGCTGCTATGCAGCCGGCGAGTTTCCGCACATCCTTGACGCGCTTCGGTGCTTCAATCTGCTCAATGGCCTTGATCTTGTCGGGATTGGCTTCAATCCCCCGATGAGACACGAAGAACCCGACAAGCTTGCCGGAAGGGACTCCAAACACGCACTTCTCGGGGTTGAGCTTGAGGCTGATCTTGCGCAGATTTGCAAAAGTCTCTTCTAGATCTTGAATCAGAGTTGACTTGTCCCTGCTCTTGACCACTATATCATCCATGTAGGCTTCCACATTTCTGTGTATTTGCGGTTCAAAAGCATTATGGACTACCCTTGCAAATGTTGAACCCACATTCTTCAAACCGAAAGGCATCCGTATGAAACAGTACATGCCACATGGAGTGATGAATGCGGTTTTCTCCTCATCCTCTTCTGCCATGAAGATCTGATGGTATCCTGAGTATGCGTCAAGAAATGAAAGCAAGTCACATCTAGCCGTTGAGTCAACAATCTGGTCAATCCGCGGCAAGGGAAATGGATCTTTGGGACAAGCTTTGTTAATATCGATGAAGTCGATGCAAAGCCTCCACTTCCCGTTTTCCTTGCGCACGACTACAGGATTGGCCAACCACGTCGAATGGAGCACTCCTCTGACAAGGACTGCTGCTTCCAACTTCTTGATCTCTTCTGCGATGAATTCTTGGCGCTCCACTGCTTGTTTCCTGACTTTCTGCTTAACGGGCCGCGCATGAGGACAGACGGCAAGGTGGTGCTCAATTACTTTCCTGGGAACGCCGGGGATGTCAGATGGTTGCCACGCAAACACATCAACATTCGCCCGCAAGAAAGCAACGAGTGCGCTTTCCTATTTAGGGTCAAGAGTGGCACTGATGGTGAAAGTACCACCAGTGCCGTCCTCCGTGGCGGGCACCTTCTTGGTTGCAGGCGGAGCTGCCATCGTCTTCTTACACTTGCCGGTGGAGCTCGATGGTGCGTCCTTGACGGTAGTGCAGCACTCCGAAGAGGCGCGCTTGCCGGAGTGGGCATCAGAGCTCTTGCCGGACTTGGTCTTCTTCTTCCCCCCAGGAGCTTCAACGGCAAGTGTCTCGCGATCTGCTGCGACCGCTGCCTCCCGGTAGATCTTGTCGGCACAGATAAGAGCGTCTTTCTTGTCGCCATGCACAGAGATGACACTTATCGGGCCTGGCATCTTCAGCATGTTGTATGTGTAGTGAGAGGCCGCCATGAACTTGGCGAGCGCTGGACGGCCGAGAATTCCATTGTAAGGCAATGGAAAATCAGCAACGTCAAAACTGATCCTCTGAGTCCTGAAGTTCAGCTCGCTGCCAAATGTCACCGGCAGCGTGATCTTCCCCTTCGGCTTGCTCCTTCCCGGGTTGATTCCTTCGAATGTGCCGGTCTCTTCGAGCTCACTGTCAGGGACTTGGAGTTTTCGGAGCACAGCGGAGGAGATCAGGTTCAAGCCGGCCCCGCCGTCAACTAGCATCTTAGTGACCTTGAGGTTGCGGATAGTCGGCGAAACCAACATCGGCAAGCACCCGACAGCAGTTGTGCGATCAGGGTGGTCCTCAGTATCAAAGATGATAGGCGTGCTGGACCATTTCAGAAGCTTGCGTGACTCGATGGGTGGTTCTGCCGCATTGACTTCCCGCACCCACTGCTTGAGTTGGCGGTGTGAAGTATGCAGAGAAGCACCACTGTCAACGCACAAGACCTCTGTGGCTTTCTGAAACTCCTGCTCGCTGGTCTCGTCATCATCCATGTCTTCGTCTTCGTCATCTTCATCTTTGTCGCGGCCACGGGGAGGCCTGTCTCCTTGCCGCTGATTGGCCTTGCCGTGGCGTCCTCCTCGGCCGGTGCGCTTCGTACCGGATCCTCCAGCACCTTCTTGGGCTTTCTCCTTGTCGCGTCACTCGTACTCGGCCTTTTGCAGCTCGACAAACTGCTCGACCTTCTTGCAACTCTGGAGGTCATGGCCCTTGGTGCGGTGGATCTTGCAGTGTTGTTTGTTGGTGCCGTCCTGCTTGTCGGCGGCTGCCACAGCCTGGCAATTGGCGCATGCGGCAACCTCCTTGCCGGAGCCACCATCTTTGGCTTTCTTGGCGCCACCGTCGCTGCCAGACTGCTCAACAACTAGCACATCTTTGCCTTTCCTCTTCCTGTTGTTCCGCCGCCGATTTTTATTTGCCGGGGAGGCATCCTCGCTGTCACATCCTCCCGTTCCTGTATTCTCTCCGGGGATTTTCCTCCCTTCCTCAGCACGTGCACACCTGTCGGCCAGAGCATATAGCTCGCTGACGTCTCTGATCTTGCACATCGCCATCTCCTCCCGCATCCTGCAGTTACGCACGTTCTGATGGAACGCGCTGATGACTGCGGCAGGGTGGACATCTGGTATGTTGCGTTGCACTTGGCTGAATCTCTGGATGTACTTGCGCAAGGGCTCCCCTTCTTTCTGGGCAAGCAAGTGAAGGTCACTCTCCTGGCCATGAGGTTTGTGGCCGCCCGTAAAGGCGCCGACAAACTGATGGCACAGGTCTGCCCAGGAAGATATGGAGTTTTCCGGCAAGTGCATGAGCCAGGATCTGACGTTGGGCTTGAGCACCAGTGGGAAGTAGTTGGCAAGAATCTTGTCGTCTCGCCCCCCGGCAGCCTGCACCGTGATGGTGTAGATGCTGAGGAACTCCGACGGATGTAATCTGCCGTCGTACTTCTCTGGTACGTCTGGCTTGAAATTCTTCGTGCTGGGCCACTGGACTTGCCGCAGCTCACAAGTAAACGCAGGGCAACCTACCGCATATGGCAGGTCGCATGGTTCCCCTGGCGCATGCCTGTCGATAGTGGGCCCAGCGCGTCGGTCGGATTGACGCCGCGTTTCTCTTCGGCGCTCGATGCGGGTACGAGCGTCTTCTTGCTGCCGTTCGTGAAGAACATGGCGCTGATCGCGACGAGTTCGCGGATCTGATGAAGCGGTGGAGTCGCTGTCGCGGTGGACCCGGCGAGTCGGTGATCTTGGCCTTCGGGGCGGGGAGTGCACGGTGGTCGCACCCCCACTGGTCTTGTCGCCATCGGCTCGCACTTGGCTGGCCTGCCGCGGCTGCGATGTGGTTGGCTGCTGCGGAGTGTCGCCATTGGCGAAGCCGATAAGGCTCTGAATGGTGGCCCTCCAGTTGTTGATCTTGTCCGGCGTTGGAGGGAAGTCTAGGAGCAGTTGAGCTCGTGCCAAGGCTTCTGCTGGAGTGGCGGGTAGCGGTGGCGAACGGTGCGAGGAGCGGGATATGCTCGGACTTCCAACGACGTTAGAAGGAGCAGTATTCCGTCCAGGCGACCGTGCCTCGCTTGCGCCAGCACGTTGGCGTGCATGCTGGCCTTGAGCATCTCGAGATCCGCCAGCTCGATTTGGGTCCAGCGAATGTATGGTACCGTGAGTACCACGACGCTGCCGGTCCCGCGCTTCCTGAGATGGGCGCGGAGCATCCACGGACGCCCGGTCGTCGTGGGAGCCTGCTACGCCGCCGACGGGCAGCGCAGTCTTGTCCTTGGACCTGGCGGCACCATGGGCTACCTCGTCGACGCCCGTTCTTCCGCCGGCGTCTTCCCCACCAGCCGTTTGCTCCGGCGGCGGTGGGTTCGACGCGGACGGAGCAGCCGCCTCTGAAGCCTTCTTCTTCGGCGACATGTCGATGTAGTCGATGAAGATTTAGCTCGCGTGAATGCCGGATCGGGTTCACACAACCTCGACGCCCCCTACCTAGCGCGCCAAAGATGCCGGGGGAATCTGGCTCCTCGAGCACCTATGGGGACGGAGCCCCTTCTCTGTTCGGCGGGGGGCGGAGGTCGCGCGAAGAGCGGATCGAGGCGAGGCACGCGGGGGGGGGGGGGGGGGGGGGGGTTTACCCAGCTTCGGAGCTCTCCGGAGAGAAAACACTCCTACTGCTGCTTTGTGGATTGTATTGAGTTCTTGCTCGGGAGCGCTGGGTGCTACAGTACACACCAGCAGCTAACAAGACCGAGCGTGAGTGTTCTACTATTCGTCCTCCTGGGCGCTATCCCTGGGGTCCGATCCCCTCTACGTTGTGCATGGGCCTCCTTTTATATGTTCAAGGGGTCTCCAACAGGTGGCAACGTAGGTAAGGGCAAAAATGGAAATATGCTGTGGTAGGTACAGCTACCTACACAGTGTATCATACCTAACCCTGACGGCAGGGGACAAAGGCATTAAATGCCTATCTACGTCGCCCAGACGGTGCAGAAAAGGGACCGTCAGGGGCGCCACCGCTTGCCATGATGGCGATCTTGTCAGAGCTGCATGCCACAGTGTACCCCTGGCTGCACAGCCTCCCGCCACGTACGCCTGGAAGGGTCCCGGAGCGACACATAGGTGGGTGAGCTGGAGCGCAGGTACAGAGTGGTTGCTTGCCGCGGAAAATGCCTTGCCGCGGCCGTTGTCTTGCCGCGTCCGGGAGCTTGTTGCTCGCCGAGTCCTGCCGGGACGCGTGGCGCGTCGCGGCAAGTTCCTTGAGATGCTCTGGTTGGCCTTCCCGGCAAGCTCCTCTTGCCGGGGTCTTGTGCCTCGAGTGGCCTTCCCGGCAAGCTCCTCTTGCCGGGGACTTGTCTCCTTGGCTTAAATACTTTGTTCTTGAATAGCTCCAAAGGAACCATAGGGGGCCTTGGTGGTCACCTGGCAAGCCTTGCCGCGGGGTGCTGCGACTGCCCGTGCACAAGTTCGGGATACTAGGGTACCCCTACTCTAGTACACCGACACAGAATCAAGAGAATTAAACCATGTTTTAGCATCACCCTTTAATGAGAACGGAAATAACTTAAGGATATAGTAGTAACAAATTTTTTCCCCATGAGTAAATAGGGTGGCTATATCATTTAATTTAGTAAGATGTGGCACAACAGTTTCAGATTCATAGCCATAGAAAGGATCAGACTCACCCGAAGTAATTAACTTAGGATCGACACATAAATCATAATCCTTATCAGAAATACAGATAGGTGAAGTACCAAAAGCAGGGTAATATTTCATTCTAGCATTCAAAGAATTTTCTTTCAGCTTAGGTAACAGTTTATTAAGATCATATCTATCTTTGCAAGCAAAAAAGTCTCTAGCAGTTTCTTCATCCATAACATAACCCTCACGCACATCAGGCAATTCGTATCTAGGGGGAGAATCTTAATCATCACTTTCATCAATATTGTCAGTTTCAATAATTTCATTCTCTCTAAACCTAGCAAGTTGTTCATCAAGAAATTCACCAAATGGCACAACTATGTTTGCATGCTGATAACCCACAAGTATAGGGGATCGCAATAGTTTTTGAGGGTAGAGTATTCAACCCAAATTTATTGATTCGACACAATGGGAGGCAAAGAATATTCGCAAGTATTAGTAGTTGAGTTGTCAAAATCACACCTGGAAAACTTAATATCTGCAGCGAATTATTTAGTAGCAAAGTAATATGGAAGTAACGGTAATGGTGGCAAAAGTAACAGCAGGAGCTTTGTAGTAATTGTAATAGTGGCAATGGTAAAGTAACTAAGCAAAGATCAATATGTGAAAAGCTCGTAGGCATTGGATCAGTGATGGATAATTATGTCGGATGCGATTCCTCATGCAACAGTTATAACATAGGGTGACACAGAACTAGCTCTAGCTCATCAATGTAATGTAGGCATGTATTCCGAATATAGTCATCCGTGCTTATGGAAAAGAACTGGCATGACATCTTTTGTCCTACCCTCCTGTGGCAGCGGGGTCCTATTGGAAACTAAGGCATATTAAGGCCTCCTTTTAATAGAATACCAGACAAAAGCATTTACACTTAGTGAATACATGAACTCCTCAAACTACGGTCATCACCGGGAGTGGTCCCGATTATTGTCATTTCGGGGTTACCGGATCATAACACATAGTAGGTGACTATGGACTTGCAAGATAGGATCAAGAACTCACATATATTCATGAAAACATAATAGGTTCAGATCTGATATCATGGCACTCGGGCCCTAGTGACAAGCATTAAGCATAGCAAAGTCATAGCAACATCAATCTTAGAACATAATGGATACTAGGGATCAAACCCTAACAAAACTAACTCGATTACATGATAAATATCATCCAACCCATCACCGTCCAGCAAGCCTACGATGGAATTACTCACGCACGGTGGTGAGTGATACGTCTCCGTCGTATCTACTTTTCCAAACACTTTTGCCCTTGTTTTGGACTCTAACTTGCATGATTTGAATGGAACTAACCCGAACTGATGCTGTTTTCAGCAAAATTGCCATGGTGTTATTTTTGTGCAGAAACAAAAGTTCTCGGAATGACCTGAAACTTCACAGAGATTATTTTTGGAAAATATAAAAAATACTGGCGAAAGAATCAAGGCTAGGGGGCCTACACCCTCTCCACGAGGGTGAGGGCGCGCCCCCTTCCTCGTGGGCCCCCTGGAGCTCCACCGACGTCAACTCCAACTCTATATATTCGTGTTCGGGGAGAAAAAATAAGAGAGAAAGATTCATCGCGTTTTACGATACGGAGCCGCTGCCAAGCCCTAATCTTTCTCGGGAGGGCTGATCTGGAGTCTGTTCGGGGCTCCGGAGAGGGGAATCCGTCGCCATCGTCATCATCAACCATCCTCCATCACCAATTTCATGATGCTCACCGCCGTGCATGAGTAATCCCATCGTAGGTTTGCTGGACGGTGATGGGTTGGATGAGATTTATCATGTAATCGAGTTAGTTTTGTTAGGGTTTGATCCCTGGTATCCACTATGTTCCGAGATAGATGTTGCTATGACTTTGCTATGCTTAGTGCTTGTCACTAGGGCCCAATTGCAATGATTTCAGATCTGAACCTACTATGTTTTCATGAATATATGTCAGTTCTTGATCCTATCTTGCAAGTCTATAGTCACCTACTATGTGTTATGATCCGTCAACCCCGAAGTGACAATAATCGCGACCACTCCCGGTGATGACCATAGTTTGAGGAGTTCATGTATTCACTATGTGTAATGCTTTGGTCCGGTACTCTATTATAAGGAGGCCTTAGTATCCCTTAGTTTCCGTTAGGACCCCGCTACCACGGGAGGTAGGACAAAAGATGTCATGCAAGTTCTTTTCCATAAGCACGTATGACTATATCCGGAATACATGCCTACATTACATTGATGAATTGGAGCTAGTTCTCTGTCACCCTATGTTATGACTATTACATGATGAACCGCATCCGGCATAATTCTCCATCACCGATTCAATGCCTATGAGCTTTTCACATATTGTTCTTCGCTTATTAACTTTTCCATTGCTACTGTTACAATCACTACAAAACCCAAAAATATTACTTTTGCTACCATTACCGTTACTTCCATAGTACTTTGCTATTAAATACTTTGCTGCAGATACTAAGTTATCCAGGTGTGGTTGAATTGACAACTCAACTGCTAATACTTGAGAATATTCTTTGGCTCCCCTTGTGTCGAATCAATAAATTTGGGTTGAATACTCTACCCTCGAAAACTGTTGCGATCCCCTATACTTGTGGGTTATCAGTGAGCATCATGAAATTGGTGATGGAGGAAGGTTGATGATGACGACGGCGACGGATTCCCTTCTCCGGAGCCCCGAACGGACTCCAGATCAGCCCTCATGAGAGAGATTAGGGCTTGGTGGCAGCTCTCTATCGTAAAACGCGATGAATCCTTCTCCCTGATTTTTTCCTCCCTGAACGTGAATATATAAAGTTGGAGTTGACGTCGGTGGAGCCTCAGTGGGCCCACGAGGCAGGGGCGCGCCCCAGGGAGGTGGGCGCGCCCTCCACCCTCGTGGACAGTGTGTGGGCCCCCTGGTGTTGATTCTTTCGCGAGTATTCTTCATTAGGTCCAAAAATATTCTCCGTGAAGTTTTAGGTCATTCCTAGAACTTTTGTTTCTGCACAAAAATTAACACCATGGCAATTTTGCTGAAAACAGTGCCAGTCCGGGTTAGTTCCATTCAAATCATGCAAGTTAGAGTCCAAAACAAGGGCAAAAGTATTCGGAAAAGTAGATACGTTGGAGACGTATCACATGCCTTTTAATTTAGTGAACACGGTTGCCGCGCACCAGCGCCGCATGCGGGGCGTCCTAGCGGCTAAGGAGGCTAGGCACCAAGCGATCCTGTCGGAGGTGGAAACGGATCATCGCGAGCCCCCTAGGCCCCCAGAGCCTCCCGATGTTCAGGACCTTGGCGGGTCATGAGGAGCGACTTCTGCAGCACGCATCTCCAACTACACCAACACCTCTTCAGCAATGGTGCGAGGTGACAATTTTTTGGATTGTTCAGTTGGGGGCACCCCTCGGGCTGCACTATCCCCAAGCCGCGTGGGTCCGTCCCTACGACATGTATCATCTTTGCATCCATGAGAACTAGCTCTACCCTTAGATCATGAGTTGCTTTATGATTATCACCTTCTTGCCTGGTGCTCTATTGCCCTACGTGCCCTCCCCGCACTGCTGACCCGCCTCTTTCTCATCCCATAACGGGGGATACACATGCTGGCACTGTCCATCCCTGCAACACTGATAAATCTGAGAGATTGAGCTCTGGCTCGCGGCCCGCCCCGCGCACGTCACCTCACCAGATCCTTACTGCCTTCATCTTCTTGCGAAAAGGTCAGCGGCAGGACAACAAGTGCGGCTATGTATGATATTCTCCTCCTTGGACTAACCCGCAGGAACCTCTGAAGCTTAACTACGGGCAGCCCCGCCGTTCGTCCCCTTTTCACGCAATTCGCTTGCACGTTAAAAGGGGGGCTTCTGAGCATCGCGCCTCAGGAGCTCCTACCGGCTCTCGAGCCCTCACCCCTGGCCTTGACCACGACATCACGACATGCCATACCAGCGGCGGCTGAGCCTCGCTCGAGGGCCAGGACCTGAGGACGTAGAGCATCCAGATGAGCGAGGAAAAGGGGAGGCAGGCGTGAGCCCTACCTAGAAGAGTCACCACTAGGGCACGACCAGGCGCTGCGCAAGGGAATCACCACAGGCTCGCAAAGATAAGTCACCCATACATATCAGCGTGAACCTCACGACCCAATATCTCGACTCTCGCAATCTCGCTCGGGCAATGCCGTTTTCCTTTTCGGCCTTCAGGGAGCTGCTTGCATGCCAAAAAGGGACCTGTTGAGCATCGCGCCTCAGGAGCTCTTACCAGACCTCGGGCCGCTCACCTCCTGGCCTTGACCACGGCATCGCGACCTGGCATATCAGCGATGGCTGAAGCATGCTTGGGGACTGGGTCATGTCGGCGTAGAGCACTAAGCTACCGCGAGAACGAAAAGTAGGAACCGTGTTGGAGCGAGATACGCAAATTCAACATCATACTAGCAAGGATAACATAGGAGCAAAAGCACTACAGTTTTTTACATACCCCATTGGGGCTCGTCACAATTTCGTGTAGGGAAACAAAAGAAGAAGACCTCAGAGGACCCCAGCCACTCGGTATCACCGACGATGCCGAGCGGACGCCCCCGCCGTGCTCCGGGTGCGGCGAGAGCTCGGCGGCACGTAGCTGTCGTCGCTGGACTCCGGAGAATCGCTGGGCTCGGGAGAGTCACTGGGTTCCAGGGAGTCGCCGCTGCTGCTGGAGGAGCTGCCGGCAAGGCCTGGGGCGATTTCGACGCCCGTGGTTGCGCCGCATGGACTTCCTTCCCCGGAGCAACACTCCTGGCGTCGCCGTCTTCGTCGAATACCTTGAAGAACAACGTGGAGGTGCCATTGTACTCGAAGTGGATGGCGAGGGCTCACTCTGGACAGCAGGCGCGGGCGACCTCGCGCCATCCTCGAATCATGAAGATGTCGCCCGGGGGGATGACCTCGCCCTCCGCCCTCGTGGCTAGGCTGCAGCACCCGGCGTGTTGCAGCCACAACTCGAGTGGCCCCCTTAACGGAATCTCCTCGGTGAAGAACCTCGAGAGCCGGATCCACGTGCGCGGCGGCATTGCCGCCCACACCACAAACTCACGCGAGGTGCCCTCAGCGTGTATTCGCGGACCGGTCGGCCGCGCGGCCTCGGCCTGCCCACCACGACCTCGGACCGCGCGGCGCGGGGCACTGCCGCCCTGCCCCGAGCACTGTGCGCGGGCATACAGAGGAATCGGGAAGCCACGCGGAGGCCGCTCGTACCATGGCCGCGTTACCTCCTGCACCTCGCCGGCGTCGCGAGGGCGGCCAAGCCTCTTCTTTGGCAAAAGTGGCCCAGGCTCCTCCCCTTCTCCGGCGCGAAGAACCTTCTTGCCGGCGCCATGGATGCAACAACAAGATGGCGAAACCAAGGAGAAGAAGAAGGAGCAGACAACAAGAAGATGGAGATGAGCGAAGGGGGCTTCGCCCCTCCCCTCATTCATAGCCGGAGGGAGGCCAACCGCCGGCCTGCAGGATCCCATGCAATGATGATCTTTCTCTGCATGCAGCAGGCTCTTGTCAAGTCGAATAGCTGCCGAGGCAGTGTGGGGAAGCGGAGACGCCCACGTCCCATCAAGCTCCACACGTCGACTTAGGCTGCAGGCGGTTAATTAGGGTCTGTGGCGCTCCGCACTTGCCCTTGGTCTTCGCCTCTCAGCCAAGTACGAGCGCGCCTTGGGCCCAGGGGCTACTTTCGGCGTCCTGGGAACTGGGGTACCCAGGCTTGCTTGCCTGCGGCCCACGGTGTGGATCTATCAATGTCCTGGTATGACCCATCTTCAGCATCAACAAGTCAAGACCCTCGCGAGGCAGACGATACCAAGACCTCCAGAAGGAGCGACCTCCTTAGGCTGTCTCCTGAGGAGCGGAGATTTCTATGCAAGCCTCACCTCGCGAGGTTCGAGTGACGTGAGCCATGACGACCAAGGCAGGCGGGCGCCAGCGGTTGTAGGACAACGATTTCCTCTTTGGTGCTAAGGAGGCAAGCGCAGGCGCGGAGTCCCAAGAATCAGCCAAAGGATTCCATTCCCATGCAACAAGACCAAGACCACCAGGACGGCGGGACAGAGGTCATCGCTGAGCCCACCACGGCGTCATGACCAGAGCCTTTTGCAGGCGAAGAATAATTTTGTCAAGGTAAGGCGTAGTAGTTGTCTCCCTTCGAATTTTGCCATTGTGGGATCCTTTGCCGCCTTCATTTTGGGAAGAGGACCAAGGCCACCATAAGTAGAGCAGCACCACCACCGTAGGGAGGGATCAGATCCATTCCATCCTTGCACTCACCGGCTCACTCGAGCACAAGAACACGCCTCCTCCTAAGGTTGTTCCCCCACTATACTAGTTCATCCTCAGCCCCTTGAGGCCAATCCACCACAAAGCAGGAGTAGGGTTTTACACCGCAAGGTGGCCCAAACCTGGGTAAACTGTTGTGTCCCATTTCCTTCCTGTTCATCGATCTAGGCCATGAGATTGGCGAGTTGGCAGACTGGGGAGGTTGAGTTCTTGGCACGCACCCAGAGTTCGAATCCGTCGAGGGTCTGTGGAGCCCGGAATCTGACACTTCTATCCTTTGAGAAAAAGAAAGAAGATAAAATAGGAACATGTAACCTTGGCGGTTCATCAATACTTTCCGGAAACAAATGCAGTACAATATCTTGGATAGACATGCATGTAAATAAACATGGAAATCGACAAGAACTGTACATACTTAAACTTATTCAACTATGCAAAGGGTCTACGCCTGGCTCTGTACATAGGGTTATATGCCTTGCCGGCAAGTCTAGTACATATGGGGGTTGCCGGGGGACCCGGCAACCGCGCCTCATGGGTATAACTTGCGAAGATATTCGATATTCTATGAGTTTCTCACTTGAATGCCATATTCGGTCTCCAGGCAAACTGCACAGGGCTTGGTGACTCTTATTACCCGATCAGGGCCTTCCCACTTTGGTGTTAACTTGTTGGAATTCTTGGCCGACTGAACGCGCTGGAGAACAAGGTCGCCTTCCTCAAGGCTTCGGGTGTGAACCTTGCGGCTATGGTAGCTGTGCAAGGCTTGTTGGTAGCGCGCAGCTCGCACATCAGCCTGAAGACGATCTTCCTCAAGGAGCATAGCATCATCTTGCTGCAACTGCTCTTGCTCAAGCTCATCATAAGCGAGCACTCGAGGCGACCCATATTTGAGTTCTATGGGGAGAACTGCTTCCACCCAGTATACCAGGGAGAAGGGTGTCGGGCCGGTGGCTCGATTTGGTGTCGTTCTGATTGATCAAAGAACTGTAGGCAACTCATCAATCCAGCGTCTTCCGCAGTTTTGCAGCCTGTCGAGAGTCCTGGTCTTGAGACCCCGCAGCACCTCAACATTTTCCCTTTCCGCCTGGACGTTGCGTCTTGGATGAGCCACAGAAGCAAAACAGATTTTGCTGCCAAGGTCTTGGATATATTTCCTGAAGGTGCAGCTTGTGAACTGTGTGCCATTGTCGGTGATGACTCTGTTCGGCATAGCAAAATGGCAAACTAGTCCTTTAAAGAACTTGGCGTCTGACTATTCTGTCACCTTTCTCACTTCTTCCACTTTCGGCCACTTTGTGAACTTGTCGATTGCGACGTACAAGTAGTCAAAGCCCCCGGCAGCACTGGGAAAAGGGCCCAATGTGTCGAGCCCCCAAACCGAAAATGGCCAGGAAAGAGGGATCGTCTAAAGAGCTTGAGCTGGCTGCTGTAATTTCTTTGAATGTAACTGACATGCTTCACACTTGTTTACTAGTGCAGTTGCATCCTACAGGGCAGTGGGCCAAAAGAAACCTTGCCGGAATGCCTTGCCGACAAGAGCTCTTGATCCTATGTGAGAGCCACATATGCCTCCATGTAGCTCTACCAACAGCTGCAGTTCGTCCTCCCGAGGAATGCACTTCAATTTCAGTTTGATCTTTTTCTGTATAGGACAATGTCCACAAACTGGTACATATTAGACAGACGGGATACTTTCTCTGCTTCTTCCTATTCCTCAGGGAGTTCTCTTGTTTGGAGGAATTGGACGACGTGTTTTGCCCATGCCAGAGCCTGAGGCTCGACAGCATGGACTAAAGGCATGTCTTCCGCCACGGGAGCAGTTGTCTCCACAGCATGGGCTTGAGGCCCTGCAAGAAGCCTGCTGCCCCCCGGCAAGCTTGGCGTCATCCCAGGCAACTTGCTTGCCAGAGGCCCCTTGGAGCTCAGCGGGAAAGTACTTGCTGGAGGTCAACTTCCTTCTCTTATCTTGCCTTGCTGATGGTTCAACGGATGGCTGAGTCAGTTGGAGCACAGAAGTCCCTGGTTCCACAGGTAACTTGAGGGCATCACGTTTTGATAGGTCATCAGCAATGCTATTCTCTGCTCGGGGAACATGCTCTGCTTGCAGACCGTGAAAATGATCCTCCAATTTCCTCACTTCATCTACGTAAGATTCCATCAATGGGCTCTGATAATCTTTATTAACTTTCTTGACGACAGGCTGTGAATCACCTATGACGATGAGCTTCCTAATTCCAAGGTCTGCCGCGATCCTGAGACCGGCAAGCAGTCCCTCTCGTATTCTGCAGTGTTGTTTGTTGATCCCTCACAGGGAAAGTGCGTCTGGACTACGTACTTGAGGTGCTCTCCGGTGGGTGCGAAAAGTGGCACACCAGCACCGACGCCTTGCAGCGAGAAAGCCCCATCAAAGTACATAATCCAGTCATGGCTCGTTTCTTTGCTGGGGAGAGTGGTCTCTTGAACCTCCTCGTGAGGCATTGACGTCCATTCTGCAATGAACTCTGCCAAGGCTCTGCTCTGAATCGTTGAAGTGCTTTCAAACCTAAGACCAAAGCTTGACAGCTCGAACACCCACTCCACAATCCTTCCAGTCGCATCTGGGTTATGCAAGATCCGTTGCAACGGGAAGCGAGTGATGACGGTGATCTCATGTGCCTGAAAATAGTGGTGCAGCTTCCTTGAGGCCATAAGGAGGCCGAAGAGCAACTTCTGCACACCAGAGTATCTTGATCTAGCCCCCTACAAGAGGGAGCTGACAAAATAAACTGGGTGTTGCACCATCTTCTTCTTCTGTATCACTTCATTTGCTTGCGCAGATCCCACCTAGCCGGCACCAGACTTTGCCGGGGCGGGTCCCTCCTTGCCGGCACCAGACTTTGTCGGGGATGATCTCGGCTCGTCATTTGACAGCCTTGCCGCTGCCGTTGTTTCTTCATCTACTTCTCTCTGTGCCACTAGCGCAGCACTGGCCACTTGATTCGTTGCCGCTAGATACAATAGCATGACTCTTGTGGCTTAGGTGAAACTAGTGTTGCCGTAGAGGAGAGGTACCTCTTCAAATCTTGCAGCAGTACCTCTGCTTCCGGAGTCCATTTCATTGGAACTGCCTTTTTTCAAGATCTTAAAAAAGGGCAGGGCCCGCTCAGCAGATTTGGAGATGAACCTGCTTAGAGCAGCAACACAGCCAGCAAGTCAACGCACATCTTTGACTCATCTTGGTGCTTCTATCTGCTCAATCACCTTGATCTTGTGGGGTTCGCCTTGATCCCTCGTTGAGACACAAAGAATTCGAGAAGCTTGTCGGATGGGACGCTAAACACACACTTCTCAGGATTGAGCTTGAGATTGATCTTGCGCAAATTAGCAAATGTTTCTTCTAAATCTTGTATGAGTGTTGCCTTGTCCTTGGTTTTGTCCACTATGTCATCCATATAAGCCTCCATATTTCTATGTAGCTAGGGCTCAAAACCGATCTGAACCTCTCTTGCAAATGTTGAACTAGCACTTTTCAACCCGAAAGGCATTCGTATAAAACAATACGTACCACATGGGGTGATAAACGCGGTCTTTTCTTTCTTCCTCCTTCGTCATGAAGATTTGATGGTATCCTGAGTAGGCGTCAAGAAATGACAGCAAGTCGCACCTGACCGTGGAGTCCACGATCTGGTTGATGCGTGGCATGGGGAAAGGATCCTTTGGACAAGCTTTATTGATATATGTATAATCAATGCACAACCTCCATTTTCCATTCGCCTTGCACACCATTTCCAGCTTTCTAATCTCTTCAGTGATAAACTCTTTCCGCTCCAAAGCTTGCTTCCTGACCTTCTTCTTGACGGGCCGCACATGAGGCCAGACCACAAGATGGTGCTCAATCACCTCCTTGGGAACGCCGGGGATGTCAGATGCTTGCCATGCAAACACATGACATTCACCCGCATGAATGCGATGAGCGCCTTTCCTACGAGGGTGGAGCTTATAGTGAAAGCTCCGCCCGTGCCATCCTCCTTGATAGGCACCTTCTTAGTTTCTGGTGGTTCTGTCTTGGATTTCTTGCTCTTGTAGGTGGAGCTCTCTGGCACTTCCTTAACGGGAACGCAACACTCCGAGGAGGTGCGCTTGCCAGAGTGGGTGCAAGAGATCTTGTCGGGCTTCTTCCCCCCGGGAGATCCAGTGGTAGGAGCAAGCGCCTTGACGGCAGGTGCTACAACTGCCTCCCGGTATAGTTGGTCGGCGCAGATGAGCGCGTCTTTCTTGTCGGAGGGGATTGTGATGATGCTTATCGGGCCGGGCATCTTCAATGTGTTATAGGCGTAATGCGACGCCACCATAAACTTGGCCAGTGCTGGACGGCCAAGGATCCCATTATACGACAATGGGATCTTGGCGACCTAAAAAACAATCTTGTCCGTCCTGTAGTTCAACTCACCACCAAATGTAACTGGTAGTGTGATCTTACCCTTCGGTTGGCTTCTTCCCGGATTGAACCCTTGAAACGTGCCCATCTCTTCGAGATCTCCATCAGGAATTTGCAACCTCTTGATCACCTTGGGTGAGATCAAGTTCAAACCGGCCCCACCATCAACTAGCATTTTTGTCACCTTGAGGTTGCGAATCGTTGGCGAAACCAACAATGGCAAACCCCCGACTGTGGTTGTGCGATCAGGGTGATCCTCAGTGTAAAAATGATAGGCGTGTTGGAACATTTCTATGGCTTCTGAGCGTCGATCGATGGCTCTGTCACATTAATCTCGTGCGCACATTGTTTAAGTTGGCGGTGAGAAGAATGCAAGGAGGCGCCACCATCAATGCACATGGCTTCTGTAGCTTTTTGAAACTCATGCTCGCTGGAATCGTCATCCTCTTCATGGTCATCATCTCCTTCTTTCTTGTTGCAGCCTCGAGCAGGCCTCCCCTGTTGCTTGTCCTTGTCGCGGCGGCCCCCTCGGCCACCATGTTCTTGCCGGACCCCTCAGTACCATCCTGGCCCTTCTCCTTGTCTCGCCTTTCATACTTAGCTTTCTGCCTCTCTACCAGCAGCTCGACTCGCCGGTAGTTCTGCAGGTCATGGCCCTTGGTGCAATGGATCTTGCAATATTGCTTGTCGGAGCCTTCTGGCTTGTCGGTAGCCACCAAGGCCTAGCAGACGGCACACCCGGCAACATCCTTGCTGGGGTCGTCAACCTTGGCATTCTTGGCAATGTCGGGGTTGCCGAATTCCTCGACAGCAAGCACGGTTTTGCCCTTGCGCTTCCTGTTACACCGTCGACCCTTCTTTGCTGGGGCGACGATGTCTTCGTCTCCGGAATCAGTTCCCGCGCCGGCATCTTCGCCGGAGTACTTCCTTCCTTCTTCAGCCCGAGCACACCTATCGACCAAACCATAAAGCTCGGCAACATCCCTGACCTTGTTCATCGCCAGCTCTTCACACATCTTGCGGTTGCGCACATTCTGATGAAACATGCTGATGACAACTAAGGGAGTCCTGGATTAAGGGGTCCTCGGGAGTCCGAACTATGGTACGTAGGACAGACTGATGGGCTGTGAAGATACACGACCGAAGACTCTCTCCCGTGTTCGGATGGGACTCTCCTTGGCGTGGAAGGCAAGCTTGGCGTCCAAATATGAAGATTCCTTTCTCCGTAACCGACTTTGTACAACCCTAGTCCCCTCCGGTGTCTATATAAACCGGAGGGCTTAGTCCGTAGAGAAAAGAATCATAGTGATAGTCATACAGGCTAGACTTTTAGGGTTTTAGCCATTACGATCTCGAGGTAGATCAACTCTTGTAATACTCATATTCATCAAGATCAATCAAGTAGGAAGTAGGGTATTACCTCCGTAGAGAGGGCTCGAACCTGGGTAAAAATTATGTCCCCTGTCTCCTGTTACCATCGACCTTAGACGCACAGTTCAGGACCCCCTACCCGAGATCTGCCGATTTTGACACCGACATTGGTGCTTTCATTGCGAGTTCCGCTGCATCGTCGTCAAGAGGTTCGATGGCCCCGTCAATCATCTACAACAATGTTGTCCAAGGAGAAGTCTTCCTCCCCGAACAGATCTTCGTATTCGGCAGCTTCACTCTGCGCACCAACTCGCTTGGCCATCTTGAGCAGATCGACAGCTACGCCCCTGGCCATCAGTTCAGATTTGGAAGCTTGAACTACGTCACGGATATCTGCGGAGACTTGATCTTCGACGGATTCAAGACCACGGTAGCCGCTCCCTGTCACCGCGATGAAAATGACTTAAATCTTTCATCAGACCATACCCAGGAGATAGCGCCTATAACTGCTCTGGCCCTAGATCCGGAGCAGATCGCGCCATCCGAGGTCGGGAGGCTCAACCCCGCCATGGTAGCCGCAGAGTCAGCGGCGTCAGAGCCGCACACAGACCCAACCTCGGGTGGGATCAGCGTCACCGGAACGTCAGACTCGTTTCCGGCTACAGGATCCGAACCATGTGCATCCGCGCACGTCGAGCTTGACCAGGCACCGATCGTCGAATTCAGCTCCGCGGACATCTTTTGGCACTCGCCTTTAGGCGACGTGCTAAACTCATTAAAAACACTCTCCTTAGCGGGGGACTCATAGCCGGGTCATATCGGGTTCGAACTGGAGGCTGATGACAGAGAATTTCGCTTCCCACCCACCGCCCACTTCATAGCCACTATCGAGGACCTAACCGACATGCTCGATTACGGCTCCGAAGACATCAACGGTATGGATGACAATGCCGGAGAAGAGGAGGCCCAAAACCCGCCACTTACCCGACGTTGGACGACCACTTCCTCATATGACGTATACATGGTGGACACACCTAAACATAACAATGGCGACAACAAGAAGGATCCAGTCGAGGATAAACCTCCTGAGATACAACCAAAACGCCGACATCAGCGGCACCGCTCTAAGTCATGCCACAGAAAAAACAGCAATACGGGCACATGAGAAGATAATACTCCGGACGGTGCCGAAGACAGAGAAGACCTCGACAAGCAAACTACCGAACATGACGATCGGGAAGATGGGCAAGTTCGCCCTGATGAACAGGCCACAAACAAAGACTTGGAGGACAACAATTATCTGCCACTCTTTGAGGATGAGGTGAGCCTCGGCGACGAAGACTCCATTGTGCCCGAGGAACCACTCGAGCAGGAACGCTTTAAGCACCGGCTAATCACCGCTACAAGGAGCCTGAAAAAGAAGCAACAGCTTCAAGATGATCAAGATTTACTCAAAGATAGATGGATTGATGTCCTGGCAGCCGAGGAATACGGCCTCAAGCGCCCAGCCAAAAATTACCCAAAGCGCAAATTGCTACCTCAGTTCGTTGACGAGGCGCTGGAGCCCGTACCATCACCGCGTAATACGGCTGACTGACCACCACGTGGTCGGGACAACGCGACAACTCAAGACGAACACCAGCCCGCTCTATCTCACCGTAAAGGCAGAGACAAAACAGCTCGGGGACATATATATGACCTGCGGCAAGACTTGGACAGTAGAGCGGGTCAGAATAGATCAATCTATGGATCAAGGGGACGTGCCCCGACACGCGACAACGGCTACCTAGTCGGATGCAACGATCATAATCATGTCCGAGCCGAGAACTGCAGACGGACTCTATCCGAGCCATGTCGTGACGTCGCCCGATATAGAGGCGCCGCACACCCATTTTGCTGTTGGGGAACGTAGTAATTTCAAAAAAACTCTTACGCACACACATGATCATGGTGATGCATAGCAATGAGAGGGGAGAGTGTTGTCCACGTACCCTCGTAGACCGAAAGCGAAAGCGTTAGCACAACGTGGTTGATGTAATCGTACGTCTTCACAATCCGACCGATCAAGTACCGAACGCACGACACCTCCAAGTGCAACACACGTTCAGCTCGATGACGTCCCTCGAACTCCGATCCAGCCGAGCTTTGAGGGAGAGTCTCGTCAACACGATGGCGTGGTGACGATGATGATGTTCTATCGACGTAGGGCTTCGCCTAAGCACCGCTACGATATTATCGAGGTGGATTATGGTGGATGGGGGCACCGCACATGGCTAAGAGATCAATGATCAATTGTTGTGTCTATGGGGTGCCCCTACCCCCGTATATAAAGGAGCAAGCGGAGGAGGCGGCCGGCCAGGGAGAGGCGCGCCAAGGGGGAGTCCTACTCCCACTAGGAGTAGGACTCCTCCTATTCCTAGTAGGAGTAGGAGAGGGGGAAGGAAAGGGAGAGGAGAAGAAGGAAAGAGGGGGCCGGTCCCCTTTGCCCTAAACCAATTCGGCTTGGGCCTTGGGGGGCGCGCCCCACACTCCCCTTGCTGCCCTCTATTTCCAATAAGGCCCATGTAGGCCCATTAAGCCCCCCGGGGGGGTTCCGGTAACCCCCGGTACTCCGGTAAAATCCCGATTTCTCCCGGAACACTTCCGATATCCAAATATAGGCTTCCAATATATCAATCTTTATGTCTCGGCCATTTCTAGACTCCTCGTCATATCCGTGATCACATCCGGGACACCGAACAACCTTTGGTACATCATAACTCATAAACTCATAATATAACCGTCACCAAAACTATAAGCGTGCGGACCCTACGGGTTCGAGAACTATGTAGACATGACCGGGACACGTTTCCGGCCAATAACCAATAGCGGAACCTGGATGCTCATATTGGCTCCCACATATTCTATGAAGATCTTTATAGGCCAAACCACATAACATCGTACGTTGTTCCCTTTGTCATCGGTATGTTACTTGCCCGAGATTCGATCGTCGGTATCTCAATACCTAGTTCAATTTCGTTACCGGCAAGTCACTTTACTCGTTCCGTAATACATCGTCCCAACACTAACTCATTAGTTACAAGGCTTGCAAAGCTTATAGTGATGTGTATTACCGAGTGGGCCCAAGGATACCTCTCCGACAATCGGAGTGACAAATCCTAATCTTGAAATACGCCAACTCAACAAGTACCTTTGGAGACACCTGTAGAACACCTTTATAATCACCCAGTTACATTGTGACATTTGGTAGCACACAAAGTGTTGGGGATATTACCACTAGGTGTAAACCGGCCAGGAGAGGCTGGATTATCTCCATCAGTAGTTCATTATACTTGAAGCCCATAAAGACATACGGTGACGATGTATAAAGGCCCAGAGCCCAGAACCGGTTAAGGCCTGTAGATATAAACCGCCATTGATATGTAACTTGAATTGTAAGGTAGAAAGAGCGGAGACCCAGCCGGACACGTTTAAGAGCCGGCCTCGGGATTCTGTGAACCGACAGGCTTCAACCCATGTATATAAGGGGACGACCCGGTGGCGGTTCAAGGACAACACACAACAACTCGAGACTCAGGCAAAGCGTATTCGCTCCCTGGTCATTGAAACCCCATCAATTCCATCGAAACTAGACATAGGCTTTTACCTTCATCGTAAGGGGCCGAACTAGTATGAAACTCTCTTGCATCCCTTGTCCGCTTTAACCCCTTCAAGCTAACCCATAGCGATGGCTCCATGACTAAGTCCTTTCGCGAGGACATCTGCCGTGACAAAACCACGACAGTTGGCGCCCACCGTGGGGGTATCGCACGATGGTTTCAAGTTCTTGGAGGGCCGCTTTGAAGGACTCAAGGGTTATGCTGTGGGCCGGATGACCAAGAGTCATCGCGGCAAGCTCTACATCAACGATGTAGGCTGGGGCATCTAGGTCGGCTCAATTGAGTATGGGTACCGGGTCCACTTTGGTGGCATACACGGTTTCATTGGCAAGATCGGCGAACCGGGCCCTGAGCCGGACATCTGCACCGACCTCGTTGAAACGGCTCAGCGTGCGAGATCTACCCGGGTCAAGCCTGTCATGAAGCGTGCCTTCGTGGGAGTCATCCATGCAGGAGAATCTGAGGATAGATTGGAATTTGGTGTTGAAACCGTCGTTTATTCCGGTGACGAGTCATCAACCAGAGAGACCAAATCATTATATCAGCTGCAAGATGGCCGCATTGGGGGCTGTTCCGATGGCGATCTTCATGGCCGGTACGCAACCGGCGCTCCACTCTTCGACCGCAGCAGCGATGCTTTCCGGGGCGGCAGCAGCAACAACGGCTGGGGCAGGAGGCCCTGTGCGACCGCCGGCTCAAGTTCTGTCTGAATTGTTTGTAGCATTAGCAACGCTGATGGCGGAGGTTAATCCGGCGGATCAGGACGCGCACAATGCGGAGATCGCGAAGGTGAAGGATCATATTACTCAGGCCAAAGCCGACTTGGCAGCTGAAGATACCAGGATGGCCGCGGAACGGGCCGCTTTGGATGCACAGGCTTACCGGCTTTTGCTGGATCAGAATGCGTCGCACGAAGTCCTGAAAAGGAGGCACCGATCTCGCCTGCCTCCGGTTTATGATGCTAGGAACCTCTTTAATACCCCAGGAGCGGGGACCAGTAATCCGCCGGTAGCAAACCGGACGGAGGCGCCTGGAGCAGGGGGGCCGGTTCAGCCACGTTTGATGGATCCGCCTCGGCAGAATGACAGTGTGACACAACCTATCCCAACACCACCGGGTCATTACTCTACCTCGATGGACAACCTTGTCGCTGCCGCTTCACGGCTGGCGGCCATCCCGATCGAAGGCGATTCTCCAGCGGCAGTTGAGACGCGTCGGGTTAAGGAGCTTCTTCAAACGACTTTGGTTCAGCAGGAGGCTTATTCATATAGCCGCGACCGGAGTCATTCTACTCCCCATCCAAGCCGGAGTTACAGCAGGCGTATGGATGAACCGGCGGTGTCAAGCAACGCGCGGAACCGTGATCCGCCCCGTGGCAATAACCCGGCGGGTGACACTCAGGAGGTGGTGGACCGAGCTTGGGCGTGCAGAGAGGCCGAGTTAGCAGCACAGCATGAGGCCCGTCAACTTACTTCGGTTTATCCAACCACGTCGGTGGAACCGGGGGTCACTTCTAGTTCTTTGGGAGTACCATGTCTCATTCCGGCGTTGCGCAATGTGCGCCTGCCCAAGGATTTCAAAGGCCCGCGCAAGGTGCTGATTACACCGCCGATTTGTCCCCTGAGACGTGGGTCGAAAGCTACGGGATGGCCATGGAGATGCTGGACGTGGATGATGCGGCATGCGTGAAATACTTCACCATGATGCTGGAAGGGACGGCCCGCACTTGGTTAAAGAGTTTGCCGGCGAATTCCATCAGGTCATGGGCCGAGTTGGAGCCCGGTTTATTCAGAATTTCAAAGATACATGCAAGCAGCCCATGTCAATTGTGGACTTAGCTGCCTGTGTCCAGGAGGAAGGAGAATCAACAACCCGTTGGGTGCGCCGGGTTTTGGAAATTTTGCATTCATCGGACCGCATCAACGCCGATACCGCAGTGTTAACATTGGAAGGCAATTGCCGGTTTGAACCTCTGAAGTTGAAGTTGGGACAGATCAAACGTCACTGTAATGACATGGGAACCCTCATGGCTGCTCTGGTGAAGTATGTCGACTCTGATAGTACCAAGGATCCCGAGTCTGATGATGATAAGACAAGGAAGGTAAATAGGAGCGGCAACGCCAAGGGGCAGCACCACAACCCGGCGGGTCATGGAAACGGCGGTAAACGTAAAGCGGATCACAGCTTGGACTTTGTGGCTAATACCAGCACGCAGGACAAGGGCCAACGACGTAAGGGTAAACCGCCCCAGCGCGGTGTGGCACCAAGCCCTAACCCGGACCGCCTATCTTATCTATTGAACTAGCCTTGACCGAAACATGGGACGAAGGAGATTCCATCCACGCACCTCTGGAAAGACTGCTACATCATGCAGGATTCAAAAATTCTAATTCTTTCGGGTATGATAATGGGCCGGGTGGCGGTTCAGGCCACGAATCTCATGGGCCGGGTTATGGTGGAGGCAGTTCCGGTTCAGGTTTTCATGGTAACCAGAGTGGGCATGGCAATCAAGGCAATGAGGGTAATCAAGGTGGTTACAACAATCAGGGAAACCAGCAACAGCAGTAGCAGTAGTCGGGTTACTAGAGCAACCCAAAGCAGTTGAATGGCGGACAGTATCATGTCTTTACCACTAGCCTGGATAAGCGCGATCAGAAGCTTCATAAAAGGGCAGTGAATACCGTTGAACCGGCGGTGCCCCGTTATTTGCGCTGGTCCGAGCAACCGCTTGTGTGGAGCAGGGAAGATCATCCACCTCGAGTTGACAATCCGGGTCATCTGGCATTGGTAGTGGCACCTCAGGTGGGAGGTTATAAGTTCACTAAAGTACTCATGGATGGAGGGAGTAGTATCAATATCCTTTATTATGAAACCTTCCCTCGCATGGGGTTAACAGATAAAAATCTTAAACCGTCCAATACGGTGTTCGATGGTGTGGTGCCTGGTAAATCGGCATATCCTGTTGGTAGGATAGCTCTGGAGGTGGCTTTTGGAGATGAGCATGACTCGAGATCGGAAACTTTGACCTTTGAAGTGGTGAAAATCAAAAGTCTGTATCATGCCCTGTTTGGACGGCCGACTTATGCTAAGCTTATGGCACGGCCTTGCTATGTCCATCTGCAGCTCAAGATGCCAGGTCACAAGGGAACTATAACCGTACATGGGAGCCGCAAGATTGCTCTGGAGTGTGAAGAAGGTAATGCGGCCTATGCTGAGTCAGTTTGTGCAACAGAAGAGTTGAAGTTTTATAAAGATAATGTTGATCCGGCCGATATGACTTCGTTGAAAAAACCAACTACAAAGCATGATCCAGCCCTAAAATTTAAATCGGCTGATGAGAATAAGCTTGTTGACTTCGTGCCTGGCGATTCGTCCAAACAGTTTAGCATCAGCGCTAACTTGGAACCGAAATAGGAAGGCGCGCTCATCGAATTCATCCGTGAGAATCGGGAACTCGTTGAGCACACTTTCAATGTGGATCCCAAGTATAAACCGGTCAAGTAATTTCTCCGCCGGTTCAATGAGGAAAGATGCAAGGCTATTGGTGAAGAACTAGCCAAGCTCTTGCCGGCTGGATTTATCGTTGAAGTATTCCATCCTGAGTGGTTGGCTAATCCGGTGCTGGTGCTTAAGAAGAACGACACTTGGCGTATGTGTGTGGAGTCCACAGATCTCAACAAAATGGCAGTTGAGGACCAGGAGAAGACGACTTTCATAACTCCCTTTGGAGCCTTCTGCTATGTGTCCATGCCCTTTGGGCTCAAGAGTGCCCAGGCGACTTATCAACGGTGTGTGTAGAATTGTCTTCATAAACAAATCGGCCGTAATGTTCATGCCTCTGTGGATGATATTGTGGTGAAATCAAGGAAGAAGGAGACATTGATTGATGACTTGAAGGAAACCTTCAATAACCTGCGGGTTTACAAAATGATGCTTAATCTGGCCAAGTGCATTTTTGGTGTACCGGCAGGCAAGCTCTTGGGCTTTTTGGTGTCTAATAGGGGCATTGAAGCTAATCTGGAAAAGATCAAGGCTATCACCTCCTTGGCCATACCGAAGTGTATCAATGATGTTCAACGCCTGGCAGGCCGGATTGCCGCGTTGAGCCGGTTTATCAGCCGCCTTGGCGAGAAGGCCATCCCTTTGTATCAGATGCTGAAGAAGATGGATAACTTCGTCTGGAGTGACGCCGCAGATGAAGCGTTTGAGGATTTAAAGCGGCAGCTGGCTAACCCGCCGGTTCTTGCTGCTCCGGTTGACAAAGAGCCATTATTGCTATATGTGGCAGCTAATGCTCGAGCAGTTAGTGTGGCTATTTTGGTGGAGCGCAAGGAGACAGGAAAGGAATATCCGGTTCAACGTCCAGTTTATTATATCAGTGAGGTGCTTATTGAGTCTAAGCAGAGGTACCCGCACTGGCAGAAATTGGTATATGGAGTTTTCATGGCAGGACGGAAGCTTAAGCAATATTTCCAAGGCCATCCTATCACGGTGGTCAGTTCTGCTGCTTTGGGAGATATAATCCAGAACAGAGCAACAACTGGCCGGATTGCCAAGTGCGCTATCGAGCTCGGACCTCACGGGTTGAAATACATACCCAGAACGGCGATCAAATCTCAACCACTTGTGGATTTCATCAACGATTGGACAAAACTACAAGCGCCAGAAGAGAAGCTGGATCACACTTATTGGACGATTCATTTTGATGGTCCAGGCAATTAGAGGGCTCGGGGGCTGGAGTCGTATTAACTTCCCCATGAGGTGATACGTTTTGTTATGTTCTCCGTTTAATGTTCCCTTGCACTAACAATGCAGCTGAATATGAGGCTTTACTCCATGGTCTTCGGATGGCTAAGGAGATGAACCTAAGCCGAGTTAAGTGCTTGGGTGACTCGGACCTGGTAGCCCAACAGGTGTCTGGCACTTGGGATTCCATGGACCCACTCATGGTAGCATATTGTCGTGAGGTGGACATTGTTGCAGGTAACTTTAAAGGTTATTAGGTGGATCATGTGGATCGGCGGAAGAATGAAGCGGGGGACGCTTTAAGCCGCCTGGGTTCCCAATGTAAACCGGTTCCGCCTAATGTCTTCTTGGATGTTCTGCATAATCCACCCGTCAAACTCCCTGGTAAAGAGGACTTGGCTATTCTTGATCCGGAAGCTCAGTTGGTGGCGGCTCTTCATGTTATCCCGGATTGGACGACTCCATATCTGGCGTTTATGAACCGTGTCGAGTTACCAGAGGATGAAACTTTGGCCAGGCAGATAATACGGCGGTCTAAGTCCATGACTATTATCAATGGAGAGTTGCATCATTGAAGTGTGACAGGGGCGTTTCAACGTTGTGTGTCCCCTGAAGAAGGCTGTGAAATTTTGCGCGAGATCCACGAAGGAGATTGTGGTCACCACGCCGGTTCAAAATCTTTGGTGGCTAAAGCGTTTCGTCACGGTTTCTATTGGTTGATAGCTCATGCTGATGTCGAGGACTTGGTCAAATGATGTGATGGCTGTCAGAAATTGTCAAGGCGCGCTCATGTACCGGCTCAAGAATTGAGTATGATTCCAATCACCTCGCCGTATGTGACTTGGGGGTTGGATATGGTTGGGCCTTTCAAGAGGTCCAAGGACAAGAAGACCCACCTTTTGGTGGCGGTTGACAAGTTCACAAAGTGGGTGGAGGCAGAGATAGTTAGCAAGTGTGATGCAGCCACGACGGTTCAATTCATCAAAAAGGTGATCTTCCGGTTTGGCTTTCCACACAACATTATAACAGACAATGGTTCCAATCTGTCAAAAGGTGCCATGAAGGAGTTCTGTCAGCGTGAACACATCCGGCTTGACGTGTCATCAGTGGCTCACCCACAGTCCAATGGTCAAGCGGAGAGGGTCAATCAAGAGATTTTGAGAGGCATCAAACCCCGGCTTATGGTTCCTTTGCAACGGATGCCGGGTTGTTGGGTTGAGGAGCTACCTTTTGAGCTATGGAGCATCAACACCACACCCAACAGATTGACAGGATACACGCCGTTCTTCATGGTTTATGGAGCGGAGGTGGTTCTTCCTAGTGATATACGTCATGATTCACCTCGTGTAGCGGCATATGTTGAAGCTGACAACGAGAAGGCACGACAAGAAGCTCTTGACCTGTTAGATGAGGAGCGTGACATGGCGGCAGTCCGTTCGGTGATTTATCAGCAAGATCTACGTCGTTATCATAGCCTCCGGGTTAGAACCAGTACCTTTCAAGAAGGATATTTGGTGCTTCGACTCATCCAGGATCAGACGGATATGCACAAGTTATCCCCCCTTGGGAAGGACCCTTTGTGGTCAGCAAGAATCTACACAATGGGTCGTACTACCTAATCGATGTTCGAGAGTGCAAAGACTCACATAAATAGGAGGAGGAGACCAACCGGCCGTGGAAAATTGCTCATCTTCAGCCTTACTATACTTGAGCTATAGGCTCTTCTTATGTACATATTATGACAATGTATATATTATGATCAATATAATAAACCGGAACCTCAGCTAAAGCGGGGTATCAGTTGTTTTCTTACATCATGTATGGTTACACGGAGCTTCTGTTTATAAAGCGGCGTCCAGTTTACCCCTTGATTTAGCTTTTCAAAGCTTTATATCACATCACTTGGGGGCTTGGTCGTATTCGAACCATAGCTACACCTCTTGATCGGCGTAATGCCATAGCATCACTTGGGGGCTTGGTTGTATCTGAACCACAGTCACACCTCTTGATCGGCTTAAAAATCCAAATCAATCCGGGGCCAAAGAGAGTGTTGTAAAACAACAACTCAAACATAGGCACCCACTGAGCACTGCTCAAAACGTTACTTGGGGATTCTTTGCTATCGCAATGAACTTAGAATCAACACTTGTAATTGGGCTATCAAGCCATGCCTTGGAAGCCTGGTGTATACACCTAAAACCAAGGGTTAACCTGCCTCTTTAAGTAAGTCATGCCGCCCAGGTAAACCTGGTATGACCCTTCGAACTTTGACAAGTTACTCTAAAATACAGACCCTGAACTTGTCAAGTTAAAAACAATGATTGGTTAAGTATTGCGGACCATCTTAAAAGGCTTTGCAAAAATGCTTTAACTCAGTGGCCTGGGAGCGCATGAAAAGCCTCGAATTTGGGGCCTGGCAGCCCGTGGAAAGCCTCGACTACAACAGTTTTCTTTGCCTTTGATTGAGTTTCGCTCTCTTTTTGATAAGATTTATGATGTTTTTTAAACCGGCATTATCAACCCGGTCAGACTGACAATTACACGTTGACAATACACGATCAAATCATAATCCGGTGACTATCAGCCCGGTCTGGTTTTGAAACGCAATCCCAGTATGGCGTAAACCGGTGTTTATCATAAACCAGAACGGTTTTTATTACAAACCGGCCTCATATAACAGGAGTTATTTCTCCTCCAAGAGTTGGGTTATGGCCCTTACTACAACGTTGGTTAGCCAACCTTATGCCTAAAAAGTCACAGGTATTACATATATTTCTGTGTTTGGTTATCTTTTACAACCTTGGTTACAAACCTTGGTCATATATGTAGTGGATATCATGACCCGCCCAAGGGTAAACCGCCAGGGCACTTTGAGCTTTTATCTGCAGGAACATCTTGAGTAAATGGCTATGGATTATGAATATCATATCTTCAACATATCGGATTAAGCAAGCAACAGTTTCAGATAAATTTGCATGAAGGCATACTAGAACAAGTATTTTAACTAGCCTATTACAAGGACTTCCAGTGCCCAAAAGGATAATTGTTTTTTCAAATACATGTTGTAGCATGTAGAATACTAAACCGGCCTCCGGTTCATGATTGGTCACCAGCTTGGCCTGATGGTTGCGGATCATCTCGTGCCGGTTCAACTTCCTCTTCTCTACCCAGTGGCTGGAAATCAACAGTTGCCTAGTCGATCCCAGTTAGGGCTTGGAATATAGCTTCATCACTTATCAGCGTAGACGGTTCAATGTCAGGGGCATAAGTGTGCTTACGGATTGGCGGGATAAGATTTTGAGCTTCTGGAATTGGTGCAGCAACCCGCTTCTTCTTATCATCATAGTTTGCTTGATAGTATGAAAGGTCCGCTTCTTCAACCAGTTGACAAGCCAATGGGCGTACTTCCCGGTTTATGATCCGGAGATCATCTTCGCCAAATTTTGTTCCGTCTTCCTTCAAACTGGGATAACCTTGGGCCGCTTCAACTGGATCGAAGTCAGGTACCCATGCTTTTGCCCGGATCAGTGCGGCCAAAGAGCCCGTTCTAGCGGCAGCCTTTGTTAGCTCGTCTACCCGGGCAGGAAGCATAGATAACCTTTCTAAGGTATCCTTGATCAAGGTGGGAGGCGGATTGTTGTGTGAAGAAGTATATATGATCCGCTGCGCGCCGGTATACAGCTGCTCTATCAGAGTATAAGCTGCTTTCAGCTTCTTCTGAATATCAGATCCCAAGTGGCTAATACGAGTTCCTGTATCATCACAATGATTAGTAAACTGACAAATACATGCAAGGATATATGGAAAGCCTAAGTCAAGTATGTTTACCGAAAACAACAGCAGTCATGGCATGAATTTGCCGCTTTACACCGGTCAGTTCGTCCACACCGGTTTAAGGGCCGCTTCTGCGTTCTCAGCTCTTTTTATCCAAGCGGATTTTTTAGTTTCCCAATCTGTCCGCTCTTTGTTGAAGCCTTCTTTCAATTTTTCCATAACACCTAGAGCGCTGGTCAATTCTTCTTTCGCCTTGGAAGTTTCAGCCTGTTGGGACTTGAGGTTCTCTCACAGATCAACGGTTTGGCTTTCGTTCTTGCTCAGCTCAGCCTATAAAGAGATAAATATATAATGAATGGGCAGTGCATATTTGAAGTACCAAGCACATAACAAGTTATGCCCTTAGTACTTGGGGGCTAATGCATATTTGCTCTTCATCAGAAATTTTTTACAAGTCCCAAGCACAATACAAGTATTAAGCTTGGCACTTGGGGCTAATGTGCATTTGATCATAAAACTTCTGAGATGGGATTTCTTCTACAAAGTCCTGGTTCATCTTTATAAAATTAAACCGGCCCTTGGGTGCTACTTCAGTGAAGTTAAGATGCATTGTTGGAAACACATAATGTTTTCCTAAGTCCCGGTTTAGATTGGTATCTTAAACTGTCACTTGGGGGCTACTGGAGTTGATAAGCTGCAATTAAAAATAAGGAGGAAATACCTCATATCGTTCCTTCATCATGTTTACCAAGCCGGCTTCATAGTCATGACTGGTGTATAGACGGTTCAGATAGCCAGAATTAAGGTCTTGAGCATTCAGATGGGCATAAGTTGACAAATCGGCATTCCATTTGCCTTTGCCAATTGCAGAGAATTCCTCTTTGGCAGTATGCTTCGACAAAGCGACATGATTGCCAGGAGTGGTATGGCCTCTGCCAGTGCTCATAACGTCATCATCCTTTTCTTCAGCAGCCCTTATAGGAGTTGGCGGTTTGTCAGTGTCTTTTACTGGACTGACCGATTTGTCAGTCCAGACAGGGCTGGTTGGCTGGTCAGCATAGCCCGTAGTGTCAATTTCTACTCGATCAAAAACAAAGTCATGATCTTGCGGCGGTGGGTCATTCAGCATGTCATCAATGTTGGTCTCTTCAGGATCAGGAGTTTTCTCCGGTTCAACAGTCGCTCCTCCTCTGTCGGTTTATTCAGACGAGCTTTCTTGCTGGGTCTGGGCTTGGCACTGAGTAAAATAAACAAAAGGATCAGTACAATATATATTAAGTAACATATCAAGGATATAGGTAAGAGTATGGCTCACCCAAGCAATGTTTTGAGCGGCGGAAGCTTTGTGGCAGACGATTCGCCAGATGATGAGTGAGAAGTACCCTGATAATTGGAATCGGATGGGTTAAGAGGTTGACAAAAACAACCCGCTTTGGGGCGTGAAGTGTCAAGGGGATAAGAGACCTCTGATCGGCGTTTCCGAACCGGAGTGTTCCGTAAACCGGCGGAGGTAACTACCTGGCCGCTATGCCGAGTTGTGCGGCGAGCCTCGTGCTGTTGTGTCTTCACTAGAAAATTCGGATCCAAATAAGCAAGAGGATGAGAAAATTTAACTTTCTGGTTTGCTCGATAGATTTTTAGTGTTGGCAAAGGATATGAATCGGAGGAAAGAGTGATTACCTCTACAGCATCGGCTTGGCTACCTTCAGCGTCGTCTTGACAATAATCATCATCAATAAGGCGTATGAAGAATGAACCAAGAGAATCGAGTTCTACATCTAAATCCGGATTACCCACATCATCATCAGCTGGAGGATCGGAGGATGCAGTAGTCCTTTTCTTGGCAGCTTTTTTAATGACCTTGGTCTTTGGACGAACTGGCTTGACCGGTTTGTCTTGCGGCTTCGCTGGTTTGTCTTGTCGTGGTTTCTTATTCCAGACTGGATCATCACCCTGTCAAACAAGACAATCACACTTTCAAAAAATATTTGGACAAAAGTAACTTTAGAAGAAAGGATGATATAATTCTTACAGCGGGTGGTTTGTTGAAGGTGCAGAATGGGAGTAGTCCGGTTTGCACACAGACGTCCGCCAGTTCATTCAACATCTTCTTTACAGCCTCAGTGACTTCTTCATCTGTAATCTGAATATCAATGTGCCGCTGAGCATCCTTCAAACTCCCGGTATACTCACACATCAAACCGGAGCATCGACTTAAGGGCAGAATACTCCAGCCTATCCAACAGCGAGCCAGGTCAACCCCTGTTAAACCGTTTGCCAGGAAGGCTCTCAGCTTTGATAATTGAGGAGCATAGTTGGCCCTCTCTTTTGCAGTCAGCCTTTGAGGGAAAGGATGTGTGTTGCTCAGGTGTTCAGGGCGGTAAGCCGGCAGCGGGTTTTCTTTAGGTGGAGATGTGTCTCTGCAATAAAACCAAGTGGCGTTCCACTCCTTGGGGTGACTGTGAAGTTTAGGATGAGGAAAAGTAACTTCCTTCCTCTTCTGAACCGCCATCCCGCCCAATTTAGTGTTGGGTCCATCTGTGAATTCTGTACAACAGTTTAAGTGAAAGAAATCTCTGAACAGTTCTACTGTAGGTTCCTCTTGAAGGTAAACCTCAGAAAAAACTTGGAAGTGGCAGATGTTGGTCACAGAGTTAGGACCGATGTCTTGAGGGCGCAGTTGAAAGCTGGCCAGTACATCCCGGAAGAATTTTGAACCGGGAGGATTGAAACCCCGGCCTAAGTGATCAGCAAAAACAACAACCTCTCCATCCTTGGGTATAGGAGGACATTCCGGGCCAGGAACCCTCCAATGGATGACATCCTTCTTGGCTAAAGTGCCCGTTTTGACAAGATTGTCTAACTGCTCTTCGGTTACTCGCGAACGAGCCCAATTGCATTCATAAACTTGCTTGTCCATGGTAATGAAAGATCTACAACATGATACTTACCGGTTTGAGATTTACAGTGGACAATTATGCAGCGGTACAAGGATGTAAGCATGTTGCTAAAATGGAGTTGGCTGATCATAAACCGGGGTTTACTAGACGAAGAATATAAATGTGAAGTATATCGGCGGTTCAACAATGGGACTAATGGTATATACCGGGTCATCATTTCTCGAAAAGTTAAAATGCCTAGTCTCACATTGAAGATACTAGTCTACAGATGTATAAGTGAAGGAAAAACAGATTTCACAAGTTGGCGTTATAATTTTGGATCTGCCGCATATCAGAAAAGGAAAATATATTCAGACCAAAGAAGAAGTACCGAAGCAATGGATGAAGGTTCAGATGGGATCTTCTATTTAGATGAGATGCATAGATGGAAAGAGAGACTAAGGCTATCACTATATAGAGTAAATATTCAGGGTTCTATCAAAGAGCCATTACGTCAAAAGGAACACCGACTGAGGGAGTCCTGGATTAGGGGGTGTCCGGATAGCCGGACTATACCTTCAGCCGGACTCCAGGACTATGAAGATACAAGATTGAAGACTTCGTCCCGTGTCCGGAAGGATCTTTTCTTGGCGTGGAAGGCAAGCTAGGCATGCGGATATTCGAGATCTCCTACCATTGTAACCGACTCTGTGTAACCCTAACCCTATCCAGTGTCTATATAAACCGAAGGGTTGTAGTCCGTAGGACAACCATCATCATACACAATCATACCATTGGCTAGCTTCTAGGGTTTAGCCTCCTTGATCTCGTGGTAGATCCACTCTTGTACTACCCATATCATCAATATTAATCTAGCAGGAGTAGGGTTCTACCTCCACCGAGAGGGCCCGAACCTGGGTAAAATAAAGTGTACCTTGTCTCCTGTTACCATCCGACCTTGACGCACAGTTCGGGACCCCCTACCCGAGATCCGCCGGTTTTGACACTGACATTGGTGCTTTCATTGAGAGTTCCTCTGTGTCGTCGCTTTTAGGCCCGATGGCTCCTTTGATCATCAACAACGATGAGGTCCAAGGTGAGACTTTCCTCTCCGTACAAATCTTCGTCTTCAGCGGCTTCGCTCTGCGGGCCAATTCGCTTGGTCATCTGGAGCAGATCGAAAGCTACGCCCCTGGCCATCAAGTCAGGTTTGGAAGCTTAAACTACACAGCCGATATCCGCGGAGACTTGATCTTCGACGGGTTCGAGCCACAGCCAAGCGCGCCACACTATTTCGAGGGGCATGATATAGCTCTGCCTCCGAATAGTACCCTGGAGGCCGCACACGCTCCGGCCCCGATCCTTGACTCGGAGCCCGCTGCGTTCTCCGATGATGAACGCTTGGACGTCACCTCGGGGGCTGCGATCTCAAAGGCGATCGAGCCGAACGCCAGCCCCGTACTCCGCACGGCCCAGAACTCCAAGGAGTCGGACTCTTCTCCAAACTCTGGGCCTTCCGTGCTCCCGCCGATCGAATATGATTGGGCGCCTGTAATGGAGTTCACCGCCGTGGACATCTTTCAGTGCTCACCTTTCGGTGATATCCTGAATTCTCTCAAGTATCTCTCTTTATCAGGAGAGCCCAGGCCGGACTATGGTCTGCAAGGTTGGGATCCGGACGACGAAGAAATTCGAAGCCCACCCACCACCCATTTAATAGCCACTGTCGATGATTTAACCGACATACTTGACTTCGGATCCGAAGACTTCGACGGTATGGATGACGAAGACGGAGACGAACTAGGACCAGCACCTATAGGGCACTGGACCTCCACCCCACCTAACAATGTATTCATGGTGGATACCCCTACAGGAAATGACAACGAGGAAAAAGGGGGTGGAAAAAGGGGTAAACCCTCCGAAAAGCAGTCAAAGCGGCGACGTAAACACCAAGCGAAGCCCTGCCTCGATCAAGACCCAGCCGTAGAGCAGGATGAGCCGGTAGACGATGAGCATGCCTCAGAGCAGCCGTCCGAACAGGGCAACACGGATGGAGAGGACAGACAGCCCTCCCCCGGCCATAACAGAACTCCGGACGATCTCACGCCGGATAAAACCACGGAGCAGAAGAATCTCCACGAAAGGCTCGTTGCCACAACACGCAGCCTGAAAAAGCAGAAGCGGAAGCTAAAGACGGCAGAATATGCACTCAGAACAAGATGGAACAAGGTAATCAAGACCGCAGATAAATACAGCGGCAGCCGCCGCACTAAAAGTTATCCGAAGAGAAAACTACTGCCCGAATTCGACCAGGAGGCCCTAGAGCCCCCACACTTAAAAACAAAAAAGTCATACGGTCGGATAGATGACCCCACGGCCACCGTAAAACGGCAAGCGGCGCCGCACTCAAGGCGGCATGCGACCCAATTAAAGACTCGCATCATGGCCCAGCCAGGTCCATTTACGGGCCAAGGAAGCAAGCTCTCACAAGCAACACAAAAAATCCATCATCAGAATCCGGCACACCCAAATACAGGGGCGCCGCACACCCCCTATGTTTCACCGTTGAGGTCTTGGAATATGAATTTCCAGAGGGATTCAAACCCGTTAACATAGAGGCATACGATGGAACAACAGACCCTGGAATCTGGATCGAGGATTACATCCTCCACATACACATGGCTAGAGGAGATGATCTCCACGCCATAAAATATTTACCTCTTAAGCTTAAAGGGCCAGCCCGGCACTGGCTTGAAAGCCTTCCCGAAAACACAATTGGAAGTTGGGAAGAGCTCGAGGATGCTTTCCGAGCAAACTTTCAAGGGACCTATGTCCGCCCCCGGATGCAGGCGATCTCAGTCATATAACTCAGTAGCTCAGAGAATCAGCTCGACAGTTCTGGAACAGATTCCTCACTAAAAAGAATCAGATAATGGATTGTCCGGACGCCGAAGCCCTAGCAGCTTTCAGGCATAATGTCCGAGACGAATGGCTCGCCAGACACCTTGGCCAGGAAAAGCCAAGAACAATGGCCGCACTCACAAGCCTCATGACCCGCTTTTGCGCAGGAGAGGACAGCTGGTTGGCACGATGCAGCCCCAGCGACCCAAGTACATCAAAAATCAGGGATGGAAACGGAAAATCGCGACGAAATAAGGACCGTCGTAGAATCAAAGGAAAAAGTCCGAAGAGCACGGCAGTCAATGCCGGATTCAAAAGCTCACAGCAAAATCAGACAAAACCACCCCTTCAGAATAATAGGGATGATTCGTCCAGCTTGAAAAGAATCCTGGACAGAATATGTCAGATACACAGTACTCCTGGGAGGCCTGCCAATCACACCCATAGAGATTGTTGGGTTTTTAAACAATCCGGACAGCTTAACGCCGCACACAAGGGGCTCGATACACCAAGTGAAGAAGAGGACGAACCCCAAAGGCAGAATACCAGGAAACAGAAGAACTTCCCGCAAGAAGTCAAAACAGTGAACTTACTTCACGTAACAAAACGTGTGGCACCCATAAAGGTACGCACAATCAAGCTTTCCCCTCAGGAGTCCCGCCACTGGTCACTAAAGCCAATCATTTTTTATCAGCTAGATTATTCTAGAAATATCAAAAACGCAGGCCGGACTGCCCTGATACTGGATCCAATAATTGATGGATTCTAGTTTACCAATGTCCTTATGGACGGCGGCAGTGGACTAAACCTGATATATCAGGATACAATCCACCGCATGGGCATAAACCCAGCAAGAATCCGCCACAGCAAAACCTCCTTTCAAGGGGTAGCACCAGGCCCGGACACCCATTGTATGGGTTTTCTCCGGCTTGTAGTCATATTTGGCTGTCCCAATAACTTTCATCGCGAAAAGCTGACCTTCAATGTAGTCCCGTTTTCAAGTCGCTATCAAGCACTAATGGGACGCGAAGCTTTCGCTCGCTTTAACGCAATACCGCATTACGCATCTCTCACGCTTAAGATGCCCGGTCCTCGAGGCATCATCTCTCTAAAAGGAGCGCACTAAAATACGCCTCCTCCAAACGGAAGATTGCGCGGCCGCTTAAACAGCCGCACAATAAAGTGGCCTCGCCAGCCAAAGGACTTTTTTAGCAGTCATCAAAGGCCACGGACCCGGACTCAACAAGTTCGGCACAAGTCCATCATTAACGCAAGCTTAGTACGCCATATACCCACATACCAGGGGCTGTACGCAGAGACAATAAAACTCAAGCTTATATATTCTTTACTTTATATTTTGTTCCGCACGACCCATTTTTCAAATTAGTTCTTCTCTTTTACAGATGAACATCGTGCGGCGCCCGTCCAGGACACGGCACATCGGAGACACAGGCGCAGACGTGCAGTAGGGACCCGTCCTAAAGGATTCTTTTTAGATTAAGACCCTGCGTAAACCTTTTTACTGTCTCTTGCTGCTATACATCCCCTGGTTTTTTCTTTTTCGATATAACCAAGGAGGAGGCTGGCATTTTGGCATGTGGCCACGCCAGAATTCTTGCTCGTACCTAGACACTAAGGGCCTTTTTGCCTTTTGTGAAGGGTGTTGTTTCACACGCACTCACAAAGACCGAACACCTTAGGGAGTGTTCGGCGTCGCGAGTTTTGGCACTATATGCATCAGCTCCGAATCATGATTTTGGTCATATGTTGGGTTGCCCGGCTCCTGAGTTCGGCTACCTTACGTTCCGCTCTATCGACTAAGGTAGCACCAGGAGAACTACTGCGATTGTGCCCCGGTTCGGCCGGGTGAGCACCTCAGTAGAGAAAGCCGAAAACCGACTGTCATGATGTAGCGCGAGACTGGTCGCCACTCGATGACTCATAGGAATTTATTGAATTCCTCCGCTTTGACGAAGGGCCGTTTCCCGGTCAGGCACGTACGCGCTCCGAACTCGGGCAAAGCGCAGTCGCCACTAAAGGGCTACCTAAAGAGTCCCACTGTCAAGCTCCTATGGCTAAGTGAAAGTGTTAAAGCATTATAGTCCGGTTGCCTAGCCCGCTGCGCTATCACCTCCTTTATAGGACCAAGACATTGGGTTAAGTGTGAAAATGCGTCTTCTGCGCGCACCCCCGCACTATGTGCGTGGGGGTTGAAGCCAACGACTGCAATCTTTCAGAATTTATATATTTAAACGGCCGCACAGGAGGTGTTCCTAATACTTGAAGGCACAAGTCTAAAAATATGCCCCTACAATTTATCAAAATACTATTTCATGATTACATAAGCTATCATAACATAGCATCCTTCGAGCACTGCGTCTCTATTATGCGAGCGCCTTCGAGGACTTCCTCAAAATATTGCTCGGAAGGTATTCGGCTTTTATCCGAATCCCGGGACGCAACAACGGTGGGCTCCATATCTGCCTAGTATGTCTTGACACGGGCAAGAGCCAACCGAGCTCCCTCCGTGCCCGCTGACCTCTTCATAGCACCGATACGTGGCACCACGTCGAGAAATTGCGGCACCAAGCTGAAATAACTCTTCGGCTTCGATCTCCCCGGACACAGATAATCCATGACGTACTTCATGGCGAGTCCGGACAACCTATTTACTTCGGCCCATTGGGCCAGGCGATCGTCCACTGCAAGTGGACGCTCTGGATTGATGAATTGCGACCAGAAGAGCTTCTCCACTTCATGACCCTTCTTATCTTGAAAGTGTTTGGTCGCATCAGCAGCACTAGCCGCCAAATCCAGATAGGTGTCCTTTACACTCCACGCTCGGTCCAACGGGGCAAACCTCGGGTCGCAAAATTTTCTCCGCAGCAAGAAGGGCTTTCCATCCGTAATTAGTCCGGCTTGACGTAGCTCCTCCTTTGCTGCTCTCATTACAGAGCGGGCGTCCTTGGCGTCGGTAACAACTTTCTCTAAGCTCGTTTGCCTCGCCCGACCTTCTCCTTCAAGAAGCTTGCAACGGTCAGTAGCACTTTTTAACATTATGGCCATATCAGCCACCTCCTCCTTGCTTCGGCAATGGGCAGCTTGTTCGGCTTTCAACTCTTCAAGGGCTTTCACGGCAGCCGCATCGCTTTTTCTGGCTTGTTCCTTCGCTCGGGCGAGTTCGGCCCTAAGACCTTCCACGGCGGCCGCACCATCTGCGTCAAGCACACACACGGTAAGATATTGACATAAAGCTCCTCTTACTAACAATCCCCTAATGATTTCAATACCTTGAGCACCATCAAGCCGCTTGTTAACAAGCACGATGTCGGCTTCTGCCTCATCCAGTTGTCGCTTTAGTTCGGCATATTCACAAGTCCGGCTCGACTCCGGACAATCAGCCACCTACGTATAAAGGTGACACTTAAAGGACCTGGGATTAAGATCCTCTGCGCGCCGTACATCTTTACGATGCACAGAGTCTCAGGGGCTACTATCTACACAGGACGCACTTTATTTATGCGCAATTAATACAAATATACGTTATTTAAAACGTACCTCAAGGCCTGCCACTAAAATCTTGACGGCCTCGTGCAGTCCGCTTTCCGCGGATGAAATCTTTTCAATCACCGTGCTCATTAACGCACGATGCTCCTCTGAGACAGAGGCTCGCCCCAGCAGAATCTTTAGCTCCTCCGACCGAACACCAGATGGTGCCGGACTCGTCCCATGGCCTTCCTCAAAGGCCGAACACGAAGAACCTCGGGGGGTTCACCATCCACCCCTAGAGGATCCGGAGAAATCCCCCGCGACGACACTTCAGCGTCGCCCGCCTTGCTAGGCGATACAGAAGGAGGAGGCGTTCTGCTCTCCATCATCTCCGGAAGAAGATCCCTCGAAGACGAGTTCTGCTGAGAAGGGCTAAGGTCCGAACTACAAAGTAAAGTTTCGGTTAAAACTTCCTAGATATAAATCAAGGATTCCTCTTAAAAGAATAACTCTTCTTCTACTTACGGCTCGCTGGAGAGCTGTTCCCTTTGAGGGTTTAGTTCGGCCGAGGGGCTCCCTGGCGTCGGTCCCTCTGACAAGGATTCTTTCCCCCGCTTCGAAGCAATGGTTTCCGGGCGGTCAGAGGTGGCCCTTTTCTTTCCCTTAGGAGAGGAATTATCGATTCCCCCCTTCGGAATGGCCTCTTTCGAGGAGGCCATGGTTTCCTTGTCCTCCCCCTTATTTCCCTCCAAAGGCACTACCTCTAGCATCCTGACTAGCACGGGATCCAGCCTGGTTTCGGGAAGGGGAGCCGGACACCTGATCAGCTTCGCCTTCGCTATCCACTCCTGCTTAAAAGGAGAAGCGCTATTAAGAGCAAGTCAATTATGCGGATAGAAGGTCCGGGCACAAGGTCACTTACTTGAGTATCCGGGCGATTGCGGCTTAAACCCACATCCTCGGTCAAATCCGGACTCACTTCTTGTGATCCGAAGAACAGTTTATACATCTCCGCGGGCGTCATGCCCATAAAATCCCGGAGAACTCGCAGTCCCTCTGGATTGAACTCCCACATGCGAAGGGGGCGACATTGGCCGGACAGTGTCCGGCGAATCAGCATGACTTGTGTCACCTTGACCAGGTTGAGGTCTCCTTCCAAGATATCCTTAATGCGGCCCTGCAGCAGAGGTACGTCTTTGGGCAAGCCCCGATCTAACCCCGTGTTGATCCAGGACGCTAACCGCGGTGGGGGACCCGAGCGAAAGGCAGGAGGCGCCACCCATGCGGTGCCCCGAGGAGCGGTGATATAGAACCA
Source organism: Aegilops umbellulata (assembly GCA_032464435.1). Taxonomy (NCBI): domain Eukaryota; kingdom Viridiplantae; phylum Streptophyta; class Magnoliopsida; order Poales; family Poaceae; genus Aegilops; species Aegilops umbellulata. Next base: position 441,492,460 of record CP136055.1, on the reverse strand, counting down.
CTCTTGTTGCCATAAGCCAAGCTCCTCTTGAAAAGCGCCCTCGGGCCATGGAACATCGGCATTTCTTTTTATAGCAGCGCCTCCGCACTCTACGTGGCGCCCCTCGATCATCTTCGGTTCTACTTTGAAGGTCTTGAGCCATAATCCGAAGTGAGGGGTAACACGGAGGAACGCTTCGCACACAACAACGAACGAGGAGATATGGAGGATGGACTCCGGAGCTAAGTCGTGGAATTCCAGCCCATAATAAAACATCAGCCCCCTTACAAAAGGATCCATTGGCAAGCCTAATCCCCGAAGGAAGTGGGATATGAATACCACACTCTCACCGGGCTGAGGGCTAGGGATCACCTGTCCTTGAACAGGCAACCTGTGCGAAATCTCGCTGGTCAGGAATTTAGCTTCCCTCAACATTAATACGTCCTCCTCCGTAACGGAGGAGGGCATCCATCGGCCTTGGAGGTCGGAGCCGGACATTGTCGAAGGTCCGGTGCGCCTGGAATCTGGAAGCCTAGGGTGTTGGAACTCGAGGCGATGGGCGAGCTCGTTTTGAGAATAGAAGAGGGGAATAGGGTCTTGGTCTCTTTATAAGAGGCAGAATACCAAGAGCCCTCCCCGTAACCGTCTTGGACTAGCCTTTAATTAAGGCAAGACGTGCTAACAGGCACGATTGGGTTTTCCACGACCGTATTAATGAGAATCCCGTTAGAGGGGGCACACGATCTCTGCTTTGACAAGACGTGCCGAGGAAACCGCCTCACTAAACGAGCTGAGGTGGAACAATGCAATTTATATAGAAGGCTTGGTCGCAGTGTTATGACGCACTATGGAATACGTCAGTAGATTTGATTTGTGTTAATATTATTCTCTATATGGCAATATGTGGAAGCTTATTTTGCAGAGCCGGACACTATTTCTGGTGTTTATAATCTTCTTGAAGGACTTGGAGGAGGAACCCGCCTTGCAATGCCGAAGACAATCTGCGCGCCGGACTTGTCGTCATTGAAGCCTGGTTCAGGGGCTACTGAGGGAGTCCTGGATTAGGGGGTGTTCGGATAGCCGGACTATACCTTCAGCCGTACTCCAGGACTATGAAGATACAAGATTGAAGACTTCGTCCCGTGTCCGGAAGGATCTTTTCTTGGCGTGGAAGGCAAGCTAGGCATGCGGATATTCGAGATCTCCTACCATTGTAACCGACTCTGTGTAACCCTAACCCTATCCGGTGTCTATATAAACCGGAGCGTTGTAGTCCGTAGGACAACCATCATCATACACAATCATACCATAGCCTAGCTTCTAGGGTTTAGCCTCCTTGATCTCGTGGTAGATCCACTCAATATTAATCTAGCAGGAGTAGGGTTTTACCTCCACCGAAAGGGCCCGAACCTGGGTAAAATAAAGTGTCCCTTGTCTCCTGTTACCATCCGACCTTGACGCACAGTTCGGGACCCCCTACCCGAGATCCGCCGGTTTTGACACCGACACCGACGAACACCGAAGATCACCGAAACCCTAGAAACAGATCTATGGTGGAAGAATGGAAAGCTTACCGATGCGGATGGAAGAGCGGAGAAGCGTTGTGGTTCTCTGGTACGCTCAGGGTTATGCAGCGGCCAGAGTTGAAGCAGAGGTGACGGTCGACGGTGGCGGCGGAGCTCCAGAGGTTGAGCAGCGCGAGGAAGACGATGACGCGAAGAGGCACGAGGGGGAAAAGTTAAAATGACCCCTCGGCCCTATTTATAAAGGCAAGGGATAAGTGTCAGGCGAGAAAATCGAGGAGCCAGAAATTTGGAAATAAGGCGGAGCTGTCGCCTCGATTGTCGGAGGCCCATTAATGAAGATGGGTTGTACATAGTTTTTAATAACAGATGACATCATGGCGGTTTACCATGGTCTGGGAAGATGACGTCACGACGGTTTACAAAATTATGTGAAGATGTTGAAGACGAAGTTTTCTTGAATATGGAGCACTGACATGAACCAGTTCAAATCAGTCTGGGGCCTAATGTTGGGGATATTACCACTAGGTGTAAACCGGCCAGGAGAGGCTGGATTAACTCCATCAGTAGTTCATTATACTTGAAGCCCATGAAGACATATGGTGACGCTGTATAAAGGCACAGGGGCCAGAACCGGTTTAAGGCCTGTAGATATAAACCAACATTGATATGTAACTTGCATTGTAAGGTAGAAAGAGCGGAAACCGAGCCAGACACGTTTATGAGCCGACCTCGGGATTCTGTGAACCGACGGGCGTCAACCCATGTATATAAGGGGACGACCCGGCGAAGGTTCAAGGACAACACACAACAACTCGAGACTCAGGCAAAGCGTATTCGCTCCCTGGTCATCGAAACCCCATCAATTCCATCACAACTAGACGTAGGCTTTTACCTTCATCGTAATGGGCCGAACTATTATAAAACTCTCTTGCGTCCCTTGTCTGATTTAACCTCTTCAAGCTAACCCGTAGCGATGGCTCCACGACTAAGTCCTTTCACGAGGACATCTACTGTGACAAAACCACGACACAAAGTGTTCCTCTGGTAAACAGGAGTTGCATAATCTCATAGTCATAGGAACATGTATAAGTCATGAAGAAAGCAATATCAACATACTAAACGATCAAGTGCTAGGCTAACGGAATAGTACAACTCAATCACATCATTCTCCTAATGATGTGACCCTGTTAATCAACTGACAACTCATGTCTATGGCTAGGAAACTGAACCATCTTTGATTCAACGAGCTAGTCAAGTAGAGGCATACTAGTGACACATTGTTTTGTCTATGTATTCACACATGTATCAAGTTTCCGGTTAATACAATTCTAGCATGAATAATAAACATTTATCATGAAATAAGGAAATAAATAATAACTTTATTATTGCCTCTAGGGCATATTTCTTTCAGTCTCCCACTTGCACTAGAGTCAATAATCTAGTTCACATCGCCATGTGATTTAACACCAATAGTTCACATCACTATGTGATTAACACTAAAAGGGTTTACAAGAGTCAGTAATCTAGTTCACATCGCTATGTGATTAACACCCAAAGAGTACTAAGGTGTGATCTTGTTTTGCTTGTCAGAGAAGTTTAGTCAACAGGTCTGCCAAAATTCAGATCCGTATGTATTTTGCAAATTTTTATGTCTACAATGCTCTGCACGGAGCTACTTTAGCTAATTGCTCACACTTTCAATATGTATCCAGATTGAGACTTAGATTCATCTAGATCAGTGTCAAAGCTTGCATCGACGTAACTCTTTACGACGAACCTTTTGTCACCTCCATAACCGAGAAACATATCCTTATTCCACTAAGGATAATTTTGACCGCTGTCTAGTGATCTACTCCTGGATCACTATTGTACTCCCTTGCCAAACTCAGTGTAGGGTATACAATAGATCTGGTACGCAGCATGGCATACTTTATGGAACCTATGGCTAAGACATAAGAATGACTTTCATTCTCCTTCTATCTCTGCCGTGGTCGGGCTTTGAGTCTTACTCAATTTCACACCTTGTAACACAGGCAAGAACTCTTTCTTTGACTGTTCCATTTTGAACTACTTCAAAATCTTGTCAAGGTATGTACTCATTGAATAAAAAACTTATCAAGCATCTTGATCTATCTGTATACATCTTGATGCTTAATATGTAAGCAGCTTCACCGAGGTCTTTCTTTGAAAAACTCCTTTCAAATACTCCTTTATGCTTTACAGAGAATTCTACATTATTTCTGATCAAAAATATGTCATCCACATATACTTATCAGAAATGTTGTAGTTCTCCCACTCACTTTCTTGTAAATACAGGCTTCATCGCAAGTCTATATAAAACTATATACTTTGATCATCTCATCAAAGCGCATATTCCAACTCCGAGATGCTTGCACCAGTCCACAGATGGATCGCTGGAGCTTGCACATTTTGTTAGCACCTTTAGGATTGACAAAACCTTCTGGTTGCATCATATAAAACTCTTCTTTATTAAGTCCATTAAGGATTGCAGTTTTGTTATCCATTTGCCAGATTTCATAAAATGCGGCAATTGCTAACATGATTCGAACAGACTTTAAGCATCGATACGAGTGAGAAAATCTCATCGTATCCAACACCTTGAACTTTGTCAAGAAACCTTTTTCGACAAGTCTAGCTTTGTAGATAGTAAAACTACTATCAGCGTCCGTCTTCCTCTTGAAGATCCATTTATTTTCTATGGCTTGCCGATCATCAGCAAGTCAACCAAAGTCCAAACTTTGTTCTCATACATGGATCCTATCTCATATTTCATTGCCTCACACCATTCCGCAGAATCTGGGCCCATCATTGCTAGCTCATAGTTCGTAGGTTCATCATGGTCTAGTAACATTACCTCCAGAACAGGATTATCGTACCACTCTGGTGCAGATCTTACTCTGCTTGACCTACGAGGTTCGGTGGTAACTTGATCTGAAGTTTCATGATCATCATCATTAACTTCCTCACTAATTCGTGTAGGCATCACTGTAACTGATTTCAGTGATGAGCTACTTTTCAATTCAAGAGAAGGTACAATTACCTCATCAAGTTCTACTTTCCTCCCACTCACTTCTTTCGAGAGAAACTCCTTCTCTAGAAAGGATCCATTCTCAGCAACGAATTTGCCTTCGGATCTGTGATAGAAGGTGTACCTAACAATTTCGTTTGGGTATCCTATGAAGATGCACTTCTCCGATTTGGGTTTGAGCTTATCAGTTTGAAACTTTTTCATATAAACATCGCCGCCCCAAACTTTAAGAAATGGCAGCTTAGGTTTCTTGCTAAACCATAGTTCATACGGTGTCGTCTCAACGGATTTATATGGTGCCCTTTTTAACATGAATGCAACTGTCTCTAATGCATAACCCCAAAACAATAGCGGTAAATCAGTAAGAGACATCATAGATCATGCCATATCTAGTGAAGTGCGATTACGACCTTTGGACACACCATTACGCTATGGTGTTCCAGGTGGCGTGAGTTGCGAAACTATTCTGCATTGTTTCAAATGAATACCAAACTCATAACTCAAATATTCTCTTCCATGATCAGATCGTGGAAACTTTATTTTCTTGTTATGATGATTTTCCACTTCACTCTGAAATTATTTGAACTTTTCAAATGTTTAAGATTTATGTTACATCAAGTAGATATACCCATATCTGCTCGAATCGTCTGTGAAGGTGAGAAAATAACGATACCCGCCGCGAGACTCAACACTCATCGGATCGCATACATCAGTATGTATTATTTCCAGTAAGTCAGTTGCTCGCTCCATTGTTCCAGAGAATGGAGTCTTAGTCATCTTGCCCATAAGGTATGGTTCGCAAGCATCAAGTGATTCATAATCAAGTAATTCCAAAATCCCATTAGCATGGAGTTTCTTCATGCGCTTTACACCAATATGATCTAAATGGCAGTGCCACACAAATAAGTTGCACTATCATTATTAACTTTGCATATTTTGGCTTCAATATTATGAATATATGTATCACTACGATCAAGATCCAACAAACCATTTTATTGGGTATATGACCATAGAAGGTTTTATTCATGTAAATAGAACAACAATTATTCTCTAATTTAAATGAATAACCGTATGGCAACAAACATGATCAAATCATATTCATGTTCAACGCAAACACCAAATAACACTTATTTAGTTTCAAGACTAATCCCGAAAGTATAGGGAGTGTGTGTCGGCGTTCTGGGAACGGGGGTCCCCACACTTGCCTGCCTGCGGCCTGCGGCGTGGCTTAAAGGGGGCCCAGCACGGCCCATCTTCATCGACACGAGACTCAAGACCCTCGCGAGGGGCCGAGCCTCACGGGGCGGAGGACACGGAGCTTCCTCGGGCGCAGCCTCACCAGGCTGGCTCACGAGGAGGCGGAGAGATCAAGGCGGGGTACCTCACGAGGTGCCCATGACGCAAGCCATGACGACCAAGGGTGCCAGGCGGGCGCCAGTCCGCGCAGTATCTCCCTTTCCTCTTTGGTGCAAAGGGGGCAAGCGCAGGCGAGAGTATCAAGCAAAGGCATCCATTTCGGTACAAAGATACCAAGACCAGTCCAACGGTGGGAAGGAGGTCATCATGGAGCCCAGAACGGCGTCACCACACAGCCTTTGGCAGGCGAGGACCAACTTTAGTCAGGATAAGTGTACCAGATGTTCCCCTTCAAAATGGCCAATTGTTGGCGCCCTTCCCGCTCAATATTTGGGAAGAGGCCCAGGGCCTTTGCCTATAAATAGGACTAGCCACCCCCAGGGTAGATGTATCGAGACATACAGAGAGCTAGACATCCAGAGATCGAGGCAAAGAGAGAAGGGCGGTTGAACTCCTCCTAGTAGTTCATCGTCCTTGCTAAGAGCAGACCCTCGCGAGGCTGTTCATCCTTGTACTATTCATCTTCATAAGCCCAAGAGGCAATCCACCCACCACAAACTAGAGTAGGGTATTACACCACAATGGTGGCCCGAACTAGTATAAACCTTGTGTCTCTTGTGCTGTTCTTTCGGTAGTTTTGATCTTTGCGAGACGGAGAGGTAGATGGCGTAATCTCCGCGCGCACCCCAGAGTTCAAACCTCAAGGGTATGCCGGAACCCGAAATCCGACATTTGGCGCGCCAGGTAGGGGTGGGCCGGAATGTGTCTTCCACCGCTCCACTCCCCTCTGACCGTCGCGTCCATGTCCGACGCACGTCGGGCTCGCGCCGACTGTCGGGCCGCCATCGTTTCCCGCATCGCCCAGACGGCCCCCGTCGGCGTACGCCTTCGTCGCTCCCCGTCGCTCGCCATCGACGCCGCCCCCGGCCCGGCGGGGAGCAAGCGGCAAGCGTCATCTCAGCGCCCGTCAGTGCAGCAAGGCGGTCGCACAGCTACGCCAACACCCCCGGTCATCGCGGCTCTCCTGGGCGGCCTGCAGGCGCCGCCCACAAGTCGCCACGTCAAGCCATTTGTTCGCCAGGTCAGCGCCGTTTCCGTGCAGCAGGGGGCTCACCCGGACCGGGCGGCACTCAAGGCTGGCCTGACCTTCGGCTTGGAGGACCACCCCTCCAACTCGGCCAGCTCGGGCGCACTCCCCATGTTGTGCACCCCCACCATATGCCAGGTGGCCGTCACCAGAACCCTCATCGATGGTGGCGCGGGCCTCAGCGTGCTTGCGGTCGAGGCCTTCGATCTCCTCCGCATAGCCCTGGAACAGCTGCAACCCAGCCGGCCCTTCTCAGGCGTTGGGGGCGGGTCATCCAGCTCCTTGGGACAGATCCGGCTCCCAGTAACCTTCGACACCTACGACAACTTCCGTACGGAGATGGTCGACTTCGACATCGCCCCCATCGGCCTCCCCTACAACGCCATCCTCGGCTACCCAGCGCTGGCCCAATTCATGGCCGCCACGCACCCGGCATACAACCTTATGAAGATGCCTGGGAGCAGCGGTGTCCTCACCGTGCACGGGGACACCGGGGACGCACTGCGGGTACTCAAGCTCGCCTTCAAGGCGGCGGCAACGGCACAACCCGCCAACTCAGGGACCCCCGAACCCAAGGGGGCAGCGCCCGCCAAGAAGAAGCAGTTGTTCACCCAGGACAAGGCAGAAACCAAGCAGATACCTGTCGACGAGGATGGGTCCTCCGGTGCCACTTTCACCATAGGCGCCAACCTCGAGCCTGAGCAGGAGGAGGCCCTAATCAGGTTCCTGCGAGCAAACAAGAAGGTATTCACTTGGGAACCTGATCAGTTGGCAGGGATCCCCAGGAGCGTAATCGAGCATCACCTCAATGTGTGCCCAAACGCGCGCCCCGTGAAGCAGATGGCGAGGCAGCAGTCCACGGAGAAGAAGACCTTCATCGTCCAAGAAACCCGCAAGCTAGAAGCCGCAGGGGTCATTCGCGAGGTCCGATACCCAGATTGGTTGGCCAACCCTGTCGTTGTGCCCAAGAAGGGAGGAAAGGAACGCATGTGTGTCGACTTCACCAACCTCAACAAGGCATGGCCACAAGATCCGTTCCCGCTCCCCCGCATCGATCAGATCATCGATTCCCCTGCAGAGTGCGACCTGCTATGCTTCCTGGATGCCTTCTCTAGGTATCACCAGACCAAGATGGCGGTAGAAGACGTCGAGAAGACCACCTTCCTGACCCCCTGCGGGGTGTACTGCTACACATGCATGCCATTTGGGCTGCGTAATGCAGGGGCAACCTTTCAGCGGCTGATGCACATCACTTTGGGCCCGTAGCTCGGGAAGAATGTCGAAGCTTACGTTGACGACATTGTGGTGAAGTCTCGGGAGGCCAAGACCCTGATACAAGACCTGGAGGAAATCTTCGCGAGCCTCGACGCAGTGAATCTGCGGCTCAACCCGGAGAAGTGTGTGTTCGGGGTCCCCTCAGGAAAGCTTTTGGGCTTCCTCGTGTCTCATCGAGGCATTGAGGCTAACCTATAAAAGGTCAAGGCGGTCGAGGACATGAGCCCGCCAAAGACCCTCAGAGAAATGCAGAAGCTCACTGGACGTGTGACCGCGCTTGGGCGTTTCATCTTCAAGCTGGGGGAGCGAGCGCTACCTTTCTTCCAGCTGATAAAGAAAAAGGGGCCCTTTGAATGGACTAAAGAGGCAGACAAGGCATTTCAAGGTCTCAAGAAGTACCTGACCAGTCCCCCGGTCATGGTGGCTCCACGTCCTCAAGAGCCCCTGGTGCTCTACCTCGCTGCAACTCCTTATTCCGCCAATGCAGCCCTGGTGGCGGTTAGGGAGGAGCGCCAAATCAGAACCACGGCAGCAGCTCGGGACAAGGCAAAACAGGAGCAAGGAAGGCCCACAGAAGCCGTAACCGCAGTTGAGGATCAGCTGCCAAAGAGTGCGCCGGAAGCAGGAGAGGCCCCTCATCTGGATGGTCCGCCTCCTGAGGCCCCGTCGCCTCGCGAGGCGTCTTTGCCTCCGGAGGGCGCCGCAAGCACTAATGCACTCAGCCTTGTTGAGCACCCAGTATATTTCATTAGCACGGTGTTACGGGATGTGAGGGCACGGTATCCCATGCCTCAATAGCTCCTCCTCGCGTTACTGGTGGCCTCGCGTAAGTTGCGCCACTATTTCCAGGGTCACCCCATTAAGTTTGTCTCGTCGTACCCCCTGGAGAGAGTGTTAAGGAGCCCCAACTCAGCCGGAAGGGTCGCTGAATGGAACATAGAACTGCAGGCATTTCAACTCGAGTTCAGCACGACCAGGGTCATCAAGGGAGCAGCGTTAGCAGATTTCGTGGCGGAATGGACGGAGCCACCGGGCCTCAAGGGCGACGAGGATCGGTACCTCCTCCCGAGGAGCGAGGCGCCGGAAGGCTGGTTCATGTACTTCGATGGGGCATTCTCCAGGCACGGCGCCAGGGCTGGCGCGGTACTGATATCACCCACTCAGGATAAGCTCTATTACGCTGTGCAGCTCTGTTTCCAGCAAGGTGAAAAAGTCTCCAACAACATAGCAGAGTATGAAGGTCTAATAGCGGGCTTGAAGGCCGCAGCAGCCCTGGGGGGGAAGCGCCTCACTGTCAAGGGCGATTCGCAGCTCCTTGTCAACTTCTCTAACAAGGTGTATGAGCCGAAGGACGAGCACATGGAAGCCTACCTAGCGGAAGTCCGCAGGATGGAGAAGCAATTCTGGGGACTGGAGTTGAAGCATGTGCCCCGTGGCACCAATCAGGAGGCAGATGACATCGCCGGACGGGCGTCCAGGCGGTTACCTCAGAAACCTGGCGTCTTCGAAGAGCGACTCTTCAAGCCCTCAGCCCAGCCTTCATTATCGAACACCGCTCAGCCTCGGGAGGAACTTCCCCAGCCACCTGCCTCAGGAGCACCAGTCTGCGGCCCGACCTCATGGGCATGCCTGCTCCGGACAATGGAACCTTAGGAGGAGTGCTGGATCACGGAACTCCGGAGTTATTTAACACAAGGGACCCTGCCGGAGGAGGAGGAGGAAGCGGAGCATGTGGCGCGGCAGGCCACGGCATACTGCATCAGGGATGGAGAGCTCTACAGGAGGCAACCAAACGACGTATCCCTGCGCTGCATCTCCAGGGAGCAAGGAAAGGAACTGCTGGAAGACATACACAGCAGGGACTGTGGGCATCATTCATCATCACGGACCCTCGTAGGCAAGGTATTCCGCAGTGGGTTCTATTGGCCCCCCGCACTCAGCGACGCTGTCGAGCTGGTGAAGGCTTGCGAAGCCTGCCAATTTCACGCCAAGCCGATCCATCAGCCGGCGGGAGGCCTGCAGACCATACCCCTTTCATGGCCGTTCGCGGTCTGGGGGTGGACATTTTGGGCTCGTTTCCTCGGGAGCCAGGGGGCTACCGCTACCTCTACTTCGCCATTGACAAGTTCACCAAGTGAGCAGAAGTAGAGGCTGTCCGCACCATCCCTGCGGGTTCTGCGGTCAAGTTCATCAAGGGCATCGTGAGCCGGTTTGGGGTGCCAAACCGCATCATCATGGACAACGGTTCGCAGTTCACCAGTAACCTTTTCAGAACATACCGCGCTAACCTTGGAACGCAGATATGCTATGCCTCGGTGGCGCATCCACGAAGCAACGACCAGCCCGAAAGAGCCAACGCGGAGGTCCTGAGGGGCCTCAAGACCAGGACGTTCAGGAAGAAGCTGGAGGCCTGCGGCAGAGGTTGGTACGATGAGCTCCAGTCCGTGTTGTGGTCCATCCGCACAACCACGACCAAGCCGACTGGGGAGACCCCGTTCTTCCTGGTCTATGGAGCTGAAGCAGTCCTCCCTCACGAGGTCAGACGTCGCTCCGCGTGGGTCCTAGCATTCGACGAGGTGCAGCAGGATGCCATGCGGTGGATGGACCTCGTGCTGGGGGAGGAACGCCGCCGAGAAGCCTCGTTACGAGCGGCAAGGTACCAACAGGTGCTACGATGATATCACTGCCGCAACATTCGCCCTAGGACTCTCGAGGTACGAGACCTCGTACTCAGGCGGGTTCTCTTCAGGGAGGGGCTGCACAAGCTCTCTCCCATGTGGGAGGGCCCGTTCAAGGTTGTTCATGTTTCCAGGCCAGGCTCCATGCGCTTGGAGACTCAGGAGGGGGAGCTGGTTCAGAATGCATGGAACATCCATCACCTCCGGAGGTTCTACACCTAGAAGGCCCAGAGCCTGTGAAGAAGGCGAACGCTTGTGAAGATTACCCCTTTTTGGAGAAGGCCCAGAGCCTGTGAAGAAGGCGAACGCCTGTAAACATTATCCCTTTTTGGAGAAGGCCCAGAGCCTGTGAAGAAGGCGAACGCCTGTGAAGATTATCCCTTTTTGGAGAAGGCCCAGAGCCTGTGAAGAAGGTGAACGCCTGTGAAGATTATCCCTTTTTGGAGAAGGCCCAGAGCCTGTGAAGAAGGCGAACGCCTGTGAAGATTATCCCTTTTTGGAGAAGGCCCAGAGCCTGTGAAGAAGGCGAACGCCTGTGAAGATTATCCCTTTTTGGAGAAGGCCCAGAGCCTGTGAAGAAGGCGAACGCCTGTGAAGATTATCCCTTTTTGGAAAAGGCCCGGAGCCTGTGAAGAGGGCAAATGCCCGTGAAGCTCGTTTCCCTTAAGAAGAAAGGCCCGGAGCCTGTGAGGAAGGCCAATGCATGTGAAGCTCGCCGCCCGTGACACTCTCACGTAATAATGAGTGGGGCTATACACGCCCCGGAGTCTCAGGAGCGCCGGCCTCAGGCCTTGGGGCTCCCTCCCACGCCCAGTGGCAGCACTTAGCTCTGCGCTGGTGAGAAGACGTCAAAGAATAGATTAGGTGCCGGACGCGGCTTTTTCAATTGCTTTCCGCAATTGGCTTGTTTGTTCGCAGTTGAGATTTTATTGAAATTGTTACCGTTGCTGATTTATGGTTCGTCGATAATCACTCCCTCACTTTGATTCTTCTTATGAAAGGCCTCGCGGGGGAGGACAGCCGGGCGCCCTCGCGAGAGTTCCTGTTCTAGTCGTTCGAAGGTTTCGCGACCTGGGCTCATTACGGGAGCATCCCTCCAGTCTGTGCCCCTCGGGCACCGTGACACACACACACAGGGCCTGGGTCGGTCGCCCCCCCACGGCTGGGGCCGGGAACTATCTACGCGCAAACACATAGCTGAAAGGTGCGAAAAAGGAATCAAGGTAACGGTTAACAGCAGTAACCCGGAACACGCCCCCGGGGCTCCACACATCTGTTTTCTTTACGCAGGAAACAAAAGGGAAAGATGGGACAAGCCTGGTGCGGCTCGCCTCACACCGGCCTACGGAGGAGGCTCGGGCTGCCTCCGGAGCTCAAGCAGTCTCCCTCTCGCGCTTCACCGGGCCGGGACGGCGGGTGGACGCACTACCGCCTCCCAAGCAGGCGCGACGGCAAGGGGGCTACCTGCGGCCGCCGCTGGAAGAGTCGCTTGAAGAGGAGTCGATGAAGCTTGGGGAACCCCGAGCGCCGCCAACCACGCGGGCGCTGTCTCCTCCGTCGTCATCGGGGCTGGGTCCCCGGCCCCGGTCGTCGTCCTCAGGGCAACACCCTGCGCGGCGACCATCTTCCCCAAACACCCTCACATAGAGGGTGGCATCGCCATAAAACCTAAAGTGCAGGGTGCACCGGCGCTCGAGGCCTCGAGCACGGGCGAACGCCTGCCAACCGCGAGTTAAGGCCAAGCTCCCAGCGATAGAGACCTCCAGTGCAGCCCACGAGGCCCGGCTGCAGCCGTCCGCCTGAAGCCATAGGCCGCCCGGGGCACCGGCTGGGAGCTCACCAAGGAGGAAGCGAGGAAGTTTGTCGTGGAATTGTCACGTCAGATGTCCTAGTAAGAGGACTTAGTCGTAGAGCCATCGCAACGGGTTAGCTTGAAGGGGTTAAAGTGGACACAAGGACACGGTTTTTATACTAGTTCGGCCCCTTCGATGAAGGTAAAAGCCTACGTCTAGTTGTGATGGAATTGATTGGTTTCGAGGGCTTAGGGAGCGATATGATTCGCCTAAACCTCGAGTTCTTCTTCTCTGTCCCCAAACCGCCGTCGGGTCGTCCCCTTATATACACGGGTGACGCCCGTCGGTCTGCAAAGTCTCGACCTCCGGCTTATAAACGTGCCCGTGTCGGTCTCTCTATTCCTATCTTACAGTACAAGTTGGCCCCAGGCCGGTTTACACCATAAACCTTTAAACACTTTATAGATCTTGGGCCTTTCTACTCCTCCTTGGGCTTTAACATCTCGGGTCTTGTTGACGGTGGTAACCCGGGCCCTGCAGGCCGGTTTACCCCGGATAGCAACATCCCCAACATTAGGCCCCAGATTGATTTGAACAGGTTCATGTCAATCCTTAATAAGAATTTCTGTCTTCAAATGTCTTCCAATGACTTGTTAAACCGTCGTTTCTCCGTCTCCTCTGCTGTGGTAAACCGATGTGACGTCAACGCAGGCTACCGTCTCCTTTCGCTAACTCGCAAGAATCAAGGCGACGGCTGGGCTTCCGAAATCTCCGGCCCCTGGATTCGCGCGCCTGATACACGCGCCGCGCCTTATAAATAGGACTTGAAGGCCATCTTCCTTTCCTCCCCTTCCTCGTCTTCCTCGCGACCCAGACCTCAGAGCTCCGCCGCCGCCGTCAACTGCTGCATCAACTCCGGCCGCTGCATCAACCTGATCGGTTCAGAGCACCGCGGCGACCTTCCACATCTGTTTGGACCCCGGTAAGGCCCCTGTTCTTGTTGCTTTAGATCTGTTCTAGGGTTCATCGTCCTGCTACTGTTTCTTGCTCATCCCCATAGCATCCTTTACGAACAGACGACGATACCTGTACCTGGATTTGTAGTTTCTCTTAGCAGTCGCCATAAACCTGCATTCATTTCCTTAGATCTCACTCTTGTTCCTCCTTGTCGAACTTATGTTGTTCTGCTGTGAGCCCGACATCATATTACCTGTTTTTATTTCTTTTTCGCCCTAGCTGTAGATCCATTGCTTTGAAAGAATCCGTACGGGATCTGTTTCTGCTTTCATACTCACAGCTGTTAGATCTGGTCGGTTTAACTCTTAGCAAAAAGTGAACAAAACAACCCACACATCCATTAGTCCCCTTGATGAACCGCTGGTTGATATCATTGTGGATAACCTGACTCTATAAGATCATCTTCGGTTTATAATCACACTTGTTCTCAAACCGGAAAACATTTATCTTGTAGATCTCCTCATGGCCAAACAGGTGTACGAATGCAACTGGGTTCCCTCTTGCATCACTGAGACCCATTTAAACAACTTAGTCCTGACTGGTGCTTTGAGTAGCAAAAATACCATCCATTGGAGGGTTCCAGGAGACGAATGTCCTCCTACCCCGCAGGAGGGAGAAGTGGTGGTGTTTGCAGATCACCTGGCCCGGGGGTTTAACCCACCCGGTTCGAAATTTTATCGGGACGTTTTGGCTAATTTTAGGTTGCGCCCACAAGATGTTGGTCCAAATTCAGTCACGAACATCTGTCATTTTCAAGTACTTTGCGAGGCGTACTTTCAAGAGGAACCCACTGTAGAGCTGTTCCGGGACTTTTTCCATCTGAACCGACGTACTGAATTCACCGATGGCCCTAATATGGAACTGGGCGGTATGGCGATCCAGAAGAGGAAAGAGGTGACTTATCCTCACGCCAAGTTGCATAGTCATCCGCAAGAATGGAACTGCACTTGGTTCTATTGCAAGGATACTTCCCCTGCTGAAGAAAATCCACTGCCCGGTTTCCGTCCAGAGAGACTTAGCAACACTCACCCCTTCCCCCCACGGCTAACCGCCAAAGAGAGGAGTAAGTATGCCCCTCAGTTGTCCAAGCTCAGAGCCTTTATGGCTAATGGTTTAACGGGGGTTGATCTTGCTCGTTGCTGGATTTCATGGAGCATCCTGCCCCTTAGCATCCTCTCCGGTTTGATGTGCCAATACACGGGTCGGGTTGATGATCCTTTGAGGCACTGTAACATTCAGCTGACGGAGGACGAAGTCGCTGAAGCTGTGAAGAAGATGCTGAACGAACCGGAACATGTCTGCGCTCGAGCCGGCCTGCTTCCATTTTGTGCCACAAACAAGCCACCTGCTGTAAGCAACTCCTCTGTTCATAGAATCTTTGATCTCCTTATATACATGTTGTTAACTTCCAGTCCTTTTCGAAACAGGGAGATGATCCATTTTGGAGCAAGAAGTTACAAGAGCCGACCGAAAAGGTAACCCGACCCAAGACGAGGGTGAAGAAGCCTGCTCAGAGAAAAAGGAACACCGCTTCCTCCACTCCGGATCTAGAGGAGGATGATGTGGGTAATCCGGACCTCGGGGTAGACCTCGATTCAGTTGGTTTGCTTTTTATACGTCTTATTGATGATGATATTTGTCAGGACGACGCTGAAGTGAGCCATGCCGAAGGCCCAGAGGTAACTATTCTTTCTTCTGATGCCGTTCTTTTGCCTTTGAAAAAACCTCGCCAAGCAAACCGGAGAATTAAATTTTCTCACCCTCTTGCTTACTTGGATCCCGAATTTCTTGTGAAGACCCAGCAACATGAAGCTCGACGCACCACCCGACATAGCGGCCAGGTAGTCACCTCCGCCGGTTTACCGAACAGCCCGGTTCGGAAACGCCACTCAGAGGTCTCCGATTTACGCGCTAGCTTTCCTCCTAAAGCAGGTTTAACCCGTCAGCCTCTAAATCCATCTGACTCCGATTATCAGGTCACTTCCCATTCCTCTTCCGGTGAATCTTCAGCCACTCAACTGCCCCCGTTGAAGACAGTTATTGGGTAAGTTGGACCGATCACAACATATCTCTGTATGGGTCTCTTAATCCATTTTATACCGTTTTTTCAATCTTTGGGCTTTTTTCAGGGCTAAGCCTAGACCGAGCAAGAAGGCTCGTCTGGATAATCCGGCTGAAGGAACTGCCGCTCCTGAACCGGAGAAAACTCCTGGTGCTGACGCTCTGGGTTGTGAAGATACTCAGAACTATCCATCTCCGCAAGATGACATCTGCGCTGAAGAAAGGACTACCGAACCTGCTAACCGTACTGATCCGCCTGCCAGTCCTGTTCGGGTTGAAGGATCCATCCCCCCTTCTGCAACTGCTGATAAACCGACAGGGCCACTGCAGAGCAGCGACTCCAAGGATGATGATGTCGTTATTACCGGTATTGGCCGCTCTGAACCGGGGAACACTGCTACTTTGACCAAGCATACTGCCAAAGACGAAATCTCGGCCACAAAGGGCAAATGGGACCTTGACTTGACTACGTTCGCCTCTTTAAGCGCCCCGGATCTTTATTCTGGGTATCTGAACCGGCTGTACACCAGTCGGGATTATGAGGCTGCCATGATTAAGATGATGAAGGAGAAACTTGAGGTAACTCCCTTGTGCTTCATTCTATTGCAACTTAGCTTATCAATATTTCCAAACTGAGGTAGTAAACCGGACCAGGCTACTTTTGACAATTAAGGTCTGGTTTAGAAAACCCCAGGTTTCAACATCGGTCATAATCAGAAAACATCATCAGATAACCATTAGCCCCCAAGTGCCAAGTTTAAATACTTGTATTAATCTTGGGACTCTTTGTAATGGAAAACTTGCGTTAAAATCAAGTATGCATTAGCCCCCAAGTATCGAGCACATAACTTGCTTGTGTGGTTGATACTTCCAAACCGTGCAATATTTTCTGAACACTGTTGATGACCTGCTGCAGGGGGATTTGAAGACCAAAGAGAACCAAGTCTCGGACCTTCAGGAAGCTTTAAAAGCCCAGCAGATTGAAACTGAAAAAGCAAAGGAGGAATTGACCAAAGCCTTAACTGTTATGGAGCAGCTGAAAGCAAGCCGCAAAAAGGAGCAAGCCGATTGGGCTACTGAAAGAGCTCTTTTTGACGAAGAGGGCTGAAAATGCCGAAGCTGCTCTTAAACCGGTGGTTGATGAGTTATCCACCGTGAAGCGACAAATACACTCCATGACATCTGCCGTCTTTGGTAAACCTTTCAATGCCCTTCTTCCAATTTGTACCTTGTTTGCTACACCCTATGTCCGGTTTGTAATCCACCTTGAAACACTGCAGGCTCATGTATTGGACACTTGGGTTCTGATGTGCGGATGAAACTCAAAGCTGCTTATACTCTGATTGAACAGTTATACACCGGAGCCCAAAGAGCTATCACCACTGCATCGCACAACAACCTTGCGCCGGCTCTGATTCAAGACACATTAAAGAGGCTGTCCATGCTTCCGGCCCGGATTGAAGAGTTGAAAAGATCAGCTGCTCAAACTGGAGCTATCACTGCCTTGATCCGGGCCAAAGCGTGGGTACCAGATTTCGATCCTGTCGAAGCGGCCCAAGGATACCCCAGCTTGAAGGAAGACGGTTCCGACTTTGGTGAAGATGATTTTAGGGCGATAAACCGGGCGGTGCGCCCCCTAGCTTGTCAATTGGCTGAGGAGGCAGATCTGTCACGTTACCAAGCCCAATATGACAACCAGAACAAACGAGTATCTGCCCCGGTCCCTGAAGCGGGAAACCTTGTTCCTCCAATCCGTAAGCATACTTACGCCCCAGACATTGAACCGTCTTCGCTGATTCACGAAGAAGCCGTTTTCCAAGCGCTAATGGGAATCGACTGGACCACTGCTGATTTCCAGCCAATGGGTAATCAAGATGGAGCTGAAGCGGCGCGAGATGACCCCCAGCCTTCGAACCGAGGCGTCGAACAGGCGTAATCAACGCTCCGGTTTACTTGGTGACGTCTTAATCCGTCAACGAACAATATATTCAGGCACTACGTTGCCTTGTAATAAGATAGTTTAATACTTCTGCCTTTGAACGTGCCTTCGCGCACGGGTACTGATGCTCTTTCCAGCGACATTTCCAACTTATGTTTCCCGTCTTTACTGAGTGCACAATATGATTTTTCGACCACCTGAACCGTGCTGCGCCTCTGCCAAACCGGGCAATTTTCCTCCGGGTTTAAAACGGACCAGGCTATGCCAGCTGAATCGGTTTAAGGATACTTGATGTTCCGAAGAACCAAAAAACACCACAATAAAGGCAGAAAACAAAACCAAATATGAAAAGGCAACGCGATAGTAAAACGCATGCGAATAGTGGTTACTATGAACCGTTCAGAAGGCGTGACCATCGTCAAGACAAACCGAGCCCCCAAGAGGTGTAGCTACGGTTTAAGTCGACTAGGTTCCTTACTGAATCGTGGCAAATATGCCGGCCAAATGGCATTGCATTGGTTCGTCAACCAAGCCCCCAAGTGACTCAATGGCTAAAAAGCCGACCAGAAGGCATTACCATCATCAAGACATGACCGAGTTCCCATAATGGCGTAATCTACGGTTCAAGTCGATTAGGTCCCCAACTGATTCTGTGGCAAATATGCCAGCCAGAAAGCATTACCGTCGTCAAGGCCTGACCAAGCCCCCCGGAGGTGTAGCTACGGTTCAGGCCGACTAGGTCCCCAACTGACTTTATAGGGATAGCTATGTTCTCTTTGGTTCGAATACGACCTATGTTTGAACAGCTGTGTTCTCTTTGGTTCGAATACGACCTATGTTTGAACAGAAATCCCCATGTTTGAATAGCTATGTTCTCTTGGTTCGAATACGACCTATGTTTGAACAGGAAGCCTCATGCTTGAACCGGGCATTGAACCGGATATTAAGAGTTTCACGACCCTGTAGGAGACATCTTCCCTTGAACCAGCTTTTAAACCGGAATTTGAACTTCTGTGAAGCGACCTCCAGGGGTAAGTACACGTGATGTGAAGAACAGTAGAGACCCCGCTTTACTTGAGGCTCTGGTTTATTGTATTCAATCATAATATATACATGGTCATGATATGTACATAAACAGAGCCCAGGGCTCATGTATAATAAGGTCGAAGATGAGCTATGTTCCACGGCCTGCTGGTCTCCTCCTCTGACGTGCGTGAATCCTTGCGCTCTCTAATATCAATCAAGTAATATGACCCATTATTCAGATTCTTGCTGACCACAAAAGGTCCCTCCCAAGGCGGGGATAATTTATGCTGATCAGATTGATCCTGGATGAGCCGAAGCACCAAATCCCCCTCCTGAAAGGTTCTGGTCCTAACCCGACGGCTGTGGTAACGGCGGAGATCTTGCTGGTAAATCGCTGAACGGGCAGCTGCCAAGTCACGCTCCTCATCCAACAAGTCAAGAGCGTCCTGCCGTGCCTGCTCATTGTCCGCTTCAACATATGCTGCCACTCGAGGCGAGTCATGTCGTATATCACTTGGGAGAACCGCCTCTGCTCCATAGACCATAAAAAACGGCGTAAACCCCGTGGATCTGTTAGGCGTGGTGTTGATGCTCCATAACACAGACGGTAGTTCCTCCACCCAACAACCCGGCGTCCTTTGCAAAGGGACCAGAAGCCGGGGTTTGATACCTCTCAAGATCTCTTGGTTCGCTCGTTCCGCCTGACCATTAGACTGTGGGTGCGCTACCGAAGAAACATCAAGCCGTATATGCTCCCGTGCACAGAACTCCTTCATGGCCCCTTTGGATAGATTGGTACCATTATCTGTGATGATGCTATGTGGAAAGCCAAACCGGAAGATCACCTTCTTTATAAATTGAACCGCTGTGGCAGCATCGCACTTACTGACAGGTTCTGCCTCCACCCACTTGGTAAATTTGTCAACCGCCACCAGTAGGTGGGTCTTCTTATCTTTGGAACGCTTAAAAGGCCCAACCATATCAAGCCCCCAAGTCGCAAACGGCCAAGTGATTGGAATCATCCTCAATTCTTGAGCCGGTATGTGTGCTCGTCTAGAAAATTTCTGGCACCCATCACATAACCTGACTAGGTCTTCCGCATCAGCATGAGCAGTTAACCAGTAGAAACCGTGGCGGAACGCTTTAGCCACCAATGATTTTGAACCGGCGTGGTGGCCGCAATCCCCTTCATGTATTTCTCGTAATATCTCACACCCCTCCTTAGGGGATACGCACCGTTGCAGCGCTCCTGATACGCTGCGATGATGTAACTCTCCTTGGAAAATGGTCATAGACTTGGACCGTCGTACTATCTGTCGAGCCAAGCTTTCATCTTCTGGCAACTCACCCCGGTTCATATATGCCAGGTAAGGGAGCGTCCAATCCGGGGTGGCGTGAAGAGCCGCCACTAACTGAGCCTCCGGATCAGGAACAGCCAACTCCAGCTCACCGGGCAGCTGTACCGATGGGTGGTATAATACATCCAAGAAAACATTGGGTGGGACCGGTTTACGCTGAGAGCCCAAGCGACTTAAAGCGTCTGCTGCCTCATTTTTTCTGCGGTCCACATGATCCACTTGATAGCCTTTGAAATGCCCAGCCACCATATCTACTTCACGTCGGTATGCAGCCATAAGCGGATCCTTAGAGTCCCAGGTGCCAGATACTTGCTGAGCCACCAGATCCGAATCACCAAAGCACCTAACTCTGCTCAGATTCATCTCTTTAGCCACCCGAAGACCATGAAGCAAAGCTTCATACTCCGCCGCATTATTTGTACAGGGGAACATTAAACGGAGGACATAACAAAACTTATCTCCTCGTGGGGAAGTTAAAACGACTCCAGCCCCCGAGCCTTCCAATTGTCTTGATCCGTCAAAATGAACGGTCCAATAGGTGTTATCTGGCTTCTCCTCAGGCGCTTGTAACTCCGTCCAATCGTTTATGAAATCGACAAGTGCCTGTGATTTTATGGCTGTTCGGGGTACGTACCTTAAATCGTGCGGCCCGAGCTCGATAGCCCACTTGGCAATCCGACCAGTCGCCTCCCGGTTCTGTATAATATCACCCAAAGGAGCAGAACTGACCACCGTGATTGGGTGCCCTTGGAAATATTGTCTCAGCTTCCGGCTTGCCATAAAAACTCCATATACCAGCTTCTGCCAATGCGGATACCTTTGTTTGGACTCGATAAGTACTTCACTGATGTAGTAAACCGGTCGCTGAACCGGATGTTCCTTTCCAGCCTCTTTTCGTTCTACCACCATCGCCACACTGACTGCTCTGGCATTCGCTGCAACATATAACAGAAGTGGCTCTTTATCCACAGGGGCTGCCAACACTGGCGGATTGACTAGTTGTCGCTTCAAGTCCTCAAACGCTTTATCAGCCTCCGGACTCCAGACAAACTGATCCGTCTTCTTGAGCATTTGATACAAAGGGATCGCCTTCTCACCAAGGCGACTGATAAACCGGCTTAACGCTGCAATCCGCCCGGCCATGCGCTGAACATCATTGATGCATTTCGGTTTGGCCAGGGAGGTGATGGCTGTGATCTTTTCTGGATTGGCCTCAATTCCTCTATGGGACACTAAAAATCCCAACAGCTTGCCTGCAGGTACACCAAAAACACATTTAGCCGGGTTGAGCATCATTTGGTACACTCTCAAGTTATCGAAAGTCTCCTTCAAATCGTCAACCAGGGTCTCCTTCTTTCGTGACTTGACCACAATATCATCCACATAAGCATGCCCATTACGACCAATCTGCTCGTGGAGGCAATTTTGCACACATCGTTGATAAGTAGCCTGCGCACTCTTAAGCCCAAAGGGCATAGACACATAGCAGAAGGCTCCAAAGGGAGTAATGAACGCTGTCTTCTCCTGGTCCTTAACTGCCATCTTGATCTGATGATAGCCCGAATAGGCATCCAAAAAACTTAAACGCTCGCAACCTGCCGTAGCATCAATGATCTGATCAATCCGGGGAAGAGCAAAAGGATCTGTTGGGCAAGCTTTATTCAAGTCTGTGTAGTCCACACACATGCGCCAGGTACCGTTTTTCTTAAGAACTAGCACCGGATTAGCGAGCCATTCGGGATGAAAAACCTCAATGATAAACCCTGCTGCTAGGAGCCTGGCCACTTCCTCACCAATCGCTTTACGTCTTTCTTCGTTAAACCGCCGTAAGAACTGCTTTACCGGCTTGTACTTAGGATCCACATTAAGGGTGTGCTCAGCGAGTTGCCTCGGTACACCAGGCATGTCAGATGGCTTCCATGCAAAGATGTCCCGATTCTCACGGATGAACTCGATGAGCGCACTTTCCTATTTTGGATCCAAGTTTGCACTGATGCTGAACTGCTTGGATGAATCGCCAGGTACAAAGTCAACAAGCTTAGTTTCGGCCGCTGACTTGAACTTCAAGGCCAGATCGTGGTCCGTAGTTGGCTTTTTTAATGAAGTCATATCCTCCGGATCAACACTGTCTTTGTATTGCTTTAGCTCCTCCGTAGCACAAACCGATTCAGCATAAGTCGCATCTCCTTCCTCGCATTCCAAAGCGATTCGGCGGCTCCCGTGAACCGTTATAGTACCCTTGTACCCTGGCATCTTAAGTTGCAGATATACGTAGCAGGGCCGTGCCATAAATTTTGCATAAGCTGGCCGCCCGAACAAAGCGTGGTACGGACTTTGGATTTTAACCACCTCGAACGTCAGCGTCTCTGATCTGGAATCGTGGCTATCGCCAAATACCACTTCAAGGGCTATCTTACCAACCGGATATGCAGACTTGCCAGGCACCACCCCATGGAACACTGTGTTGGTCGGTCTGAGATCCTTATCTACCAGTCCCATACGACGGAAGGTCTCATAATACAAGATGTTAATGCTGCTCCCTCCGTCCATGAGCACCTTGGTGAGCTTATAACCTCCCACCTGTGGCGCTACCACCAGTGCTAACTGACCCGGATTATACACCCTGGGAGGATGATCTTCTCGGCTCCATGTGATAGGCTGCTCCGACCAACGCAGATAGTGAGGCGTGGCCGGTTCGACAGTACTGACTGCCCGCCTCTGAAGCTTCCTATCTCGTTTATCCAAGCTCGTAGTAAAGACATGATACTGTCCACCACTCAACTGCTTCGGGTTGCTCTGATAACCGCTTTGATTCCCTTGATTATTCTGATTGTTTTGGCTGACCTGTCCGCCCGGGTTACCCTGGAACCCTGGACCGGAATTCCCGCCACCGTACCCTGATCCGGAACCGGAACCGCCACCGGAGCTGTGATCATATTGGAAAGTGTTTGAGCTTTTGAACTCCTTCATGATATAACAATCCTTCCAAAGATGGGCTGCTGGTTCCTCCTTTGTTCCGTGCTTCGGACAGGGCTGGTTTAAGAAAAAGTTCAAACGCTCCGGATTAGGACCGGGATGCTCGCGAAAACTCGGCTGTTTCCCCTTACGCCGCTGGCCTTTAACCTGTGCACTTGTGCTGGCCACCAAGTCCATGCTCCCGTCCGGTTTACGCTTTCCTCCGCCTCCATTACCTGTCGGCCGATGCTGCTGGCCTTTGGTGTTGCCATTCTTCTTTCCCTTCCCTGCTTTGTCATCACCAGAGTCAGGATCCTTGGTACTGTCAGAATCCGCATACTTTACTAAAGCGGTCATGAGCGTTCCTATATCTATACAATCACGCTTCATCCGGCCCAGCTTTAGCTTCAAAGGGCCAAACCGACAGTTGCTCTCCAACAGCACCACGGCGGTGTCTGCGTTGATGCGATCTGACGAGTGCAAAACTTCTGATACCCGCCGTACCCAATGGGTAGTTGATTCCCCTTCTTGCTGAACGCAGGCTGCTAGGTCAACTATTGACATTGGCTGCTTGCACGTGTCCTTGAAGTTCTTGATAAACCGGGCACGTAATTGGGCCCATGAACTAATTGAATTAGGCGGTAAGCTTTTTAGCCAAGTCCGGGCCGTTCCTTCTAACATCATAGTGAAATACTTGGCACATGCCGTCTCGTCCACATCCAGCATCTCCATAGCCATTTCATAACTCTCCACCCATGTCTCCGGAGGCTGATCTGCCGTGTAGTTTGGTACCTTGCGGGGGCCTTTGAAATCTTTGGGCAGGCGTACATTGCGTAAAGCGGGAACAAGGCACGGTACTCCCAAAGAGCTGGAAACCAACCCCGGTTCAACCGTGGCCGCCGGGAAGGTAGGTGTAAGCTGACGAGCCTGATGCTGCGCTGCTAATCCGGCCTCCCGTGCACGGGCGCGATCCACATTCTCGTGAGCATTGTCGACGCCCTCCGGATTGTTACCGCGGAGCGCTTCACGCCTGTCGTTAGAAGAGACGGCCGGCTCCTCCACGCGCCTACTATAGCTCCTGCTGGGGCGAGGGGTGGAGTGAATCTGATCACGGCTTTGCGAATACGCTTCTTGCTGGGCCAACGCGGTCCTAAGGAGCTCCTTGACCCGGCGTGTCTCTTCATCCTGCGGTGAATCTCCTTCGATCGAAATGGCTTCCAACCGAGCCGCCGCCGCGACGAGGTTATCCATCGGGTTGGAATAATGACCTGACGGCGTTGGCATGGCCGGTGGCGTATCGGTGTTATGACGAGGCAAGTTTATAATCCGGTGCTGAACCGGGGCGCCGGCCGTTGCTTCCGCACGGTTTACCCCCGGGGTGTTGAAGAGATTTCGAGCGTCGAGGGCGGCGGGCAACCGAGACCGGGATTTTCTCTTCAGGACCTCCTGAGATGCCTTCTGGTCCATCATGAGCCTGTAAGCCTGTGCTTCTAAAGCGGCGCGCTCCGCCGTCATCCTGATCTCTTCTGCTGCCAGCTCCGCTTTAGCCCGAGTGATCTGCTCTCTCACTTTGGCAATCTCAGCGTTGTGAACCTCCTGATCCACCGGGTTAGCCTCCGCCATGAGCGCTGCTAGTGCGTCAAACAGGTCTGACAAAACTTGGGCTGGTGAACCGGCAGGGCCTCCTACCCGCGCAGCCGTTGCTGCTGCCGATCCGGAGATCGCTGCTGCTGCAGTTGATGATCGTGGCGTCGCCTGTGTCCCAGCCATGAAGATCCCAACCCGATAGGGCAGATCAGAGGGGTCCGGAATACTGTTGCCATCGGAGCCGCCCCCAACCCGATCATCTTGTAGCTGGTAAAGAGATTCAGTCTCCCCGGTTGACGTTTCATCGCCAGAGTAGATGGCGGTTTCGTCACCAGATTCGGATCCTTCCTCGTAGCTTCCCCCGTGGATGACTCCCACGAAGGCGTGCTTCCTGGCCGGTTTAGCCAGGGTCGATCTCGTGCACTGAGCTGTCTCAATGAGGTCGGCGCAGTCGCCTAACTCGGGGCCCGGTTCTCCGATCTTGCCGATGAAAACATGGATGCCGCCAAAGGGGACCCGGTACCCGTACTCGATCGAACCGGCGTCGGGGCCCCAGCCTGTGCTGTCGATGTAGAGTTTTCCGCGGCGGCTCTTGGTCATCCGTCCCACAGCGTAACCCTCGAGTCCTTCAAAGCGGCCCTCCAAGAACCTGAAACCATCTCGCGATAGCCCCACGGTGGGCGCCAACTGTCGTGGAATTGTCACGTCAGATGTCCTAGTAAGAGGACTTAGTCGTAGAGCCATCGCAACGGGTTAGCTTGAAGGGGTTAAAGTGGACACAAGGACACGGTTTTTATACTAGTTCGGCCCCTTCGATGAAGGTAAAAGCCTACGTCTAGTTGTGATGGAATTGATTGGTTTCGAGGGCTTAGGGAGCGATATGATTCGCCTCAACCTCGAGTTCTTCTTCTCTGTCCCCAAACCGCCGTCGGGTCGTCCCCTTATATACACGGGTGACGCCCGTCGGTCTGCAAAGTCTCGACCTCCGGCTTATAAACGTGCCCGTGTCGGTCTCTCTATTCCTATCTTACAGTACAAGTTGGCCCCAGGCCGGTTTACACCATAAACCTTTAAACACTTTATAGATCTTGGGCCTTTCTACTCCTCCTTGGGCTTTAACATCTCGGGTCTTGTTGACGGTGGTAACCCGGGCCCTGCAGGCCGGTTTACCCCGGATAGCAACATCCCCAACAAAGTTGGAGCCTGGCGCTAGTCAGCCCCGCCGACCATACGACGAACTCCGGCAGCACCTCCGCCGCGCGAAAGCGCGGCCTAGGGGAGCGGGCGATCAGAGCACGACCCCCGGCCGCAGCAGCTCGCCCGCCGCCATGCTGGGAACCATCCCCGCGACCGCGGGACACTGCCGGGGCAGCCACGGGATGCTTCCGGGGGCGCCCTCGACCGCGCTTGGGCGGGGGAGAGGCAGGCTCAACCCGGTGAGCCTTCCCTTTCTCTGCAGCCAAGAACCTCCTCGACGGAGCCATGGAGAAGAAGGAGAAGCAAGGAGAGATGGGCTGGGAGAGCATGCGCAGTGCCGTACTTATAGCTGGCGAAGGCCAACCGTCGGCCTCCACGATCGCAGGTAATCATGACACGATTTGCATGCAGGGACTTGTCCAATCCGCGTGACCACCGAGGCGTCATGGGGAAGAGCAGACGCCCACGCCCAATCAACCGCCACGCGGCGCCCAAGGCCGCAGGCTGTTAGGGCCTGCGGCGCTTCGCCCTTGCCATTTCGCCTCTCACCACGGCCAAGTCCGGACGCGCCTTGGGCCCGGGGGCTACTGTCGGCGTTCTGGGAACGGGGGTCCCCATACTTGCCTGCCTGCGGCCTGCGGCGTGGCTTAAAGGGCCCCCAGCACGGCCCATCTTCATCGACACGAGACTCAAGACCCTCTCGAGGGGCCGAGCCTCACAGGGCGGATGACACGGAGCTTCCTCGGGCGCAGCCTCACCAGGCTGGCTCACGAGGAGGCAGAGAGATCAAGGCGGGGTACCTCACGAGGTGCCCATGACGCAAGCCATGACGACCAAGGGTGCCAGGCGGGCGCCAGTCCGCGCAGTATCTCCCTTTCCTCTTTGGTGCAAAGGGGGCAAGCGCAGGCGAGAGGATCAAGCAAAGGCATCCATTTCGATGCAACGAGACCAAGACCAGTCCAACGGTGGGAAGGAGGTCATCGTGGAGCCCAGAACGGCGTCACCACAGAGCCTTTGGCAGGCGAGGACCAACTTTATTCAGGATAAGTGTACCAGATGTTCCCCTTCAAAATGGCCAATTGTTGGTGCCCTTCCCGCACAATATTTGGGAAGAGGCCCAGGGCCTTTGCCTATAAATAGGACTAGCCACCCCCAGGGTAGAGGTATCGAGACATACAGAGAGCTAGACATCCAGAGATCGAGGCAAAGAGAGAAGGGCGGCTGAACTCCTCCTAGCAGTTTATCGTCCTTGCTAAGAGCAGACCCTCGCGATGCTGTTCATCCTTGTATTGTTCATCTTCATCAGCCCAAGAGGCAATCCACCCACCACAAACTAGAGTAGGGTATTACACCACGATGGTGGCCCGAACTAGTATAAACCTTATGTCTCTTGTGTTGTTCTTTCGGTTGCTTAGATCTTTGCGAGACGGAGAGGTAGAGGGCGTAATCTCCGCGCGCACCCCAGAGTTCGAACCTCAAGGGTCTGTCGGAACCCGAAATCCGACAGTGTGCGATGATGATCATATCAATCCTGGAACTACTTGCAACACACATCGTCACCTCGCCCTTTACTAGTTTATGTTTATTCTGCAACTCCCGTTTCGAGTTACTACTCTTAGAAGCTAAACCAGTATCAAATGTCGAGGGGTTGCTATAAACACTAGTATAGTACACATAAATAACATGTATATCCAATATACCTTTGTTCACTTTGCCATCCTTCTTATCCTCCAAATACTTGGGGTAGTTCCGCTTCCAGTGACCAGTTCCTTTGTAGTAGAAGCACTTAGTCTCAGGCTTAGGACCAGACTTGGGCTTCTTCACTTGAGAAGCAACTTGCTTGACGTTCTTCTTGAAGTTCCCCTTCTTCCCTTTTCCCTTTTCTTAAAACTAGTGGTCTTGTCAACCATCACGAAGTTCATCACGAAGTTCTTGTAACTTGGTGATAGTGACTCGAGAACTTTGTCAATTACTATCGTATCTGGAAGACTAACTCCCACTTGATTCAAGAAATTGTAGTACCCACACAATCTGAGTACATGCTCACTTGTTGAGCTATTCCTTCGTCTTGTAGGCAAAGTACTTGTCAGAGGTCTCATACCTCTCGACTCGGGCACGGGTTTGAAATACTAATTTCAACTCTTGGAACATCTTATATGCTCTGTGGCGTTCAAAACATTTTTGAAGTCCCGGTTCTAAGCCATAAAGCATGGTGCACTAAACTATCAAGTAGTCATTATATCGAGCTTTGTCAAACGTTCATAACGTCTGCATATGCTCCTGCAATAGGTCTGTCACCTAGCGGTGCATCAAGGACATAATTCTTCTGTGCAGCAATGAGGATAATCCTCAGATCACGGACCCAGTCGGCATCATTGCTACTAACATCTTTCAACTTAGTTTTCTCTAGGAACACATATAAAACATAGGGAAACAACAACGCGAGCTATTAATCTACAACATTATTTGCAAAATACTATCAGGACTAAGTTCATGATAAATTAAAGTTCAATTAATCATATTACTTGAGAACTCCTGTCGGATTTCGGGTTCCGGCAGACCCTTAAGGTTCGAACTCTGGGGTGCGCGCAGAGATTACGCTTCCTACCTACCCGTACCCCTGCGCCTCGCAAGGATCTAAGCTACGAGAAGAACAACACAAGAGACACAGAGTTTATACTGGTTCGGGCCACCGATGTGGTGTAATACCCTACTCCAGTGTGGTGGTGTGTGGATTGCCTCTTGGGCTGATGATGAACAATACAAGGGAGAATAGCCTCACGAGGGTCTGTTCTTGGCCGGGGCGACGAACTGCTAGGAGCAGCTCAGTCGCCCTTGTCTCTCTCTCTCTCTCTTTCTTTGATTGTCGGGTTGTTAGATGTCCCTACCCTGGGGGGTGGCTAGTCCTATTTATAGGCAAAGGCCCTGGGCCTCTTCCCAAATATTGAGTGGGAAGGGCGCTAACAATTGGCCATTTTGAAGGGGAACATCTGGTACACTTATCCTGACTAAAGTTGGTCCGCGCCTGCCAAAGGCTCTGGCGATGATGCTGGCTTGGGCTCCACAGTGACTTCCTCCTTGTCGCAGAGCTGGTCTTGGTCTCGTTGCACCGAAATGGGTGCCTTTGCTTGATCCTCCCGCCTGCGCTTGCTCCCTTTGCACCAAAGAGGAAAGGGAGGACACTGCGCGGCTGGCGCCTGCCTAGCGCCCTTGGTCGTCATGGCTTGCGTCATGGGCACCTCGTGAGGTACCCCGCCTCCTCACGAGCCAGCCTGATGAGGCCGCGCCTGAGGAAGCTCCGTGTCGTCCGCCCCGCGAGGCTTGGCCCCTCGCGAGGGTCTTGGGTCTGTCATGATGAAGATGGGCCGTGCTGGGCCCCCTTTTGAGCCATGCCGCAGGCCGCAGGCAGGCAAGTCTGGAGACCCCCGTTCCCAAAACGCCGACAGTAGCCCCCGGGCCCAAGGTGCGCCCAGACTTAGCCATGCTGAGAGGCGAAAGGGCAAGGGCGAAGCGCCGCGGGCCCTAACAGCCTGCGGCCTTGGGCGCCGCGTGGCAGTTGATTGGACGTGGGTGTCTCCGCAACCGCGCAAGTTGATAAAGGAGCGGCATCTGCCCAGGTTTTGCCTTTTTTCGCTCTCTCCGGTTGCTGCTCAGACGTGTGGGCCTCTCCTTCCTTCCTCCAAATCTCCGGATCTGCTTCGTCCGCGTGACCTAGAGGCCATGGCGCCTCGTCAGTCCCCGGCTGGAGCTTGGTACTCGCCTGCCTTGGAGTCACCAAACGTGTCGGAGGCGAGCCTCGCCCGGCTGCGCCGGATGGCGGCGGCGTAGGGCATCGACGGGGCGATGGTGTTCAAGGCCGGCTCCGCCACCCCTGAGGGCCGAGAGAGCACCTTCTATCCATTATTTGTAAGCTCCATTGCTGCTGGCCTGGTGCCTCCCTTCTCCGAGTTCTTCTTCTCTGTCCTTCGCCATTACGACCTACAGGCTCTGCATCTCCACCCCAACTCCGTCCTTCTCCTGGCAATCTTCGCCTATTACTGTAAGGCCCACGTAGGGGTGCAGCCCTCAGTGGCCTTGCTGCGCCACTACTTCTCCCTCCGGGTCTCTCGCGGTTCTCCTTCCGCGTGCGCGAGCTTCATCGAGTACAGTGGCGCCATTGCCATTTCGAAGCCCGGGAAAAGGATTGAGGGCTTCAGGAGCAAATGGGTCTTGGCTGATGCTGGGCGCATTCACCCTCGGCTGATCTTGCCCACGGAGCTGCCAACGAGCTTCGGTGATTAGGGTCGAGCGGAGCTCACAGACCCCCGCGCGAAGCCAGTGTTGGAGAAGACGGACGCTGACCTGAGGCCGGCCAGCATGGCGGTGGCGAAGCTGACCGGCGCATCGCTGTTGAGGGAATTCCTGGAGCACCAGCTAGCTCCGCTTTGGCAGTACTCACCCCCGATGTGGAGGCCTCATCCGAGCCCCGCGGCCTTGTGTGACGAAGATCTGGCCGCGGTGCTCCAATCTCTGGTTGGGGTTGATGTGGCGAGGTTGGAGGGCGCTCCTACGCCCTTGTTCCTCCGCGACGACTGGGGGCAGGTGGTGGAGTCCATGCCTGTCTTCAACGGGGACGGGCCCATGCCCGCGGAGGCTCCCGTGGGTCCGGTGGACGTGTCCTCCGATGACTCCAGCAACGAGGAGGGCAGAGGGCAGCGGGAGTAAGGGGCTGACTCCGAGGCGACTGATGGAGAGTCAAGGGCTCCCCTCTCCCGGCGCAGGTCCCGCGCTCTTCTCCTTCCTCTGAGCGACGACGACGAGGATGATGACGTGCTGGGCAGCGGGAGCTCGCCCCCGATCCCGAAGAAGGACAGGACCGGGCTGATCTCCTGCGGGTCCGCGCCGACTCCGGGGCGGTCCGTAGATGTGCCTTCCGCTTCCAAGGTTGACCCTTCCAGCCGGCTTTCTGGCTTCCAGTTTGGTCGGAGGCTGCCTGAGCTCACCGGCGACGACCCGTAAGTGCTTGACTCTTGCCTTTGTTTCTTGTTTGCTGCTGAGGCTTGACGCCCGCGTCTCCTGGATAGGCTGGCGCCCGCGGCGAAGAAGCTGAAGGGGGCTCTTGAGGTTCCATCCGCGGCAGCGCCTCTGCCTGTGGAGGAAGGTGACCGCGACGCACGGGCCTCTCTTGCCCGATCGTCCTCGCGAGGTCTGGCCGAGCTGGCTGGGGCGAGCCCAGCCCCCATGGCCCAAGTGACTCCCGAGGTGCCTTTGCCTGCCGCCGCCACCGCAATCGTCGAGGCGCAGCAGGCTCCACCTCTGGGTGCTGTAGTCGTGCCGCCGCCTTCTCCTCCTACTCCACCGAGTGTTGTTTCTCCGACTCCTCCCGCCGTCCTGGATCGCGTTGCTGCCGAGCTGGACCGGCTCCGGCAGGATCTTCTTGGCGTCGACCCTCGCTTGGTGGCCGGGCGGTTGAAGCTGGCTTCAGGATGGGTTCGCCCCGATGCTTCGATTTGGGCGGCGCTGGTCCAGGCCTCAACGGCTTGTGATGAGAAGAGGCAGGCCGCCCCTGAGGCGAAGGCTGCTCGTGACGCAGCCCAGGGGGAGGCGGCTGACGTCCGCGGTCGCTGCAAGGTGCTGGAGGGTGAGCTGCATGGCCTGCGGGACCAGCTCGCAAAAGAAGCCCGCCTTCGCCAAGAGGAAGAAGAGGGCGTGAAGGCTCGCGAGGCGGCCGTCGAGGTTCGGGAGGCCAAGCTCAAGAAACACCGCGACCGCCTACGCGTGCTGGAGAAGGAGTTGGGGGCGATGAAGGTCGAACTGGACGACAAGGCCCGGGTTCTTGCCGAGGACCGCGTGGCCTTCGCAGACATGGAGGAGAAGGCTCGTGCTTCGCTGAAGATGCTCTACGCCAGCGGCCTGGAGAACCCGCTGGCTGGCTCCGAGGACGGCCCCGCCAAGCTGCTTCCCTTCCTGGTTCGTGCCCTTGAGGATGTCGCCCTTGTCCTTGGCCCCACGGCCGAGGCCGAGGCGTGTGTTCTGTCTTCTGCAGCGCTGACACGGGTCTTCACCCACATTTACCTTCGCGGCCCCAACGTCGACCTCGATGGCTTTCTGGAGCCAGTCTGAGGCGAGCGTGCCGCTGCCGCTGCCAAAGCCGTGAAGGGTCGCGCGGAGGCTTTGCTGGGGAAGTTCCGGGCCTTCAGCACCAAGCCGAAGCCAGGCGCTGCCGACCCTGCTGCTCCACGAGGCGAAGCCACTCCGCGCTGCTCCACCGCCGACAAGTGACTCTGCTGCGACTCCTGTTCTGCTTCTAATTCCTGCACATGTATCATGCCTCGGGGAGGCGTTTAAACTTGTGTTTGGCATTGAGATAACAGTGTGGACTGTAATATTTGCTTTTAAATTCCTTGAATTTATGCTTTTCCTTCCTACTTGCTTATGTTCTACGCCGGCAGAGCCCGGCCCTGCGCGTACCTCACCCAGCATTAGCCCCGACTGAAAACCAGGACGGGACCAAAGGAGTGAGGGGCTACAGGACAAGTTAGGCTCCTGAGTCACGATGCTCAGGAGTCCCCCTTGGTGCATGAACAACAACTGGGGAGGCGATCCTTGTAGTTTACGCTTTTCCTTCCTACTTGCTTATGTTCTACGACGGCAGAGCCCGGCCCCGCGCGTACCTCACCCAGCATTAGCCTTTTGGAACTAAAGGAGTGAGGGGCTACAGGACCAGTTAGGCTCCTGAGTCGCGATGCTCAGGAGTCCCCCTTGGCGCCCGAACAGCAAGTAGGGAGGCGAGATGTGGGTATATCTACTGTTCTACGTCTGTAGACCCCGGCCCCGCGTGTACCTCACCTAGCGCTAGCCCTTCGGAACTAGGGAGTGAGGGGCTACGGGACCAGTTAGGCTCCCGAGTCACGATGCTCAGGAGTCCCCCTTGACGCACAAACGACCTTCGTACCTTGGCTCCGCTCGGGGAGAGACGCGCGACGAACCAGGCCCGGGGGGCCTGGCTGGGTGGCGTGCGTCTGGGCGTGACCCAGGCGCAGCCCCCGTGCCCAGCCCCCTCGCGCGGCACTCCCGGGGGGAGGCGTTGCGATGCGGCTAGACACTGAGCTCTGGGCTCCCTGAGGTTGATGCGGCCCGGAGGCCACCCTCAGTTGTTTATCACCAGCGCGGAGCATAGTGCTTCCGTATGTGTACGGGCATAGCCGCTCCTCGACAGTGTCGTCAGCCAGCGCGGAGCATGGTGCTTCCACTGGTACGTGGGAGGGGGCTCCCCTCCGGGAGGAGCCCCCGGGGCGTGTACAGCCCCGCCCTGACACGTGGCTGGCACGGTAGGGCCTGGTGAGGTGTATCTGGGCACCCATGAGCCAACATGGGACTCACGGGGCCCTACCTCTAGGCGGGTTTCTCCTGGCACTGGGCCTTATATTGTGATGTGTTCCTGCAAGTTGGGTTAGATGCCTACACTCTACGTCCTCGGGTCCCGGGCCTCGAGCTGGTCTCAGCCGTCGCTGGTATGCCAGGTCGTGATGCCATGGACAAGGCCAGAGGATGAGGGCTGGAGAGCCAGTAAGAGCCCTGAGTCGCGATGCTTAGGCACCCCCCCTTTAGCGCGCAAGTGGTCGACATGAAGAAGAAAAGGTGCCGTGGACCGGCAACGAACAATCAAGCATGGTGGACCAAATGCATAGCCATAGATAGACGTAAAAGGGATACATGTCACTGGGTCTGGCCCGAGCGGCTTGGGGATGATGCAGCCCGAGGGGCGCCCCCAACAGAGTAAGCTAACAACATGAAAATAAAAGGGATACATGCCACAGGGACGGACCCACGCGGCCTGGGAATGATGCAGCCCTGGGGGACGCTCCCAGCTGGAAATGAAACTTGAAAGATGTCACGTGATGATGTCGAGGACGAACGAGTGTTGGTGCAGCAGACTCGGTGGGCTGCAGAAGCCGATCCTCATGAGCCCCCAGGCCCTGGGGCCTCAGGAGGCTCCGGAGGCGCTGGTGGCTCCTCGCGGACCATCTCCATCTCCACCAGGGCTGCGGAACGCCTGGCCTCTTGAGCTTCCATTATGCCCCTCATGAGGCGCTGGTACATGGCAGCCACGCTCGGCAAGCCGTAAGGCATGCGAACGTAGCGGTGCGAAGGACCTTCGCAGCGCCCCACTCACGAGGGCCAGAGGCGCTCCAGAGTGGCGACTCGGTTGAGCCCTAGTACGTCGACGCAGACGCGCAACCCACCATCCTCGCCTGGATGGGGAGCCACAGCTAGTAGGCAGCGGCCGCCTCTTATGACTCTTGATTCCTATAGTTCTTGAATGGCCTTGCCGACGAACTCCTGAGGGTCTGATCCTCCTTTTCTTGCTCCTTCTTGAGGGAAACGTGCTTCAAAACACGCCTCCACGTGGTGCCCTAGCGCCTCCCTCGTGACCTTAGCCAGGTCGGTGGCCCTCCATGAGAGAGCCCCCGAGCCCTGCCTGAGGAGGGCGCCGAGCGCGCTTTCCTATGCGACGGAAGGAGGTTCCCCTGGGCAGGCACGGGCCCTGAGGGACCTGCCTCCTGAGGGATCGGTCCAGACGACGTCTCCTTCTTCTTGGGGGTGATCTCAGAGAGCCCCCTGCTTCCACGATCAGGGTCTTCCAATGATGCAGCCTGAAAAGCTCGTTCCAGGGAACACACTGCGTCTTTCTCTTCACAGGGCACCGTGATGACTCTGTTGCTCCCTGGCATCTTGAGGACGTTGTAGACGTGGTGAGTCACGGCCATGAACTTGGCCAGCGCCGGGTACCCAAGGATGGCTTTGTACGGCAGGCAAATGTGAGCAACGTCAAAGTCGATGAGCTCGGTGCGGTAGTTGTTGCGTGCTCCGAAGGTGACAGGGAGGCGGACCTGCCCGATCGGGACCGTGGAGCCGTCAGTGACTCCGGAGAAAGGCTTGGTTGGCTAAAACTGATTGTAAGGCACATGGAGATTGTTGAATGTTTCCACGGACAGGACATTGAGCCCTGCCCCGCCATCGATGAGGGTCCTGGTGACCACCACGTTGCTGATAATTGGGGAACAAAGCATCGGGAGGACTCCGGCTGTGGCTGCACACTTGAGCTGATCTGCTGAGCTGAACGTGATGGCGCATGATGACCACCTGAGAGGACGTGTGGCTTCGAGCTTGGGGAGGACGGCATTCACTTCGCGGGCGAACTGCTTGAAGATGCGCTGAGAGGCTGGGGCTTGAGCTCCACCCGGGATGCAGGCGATTGCGCGTGGCTCCTGGAAGCCCCCAGCCCCCTCGTCCTGGTGGCGGTCCTCGTTTCTTCTTGGATGCGGCGGCAGCGGAGGGAGGCCTGCGTTGCCTTGCGAGCGATCCTCGCGAGGCTGGTCCCTCCAGTCTCCCTTGCGAGGCGGGTCTTGTCAGCTGTCCTTGCGAGGTCGATCGCGCCACCCTTTGCGTGGGCCGCGGTCTTCCCAGCGTCCTGCGTTCCTTCCTCCTCCTCGACCGTAGCCCCGATCGACACGGTCGGGGCGACGGCTGATCCTTCCTTCTCGCACGGCTCAGAGCTCTTGGCATTCGTTGGTGTTGTGGCTGTGGAGGTCGTGGTACACAGTGGCGACTGCCCTTGGAAGACTCGGGCTGATCTCTGCCCCGCTTGGTGTCCGGTTTTGCCGCGAGCACGGCAGCCCCCTTGCGCTTCACGTCCTTGGCCTTGGACTTCTTCTCTTCTGGGTTTGCAGCAGGCAGCTCGAGGAGGGAGAGACACCCTTCCTCATCCCTGGCGCACTTGGTCGCCAAGTTGAACAGCTCCAAGGAAGTGCACAGGTCTTCATGCATCGCCAGCTCCTCCTTCATCTTGACGTCGCGCACGCCGTCGGAGAAGGCTGAGATGATGGCCTCCTCGGACACCCTGGGAATCTTGAGGCGTGCGTTGTTGAAGCGCTGGATGTACTTTTGCAGGGACTCTCCTGGCTGCTGCTTGATGCGGCGCATGTCGCTCACGGCGGGTGGCCGGTCGCGAGTACCTTGGAAGTTGGCGATGAAGCGGGTGCGCCTCTCGTCCCAGGAGGAGATCGTGCCTGGGGCCAGGTTCAGGAGCCAGGTGTGGGCTCCGTCCTTGAGCACCATGGGAAACCAGTTCGCCATGACCTTCTCATCTCCCTTGGCAGCTTCGATGCCCAGCTCATAGAGCTGGAGGAACTCCGCAGGGTCGGCCGTGCCGTCGTAGCGAGGAGGCAAGTCTGGCTTGAACTTGCCGGGCCACGCGACGCTGCGCAGCTCGGTGGTGAAGGCGCGGCAGCCCGCCGTGGCCACGGGAGGCCTTGGGTGACGGAGAGCTTTGTCTTGCATGTCCCCGCGCGCTGCAGCTGGGAGCAGCGCGGGGTCTTGACGTGCGGGAGCAGGAGCGTGGCCGCGACGTGCCGGAGCATGGAGCACCCAGGCGGCTTCTTGCGGGCGAGGGACTTCTTGGCAGCTCTGCTCTTGCCGCGCTGGTGCTTGGCGGAGCGTGCTCCAGCCAGGGGCCACGCGCCTTGTGGCCGGGGCATCTTCTTGGTGAGGAGGCGGCTGGGGCGCCCCCAGAGCTTCGTCGCCCGCGCGGGGCGGGGTGCGGTGTAGCGGAACGGATGGTGCAGGAGAGCCCCCCGCGGCGCGGACGAGCTCGGCGACGCGGTCAAGCCACTCTTCGTAGACGTCATCGACGGGATGGTAGCGCAGGAGCTCGTTTGACGCGATGAGCGTAGCTCGAGCCTCCAAGGGCACGCGGAGCGCGCGGGACGAAGAACCAGCTGAGGTGAGCGAGGGAGTAGCGGTGCGGCCGTCTCGCCGCACGGACGGATGCTGAGACGATGCTTGCTGCTCGTTCCCCGCCGGGCCAGTGGCGGCATTGATGGCAGGTGATGGGGAACGGCGAGGACACCCGCCGACAGGGGCCGTTTGGGCGACGCGGGAAGCGAGAGCGGCTCGGCGCTCGGCACGGGCCCGACGAGCGTCAGACATGGACGCGATGGTCGGAGGAGAACGGAGCGGCGGAAGACGAATTCCGGCACACCCCTACCTGGCGTGCCAAATGTCGGATTTCGGGTTCCGGCAGACCCTTAAGGTTCGAACTTTGGGGTGCGCGCTAAGATTACGCTTCTTACCTACCCGTACCCCTGCGCCTCGCAAGGATCTAAGCTACGAGAAGAACAACACAAGAGGCTTAGAGTTTATACCGTTCGGGCCACCGATGTGGTGTAATACCCTACTCCAGTGTGGTGGTGTGTGGATTGCCTCTTGGGCTGATGATGAACAATACAAGGAAGAATAGCCTCGCGAGGGTCTGTTCTTGGCCGGAGCGATGAACTGCTAGGTGAAGCTCAGTCGCCCTTCTCTCTCTCTCTCTCTCTCTCTCTCTCTCTCTCTCTCTCTCTCTCTCTCTCTCTCTCTCTCTCTCTTTCTTTCTTTGATTGCCGGGTTGTTAGTGGTCCCTACCCTAGGGGGTGGCTAGTCCTATTTATAGGCAAAGGCTCTGGGCCTCTTCCCAAATATTGAGTGGGAAGGGCGCTAACAATTGGCCATTTTGAAGGGGAACATCTGGTACACTTATCCTGACTAAAGTTGGTCCGCGCCTGCCAAAGGCTCTGGCGATGACGCTGGCTTGGGCTCCACAGTGACTTCCTCCTTGTCGCTGAGCTGGTCTTGGTCTCGTTGCACCGAAATGGGTGCCTTTGCTTGATCCTCCCGCCTGCGCTTGCTCCCTTTACACCAAAGAGGAAAGGGAGGACACTGCGCGGCTGGCGCCCGCCTGGCGCCCTTGGTCATCGTGGCTCGCGTCATGGGCACCTCGTGAGGTACCCAGCCTTGATCTCTCTGCCTCCTCGCGAGCCAGCCTGATGAGGCCGCGCCTGAGGAAGCTCCGTGTCGTCCGCCCCGCGAGGCTTGGCCCCTCGTGAGGGTCTTGGGTCTGTGATGATGAAGATGGGCCGTGCTGGGCCCCCTTTTGAGCCACGCCGCAGGCCGCAGGCAGGCAAGTCTTGGGACCCCCGTTCCCAGAACACCGACAACTCCCACTTAGATAGACATCCCTCTAATCATCTAAGTGATCACGTGATCCAAATCGGAAAACCATGTCCGATCATCACGTGAGATGGAGTAGTTTTCAATGGTGAACATCACTATGTTGATCATATCTACCATATGATTCACGCTCGACCTTTCGGTCTCCAGTGTTCCGAGGCCATATCTGCATATGCTAGGCTCGTCAAGTTTAACCTGAATATTCCGCGTGTGCAACTGTTTTGCACCCGTTGTATTTGAACGTAGAGCCTATCACACCCGATCATCACATGGTGTCTCAGCACGAAGAACTTTTGTAATGGTGCATACTCAGCGAGAACACTTGTACCTTGATAATTTAGTGAGAGATCATCTTATAATGCTACCGTCAATCAAAGCAAGATAAGATGCATAAAAGATAAACATCAAATGCAATCAATATAAGTCATATGATATGGCCATCGTCATCTTGTGCTTGTGATCTCCACCTCCGAAGCACCGTCATGATCACTGAGGGAGTCCTGGATTAGGGGGTGTTCGGAAAGCCGGACTATAACCTTTGGCCGGACTATAACCTGGGTAAAAACATCGTGTCCCTTGTCTCCTGTTACCATCCGCCTAGACGCACAGTTCGGGACCCCCTACACGAGATCCGCCGGTTTTGACACCGACATTGGTGCTTTCATTGAGAGTTCCTATGTGTCGTCACTTTTAGGCCCGATGGCTCCTTCGATCATCAGCAGCGATGCAGTCCAGGGTGAGACTTTTCTCCCTGGACAGATCTTCGTTTTCGCCGGCTTTGCACTGTGGGCCAATTCGCTTGGCCATCTGGAGCAGATTGAAAGCTACACCCCTGGCCATCAGGTCAAATTTGGAAGTCTGAACTACACGTCTGACGTCCGCGGAGACTTGGTCTTCGACGGATTCGAGCCACAGCCGAGTGCGCCGCACTGTCACGAAGGGCACGATTTAGCTCTGCCGCCGAACAGTGTCCTGGAGGCCGCGCCCGCATCAGCTCCGACCCTTAGTTCGGAGCCGATTACGCCGATCGAGGATGGGTGGTTGGACGCCGCCTCGGAGGCTGAAATCTCTACGGCGATCGAGCCGAACACCAGTTTTGTCCCTTACGAAGCCCGTGACTCCAAGGTGCCGGACTCCTCTCTGGATTCCGAGCCCCCCGCGCCCCTGCCGATCGAATCCGGTTGGGCGCCGATTATGGAGTTCACCACCGTGGACATCTTTCAGCACTCGCCCTTCGGCGATATTCTGAATTCACTAAAGTCTCTCTCTTTATCAGGAGAGCCCTGGCCGGACTACAGCCAGCAAGGTTGGGATGCAGATGATGAAGAAATTCAAAACACACCCACCACCCACTTTGTAGCCATTGTCGATGATTTAACCGACAGGCTCGACTACGACTCCGAAGACATCGACAATATGGACGCCGATGCAGGAGACGATCAGGAACCAGCGCCCATAGGGCACTGGAAAGCCACCTCCTCATATGACATATACATGGTGGACACCCCAAAAGAGGGCGATGGCGATGGAACAGCGGAGGATGACCCCTCCAAGAAACAGCCTAAGCGCCGGCGTCAGCGGCGCCGCTCTAAATCCCGCCAAAGCAAAAACAGTGATTCCGGCACGGGAGATAACAACACTCTGGACAGTGCCAAAGAAAACCCCCTCCAGCAAAACTCAGCACAGGAGGATGAAGAAGCAAGCCCTCATGAGAGAGCGGCAGACAGAGAGGTCGAGGACGATAATTACATGCCTCCCTCCGAAGACAAGGCAAGCTCGACGACGATGAATTTGTCGTGCCTGAGGATCCCGCCGAACAAGAGCGCTTCAGACTCAGGATTATGGCCACAGCGAGCAGCCTCAAGAAAAAAGAGCTACAGCTTAGAGCTGAACAATACTTGCTAGCCGACAAATGGACGAAAGTCCTTGCGGCTGAAGAGCATGAACTCGAACGCCCCTCCAAAAGCTACCCAAAGCGCATGTTGCTACCCCGATTAGAGGAGGAAGCACCCACATCACCAGCGCATGATGCGGCCGACCGGCCACCTCGTGGCCGCGACACAGAGTCCTCTCGGCCCTCCACTCAACCCGCACCCCAGCGCCGCTTTAAAAATACCAAGGCACGGGGAAATGCGCCAGACCTGCAAGATATATTGAAGGACAAGGCAAAGCAAACAAGGTCGATCTACGGATCGCGTGGGCACCCCACGGCATGAGACGGTAATCATCACACTGAATACAGTAAATCCAGCCGGGCCGAGCACAGTAGACAAAGCTCGTTAGCTACGTCATGATATAGCTCAATACAGAGGTGCCGCACACCCACTATGCTTCACAGATGAAGTAATGGATCATCAAATCCCCAAGGGTTTCAAACCCGTGAACAATGAATCATACGATGGCACAACAGATCCTGCGGTATGGATCGAGGACTATCTCCTTCATATCCACATGGCCCGCGGTGATGACCTACACGCCATCAAATACCTCCCACTCAAGCTTAAAGGACCAGCTCGGCATTGGCTTAACAGCTTGCCAGCAGAATCAATTGGTTGTTGGGAGGACCTGGAAGCAGCATTTCTCGATAATTTCCAGGGCACTTATGTGCGACCACCAGATGCCGATGACCTAAGCCACATAATTCAGCAGCCAGAGGAATCGGCCAGGCAATTCTGGACATGGTTCCTAACCAAGAAAAATCAAATCGTCGACTGTCCGGACGCAGAGGCCCTAGGGGCCTTCAAGCATAATATCCGCGACGAGTGGCTTGGCCGGCACCTTGGACAGGAAAAACCGAAATCTATGGCAGCCCTCACGACACTCATGACCCGCTTTTGCGCGGGAGAAGACAGCTGGTTGGCTCATAGCAATAACATAACCAAGAGCCCTGATAATTCAGATACCAAGGACAACAGTGTCAGGTCGCGTCGCAACAAGCACAAGCGCTGCATTAACGGCTACAATGATGAGGATACGACAGTTAATGCCGGATTCAGAGGCTCTAAACCCGGTCAGCGGAAAAAGCCATCCAAGAGAAATATTCCGGGCCCATCCAGTTTGGACCGAATACTCGACCGCTCGTGCCAGATACATGGCACCCCCGAAAAGCCAGCCAATCACACCAACATGGATTTTTGGGTGTTCAAGCAGACCGGCAAATTAAATGCCAAAAACAGAGACCAGGGGCTACATAGCGACGATGAGGAGGAGCCCCGGCCGCTGAACAGTAGTGGACAGAAGGGATTCCCCCCACAATTGCGGACGGTGAACATGATATACGCAACCCACATCCCCAAGAGGGAGCGGAAGCGTGCGTTAAGAGACGTATACGCGATGGAGCCAGTCGCCCCGAAGTTCAACCCATGGTCCTCCTGCCCGATCACTTTTGATCGAAGGGACCACCCCACTAGCATCCGTCACGGTAGATTCGCCACAGTGGTTCTAGACCCAATTGTCGACGGATTTCACCTCACTAGAGTCCTCATGGATGGCGGCAGCAACCTGAACCTGCTTTATCAGGACACAGTGTGGAAAATGGGCATCGGTCCTTTGAGGATTAAACCCACTAAAATGACCTTTAAAGGCGTCATACCAGGTGTTGAGGACAACTGTACACGCTCAGTAACACTTGAAGTGGTCTTGGGATCTCCGGATAATTTCCGAAGTGAGGAGTTAATCTTCGACATAGTCCCGTTCCGAAGTGGCTATCACGCAGTGCTCGGGCGAACCGCATTCGCCAAGTTCAATGCGGTAACGCATTATACATACCTCAAGCTCAAGATGCTAGGCCCTCGAGGAGTCATTATGGTCAATGGAAACACCGAACGCTCTCTCCGTATGGAGGAGCATACGGCGGCTCTCGCAGCGGAAGTACAAAGTAGCCTCTCAAGGCAATTCTCCAGTCCGGCCACTAAATGTCCGGACACCGTCAAGCGCACCCGGAGTAACCTGCAGCAAGACCGCCTGGCATGTTTCGAGCAGGTGTAGCAATGCGGCCCCAACCCCAGCCCTCGCGAAATTGTGAAACCAGTGCTGCGCGTACATAACTACGCTCTGGAAATACCATGGGCACAGGGGGAGGGGCACCATCACGGCACGCCCAAAACATAGCTTAAACCGCACTAGGGGCTGCCGATTTCTTACTTGTATCTTACTTTCAGGACTCCATTCTTCGGAAGGCCTAACCGGCAGTACAATTGCCGCACAAACGATGCAAGAACCAGGGAAGCAGAAAGCCACGCCGCACTATGAAACTCCCAGGTGGTCTCTATAACGAGCAGTATACCTGTTTCGCATACCATTCCGCAATCCGCCCCTGGATAGGACATGTCAAATAGTCCCACATTTTGCTTATCGCACCATTTGTATCGTTCTGCTTTGATCGCAGCTTTTTCAAATAAACAATGCATTACTTTTGTCTATTATTGTATTACTCTTTTTTTAAGAATATATGTTCATTAATGACATGTTGCACCCGTACACTTTGGTACGGCCAATACGCCAGGGGCTTAAGTACCCCACAACACGGTGTGAGAAGTCCGAACACTTTCACAAGTGCGGCACCCCGAACTTATAGCATTATATGCATCGGCTCCGAATCATGTCTTGGGTCAATAGTTGGGTTTGCCCGGCTCCTATGTTTTGGTACCTTACGTTCCGTTGTATCGGCTAAGGTAGCGCTAGGAGAACTACTGCGATTGTGCCCCAGTTGAGCTGGGCTAAGCACCTCAGTTGAGAAAGCTAAAACTAACCGTCATGATGAGGCGAGAGCTGGTCGCTATTCGAGAGGTTTTAGAGTCCCTAAAGACTTATGCCGCTTAGAGCGAGGAGTCGGCTTTGTCCGGCCTAGGCATGGATAGCGCCCCGAACTCGGTCTTCCGAACACTAGGGGCTTTGCCGAAATTTAAAATTATAAAATTCTATGGCTAAGTGAGAGTGTTCAAGCATTATAGTCTGATTGCCTTGTTCATTGTGTTGAGCGCCTCCCTCGAAGGACCCAAGAATGGGAAAAAGAGCGCTCAAGTTTATCCCGAACACCCCAGCACTCGTGGCATGGGGGCAGAAGCCGACGACTCGCCATCTCTCAAAATTTGATAAATAGCCGCACAAAAGGTAATATTTTAAATTCAAAAAGCATTGCTTAGCGCACATGAACAAGTTTTCAGCACACAGGACAAAATAAACAAGCCACGTTAATCCTGTCACTTTTCTGCAATTGCACCCTTTATATATTTAATTAAGGTATTTCTTACCTTCCTTGTCCTCGAGCTGCTTCTTGGCAAGCCCGAGCTCTTGCTCGGACT
This sequence comes from Aegilops umbellulata, assembly GCA_032464435.1. NCBI lineage: Eukaryota > Viridiplantae > Streptophyta > Magnoliopsida > Poales > Poaceae > Aegilops > Aegilops umbellulata. Next base: position 441,449,244 of record CP136055.1, on the reverse strand, counting down.
GCTCGAGGTTCTGCTTCAGCGTGTCCACCTCCACAGTCAGTGCGGCTGACGCCAGCAGCGAAGCCTGCATACGCATATTGACTTACTTTTGTTAGACTCCTGCGAATGTTTTTAGATCCTCTATTCGGCTTTTCTTTCCGAACGCCAAATAGAGCATCAGGGGCTACTCTCTATGCGGTAATATTTTTACATATCATTTACTTACCTCAAAGCCTATTAGAAGGCTAGCACAGGCTTCAGCTAGTCCGCTCTTAGCGGACTGAACCTTCCGGATCACCGTACTCATCACAGTATGGTGGTCCTCGTCGATGGAGGCGCCGTTAAGCACCTCCAGCAGATTGTCCGGCGCCTCCGGTTGGACGGGGGCCACCGGCTCAGTAGGCTTGCTCCTCTTGGAAGGAGGTCGCCTGCCGCAGTCCGGAACCGTTGAAGATTCCGGCGCGGTGTTTGGCTCAAGGCCGGACTTGGAGCCCTTGGGGGTTCTATCCCCTTTTCACCTGGAATCCGGGAGGTCGCCTTGCGGCGCCCCCAGGACCACCTCCTCCTGGCTTGGAACCTGTTGGGACGCCACCTCGGGGTCATCCGTAGGGCGGGGGGAGGTAGTCGTTGGAAGCGAATTCACATCCGACGAGTCCAGGGAACCACTCGACGACACGTCGAGCCGGTCTTTGGTTGGACTGCATAATCATATTCGACATAAGGAAAAGCTGTGCAATGAAGGAATACTATGAATCACTCTGGTATCCAGATACTTACGATTTCGCTAGGGGCTTGGCCCTGAGAGGCCACTCCTCTTCACCGTCGTCGGTGTTGGTGGAGTAGTCCGGAGGAAGGGTTTTCCCCTTCTTGGACCCTTCGGCCTCCCCAGTTGGGGCGGCCTTCCTTTTCTTTCCTCCCCCCGCTGGAGGGGGAGAGGCTTCTTATTCCTCCTCCTCATCTTCGCGGGAGGAGTGCGTCTCGGAGTCATCATACGATGAATCCGACACCACCAAACGACGGGCACTCTTTCGGGTCCCCGTGGCCTTCTTCTTGGCCTTCTTCTCTGGCACCACGTATGGTGCCGGAACCAGCAGCCCTGTCAAACGGGCGTCCGTTGGGTCTTCGGGCAAAGGGGCCGGACAGCTGATCTGTCCGGACGTCTCCTGCCAATCCTGTCAAAGGTAAGGGAGTTCAGATCCCGCATAGAGTCAAACTATGAAAACAAAGAACCTGTAAAAGGTAAAAACAGCTTACCGCACTAGCGTGATGCTGCGTGCTGAATCCGTGATCCTCGGTAGCGGATGCGGGAGCCTCGACGCCCTTGCATAGCACCTTCCAGGCATATTCGTACGTCGTGTCGAAGAGCCTATTCAGAGTTCGGTGCTACGCCGGGTCGAACTCCCACAGGTTCAAGGCCCGTGGTTGACACGGGAGGATCCGGCGGATGAGCATAACCTGGACTACGTTGACAAGTTTGAGCTTCTTGTCCACCAGGGTTTGGACACATGTTTGGAGTCTAGTCAGCTCTCCTTTTTTACCCCACAACAGGCCCGTCTCTTTCCAGGAGGTGAGCCACATAGGGGGTCCGGATCGGAACTCGGGGGCTGCGAGCCATTCAGGGTCACGCGGCTCGGTGATGTAGAACCACACCGACTGCCACCCCTTCAGGGTCTCCACGAAGGAGCCCTCGAGCCATAGGACGTTGGGCATCTTGCCCACCACGGCGCCTCCACACTCCACCTGGTTGCCGCGCCCCACCTTTGGCTTGACATTGAAAGTCTTGATCCATAGGCCAAAATGTGGGCGGATGTAGAGGAAAGCCTCGCACACGATGATAAACGCCGAGATGTTGAGGAACAAGTTCGGGGCCAGATCGTGGAAATCTAGTCCATACTAGAACATGAGCCCCCGGACAAATGGGTGGAGAGGGAATCCTAGTCCGCGGAGGAAATGGGGAAGGAACACCACCATCTCATGGGGCCTAGGGGTGGGGACGAGCTGCCCCTCTTCGGGAAGCCAGTGCGTGATGTCATTAGACAAGTATCCGGCCTTCCTCAGTTTTTTGATGTGTCCCTCCGTAACGGAGGAGACCATCCACTTGCCTCCCGCTCCGGACATGGCCGGAGAAGGTTGAGGTGGGGAGTGCGGACTTGGGCGCTGGAGCTCGAGTGCGCGGAAATGGATAGGCAAAGGAGGAAGAAGGCGTAGGTGAAAAGGTGGATCCTTATCTCCTTATATGGGCGGACGCAACTACGTGTCCCCACCAGCCTGGTAAAACTCACTTATCTCCCATGCGTCGTAATCAATGGCGCGGTTGGGTTACCCACGCCCGTATTGATGAGAATCCCAGAATAAGGGGACACGATCTCTGCTTTGACAAGACGTGCCAAGGAAACCGCCTCGCATAACATCCTGAGGCGGGACAATAAAACGATTCGAATAGAGGCTTGGCCGTGGTGGGATGTCACGCTACGGAATACGTCAGCAAATTAGATTGGTGTAAATATTATTCTCTCTATGGCAATATGTGGAAACTTATTTTGCAGAGCCGGACACTATACTTGTGTTCGAAATCTTCTATGAAGTACGTGGAGGAGGAACCCGCCTTGCAATGCCGAAGACAATCTGCACGTCGGACTCATCGTCATTGAAGCCTGGTTCAGGGGCTACTAAGGGAGTCCTGGATTAGGGGATGTTCGGATAGCCGGACTATAACCTTTGGCCGAACTCCTGGACTATGAAGATACAAGATTGAAGACTTTGTCCCGTGTCAGGAAGGGACTTTCCTTGGCGTGGAAGGCAAACTTGGCGATACGGATATGTAGATCTCCTACCATTGTAACCGACTCTGTGTAACCCTAGCCCTCTTTGGTGTCTATATAAACCGGAGGGTTTTAGTCCGTAGGACACAACAAGAAAAACAATCATACCATAGGCTAGCTTCTAGGGTTTAGCCTCCTTGACCTCGTGGTAGATCTACTCTTGTACTACCCATATCATCAATATTAATCAAGCAGGAGTTGGGTTTTACCTCCATCGAGAGGGCCCAAACCTGGGTAAAAACATCGTCTCCCTTGTCTCATGTTACCATCCGCCTAGACGCACAGTTCAGGACCCCCTACCCGAGATCCGCCGGTTTTGACACCGACAATCACCATCGTCACCGGCGCGATACCTTGATCTCCATCGTAGCATCATTGTCATATCGCCAACTTATGCTTCTACGACTATCGCTACCGCTTAGTGATAAATTAATGCATTACAGGGCGATTGCATTGCATACAATAAAGCGACAACCATATGGCTCCTGCCAGTTGCCGATAACTCGGTTACAAATTATGATCATCTCATACAATAAAATATAGCATCATGTCTTGACCATATCACATCACAACATGCCCTGCAAAAACAAGTTAGACGTCCTCTACTTTGTTGTTGCAAGCTTTACGTGGCTGCTACGGGCTAAGCAAGAACCTTTCTTACCTACGCATCAAAACCAAAACGATAGCTCGTCAAGTTAGTGTTGTTTTAACCTTCTCATGGACCGGGTGTAGCCACACTTGGTTCAATTAAAGTTGGAGAAACTGACACCCGCCAACCACCTGTGTGCAAAGCACGTCGATAGATACAGTCTCGTGTAAGCATATGCGTAATGTCGGTCCGGGCCGCTTCATCCAACAATACCGCCTAACAAAAGTATGACATGCTGGTAAGCAGTATGACTTGTATCGCCCACAACCCACTTGTGTTCTACTCGTGCATATAACATCTACGCATAATACCTGGCTCGGATGCCACTGTTGGGGAACGTAGTAATTTAAAAAAAATCCTATGCGCACACAGGATCAGTGTGATGCATAGCAATGAGAGGGGAGAGTGTTGTCCACGTACCCTCGTAGACCGAAACCGGAAGCGTTTGCACAACGCGGTTGATGTAGTCGTACGTCTTCACAATCCGACCGATCAAGTACCGAACGCACGACACCTCCGAGTTCAGCACACGTTCAGCTCGATGACGTCCCTCGAACTCAGATCAAGCCGAGCTTTGAGGGAGAGTTTTGTCAGCACGACGGCGTGGTGACGATGATGATGTTCTACTGACGCAGGGCTTGGCCTAAGCACCACTACGATATTATCGAGGTGGATTATGGTGGAGGGAGGCACCGCACACGGCTAAGATATCAATGATCAATTTTTGTGTCTATGGGGTGCCCCCTGCCCCCGTATATAAAGGAGCAAGGGGAGGAGGTGGCCGGCCAGGGAGAGGCACGCCAAGGGGAGTCCTACTCCCACTAGGAGTAGGACTCCTCCTATTCCTAGTAGGAGTAGGAGAGGGGGAAGGAAAGGGAGAGGAGGAGAAGGAAAGAGGGGGTCGACCCCCTTTGCCCTAAACAAATTTGGTTTGGGCCTTGGGGGCACGCGCTCCATACTCCCCTTGCTGCCCTCTATTTCCACTAAGGCCCATGTAGGCCCATTAAACCCCCGGGGGGTTTCGGTAACCCCCGGTACTCCACTAAAATCCCGATTTCACCTGGAACACTTCCGATATCCAAATATAGGCTTCCAATATATCAATATCCATGTCTCGACCATTTCGAGACTCCTCATCATGTCCGTGATCACATCCGGGACTCCGAACAACATTCGGTACATCAAAACTCATAAACGCATAATATAACCGTCACCGAAACTTTAAACGTGCGGACCCTACGGGTTCGACAACTATGTAGACATGACCGATACACGTCTCCGGCCAATAACCAATAGCGAAACCTAGATGCTCATATTGGCTCCCACATATTCTATGAAGATATTACCGGTTAAACCACATAACATTATACGTTGTTCCCTTTGTCATCGGTATGTTACTTGCCCGAGATTCGATCATCGGTATCTCAATACCTAGTTCAATCTCGTTACCAGCAAGTCTCTTTACTCGTTACGTAGTACATCATCCTGCAACTAACTCATTAGTTACAATGCTTGCAAGGCTTATAGTGATGTGTATTACCGAGTGGGCCCAAAGATACCTCTTCGACAATCGGAGTGACAAATCCTAATCTCAAAATACGCCAACCCAACAAGTACCTTTGGAGACACCTGTAGAGTACCTTTATAATCACCCAGTTACGTTGTGACGTATGGTAGCACACAAAGTGTTCCTCCGGTAAACAGGACTTGCATAATCTCATAGTCATAGGAACATGTATAAGTCATGAAGAAAGCAATAGCAACATACTAAACGATCAAGTGCTAGGCTAACGGAATGGGTCAAGTCAATCACATCATTCTCCTAATAATGTGACCCCGTTAATCAAATGACAACTCATGTCTATGGCTAGGAAACTTAACCATCTTTGATTCAACGAGCTAGTCAAGTAGAGGCATACTAGTGACACATTGTTTTGTCTATGTATTCACAAATGCATCAAGTTTCCGGTTAATACAATTCTAGCATGAATAATAAACATTTATCATGAAATAAGGAAATAAATAATAATTTTATTATTGCCTCTAGGGCATGTTTCCTTCATTTGCTTCACTGACGAAGTAATGGAGCACGAATTCCCAAAAGGGTTTAAACCCATGAATATCGAATCATACGATGGAACAACAGATCCCGCGGTATGGATTGAGGACTTTCTTCTCCATATCCACATGGCCTCGGTGATGATCTCCACGCCATCAAATACCTCCCACCAAAACTAAAGGGACCAGCATGGCACTGGCTAAACAGCCTTCCAGAGAACTCCGTTGGCAGCTGGGAAGACCTGGAAGACGCCTTTCGCGGTAACTTCCAAGGTACATATGTCTGGACACCAGATGCCAATGACTTAAGTCACATCATCCAGCAGCTCGGAGAGCCAGCCAGGAAGCTCTGGACTAGGTTCTTAATTAAAAAGAACCAAATTGTCGATTGTCCGGACGCCAAAGCCCTCGCGGCCTTCAAACACAGCGTCTGAGATGAGTGGCTCGCCCGCCACCTCGGACAAGAAAAAACAAAAACCATGGCAGCCCTTACCGCTCTAATGACCCACTTCTGCGCGAGAGAAGACATATAGCTCCCTCGTAGGAGCAACAGCGCCAGCAATCCGGGCACTTCCGAAGTCCGACACGGCAACGGCAAGCCACGACGCAATAAACACAAGCGTCGCAATAATAACAAAATAACGCAAGACACAGCGGTCAACGCCGGATTCAGCGGCTCCAAACCCGGTCAACAAAAAAGCCATTCATGGCAAATAGAGACGGACCATCCAATCTTGACAGCATACTAGAAAGTCCCTGCCAGATTTATGGCACCCTGATAAACCAGCTACTCACACTAATAGAAGCTGTTGGGTCTTCAAACAAGCAGACAAGCTTAATGCCGAACACAAGGGGAAGGGGCTGCCCAGTGACAGCGATGACAAAGAGACTCGCCACCCGAATACCGGGGTTCAGAAGCAATTTCCCCCCGAAGTGAAAACCGTAAACATGGTATATGTGACGCACACCCCTACAAGGGACCGCACGCGTGCACCACGGGATGCATACGCCATAGAGCTGGTTCCCCAAAATTTAGCCATATCCGTCCCGAAGGTTTGGCAGCTCTGATCATCGATCCAATTATCGCGAGGTTCCATCTCATGAAAGTTCTTATGGACGGCGGCAGTAGCCTTAATCTACTCTACCAAGACACTGTCCACAAAATGGGCATTGATCCTTTAAGAATCAATTCCACCACAACTATCCTCAAGGGAGCAGTAACCGGCGTAGAAGCTCACTCCACGGGCTCCATCACACTGGAAGTCGTTTTCGGTTCGCCGAACAACTTTCGAAGCGAGGGCTTGACCTTTGATATTGCCCTGTTCCACAGTGGCTACAATGCACTTCTGGGGCATATCGCTTCTACTCGTTTTAATGCGGTCCCACTCTACGCCCACACAAAACTTAAAATGCCCGGTCCACGCGGCGTGATAACAATAAATGGAAATACGGAATACTCCCTCCGTATAGAGAATCATACTATGACTATTACAGTCGAAGTACAAAGCGGCCTCATCAAGCCGCATAACTCATCAACCATTAAGCCGTCGATCTCTATTAAATGGAAATGATCAATCTCAGAGCTGGATTAGCAGTTCGGCCTCCGTCGTTCGCCTCACACACGCGCGAAGTTTATATTGCGCATGCATAATTATGTACTTAAAATACCCTGGTCATCGGCGGAGGCACAATACGGGCAAGCCTACAAGCACTCTCATTTCCTCCTTTTCTTTTCTAACTATTTTTTTCTTTTATCACAGGTGGCTCAAACACTGATCATCTCATAGGCTCTTTCGGAGTTCGGCTTCATACACTTACCCAAAGGTTATTCCTGTTAAGGAATCCATTCACCGATGCAAGGCGGCGCAGACGTGCGACAGGAGGTCCAAATAATTTTGTGTAGACCGCACTCTCTATTTTGAGCCTGTAAAGTGTCTTCTCCCTCAGCCTTCGACCACCGGCATGTCAAATAGCCTGGGTCGTGGCGTTATTATTTGTAAAATGGCAATTGACATATCAATCAGGTCCAAGTGGACATAATCCGCATCCAGTATTCGCTTTTCCAGAAGAGCTAGATTTTCCCAGTTGTTTCACACTCACACCTTGGCACAGATTGCCAGGGGCTCGATATGGGACCAAATGAGTTGCCAACAAGTCCGTACAGCTTTATAGCACACTTCGGCGTCACGAGTTTGGCCTTATATGCACCCGCTCCAAATCATGTCTTTGGTCAATAGTTGGGTTGCCTGGCTCCTGTGCTTACTACCTTACGTTCCGCTATATCGGCTAGGGTAGTAAAGGGAGAACTACTGCGATTGTGTCCTGGTTTACCCGGATGAGCACCTCAGTAGAGAAAGATGAAAACTGACTGTCATGATGTGGTGAGAGCTGGTCAACCACTCGATGACTCACTAGAATCTTTCTGCGATTCCTTCCATATTACACGAAGGACAGTTCTTCTGGTCACCCATGTAACGCATCGTATTTGGATAACTGCGTACATACCAGGGGCTATATCGTCGACCCACCGTCAAGATCCTATGGCTAAGTGAAAGTGTTAAAGCCTATAGTACGATTGCTTAGTTCGCCGCATTGACACCTCCTTCACAGACCAAGACGTTGGGTCAAGAGTGATCAAGTGCTTTTCTGAACACCCCCGTATTTTATGCGAGGGGGCTGAAGCCGACGACTGGAAAGCTTTCAGATTATTCAAAAACGGCCGCACGGGAGGAGCCAAAACTTTTAGGCATAGCCTTAAAATATCATAATATTGTTTTTACAATTTCAATACATTTCACTTGAATATCATCTCTTTCGAGCACTGACCCTCTATCAAGCGGGCACCCTCTAAGACATCCTCAAAATAATGCTCTGGCCTGTGATGCTCCTTGCCCTTGGGTGGACTTTTCGCTGCAATATCGGTGGCCTTCATCTTCGCCCGGTACGTCTTGACACGAGCAAATGCCATCCGTGCACCTTCAATGCACGTTGACCGCTTAACGGCGTCGATACGCGGCACCGCATCACCAAGTCGCTGCACCAAACCGAAATAACTATTCAGAACTGGCTCGGTCAGCCACAGCCGGACCACGACGTCCTTCATGGCAGAACCAGATATCTTGTGGAGCTCGGCCCATCGGGCCATCTGTTCGTTCAGCAACAGTGGGCGCTTTGGCGTGCCGAATTGTGACCAGAAAAGCTTCTCCATTGCATACCCTTCTTGCGCTTCGTAAAACTGCGCCACATCGGAGGCGCTCTTCGGCAAGTCCAAGAACACATCTGGAGAGCTCCACATTTGATTAAGCGGGGAATACTTCGGATCGCCGAATTTAGTCTGTAATAAGAAAGGCTTACCGGCTGCTATCTCCCCACCTTGCCGGATCTCTTCCCGAACCGCTCTAGACTCAGATCGTGCTTCTCTGCCTCTTGTAAGGCCTTGTCGAGATCATCCGCTTTGGCTTTGTTATCCCTCTCGAGGAATTTTCAACGGATAGTGGCTTCCTTTACCTCGCGCGCCATAGTAGACATTTGCTCCTCACACTGGTGCTGAGCAGCCCGTCCGGCTTCTAACTCTACAGCTGCCTTCTTGGTAGCCACATTACTCATCCGGGCTTGCTCCTTTGTTCGGGCAAGTTTAGCCCGAAGGGTCTCAACCGCGCCAACACCATCTGTAGATACGCATGTCTCAGAATATAATTCTAGCTTCGTGCTCATACATACACTGACCGCCCCAAAACATACGTTGCGCCTCGTCGAGTCGCCTGTTAATAAGCGTGATGTCGTCATCCGCCACATCAAGTTTTTGCTTCAGGCCTGCAACCTCCGTAGCATGGGCAGTCGTCATGGAGGTAATAGCCTGTGTTCCAATTAATATAAATTATTTTCTGGGCACATCTTTTTCGACCCTCTGATTGCCTCCCTTTGGACGCCAACCAGGGTATCAGGGGCTACTATCTATACACAGGTGCATTTTGCGTATAGAGCACAATCGAAAATATAACATTATGTACCTCGAAGCCTCTTAGCAGGCCCATGAATGCTTCATTCAATCCGCTTTTCGCGGACAGAATCCTCTCAACCACCGTACCCATCAAGGTACGATGTTCCTCTGAAACGGACGAATATCGCAATATGTCCATCAGTGTATCCGGCGCCTCCGGATTCCTGGAAGCAGCTATGGGAGTGTGGACTCCCTTTTAAAGGATATGTTTGCTCGACCCTAGAGTCGTCTCCGGCTGTAAACCGGATAGTCTGGAGCCTTTATTGTTAGCCCCCGTAGGGACCGCACACACCGGACCCCGGGCGGCCGAAGTTTCACCTTTGGGCGTTGTCTACATTATCCTCTGTTGATCGGGAGAGATCCTCCGGGACGACACCTCGACATCGTCCGCCCTATTGGGCGAGGAAGCTTGTGGAGGCATCTCACTTTCCATCATCTCTGGAAGAAGGTCCCCCGAAGAGGAGGATTGTTGAGGAACACTGTGTGTTGGACTACAAAACATATATTCTAGATGTTACCCTTGTAACAAGAAAAGGAACAGGATATGTTTAAAACACCTTTGTTCACTTATGATTCGACTGAAGGTTTGTCCTTATGACGGAACTGTGTGACAACGTCGCCTTCCAAGCCCAAACCTCCTGACAGGGGCGTCTTGCCTCGCTTAGGAGCCTTTACCTCCCAATCTTCGGAGGCGGCCATTTTCTTACCATAGGGAGAAAGGATGTCAACTTCTACTTCTCTTTTGTCTTTGGAAGAGGGAGCCTTAATCTCCCCGGACACAGTGTTTGGTGTACCTTCAGAATGGAAGCTACCTTTGGCTCCCCCGCTCTGCTCATTGTCCTCTTTCACCGGCACCTGGTATGGTGCCGGTACCAGCATCCTTGTTAGCACGGGGTTAGTTGAGTCTTCAAGAAGAGGGGCCGAACACCTAATTTGCTCCGCCTTCTTTATCTAGCCCTGGAAGAAGATGGTTTTCTCAGTATCTTATTATGAGATGTTTAACTAAACTGTGTTCGGGAGTCGAGTTCTTACTGGGGTATCCGGATGGTTGCAGTCAAGGCCGAATTCCTCTGTAGTATCCGGCCATTGTTTTCGTGTCCCGAAGAATAATTTCCTCGTTCCTCTGTGCGTCGTGCCGAAGAAGTGCTGAAGGGTTCGTGGTCCTTCTGGATTGAACTCCCAAAGGCGGAGAGGCCGCCGCTGGCATGGTAGGACCCGGCGGACTAGCATTACTTGGATTACATTGATAAGGCCGGTGTCCTTCTCAATAAGGCTCCGGATGCGGCTCTGTAGAGTCTGCACTTCATTAATTGATCCCCAGTCCAACCCCTTATTAATCCATGATGCGAGCTGAATTGGAGGGCCAGATCGGAACGCAGGTGTAGCCGACGACTTGGTACCATGGGGTTCAGTGATGTAAAACCACTCCCGTTGCCATAAGTCGGAAGATTATGTGAAGGATCCTTAGCCAAAAAGCGTTGATGAGTTTGCTCACTGTAGCACCACCGCACTCCGCTCGTTTCCCATCGACTACCTTCGGCTTCACGACAAAGGTCTTAGGCCACAAGCCGAAGTGTGGGGGAATACGGAGGAAGGCTTCACACATGATAATGAACGCCGAGACGTGAAGAAAGGAGCCCAGAGCTAGATCGTGAAAATCTAGCCCGTAATAGAACATGAGCCCTCGAACAAAGGGGTGGAGAGCGAACCCTAGCCCTCGGAGGAAGTGGGAGATGAATACGACCCTCTCGCTGGATCTGGGAGTAGGAATAACCTTCCCTTGGGTAAGAAGCCTGTGGGGGATTTCGGCGGCCAGGTATCTTTCCGCCTGGAGCTTCGCAATACCCTCCTCTGTGACAGACGAAGCCACCCACTGGCCTTGAGGGCTGGGTCCGGACATGACTTGGAAGTTCGATGCAATTAAATTGAACCTTGGGTGCTGGAGCTCGAGGTTGGAGAGGTTGAGGAAAGGGTTGGCGTGAACAAGCAAGACAGGTCTTAGTCCCTTTATAAAGGCGATGAATATTGAACGCCTCCTCCTAAGCCTTGAAACCTGCCTATTCTGAAGGAATCATGCCAACAGGACGGTTGGGGTACCCACGCCCGTGTTGATGAGGATCCCGCAATAAGGGGGCACGATCTCTGCTTCGACAAGACATGCCAATGAAACCGCGTCTCAGAACATGGAGCGACAGGCTAAAAAATGGTTCATATAATAACCGGGTGGTGACGTGATGTCACGCTACAAAAAAGTTGTCAATGGATTGGACTCGTGAAATATTATACTCTCTGCGGTGGTGTGTGGTACTTGTTTTGTAGAGCCGGACACGTTCGTTGTGTTCGCAGGCTGTGTTGGTGTATTCGGAGAAGGAACCTGCCTTGCAATACCGAATACAATCTGCGCACCAGGCACCTCATCATTGAAGCCTGGTTCAGGGGCTACTGTGGGAGTCCTGGATTAAGGGGTCCTCGGGTGTCCACACTATGGTATGTAGGCCGGACTGATGGGATGTGAAGATACAAGATCAAAGACTCTCTCCCGTGTCCAGATGGGACTCTCCTTGGCATGGAAGGCAAGCTTGGCAACCAAATATGAAGATTCCTTTCTCTGTAACCGACTTTGTACAACCCTAGTCCCCTCCGGTGTCTATATAAACCCGAGGGCTTAGTCCATAGAGAAAAGAATCATAGTCATAGTCATACAGGCTAGACTTTTAGGGTTTTAGCCATTACGATCTCGAGGTAGATCAACTCTTTTAATACTCATATTCGTCAAGATCAATCAAGCAGGAAGTAGGGTATTACCTCTATAGAGAGGCCTGAACCTGGGTAAACATCATGTCCCCTGTCTCCAGTTACCATCGATCTCGGACGGACAGTTCGGGACCCCCTACCCGAGATCCGCCGGTTTTGACACCGACAACAGCGGCAGGATGAACATCTGGGATGTTGTACTTCAAACGGCTGAATCTCTCCTTGCACTAGCGCAAGGATTTGCCATCCTTCTAGGGGATGAGATGTAAATCACTTGCCTGGCCAGGAGCTTGGTGGCCTCCAGTAAAGGCACCAACAAACTCGTGGCACAGATCCGACCAAGAGGAGATGGAATCTACTGGCAGGTGCATCAACCATGACCTGACGTTGGGCTTGAGGACCAACGGGAAGTAGTTGGCGAGCACCTTGCCGTCTTGAGCCCCAACAGCTTGCATCGCGATGGTGTAGATGCTCAGGAACTTAGACGGATGAGTCTTGCCGTCGTATTTCTCCGGGACCTCTGGTTTAAACGTGCAGGAAGTGGGCCACTGGAACCGCCGCAACTCACGGGTAAAAGCTGGATAAGCCACCTTGTAAGGCAAGTCACCAGAATCCCTGGCACAGGCATGTCTCTAGTGGGCCCTGCGCGCCTATCTGATTGATGGCGCACTTCCCGCCACCACTCGATGGTAGTTCGACCGTCTCCTTTGACCCGTTCCCGAAGAACTTGACGTTCATCGCGACACCGTGGATCCATCATCGTGGGCATCGACCCGCCGAGCTGGTGACCATTGCTGTCGTGGTGGAGGAGAGTGCACCGTGGTTGCAGCGCCTTCGATCCTTCCGCCGTCGGCTTGCGCCGGCTCGGTGGACCGATGCTGCGAAGGACCTACCTCTTGGTGCCCATCCTTATTGGCGAAACCAATAAGGCTCTGGATAGAAGCTCTCCATTCTTCGTGCTTCTCCCTAGTAGGAGGGAAATCCAAGAGTAGCTGCGCTCGTGCCAACGCTTCTGTTGGTGTGGGCGACAGCAACAGACGCGAGGAACGTGAGGTTCTCAGACTTCCAACTACGTTAGAAGGAGCTCCATCACGATTCCGCGGTCGTGCGCCGTTTCCACCAGCATCTTGGCACGCATGGTGGCCCGGCGCATCTCGGGAACGATGCTGAGGGCCCTTTCCATGGGGACGCTGGGGGTCACCAGCGTCGTGGCGCTGCTCGTCGCGCACGACCTAGGAAGACCGCGATGCATGTGCCAGCGGGGGTGTCTTTGAGGTCGCCTTTCCACCCTTGGAGGTCGCCGCACTGCCCTTAGGCATCATGGCTCCGTCCTTGGATCCAGCGGTGCGCGGGTCGTCGTCGCGGCTACGGACAATGCCGCGCATGGCTCCAGTCGCCAGAGCGTCGTCAATGCTAGTGATCTCCACCTCCGCCGCCATCCGCGCCTACCCTGTCGCCCGTCCGTGTTGGTACGGGTAGGTCGACCGCCGATGAACCGATCGACGTGATACCCTTCTTCTTGGGAGACATCGCGATGAAGACGTTGAAGAAGCTGACGCGCTAACTGCTAGATTAGGTTTGCACAACATAATTGTCGGTGTCAAAACCGGCGCACCTCGGGTAGGGGGTCCTGAACTGTGCGTCAAGGTCGGATGGTAACAGGAGACAAGGGACACTTTATTTTACCCAGGTTTGGGCCCTCTCGATGGAGGTAAAACCCTACTCCTGCTAGATTAATATTGATGATATGGGTAGTACAAGAGTAGTTCTACCACGAGATCAAGGAGGCTAAACCCTAGAGGCTAGTCTATGGTATGATTGTGTATGATGACGGTTGTCCTGGGGACTACAACCCTCCGGTTTATATAGACACCGGATAGGGTTAAGGTTACACAGAGTCGGTTACAATGGTAGGAGATCTTGAATATCCGCACGCCTAGCTTGCCTTCCACGCCAAGGAAAGATCCTTCCGGACACGGGACGAAGTCTTCAATCTTGTATCTTCACGGTCCTGGAGTCGGGCTGAAGGTATAGTCCGGCTATCCGAACACCCCCTAATCCAGGACTCCCTCAGTAGCCCCTGAACCAGGCTTTAATGACGACGAGTCTGGCGCGCAAATTGTCTTCGGCATTGCAAGACGGGTTCCTCCTCCAAGTTCTTCAAGAAGATTGTAAACACAAAAATAGTGTCCGGCTCTGCGAAATAAGTTTCCACATATTGCCATATAGGGAATAATATTAACACAAATAAAATCTGCTGACGTATTCCGCAGTGCGTCATAACACTGCGGCCAAGCTCTTTATATAAATTGTTTTCATTGTTCCACCTCAGCGTATTTAGCGAGGCAATTTCCTTGGCACGTCTTGTCAAAGCAGAGATCGTGTGCCCCTTTTAACGGGATTCTCATTAATACGGACGTGGGTAACCCAACCACGCCATTTACCACGGCGCTTGGGAGGCAAGTGAGTTTTATTAGGTAGGTGGGGGTGCATAACCGCGCCCGCTTATATAAAGGGATAAGGATTCACCTTTTTACCTACGCCTTCTTCCTCGTTTGCCAATCCATCTCTCGCGCACTCAAGCCCTAGCGCCCAAGTCCGCTCTTCCCACCTCAACCTTCTCCAGCAATGTCTGGAGCGGGAGGCAAGTGGATGGCCTCCTCCGTTACGGAGGCTCAAGTAAAAAAGCTAAGGAAAGCCGAATACCTGTCTAAGGACATCCCGCATCGGCTTCCTGAAGAGGGGTAGCTTCTTCCTACCCCAAGGCCCCATGGGAGGATAGTTTTTCTTCCCCACTTTCTCCGCGGACTGGGCTTTCCACTTCACCCATTTGTCAGGGGGCTCACGTTCTACTACGGCCTGGATTTCCATGATCTGGCCCCGAACTTCGTCCTCAACATCTCGGCGTTTATCGTCGTGTGTGAGGCCTTCCTCCGCGTCCACCCCCACTTCGGCCTCTAGCTCAAGACCTTCAACGTCAAGCCCAAGGTGGTGTCCGGCACCCAGGCGGAGTGCGGAGTCGCTATGGCCGGCAAGATGGCCAACGTCCTCTGGTTCGAGGGCTCCTTTGTGGAGTCCCTAAAGGGGTGGCAGGCCGGGTGGTTTTACATCACCGAGCCACGCGATCCGAAATGGGTCACAGCCCCCGAGTTCAGATCCGGACCCCCACGCGGCTCATGTCCTGGAAAGAGACGGGCCTGTCGTGGGGTAACGAGAAAGAAGTGACTGGGTTGCAAACGTGCATCCAGTCCCTGGTGAACAGAACAATCCAGCTGATCAATGTGATCCAGGTCATGCTCGTTCGCCGGATCCTCCCGTGCCAACAACGGGATTTTACTTTATGGGAATTCGACCCGGCGCAGCACCAAACCCTCAGTAGGCTCTTCAACACAACATATGAAGACGTCTGGAAGGTGCTGACCCAAGGCACAGAGTCCCCCACATCCGCTTCCGAGGACCGCGGATACAGCTCGCAGCGTCACGCCGGCGAGGTGAGATATCTATACCTTTGATAGGTTCGTTGAGCTCTTTTTCATAGATTAACTCTATGCGGGATCTAAACTCCGTTTGCCTTTGACAGGCTTGGCGGGCTATATCCAGACCAATTAACTATCCGGCTCCCCTGCCCGAAGACTCGGCCCCAGCTCTCCTAGTGAAGCTGTTGACTCCGGCATCTTACGTGGTGCTGGAGAAGAAGACCAAGAAGAAGAAAACCACAGGGACTCGAAAGAGTTCCCGCAATATGGTGGTGTCGGACTCGTCATCTGACAAGTCCGCGACGCTCTCCTCTCGTGAAAACGAGAAGGAGGAACAAGAAAGCTCTCCCCCCAGCGGGGGGAGAAAAGAAGAAGAAGGCCACCCCAACGGGGGAGGCCGAGGGGTCGAGGAAAAGGAAGACCCCTCCGCCGGACTACTCCCACGACGCCGAAGAGGGCGGAGAGGAGTGGCCAGACAGAACCAAGTGTCCGGCGAAATCGTAAGTACTTATATATTAATGCGCGGCTTTCCCTAATATCGCTCGTAATTTATGCAGCCCGCCCCGGGCCGAACTCGACGATTTGTCGAGCGGCTCCCTGGATTCGTCGGACGTGAACTTTGTTCTGCCCGTTGTCTCCCCCTGCAGGGCGGACGACGCCGAAGTGGCGTCCCGCCAAGCTCCAGGGCAGGAGGAGATAGTCCTGGAGGAGCCGCAAGGCAATCCTCCGGACCCCAGGAGTAAAGGGGATGAAACCCCCCAGGGCTCCAAGTCCGGCTTTGTGCCGGACACCGCGCCGGACTCGACAGTCCCGGTCCACGGTGGGCGAACTCCTTCCAAGAGGAGTAAGCCGTCTGAGCCGGTGACCTCCGTCCAACCAGAGGTGCCAGACAATCTGCTGGAGGTGCTTGAGGGCGCCGCCATCGACGAGGAGCACCGTACTGTTATGAGTACGGTGATCCAAAGGGTTCAGTCCGCCAAGAGCGGACTGACTGAAACTTGCGCTAGCCTTCTAACAGGCTTCGAGGTAAGTAAAAATATGTCAAATTATTACCGCATAGACAGTAGCCCCTGATGCTCTGTTCAGTGTTCGGAAAGAAAAGCCGAATAGAGGATCTAGTAATTTTCGTAGGAGTCTAACAACAAAAAGTCAAATATGCGTATGCAGGCTTCGCTGATGTCCACCGCCGCACTGACTGCGCAGGTGGATGTCCTTAAAAAGGACCTCGGGCGGACCGAGCAAGAGCTCGGCCTTGCCAAACGACAGCTCGAGGAGAAAGAAGGTAAGAAATACCCTAAAAAAGAAAAAAAGGTGCCTATAGAGAGGCTTGATTGCAGAAAGAAATAACAGGATTGTGCTGCTTATTGTAGGGGCCACAACCGAGGTGGCAACCCTAAAGCAGGCGCTAGCTGAGGTCGGAAAGAAAACGGCCGAGGAGCGCGCCGAGCGAGAAAGGCTTGGGGTTCAGGTCGGCGAGGTGCAGCAAGAGCTGCAAGCTCTCATGAAAAAACATGAGAGTTTGGAGCTTGAGTCAAAAGCGCAAGCATCCGAGCTCGCGGCGGCCCTTGAGACCGCCAAGAGTGCCAAGGCCGAAGCCTAAAAGGTCCTCCAAGAGTTGGAGGAGGTGAAAAAGATAGCAACTGGTAAGGCACTCTTAATGCAAAGTAGGAATATAAAAGTAAACTACTTGTCACTTACCCGAATCCGGAGTTCTCCAGGGGCGTTCGCCGATCTCCCTTGCAGTGCATCCGCCGCCGCCGCATTCTACCGAGCTGAAGAGGGAACTCGACGGAGAGTGTGTTCTGGTCTCAGTATTCTGAGGCCGGACACCCTGTGCCTTTGAGCGATCAGCTGAAACAGCTGGTCGAGCTCCACAAGGCGGCCGAACAGGCCAAGAAGGGCTTACTAGTTCGGCTGTGGCCTGGAGAGGCCCTGCGTGGGAGATATTTCGGGCTAGTGCAGCGGCTGGTGGAGGCCTGTCCACGGCTTGAGGTCATCAAGCGCTCCGCCTGCATTGAAGGTGCCCGGAGGGCCCTTGCCCGTGTAAGGGTACACTGGGGTAAGCTGGACGGAGAGAAGCTGGTGAAGGACGGGCCGCCGCCGGGGAAGGAGCATCGCAAGCCCGAGAACTACTACAAGGAAGTTCTTGCCGGAGCCCCCCTTGTCGCGGATGAATGTACTAAAGATGTAGTATTTGAATGAACTCGCTCGTTTGTATCCTGTGCGCTAAAAACTTGTTCATATGCGCTAAGCAATGCTTATTGAATTTAAAATATTATTTTCTGTGCGGCCGTTTATCAAAAATTGAGAGATGGCCAGTCGTCGGCTTCTGCCCCCATGCCACTAGTGTTGGGGTGTTCGGGATAAACCTGAGGGCTCTTTTTCCCATAGTTAGGTCCTTCGAGGGAGGCGCTCAGCACAACGAACCAGGCAATCGGACTATAATGCTTGAACACTCTCACTTAGCCATAGAACGTTATAGTTTTAAATTTCGGCGAAGCCCCTAGTTCGGAAGGCCGAATTCGGGGCGCTATCCACGCCTTTGGCCGAACATAGCCAGCTCCTCGCTCGAAGTGGCATAAGTCTTTAAGGACTCGAAAAACCTCTCGAACAGCGACCGGTCTCACGCCTTATCATGACAATCTGTTTTAGCTTTCTCCACTTAGGTGCTTAACCTAGCTGAACCGAGGCACAATCGCAGTGGTTCTCCTAGTGCTACCTTAGCCGATATAGCGGAACGTAAGGCACCAAAACATAGGAGCCGGTCAAACCCAACATGTGACCAAAATCATGATTCGGAGCCGATGCATATAATGCTATAAGTTCGGAGTGCCGCACTGGTGAAAGTGTACGGACTTCTCACACCAGATAGAAGGGTAATGAAGCCCCTGGCGTGTTTTGCCGTACCATGGTGTACGGTTGCGATCATGTTTATTTAATGAACATATATATATATTAAAAGAGGACAACGCAAAAAATAGGCGAAAAGCTATGCATTGTTTATAAAGAGGCTATTTATCAAAGCCGAACGATACAAGTAGTGCGATAAGCAAAAGGATATTAGACTATTTAACATGTCCTGACCAAGGGCAGGCCGCGGAATTTAGAAACAGATATATCGCTCGAAATAGAGACCACCTGAGAGTTCCATAATGCGGCGTAGCTTTGTCTGCTTCCCTGGGTCTTGCATCGTCTGTGCGGCAGCGAAGCCGAACAGGTTATCCAGAGTGTGGAGTCCTTAAAGTAAAAAAAATCCGGCAGCCCCTAGTACGTTTGACGTCGTATTGTAAGCATGCCGTTAATGTGCCCCTCCCCCTGTGCCCATGGAATTTCAAGGGCGTAACTGTGTACTCGAAGTACTAGCTCCGCTATGTTGCGATGGCTGGGGTTGGGGCCGTATTGCTACGCTTGCTCCGAACGTGCTAGGTGGTCTTGTTGCAGGTTACTCCGGGAGCGCTTTGCATTGTCTGGCTTTTTAACGGCCGGACTAGAGAGTTGCCTTGAAAGGCTGCTTTGTACTTCCGCTGCGAGGGCCGCCGTGTGCTCCTCCGTACGGTGGGAGCGTTCAGTGTTTCTGTTGACCGTAATTACTCCTCGAGGGCCTGGAATCTTGAGCTTGAGATATGCGTAGTGCGGCACCGCATTGAATTTAGCGAATGCGGTTCGTCCAAGCAGGGCGTGATAGCCACTGCGGAACGGGACTATATCGAAGATTAACTCTTCGCTTCGGAAGTTATCCGGAGATCCGAAGACCACATCAAGTGTTACAGAGCCTGTGCAATTGGCCTCTACACCTGGTATGACGCCTTTAAAGGTCGTCCTTGTGGGCTTGATCCTTGATGGATCTATGCGCATTTTCCGCACTGTATCCTGGTAAAGCAGGTTGAGGCTACTGCCGCCGTCCATGAGGACTCTTGTGAGATGAAATCCGTCAACGATTGGGTCAAGAACCAATGCGGCAAAACCGCCGTGACGGATGCTAGTGGGGTGGTCCCTTCGATCAAAAGTGATCGGGTAGGAGGACCATGGGTTGAACTTTGGGGCGACTGGCTCCATCGCGTATATGTCCCGTAGTGCACGCTTTCGCTCCTCCTTGGGAATGTGGGTCGCATATATCATGTTCACCGTCCGCACTTGTGGGGGAAACCCCTTCTGTCCATTGTTGTTCGGCGCCCTGGGCTCCTCCTCGTCATTGCTATGCAGCCCCTTGTCTTTGTGTTCGGCTCTTAACTTGCCTTCCTACTTGAACACCCAACAATCCCTGTTGGTGTGATTGGCTGGCCTTTCGGGGGTGCCATGAGTCTGGCACGAGCGGTCGAGTATCCGGTCCAAACTGGACGGGCCCTGGGTATTCTTTTTAAATGGCTTTTTCCGCTGACCGGATTTATAGCCTCTGAATCCGGCGTTTACTGCCGTATCCTCATTGCTGTCGCTGCTAACGCGGCGCTTTTGCTTGTTTCGACGTGTCCTGCCACTTTTGTCCTTGGTATCCGAATTACCAGGGTTCTTTGATAAGTTGTTGCTGCGAGCTAGCCAGCTATCTTCGCCCGCACAAAAGCGGGTCATGAGTGTCGAGAGGGCTGCCATAGATTTCGGCTTTTCCTGTCCTAGGTGCCGGGCAAGCCATTCGTTGCGGATGTTATGTTTGAAGGCTGCTAGGGCCTCTGCGTCCGGACAATCGACTATCTGATTTTTCTTTGTTAGGAACCGTGTCCAGAATTACCTGTCCGATTCTTCTGGCTGCTGAATTATGTGGCTTAGGTCGTCGGCATCCGGTGGCCGCACATAGGTCCCTTGGAATTTGTCGAGGAATGCGGCTTCCAGGTCCTCCCAAGAACCGATTGAGTCCGCTGGTAGGCTGTTAAGCCAGTGCCGGGCTGGTCCTTTGAGCTTGAGGGGGAGATATTTGATGGCGTGTAGATCGTCGCCACGTGCCATGTGGATGTGAAGGAGATAATCCTCAATCCATACTGCCGGATCTGTCGTACCATCGTACGACTCGATGTTGACGGGTTTGAAACCCTCTGGGATTTTATGATCCATTATTTCATCTGTGAAGCATAGTGGGTGTGCGGCGCCCCTGTACTGGGCTATGTCACGACGCGGCTCGGAAGAGCTATGCCTGTTGTGTTCGGCCCGGCCAGATTTATTGTGTCCGGAGTGAAGATCATCATCACGTGTCGTCGGGCGTCTGCGCGATCCATAGATCGATCTTGTTTGCCTTGCTTTGTCCTCCAGTACGTCTCGCAGGCCTGGCTCATTTTCCCGTGCCTTAGTTGAGCGGCACTGGGGCATGGCTTGTTTAGAGGTTCGACAGGCCTCTCTGTCGCGGCCGCGAGGTGGCCGGTCTGCCATGTCATGCATTGGTAATGTAGGTGCTTCCCCCTCTGATTGGGGTAGCGGCCTGCGCTTAGGATAATTTTTGGAGGGGCGCTTGAGTTCATACTCTTCGGCCGCAAGGACTTCAGTCCATCTGTCAGCTAGCAAATCTTGATCAGCTCTAAGCTGTTGCTGCTTTTTATTTAGGCTATTCGCCGCGGCTAGAAGCCTGCGTTTGAAACGCTCTTGTTCGGCGGGGTCTGATGGTACGACGAATTCGTCGTCGTCGAGGGTTGCCTCGTCTTCGGAGGGAGGCGTGTAGTTATCATCCTCAACCTCTCGCTCTGCCGCTCTCTCATGAGGGCTGGCTTCTCCATCTTCCTGCGCCGAATCTTGCTGGATTTGGTGTTCTTCGGCGCTATCCGGGGTAGTATTATCTCCCGTGCCGGAATCACCGTTTCTGCTATGGCGGGATTTAGAGCGGCGCCGTTGACGCCGGCGTTTTGGCTGTTTTTTCGAGGTGTCATCCTCCGCTGTTCCATCGCCATCTCCATCCTTTGGAGCGTCCACCATATATATGTCATATGATGAGGTGGCGGTCCAGCGCCCTACAGGTGCTGGTTCTTGTTTGTCTCCTCCTTCGTTGTCCATACCGTCGAAGTCTTCGGAGCCGAAGTCAAGTATGTCGGTTAAATCATCGACAATGGCTATTAAGTGGGTGGTGGGTGGGCTTTGAATTTCTTCGTCGTCCAAATCCCAACCTCGCAGACCATAGTCCGGCCTGGGCTCTCCTGATAGAGAGAGAGAGAGACTTGAGAGAATTCAGGATGTCACCGAAAGGTGAGTGCTGAAAGATGTCCGCGGCGGTGAACTCCATTATAGGCGCCCAATCGGATTCGATCGGCAGGGGCACGGGAGGCCCGGAGTTCGGAGAAGAATCCGACTCCTTGGAGTCATGGGCCGTGCGGAGTGCGGGGCTGGCGTTCGGCTCGATCGCCTTCAAGATCGCAGCCCCCGAGGTGACGTCCAACCGTTCATCCTCAAAAAACGCAGCGGGCTCCGAGTCAAGGATCGGGGCCGACGCGTGTGCGGCCTCCAGGGCACTATTGGGAGGTAGAGCTATATCATGCCCCTCGAGGTAGTGCGGCGCGCTTGGCTGTGGCTCGAACCCATCGAAGATCAAGTCTCCGCGGATATCTGCCGTGTAGTTTAAGCTTCCAAACCTGACTTGATGGCCAGGGGCGTAGCTTTCGATCTGCTCCAGACGACCAAGCGAATTGGCCCGCAGAGCGAAGCCGCCGAAGACAAAGATTTGTCCGGGGAGGAAAGTCTCACCCTGGACCTCATCGTTGTTGATGATCAAAGGAGCGATCGGGCCTAAAAGCGACGACACAGAGGAACTCTCAATGAAAGCACCAATGTCGGTGTCAAAACCGGCGGATGTCGGGTAGGGGGTCCCGAACTGTGCGTCAAGGTCGGATGGTAACAGGAGACAAGGGACACTTTATTTTACCCAGGTTCGGGCCCTCTCGATGGAGGTAAAACCCTACTCATGCTAGATTAATATTGATGATATGGGTAGTACAAGAGTAGATCTACCACGAGATCAAGGAGGCTAAACCCTAGAAGCTAGTCTATGGTATGATTGTGTATGATCATGGTTGTCCTAAGGACTACAACCCTCCGGTTTATATAGACACCGGATAGGGTTAGGGTTACACAGAGTCGGTTACAATGGTAGGAGATCTTGAATATCCGCACGCCTAGCTTGCCTTCCACGCCAAGGAAAGATCCTTCCGGACACGGGACGAAGTCTTCAATCTTGTATCTTCACGGTCCTGGAGTCCGGCTGAAGGTATAGTCCGGCTATCCGAACACCCCCTAATCCAGGACTCCCTCAATAATCCTCCCTACCTTGTGTGCCAAAGATGTCGGCGAAACGACACCTATGGGATGACGTGGATCCCTTCCACGGTTTGGTAGGGAAGAGGAATGCGCAAAGAGCACATCTAATGATCAACACGAGGGATTTTTACCCAGGTTCGGGCCGCTGAGAAGCGTAAAACCCTAGTCCTGCTTTTAGTGTATTGAGTGTTCTCGAGCTTCGGCTAGCTGCTACACATGCGAACTGGGCTAGAAAGTCCAAAAGTACCTCCCTGTATCGCCTTGGGCCTCCTTTTATACCAAGGGGCGAACACAGTGGTGTACATGCACACAAGAGGTGTAAAGTTGCTACAGTGTATATGCTTATCCCAGACGTCTTAGGACAAACGCATTAAATGCGTTGAATTACGTGCCCCCTAACTTTATCGGGGATGGAAACAAAGCATGTCCCGTTCGTCGCCGCCTCACCCCGTCTTGACACGCACCAAGGATGATGAGGCATGCAATGGCAAGCTGACTAGCTAGCCGCTGCGTTGGTGCGGTGGCAGGATCTTCACGAAGATCTGCATGCCACCATGCAGGTGCTTGGCAGGCTGGCAGGCTAGTCACTGCGCTGGAGTAGTGGCAGGGTGGCGAAACCTTTCCGCGTGCGAGCCTTCTGTGGCCTCGCAAACGTCACCGTTAAGAACCTTGATAGGAACTTTGCCTTCTGGTCTTCACAAACATCTGCATGCCACCACACAGGCGCCCCTGGATCTTGGCCTTGACATTGTCGATGGTGTCAGAGCTCTGAACCTCAAGGGTGATGGTCTTGCCGGGGCCTCAACTTGTCTTCTGTTCTCGGATTACTGGCTCGGATGCCATCTTGGTTGTCTCGTATTCGCTCCCAGCTATCCTCGGTAGGCCTTGCCACGGGTATGGCTGCATCTGCCCATGCACAAGTATGGGGCAGTAAAGAGCCCGAATTTTAGTGCACCGACATACAGGTCAGAAAAAATTTCCCGACCAAATTATTATGCACGACACCTCGGTCAAGAGGATATCCGGCCTCCTAGCTGGTTAATCTGCTCAATGTAGTTTGAGGAGGCAAAGACGTACTATTCGGCCTGGCCGAGATCCCAGCCCCCTAGACCAAGGTGACCGAGCGAGGAGTTTGGCTTGACGAAGTGGCGACACAGCACGATCGATGTGGCAAGCTGAAGCCCCCGGTTCAGCTAATTGTGACAAAGCTAGTCAACTGGTGACGCCGAAGTCCCCGAAGTAGGTTGATGACGGAGCCCCCGGTCTAGCTGAGGTGACGAAGCAGGTCAGTAAGGTGACGTTGCAGCTCCCATACCAGCCGAGGTGTCGAAGCAACTCGGCGTGGTGGACATCGGCTTGAAGAAGCAATGGCGCGGCGATGCGATGCCGATGCAGGTCGGATCTTGTGACGTAGTCGATGTCGGCTTGATGAAGTGACCGTGCGGCGATGACGGTGTGCCCGCTCCGTGTAATCCGTGGGATGACGATGTTGGTGATGATTTAACCTTCGCATTGTCGTACTCTTGGTCGGCTCGCCAGGGTGATGATCCGATGAGGTTTACCTTGGCTCGATGTAGAGACCGCCTATCTAGCGCAGGTCGGCAGTTGTGGAGCAACGTTCCCGAACTGGTTTGACACCGACGTGATGGTGAAGGTTGCCTTGGAAAAGGCTCAAAATTTTTGGGCGTGTGTTTGCGAGCAACACACAATACCCTAGAAATAAATTGCTCCAAAAAGGTTGTCCAATATCCCGTTCATGAAGAAAGAGGAACTCGGGTCGGATTCGTATTCACGCAGAAAATAGATCCAAAAATTGATTCTCTCATTGAAAGTTTCCCGGAGTTTGAACGGTCGAATTGAGCTGAAATTTTGAGCGATCATCAATGTAGAAATTCCGCAGCCGATGAAAGGTTGGATCGTACAAACGATGTCTGAACTGGACGCTGGACTCACCGCCCTAAACTCGTCTCGATGCCCGTCAAGATTCGACAGGGTTGTGGTATATCGGAGATCGCCAGAGTTTCCTCCATTGGAACGCGACAAAATTTTACAGGGTTGTTGTATACTCAATTATGCACAATTCCACTGAAGCACTGTTCGCTTTCCAGAAAAACAGCACTGTCGCTCGAGGAGGCGGTGACGGCGGATACATGTTCGCTTTCCAGAAAAACAGCACTGTCGCTCGAGGGCAATGTTGACGTTGAGCCCCCGAGCTCCATGGATGATTCATCCATGATCTTGATAGAGATCGGAGTTTCCGTTGATGAAGGCCCTCGTCCGAACATGACGATCTGAGGTGGAGCATAGTTCTCGGTCGAGCCAAGGTGACTAGTCAAGTCGGTGACAAAGATGCCGACGTCGCAGTTGCTCTGCACGCGTGCCATTGATCTTTCAACGATCTTACAGCAGAACTCTCAATGAAAGCACCTATGTCGGTTATATATCCGACATATCTCGTAGTAGGGGAACCGAACTATGGATCTTGGATCGATGGTAACACGGACACGGGATTTTACCCAGGTTTGGGCTCTCTTGAAGAGATAATACCCTATGTCCTGCTTTTGATTGTATTCATATGGGGTGTAGTATAGAGTGCATGTATCTACCATGAGATTGTTCTAATGAATATGAGTTGATCTATTGACTAGCCTGGGCTCGACTTATATAATACACTGGAGGCCTAGGATTTAGGGGAGTCCTCGTCTTCTGCGCCAAGTCTTGTAGAGTCTTCCTTGTATGCGTCATGGGCTTCCCGAAGTGGCCCATGAGTGAACCGCCACGGGGGGTCCTCGGCTCAAGCCACCTTGGCGGGAGATGATGTGATGAGTTACCCCTAGCCCAGGATACCATTAGGCGTGACGACAATTGATCTCCTCCCGGTGGGCGCGGCCGCTCACCGGGACCGGCGGGATAGGCAGCTGATCCGCAAAGAGGTGCCGGTTGTTGGGGAGGCGCATGTTGCCCCACAGTAACGGCGTGCGCATCTCCCAGTAGCTCTTGCAGACCATCGCCTTCACGTATGACCGTTGGCGAGATGGGGAGCCTTCTGGCGAGATATGGAATGCAGACGGTGGAGGTGGAGGTGGAGGTGGATTAGGGGAGCGGCAACGCCAGCCGGACGAGGACCCCAACTTGTGGTCGTGCCTCATCTTGCGATCGGGGAACCAGCGTCCCACCACTGTCGCCGTTGGGGAGGTGGAGGAGCGGTAGGCTAGGGTGCTATCGAGCAATGAGGAGGCACGTGTCGCCGGAGCGGGGAAGTGGAAGTGTGGAATCCCACCAGTTCACGGCTTCCACATTAAAAGGGACGATGACCGCTCGGCCGGGATAGCTGCCAAGTGGGTCCGCCCACGCCTGCGCCGTAAATGTGGGCGGTGGGTGGTAGGTTGGTGATCCTTCTTGAGATTGTGTTGGTTTTTCCCTTGAAGAGGAAAGGTGATGCAGCAAAGTAGAGATAAGTATTTCCCTCAGTTAAGAATCAAGGTATCAATCCAGTAGGAGGAACACATAAGTCCCCAATAGATGCACCTACACAAACAAACAAATACTTGCACCCAACGTGGAAAAGGGGTTGTCAATCCGTTCATGGTCACTTGCAAGGATGAGATCTGTTAGAGATAGGTATAAAGATAAATAACAGTGCAAAATAAAGTAAAGGTAAATAAATTGCAACAAGGCATTTTTTGTGTTTTCGGTTTTATAGATATGAAAACTTCGGCGCCCCCCTTAGCTTAATTCCTGCTCGTCCTCGAGTAGGTAAATGATAAAAACATATTTATTTGATGTAGAATGCTATGTAACATGTTTATCAAGTAATCTTTTTTTATGTGGCATGAATATTCAGATCCATAAGATTCAAAACAAAAGTTTAATATTGACATAAAAATAATAATACTTCAAGCATACTAAAAAGCAATCACGTCCTTTCAAAATATCATGGCTAAAGAAAGTTATCCCTACAAAATCATATAGTCTTGTCATGCTCCATCTTCTTAACACAGAGTATTTATCATGCACAATCCCGATGACAAGCCAAGCAATTGGTTCATACTTTTAATGTGCTTAAGCTTTTTCAACTCTCACGCAATACATGAGTGTGAGCCATGGATATAACAGTATGGGTGGAATAGAAGGTGGTAGTAGACAAAAAGGAGAAAGAAATTCTCATACCAACTAGGCAAATTCATAGGCTATGGAGATACCCATCGATTGATATCGATGTGAGTGAGTAGGGATTCCCATGCAACAGATGCGCTAGAGCTACAAGTGTATGAAAGCTCAAATGAAAACTAAGTGGTGTGCATCTACCTTGCTTGGTCACAAAGACCTTGGGCATTTGAGGAAGCCCATCATTGGAATATAAATCCAAATTCTATAGTGAAATATTCCCACTAGTCATATATGAGTGTCAACGTATGCGACTCTCTATCATGAAGAATATTGTGGTACTTTGAAGTACAAGTGTGAAAAACGATAGTAACATCATCCCTTCTCCCCTTTTCTCTCATTTATTTTTTCATTTTTTTAATTTTTTTTCTTTTGTTGGGCACTTTGGCCTCTCTTTTTTGGGCTCATTTGGCCTCTTTTTTTATCACAAGGGACAATGTTCTAATAATGAGGACCATCACACTTTTATTTACTTACAACTCGATAATAGAACAAAGATATGACTCTATATGAATGTCTTTGGCGGTGTACATAAAATAATATGAACGGTGGCGAAGCCACAAATACCATGCCAACTACATTATCATGCAAAGCAATAAGATAATGATGGTATGTGTCATAATAAAATGTAACGGTGGAAGTTGCATGGCAATATATCTCAAAATGGCTATGGAAATGCCATAATAGGTAGGTATGGTGGCTGTTTTGAGGAAAGGTATAACGAGGGTTTAATGCACTAGCAAAAGTTGCGCGGTACTAGAGTAGCTAGCAAAGGTGGAAGGGTGAGAGTGTGTATAATCCATGGACTCAACATTAGTCATAAAGAATTCACATACTTATTGCAAAAGTTTATTAGCCCTCGAAGTAAAGTACTACTACACATGCTCCTAGGGGATAGAATTGTAGGAAAAGACCATCGCTCGTCCCCGACAGCCACTCATAACGAAGACAATCAATAATAAATCATGCTTCGATTTCATCACACAATGAGAGACCATACTGACGTGGCTTGAAACTGCGTCGGTATTTTCCCAAAGAGGAAGGGATGATGCAGCACAACTACAGTAAGTATTTCCCTCTGTTATGAAACCAAGGAATCAATCCAATAGGAGAACCAAGCAACACTATGTAAACTGTACCTGCATAGAAAGGACAAAAATTTGCAACCCGATGCGTAGGACAGGTTGTCTATCTCTTGACGGTAAAAGATAGATTGGTTTGTGTAAGATTGGATAAATAGATCACTCAAGAACACAAAAAATGATGCAAATAAAAAGTGCAGCAAGGTATTTTTGGGTTTTGGAATAACAGATCTGAAAATAAACGTGGCAAAAGATAGATCAGAAAGCAATATGATAAAAGATAGACTCGGGGGCCGTAGATTTCACTAGTGGCTTCTCTCGAGAAAATAGCACACGTTGGGTAAACAAATTACTATTGGGCAATTGATAGAAGAACAAATAATTATGACGATATCCAAGGCGATGACCAATATATAGGCATCATGTCCAAGATTAGTAGACCAAAAGGATTCTACATCTACTACTATTACTCCACACATCGATCACTGATGTCTGCTAAGACTACGTCGGTATTTCCCTAAGGTGGAAGGGAAGATGCAGCACAACAACGGTAGGTATTTCCCTCAGTGATGAAACCAAAGTTATCGAACCAGTAGGAGAACCAAGCAACATAACGTAAACAACACCTGCAGACAAATAACAACCACTCGCAACCCGACGTGTTAAAGGGGTTGTCAATCCCTTTCAGGTAATGGTGCCAGAAATTGGCAAGTGGACGGGAGAAAGTTGTAATAGATTGATAGATCAAACGCCAAATAAAATAAATAATAATAAAACACCACAAGGTATTTTTGTATTTTTTTGTTTAGTAGATCTTAAAATAAAACCAAAGGAAAAGAGATCGCAACGGCAAATAATATGAGAAAGAGACCCGGGGCCGTAGGTTTCACTAGTGGCTTCTCTCGAGAAAAAATAGCAAACCGTGCGTAAACAAATTACTGTTGGGCAATTGATAGAACTTCAAATAATCATGACGATATCCAGGAAATGATCAATACATAGGTATCACGTCCAAGATTAGTAGACCAACTCCTGCCTGCATCTACTACTATTACTCCACACATCGACCGCTATCCAGCATCTATGTTGTGTATTAAGTTCATGGAGAAACAGAGTAATGCAATAAGAACAATGACATGATGTTGACAAGATCTATCTATGTAGAGATAGACCCCATCATTTTATCCTTAGTAGCAACGATACATATGTGTCGGTTCCCCTTCTGTCACTAGGATCAAGCACCGTAATATCGAACCCACTACAAAGCACCTCTTCCCATTGCAAGATAAATAGATCAAGTTGGCCAAACAAAACCCAAATATCGGAGAAGAAATACAAGGCTATAATAAATCATGCATATAAGAGATCAAAGAAACTCAAATTACTTTCATGGATATCAAAAGATAGATCTGATCATAAACTCAAAGTTCATCCGATCCCAACAAACACACCGCAAAAAGTGTTACATCATATGGATCTCCAAGAGACCATTGTATTGAGAATTCAGCGAGAGAGAGGAAGTCATCTAGCTAGTAACTATGGACCCAAAGGTCTATAAAGAACTACTCACGCATCATCGGAGAGGAACCAATGGAACCGATGAACCCCTCCGTGATGGTGTCTAGATTGGATCTGGTGGTTCTGGACTCTGCGGCGGCTGGAATTGATTTTCGTCTACTCCCCTACGGTTTCTGGAATATTGGGGTATTTATATAGCAAAGAGGCGGTTCAGGGGGCGCCCGAGCTGGGCACAACCCACCAAGGCGTGCCTGGGCCTCCTGGCGCGCCCTGGTGGGTTGTGCTCCCCTCGGAGCACCCCCCCAGGCGCAGTCTTGGCCTATTAGGTGTCTTCTGGTCCATCAAAATTCTCCGTGAAGTTACGTTGCATTTGGACTCCGTTTGATATTGATTTCCTGCAATGTAAAAAACATGCAGAAAACAACAACTGGCACTTGGCACTATGTCAATAGGTTAGTACCAAAAAATGATATAAAATGATTATAGAACATCCAAGATTGATAATATAACAACATGGAACAATAAAAGATTATAGATACGTTGGAGATGTATCAGCATCCCCAAGCTTAACTCCTACTCGTCCTCGAGTAGGTAAGTGATAAAAACATAATTTTTGATGCGGAATGCTGCCAAACATGTCATATCATATTTCTTTTCTTTATAGCATCGACATTTGGACTTTTATATTGTTCAAAGCAATAGTCTAGTTTTGACATGATAACTTAAATACTCAAGCATATCAACAAGCGACCATGTCTTTAAAAATATCAATGCTAAAATAAGTTATCCCTAGCCGATCATGCTTAATAATTGATCCATTCGTGAAACACACTCGCATATTAACTACACCCAATGCTCAAGTACGATCATATTGCTTCCTAGTTTGTGCTTTTATAAGTGAAGATGGAGACTCAAATTCAAAATAAAAATTGCATAAAGTAAAAGAAAGGCCCTTCGTAGAGGGAAGTAGGTATTTGTAGAGGTTCCGGAGCTCAAAGCGAAAATTGAGAGATAAAAACGATTTGGGAGGTGTGCCTTTCCCACCAACAAAATGACTAAGAGTTCCCAACACATTCCATGCTAAATATATCATAGGCGGTTCCCAAACAGAAAATAAAGTTTATTACTTTTTCAACCATACTTTCACTTTCCATGGCTAGCCGTATCCACGGTTTCCCTCCAGACCAACACTTTCCAAGGAATTTATTGTTTGACAACATAAAGTAAATTCATTTTCATTTTGGGACTGGGCATCCCTAATACCTTTGCCTTACTCTCATGCAATGGCAAGTGAATAAACACTCATCGTGAGAATAACACATCTAGCATGGAAAATATTAGCCACCCCTCACTGCTCCACGAGTAGTACGAACACACAAAAGAGAAGTTTATTTTGAAAATTAGAGATGGCACATACAAATTTGCTTAGGACGGCAAAAGAATACCGCATATAGGTAGATATAGTGGACTCATGTGGCAAAACTGGTTTAAAGGTTTTTGGATGCACAAGTAGAGATCATACTTAGTGCAAAGTGAAGGCTAGCAAAAGATTGAGAAGCGACCAACCAAGAAATGAATAATATCGTAAGCGAGCATTAAGCATAATTAACACCGAATAATGCACCACAATTAGGATATAATTTCATTGCATAATTATTGACTTTCGTGCTCGCATAGGGAATCACAAACATTAACACCAATATTCTTACTAAAGCATAATTACTCATCAATATAACTCACATATCACATCATCATATCTCAAAACTATTACTAAGAATCAAGTTTATTTTGTCCAATTATATTCTTGAAAGTTTTTATTATATCCTTCTTGGATATATATCACTTTGGAACTAATTTTCATCTATTGCTTTTGATAAGCTCAAACAAATATAAGTGAAGATCATGAGCATAATATTTCTTTCTCTCAAATTAATTTAAGTGAAGCAAGAGATAATTTATTGAAAATTTTACTAACTCTAAAATAAATCTAAGTGAAGCAAGAGAGCATTTCTTCAAAAATACTAAAGCACACCGTGCTAAAAAAGATATAAGTGAAGCATAGAGAGCAATTCTAACAAGTCATTACATAATTTTTGCTCTCTCAAATAGGTGTGTCTAGCAAGGAATCAAGACTTAAAACACAAAATAAAACAAGCAAAGACTCATATCATACAAGACGCTCCAAGGAAAACACATAGTATGTGACGAATAAAAATATAGCTTCGAGTAAAACACCGATGGTCGTTAGAAGAAAGAGGGGATGCCACTCGTGGCATCCCCAAGCTTAGTTGCTTGCTTCTCTTTGGATAATAGCTGGGGATGTCGGGGCATCCCCAAGCTTAGGCTCTTATTACTCCTTATTCCTTCATCCATCGTAAGATAACCCAAAAGTTGAAAACATTAATCACACAAAACTCAACAAAACCTTCGTGAGATCCGTTAGTATAAGAAAATAAAACACTAATATAAGTACTGTTGCAACCTATTCATATTTTATTCTTGCATTATATATATTGTATTCCAACTTCTTATGGCAAAAACTCATCAAAGAAAACCATAGAGCCATCAAAACAAGCACACAACGCAAAGAAAATAGAATCTATCAAAAACAGAATAGTCTGTAGCAATCTGAATTGTTCGAATACTTATGAAATTCCAAAAATTCTGAAAAATTAGCACGACCTGAGTAATTTGGATATCAATCTATTGCAAAACATATTGGTATTTTATCACGCTCTGGTTAAAAATAAGAATTGTTTTCGTGAGTGCAAAAGTTTCTGTTTTCAGCAAGATCAAACAACTATCACCCAAGAAGATCCTAAAGGCTTTACTTGGCACAAACACTAATTAGAACACAAAAACACAAATATAACAGTGGCATAATTGTGCAAACACTCAAGAACAGAAAGCAAAAAGCAAAAATAATTTTGATTCATTGGGTTGCCTCCCAACAAGCGATATAGTTTTACGCCCTTAGCTAGGCATAAAGCAAGGATCGAAGTTTTGTCATCCTTCTTCCTTATTTTCTTAGAGGTGTTTCCATCATGGGGTTTTGTAAACACAACATAAACCATATTATCCATAGAAACCTTAGCATTCCTGAGTTGATTTTCATCATAACCCCTTTGATTTCCCGCAACTATCTAAGAGTGATGTTGATTAACATTATTGAAAACTTGTTGGATTATATCTAAAACGGGACTTATTTTTTAAGATTCTCATCAAAGATTTTATTATCCCCAAGGAAATTACTTAGCTTATAATCACTATTGTAAAGAATTTAATCTATCATGGGTTTTCATGATTCATACCATAAAAATCAAAGATTTCCCTAGCTTCCCGTATTATGTAGTCAAACTCATTCATAAGAACGAGAGTGGCCAACCTTTTAGCCTGAGGATTCTTTCTAACGAGGAGCTCAAAAAAAATCTTTGCAAAGTAGGATGAGTACGGATAAATTTACTTTCAAGTTTTAGAACTAGTGCTGATATAGCATCTGCATAGGATCTAGTAGTCCTAAGTATAGGAGCATAGTTAAGGCTTAGATTTCCAACACAATTGAAAAATTCTTGGATACGTCCTTTTCCCGTTACATTCCCTTGCCCCAAGATAAAAGTTTTAGCATCTAGATTGCCCATACGTCCCATCTTAGGAGTCAGGGCATCATCTATTGGTGCCATACCGAAATCACTCATGATTGCAAGCAAAGAATAGATCTGACGAGAAAACGGCGAATGAAAAAGAGGGGCGAATAAAACGGCAAATTTTTGTGAAGTGGGGGAGAGGAAAACAAGAGGCAAATAGCAAATAATGTAAATTGCGAGGAGATGAGATTTGTGATTAGGAACCTAGTATATGTTGAAGATCCTCCCCGGCAACAGCGCCAGAAATTCTTTTTAATGTCTGCTAA
The DNA here is from genome assembly GCA_032464435.1 of Aegilops umbellulata. Lineage (NCBI taxonomy): Eukaryota > Viridiplantae > Streptophyta > Magnoliopsida > Poales > Poaceae > Aegilops > Aegilops umbellulata. The sequence goes on along the minus strand of CP136055.1, from coordinate 441,415,605 downwards.
GACTACGTTAGTATTTCCCCAAAGAGGAAGGGATGATGTAGCATAGCAGCGGTAGGTATTTCCCTCAGTGATGAAACCAAGGTTACCGAACCAGTAGGATAACCAAGCAACACAATGTAAACAACGCGTGCACACAAATAACTTTTGCGGAACGTAGTATTTCAAAAAATTTAGCCAACGATCACGCAAGATCTATCTAGGAGAAGCATAGCAAGCGGGGAGAGTGTGTCTGCATACCATCATAGACCAAAAGAGGAATCGTTTGGTAACGCGGTTGATGTAGTCGAACGTCTTCACGATCCAACCGATCCAAGTGCCGAACGTATGGCACCTCCGCGATCTGCGCACGTTCAGCTCTGTGACGTCCCTCGAACTCTTGATCCAGTTGAGGCCGAGGGAGAGTTCCGTCAGCATGATGGCATGGCAACGGTGATGATGAAGCTACCGGCACAGGGCTTCGCCTAAGCACTACGACGATATGACCGAGGTGTGTAACTGTGGAGGGGGGCACCGCACACGGCTAAAACATCTACTTGTGTGTCTATGGGGTGCCCCTCCCCACGTATATAAAGGAGGGGGGAGGAGGAGGCCGGCCAAGGTGTGGCGCGCCAAGGGCGGATTCCTAGTTGGACTCCCGGTCCAAGTAGGATTCGCCCCCCCTTCCTATTCCCACAATGAGAAGGGGGGAAAGAGGAGGAGGAGAGAGGGAAAGGGGGGGCGCCCCCAACCCTAGTCCAATTCGGATTGGGCTTGGGGGGCGCCTCCACCTGGCCGCCGCCTAATCTCTTCCACTAGGGCCCATTAAGGCCCATTAACCCCCCGGGGGGTCCGGTAACCCCCCGGTACTCTGGTAAATGCCCAAACCTATCCAAAACCATTCAGGTGTTCAAACATAACCTTCCAATATTTAAATCTTTATGTATCGACCATTTCGAGACTCCTCGTCATCTCTGTGATCTCATCCAGGACTCCGAACAAACTACTGTACATCAAATCACATAACTCATAATACAAATCGTCATCGAACGTTAAGCGTGCGGACCCTACGGGTTCGAGAACTATGTAGACATGACCGAGACACATCTCTGGTCAATAACCAATAGCGGAACCTAGATGCTCATATTGGTTCCTACATATTCTACGAATATCTTTATCGGTCAAACCGCATAACAACATACGTTGTTCCCTTTGTCATCGGTATGTTACTTGCCTAAGATTCGGTCATCGCTATCATCATACCTAGTTTAACATTACCAGAAAGTCTCTTTACTCGTTCTGGAATGCATCATCCTGTAACTAACTCATTGGTCACATTGCTTGTAAGGCTTATAGTGATGTGCCTTACCGAGAGGGCCCGGAGATACCTCTCCGAAACGCGGAGTGACAAATCCTAATCTTGATCTATGCCAACTCAACAAACACCATCGGAGACACGTGTAGAGCATCTTTATAGTCACCCAGTTACGTTGTGACGTTTGATAGCACACTAAGTGTTCCTCCGGTATTCGGGAGTTGCATAATCTCATAGTTAGAGGAACATGTATAAGTCATGATGAAAGAAATAGCAATAAAACTAAACGATCATTAATGCTAAGCTAACGGATGGATCTTGTCCATCACATCATTCTCCAATGATGTGATCCCATTCATCAAATGACAACACATGTCTATGGTTAGGGAACATAACCATCTTTGATTAACGAGCTAGTCAAGTAGAGGCATACTAGGGACACTGTGTTTCTCTATGTATTCACACATGTACTAAGTTTCTAGTTAATACAATTCTAGCATGAATAATAAACATTTATCATGATATAAGGAAATATAAATAACAACTTTATTACTGCCTCTAGGGCATATTTCCTTCAATCTCCCACTTGCACTAGAGTCAATAATCTAGTTCACATCGCCATGTGATTTAACACCAATAGTTCACATCTTTATGTGATTAGTTCACATATCCATGTGACTAATACCGAAAGGGTTTACTAGAGTCAATAATCTAATTCACATCGCTATGTGATTAACACCCAAAGAGTGATCATGCTTTGCTTGCGAGAGAATTTTAGTCAACGGGTCTGCCACATTCAGAGTCGTATGTATTTTGCAAATTTTCTATGTCTGCAATGTTCTGCACGGAGCCACTCTAGCTAAATGCTCCCACTATCAATATGTATCTAGATCGAGACTCAGAGTCATCCATATCGGTGTCAAAGCTTGCATCGACGTAACCCTTTACGACGAACTTTTTGTCACCTCCATAACTGTGAAACATGTCCTTATTCCACTAAGGATAATTTTGACCGATGTCCAGTGATCCACTCCTTGATCACTATTGTACCCTCTTGCCAAACTCATGGTGAGGTAACAATAGGTCTGGTACACAACATATCATACTTTATAGAACCTATGCTTGAGGCATAGGGAATGTCTTTTCATTCTCTTTCTATTTTATGCCGTGGTCGTGTTTTGAGTCTTTACTCAACTTCACACCTTGCTACACAGGCAATAACTCCTTATTTGACTGTTCCATTTTGAACTACTTCTAAAACTAATCAAAGTATGTACTCATTGAAAATAAATTATCAAGCGTCTTGATCTATATATATAGATCTTGGTGCTCAATATGTAAGCACCTTCACCGAGGTCTTTGTTTGAAAAACTCCTTTGTGCTTTCCAGAAAATTCTACATCATTTCTGATCAACAATATGTCATTCACATATACTTATCAGAAAGGCTGTAGTGCTCCCACTCACTTTCTTGTAAATACAGGCTTCACCAAAAGTCTGTATAAAACCATATGCTTTGATCACCTTATCAAAGCGTATATTCCAACTCCGAGATGCTTGCACCAGTCCATAGATGGATCCCTAGAGTTTGCACACTTTGTTAGCACCTTTAGGATTGAGAAAACCTTCTTGTTGCATCATATACAACTCTTCTTTAAGAAATCCATGAAGGAATGTAGTTTTGAAATCCATTTGCTATATTTAATAAAATGGGGCAATTGCTAACATGATTCAGACAGACTTAAGCATCGCTACGAGTGATAAAATCTTATCGTAGTCAACACCTTGAACTTGTCAAAAACTTTTTTGCGACAATTCGAGCTTTGTAGATAGCAACTCTACTATCAGCGTCCGTCTTCCTCTTGAAGATCCATTTATTCTCAATGGCTTGCCGATCATCGGGCAAGTCAACCAAAGTCCACACTTTTTTCTCATACATGGATCCCATCTCAGATTTCATGGCCTCAAGCCATTTCGCGGAATCTGGGCTCATCATCACTTCCTCATAGTTCGTAGGTTCGTCATGGTCTAGTAACATGACTTCCAGAAAAGGATTACCGAACCACTCTGGTGCGGACCGTACTTTGGTTAACCTACGAGGTTTGGTAGTAACTTGATCTTAAGTTTCATGATCATCATCATTGGCTTCCTCACTAATTGTTGTAGGAATCACTGGAGCGGATTTCTATGATGAAATACTTTCCAATTCGGGAGAAGGTACATTTACCTCATCAAGTTCTACTTTCCTCCCACTCACTTCTTTCGAGAGAAACTCCTTCTCAAGAAAGGATCCATTCTTAGCAACGAATATCTTGCCTTCAGATCTGTGATAGAAGGTGTACCCAATAGTCTCTTTTGGGTATCCTATGAAGACACATTTCTCTGATTTAGGTTCGATCTTATCAGTTTGAAGCTTTTTCACATAAACATCGCAACCCCAAACTTTAAGAAATGACAGCTTAGGTTTCTTGCCAAACCACAGCTCATATGGTGTCATCTCAACGGATTAGATGGTGCCCTATTTAACGTGAATTCAGCTATCTCTAATGCATAACCCCAAAACGATAGTGGTAAATCAGTAAGAGACATCATAGATCGCGCCATATCTAATAAAGTGCGGTTACGACGTTCGGACACACCATTACGCTGTGGTGTTTTAGGTGGCGTGAGTTGCAAAACTATTCCGCATTGTTTCAAATGAAGGACAGACTCGTAACTCAAATATTCGCCTTTGCGACCAGATCGTAGAAAATTTATTTCTTGTTACGATGATTTTCCAGTTCACTCTAAAATTCTTTGAACTTTTCAAATGTTTCAGACTTATGTTTCATTAAGTAGATATACCCATATCTGCTCAAATCATCTGTGAAGGTTAGAAAATAATGATACCTTCCACGAGCCTCAACACTCATCGGACCGCATACATCAGTATGTATTATTTCCAATAAGTTAGTTTCTCGCTCCATTGTTCTGGAGAATGGAGTCTTAGCCATCTTGCCCATGAGGCATGGTTCACAAGCATCAAGTGCTTCATAATCAAGTGATTCCAAAAGCCCATCAGCATGGAGTTTCTTCGCGCGCTTTACACCAATATGACCTATACGGCAGTGCCACAAATAAGTTGCACTATCATTATTAACTTTGCATCTTTTCGCTTCAATATTATGAATATGTGTATCACTACGATCGAGATTCAATAAACCATTCACCTTGGATGTATGACCATAGAAGGTTTTATTCATGTAAATATAATAACAATTATTCTTTGACTTAAATGAATAACCGTATTGCAATAAACATGATCCAATCATATTATGCTCAACGCAAACACCAAATAACATTTATTTTAGGTTCAACGCTAATCCCGAAGGTAAAGGGAGTGTGCGATGTTGATCTTATCAACCTTGGGATCACTCCCAACACACATCGTCACCTCGCCCTCAACTAGTCTCTGTTCATTTTGTAACTCCTGTTTCAAGTTACTAATCATAGCAATTGAACTAGTATCAAACACCCAGGGGCTACTATGAACACTAGTAAAGTACACATCAATAACATGTATATCATATATACTTTTGTTCACTTTGCCATCCTTCTTATCCACCAAGTATTTGGGGCAGTTCCGGTTCCAGTGACCATTTCCTTTGAAGTAGAAGCACACAGTTTTAGGCTTGGGTCTAGCTTTGGGCTTCTTCATTGGAGTGGCAACTTGCTTGCCATTATTCTTGAAGTTCCCTTTCTTTCCCTTGCCCTTTTACTTGAAACTAGTGGTCTTGTCAACCATCAACACTTGATGCTTTTCTTGATTACTACCTTCGCCGATTTCAGCATCGCAATGAGCTCGGGGAATCGTTTTCATCACCCCTTGCAAATTATAGTTCATCACGAAGTTCCAGTAACTTGGTGATAGTGACTAGAGAACTTTGTCAATCACTATCTTATCTGGAATATTAACTCCCACTTGATACAAGCGATTGTAGTACTCAGACAATTTGAGCACATGCTCACTGGTTGAGCCATTCTCCTCCATCTTGTAGGCAAAATAATTGTCAAAGGTCTCATATCTCTCGACTCGGGCATGAGTCTGAAATACCAATTTCAGCTCTTGGAACATCTTATATGCTCCTTGGTGTTCAAAACATTTTTGAAGTCCCGGTTCTAAGACGTAAATCATGGCACACTAAACTATCAAGTAGTCATCATACCGAGCTTGCTAAACGTTCATAACGTCCGCATCTGCTCCTGCAATATGGCTGTCACCTAGCGGTGCATCAAGGACATAATTCTTCTGTGCAGCAATGAGGATAATCCTCAGATCACGGAGCCAGTCCGTGTCATTGCTACTATCACCTTTCAACTTATATTTCTCTAGGAACATATAAAAAATAAACAGGGAGCTACATCGCAAGCTATTGATCTACAACATAGATATGCAAATACTATCAGGACTAAGTTCATGATAAATGAAAGTTCAATTAATCGTATTACTTAAGAACTCCCACTTAGATAGACATCCCTCTAGTCATCTAAACGATCACATGATCCAAATCGACTAAACCATGTCCGATCATCACGTGAGATGGAGTATCTTTCAATGGTGAACATCACTATGTTGATCATATCCACTATATGATTCACGTTCGACCTTTTGGTCTCAGTGTTACGAGGCCATATCTGCAAATGCTAGGCTCGTCAAGTTTAACCTGAGTATTATGCGTGTGCAAAGCTGGCTTGCACCTGTTGTATGTGAACGTAGAGCTTATCACACCCGATCATCACGTGGTGTCTCGGCACGACGAACTGTAGCAACGGTGCATACTCAGGGAGAACACTTATACCTTGAAATTTAGTGAGGGATCATCTTATAATGCTACCGCCGTACTAAGCAAAATAAGATGCATAAAGGATAAACATCACATGCAATCAAAATAAGTGATATGATGTGGCCATCCTCATCTTGTGCCTTTGATCTCCGTCTCCAAAGCACCGTCATGATCACCATCGTCACCGGCTTAACACCTTGATCTCCATCGTAGCATCTTTGTCTTCTCGCCAACTATTGCTTCCACGATTATCGCTACCGCTTAGGGATTGAGTAAAGCAATTACATGGCGATTGCATTTCATACAATAAAGCGACAACCATGTGGCTCTTGACAGTTGCCAATAACTGTTACAAAACATGATCATCTCATACAACAATTTATATATCATCACGTCTTGACCGTATCACATCATAACAAGCCCTGCAAAAACAAGTTAGATGTCCTCTACTTTGTTGTTGCAAGTTTTAAGTGGCTGCTACGGGCTTCTAGCAAGAACCGTTCTTACCTACGCATCAAAACCACAACGATTTTTCGTCAAGTGTGCTGTTTTAACCTTCAACAAGGACCGGACGTAGTCAAACTCGATTCAACTAAAGCTGGAGAAACGGACACCCGCTAGCCACCTGTGTGCGAAGCACGTCGGTAGAACCAATCTCATGAGCGCGGTCATGAAATGTCGGTCCGGGCCGCTTCATCCAACAATATCGCCGAATCAAAGTATGACGTTGCTGGTAAGCAGTATGACTATTATCGATCACAACTCATTGTGTTCTACTCGTGCATATAACATCTACGCATAGACCTGGCTGTGATACCATGGTTGGGGAACGTAGTATTCCAAAAAAATTGCCTACGATCACGCAATATCTATCTAGGAGAAGCATAGAAACGAGCGGGGAGAGTGTGTCTACGTACCCTCGTAGACCGAAAGCGGAAGCGTTTAGTAAGGTGGTTGGTGTAGTCGAACATCTTTGCGATACAACCGATCCAAGTACCGAACGTACGGCACCTCCGCGATCTGCACACGTTCAGCTCGGTGACGTCCCTCGAACTCTTGATCCAGTTGAGGCCGAGGGAGAGTTCCGTCAGCACGACGGCATGGCGACAGTGATGATGAAGTTACTGGCGCAGGGCTTCGCCTAAGCACTACGACGATATGACCGAGGTGTGTAGCTGTGGAGGGGGGCACCGCACGTGGCTAAAAGATCAACTTGTGTGTCTATGGGGTGACCCCTCCACACGTTTATAAAGGAGAGGGGAGGAGGAGGCCGGCCAAGGTGTGGCGCGCCAAGGGGGGATTCCTAGTTGGACTCCCGGTCCAACTAGGATCCCCCCCCCCCGTTCCTATTCCCACAATGAGATGGGGGAAAGAGGAGGAGGAGAGAGGGAAAGGGGGGCCGTCCCCCAACCATAGTCGAATTCGGCACCTCCACCTGGCCGCCGCCTCCAATCTTCCACTAGTGCCCATTAAGGCCCATAACCCCCCGGGGGTTCCGGTAACCCCCCGGTACTCCGGTAAATGCCCGAACCTATCCAAAACCATTCCGGTGTCCAAACATAACCTTCCAATATATCAATCTTTATGTATCGACCATTTCGAGACACCTCGTCATGTCCGTGATCTCATCCGGGACTCCGAACAAACTTCGGTACATCAAATCACATAACTCATAATACAAATCGTCATCGAACGTTAAGCGTGCGGACCCTACGGGTTCGAGAACTATAGAGACATGACCAAGACACATCTCCGTTCAATAACCAATAGCGGAACCTGGATGCTCATATTGTTTCCTACATATTCTACGAAGATCTTTATCGGTCAAACCTCATAACAACATACGTTGTTCCCTTCGTCATCGGTATGTTACTTGCCCGAGATTCGATCATCGGTATCATCATACCTAGTTCAATCTCGTTACCAGTAATTCTCTTTGCTCATTATATAATGCATCATCCCGTAACTAACTCATTAGTCACATTGCTTGCAAGGCTTATAGTGATGTGCATTACCGAGAGGGCCCAGAGATACCTCTCCGAAACACGGAGTGACAAATCGTAATCTCGATCTATGAAAACTCAACAAACACCATCAGAGACACCTATAGAGATTCTTTATAATCACTCAGTTATGTTGTGACATTTGATAGCACACTAAGTGTTCCTCTGGTGTTCGGGAGTTGCATAATCTCATAGTCAGAGGAACATGTATAAGTCATGATGAAAGCAATAGCAATAAAACTAAACGATTATTACTGATAAGCTAACGGATGGGTCTTGTTCATCACATCATTCTCTAATGATGTGATCCCATTCGTAAAATGACAACACATGTCTATGGTTAGGAAACATAACCATCTTTGATTAACGAGCTAGTCAAGTAGAGGCATACTAGGGACACTCTGTTTGTTTATTTATTCACACATGTACTAAGTTCCCAGTTAATACAATTGTAGCATGAATAATAAACATGTATCATGATATAAGGAAATATAAATAAAAAATTTATTACTGCCTCTAGGGCATATTTCCTTCAATTACGACCACTCGCTTCTCGACGTGTTAAAGGGGTTGTCAATCCCTTTCGGGTAACGGCCCCAGAAATTGGCACGTGGACGCGAGAAAGTTGTAATAGATTGATAGATCGAACACCAAATAAAATAAATAATAATAAAACGCAGCAAGGTATTTTTGTATTTTTGGTTTAGTAGATCTGAAAATAAAATCAAAGGAAAAGATATCACAAAGGCAAATAATATGAGAAAGATATCCGGGGGCCGTAGGTTTCACTAGTGGCTTCTCTCGAGAAAAAATAGCAAATGGTGGGTAAACAAATTACTATTAGGCAATTGATAGAACGTTAAATAATCATGACGATATCCAGGCAATGATCAATACATAGGCATGACGTCCAAGATTAGTAGACCGACTCCTGCCTGCATCTACTACTATTACTCCACACATCGACCGCTATGCAGCATGCATCTAGTGTACGAAGTTCATGGAGAAACGGAGTAATGCAATAAGAATGATGACATGATGTAGACAAGATCTATCTATGTAGAGATAGACCCCATCGTTTTATCCTCTGTAGCAACGATACATACGTGTCGGTTCCCCTTGTGTCACTGGGATCAAGCACCGTAAGATCGAACCCACTACAAAGCACCTCTTCCCATTGCAAGATAAATAGATCAAGTTGGCCAAACAAAACCCAAATATTGGAGAATAAATACGAGGCTATAATAAATCATGCATATAAGAGATCAAATAAACTCAAATAAATTTCATGGATATAAAAAGATAGATCTGATCATAAACTCAAACTTCATCCGATCCAAATAAACACACCGCAAAAAGAGTTACATCATATGGATCTCCAAGAGACCATTGTATTGAGAATTTAGCGAGAGAGAGGAAAGCATCTAGCTACTAACTACGGACCCAAAGGTCTACAAAGAAGTACTCACGCTTCATCGCAGAGGCACCAATGGAAGTGGTGAACCCCTCCGTGATGGTGTCTAGATTGGATCTGGGGCTTCTGGACTCTGCATCGACTGGAATTGATTTTTGTCAACTCCCCTAGGGTTTCTGGAATATTGGGGTATTTATAGAGCAAAGAGGCGGTTCAGGGGGCACCCAAGGTGGGCACAACCCACCAAGGGGCGCCTGGGCCTCCTGGCGCGCCCTGGTGGGTTGTGCTCCCCTCGGAGCACCCCCCTAGGCGCAGCCTTGCCCATTAGGTGTCTTCTAGTCCATAAAAATTCTCCGTTAAGTTTTGTCGCATTTGGAATCCGTTTGATATTGATTTCCTGCGATGTAAAAAACATGCAGAAAACAACAACTGGTACTTGGCACTATGTCAATACGTTAGTACCAAAAATGATATAAAATGACTATAAAATGATTGTAAAACATCCAAGATTGATAATATAACAGCATGGAACAATAAAAAAAGTTATAGATATGTTGGAGACGTATCAACCGCTATCCAGCATGCATCTAGTGTATTAAATTCATGGAGAAACGGAGTAATGCAGTAAGAACGATTGCATGATGTAGACAAGATCTATTCATGTACGAATATACCCCATAATGTTATCCTTAATAGCATGCAATGATAGATACGTGCCTCGCTACCGCTTCTGTCATTGGGTGAGGACACTGTAAGATCGAACCCATCACAAAGCACCACTTCCCATGGCAAGAAAGTCGATCTAGTTGGCCTAACTAAACCAAAGATTCGAAGAACAAATACGAGTCTATAAATAATCATGCATATAAGAGATCAAAAGAAGACTCAAGCAATATGCATGGATATAAATCTTATCATAAACTCAAAGTTCATCGGATCACAACAAACACACCGCAAAAAGAGTTACATCAAATACATCTCCAAGAGACCATTGTATTGAGAATCAAGAGAGAAAGAGAGAGAGAGAGAGAGAGAGAGAGAGAGAGAGAGAGAGAGGGAGGGAGAGAGGAAGCCATCTAGCTACTGCCTATGGACCCGTAGGTCTATGGTGGACTACTCACGCATCATCGGAGAGGCACAAATGAGGATGATAAACCCCTCCGTGATGGTTCTGGAACTTGCGGCGACTGGAATTGTGTTTCATCTGCTCCCCTAGGAGTTTCTGATATATTCCGGATTTCATAGAGCGAAGAGGCGGTGCATGTGACCCCCGCGGGCCCCACAACCCACCAGGGCGCGCCGAGGATCCTAGGAGCGCCCTGGTGTCTTGTGGTCCCCACGGGCTTCCCCTCTGGCCCTTCCTTGGCCCACAAAAAATCTCCAAAAAAATTCGCTGCGTTTGGACTTCGTTTGATAGGGATATTCTGCGAAGTAAAAAACAAGCAAAAACAGCAACTGGCACTGGGCACTATGTCAATAGGTTAGTCCCAAAAAATGATATAAAGCTGCTATAAAATGAGTGTAAAACATCCAAGAATGATAATATAATAGCATGGAACAATAAAAAATTATAGATACGTTGGAGATGTATCAACATCCCCAAGCTTAATTCCTGCTTGTCCTCGAGCAGGTAAATGATAAAAAACAGATTTTTTATGTGGAATGCTGCCTAACATGTTCATCACAAATTCTTTTCTTTTGTAGCATGCACATTTGGACTTTTAGATGGTTCAAAGCAATAGTCTAGTTTTGACATGAAGACTTCAATACTCAAGCATATATATAAACAAGCAACCATGTCTTTAAAAATATCAACACTAAAGAGAGTTATCCCTAGCCCATCATGCTCAATCATTGATCCATTCATGAAACACACTCGGATATTAGCTACATTCAATGCTCAAATACGATCATAATGCTCCCTAGTTGGTGCTTTATAAGACAAGATGAGACTCAAATAAAAATAAAAATTGCATAAAGTAAATAGATAGGCCCTTTGCAGAGGGAAGTAGAGATTTGTCGAGGTGCCACAACTGAAAGCTTAAATTGAGAGATAAAAATATTTTGAGAGGCATGCTTTTCACGTCAACGAAAACGACTGAGTAGTTCCCAACACTTTTCATCCTAGATATATCATATATAGGCGGTTCCCAAACATAAAATAAAGTTAATTCCACCATGCTTTCACACTGCACGGCTAGCCGTATTCACGGGTACCATCCATGCCATCACTTTCCAAGGAATTTATTATTTGAAAACATGAGGTAAATTTATATTTCATTTCGGGACTGGGCATCCCTATTACCGCCATACTCTTGTGCAATGACAAGTGAATAAACACTCATCTTGAGAATGACACATCTAGCATGGAAAATATTGGCCACCCCCTGCCGCTTCATGAGAGGTACGGGAACACAAAAAGGAAATTCATTTTGAAAATTAGAGATGACACATACAAATTTACTTAGAAGGGCACGGAAATACCGCATATAGGTAGGTATGGTGGACTCATAAGGCAAAACTGGGTTTAACGATTTTGGATGCACATGTAATATTTCTAGTTAGTACAAGTGGATGCTAGCAAAAAGATTGAGAAGCAACCAACGAAGAAACGATTTTTTTTCATAAATGAGCATTAAGCATAACTAACACCGAATAATGCACCACAAGTAGGATGTAATTTCATTGCATAACCATTGACTTCCATGCTTGCATAGGGAATCACAAACCTTAAGAACAAAATTCCTACTAAAGCATAATTACTAACCAATAAGACTCACATATTACTATCATAATGTCTCAAAACTATTACAAGGAATCAAGTTTAATTTGTCCAATGATCTTAATGAAAGTTTTTATTATATCCTCTTAAATATCTATCACTTTGGGACTAATTTCATATATTGCAATTGCTTCTGACAAGCTCAAACAAATATAAGTGAAGAACATGAGCATAAAGATATTCTTCTCTCAAAATAATATAAGCGAAGCATGAGATAATTTCTTCAAAAGTATTAAAGCACACCGTGCTAAAAAGATAAATAAGTGAAGCACAAGAGAAATTCCATAGCTCAAAAAATTAAAGTGAAGCATAAAGAGAAATTCAAACAAATCATAGCATAATTTTGGCTTTCTCGAATAGGTGTGTCATGCAAGGATACTTGTGACAAGCTAAAAAAACAGGCGAAGACTCATATAATACAAGACATTCCAAGCAAAACTCATGATATGTGACGAATAAAAATATAGCTCCAAGTAAAATATCGATGGTTGTTAGAAGAAAGACGGGATGCCTTATGGGGCATCCCCAAGCTTAGTTGCTTGTTTCTCCTTGAATATTAACTTGGGGTGCCATGGGCATCCCCAAGCTTAGGATCTTTCCACTCCTTATTCCTTCATCCATTGTAATCTCACCCAAAACATGAAATTCAATCACACAAAACCTAACAAAACCTTCGTTAGATCCGTTAGGATAATAAAGCAAATCATCACTTTAAGTACAATTGCAAACCCGTTCATATTTTATTATTGCAATATACCTATTGTATTCCAAATTTACCATGCCTTATCCCCTTCAATACAATCCATAGATTCATCAAAATAAGCACACAATGCAACGAAAACAAAATCTGTCAAAAACAGAACAGTCTGTAGTAATCTGGAGTTGGACCATACTTCTGTATCTCTAAAAATTCTGAAACTAAGGAGAACGTGGACAATTTGTATATCGATCTTGTGTAAAAAATTCAGAAACTCTCGTCACTTCTGTGATTTTTGAAAAAAATTTTACTGGATGTATACATTTCTGTTTTCCAACAAGATCAAATCAACTATCGCCCAACATGATCCCAAAGGCTTTACTTGGCACAAACACTAATTAAAACATAAAAATACAATCATAACAGTAGCACACTTGTGTAAACACTCAAGAACAGAAAGTAAAGGGCAAAAATGAATTTTATTCATTGGGTTGCCGCCCAACAAACGCTATCGTTTTATGCCCCTAGCTAGGCATAATGCATAGATTCAAGTGTTGTCATCCTTAGTTTTATTTTCCATAGAAGTATTTTTGTTGGGAAGTTTTTCAAAAATAACTTGAAACACATTATCCATGGTAATTTTGGCATTATCAAGTTTCCCATTTGCATAACCCCTTTGATTGTCGGCTATGATACAAGAATATTGTTGATTAACATCATTAAAGACTTGTTGAATCATATCCAAAACAGGGATTTATTTTTTAATATTCTCATAAAATATTTGATTATTGCCAAGCAAATATCTTAAAACATAGTCACTATTGCAGAGAATCTCACCTATCACCTGGTTTTCACGGTTCATGCCATCAAAATCTAAGATCTCCCTAGCTTCCCATACTATATGATTAAATTCATTCATAAGGACAAGGGTGGCTATCTTTTTAGCTCTAGGATCTTTTATAACATGTAGCTCATGAATCAATCTTTGCAAGGTAGGATGAGTTCGAATAAATCTATGCTCAAGTTTCAGAACTAGTGCTGAAATAGTTCCACATAAGTTTTAGTTCTTTTAAGTATAGGAGCATCATCACAAGTCACAGATCCCACACAATTAAAGAATTCTTGGATGGTGCTTTTTCCTATTACGTTTCCTTGCCCGAAAACAAAAGTCTTGGCATCCAGAGTACTAGAAGGTCCAATTTTGAGAGTTCTGCCATCATCTGTTTCTGCCATACCAAAGTCACTCATGATGATAAGCTCAAGCAAACAAGAGATCTGACGAGAAAAAAGCGAACGCAAAAGAAGGCGAATAAAAAGGCAAATTTTTGTGAAGTGGGGGAGATAAAAACGAGAGGCAAATGGTAAATAATGTAAATTGCAAGGAGATGAGATTTCTGATTAGGAACCTGATAGATGTTGATGATGTATCCCCAGCAATAACGCCAGAAATTCCTTTTGACGTGGCTTGAAATTGCACCGGTATTTCCCCAAAGAGGAAGGGATGATGCAGCATGGCTACGGTAAGTATTTCCCTCAGTTATGAAACCAAGGTATTAATCCAGAAGGAGAACCAAGTAACACTATGTAAACGGTACCTGCACACAAAGAACAAAAGGTTGCAACCCGACGCGTAGGAGAGGTTGTCAATCTCTCCGCGGTAAAAATATAGATTGGTTTGCGTAAGATAGGATAAATATATCGCTCAAGAACACAAAATAAAAGATGCAAATAAAAAGTGCAGCAAAGCATTTTGGGTTTTTGGAATAATGGATCTGAAAATAAACGCGACAAAAGATGGATCAGAAAGCAATATGATAAAAGATAGACCCGGGTCATAGATTTCACTAGTGGCTTCTCTCGAGAAAATAGCACACGGTGGGTAAACAAATTACTGTTGGGCAATTGATAGAAGAACAAATAATTATGACGATATCCAAGGCGATGATCAATATATAGGCATCACGTCCAAGATTAGTAGACCAAAATGATTCTACATCTACTACTATTACTCCACACATCGACCGCTATCCAGCATGCATCTAGTGTATTAAGTTCATGGAGAAATGGAGTAATGCAATAAGAACAATGACATGATGTAGACAAGATCTATTCATGTAGGAATAGACCCAATCTTGTTATCCTTGATAGCAATGATACAGACGTGCTTCTCTACCCCTTCTGTCACTTCATGAGGACACTGTAAGATCGAACCCATCACAAAGCACCTCTTCCCATGGCAAGAAAAATCGATCTAGTTGGCCTAACTAGACCAAAGATTCAAATAAGAAATACAAGGCTATAAATAATCATGCATATAAGAGATCAAAACAAGACTCAAATAATATTCATGGACATAGATCTGATCATAAACTCAAAGTTCATCGAATCTCAACAAACACACCACAAAAAGGGTTAGATCAATTAGATCTCAAAGAGACCATTCTATTGAGAATCAAAAGAGAGAGGGGAAGCCATGTAGCTACTGCCTACGGACCCGTAGGTCTGTGGTGGACTACTCACGCATCATCAGAGGGGCACCAATGAGGATGATGAACCCCTCCGTGATGGTGTTAGATTGTATCTCGTTGTTCTAGAACTTGCGGCGGATGGAATTGTGTTTTGTCTACTTCCCTAGAGTTTCTAGAATATTTGGGAATTTATAGGGCAAAGAAGCGGTGCAGGAGACCCCCGTGGGCCCCATGACCCACCAGTGTGCGTCTGGGCTCCTGGGTACGCCCTGGTGTCTTGTGGTCCTTCCTTGGCCCCAAGTTATCTTTTGGTCCAAAAAAATCTCCAAAAAGTTTCGCTGTGTTTGGACTCCGTTGGATAGGGATATTCTGTGAATTAAAAAACAAGAAAAAACAACAACTGGCACTGGACACTATTTCAATAGGTTAGTCCCAAAAAATGATATAAAGTTGCTATAAAATGATTGTAAAACATCCGAGGATGATAATATAACAGCATGGAACAATAAAAAATTATAGATATGTTGGAGACGCATCACATACTTGCATGCTTTGGGAATCACAAACCTTAACACAACCATTCTTATTAAACCATACTTACTAACGAGCATGACTCTAATATCACCATCTTTATATCTCAAAGCAAATGCAAGGAATCAAACTTCTCATATATTCAATGATCTTCGTGAAACCTTTTATTAAATCCCTCTTGAATACCCATCATATTAGGACCAAATTAATAACCCAAGCAAATTGCCATACTATTCATAAGACTCTAAAAATAATATAAGTGAAGCATGAGAGTTCATCACTTTCATCGAAATAAAATGACCTTCATGCTCTAAAAAGATATAAGTGAAGTACTAGAGCAACTGCCTAGCTCAAAAGATATAAGTGAAGCGCATAGAGTATTCGAATAAATTCATGATTCATGTGTGTCCCTCTCAAGTAAAGTTACCGATAGACAAAGATGAAAGAGGGGATGCCCCGGGCATCCCCAAGCTTAGGCTCTTGGTTGTCCTTGAATATTATCTTGGGGTGCCTTGTTCATCCCCAAGTTTAGGCTCTTTCCACTCCTTATTTCTTACTCTGTCTAAACTTCACCCAAAACTTGAAAACTTCACAAAACAAAACTCAAGAGAAAACTCATGAGCTCTGTTAGTATAATAAGGCAAATCACCACTTAGGTACTGCTGTGAACTCATTCTAATATCATATTAGCATTATATCTAGTGTATTCCAATTTCACCATGGTTCATACCCCCCGATACTACCCACAGATTCATCAAAATAAGAGAACAACACATAGAAAACATAATCTTTCAAAAACAAAATAGTCTGTAACAATTTGGAAATTTTGTATACTTCTGTAACTCTACAAATTCTGAAAAAATAGCATAATGTAGGCAATTTTTATATCAATCCTTTGTAAAAATAAGATCAAAATCACGTTTCTTTGAATTTACAAAATTCCAGAAATGGGCGCAGAAGTTTCTGTTTTTCAGCAAAATCAAATCAACTATCACCATAGATCATCCCAAAGTTCTATTGGAACAAATAGTAATTAAAACTCTTAAACACAATCATAATATAAGTATAATTGCATAAACTCATAAAAACAGAAAATAAAAATATTGGGTTGTCTCCCAACAAGCGTTGTTCTTTAAAGCCTTTTAGCTAGGCGTTGATAATTTTAATGATGGTCTCATGAAAGACAAAAATTGAAGCACAAAGATAGCATCATATAGCATGTGAAAATCACATTTAATTCTAACGTACATCCTATGCATGGGCATTTTATAAGCGAATAAATTATCAAAACAAGCAAAAACTAGCATACGCAAGGAACAAGAATAAAACATTGGGAATCTCAACATGAAGAGAGGTAATTTAGTAATATGAAAATTTCTACAACCATATTTTCATCTCTCATAATAATAAAATGTAGGATAATAATAAAATTCAACAATATAGCTATCACATAACACATTCTCAACATGACCCACATGCATGCAAAGTTGACACTCTTCCAAAATAGTGGGATTATCATCAACTAAAGTCATGACCACTACAAGCCCACTTTTATCAAAGAAAATCATAAGATTTATCATTCTCTAAAGTAGTGGGATCATTATTACCTCGAGTTGACACTCTTGCAAACCCACTTTCTATATTATTGCAAACACTATTATCAATATCATATTTATCATGGGACCTAAATAAAATTTCAAGATCATAAGAAGAATCTCCCTGCTACTTCTTGAGCTTGCATTGGTTTTTCCTTGAAGAGGAAAGGGTGATGCAGTAAAGTAGAGATAAGTATTTCCCTCAGTTTGAGAACCAAGGTATCAATCCAGTAGGACACAATGCACAAATCACCGAATACATGCACAAAAAATCAAACAACTTACACCCAACGCGATAAAGGGGTTGTCAATCCCTTCACGATTACTTGCAAAAATGAGATCTGATAGAGATAGATAAAAGGTAAAGTAATTTTGGTATTTTTGGTTTATAGACCGGAAAGTAAAAGATTGCAAAAGTAGTAAATTGCAAACTAATATTGTAGATCGGAAACTTGTATGATGGAAAATAGACCCGGGGGCCATAGGTTTCACTAGAGGCTTCTCTTAAGATAGAAAATAATACGGTGGGTGAACAAATTACTGCCGAGCAATTGATAGAAAAGCGCAAAGTTATGACAATATCTATGGCAATGATCATGAATATAGGCATCACGTCCGTGTCAAGTTGACCGGAACGATTCTGCATCTACTACTATTACTCCACACATCGACCGCTAAGCAGCATGCATCTAGAGTATCAAGTTCATAAAGAACGGAGTAACACATTAAGTAAGATGATATGATGTAGAGGAATTAACTCAAGCAATATGATGAAAACCCCATCTTTTTATCCTTGAAGGCAACAATACAATACGTGCCTTGCTACCCCTACTGTCACTGGGAAAGGACACTACAAGACTGAACCCAAAGCTAAGCACTTCTCCCATTGCAAGAAAAGCCAATCTAGTTGGCCAAACCAAAGCGATAGTTCAGAGAGAATTACAAAGATATAAAATCATGCATAAAAGCATTCAAAGAAGATTCAAGTGATGTTCATAGATAAGCTGATTATATATCCACAATTCATCGAATATCGGCAAACACACCGCAAAAAAGTGTTACATCGAATAGATCTCCAAGAACATCGAGCAGAACATGGTACTGATAATCAGAGAGAGAGAAGAAGCCATCTAGCTACTAGTTATGGACCCGTAGGTCTGTGGTAAACTACTCACGCTTCATCGGAAGGGCAATAGAGTTGATGTAGAAGCCCTCCGTGATCGAATCCCCCTCCGGCAGGGTGCTGGAAAAGGTCCCTAGATGAGATCTCACAGGTACAGAAGGCTGCGGGAGTGGAAAAGTGTTTTCGTGGATCCCTCTGGTGGTTTGGGGATATTTGGGAATATATAGGCGAAAGAATTAGGTCAGGGGAGTCACGGGGGGGCATAAGGGTGGGGGCGCGCCCTACCCCCCCCCCCCCCCCCCCGGGGGTACGCCCTCTGTCCTTGTGGCTGCCTCGTGGCTCCTCCGACTTCATCTCCAAGTCTCCTAGTTGTCTTCTGGTCCAAGAAAAATCATCGCGAAGGTTTCATTCCATTTGGACTCCGTTTGGTATTCCTTTTCTGCGAAACTCAAAAAACAAGGAAAAAACAGGAACTGGCACTGGGCTCTAGGTTAATAGGTTAGTCCCAAAAATAATATAAAATAGCATATTAATGCATATAAAACATCCAAAACAAATAATATAATAGCATGGAACGATAAAAAATTATAGATACGTTGGAGACGTATCAAGCATCCCCAAGCTTAATTCCTGCCCGTCCTCGAGTAGGTAAATGATAAACAGAATATTCGATGTGGAATGGTACCTAACATATTTATCTATGTAATTTTATTTATTGTGACATGAATGTTCAGATCCACAAGATTCAAAACAAAAGTTTAATATTGACAAAAAAAACAATAATACTTCAAGCATACTAACAAGGCAATTGTGTCTTCTCAAAATAACATGGCCAAAGAAAGCTTATCCCTACAAAATCATATTGTCTGGTTATGCTCCATCTTCATCACACAAAATACTCAAATCATGCACAACCCCGATGACAAGCCAAGCAACTGTTTCATATGTTTGATGTTCTAAAACTTTTTCAACTTTCACGCAATACATGAGCGTGAGCCATGGACATAGCACTATAGGTGGAATAGAAGGTGGTTGTGGAGAAGACAAAAAAGAGGGAGATAGTCTCACATCAACTAGGCATATCAACGGGCTATGGAGATTCCCATCAATAGATATCAATGTGAGTGAGTAGGAATTGCCATGCAACGGATGCAATAGAGCTATAAGTTTATGAAAGCTCAAAAGAAAGACAAAGTGGGTGTGCATCCAACTTGCTTGCTCATGAAGACCTACGGAAATGTGAGGAAGCCCATCGTTGTAATATACAAGCCAACTTCTATAATGAAAAATTCCCACTAGTATATGAAAGTGACGATATAGGAGACTCTCTATCATGAAGATCATGGTGCTAGTTTGAAGCACAAGTGTGGAAAAAGGATAGTAACATTGCCCCTTCTCTCTTTTTCTCTCATTTTTTCTCGTTTCCTTTTTGGCCTTCTCTTTTTTGGCCTTCTCTCTCTTTTTTATTTCCTCACATGGGACAATGCTCTAACAATGAAGATCATCACACTTTTATTTACTTACAACTCGATACTAGAACAAAATATGACTCTATGTGAATGTCTCCGGTGGTATACCGGGATGTGCAATGAATCAAGAGCAACATGTATAAAAATGATGAAAGGTGGCTTTGCCACAAATACGATGTCAACTACATGATCATGAAAGCAATATGACAATGTTGAAGCGTGTCATAATAAACGGAACAATGCAAAGTTGCATGGCAATATATCTCATAATGGATATGGAAATGCCATAATAGGTAGGTATGGTGGCTATTTTGAGAAAGGTATATGGTGGGTGTATGGTACCAGCAAAAGTTGCGCGGTACTAGAGAGGCTAGCAATGGTGGAAGGGTGAGAGTGCGTATAATCCATGGACTCAACATTAGTCATAAAGAACTCACATACTTGTTGCAAAAATCTATTAGTCATCGAAACAAAGTACTACGCGCATGCTCCTAGCGGGATAGATTGGTAGGAAAAGACTATTGCTCGTCCCCGGCAACCACTCATAAGAAGACACTCAATAAATATCTCATGCTCCAACTTCGTTACATAACGGTTCACCATACGTGCATGCTATGGGACTCACAAACCGTAACACAAGTATTTCTCAAATTCCCAATTACTCACTAGCATGGCTCTAATATCACCATCTTTATATCTCAAAACAGTCATAAGGAATCAAACTTCTCATAGTATTCAATGCACTTTATATGAAAGTTTTTATTATATCCCTCTTGGATGCCTATCATATTAGGACTAAATTTATAACCAAAGCAAATTACCATGCTATTTAAATACTCTCAAAATAATATAAGTGAAGCATTAGAGTTCAACAATTTCTATAAAATAAAACCACCACCGTTCTCTAAAAAGATATAAGTGAAGCACTAGAGCAAAATTGCCTCGCTCAGAAGATATAAGTCAAGCACATAGAGTATTCTAATAAATCACGGTTCAAGCGTGCCCCTCTCAAAAGGTGTGTTCATCAAGGATGATTATGGCAAAATAAAAAGGAAAGACTCAAATCATACAAGACGCTCCAAGCAAAACACGTATCATGTGGTGAATAAAATTATAGCCTCAAGTAAAGTTACCGATAGACGAAGACGAAAGCGGGGATGCCTTCCGGGGCATCCCCAACTTAGGCTCTTGCTAGTCCTTGAATATTATCTTGGGGTGCCTTGGGCATCCACAATCTTAGGCTCTTGCCACTCCTTATTCCATAGTCCATCAAATCCTTACCCAAAACTTGAAAACTTCACAACACAAAACTCAACAGAAAACCTCATAAGCTCTGTTAGTATAAGAAAATAAATCACCACTTTTTGGTACTGTTGTGAACTCATTATTTATTTATATTGGTGTAATATCTACTGTATTCCAGCTTTTCCATGGTTCATACCCCCCGGTACTACCCACAGAATCATCAAAATAAGCAAAGAACACATAGAAAACAGAATTTGTCAAAAAACAGAACAATCTAGAGCAGTTTGGATAGTTAGAATACTTCTGTAACTCCAAAAATTCTGAAAAATTAGGACAACCTAAGAAATTTGTTTATTAATCTTCTGCAAAAAGAATAAATATTTTAACATGCTATTGTTACAAATGAGAATTGTTTTCCTGAGCGCAAAAGTTTCTGTTTTCAGGAAGATCAAATCAACTATCACCGTTTGCCATCCCAAAGGTCTTACTTGGAACAAACACTAATTAAAACACAAAACCACATCTAACCAGAGGCTATATGAATTGGGTTGCCTCCCAACAAGCGCTATTATTTAACACCCCTAGCTGGGCATAAAAACACGAATAGATCTAGGTGTGTCATCTTTGGTATACAATCCATAGGTGGCTCTCATAATAGATTCATATGGCAATTTAATTTTCTTTCTTGGAAAGTGTTCCATGCCCTTCCTTAACTGAAATTGAAATCTAATGTTTCCTTCTTTCATATCAATAATTGCACCAATCATTCTAAGTAAAGGTCTACCAAGAATAGTAGGACATGTAGGATTTCAATCTCTATCAAGAAAAATGAAATATACGGGCACGCAATTCCTATTTGCAACAATAAGAACATCATTAATCCTTCTCATAGGTTTCTAGTGGAATCTGCAAGATGCAAATTTAAAGAACAATCGTCAAATTCACGAAAGCCTAGCACATCACATAAAGTTTTTGGAATCGTGGAAATGCTGGCGCCCAAATCACACAAAGCATGGCACTCATAATCTTTAATTTTAATATTTATAGTAGGGTCCCAATCATCATAAAGTTTTCTAGGGATAGAAACTTCCAATTGAAGTTTTTCTTCAAAAGATTGCATCATAGCACCAACGCTATGTTTAGTAAGAGCTTTGTTTTGATTATAAGCATGAGGAGAATTCAACATGGATTGCAACAACGAAATAAAATCTATTAAAGAACAATTATCATAATTAAATTCCTTGAAATCCAAAAGAGTGGGTTCATTGCTACTTAAAGTTTTGACCTCTCCAATCCCACTTTTGTCAATATTTGCATCAAGATCTAAAAACTTCGAATCAATCGGACGCCTTTTAACTAAAGTTGACTCATCTCCAGTCCCATATTTATCAAGATTTATATTAGAAAACAAAGATTCAATAGGATTCACATAAATCACTTTAAGATCTTCATCATTATTTCACAAAAACTTGAAGAACACGCTTTTACAAACCAAACTCGTTTAGCACGCATCTTAGCGGTTCTTTCTTTGCACTCATTAATATCATGCTTGGGTGGAATAGACTAAGTTTCAAAAAATCAACATCAAGATAAATTCTATCCACATTCCTAGCCAAATCTTCAATCTTAAGCAATTTTTCTTTAATGAAAGCATTAAAATTCTTTTGCGAACTCATAAATTATTTAACACTATTCTCAAAATTAAAGGGCATCTTATTATAATTTCCATAAGAATAGTTGTAGGAATTACCATAATTATTAGAGTAATTACTAGGAAACAACCTAGGATTAAAATTGCCTCTATACGCGTTATTACCAAAATTGTTCCTACCAACAAAATTCACATCCATAGATTCATTACTATTTTCAATCAAAGTAGTGAAAGGCATATCATTAGGATCAATGAAGCACTCTTACTAGCAAATAATTTTATAAGTTCATCCATCTTTCCACTCAAAACATTGATCTCTTCTATCGCATGCACTTTTTTACTAGTGGAAGATCTTTTGGTGTGCCATTGCGAGTAATTAACCATAATATTATCTAGGAGTTTAGTAGCTTCTCCTAATGTAATTTCCATAAAAGTGCCTCCCACGGCCGAATCTAAAAGATTTCTAGAAGCAAAATTCAATCCGACATAATTTTTTTGTATAATCATCCACAAATTGAAACCATGAGTAGCGCAATTTCGTATCATCAATTTCATCCTCTCCCAAGATTGTGCAACATGTTCATGATCAAGTTGCTTAAAATTCGTAATATTGTTCCTAAGGGAGATGATCATAACGGGGGGAAATACTTGCAAAAAAAGCATCTTTACACTCATTCCATGAATCAATACTATTTTTAGGAAAAGATGAAAACCAAGTTTTAGCACGATCTCGTAGTGAGAACGGAAATAGATTCAATTTAACAATATCATTATCCACATCTTTTTTATTTTGCATATCACATAACTCAACGAAACTATTAAGATGGGATGCGGCATCTTCACTAGGAAGGCCGGAAAATTGATATTTCATAACAAGATTCAGCAAAGCGACATTAATTTCATAAGATTCCGCACGAGTGGCGAGAGAAATCGGAGTACTAATAAAATCATTGTTATTGGTGTTGGAAAAGTCACATAATTTGGTATTCCCTAGAGTCATCATGACAAAGCAAGCAATCCAACACACAAGCACACAAAAAGCAAACGAAGTGGATGAACGAAAGAGGGGCGAAGAAAAGGAAAATCTTTTTTTAAATCGTTTTAGAAGTGGGGGAGAGGAAAACGGGGGCGAATGGCGAATAATGCAATGCAAGAGATGAGAGTTTATGATGGGTACTTGGTACGTCTTGACATGGCGTAGATCTCCCCGGCAACTGCGCCATAAATTCTTCCTGCTACTTCTTGAGCTTGCATTGTTTTTTCCCTTGAAGAGGAAAGGGTGATGCAGCAAAGTAGAGATAAGTATTTCCTTCAGTTAAGAACCAATGTATGCATCTAGTAGGAGGAACGCACAAGTCATCAATAGATGCACCTACACAAACAAACAAATACTTGCACCCAACGTGAAAAAGGGGTTGTCAATGATGTCTATTACACAACCTTCTTCTTGTAGACGTTGTTGGGCCTCCAAGTGCAGAGGTTTGTAGGACAGTAGCAAATTTCCCTCAAGTCGATGACCTAAGGTTTATCAATCCATGGGAGTCATAGGTTGAAGATGGTCTCTCTCAAACAACCCTGCAACCAAATAACAAAGAGTTGGGTGTGTCCCCAACACACCCAATACAATGGTAAATTGTATAGGTGTACTAGTTCGGCGAAGAGATGGTGATAGAAGTGCAATATGGATGGTAGATATAGGTTTTTTTAATCTGAAATTATAAAAACAACAAGGTAACAAGCGATAAAAGTGAGCACAAACGGTATTGCAATGTGTTGAAACAAGGCCTAGGGTTCATACTTTCACTAGTGCAAGTTCTCTCAACAACAATAACATAATTGGATCATATAACTATCCCTCAACATGCAACAAAGAGTCACTCCAAAGTCACTAATAGTGGAGAACAAACGAAGAGATTATTGTAGGGTACGAAACCACCTCAAAGTTATTCTTTCTGATCGATCTATTCAAGAGTCCATAGTAAAACAGCACGAAGCTATTCTTTCCGTTCAATCTATCCTAGAGTTCGTACTAGAGTAACACCTTAAGACACAAATCAACCAAAACCCTAATGTCACCTAGATACTCCAATGTCACCTCAAGTATCCGCGGGTATGATTATACGATATGCATCACACAATCTCAGATTCATCTATTCAAACCAACACAAAGTACTTCAAAGAGTGCCCCAAAGTTTCTATCGGAGAGTCAAGACAAAAACGTGTGCCGACCCCTATGCATAAGTTCACAAGGTCACTGAACCCGCAAGTTGATCACCAAAACATACATCAAGTAGATCACGTGAATATCCCATTGTCACCACAGATAAACACATGCAAGACATACATCAAGTGTTCTCAAATCCTTAAAGACTCAATCCGATAGGATAACTTCAAAGGGAAAACTCAATCCATTACAAGAGAGTAGAGGGGGAGAAACATCATAAGATCCAACTATAATAGCAAAGCTCGCGATACATCAAGATCATGCCGAATCAAGAACACGAGAGAGAGAGAGATCAAACACATAGCTACTGGTACATACCCTCAGCCCCGAGGGTGAACTACTCCCTCCTCATCATGGAGAGCGCCGGGATGATAAAGATGGCCACTGGTGAGGGATCCCCCCTCCGACAGGGTGCCAGAACAGGGTCCCGATTGGTTTTTGGTGGCTACAGAGGCTTGCGGCGGCGGAATTCCCGATCTAGGTTATTTTTTGGAGGTTTCTGTATTTACAGGAATTCTTGGCATAGGTCTCACGTCAGGGGGGTCTCTGAGTCGTTCACGAGATAGGGGGATGCGCCCAGGGGGGTAGGGCGCGCCCCCACCCTCGTGGATGGCTCGGGACTCTTCTGGCCCAACTCTTTTACTCCGGGTGCTTCTTTTGGTCCATAAAAAATCATCAAAAATTGGCACGTCAATTGGACTCCGTTTGGTATTCCTTTACTGTAAAACTCAAAAACAAGGAAAAAAACAGAAACTAGCACTGGGCTCTAGGTTAATAGGTTAGTCCCAAAAATCATATAAAATAGCGTATAAATGCATATAAAACATCCTAGATGGATAATATAATAGCATGGAACAATCAATAATTATAGATACGTTGGAGACGTGTCAGTCAACCCATTCACGGTCACTTGCAAGGATGAGATCTAATAGAGATAGGTATAAAAGATAAATAAAATTGCAAAATAAGTAAAGGTAAATAAATTGCAGCAATGTATTTTTGTGTTTTTGGTTTTATAGATCTGAAAATATTATGATAATAATAGACCCGGGGGCCATAGTTTTCACTAGAGGCTTCTCTCTTGAAAGAAAGCATATGGTGAGTAAACATATTACAATTGAGTAATTGATAGAAAAGTGCATGGTTATGAAGATATCCAAGGCAATGATCATGAATATAGTCATCACACCTGTGACAAGTAGACCGACTCCTGCGTGTATGTACTATTATTACTCCACACATCGACCGCTATCCAACATGCATCTAGTGTATTAAGTTAACAAGAAAGGAGTAACGCCTTCAGCAAGATGACATGATGTACCTCTCCCATTGCAAGAAAAATCAATGGCCAAACCAAGTCAATAGATAGGAGAGAAATACAAAGCTATCTTAATCATGCATAAAATAGTTCAGAAAAGACTCAAATAGTATTCATAGATAATCCGATCATAAATCCACAATTCATCGGATCTCAAAAAATGCACTGCAAAAGGAGATAACATTGAATAAATCTCCCAGAACATCAAGGAGAGCATTGTATTGAAGACCAAAGAGAGAGAAGAAGCCATCTAGCTACTAGCTATGAACCTGTAGCTTGGTCTGTGGTAAACTACTCACACATCATCGGTAGGGTAGCAAGGTTGACGTAGAAGCCCTCTGTGATCGAATCCCTCGGCATAGTGCAGGAAAAGACCCCAAGATGGGATCTCACGAGAACAGAAGCTTGCGGCGACAGAAAAGTATTGATGTCCCCTCTGGTATACGGGGAGTATATGGGTATTTATGGGGCTAAGATTATGGTTAGAGCTGCCACAGTGGGCCCACAAGCCTGGCAGGCGCTGATACATCTCCGTCGTATCTACTTTTCCTAACACTTTTACTATTGTTTTGGAATCTAATTTTCATGATTTGAATGAAACTAACCCAGACTGGCGATGTTTTCAGCAGAACTACCATGGTTTTGTTTTTGTGCAAAAATAAAAGTTCTCGGAATAGAACGAAACTTTTTGGAGATTTTTTATGGAATAAAAGAAAAATAATGGAGCCAGGAACCACCGGAGGGGGCCCCTGGGTGAGCACAACCCACTAGGGTGCGCCCGGGTGGGTTGTGCCCACCTTGTGGCCCCGCTGATTCTATCTTCGACGCTATAAAATCCTATTTTCGGAGAGAAAAAATTGGGGAGAAAGAAGTATCGCGTTTCAAGAAATGGAGCTGTCTCCACCTCCTGTTCTTCATCGGGAGGCCAGATCTGGAGTCCGTTTGGGGCTCCATAGAGGGGGATCTTCGATCTTCGTCATCACCAACCCCTATCCATTGCCAATTCCATGATGCTCCCCATCAAGAGTGAGTAATTCCTTGGTAGGCTCACTGGACGGTGAGGGAGTTGGATGAGATTCATCATGTAATCGAGTTAGTTTCGTTAGGACTTGAGCCCTAGTATCCATTAAGTTCTGAGATTGATGTTGCTATGAGTTTGCCATGCTTAATGCTTGTCACTTTGGGCCCAGGTGCCATGATTTCAGATCTGAACGTTTATGTTACCACCATTATATCTATGTTCTAGATCCGATCTTGCGAGTTATAGTCACCTATTACATGTTATGATCTGTAAACCCCGGAGTGACAGTATTCGGGATACTTTCCGATGATGACCGTAGTTTGAGGAGTTCATGTATTCACTATGTAGTTGAGGAGTTCTCTATTAAAAGGAGGCCATAATGTCCCTTAGTTTCCTTATGGACCCCCGCTACCTCTTGAGCATGCGTTTATTTTCCCTTGAAGAGGAAAGGGTGATGCAGCAAAGTGGCGTAAGCATTTCCCTCAGTTTTTGAGAACCAAGGTATCAATCCAGTAGGAGGGTACACGCAAATCGCCTTGTACCTGCACAAACAAGTAAGAACCTTGCAACCAACGCGATAAACGGGTTGTCAATCCCTTCACAGCCACTTGCAAAAGTGAGATCTGATAGAGATAATAAGATAAATATTTTTGGTATTTTTATGATATAGATTGGAAAGTAAAGATTGCAAAATAAAATAGATCGGAAAATTATATGATGGAAAATAGACCCGGGGCCATAGGTTTCACTAGTGGCTTCTCTCAAGATAGCATAATCTACGGTGGGTGAACAAATTGATGTCGAGCAATTGATAGAAAAGCGCATAGTTATGAGAATATCTAGGCATGATCATGTATATAGGCATCACGTCCGCGACAAGTAGACCGAAACGATTCTGCATCTACTACTATTACTCCACACATCGACCACTATCTAGCATGCATCTAGAGTATTAAGTTCATAACAGAGTAATGCATTAGGCAAGATGACATGATGTAGAGGGATAAACTCAAGCAATATGATATAAACCCCATCTTTTTATCCTCGATGGCAACAATACAGTACGTGCCTTGCTGCCCCTGCTGTCACTCGGAAAGGACACCGCAAGATTGAACCCAAAGCTAAGCACTTCTCCCATTGCAAGAAAGATCAATCTAGTAGGCCAAACCAAACTGATAATTCGAAGAGACTTGCAAAGATAACAAATCATACATATAAAAATTCAGAGAAGAACCAAATATTGTTCATAGATAATATTGATCATAAACCCACAATTCATCGGATCTCGACAAACACACCGCAAAAAAGAATTACATCGAATAGATCTCCAAAAGAATCGAGGAGAACTTTGTATTGAGATCCAAAGAGAGAGAATAAGCCATCTAGCTAATAACTATGGACCCAAAGGTCTGTGGTAAACTACTCACACATCATCGGAGATGCTATGGTGTTGATGTAGAAGCCCTCCGCGATCGATTCCCCCTCTGGTGGAGCGCTGGAAAAGGCCCCAAGATGGGATCTCACGGGTACAAAAGGTTGCGGCGGTGGAAATACGGTTTCTTGGTGCTCTCGGATGATTTCTGGGTATATGAGTATATATAGGCGAAAGAAGTAGGTCGGTGGAGGCACGAGGGTGGGGGCGCGCCTACCCTCCTGGGCGCGCCTCCCTGCCTCGTGGCTTCCTCGTTGCTTCCTTGACGTCCACTCCAAGTCTCCTGGACTGTGTTTGTTCCAAAAGTAACTCTCCCGAAGGTTTCATTCCGTTTGGATTCCTTTTAATATTCCTTTTCTGTGAAACACTGAAATAGGAAAAAAAACAACAATTTGAACTTCGCCTTCGGTTAGTAGGTTAGTCCCCAAAAAAATATAAAAGTGCATAATAAAGCCCATTAAACATCCAAACAGAAAATATAATAGCATGGAACAAACAAAAGTTATAGATACGTTGGAGACGTATCAAGCATCCCCAAGCTTAATTCTTGCTCGTCCTCGAGTAGGTAACTGATAAGAACGGAATTTTTGATGTGGAATGCTACCTAACATAATTTTCTAAGTAATTCTCTTTATTGTGGCATGAATGTTGAGATCCGAAAGATTCAACAAAAAAGTTTAATATTGACATAAAAATAATAATACTTCAAGCATACTAACTAAGCAACTATGTCTTATCAAAATAATATGGCCAAAGAAAGCTTATCCCTACAAAATCATATAGTTTGGCTATGCTTCATTTTCGTCACACAATATGTTCTCAACATGCACAACCCCGATGACAAGCCAAGCAATTTTTTCATACTTCAGTAATCTCAAACTTTTTTCAGCTTTCACGCAATACATGAGCGTGAGCCATGGACATAGCACTATGGGTGGAATAGAGTATAATGATGGGGGTTGTGAGGAGAAGACAAAAAAAGAGAAAGTCTCACATTGACACGGCTAATCAACGGGCTAGGGAGATGCCCATCAATTGATGTCAATGCAAGGAGTAGGGATTGCCATGCAACGGATGCACAAGAGCTATAAATGTATGAAAGCTCAACAAAAGAAACTAAGTGGGTGTGCATCCAACTTGCTTGCTCATGAAGACCTAGGGCATTTGAGGAAGCCCATTGTTGGAATATACAAGCCAAGTTCTATAATGAAAAATTCCCACTAGTATATGAAAGTGACAAAACAAGACACTCTATATCATAAAGATCATGGTGCTACTTTGAAGCACAAGTGTGGAAAAAGGATAGTAGCATTGTCCCGTTTATTTCTCTTTTTTTGGGCCTTTTTTTTCCTTACTCTTTTTTTATTCGGGACAATGCTCTATTAATGATGATCATCACACTTCTATTATTTACATCTCGATACTAGAACAAAATATGACTCTATATGAGTGCCTCCGGTGGTGTACCGGGATAAGCAATGAATCAAGAGTGACATGTATGATAAATTATGCATGGTGGCTTTGCCACAAATACGATGTCAACTACATGATCATGCAAAGCAATATGACAATGATGAAGCGTGTCATAATAAATGAAACGGTGGAAAGTTGCATGGCAATATATCTTGGAATGGCTATGGAAATGCCATAATAGGTAGGTATGGTGGCTGTTTTGAGGAAGATATAAGGAGGTTTATGTGTGATAGAGTGTATCGTATCACGGGGGTTGGATGCACCGGCGAAGTTTGCACCAACTCTCAAGGTGAGAAAGGGCAATGCACGGCACCGAAGAGGCTAGCAATGATAGAAGGGTGAGAGTGCGTATAATCCATGGACACAACATTAGGCATAAAGAACTCACATACTTATTGCAAAAATCTACAAGTCATCAAAAACCAAGCATTACGCGCATGCTTCTAGGGGGTTAGATTGGGAGGAAAAGACCATCGCTCGTCCCCGACCACCACTCATAAGGATGACAATCAAAGAATGCGTCATGTTTCAAATTTGTCACACAACGTTTACCATACGTGCATGCTACGGGACTTGCAAACTTCAAAACAAGTATTTCTCAAATTCACAAATACTCAACTAGCACGACTCTAATATTACCATCTTCATACCTCAAAACAATCATCAAGTATCAAACTTCTCATAATACTCAATGCACTTTTTATGAAAGTTTTTATTATACCCATCTTGGATGCCTATCATATTAGGACTAATTTTATAACTAAAGCAAATTACCATGCTGTTCTAAAGGACTCTCAAAATAATATAAGAGAAGCATGAGAGATCAATAATTTCTATAAAATAAAACCACCAACCGTGCTCTAAAAGATATAAGTGAAGCACTAGAGCAAAATTATCTGGCTCAAAAGATATAAGTGAAGCACATAGAGTATTCTAATAAATTCCGATTCATGTGTGCCTCTCTCAAAAGGTGTGTACAGAAAGGATGATTGTGGTAAACTAAAAAGCAAAGACTCAAATGATACAAGACGCTCCAAGCAAAACACATATCATGTGGTGAATAAAAATATAGCCTCAAGTAAAGTTACCGATAGACGAAGATGAAAGAGGGGATGCCTTCCGGGGCATCCCCAAGCTTAGGATTTTGGTTATCCTTGAATATTACCTTGGGGTGCCTTGGGAATCCCCAAGCTTAGGCTCTTGCCACTCCTTGTTCCATAATCCATCAATTCTTTACCCAAAAACTTAAAAACTTCACAACACAAAACTCAACAGAAAATCTCATGAGCTCCGTTAGAGAAATAAAACAAACCACCACTTCACGTTATTCTAATGAACTAATTATTTATTTATATTTGTGTTAAACCTACTGTATTCCGACTTCTCTATGGTTCATACCCCCTGATACTAGCCATAGATTCATCAAAATAAGCAAACAACACACAAAAAACAGAATCTGTCGAAAACAGAACAGTCTGTAGTAATCTGTAGCAAACACAAACTTTCTGTAACTCGAAAATTCTACCAAAATAGGACGACCTAGATAATTTTATTATTGATCTAATGCAATTGGAATCAGTATTTTACCGCGTTCTGGTTATTTTTAATAATTGTCTTCGTGAGCAGAAAGTTTCTGATATTTTTCAGCAAGATCAAAGAATTGTTACCCAAGAAGATCCTATAGGTTTTGCTCGGCACAAACACTAATTAAGACATAAAACCACATATAAACACAGGCTATATGAATTACTTAATACTAAACAGAAACAAAAATAAAATTGGGTTGCCTCCCAACAAGCGCTATCGTTTAACGCCCCTAGCTAGGCATAAGATTTCAACGATGCTCACACAAATGATAATAATTGAAACACAAAGAGAGCATCATGAAACATGTGACAAACACATTTAAGTCTAACCTACTTCCTATGCATAGGCATTTTCTAAGCAAAAAAATTATCAAGGTAAGCAAAAGCTACCATATGCAAGGAAGAAGAAAGAAACAATAGCAATCTCAACATAACGAGAGGTAATCTTGTAACATGAAAATTTCTACAATCATATTTTCCTCTCTCATAATAGTTACATGTAGGATCATAATCAAATTCAATAATATAACTATCATATGAAAATTTCTCTTTATGATCCACATGCATGCAAAGTGGACACTCTTCCAAAATAGTGGGATTATCATCAAATAAAGTCATGACCTCTCCAAACCCACTTTCATCAAAAATTTCATGAGATTGTACACTCTCCAAATATGTGGGATTATTTTTAGCTAAAGTTGACACTCTTCCAAACCCACTTTCAATATTATCGCAAACATATTCATCATGAGGCTTAGATAAATTTTCAAGATCATAAGAAATATTATCACCCAATCATGATCATTGCAACAAGTAGTAGACATAGCAAAACTAGCATCCCCAAGCTTAGGATTTTGGATATTATTAGCACAATTGACATCAAGAGAATTTATAGTAAAATCATTGCAATCATGCTTTTTATTCAAGGAGCTATCATGAATCTCTTCATAAATTTCTTCATCACAATTTTTAGATTCACGAATTTCAAGCAAAACCTCATAAAGATAATCTAGTGCACTCAAATCACTAGAAATTGGTTCATCATAATTGGATCTCTTAAAAATATTAGCGAGGGGATGAGGATCCATCAACATTTAGAAAGCGAAGATGCAAGCAAAAAGAAGGCACATGGTAACACAAGCAAACAATAGATCTGGCGAGAAAAAGGCAAACGAAAAAGAAGGCGAATAAAACGGCAAAGGTGAAGTGGGGGAGAGGAAAAAGAGAGGCAAATGGCAAATAATGTAATGCGAGGGATAAGAGTTTGTGATGGGTACTTGGTATGTCTTGACTTGTGCATAGATCTTCACGGCAACGACGCCATAAATGGCTAGTCGTTGGGAGATCAAATCTTTGCTTGACTTGGCATAAGCCTCCCCGGCAATGGCGCCAGAAATCCTTCTTGCTACCTCTTGAGCATGTGTTGGTTTTCCCTTGAAGAGGAAAGGGTGATGCAGCAAAGTAGCGTAAGTATTTCCCTCGGTTTTTGAGAACCAAGGTATCAATCCAGTAGGAGGTTACACGCAAGTCGCCTTATACCTGCACAAACAAATAAGAACCTTGCAACCAACGCGATAAAGGGGGTGTCAATCCCTTCATGACCACTTGCAAAAGTGAGATCTGATAGAGATAATAAGATAAATATTTTTGGTATTTTTATGATATAGATTGGGAAGTAAGGATTGCAAAATAAAATAGATCGGAAACTTGTATGATGGAAAATAGACCTGGGGGCCATAGGTTTCACTAGTGGCTTCTCTCAAGATATCATAATCTACGGTGGGTGAACAAATTACTGTCGAGCAATTGATAGAAAAGCGCATATTATGAGAATATCTAGGCATGATCATGTATATAGGCATCACGTCCGCGACAAGTAGACCGAAACGATTCTTCATCTACTACTATTACTCCACACATTGACCGCAATCCCGCATGCATCTAGAGTATTAAGTTTATAAGAACAGAGTAACGCATTTGGCAATATGACATGATGTAGAGGGATAAACTCAAGCAATATGATATAAACCCCATTTTTTATCCTCGATGGCAATAATACAATACGTGCCTTGCTGCCCCTACTGTCACTCGGAAAGGACACCGCAACATTGAACCCAAAGCTAAGCACTTCTCCCATTGCAAGAAAGATCAATCTAGTAGGCCAAACCAAACTGATAATTCGAAGAGACTTGCAAATATAACAAATCATACATCTAAGAATTCATAGAAGAACCAAATATTGTTCATAGATAATCTTGATCATAAACCCACAATTCATCGGATCTCGACAAACACACCGCAAAAAAATTACATCGAATAGATCTCCAAAAGAATCGAGGAGAACTTTGTATTGAGATCCAAAGAGAGAGAAGAAGCCATCTAGCTAATAACTATGCACCCGAAGGTCTATGGTAAACTACTCACACAACATCGGAGAGGCTATGGTGTTGACGTAGAAGCCCTCCGTGATCGATTCCCCCTCCGGTGGAGCGCCGAAAAAGGCCCCAAGATGGGACCTCACGGGTACAGAAGGTTGCGGCGGTGGAAATAGGGTTTCGTGGTGCTCTCGGATGTTTTCTAGGTATATGAGTATATATAGGCGAAATAAGTAGGTCGGTGGAGCCACGAGGGGCCCATGAGGGTGCGGGCGCGCCTACCCCCCGGGGCGCGCCTCCCTGCCTCGTGGCTTCCTCGTTGCTTCCTTGACGTCCACTCCAAGTCTCCTAGAGTGTCTTTGTTCCAAAAATAAATCTCCCGAAGTTTTCATTCCGTTTGGATTCCGTTTGATATTCCTTTTTTGGGAAACACTAAAATAGGCAAAAACAACAGCAATTTGCACTGGGCCTCCGGTTAGTAGGTTAGTCCCCAAAAAAAATAAAAGTGTATAATAAAGCCCATTAAACATCCAAAACAGATAATATAATAGCACGGAACAATCAAAAATTATAGATACGTTGGAGACATAGACCCCGCTGCCACGGGAGGGTAGGACAAAAGATGCCATGCACGTTCTTTCCATAAGCATGTATGACTATTTACGTAATACATGCCTACATTATATTTATGAACTGGAGCTAGTGTCCTATAGCCCTTGGTTTTGACTGTAATATGATGAATATCCTCCAACAAATTCACCGATCCAATGCCTATGATTTTCCTATATATTAATCTTGTTAAGTTACTATTGCTACTGTTACTGTTACACTTGCTACAAAATCATTGCTATCATTGTTGCCGTTACTATTACTGCTACTAGTTCTATCAAAACTATCATACTACTTTTGCTACTGATCATTTTGCTGCAGATAATTAATCTCCAGGTGTGGTTCAATTGAAAACTCAGCTGCTAATACTTGCAAATATTCTTTGGCTCCCCTTGTGTCGAATCAATAAATTTGGCTTGAATACTCTACCCTCAAAAACTGTTGTGATCCCCTATACTTGTGTGTTATCAAGACCTTTTTCTGGCGCGTTGCTGGGGAGCCTAGCTATATTTGTTGAGTCACTTGGGATTATTATCTACTTGTCACCATGAAGAATCTGAAGGATACAAAAACCAAGATCGTTCCCTCCAAGACGAGGGGAGGTAAGGAACTGCCATCACACTCTACACTTGATTCACCTTTTGTTTTGAGTAGACTTGCAACACCACCACATACTATTAATCCTGATATGTCGCAAGTTATTGATGATGCTACTTCTATAACTGCTACTTGTCGGTGTCAAAACCGGCGGATCTCGAGTAGGGGGTCCCGAACTGTGCGTCTAGGCGGATGGTAACAGGAGACAAGGGACACGATGTTTTTACCCAGGTTCGGGCCCTCTCGATGGAGGTAAAACCCTACTCCTCCTTGATTGATATTGATGATATGGGTAGTACAAGAGTTGATCTACCACGAGATCAGAGAGGCTAAACCCTATAAGCTAGCCTATGGTATGGTTGTTGTTGTTGTGTCCTACGGACTAAACCCTTCAGTTTATATAGACACCGGAGGGGGCTATGGTTACACAGAGTCGGTTACAAGGAAGGAGATCTACATATCCGTATTACCAAGCTTGCCTTCCATGCCAAGGAGAGTCCCATCCGGACACGGGGCGAAGTCTTCAATCTTGTATCTTCATAGTCCAACAGTCCGGCCAAAGGTTATATTCCGGCTATCCGGATACCCCCTAATCCAGGACTCCCTCAGTAGCCCCCAAACCAGGCTTCAATGACGATGAGTCCGGCGCGCAGATTGTCTTCGGCATTGCAAGGCGGGTTCTTCTTCAAACCCCGAGCTCCTGTTAAATAGTGTCTGGCTTCTCGTAAATGTTGCGTTTCTTGGCTTTTGCGCCCAATAATGGCCATCTTCCACGTGTCAAGCGAATGTGAGAAGCCAGGGCATTTTTACATTTACCACCCTAGTTGTGTGAATGAACTGTATATTTAAAGAGACAAGGATTCTCAGATCCAAACCACACCATCCTCCCTCATCGAGCATTCATCGGAGCACGCCTGAAAAAATCCATCCCAACATGGCCGGCTAGCGCAGCTCCTCTTCTCGCTCCCACAGCCCCAAGCCCGGAGATTGGGAGATGTGTTCCGTCCCGCACAGCTAATTAGTAAAGCTTCAGACCCAGGGATTTCTCCCCCAGCGTATATGGTCCCGGTTCCAGCCGGGCTCGCCACCTATAATGGCGGGGAGCAGGCGGAGAGCTTTCCCAACCCCTCTAAGGGAGGGCGGGTATGCCTTGTCCCGTATTTGTTAAGGGGACTCGGATTTCCAATCCATCCGTTTCTCCGCGGGCTCCTGGAGTTCTACGGCCTCTAACTGCATAACCTCACCCCTGGCTTCATACTGCATATCGCGGGTTACGTAGCCCTTTGCGATCTGTTCTTGGGCTGCGAAGCTCATTTTGCACTGTGGAAGAAGTTGTTCTGCCTTGTGCCCCATTCACAGAGGGGGTCAATATATCAAGTGGGCGGCGCCGAAGTATGGCGCATCGCCGGGACCGGATACCTATCCGGAACCCTGAAGAAGGCGTCCGAAGACTGGCCTTCCGAGTGGTTTTATATAGAGGACATCCCTCTTCCGGATCCTATTCGGATCGGCCTTCCCAAGTTTGACAATGCTCCTTTGAAGAAGCGCCTGAGCTGGCGACCAAGGAGCCCTCAGGAGGAATATGATAGAGACGTTCTTTACCTGATGGGCCGGATAAAGGTATTGGCTCAATCAGGACTGACCATAATCGAGGTTATGGCAATATGCATTATGCGGTGGGTGCAGGCGCTTCAATATCGAGGCCACCCTATGCGGGATTTCAACGGGGAAGATGACGCCACCCGCTGCTGTCGCAAGGGGCCGGATTCGACCGCTGCCCTAGCGCAAATCTTGTCCGGTTTGTACAAGGGGGAGGAAGAAGAATTCCTCTGCATCAAGCCACAGGATGGATTTTCCATGTACAATCCTCCGATCTGGGTAGGTCGCCACTTGTTACGCCCATCCGTTCCATATTCCCATAATTAAATGTTTTACCATGCAAATTCATCGCAGGAGCTGCGCAAGGCTGTAAGGGAGATCAATAGCCCACCTCCACAACCAGAGGATCCTGAGCGGTCCCTCGACCCGATCTTCAAAGAGGACCTAGACATATCCGTGGAGCTTATTGATAGGGTACTCTACCAATTAAGCAGCGATGACGCCTTAGTGGCCATTACGGCCGACTACCCTGGGCTACTCCCAGCTTCGCAGGTGAATGAGACCAAAGTCCCGACCTTTTGAAAAGGATTTGCCATTACACACTTCACTTACTGTATACAAGCGATGTTTTATAGGGAAGGCCCTTGGGACGCCATGCCGAGCCCGCGGCAACTAGCCAACAAGGGGCTCCGAGGCCGGGCAGGCTAAAAAGGAAAGCGGTCCAGACGAAGACGTCGGCGCAGAGGTATGATGCAACACCTCACTCCATGGTTGTCGTCTTTAAAGACATAATAACGTCCGTGCTTCCTAGAAAGAAGAACGCTCGCCGGACTATATCCGGAGAGGTGGCCAACCACGCCTCAACCAGTCGGGCTCCAGGGTCGGACACGAAAGCGGAAGCGAACACGAGGCGCATGTCGGATGCTCCTCCGACAGAGGATGCGGATAAGATATCCGCCACAAATTCTGAAGTGGAGAGCGCCATGAACCATAGGCGTCGCCGAGCCGTACTCCGTGACGCTTGTTTCTCCCAAGAGGCGTTTGATGCCTTCAACTCAGGAGACGCGTACATCCGTGTTGCTCAAAATGGTCTAGCCAGAGCCACGGACCAGTATGTAAAGGATATACGGGTAAGAAAATTTGATGATTACATATAGCAGTAGCCCCTTAGACTTGAAACAGTTAGGATAACTGATTTAAGGATCATCTATTATGCAGGTTCTTACAGAGAAGAATACCCAATTGTCTCATGAGCTTGAAGAGTGCAAGGCCCAGCTACGGGCCGCAGCTGCCACAGCGAAGGAGTCCGAGGAGGCCTCCTCTGGTAACACTTTTTTTAGAATGATAGGTACCATATAGAGTGCAGCGTAGCTGCAAATCTGACAATAAATATTGCAGATGATGCTGGAGTGAATCCAGATAAGCAACATCTCCTACGCCGGCTAAAGGCTGGCGAGCGCGTGCTTACAAAAGTTAGGTAGGAGAAAGTCAATCTCTAGGATGCCAATACCCAGCTGAGCGTGGAACTAAAGGATGTTCGCGCCCAGCTGTCGGACTCCATGAAGGAGAATAAGCGGCTTCAACGCGGTCAATTTAGTAAGTGCTTGAGAGAACTTTTAAAAAGAGTTCGGCGAAGAAGCCAGCTAACAGAGTTATGTCTGTAGGTATGCTGACGGGTTGTCCCGCGGATGAGATGCCTGGGTCGGCGGGTGATCTTCTACGAGAGCTCTCACAACTGCACGAACAAGTCCGGCAGGTGATGCGAGTCATTGCCCAGGACTTGTGTCCCTCCGTCTCCCTGCCCGAAGGCTTTGGACAGCTTGCAGAGAAGCTCAAGGGAGCGCGGCGGCGCTTCCGATTATGGAAGATATCGGCCTGCCGTCAAGGTGCCAGGGAAGCCTGGGCCATGGTGAAGACGAGGTATACCAAGGCTGACCCAAAGCACATGGCCGAGGTCGGCCCTGTGGGGCCTGATGGGAAGGAAATCCCCGTTAGCTTAGTGTATGGGCAAGTAGAATTAGCCACAAAGTATTCCCAACAGGATTGTAGACTAGACAGCCTATTGGATGGTATAGAAGAGGAATTTAGCCAGTATAAGTGACTATGTATTTGAAATGACATGTAAAATGCCTTCTAGCTGGATTGTAAATCATTTGTCATGGCGGACCTTTTCACTTCAAACCTCTGGACCCGATAGTCCGGAGTGTTTCCAAATACCCTCTCAATTATATAAGAACCGGGGCATGCGTGGAAACCAGGCGTAGGGGTCATTGGTGCTTGAACAGACAAGTTCCCAACTAGTTATGTTATATTACATGGGTAGTAAGAAACATCTTTCAGGGAGAATAGTTCCGTTAAGGGTTCCTTTCCCTAGGTACGCATGCCCTAAAGTGCATGTCCGGACTGCGAAAAAGGACGCAGGAAAAACATCTGGGGGCCATATAAAAAAATAAAAAATAAAAATTATCTTTTGTTCACCGACCGAATATTCCCTTAAGAACGCTAGCTTTCGGCTTCACCCAGTCTGAGGTACACATCCGGCTGACCCGGCAGTAACAATCGCAGAGGTGCTCCCCTTATGCCCTAGCCGAATTAACGGGAACGTAGGGCATAAATACAAGAGCCATGCAACCCAGCTTGGCCAAAACTTAAGTCATATCGATGCATATAATGGCGAAGAAAAGGTACATGTGGAAGAGTAACACATGTGCTAGGCATGAAGCCCAGATAGATAATTTAAGCTTTTGTGTAA
Organism: Aegilops umbellulata; assembly: GCA_032464435.1. Lineage (NCBI taxonomy): Eukaryota > Viridiplantae > Streptophyta > Magnoliopsida > Poales > Poaceae > Aegilops > Aegilops umbellulata. The sequence goes on along the minus strand of CP136055.1, from coordinate 441,375,528 downwards.
GAAGCCCCCAGGTATAGTGAGCGCGGTTAGCGCATCAATAGTGTGCAAGCAGGGCACAAGTTGGCTTTTAAGGGCCTCGAGAAAGAAAAAAGAGGGGGGGAGAGAGAAAGAAAAGACAGATAATGTATATGTCAAAAATGGACAGAGGAAGGAGACGAACTTAGAGTCCGGCACTAGGCATAGAATCTTTGGAGCCTGGCTGCGTTCCATGGGTTCGGCTCAAGTCGGTTATCCGATGCATCCCGCAGACGGTACGCTCCACCGGTCAGAACTTGGTCAATAATGAAGGGACCTTCCCATTTGGGCTCGAGCTTGGTCTTTTTCTTCTCCGGCAGGCGTAGAACTAGTTCGCCAACGTTATAAGTTTTGGCCCGTACTTCTCTGCTTTGGTATCTTCGAACCTGTTGCTGAGAAAATGCGGAACGGGCTTTTGCCACGTCGCACTCCTCCTCCAAGGTGTCCAGACTGTCCTGCCGATCGAGCTCGGCTTCTCTTTCTTCGTACATGCGCACTCTAGGTGAGTCATGGATTATGTCGCAGGGCAGAACCGCCTCTGCGCCGTACACCATAAAGAAGGGTGTGTATCCGGTGGTGCGATTCGGCGTGGTCCGCAGCCCCCAGAGTACGGAGTCGAGCTCCTCTACCCAGTGCGTGTTAGATTCCTTTAAGGACCACACTAATCTGGGTTTGATGCCGCTCATGAAAAGACCATTTGCTCGCTCGGCTTGACCGTTAGTTTGTGGGTGATAGACAGAAGCATAGTTGAGCTTGATGCCCATATTGCCGCACCAGAGTTTTACCTCATCGGTCGTGAAGTTTGTGCCGTTGTCAGTTATGATGCTGTGGGGGACACCGTAACGGTGTACAACCCCGGATATGAAGTCTATCACCGGTCCGGATTCGGTCGTTTTAACAGGTTTGGCTTCTATCAATTTGGTGAATTTATCCACCATGACCAGTAGGTATTTTTTCTTATGTGTTCCGCCTTTAAGGGGTCCAACAATATCAAGCCCCCAGACCACGAAGGGCCAGGTAATGGGGATTGTTTGGAGGGCAGTGGGTGGCATATGGCTTTGGTTTGCAAAAAGCTGGCAACCGGCGCAGCGTTGGACCAGGTCATGTGCATTTGCCTGGGCCGTTGGCCAATAAAACCTGTACGGAAGGCCTTGCTTACAAGGGCCCGGGCTGTGGCGTGGTGGCTGCTGAGTCTGGCATGAATTTCTACCAGAAGTTTCCGCCCTTCCTCTTCGGAGATGCACATTTAAAGGACTCCGGTAGTGCTTTTCTTATAAATCTCTCCCTCGTGGACCATGTAGGCTTTAGACCGCAGCACTATGCTGCGTGCCTCATTTTGGTCCTTGGGAAGTTCCTGCCTAGTTAGGTAGGCCAGGAATGGTTCTGTCCACGGGGCGATGATGTCCATTATTACGTGGGCTTAAGGTGTTATTTCGGTGGCAGAGCCTCCGATTATGTCAGAGTGTTCGATATCGGGCATTGTGGTCGGGTCCGGACTGTTGTTACTGGTATCCCCTTCCCATACTACGGATGGCTTCAACAGCCTTTCCAAGAAGATGTTGGGTGGGACCGCATCGCGTTTTGCGCCAATGCGGGCGAGGATATCCGCCGCTTGATTGTTTTCCCGAGCCACATGGTGGAATTCGAGCCCCTCGAACCGAACTGACATCCTGAGGACGGCGTTGCGATAGGCCGCCATTTTTGGATCCTTGGCGTCGAGGTCTCCATTTATTTGGGATATTGCGAGGTTCGAATCCCCACGCACCTCCAGGCGTCGAATGCCCATGGAAACTGCCATCCGGCGACCATGTAACAGGGCCTCGTATTCGGCTGCATTGTTGGAGTCCGTGTACAATATTTGGAGTACATACTGGACTGTGTCTCCGGTGGGAGACGTCAGGACGACGCCAGCCCCCATACCAGCCAACATTTTAGAGCCGTCGAAGTGCATAATCCAATTGGAGTATGCGGCGTACTCTTTAGGGAGTTCGGCTTCTGTCCATTCGGTGACAAAATCGGCCAACACCTGCGACTTAATAGCTCGCCGAGGTTTATATGTTATGTCGAATGGAAGGATCTCAATGGCCCATTTGGCAATCCGGCCTGTGGCGTTGCGGTTGTTTATTATGTCGTTGAGTGTTACTTCCGAGGCCGCTGTAATTGAACACTCCTGAAAGTAGTGTCATAATTTCCGGGATGCCATGAATACCGCATATGCTATCTTTTGATAAAGCGGGTACCGTGATTTGCATGGAGTGAGGACAGTGGATACATAATATACCAGCTTTTGAAGGGGGAATTTATGTCCGTCCGCTTCTTCTTCGACGACGAGCACTGCGCTTACGAGTTGATTAGTCGCCGCTATGTATAGCAGCATTGGTTCACCGATGTTAGGTGCGGCCAGGATTAGGTTGGTTGCCAGTCTGGCTTTTATTTCTTCCAATCCGGCTGTGGCAGCATCCGTCCACTCGAAGTGTTCAGTGCGCCTAAGGAGGCGATAAAGGGGTAATGCCTTTTCTCCTAAGCGGGAGATAAAGCGGCTTAGAGCCGCCACACATCCAGTTAATTTATGGATTTGTTTGATGTCCGTTGGGATAGACAATTGTGCCAGATCTCGGATCATGGCTGGATTTGCTTCAATTCCTCTACTGGAGACAATGAAGCCCAGGAGCTTTCCGGCCGGTACGCCGAAAACGCATTTTTTCGGATTTAACTTGATGTCGTATGCTCGGAGGTTGTCAAATGTGAGCCTCAAGTCGTCTATTAGAGAGTCGACGTGTTTGGTTTTGACGACCACATCGTCTACGTATGCCTCGACTGTTTTGCCGATTTGTATCTCCAGGCATGTCTGAATCATGCGCTGATATGTTGCGCCGGCATTTTTGAGCCCAAAAGGCATTGTGTTGAAACAGAAAGGGCCGTATGGTGTGATGAATGCCGTTGCAGCTTGGTCGGACTCCGTCATCTTAATTTGGTGGTAGCCGGAGTATGCGTCGAGGAAACACATTGAATCGTGTCCTGCGGTAGCGTCGATAATTTGATCGATGCGGGGGAGTGGGAAGGGATCCTTTGGGCAGGCCTTGTTGAGGTCCTTCAAATCGACGCATAGGCGCCAGGATTTGTCCTTCTTTGGTACCATCACCAGGTTTGCTAGCCAGTCCGGATGTTTTATTTCTCTGATGAATCCGGCCTCCGATAACTGGCTATTTCCTCTCCCATAGCTTGTCTCTTTGGTTAGGAGAAACGCCGAAGAGTTTGCTTGACCGGCTTGAATCCTTTTAGGATATTAAGGTTGTGTTTGGCCAGCCTGCGTGGGATTCCTGGCATATCTGAAGGATGCCAGGCGAATATGTCCCAATTCTCGCGCAGGAACTCTCGTAGTGCAGCGTCCACGGCGGGGTTTAACTGTGTCCCGATGGAGGCTGTTTTCGTAGCGTCCGTTGGGTGGACTTGGAATTTGACTATCTCATCCACTGGTCTAAAAGAGGTGGACGTGGATCTTTTGTCGAGTATCACATCGTCCCTGTCCACAGTGGAGCGTAGCACGGTTAATTCCTCGGGCACGAGGGCTTCGGATAATGCCTCGAGGGCCAATGCAGCTGTTTTGTTTTTGGTTCGAAGGGCTGTGTCCGGATCACTAGCGAGAGTGATGATTCCGTTGGGCCCAGGCATTTTAAGCTTCATGTACCGATAATGGGGTATGGCTTGGAAGATTGTGAATGCCTCCCGCCCTAAAAGGGTGTGGTATCCGCTACTGAACGGGGCCACTTGGAATGTAATTTCTTCGGACCTATAGTTCTCCGGTGTTCCGAATACCACATCTAGTGTGATTTTCCCGACACAGCGTGCTTCCCGACTGGGGATGATTCCCCTGAAGGTTGTGCTGCTTTGCTCAATGCGGTTCCAGTCTATTTCCATTTTCTGGAGGGTTTCCTCATAGATGAGGTTTAATCCACTGCCGCCGTCCATGAGTACTTTGGTGAGTCGAAAGCCGTCCACAATTGGACTGAGGACCAATACAGCTGGTGCCCGGTCTGTTTGGAACTTGGGTTCGTCACTGGCATTGAAGGTAATAGCCGTGTCACTCCATGGATTTATTGTTGCTATGTGGCAGATTTCGGCAAGGCTGCAGAGTGTTCGCTTGCGCCGATTATTTGATGCAAAGGTCTCAAAGACTGTTAATACCGTATTGTTATCCCTGGGATGGTGCTCTGTGGCTTCTGGGATGAGAAGATCCTCGCCACTTTTGGCCACCTGCCCGAGTATCCAACATGCTCTAAGGTTATGTGTAGGTATGGCGCCTTCTGTACTATGAATTTTGCAGGGTCCGTTGACCATCCCTCCAATACGGTTCCATGCCCTGTAGAGGGTTTTTGCTTTTTTGTAGTTAACCCGGGTGTCTTGTGATAATGCACCCTTTTATTTCGGACTGGGTGTGTATTTGGGGCCGGATTATCCCAAAATTTTGTTTCGGTTTTCCAGGCGCTTTCCATCGCACAGTACTTTCATACTATGGACGCCAAGTCGGCAAAGCGTGTTATTTCACGGCGACTTATGGCGTTAAGGATTCCCTGTCCGTGCAATTATTGCAGAAGAATGAGACTGTGTCTTCCTCGTGACAGTCCTTAACCTTGTTCATCACAAGGAGGAATCTGGCCCAATAATGATGTACTATTTCCTGGGGCTCTTGCCTGATGTGGGAAAGATCGCTTATGTTTAGGTGGGTGGGTGGAATTGAATCCGAACCCTCACCCGATCTGAGACCCATGGGCCGAGGAGTTTCCAATCTTGGAAGTTCGGGTTCCGGGATGTTGCCCGATAAGTCTGGCCCGCTGCTTGACTCTAGGTTCAGGGCTTGGGTGATGTCCTACCGTAAACGGGTGTCCGACTCGGAGAGCTCAGGAATCCAGACATAATTAGTCCTCAAGATAGAGGAAGAGTCGCCAGATTGTTTCTCCACTACCTGATATGATGGGTGACAGGTGGAGAGTTAATCTCCCTTTGATCGGGTTTAAGCCCAATCTGATCATAGTCCGTAGCGACTCCCAAGGCGGCGATGTGATCCAAGAGCTCGTTCAGGGAAGAGAGCTCCATTGGATCCATCTACTTGGCAAGTGCCGAGTTGACGTGGAGGATATTTTCGATGACTCGAGAAGTCATCGTTGGTGGAGCGGCCGAACAGGAGGTCATGATAAAACCGCCTAGCCGGAGAGTTTGACCGACAGCCAAGGCCCCTCCGGCAGAAATGTCGTCTTTAAGGACGATACGAGACATCCTTCCCTGTGGTGACGGCACAGTGGAACTCTCAATGAAAGCACGAATGTAGGTGTCAAAACCGGCGGTGGGTGATTTTCTTGATGAACAAATTGCTAGAGCTAAAGAGAATGAAATTACTGAAACTGGAAATCTTGAAACACCTGTTAGACCTAGCCCTCCTAGATATGAAATGCCTAAGGTACCTAAAGGTTATGTTATGGATGAGGAGACAGCTAGAGATTTTCTTGCTTGCAATGATAGAGATGATCTTAACAAATTATTATGCAAACTGAAAGATAAATCTTTGAATTCTAGAATGAAATGTGGTCCTAAGTTTGCCACTTCACCTATCTTTGTTGATGATAAGGATTATGAATTCTCTGTCAACCTAGAGTTGATTACTTTGGTTGATTTCATCCTTTCCATGGTTATGAAACTAAAACGGTTGTGGCATATCTTACTAAATTGAATGTTATAGCCACCCTTTTTGCTCATGATGAGAAGATTTGATATTATTATGTTCTCAAATTATTTCCGTTCTCATTAAAGGGTGTTGCTAAGATATGGTACAATACTCTCGCTTCTGGTTGTGTGCGTACTCCCAAGGATATGATTTATTACTTCTATGAAAAATATTTTCCTGCACATAAGAAACAAGCTGCCTTACAGGAAATATTTAACTTTGCGCAAATTGAAGAAGAGAGTCTCCCACAAGCTTGGGGGAAGCTTCTCCAATTGCTTAATGCTTTGCCTAATCATCCTCTTAAGAAAAACTAAATACTTGATATCTTCTATAATGGACTAACCGATGCTTGGAGGGACTTCCTAGATAGTTGTGCTGGTTATGTTTTCAGGGAACGAACTCTTGAACAAGCTGAGGAATTATTGAATAATATATTAAAAAATTATGATGATTGGACTCTTCTTGAACCATCGCATAAATCCACTCCAAAGAAGAGGGGTATCTTATATCTCAGTCCGAGAGATATGCAAGAGGCAAAGAAATCTATGAAGGAAAACGGTATTGAAGAAGAGGATGTTAAAATTTTACCTCCTACTGAAGAGATACATGGACTCGACACACCACCACCCAAGGTGGTAGAGGTAAATTCTTTAACGAAATTTAATGAAAGGAACAATCCTTATAATATGCATCCTAGTCAATGGATTTATGAGTTTGATAATTACATTAGAAAGCAAGATCACTTCAATGAAAATGTTATGAAACAATTGAAATATGATTCTGATATGATTGCTCGCTTGAATGACTTGTTTTTTAGAATCTCCAATGGTGTTAGAGGTGTAGAAAAAATGCCTCTATGGTTCAAACTCAACTAGTACAAGTTGCTAAATCTCAAATAGAGTTCCTAGATGAAACGAATAATCATATAAATGACTTTGCTATTAGAGTAGCAACTAGAGGAGGTAAAACGACTCAGGAACCACTTTATCCTCAGGGACATCCTAAAAGAATTGAACAATACTCTCAAAGAATTAACACCGATGCACCTAGTCCTTCTAAAAGGAAGAAGAAAAAGAAAAATGAGAGGACGTTGCATACCTCTAGTGAACCTGAAATAGAAAAATCTCCTAAAGATAATAATGATGTTTCTATCTCAGATGCTGAAACTCAATTTGTTAATGAACATTCGCCTAGTGATAATGAAAAGTATAATGATGGTGTTCATGAAGATACTCAACCAGACAACGATAAACAACTAGATAATGAAGTTGAAATAGAACCAGCTGTTGATAATGATAACCCACAACCTAAAAATAAAAGGTATGATAAAAGAGACTTCGTTGCTAGAAAACATGGTAAAGAAATGGAACCATGGGTTCAAAAACCCATGCCCTTTGCACCTAAATTAACTAAGAAGAAAGTTGATGAAGAATTTGAACGCTTTGCTGAAATGCTTAGGCCAGTCTTTTTGCGCACTCGTTTGACCGATATATTAAAGATGGCCCCTTATGCAAAATATATGAAAGACATCATCTCTAATAAAATAAAAATACCGAAAGTTGAAATCTCCACTATGCTTGCTAATTATTCTGTTAAGGATGGAGTACCTAAAAAACTTGGAGATCCAGGAAAACCAACTATACCTTGCTCCATAAAAAGAAATTATGTCAAAACTGCTTTGTGTGATTTAGGAGCTGGTGTTAGTGTTATGCCCTTCTCTTCATATAAAAGACTCGATTTGAATAAACTCGCACCTACTGAAATATCTTTGAAAATGGATGACAAATCAACTGCCATACCTATCGGTATTTGCGAGGATGTGCCCGTTGTTGTTGCAAATGTTACTATCTTAACTGACTTTGTTATACTTGAGATGCCCGAGGACGACAACATGTCGATTATCCTTGGTAGACCCTTCTTGAATACTGCAGGGGTTGTTATTGATTCCAATAAAAGCAAGGTCTCTTTTCATATCAATGGTAATGAGCATAGGGTGGACTTTCCGAAGAAACAATTCCAAGTGAATGGTATTAATGTTATTGAAAAATCTGCGACACTCACTATTGGAAGTTTTCAACTACCTCTACCTACTGCCAAAAACAAATATAAAATGCTTATTATGGGGGACATGCATATCCCCGTTGAGGTAACTTTGTGTTCTACGAAAGTTCTTCGGTTTCATGCTAATCGAAAATGGCTCTTAATAAGACTTGATCAACCTTATTAATGGATCATGTTTTAGAGGTATGAAGTGGATGAATTTAGTAAGCACAACCTTCTACTCCCAACTTTTATTTTCTATTTTCTTAGTTAAATAAAATAAAATGTCATGTATTGTCTATTTTCTGAATTTCTCGTGCAATAAAAAATGACACAAAAATAGAAGTTCTCAGAATGCCCTAAAATTTTAATACGATTTTTTCTGAATATTTCTGAATTTGTGATGCAAATAACATCAGAGGGGGGTGCACCAGGTGAGCTGTCGTGGCAAACCACGGCCACCTATGGGACCAAGGGCCCCTTGCTGGTTCTGCAGGGGGGATGTCACGTTGCACAAAGAGTAGACGAGCGTGGGGAAACACGGCAGAGATCACACAGGCGATTTTTACCCAGGTTTGGGCCACCGCGAGGCGTAAAACCCTACTCCTGCTTTGGTGGATTGATGGTGGAAGAATGGTGGTGGAGTGTAGTACACTTGCCCGGCAGGGTTGCCTCAGGGCGATAGTGGCTACACGCGATGAGTGTGTGGTGTCCAACCTTCTAACCCTTTCTCCAGTTGCCACGGGCCTCCTTTTATAGATTAAGGGGTCACCACAATGGCAAAGTGGTCATTACACACCGATAAGATAGCAAACGGTGCTATCATATCTAACTCTGCAGGCTGACAGGGCGCATTAAATGCACCGCTTAATGTCACGTCGTTGTTCACCCGACAAGCCTTGACGGGCTGTTTTGCTAGCTTCGCACCTGCTCACTTGACACGTCGCAGGAAAGGTGTCGTTCATGGGCATTTCCTGTAGAGAAAGGCAGCCATGTGGCGAATGGCTGCCACTTAGTCACTTTGCGGCCTGACACTGCATCGATCGACGACGTGGGTCGTGGTGGAGTAGTTGGGTGAGGTGGTCTTGCCTCCGCGAGTCCAGGCAGGCCCTATCGGGATGTCTTGGACGTCTTCTTTCGGGGGCGACCTCGCCCTCACCAAGCTCGCCTGCCCGGCAAGGGGCAAGGGAGTCCTTTCTCCTGGTAGTATCTTGTTCCTTTGGCTTGATCTTGGTCCTCTTGATCTGCATGTTGCTCCTTCGAAGCTCTTGGTTTCCTGTATTCCGACTTGGCCTTGGTCTGTCCGTGCACGAGTCAGGGGAAAATATATACCCCTGCCTTTTTTCCCTGACATGGGCACAACCCACCAAGGCACGCTAGCAGCCCCAAGTGCGCCCTGGTGAGTTCTGGTCCCCACGTGGACCCCCTCACTTATCTCTTTAGCCCATGTCATCACCTACTTTGAAAAAAATCACCATTGCTCTCTCCCCATGTTCTTGCTCTCAAACCCGCGGATTTCGATCTCTTTGCTCGAAGATCCATTTCCTAAACTGTTTTGGGGTATTGCTACTTGGTATCTGACTCCTCCATTTGTCCAATTAGTTCTTGGTTTAGTGGATTATATTTTGTATAATTAGCTACTCTTGGTGCTGATGTAGATGAGCTTGCATGTTGAATTCTGAGAGGGGGATCTAGAGTCCGTTTGGGGCTCCGGAGAGGGGATCTTCAAACTTCGTCATCACCAACCTCTCTCCATCGCCAATTCCATGATGCTCCCCATCGGGAGTGAGTAATTCCTACATAGGCTCACTGGTCGATAAGGGAGTTGGATGAGATTCATCATGTAATCGAGTTAGTTTTGTTAGGACTTGATCCCTAGTAACCATTATGTTCTGAGATTAATGTTGCTATGACTTTGCCATGCTTAATGCTTGTCACTTTGGGCCCCGGCGCCATGATTTCAGATTTGAACCATTTATGTTATCACCATTATATCTATGTTCTAGATCCGATCTTGCAAGTTATAGTCACCTATTACGTGTTATGATGCGTAAACCCCAGAGTGACAGTATTCGGGATACTTTACGGTGATGATTGTAGTTTGAGGAGTTCATGTATTCACTATGTGCTAATGATTTGTTCCGGTTCTCTATTAAAAGGCGGCCATAATATCCCTTAGTTTCTTTATGGACCCCGCTTCCATGGGAGGGTAGGACAAAATATGTCATGCAAGTTCTTTGCATAAGCACGTATGACTATTTACGGAATAGATGCCTACATTATATTTACGAACTAGAGCTAGTGCCGTATCGCCCTAGGTTATGACTATTATATGATGATTATCATCATAGAAATTCATCGATCCAATGCCTATGATTTTCCTACATATTGATATTGTTAAGTTACTATTGCTACTATTACTGTTACACTTGCTACAAAATCATTGTTATCACTGTTGACGTTACTATTACTGCTACTACTTCTATCAAAACTATCATACTACTTTTGCTACTGATCACTTTGCTGCAGATAATTAATCTCTAGGTGTGGTTGAATTGACAACTCGGCTGCTAATACTTGCAAATATTCTTCGGCTCCCTTTGTGTCGAATCAACAAATTTGGGTTGAATACTCCACCCTCAAAAACTGTTGTGATCCCCTATACTTGTGGGTTATCAGGCGCCCCCTATGGCGTGCATTCCGAGCTTGTGGCCCATTCGTGGATCTTGTGGCCTGCTCCCAAAGCTTCCCAGATGTCCTTTGGTCCAAGAAAATTTGTCAGAAAGTTTCGTTCTGTTTGGACTCTGTTTGGTATTGATTTTCTATAAAAAGACAAAAAAAAGGAAAAAATAGCAACTGGCACTTGGCACTAGGTTAATAGGTTAGTCCCCAACAATTATATAAAATAGCATAATAATGCATATAAAACATCCAAGATGGATAATATAATAGCATAGAAAGTAAAAATTATAGATACGTTGGAGATGTATCGGTGGGAGGCTGCCACGCGTGCCCGTGCAGGACGCGGAGCGAGCGAGTGGGCGTCCATTCGTCGTCTGTGTAGACGCAAAGCCGACGGATGTTGGAGCCAGAATTGGGGCGGCTCGGACATTAAACAGACAGAAAATGGGGATGGGGTCGCGCATTGGGCCGTGCGGTCTTTTCGTTTAGGCCTAGACGGACAGACACGGACAGGATGGGGTCCCACAAATAGTTCTTCTGCGTCCGTTTGAGAGTAAATAGATATCACAGGTGGCCCAACACGCAGGAGGGAACGGAAAAAATTTTGTTTTCAGTCCGCTTTCGACTCATTCCTGGCCCAACTTTGGGACACGTTTGCGGCCGAACGGACAGTCCACGGACGAGTGGGACGCGCACCCTTGTCCTTCCCTGGTACACCCATCGGGGACACGACCGTCCACTTTCCCTTCATTTTCTCCCAAAACGCTCGTGCGCCCTTTCTCCTCTTCGTTCCTCCACCATGGTCGATGACCCAACGAATCCCAACGACCCGACCGCGGTTGCACGCCCCGTGGCAAAGAAGAAGGCTCCCAAGAAGCCGCAGTCGGAGCTCATGCCGGCGAAGCTCGCCAAGCTCAATGCTGAATCGACCAAGAGGAGGTATCGACGGACAAAGGCCACGAAGAAGAAGGTTGCTGCCGAGTACACTGCCGAGGCCTCACTATGTGCCGTGCAACACTAGGCCGATGTCGACAAGAAGGAGTCCATCGTTGCCAAGGCACACGCCCTCCTCATGTTAGGGTTGTGCTGACCCTCACCAGCCATTCTCTCGGTCGCTACCTTGGTCGCGGCTAGCACAGTCTCGTCAGTTGTTCGTCCTCCGTAGCACTGGTCCCTAAGCTCGTCCGTCACACCCGAGACGCCAGGGTATCATGTGCCGCCGCTGCACGACCATGGGCAGACACCGTTCTCCACTTTGCCAGACTCTAGCGTGGTTGCTCCATCCATGTGTGCGAGCATCATCGACGTCAACAGCATGTTGGGGTACACCGGCGCTGGCCAATCGTCCGACGAGCTACAAAGTAAGCAGCCCCAGTCGATCCCTTCGGTCAACATGGTCGACGCCTGATATGCCTCCATCGTATCTACTTTTCCTAACGCTTTTGCTCTTCTTTTGGACTCAAATTTGCATGATTTGAATGAAACTAACCCGGTCTAACGCTGTTTTCAGTAGAACTACCATGGTGTTGTTTTTGTGCAGAAATAAAAGTTCTCAGAATTGGACAAAACTTTTTGGGGAATTGTTTTAGAATAAAATAAAAATATTGGAGCAAAGACCCACTGGAGGGGGGACTGCTGCCCACTAGGCACCAGGGCGCGCCACCGCCCTATGGCACACCCTGGTGGGTAGTAGGGCCCACAAGACTCCGCTGACCATAATCTGGATACTATAAATTCATATTTCTTGAAAAAATAGGAAAGGAAGTTTCATCGCATTTTATGATACGGAGCCGCTGCCACCTCGTTTTCTTGATTGGGAGGCCAGATCTGGAGTCCGCTCGAGGCTCTTGAGGGGGGGTGGGTTCTTTTGTCTTCATCATTAACCATCCGCCATCACCAATTTCATGATCCTCACTACCGGGAGTGAGTAATTCCTTCATAGGCTTGCTAGACAGTGAGATGAGATTTATCATGTAATCGAGTTAGTTTTGTTAGGGCTTGATCCCTAATATCCACTGTGTTGTGAGATTGATGTTGCTATGACTTTGCTATGCTTAGTGCTTGTCACTAGGGCCCGAGTGCCATGATTTCAGATCTGAATCCTTTATGTTTTCACGAATATATTTGTGTTTTTTATCTTACAATGCAAGTTATATGCACCTATTACGTGTTATGATCCACATGCCCCGAGGTGACAATAATTGGGATTCTTTCCGGTGATTGCCGTAGTTTGAGGAGTTCATGTATTCAGTATGTGTTAATGCTTTGTTTTGGTTCTCTACTAAAAGGAGTCCTTAATATCCCTTAGTTTCCTTATGGACCCTGCTGCCACGGGAGTGTAGGACAAAACATGTCATGCAAGATATTTCCCATAAGCATGTATGACTATTTACGGGATACATGCCTACATTACATTGATGAATTGGAGCTAGTTCTGTGTCGCCCTAGGTTATGCCTATAACATGATAAATATTATCCAACATAATCATCCATCACCAATCCTATGCTTACGAGCTTTTCACATATTGATCTTTGCCAAGTTACTACTGTTACAATTGCTACAAAACTGCTACTGTTGGTGTTACCTCTACTGTTGCTATCGTTACTATTTCTACCAAATTATCATACTACTATGCTGCTGATCACTCTGTTGTAGATATTTAGGAGTGGTTGAATTGAGAACTCAACTGCTAATACTTGCAAATATTATTTGGCTCCCCTGGTGCTGAATCAATAAATTTGGGTTGAATACTCTACCCTCGAAAACTGTTGCGATCCCCTATCATTGTAGGTTATCAAGACCTTTTTCTGGTGCCGTTGCTGGGGAGCATAGCTATATTTGCTGAGTCACTTGGGATTTATGTCTGTTGATCACTATGAGGAATCTTAAGGATGATAGAACCAAGATCGTTCCCTCTAAGTTGAGGGGAGGTAAGGAACTACCATCTAGCTCTCCACTCGATTCACCTTCTATTTTAAGTAAGCTTGCAACACCACCGCCTCTGATGTCTACTACACAACTTGTTCTTGTAGACTCGTGTTGGCTTCCAAGCGCAGACTTTTGTAGGACAGAAGAAAATTACCCTCAAATGGATGACCTAAGGTTTATCCATCCGTGGGAGGCGTAGGATGAAGATGGTCTCTCTCAAACAACCCTGCAACCAAATAATAAAAAGTCTCTTGTATAATCAACACACTCATTACAATGTTAAATTGTATAGGTGCACTAGTTCGGCGAAGAGATGGTGATACAAGTGTAGTAATGATAGTACATATTGATTTTTCTAATAGTAACAATAAAAAACAAAAGTGAGCACAAACGGTATTGCAATGCTTGAAAATGAGGCCTAGGGTCCGTACTTTCTCTAGTGCAATCCCTCGACAGTGCTAATATAATTGGATCATAACACCACCCCTCAACATGGGATGAAGAATCACTCCAAAGTTCCCATCTAGTAGAGAACATAAGACGAAATTGTTTATAGGGTACAAAACCACCTCGAAGCTATCCTCTGCGATCAATCTATCCAAGAGTTCATACTGAAATAACACCAAGTTATCCTTTCCAATCGATCTATCTAAGAGTTCATACTAAAATAACACCACATGATACACATCAACCAACTCTAATGTCACCTAGATACTCCAATGTCACCACGAGTATCCATGAGTTGTTTATACGATATGCATCAAACAATTTTAGATTCATAATACTCAATCCAACACAAAGAACCTCAAATAGGGCCCCAAGATTTCTACCAGAGAAACAAAGACGAGAACGTGCATCAACCCATATGCATATATTACCCCAATGTCACCTCGGGGATCTGCGAATTGAGTACGAAAACACACATCAAGTGAATCAATATGATACGCCATTGTCACCACGGGTATTCATAGCAAGACATACATCAAGTCTTCTCAAATCTATAAAAGTATTCAGTCCTATAAGTACTAAATCTCAAAGGGAAAACACAGTTCATCACAACAAGATAGAGAGGGGAAAACACCATATGATCCAACTATATTAACAAACCTCGCGATACATCAAGATCGTGCCAACTCAAGAACAAAAGATTGAGATAGAGACATTAAACACATAGCTACTGGTACAAACCCTCAGCCTCGAGGGTGGACTACTCCCTCCTCGTTATGGTGGCCGCCAGGATGATGAATATGGACTCTAGTGATGATTTCCCCCTCTGATAGAGTGCCGAAACATGGTCTAGATTGATTTTTCGTGGCTATAGAGGCTTGCAGCGACAAAAATTTTCATCTAGGGTTATTTCTGGGGGTTTATGTAGTTATAGGATTTTTTGGCGTCGGTCTCATGCTAAGACGGGGAACGAGTAGCCCACAAGATGTCAGGGCGAGCCAGCCCCACCTAGCGCGCCTTGGTGTCTTGTGGGGCACCGTGGCTCTTCTGGCCCTCCCACGAAGCTTCTAGTGCTTCTTTTCTTCCTAAAAACTTGTCAAAAGGTTTTGCTGCATTTGGAGAACTTTGATTTCTGCACAGAAAACAACACCATTGTATTTTTGCTGAAAACAACGTCAGTCCGGGTTAGTTCCATTCAAATCATACAAAAAACCATGTAAAATTATTGTAAACATGACACGAATACTTCATAAATTATAGATACATTGGTGACTTATCAGCTTCTATTAATTCTGATATGTTACAAGTAATTGATGATGCTACTTCTTCTATGAATGATGCTTATGATAATGCTAGTACTTTGCTTGGTAAGACTTTGCCACTAGGTGAATTTCTTGATGAACAACTTGCTAGACATAAGGAAATTGAAAATGCTGAAACCAATGAAATTATTAAAACTGAAAATTATGATTCACCTATTAACCTAGCTCTCCTAGATATGAATTGTGTAAGATACCTAAGGGATACATTATGGAAGGAGAGGTTGCTAGGGACTTTCTTGCTTGTAATGATAGAGATGATCTCAAGAAATAATTAGTCAGGTTGAAAGAAAAATCTCTGAATGCTAGAATGCAATGTATCCTAAGTTTTCTACTTCACCTATCTTTCTTACTGATAAGGATTATGAATTCTCTGTCGACCCAAATTTAATTACTTTGGTTGAATCTGATCCTTTCCATGGTTATGAAACTGAAATTGTTATTGCACATCTCACTAAATTAAATGATATAGCCACCCTTTTTGCTCATGAGGAAAAACTTTACTATTACTATATTTTTCCATGGTTATTAAAATTGTACCCACGTAGGTGCTTGACTAGTTGGCTTAGGAGCCACGTACTGCCACGTGGGTACCTGCTTAGTTGGTGGGTTGGCTGCTGAGCTGGGGTGGGAACGGGGCAGCGAGGCCTTGTCGCGGTCTTGCTGATATCTCCGGCAAGGGTCTTGTCAGGGCCTTGTGGGTGCCATCGGCAAGAGTCTTGATGGGGGCCTCGTGGGTATCTTCGGCAGGAGCCTTGCTGGGGCCTCGTGGGCATCCTCGGCAAGGAGCCCCACTGTCGCCTTGTCCTCTGGTTCCTACCTAGTCCTCGCAGGCCTTTTGTCTTCACAAAGATCTGCATGCCACCATGGAGGCGCCTCCAGAGCCTTGGTTCCAATGTGGTTGATGGAGTCAGAACTCTTAGACTCAAGGGTGGCAGCCTCGTTGGTGTTGGGTAAGTTGCCCCGGCAAGGCTCTTGCCTAGGCTGTGAGGGCTGCCCCGGCAAGGGCCTTGCCGGGGGAGTTTCAGCTCATCCCTCTGCTCTTCATGCTTCTGGTCTTGAGCATGGCTCTGGTGGTCTTGTGTCTTGGCTCCCTCTGCTCCGCCGAGCGTGGCCATGGGCTGGGGCTGCGACTGCCCGTGCACAAGTAAAGGGGTACAAAAAGGACCCCTACTTTTGTACACCAACACTTGATAACCCGACACAGGTAGTAGAGGTAAACTCTCTCCGTAGATTTGATGAAGGTGATATTCACTACTTTAGGATGCTGCTAACTCGACACTACGATCAGAGACCCTTTGACGAAACTGTATGCGATACAATAATCGCAAACGGTGGTGTAAAAGAACCATCAAAAAGGTGCAAAACGTTTGCGATGGCAGAGCCATCTGATACGTCTCCAATGTATCTATAATTTTTTTATTGTTCCATGCTATTATATTATCCTTCTAGGATGTTTTATATGCATTTATATGCTATTTTATACGATTTTTGGGACTAACCTATTAACCTAGAGCTTAGTGCTAGTTTCTGTTTTCCCCTTGTTTTGAGTATCGCAGAAAAGGAAAACCAAACGGAATCCAATTGACCTGAAACTTCACGGAACTTATTTTTGGACCAGAAGAAGGCCACGGAGTAAAAGAGTTGGTCCAGAAGAGTCCCGGGTTGCCCACGAGGGTGGGGGCGCGCCCACCCCCTGGGCACGCCTCCCTACCTCGTGGACAGCCCGGAGACCCCCCTGACTTGTTCCCGACGCCAAAACCTCTTATATATAAAAGAAACCCCCAGGACATAATCTAGATGGGGAGTTCCGCCGTCGCAAGACTCTGTAGCCACCAAAAACCAATCGGGACCCTGTTCTGGCACCCTGCCGGGGGGGAATCCCTCTCCGGTGGCCATCTTCATCATCCCGGCACTCTCCATGACGAGGAGGGAGTAGTTCACCCTCGGGGTTGAGGGTATGTACCAGTAGCTATGTGTTTGATCTCTCTCTCTCTCTCTCTCTCTCTCTCTCTCTCTCTCTCGGGTTCTTGAGGTGGTACGATCTTGATGTATCGCGAGCTTTGCTATTATAGTTGGATCTTATGATGTTTCTCCCCCTTTGCTCTCTTGTAGTGGATTGAGTTTTCCCCTTGAAGTTATCTTATCGGATTGAGTCTTTAAGGATTTGAGAACACTTGATGTATGTCTTGCATGTGCTTATCTGTGGTGACAATGGGATATTCACGTGATCTAATTGATGTATGTTTTGGTGATCAACTTGCGGGTTCCGTAACATTATGAACTTATGCATAGGGGTTGGCACAGGTTTTCGTCTTGACTCTCCGGTAGAAACTACGAGGCACTCTTTGAAGTTCTATGTGTTGGTTGAATAGATGAATCTGAGATTGTGTGATGCATATCATATAATCATACCCACGAATACTTGAGGTGACATTGGAGTATCTCGGTGACATTAGGGTTTTGGTTGATTTGTGTCTTAAGGTGTTATTATAGTACGAACTCTATGATAGATCGATCAGAAAGAATAACTTTGAGGTGGTTTCGTACCCTACCATAATCTCTTCGTTTGTTCTCCGCTATTAGTGACTTTGGAGTGACTCTTTGTTGCATGTTGAGGGATAGTTATATGATCCAATTATGTTATTATTGTTGAGAGAATTTGCACTAGTGAAAGTATGAACCCTAGTCCTTGTTTCCTAGCATTGCAATACCATTTACGCTCACTTTTATTACTTGTTACCTTGCTGTTTTTTTATTTTCAGATTACAACAACCTATATCTACCATCCATATTGCGCTCGTATCACCATCTCTTCGCCGAACTAGTGCACCTATACAATTTACTATTGTATTGGGTGTGTTGGGGACACAAGAGACTCTTTGTTATTTGGTTGCAGGGTTGCTTGAGAGAGACCATCTTCAACCTACGCCTCCCACAGATTGATAAACCTTAGGTCATCCACTTGAGGGAAATTTGCTACTATCCTACAAACCTCTGCACTTGGAGGCCCAACAATGTCTACAAGAAGAAGGTTGTGTAGTAGACATCAAGCAGTTTCTGGCGCCGTTGCCGGGGAGGTGAGTGCTTGAAGGTATATCTTTAGATCTTGCAATCGAATATTTTAGTTTCTTGTTTTATCACTAGTTTAGTTTATAAAATAAAACTAAAAATGGAATTAAGGGTGCCTCATATGCTTCATCTTTTTAATGTCTTTCGTGAAAATGATGGGAAGGAAAATTGTGCTCAAGTACTAGAAGAAGAATTACATAGAATGCTTGGAATAAAATATGTGAATGATGAGCATGATTGCAATGTTGTTAGTATGAATTCTTTGAATACCCACGATGCTAATGATTTGCAAAGCCACAAACTTGGGGATGCTATGTTTGATGAAGATGATATGTTTAGTCCACCAAGTTTTGATGAGCAAATTTATTATGATGAAAGCATGCCTCCTATTTATGATGATTATTGTGGTGACATGTATGCTATACATAATAAAGATAACCATGAAAATTGTCATCATGATTTTAATTTTCAATTGGATTATGCTTCAAATGATAGTTATTTTGTTGAGGTTGCTCCCACTACTATTGATGATAATACTTTTGCTTATGTGGAGAGTAGTAATTTTTTTATGCTTGTAGATCACGAAAAGAATGCTTTAGGTGCTGATTATATTGTTGAATTCATTCATGATGCTACTGAAAATTATTATGAGGGAGGAATATGCTTGTTGGAATTGCGATAATACCAAGTTTCCACTCTATGTGCTTAAAGTTTTGAAGTTATGCTTGTTCTGCCTTCCTATGATATTTCATTATTGTTCCCATAAGTTGTTTGCTCACAAAATCCCTATGCATAGGGTGTGGGTTAGACTTAAATGTGCTAGTCATAATCTTCATGATGCTCTCTTTATGTTTCGGTTCTTATCTTTTATGTGAGCATCATTGAAATCATCATGCCTAGCTAGGGGCGTTGAATGATAGCGCTTATTGGGAGGCAACCCAATTTTATTTTTGTTCTTTGCTTTTTGTTCCTGTTTAGTAATAAGTAATCTATCTAGCCTCTGTTTAGATGTGGTTTATGTTTTAATTAGTGTTTGTGCCAAGTAGAACCTTTGGGAAGACTTGGGTGAAGTCTTTATGATCTTGCTGTAAAAAACAGAAACTTTAGCGCTCACGAGATTAGCTGCCAGTTTTTACTGGAGAGTGCTTTTAGGTTGATTATTTTCGCAGATGATTAATGCACAAATTCCTCAGGTCCACCAATTTGTTTCAGAATTTTTGGAGTTCCAGAAGTATATGTTTGATACAGATTACTACAGACTGTTCTGTTTTTGACAGATTCTGTTTTCACTGTGTTGTTTGCTTATTTTGATGAATCTATGAGTAGTATCGGAGGGTATGAACCATGGAGAAGTTGTAATACAGTAGATATTCCACCAATATGAATTTAGAATGAGTTCACATAAGTACTTAAGTGGTGATTTATTTTCTTATACTAACGGAGCTTACGAGTTTTCTGTTGAGTTTTGTGTTGTGTAGTTTTCAAGTTTTGGGTAAAGATTCGATGGACTATGGAATAAGGAGTGGAAAGAGCCTAAGATTGGGGATGTCCAAGGCACCCCAAGTTAATATTCAAGGACAACCAAGAGCCTAAGCTTGGAGATGCCCCGGATGGCATCCCCTCTTTCGTCTTCGTTCATGGGTAACTTTACTTGGAGCTATATTTTTATTCACCACATAATATGTGTTTTGCTTGCACCGTCATTTTATTTTATTTTGTTTTGCTTGCTGTTTGAATAAAATACAAAGATCTGAAATTATTAAATGTTATAGAGTCTTCACATAGTTGCATAATTATTCAACTACTCATTGATCTTCACTTATATCTTCCAGAGTAGTTTTTCATTTGCTCTCATGCTTCACTTATATTATTTTGAGAGTCATTCAGAACAGCATGGTAATTTGCTTAGGTTATGAATTTAGTCCTAATATGATGGGCATCCAAGAGGGATATAATAAAAACTTTCATATAAGTGCATTGAATACTATGAGAAGTTTGATACTTGACGATTGTTTTGAGATATGAAGATGGTAATATTAGAGTTGTGCTAGTTGAGTAATTGTAAAATTGAGAAATACTTTTGTTGAGGTTTGCAAGTCCCGTAGCATGCACATATGGTAACCATTGTGTGAAAAAATTGAAGCACAAGGTGTTCTTTGATTGCCTTCCTTATGAGTGGTGGTCGGGGACGAGCGATGGTCTTTTCCTACAAATCTATCCCCCTAGGAGCATGCTCCTAGTGCTTGGTTTTTGATGACTTGTATATTTTTGCAATAAGTATGTGAGTTCTTTATGACTAATGTTGAGTCCATGGATTATACGCACTCTCACCCTTCCATCATTGCTAGCCTCTTCGGTACCGTGCATTGCCCTTTCTCACCTTGAGAGTTGGTGCAAACTTCACCGGTGCATCCAAACCCCGTGATGCGATATACTCTATCACACATAAAACTCCTTAAATCTTCCTCAAAACAGCCACCATACCTACCTATTATGGCATTTCCATAGCCATTTCGAGATATATTGCGATGGAATTTTCCACCGTTCCATTTATTATGACACGCTTCATCATTGTCATATTGCCTTGCATGATCATGTAGTTGACATCGTATTTGTGGCAAAGCCACCATGCATATTATTTAATACATGTCACTCTTGATTCATTGCCCTTCCAGGTACACCGCCGGAGGCATTCATATAGAGTCATATTTTATTCTAGTATCGAGTTGTAATCATCGAGTTGTAAATAAATAGAAGTGTGATGATCATCGTTAATAGAGCATTGTCCCAAAAAAAGAGAAAGGCCAAACAAAAAAAGGACGGCCCAAAAAATAAAAAAAAGAAGAGAAATAAAAAGGGACAATGCTACTATCCTTTTTCCACACTTGTGCTTCAAAGTAGCACCATGATCTTTATGATATAGAGTGTCTTGTTTTGTCACTTTCATATACTAGTGGGAATTTTTCATTATAGAACTTGGCTTGTATATTCCAACAATGGTCTTCCTCAAATGCCCTAGGTCTTCATGAGTAAGCAAGTTGGATGCACACTCACTTAGTTTCTTTTGTTGAGCTTGCATACATTTATAGCTCTAGTGCATTCGTTGCATGGCAATCCCTACTCCTTGCATTGACATCAATTGATGGGCATCTCCCTAACCCGTTGATTAGCAGCGTCAATGTGAGACTTTCTCCTTTTTTATCTTCTCCACACAACCCCCATCATTATATTCTATTCCACCCATAGTGCTATGTCCATGGCTCACGCTCCTGTATTGCGTGAAAGTTGAAAAAAGTTTGAGAATACTAAAGTATGAAACAATTGCTTGGCTTGTCATCGGGGTTGTGCATGATGGGAGCATTTTGTGTGACAAAAATGAAGCATGCCCAAACTATGTGATTTTGTAGGGATGAGCTTTCTTTGGCCATGTTATTTTGAGAAGACATAATTGCTTGGTTAGTATGCTTGAAGTATTATTGTTTTTATGTCAATATTAAACTTTTGTCTTGAATCTTATGGATCTGAATATTCTTGCCACAATAAAGAAGATTACATTGATAAGTATGTTAGGTAGCATTCCACATAAAAAAAATTTGTTTTTATCATTTACCTACTCGAGGACAAGCAGTAATTAAGCTTGGGGATGCTTGATACGTCTCCAACGTATCTATAATTTTTTATTGTTCCATGCTATTATATTATCCTTCTAGGATGTTTTATATGCATTTATATGCTATTTTATATGATTTTTGGGACTAACCTATTAACCTAGAGCCCGGTGCTAGTTTCTGTTTTCCCCTTGTTTTGAGTATCGCAGAAAAGGAAAATCAAACGGAGTCCAATTGACATGAAACTTGACGAAACTTATTTTTGGACCAGAAGAAGGCCATTGAATAAAAGAGTTGGGCCAGAAGAGTCCCGGGCTGCCCACGGGGGTGGGGGCGTGCCCACCCCCCCTAGGCGCGCCTCCCTACCTCGTGGACAGCCCGGTGACCCCCCTGACTTGTTCCCGATGCCAAAACCTCTTATATATACATAAACCCCCAGAACATAACCTAGATGGGGAGTTCCGCTGCCACAAGCCTCTGTAGCCACCAAAAACCAATCGAGACCCTTTTCCGGCACCCTGCCGGAGGGGGAATCCCTCTCCTGTGGCCATCTTCATCATCTCGGCGCTCTCCATGACGAGGAGGGAGTAGTTCACCCTCAGGGCTGAGGGTATGTACTAGTAGCTATGTGTTTGATCTCTCTCTCTCTTGTGTTCTTGAGGTGGTACGATCTTGATGTATCGTGAGCTTTTGCTATTATAGTTGGATCTTATGATGTTTCTCCCCCTCGACTCTCTTGTAATGGATTAGTTTTCCCCTTGAACTTATCTTATCGGATTGAGTCTTTCAGGATTTGAGAACACCTGATGTATATCTTGCATGTGCTTATCTGTGGTGACAATGGGATATTCACGTGATCTACTTGATGTATGTTTTGGTGATCGACTTGCGGGTTTTG
Organism: Aegilops umbellulata; assembly: GCA_032464435.1. Lineage (NCBI taxonomy): Eukaryota > Viridiplantae > Streptophyta > Magnoliopsida > Poales > Poaceae > Aegilops > Aegilops umbellulata. The sequence continues at coordinate 441,352,799 of CP136055.1, read as the reverse complement.
TAACATTGTGAACTTATGCATAGGGGTTGGCACACGTTTTCGTCTTGACTCTCCGGTAGAAACTTTGGGGCACTCTTTTAAGTTGTATGCGTTGGTTGAATAGATGAATCTGAGATCGTGTGATGCATATCGTATAATCATACCCACGGATACTTGAGGTGACATTGGGGTATCTAGGTGACATTAGGGTTTTGGTTGATTTGTGTCTTAAGGTGTTATTCTAGTACGAACTCTATGATAGATCGATCAGAAAGAATAACTTTGAGGTGGTTTCGTACCCTACCATAATCTCTTCGTTTGTTCTCCGCTATTAGTGACTTTGGAGTGACTCTTTGTTGCATGTTGAGGGATAGTTATATGATCCAATTATGTTATTATTGTTGAGAGAACTTGCACTAGTGAAAGTATGAACCCTAGGCCTTGTTTCCTAGCACTGCAATACCGTTTACGCTCACTTTTATTACTTGTTACCTTGTTGTTTTTATTTTTTTTTAGATTACAAAAACCTATATCTACCATCCATATTGCGCTTGTATCACCATCTCTTCGCCGAACTAGTGCACCTATACAATTTACCATTGTATTGGGTGTGTTGGGGACACAAGAGACTCTTTGTTATTTGGTTGCAGGGTTGCTTGAGAGAGACCATCTTCAACCTACGCCTCCCACAGATTGATAAACCTTAGGTCATCCACTTGAGGGAAATTTGCTACTGTCCTGCAAACCTCTGCACTTGGAGGCCCAACAACGTCTACGAGAAGAAGGTTGTGTAGTAGACATCACCATCAAACATGGTTCAGATTTTAGTTGTGTGTGCGATGCAGGGCATACGGTTCAGTTTAATGAACTGTTTGCGATGAGGCGGAACAAAAGAAATGGGCAGCCAGATGAAGGCGTGTGTGATATACAGCATACAGTTCACTCGCATGAACTGTTTGTGATGAGGAGGAACAATAGAAACGGGCAGCTAGAGAAAGGTGTGTGTGATTGAGGGCATACGCTTCAGAATGATTAACTACTTGCGATTAGGCAACATAACAGAAACGGGTCAGCCAGATCAAAGTGTTTGCGATTGATGGCATACACTTCACACGGATGAACTGTTTGCGATTAGCCACAACAAACAGAAACAGTTAGATAGATCAACGTGTGTGCACTAGACGGGCACACACATTCTAATTAAAAGAAGCATGCGCGATGGTAATAACAAGCGTGCACGGTTGTTGGAACAAGACGTGTGCTGACATTGCCTATTGTGGTGCACCCTATGGTGCAAACACCACGTACGCGGCCGAGAAGGCGTGCCCACGTTGCGCCTTCCGGGAATAGTGCCGCACTTATAACCGTCAATAAATTTTGAGCCTTCGTCCCATCACATTCCAAATTGCAAACCTGTTCACACCGATCAGAACCTAAACGGTTTCCCACTTAGGAGTGTATTAGTACTCGATTATAAATACTACTACTCCAAGATGACTGCACATTCCTCCTCAACTCCTCATCCACAAAAACAAACAAGTCATTCATCATAGTTCCCTTGCATCTGCCATGGCCAGCGTGAGTTCTGGGTCGGGAAATTGCCACCAGGGAGATGCGAGCATGGAAGCGGAAGCACGAGAGATGTCCCATCTCACCGCGAACACAGCCGGCATGTCCCGCCGAGCGGCCGTAGCAGCACAGAGGTCCCGCCGCGTCATCAATGCAGCAGACTGGTCCAGCCGCGCCGCGGAAGCAGAAGAGATGTCCTACCGTGTTGTGAATGCAACAGAGATGTCCTCCGGTGCTGCGGCGGCCTGGGAAAATGTCTCGCAGGCAAGCGAGGACTCTTACAGGCGCATGCATGCGATCGTCCATAGCCAGATGGATCAGATCTCCGGTTGGGCGAGGTTGTAGGACGACATGAAAGTCTCTTTTGAATAGGCTACCGGCGTCATCCGACAACTAAATGAGAGCAATGCGAAGCTCCTGGCCGAGCGCGACCTGCTGAGGGCGAAGACATTGGAAGTGCGGAGCAGCAGGAGGAGACCATTGCCTTGTTGAAGAGGACCGGCATCATCATCAAGAAACTTATGGACGAGAATGCCATGTCGCGCATCGAGCGCAGAAGGCTGGTGGAGGAATCCGGGGATGCTTTCAAGCAGCATCTTGAGGACAAGAAAGATCTCCTCGCTGCTCGCCGTGGAGACTAGTTCCCGTGGCCTACAGCAACGCATCAAGAAAGTAGAGATTAGCGAGCCATATCGTTGTCTTCCTTCTTGTCAGTGTCAAAACCGGCAGATCTCGGGTAGGGGGTCCCGAACTGTGCGTCTAGGCGGATGGTAATAGGAGACAAGGGACATGAAGTTTTACCCAGGTTCGGGCCCTCTCGATGGAGGTAAAACCCTACGTCCTGCTTGATTAATATTGATGATATGGGTAGTACAAGAGTAGATCTACCACGAGATCAAGGAGGCTAAACCCTAGAAGCTAGCCTATGGTATGATTGTTGTATCTTGTCCTATGGACTAAAGCCCTCCGGTTTATATAGACACCGGAGAGGGTTAGGGTTACACAAAGTCGGTTACAATGGTAGGAGATCTAAATATCCGCATCGCCAAGCTTGCCTTCCACGCCAAGGAAAGTCCCTTCCGGACACGGGACGAAGTCTTCAATCTTGTATCTTCATAGTCCACGAGTCCGGCTGAAGGTATAGTCCGGCTATCCAGACACCCCCTAATCCAGGACTCCCTCAGTAGCCCCTGAACCAGGCTTCAATGACGACGAGTCCGGCGCGCAGATTGTCTCGGCATTGCAAGGCGGGTTCCTCCTCCAAGTATTTCATAGAAGAATTTGAACACAAAAGACAGTGTCCGATTCTGCAAAATAAGTTTCCACATATTGCCATAGAGAGAATAATATTTACACAAATCTAATCTACTGACGTATTCCGTAGCGTGACATCACACCACGGCCAAGTCTTTATTCGAATCGTTTTTACTCGCCCACCTCAGCGCATTTCGCGAGGCAGTTTCCTTGGCACGTCTTGTCAAAGCAGAGATCGTGTCCCCTTATTTACGGGATTCTCATCAATACGGACATGGGTAACCCAACCGCGCCATTTATCACGACGCTTGGGAGATAAGCGAATTTTACCAGGCTGGTGGGGACGCTTAACCGCATCCGCCCATATAAGGGGATAAGGATCCACCTTTTTACCTACGCCTTATTCCTCCTTTGCCTATCCATCTTCCGCGCACTCGAGCTCCAACGCCCAAGCCCGCACTTCCCACCTCAACCTTCTCTAGCCATGTCCGGAGCGGGAGGCAAGTGGATGGTCTCCTCCGTTACGGAGGGACACGTCAAAAAACTGAGGAAAGCCGGATACTTGTCTAACGACATCGCGCACTGGCTTCCCGAAGAGGGGCAGCTCCTCCCCACCCCAAGGCCCCATGAGAGGGTAGTGTTCCTTCCCCATTTCCTCTGCGGACTGAGCTTTCCTCTCCACCCGTTCGTCCGGGGGCTCATGTTCTACTATCTCCTAGATTTCCACGATCTGGCCCCGAACTTCGTCCTCAACATCTCGGCGTTTATCGTCGTGTGTGAGGCTTTCCTCTGCGTCCGCCCCATTTCGGCCTATGGCTCAAGACTTTAAACGTCAAGCCCAAGGTGGTGCGTGGCAACCAGGCGGAGTGCGGAGGCGTCATGGCGGGCAAGATAGCCAACGTCCTATGGCTCGAGGGCTCCTTTGTGGAGACCCTGAAGGGGTGGCAATCGGGGTGGTTTTACATCACCGAGCCGCGCGATCCCAAATGGGTCGCGGCCCCCCGAGTTCCGGTCCGGACCCCCTACGTGGCTCACGTCTTGGAAAGAGATGGGCCTGTCGTGGGGCAATAAAGGAGAGGTAACCGGACTGCAAAAATACATCCAAACCTTGGTGAACAAGCAGCTCAAGCTTGTCAACGTAGTCCAGGTTATGCTCGTCCGCCGGATCCTCCCGTGTCAGCAACGGGGCTTCAATTTGTGGGAGTTCGACCCGGCGCAGCACCCAACCCTGAGCAGGCTCTTCGACACAACGTACGAAGACGCCTGGAAGGTGCTATTCAAAGGCACCGAGGCTCCCGCATCCGCTTCCAAGGACCGCGGATTCAGCACGCAGCTTCCCGCTAGTGCGGTAAGCTATTTTTACCTTTTACAGGATGTTGGTTTTCCATAGTTTGACTCTATGCGGGATCTAAACTCCCTTTCCTTTGACAGGATTGGCTGGCGAAGTCCGGACAGATCGACTGTCCGTCTCCTTTGCCCGAAGACCCAGCCGATGCTCGCTTAGCGAAGCTGTTGGCTCCGGCACCTTACGTGGTGCCGGAGAAGAAGGCCAAGAGGAGGGCCACAGGGACTCGAAAGAGTTCCCGGCGCCAGGAGGTGTCAGATTCTTCATCCGACGAATCCGAGACGCGCTCATCCCATGAAAACGAGGAGGAGGAAGAATAAACCTCTCCCCCTCCAGCGGGGGGAGGAAAGAAAAGGAAGGCCGCCCCGACCGGGGAGGCCGAAGGGTCCAAGAAGGGGAAAACCCTTCCTCCGGACTACCCCGCCGACGCCGATGACGACGAAGAGGAGTGGCCGTGCAGGGCCAAGCGTCCGGCGGAATCGTAAGCATCCGAGCACCCGAGTAATTCATAGCATTCCTTTATTGCACAGCCTTTCCTTATGTCAAATATGATTATGCAGTCCGCCCAAGGCCGGGCTCGACGAGTCGTCCAGCGGCTCCCTAGATTCATCGGACGTGAATTCACTTCCGCCCGCCACCTCCCCCCGCCCTACAGGTGATGCCGAGGTGGCGTCCCAACAGGCTCCAAGCCAGGAGGAGGTGGTCCTGGAGGCGCCACAAGGCGACCTCCCGGACTCCAGGAGTAAAGGGGATAAAACCCCCCAGGGCTCCGAGTCCGGCTTTGAACCGGACACCACGCCGGAATCGTCAACAGTTGCGGACCACGGTAGGCGAACTCCTTCCAAGAGGAGCAACCCTACTGAGCCGGCGGCCCCCGTCCAACCGGAGGCGCCGGACAATCTGCTGGAGGTGCTTAACGGCGCCTCCATCGACGAGGAGCACCACACTATTATGAGTGCGGTTATCCAGAAGGTTCAGTCCGCCAGGAGCGGACTGACTGAAGCTTGTGCCAGCCTTCTAACAGGCTTCGAGGTAAGTGCAGGATATATAGAAAATATTACCGCAACAGTAGCCCCTGATGCTCTATTTGGCGTTCGGAAAGAAAAGCCGAATAGAGGATCTAATAAAATTCGTAGGAGTCTAATAGAAAAAGAGTCAATATGCGTATGCAGGCTTCGCTGCTGGCGACCACCGCACTGACTGCGGAGGTGGGCACACTGAAGCAGGGCCTCGAGCGGACCGAGCAAGAGATCGGCCTTGCCAAACGGCAGCTCGAGGAGAAAGAAGGTAAGAAATACCATATAGAAAGAAAAAAATATAAAAGTGCAATTGCAAAAATGTGACAGGATTAACATGGTTATTGTAGGGGCCACAACTGAGGTGGCGACCCTCAAGCAAGCGTTGGCCGAGGCCGATAAGAGAGCGGCCACGGAGCGCTCCGAGCGGGAGAGGTATGAAGCCCAGGTTGGCGAGGTGCGGCAAGAGCTCCAGGCTCTCATGAAAAAACATGAGAGTTTGGAGCTTGACTCAAAGACGCGAGCGTCCGAACTTGCGGCAGCTATTGAGAATGCCAAGTCTGCCAAGGTTGAATCCCAGAAGGCCCTCCAGGAGTTGGATGCGGCGAAGAAGATAGCGGCGGGTAAGGCATTCTTTATGCAAAGCAAACATGTAAAAGTGAGCTTCTTGTTACTTACCCGAATCCGGAGCTTCCCAGGAGCATTCGCAGATCTTCCCTGTAGCGTGTCCGATGCCGCCGCATTCTACCTAGCCGAGGAGGGCAGCTCGACGGAGAAGGTGTTCTGGTCTCAGTATGCTGAGGCCGGACACCCAGTGCCCCTGAGCGACCAGCTGAAGCAGCTGGTCGAGCTCCACAAGGTGGCCGAACAGGCCATGAAGGGCCTCATAGTTCGGCTGTGTCCTGGAGAGGCTCTGCCTGGGAGCTACTTCGGGCTGGTGCGGCGGCTGGTGGAGGCATGTCCAAGGCTCGAGGTCATCAAGCGCTCCGTTTGCACTGAAGGTGCCTGTAGGGCCCATGCCCGTGCTAAGGTGCACTGGGGCAAGCTGGATGGTGAGAAGCTTGTGAAGGACGGGCCACCGCCGGGGAAGGAGCATCGCAAGCGAGAACTATTATAAGGATGTTCTGAAGGGTGCCCGCCTTGTGGCGGATGAATGTTCCATGGATGTAATTTTGGAGTAAACTCGCTCGTGTTATCCTGTGCGCTGAAAACTTGTTCATGTGCGCTTAAGCAATGCGTTTTGAATTTAAAATATTACCTTCTGTGCGGCCGTTTATCAAATTTGAGAGATGGTGAGTCGTCGGCTTCTGCCCCCATGCCACTAGTGCTGGGGTGTTCGGGAGAAACCTGAGCGCTCTTTTTCCCATGTATGGGTCCTTCGAGGGAGGCGCTCAGCACAACGAACAAGGCAATTGGACTATAGTGCTTGAACACTCTCACTTAGCCATAGAATTCTATAATTTTAAATTTCGGCAAAGCCCCTAGTGTCCGGAAGACCGAGTTCGGGGCGCTATCCACGCCTTTGGCCAGACAAAGCCGACTGCTCGCTCTAAGCGGCATAAGTCTTTAGGGACTCGAAAAACCTCTCGAACAGCGACCAGTCTCTCGATTCATCATGACAGTCAGTTTTAGCTTTCTCTACTGAGGTGCTCCGCCCAGCTCAACTGGGGCACAATCGCAGTAGTTCTCCTAGTGCTACCTTAGCCGATACAACGGAACGTGTCGTGGTTTTGTCACGGCAGATGTCCTAGCCAAAGGACTTAGTCGTGGAGCCATCGCAAAGGGTTAACTCGAAGGGGTTAAAGCGCACACAAGGACACAGAGGGTTTATACTAGTTCGGCCCCTTCGATGAAGGTAAAAGCCTACGTCTAGTTGTGATGGAATTGATGGGGTTTCGAGGATTAGGGAGCAAACAAGCTTCGCCTAAGCCTCGAGTTGTGATTGTCTATCCTGAACCGTCGTCGGACCGTCCCCTTATATACACGGGGACGCCCGTCGGTTTACAGAGTCCCAATCACCGGTTCATACTCGTATCCGGGTTGGTCTCTTTCTATTCCTAACTTATAACACAAGTTTATACATCAGGCTGGTTTACGGCTATAGGTTCTAAACCGACGATAGGCCTTGGGCCCTTATCTGCCTCTCTGGGCTTTAATACCACTGAACTACTGATGAAGTTAACCCGGCCCTGGTAGGCCGGTTTATGCCCAGTAGTAATATCCCCAACATTAGGCCCCAGATTGATTTGAACGGGTTCATGTCAATCCTTAGCAAAAATCTTTGTCTTCAACGTCTCCCTGTAGTCGTTGAACCGTCGTGTCGTCATCTTCTCTGGTTGTTGTAAAACGGCATGACGTCATCATGAAGCTAACATTTATGATGCCTTCTTTGTTTAATATATCCGCAATAATCAAGGCGACAGCTCTGCTTCCGAAATTTGCGGCTCCTGGATTCGCGCGCCTGACACATGTCTTTTGCCTCATAAATAGGACCGAAGGGTCATTACCTTTTCTCCCCTTCATCCCCTTTCTCTTCGTCTTCTTCGCGTCGCCAGCCTCGGAGCTCCGCCGCCATCGCTGACCTCTACATCATCTTGGGCCGCTGCATCAACCTGTCCGTACTAGAAAACCGCGGCGACCTTCCGCGTCTCCCCGAGCTCCGGTAAGACCTCTGCTTTTATCAACCTAGATCTGTTCTAGGGTTTCACATTCTTGCGGTGTTCTTGCTCACTGTTCATACTCATGCCCATACCTATGGATAGATCCATGAAACCCTACTGTGATTACCAATGGCCCTTTAGCATTCGTCTTGTAGATTCATAGATCTCACCAATTTTTCTGCCCATTGAATCAATATTGTTCTGCCTTAAGCTTTTAAATATTTCCCCTTTTCTGAACTGGCTTTAGATCCATCATTGTAGAGAAATCTTGTGAAATCTGTTTCTGTACACTTATACAACCTCAATTGCTATCCATGGTTAGATCCGGCGGTTTAACCTTGGCGCTGCAAATGTAATGAACCAGTATATATCATTAGTCCCCTTGTTGAACCGCCAGACGTTGACACCTTGCATAACTCCGGTTTAGATAGATATGCCTCCGGTTTAACATTGTACATATCAGCATGCTTGAACAAACGCACTCTTGAACCGGAACCACTTGTCTTGTAGATTTCCTCATGGCCAAGCAAATATATGAGTGCAACTGGGTTCCTTCTCGTGTTACGGAGACACAGCTAAACAATTTAGTTCTAACCGGCGCTTTAAGCAGTAAAAACACCATCCACTGGAGAGTCCCAGGCACAGAATGTCCTCCCACACCTGAAGAAGGAGAGGTCGTTGTTTTTGCGGATCACTTGGCCCGGGGTTTTAATCCGCCCGGTTCAAAATTTTATCGGGATGTCTTAGCCAACTTTCAACTGCGCCCACAAGATACCGGTCCCAATTCTGTTACCAATATATGCCACTTCCAAGTGCTTTGCGAAGTGTACTTCCAAGAGGAACCCACAGTTGAGCTGTTCCGAGACTGCTTTCACTTGAACCGCCGCACAGAGTTTACTGATGGCCCCAATATGGAACTGGGTGGCATGGCGATTCAAAAAAGAAAAGAAGTCACTTACCCTCATGCGAAACTGCACAGTCATCCCCAGGAATGGAATCACTCATGATTCTATTGCAAAGATACTTCTCCTGCTGACCAAAATCCTCTGCCTGGCTTCCGTCCGGAACGGCTTAGCAATACACACCCCTTCCCCCAAAGGCTATCTGCCAAGGAGAGAAGTAAATACGCTCCTCAACTGTCCAAACTCCGAGCCTTCATGGCCAACGGTTTGACATGGGTCGATCTCGCCCGCTGCTGGATATCATGGAGTATACTGCCCCTTAGTATGCACTCCGGTTTAATGTGCGAATATACTGGTCGGGTCAGTGATCCACTAAGGCACTGTAATATCCAACTGACCGACGATGAAGTCACCTAGGCTGTGAAGAAAATGTTGAATGAACCGGAATATGCTTGTGCCCGAACCGGCCTGCTTCCCTTCTGTGCCACCAACAAACCGCCTGCTGTAAGATCTTGACTTTGCTTTTACTGAATTTGTAATTGCTGCACATGTATATTGTTAAACTCCAATACTCTTTAAACAGGGAAATGATCCGTTTTGGAGTAAAAAACTTTCACAAGAACAACCGGAGAGGACAACCCGCCCGAAGACCAGGGTCGTGAAGAAAACTTCCCACAGGAAGAAAACCACTGCATCTTCCGATCCGGCGGCCGATGATGATGATGTGGGTAATCCGGACCTTGAGGTAGAGCTTGATTCAGTAGGCTTACTTTTCACACGCCTTATTGATGATGATATTTGTCAGGATGACGCTGAAGCCAGTAATGCTGATGTTGTAGAGGTAATTATTCTCTCTTCCGATTCAGATCCTTTGCCTTTGCCAAAATTTCGCCAGGCAAGCCGGAAAGTTAAATTTTCTCATCCTCTTGCTTACTTGGATCCCAAATTTCTTCTGAAGACTCAGCAACATGAAGCTCGCCGCACAACTCGGCACAGTGGCTAGGTAGTTACCTCCGCCGGTTTACCGAACAGTCCGGTTCAGAAACGCCGCTCAGAGGTCTCCAACCTACTTGTTAGTTTTCGTCCTAAAGCGGGTTTGATCCGTCAACCTCTTAATCCGTCTGATTACGATTATAAGGTTACTTCTCATTCATCCTCTGGTGAATCATCGGCCACTCAACTGCCGCCGCTGAAAACGGTTCTTGGGTAAGCTAGACTGAATGTACTACTTCTGGTACATTGCCTTGTAATTTATGTTGTTTGTTGACTCTGTATTTCTCTTTCAGGGCTAAACCTAGACCGTGCAAGAAAGCCCGCCTGGATAAAGCGGCCGAGGAAACCGCTGCCCCTGAACCGGATAAAGCACCAGTTGTTGAAGCGGTTGTTCATGAAGATATACCCAATGATCCACCCCTGCAAGATGATGATCGGATTACTGAAGAAAGACCCATTAATACTCCAGGCCCTGTTGATCAGCCTGCGAGCCCCATCCGGACTGAAAGGTCCACCAGTCCTTCAAAACCTGCCGACAACCCGACTGCACCGGTGCAAACCAGCGAGTCTAAGGATGATGATGTTGTAATTACTGGCATTGGTCGTTCCGAGCCAGGGAATCCTGTCGCTTTAGCTAAGCATACTGCCAAAGAAGAATTTTCTGCCATGAGCAAAGGCAAATGGGATGTTGATCTGACGACATATGCTGCTCTGAACGCCCAAGACCTTCATTCTGGTTACTTGAACCGGCTATATACTAGCCGTGATTATGAAGCTGGTCTGGTAAAAATGATGAAGGAAAAGCTTGAGGTAATTTCCATGTGCTTCTTCCTGCTTTAATTACTGCAATCGCATTAACTCTCCTAACCCCCAAGGGTAGGTTAGTAATCTTCTTTCAAACCAAGACTTTAATATAGATCTCAATTTTTTGGAACTTGCCAATGTAGCCCCCAAGGGCCGGTTCAACGTAGTACAGTTAAACCGGGACTTGACATAAAACTCAATGCTCCAGAATTCACTGATGTATCCCCCAAAGGCCGGTTCAACTTGATATAGTTTAAACCGGGACTTTGATTAATAACTTGACTTTAGAACATAGTTGAGCAAATAGCCATTAGCCCCCAAGTGCCAAGTTGAATACCTGTATTGAGCTTGGGACTTTGCAATTTTAGTAATAGATGAAGATCAAATATGCATTAGCCCCCAAGTGCCAAGTGCATAACTTGTTATGTGATTGGTACTTCAAATTCTTGTACCATCTTGTTAAATCATATAACTGTTTTTACGCAGGCTGAACTGAGGACCAAAGAAAACCAGCTTACTGACCTTCAAGAAATTTTGAAATCCCAACAAGCTGAATCCTCAAAGGCAAAGGAAGAATTCACCAGCGCTTTAAGCATGATGGAACAGCTGAAGGAGGGTTTCAAGAAGGAGCGGGCTGATTGGACCACTGAGAAGGCCGCTTTAACCAAAAAAGCTGAAAATGCTGAAGCTGCCCTTAAACCGGTGGTAGACGAGCTGACCAGCATAAAGCGGCAAGTGCATGCCATGACTTCTGCCATCTTTGGTAAGCTTCCTTTGGTTTTTATGAGAATTTGGCTTTCTCATGACAAGTCCGGTTTGTGATCTTTCTTGTACCGCTGCAGGCACATGCATTGGTCACTTGGGGTCAGATGTTCGGATGAAAAGGTTGCCTACACATTAATTGAACAGCTGTATACTGGAGCGCAGCGGATCATCACCACTGCATCACATAATAATCCGGCACCCACTTTAATCCAAGACACTCTGAAGAGGTTGTCAATGCTCCCTGCCCGGATTGAAGAGCTGAAGAGATCTGCCGCTCGAACCGGAGCTATTAATGCCTTAATCCGGGCCAAAGCATGGGTGCCTGATTTTGATCCTGTTGAGGCAGCTCAAGGCTATCCCAGCTTGAAAGAAGATGGCTCAGAATTCAACGAAGATGATCTGAGAGCGATAAACCGGGCGGTGCGCCCTCTAGCTTGCCAATTGGCAGAAGAGGCAGATTTGTCACATTATCAGGCTCAAAATGATGATCAGAACAAACGAGTGGCTGCACCAATCCCTGAAGCGGAGAATCTGATTCCTCCAATCCGTAAGCACACCTACGCTCCTGATATTGAACCATCTTCACTGATCCATGAGGAGGCTGTCTTTCAAGCTTTAATGGGAATCGATTGGACCACTGTTGACTTCCAGCCGCTGGGTAGGGCAGAAGATACTGAAGCGACGCAGGACGGTCCATGATCATCAGACCAAGGCGGTGGCCAAGCTTGAACCGGAGACCGGTTTAATAGGCTGCCTTGTGGTACTTTGCCAGAAAACAGTGATCTTATTTGGGCACCATGTTGCCTTGTAATAGGATAGCCAATACTTTTGCTTCTGAGATGCCTTCGTGCATCTGAACCGATACTTTTGGTTGAAAGATCAAAACTGCCAATCTATACCACCTGCAATCATAAAATCATAAACTACCAAGGCGGTTGTACCACCAGCCGGTTTATAAACTTCATATATACATGCAAGGAGATTGACATATATGATCAAATTTTGTGATACAAAATACCTGCCATCATTGGGCATGAAGTAGGCTTAGCCAATCTTGACGCGGTGGTTTGATAAACCTGCACCGTCATGGGAGAAAACAGCTCCTGTATATACAATGCCGGTTTACAATGTAAACAATGAACAATTTGTTACTCCAAAAAAGGATGTTAATAGAAGAAATCAAACCGGGTAAATAACCTCTGGTTAAAAAATGGACCGTGTGCCGCCAAACTGGCAGTTTGAACCGGTGTAAAACGTTTGTTGGTTAAAAAACGCAACCAAGATAATACAACAGTTTTGAAGCAAAGGCAATGATAAAACCGTTTGCAAAAAAAGAGGCTTTACTGAGCCGATCAGATGGTGTTACCTTGGTCGGACACGTCCAAGCCCCCAATAGGTGTAGCTATGGTTCAAGTCAGCCAGGTCCCCAAATGAAACCGTGGCATTACGCCGATCAAGTGGCATGGCAATGGTTCGGGTTCGACCAAGCCCCCAAGTGATTCTATGGCTTTAGGCCGATCAAGAGGCATGACTGGTTCAGACTTGACCATGTCCCCAAGTGATCTGGTGGCTTTCGCCTATCAAAAGGTGTTGCATCGGTTCGGACACGACCGAGCCCCCAAGTGATCTGGTGGCTTTCGCCTATCAAAAGGTGTTGCATCGGTTCAGACATGACCGAGACCCCTAGTGATATTTATAATTGTTTCAAGGGGTAAACCGGAGGCCGCTTTAAGATAAAAGAACCCCATGTAACGACACACAATATAAAAGAACGGATACCCCGCTTTAGGCTGAGGGCCCGGTTTATTGTATTTATAATATGTACATTGTCATAATATATACATAAGCAGAGCCAAGGGCTCAAGTATAGTAAGGCCGAAGATGACCTATGTTCCACGGCCTGTTGGTCTCCTCTTCTGACTTGCGTGAGTCTTTTCGCTCTCGAACATCGATCAGATAGTATGACCCGTTGTGCAGATTCTTGCTGACCACGAAAGGTCCCTCCCAAGGCGGGGATAATTTATGCATATCGGTTTGATCTTGAATGAGCCGAAGCACCAGATCTCCTTCTTGAAAGGTTCTGGTTCTGACTCGACGACTGTGATAGCGACGAAGATCCTATTGGTAAATCGCTGAGCAGGCAGCTGCGATGTCTCGCTCTTCATCCAACCGGTCCAAAGCGTCTTGTCGAGCTGTCTCGTTGTCCGCTTCAACATAAGCCACCACACAAGGTGAATCGTGACGGATATCACTAGGGAGAACCGCCTCCGCTCCATAGACCATGAAGAACGGTGTGTATCCTGTTGACCTGTTGGGTGTGGTATTAATGTTCCATAATACAGATGGCAACTCTTCTACCCAACAAACCAGCGTCCTTTGCAGAGGAACCATAAGCCGCGGTTTGATGCCTCTCAAGATCTCCTAATTAGCTCTTTCTGCTTGACCATTGGACTGTGGGTGCGCCACTGATGAAACTTCATGGCGGATGTGCTCCCGTTCACAAAACTCCTTCATGGCTCCTTTAGACAAATTGGTACCATTATCTGTGATGATACTGTGTGGAAAGCCAAACCGGAAAATCACTTTTTTGATGAACTGAACCGCGGTGGCTGCATCACACTTGCTAACAGGCTCCGCCTCCACCCACTTTGTAAATTTATCAACTGCCACCAGGAGGTGTGTCTTCTTATCCTTGGACCTCTTGAAAGGCCCAACCATATCTAGCCCCCAAGTTGCAAACGGCCAAGTGATTGGAATCATCCGCAATTCTTGAGCCGGTACATGAGCGCGTCTTGAGAACTTTTGGCAACCATCACATCGTCTGACCAAATCCTCCGCATCAGCATGGGCAGTTAGCCAATAGAAACCATGGCGGAACGCCTTGGCCACCAAAGACTTTGAACCGGCGTGGTGACCACAATCCCCTTCGTGGATCTCACGCAAAATTTCACAGCCCTCGTCAGGAGATACACAACGTTGAAACGCTCCTGATACACTGCAATGGTGCAACTCGCCATTGATGATTGTCATGGATTTGGACCGCCGTATTATTTGTCTGGCCAGAGTCTCATCCTCTAGTAACTCGCCCCGGTTCATGTATGCCAGGTAAGGAAGCGTCCAATCCGGAACAACGTGAAGAGTTGCCACCAATTGAGCCTCCGGGTCAGGAACAGCCAAATCCGCTTCACCTGGGAGCTTGACTGACGGGTTGTGCAACACATCAAGAAAAACATTAGGCGGGACCGGTTTACGCTGGGAGCCCAACCGGCTCAGGGCGTCCGCCGCCTCATTCTTTCGTCGGTCCACGTGGTCCACCTGATATCCCTTGAAATGACCAGCAACAATATCCACCTCACGGCGATATGCAGCCATGAGTGGGTCTTTAGAATCCCAAATGCCAGACACTTGTTGAGCCACTAGATCCGAGTCACCGAAGCACTTAACTCGGCTTAGATTCATATCCTTAGCCATCCGGAGACCGTGGAGCAAAGCTTCATACTCAGCTGCATAGTTAGTACAAGGGAACATTAAGCGGAGAACATAACAGAACTTGTCACCTCGTGGGGAAGTTAACACGACTCCAGCCCCCGAGCCCTCCAATTGCCGTGATCCGTCAAAATGGATGGTCCAATATGTGTGATCCGGCTTCTCTTCAGGGGCCTGCAGCTCCATCCAGTCATTGATGAAATCGACCAGTGCTTGGGATTTCACCGTCGTCCGAGGCACGTATCTTAAACCGTGCGGTCCAAGCTCTATAGCCCACTTGGCAATCCGGCCCGTCGCCTCCCGGTTCTGGATGATATCACCCAAGGGGGCAGAACTGACTACTGTGATAGGATGCCCTTGGAAGTACTGCTTCAGCTTCCGGCTTGCCATAAAAACTCCATATACCAGCTTCTGCCAATGCGGATACCTTTGTTTGGATTCAATAAGCACCTCGCTGATATAATAAACCGGACGCTGAACCGGATACTCCTTGCCTGCCTCCTTCCGCTCCACCACAATAGCCACGCTGACCGCGCGAGCATTAGCAGCAACATACAGCAACAATGGCTCCTTACCGATGGGAGTGGCGAGCACGGGCGGATTGTCCAATTGCCGCTTTAAGTCTTCGAACGCTTGATCAGCAGCAGAACTCCAGACAAATTGATCCGTCTTTTTCAACATCTGATACAAGGGGATTGCTTTCTCACCAAGGCGGCTGATAAACCGACTCAACGCGGCAATCCGGCCAGCCAATCGTTGAACATCATTGATACACTTCGGTTTAGCCAAGGAGGTGATAGTCGTAATCTTCTCCGGGTTAGCCTCAATTCCCCTATTGGACACCAAGAAACCCAACAACTTGCCTGCCGGTACACCGAAGACACACTTGGCTGGATTGAGCATCATTTTATACGTCCTCAGGTTATCAAAGGTCTCCTTCAAGTCGTCAACCAAAGTCTCCTTTTTCCTTGACTTAACCACAATATCATCCACATAGGCATGTACGTTGCGGCCAATCTGCTTGTGAAGACAATTTTGCACACACCGTTGATAGGTTGCCTGGGCACTCTTGAGCCCAAAAGGCATAGATACATAGCAAAAGGCCCCAAAGGGAGTTATGAATGTTGTCTTCTCCTGGTCCTTAATTGCCATCTTGATCTGATGATAGCCGTAATATGCATCCAAAAAACTTAAACGCTCACAACCCGCCGTAGCATCAATAATTTGATCAATACGGGGGAGGGCAAAAGGATCTGCTGGACAAGCTTTATTAAGATCAGTGTAATCCACACACATGCGCCAGGTGCCGTTTTTCTTAAGGACCAGCACCGGATTAGCAAGCCACTCAGGGTGGTAAACCTCAACAATGAAGCCGGCTGCCAGGAGCCTGGCCACTTCTTCTCCAATAGCCTTGCGTCTTTCCTCGTTGAACCGACGGAGAAACTATTTCACCGGTTTGTATTTAGGATCCACATTAAGAGTGTGCTCAGCGAGTCGCCTCGGTACACCTGGCATGTCAGAAGGCTTCCATGCAAAGATGTCCCGATTCTCACGGATGAACTCGATGAGCGCGCTTTCCTATTTCGGATCCAAATTGGCACTGATGCTGAACTGCTTGGACGAATCGCCAGGTACGAAGTCAACAAGCTTAGTCTCAGCCGCCGATGTGAACTTGAGCTTGCATGTCAAATTTATATGGTCCAAACTAGTTTTGATGCATGATATAGCCTCTAGGCACTTGTAGGAGTAGTTGCTATCAATTTTGTTGAGTTTGGTTCACCTTTATTTTGAGTCGCTAAAAATCTCAGAAACTTTCAAAGGGAGAAAATGTTGAGGAGATTGTTGAGAGGCTCCTCGAGCAGGGGTTCGAAGGAAAAAGAAAATGAGGAGAAAGAGAAGCCCAAGTATAATCTTCCTCGTGCCGCGGACATTCGGCCATGTGAATGGCCATGTGAAGCATTCTTACAAGCAGCTGGAATTTATGATGATTTCTATTATTTTGCTGGGAATGCAGGCATCACCGACTTCCTCCTCGACCACTGTGATTAGTATCTCCTACTCACTAATACTTTCGTGCAAAATTTTCATTTATATGCTGGGAGATCACCATCCATGTTAGACTTTTACTTATATGATGAGTACAAGGAAATGACGCTTTATGACTTTTGTGAGGCATGTAAATTACCTTATGAGGGTAGCGTCGAGGAACCGCGTCCTAGAGATGTGGAAGGTTTTATTGATGAAATTACCATAGGGGAAACTAGAGGAGTGTCGGGAGCAAGAGTGGCTAGTATACATTTCTCTGTTTTACGCTATTACTCATTATTTGCCGGGAGATGTTTAATTGGTCGAGGGGAGAGTGGAGGCCTTAGTGGCCCTGACCTCGCCATTTTGCACCATGCTTTACATAGAGATAGAGCTTATAGTTTAGGCGCTATGTTGCTAAATGGTTGAGTATAAAGCGCGCAAAGGGTCCTATTTTCGGAGGTGTCTTCGCCTCCCGCCTTGCTAAACACTTTGAGATACCCTTCAGGCACTATGAAAAAGAGGAGGAATTTCTACCCACTATATATTTAGATTATGACAGCATGGTAGCACATAAGTTTATTCGCCATGATGAGGAAAAGAGACTTATTTATAATCTGGTATTTAGCGAGGTCACCATTCAAATTATTACCTTGCATGCACCTATTTTGTTCAATATTCATTTAGGCAGGTACTTTGTTTTGCCCGCGAACATTCATGCATACTAGGAGGGGACACGATCCCCACCTCCTGAGCCAGAGCCATCACTTGATCCATATCATGAGTCTATTTATCAGTGGGATCCACATGATCTCGCTAACAAGTGGAACCCCCAGGATCCTCCTCAATACACCGGAGAGGTAGGGCTGGACTAACGAGCTACTCGGCTCGTTAAGGCTCGTGATCGTTAAGGCTCGGATTGTTAAGCTCGTTAAGGATAACGAGCTAAATATAAAGATTGGCTCGGTTCGTTATATGTTCGCGAGCGCTCGCGAGCAGCTCGTTTGAAAAATGCATCAGTAAACAAGATAAATCACATGTATATAATTACAAACATATATAGGTACAACGAGTAGGATTCGATAAATCAAGAACGTGAGAACACGAGAAAGATGTGAATGTCGCAAATAGCCCGTCCATAGACTTAGGAGTGAACAAGGTCATCGAAAAATTCTCTATAATGAACAAAATCACGCTACTACCAAGCTTAACGAGTAGCTCACGAAACTCGCAATCTCGATCGTTTAACTCGTTAGTGTTAACGAGCAAAAATTGCTGCTCGGCTTGGTTCATTAAGGAAACGAGCCGAGCTCAAATGAGTCGAGCAGCCGAGCGCTCATTAGACTCACCGAGCTTCAAGCTTTTTGTCCAGCCCTACGGAGAGGGCTACTTTGATCCATGGGCTTAGACCAAGTACGTATTTCTCACCGACATTACATTCATGCTCACACACTTATTTCAGTTGTTAGTGTTCATACTTTTTCATTGTATTATCCATGTTAGTTTATTTCTTTTTCCCGCTTTATTCTTGTGTGTTAGAAAAACCTTAAGAAAAACCAAAAAACTAGTTGTAGTTAGTATACTTTCTATGCATGCTTAGTGGTAATATTAGAAGAAAACATAAAAATATTTCTCGTTCTTCTTTTGCTTGTTGGGAGCTTTCCCGTGTAAATAGTTTTTCTCGTTCTTGTTTTACTTTCTTCAGAAAAACAAAAACTCCAAAAATATTTTAGTGTGTTTCTTTGAAAACTGTTGCGATCCCCTATACTTGTGGGTTATCAGTAGCTAGGGTTCAGGAGTTGGCGATGGCGGGGAGACGGTGGATGCTCTGCACGTGGCCATCCGACGATGTGTGCGGCCAGGGCGTGCTCGGCCTTCGCCTGTAGCGGGAGGAGTAAGAAAAGGCCGGCTTAGGTGGGCCGGGCCAGGAGATCGTCGATATTGGCGGAGGAAGCCTGGATCGCCGCGGTGTTCGCCGTGGGGATGGTATCCAACTTCTCAAGGAAGGTCTGGACGGCTGGATCCATGGCCACGAGATGAGCATGTGTGTGACGCAAGCTCCTAGTCTCGATGAACTGCGCCAGATCGACATGAGGGAAGGATGGGTGGAGTGGTCTATGATACCAGATAACTGAGTAGTGTAAGAAGAAGAAGAAGAAGAAGAAGAAGAAGAAGAAGAAGAAGAAGAAGAAGAACTACTGTGCACTTTGGCCCATCATACATAGTACAGGCCCAGCCCACCTCCGCCTCATCCCCTCCTCTGTACAGGAGACAGGGAGGGCGTGGCACGCATCCACGACGCCATGGCCATGGATGGCCGCCACGAGCCCCCCTCGGCCTATAAGGTAGCATCCCCGAAACCCTAACTCGTCCTCTCCCATCCCCCTGGATCCCCATCGTCCGCCCCCCCTCTTCTGTGGGTCGATTTTGAGCTCGCAAGCTCACGCGGTCACCACTTCCTCACCGTCGTCGACGCATCCACCGACCTCTCCGGCGGGCGGGAGCACGTCCTGGACGTTCGTCACGCTCGTCCGCGTCCGTTCCGGGCATCGGAGCTAGGAGGGGAGCTGCATAGCCATCGCCATCAACCTCGTCTCCTCTGCTTCGGCCACCGCACGTCGTCGCCGTCGATCTACACCACCGCGACCTCACCGGCCTCCTCGAGCACGCCATCGGACCCGCAGTGAGCCTCTTCGCCGGTTCCCCCCTTCCCGTCCTTGATCTATCCTCGGTAGACGACGTAGGCCGCCGTCATCGACCTCGCGCTCTCCATGTGCTCTCTGCGCCCCGCGGACCTCCCTGGCCGCGCCCCCTGCCCTCGGCCGCGTCCGGCCGCGACCAGTCGCGCGCCGGCCGTCCCCTGGTTGCACCCCACGCGCCCGCGTGCTTGCCGCACTGCCCCGCTGTCCGCTTTGTCAGATTCCCCATGGTCAACTCCTGTCCATCAACCGGCACCGATAGACCCAGTCACCAACTTTAATCTGGTACTCATCAACACTGCTTCAGCACCCCCTGCACAAATTGTCTGACCACATGTCTGACCACCAGTGCATTGGCCTGTCGCTGTGTCCCGTGCTTACCGCACGCCTCGCCGCTATCACCGCGTCGAGCCTCTGCTGTCCTGGTCGAGTCTCCCGGGTAGCTAGCCCCCACTGTCTCAACTCCCACTGCAGAGAATCATCGATCATCACCGACCGATGCCGAGTATCACACCTCCATCAGAGCACTGGCGCCCAGTCCGATCCACGTGTCTCTCGCTATCCCGCTGAAATAGGCTTCGACTCTCCATGCATTTACGCCATAGCCCCTCCATCAGCACAGAGTGAAGTCGTCCATCAGACTCCAGCTCCACCTTCAACATGACTCCATGGTGGTTGTACGTGCCACCCTCCCGCGCCCTGTTGACTCCAAGCTCTCATGTGCACAGTCTTGAATCAACCCTGCGCCATAGTCTGTCGAAGCCGCACAAGCCCTCAGGCCTGCACCACGTGTTTCCACGTCCCTGAAGTCGGCCACCATCAGCATCACGCTCCTATGTCGTCGTCGCTGAAATCACCACCGTCTTCTGCTTTGACCGACATCCCCGTCGATCCGTCAGACAGTCCAGTCCGACCCAGCCGAAAATATCCGACTACAATCATGCTTCACCCAGCATCGTGTCCGCCTTGCACAACTGTGCATTGCCTTGACGCCCTGTGTCTGCATGATCCTGTCACGGCATGCTCCAGACTCCTCCGAGCCTTATACGCATGTCGCCAACCTCGCCACCTGCACCATAGATCCTCACGCTACCATCCATATACACAACCTGTGTACAAAGAAATAAAGCCAAAAAATCCACCACATGAGCCTTCCTGTATACACTTATCCGTGAAGATCAATAAAATAAACTCCCAACTCCACATGTGTTCCTGTAGGCTATAGGTCTAGCTTTTCTCTTCTTCCGATGGATAGCACCAGTCTCCGTTGCGTAGCTTTTTTCCAAACAAATCACATGTCGTTGCATCCTTCGGCTCAACAGTAACCACACCGTAGCACCAATCCGCTTCTGCCGCAGCCTTGCCTGCACACGCCCGTGCCTGAGCCGCACCAGGCGTTTGCCTTGCACCCAAGCATCCGTGGCACCAGCTCAGCCTGCTGCCTTGTACACAGCCCGATCGGTCTCCACGCAATTGGCAGCCACCGCGCCATCCGCACTCCAGCAGCACACCAGCCCGGCTGGGCCTTGCCACCCTCCTGGGCCGCACCAGGCCACCACGCTTAGGACCACGTCATGTACGACATGATCCAATCTCGGTCCAACTCGCCGAGTCCTCTGGAACACGCCGCCGCCACTAGTTACCAAACCGAGTCGACCGATCCGATCGGTTCCGATGCGTTGGCTCCACGTACGTTACGCCGCCTCTGCAAACTGATCTTAATCCTTGCCTGCTTCCGATTGCTTCTGACACGAGCAGAACTCCGTCGTTCCATCGATCTTTCCCGGTCGCACTGCTCAACCACCGATCAATTTAACGAATTCTGCTTCACCTCTCGATCAACAATCCGCAGCCTCCTCGTAACTTTGCTCATGATACCACTTGTTAGAATAAATCCGAGGCCATCGTCGATCTACCGAGGACCAAGCAATCACACAAGCACGGCACCGAGATTTGTTAACGAGGTTTATCATCATGGCTACATCCCCGGGGCATGACTACGGGCGCTCCTCCCCATGACACCGTCACAATACCGCACCCTGGCCGCCCGGGCGCCGGCACACGCCGCCGGCTCTCCCGCGTGCCCGTGCTATTATGTTGTCATAGGTTACATCGTGTGTCTACCCCCGCTTTATATGAGAGGACTAGGATACAAGTGTGCTACTTGGACACAACTCCTACTCTGTCTACACACCGTACGACTCCAAGTCCAACTGTAACCTAACTTGTACAATAATATTCGACACAACTCTAACCGCTGCTCCTGTTCCTGCTCCAACGCTGCTACTGCTCTGCATGCTCTTGCTGCTGACTGCATTCTACTGCTGCTCAAGTTGTTGCCGTTGCTAGCTGTTGCGCTACTGCTTGCCGTTGCCGCTGCCGCCGTACTACCATTGTGCTGCCGCCGCTGCTCTTTCTGCTGCTCCCGCTCGATGCTGCTCTGTTCTGCTGCTGCCGCTGCATATTGCTGCTAGTTGCTGCTGCTCACGCCGATGCGCTGCTGCTTTTGTTTGTTGTTGCCGCTGCTTAGCCACAGCTGCTATTGCTTGCGGCTGGCCATGGCCAAGGCCATGCGTGCGTGTGTGTACGTGTGTGTTCTGTGTGTGTGGCCGGCCCTGCCAATTAGCTTTGGAGCTAATTAATAGTTAGGTTAATTAAATTACTTGATTATTATATGTGTAGATGACATGTGGGTCTCTTTCAATTAGATTAGTATTATTTATTTGTTTAGGTACACCTATGACATGTGGGCCACACCCTGCCCTTTTGACTAGTCAAAGTTGACTTGGTCAACTCGGATTAAAACAAATTAAAATAAAATCAGAAATTTTAGAAATTGTTTTAAAAACTTTGAGAATTAATATAAAATAATTCGTAACTCAGATGAAAATGTTTTCTACATGAAAGTTGCTCAGAACGACGAGATGAATCTGAATACGCGGTCCGTTCGTCCGCCACACACTCCTAACATATCCAACTCGCAACTTTCCCCCTCCGGCTCCCTTGTCCGAAAACGCGAAACACCGGGGATATTTTTCCCGGATGTTTTCCCCCTTCACCGGTATCGCCTCATACCGCGTCAGGGCACCCCTAACACCGATACTTGTCATGTCATGCATCTCTATGCATCTGTTTTCTTAAATATTTATTGTTTCTCCCCCCTCTTCTCTCGCTAGACACCGAGACCGACGCTGCTGCTGCCCAGTACGACTACGGAGTTGACGACCCCTCTCTCTTGCCAGAGCAACCAGACAAGCCCCCCCTCGATCACCAAATATCGCCTATTCTTCTCTACTGCTTGCATTAGAGTAGTGTAGCATGTTACTGCCATCAGTTAATCCTATACTGCTGCATAGCCTGTCCTTGCTACTACTGTTGTTACCTTTACATGCTATCCTACTGCCTAGTATAGGATGCTAGTGTTCCATCAGTGGCCCTACACTCTTGTCCGTCTGCCATGCTATACTACTGGGCCGTGATCACTTCGGGAGGTGATCACGGGCATATACTATATACTTTACACTGTTACATTACCTGTGATACTGTTCGGAGATGGGGGCTGAAGGGGCAGGTAGCTCCACCCCGGTAGAGGTGGGCCTGGGTTCCCGACGGCCCCCGACTGTTACTTTGAGGCGGAGCGACAGGGCAGGTTGAGACCACCTAGGAGAGAGGTGGCCTGGCCTTGGTCGGCGTTCGCGGATACTTAACACGCTTAACGAGATCTGGGTATTTGATCTGAGTCTGGCCATTTGGTCTATACGCACTAACCATCTACGCGGGAGTAGTTATGGGTATCCCGGCATCGTGGTATCAGCCGAAGCCTTCGTGACGTCAGCGACTGAGCGCGCGCGCCGGATTGGAACGTAATCCTGCTCTTGTATTAAGGGGGCAAGTTCCGCTTTCGGCCGCCCACGCAACGTACAGGTGTGCTCAGGGCGATGGGCCCAGACCCCTGCGCGCTTAGGTTTAGACCGGCGTGCTGACCTCTCTGTTGTGCCTAGGTGGGGCTGCGACGTGTTGATCTTCCGAGGCCGGGCATGACCCAGGAAAGTGTGTCCGGCCAAATGGGATCAAGCGTGTTGGGTTATGTGGTGCACCCCTGCAGGGAAGTTAATCTATTCGAATAGCCGTGTCCCTCGGTAAAAGGACGACCCGGAGTTGTACCTTAACCTTATGACAACTAGAACCGGATACTTAATAAAACACACCCTTCCAAGTGCCAGATACAACCCGGTGATCGCTCTCTAACAGGGCATCGAGGAGGGGATCGCCGGGTAGGATTATGCTATACGATGATACTTGGAGGACTTCAGTCTACTCTCTCCTACCTGCTGCAAGACGGAGGCGACCAGAAGCGTAGTCTTCGATAAGACTAGCTATCCCCCTCTTATTCCGGCATTCTGCAATTCAGTCCACTGATATGGCCCTTTACACATATATCCATGCATATGTAGTGTAGCTCCTTGCTTGCGAGTACTTTGGATGAGTACTCACGGTTGCCTTGTTTTCCCTTTTCCCCATCTCTCTACCCGATTGCTGCAACCAGACGATGGAGCCCAGGATCCAGACGCCACCGTCGACGACGACTCCTACTACACTGGAGGTGCCTACTACTACATGCAGCCCACTGACGACGACCAGGAGTAGTTAGGAGGATCCCAGGCAGGAGGCCTGCGCCTCGTTCGATCTGTATCCCCGTTTGTGCTAGCCTTCTTAAGGCAAACTTGTTTAACTTATGTCAGTACTCAGATATTGTTGCTTCCGCTGACTCGTCTATGATCGAGCACTTGTATTCGAGCCCTCGAGGCCCCTGGCTTGTATTATGATGCTTGTATGACTTATTTTATTTGTAGAGTTGTGTTGTGATATCTTCCCGTGAGTCCCTGATCTTGATCGTACACATTTGCGTGCATGGTTAGTGTACGATTAAATCGGGGGCGTCACATAACGCCTGGTTCATGCTGGTGCACGGTGCAGTTGTGCACCGCGAGGTTCCTCCTTGTTGCCAGGTGGGACCTCTGCGCCAGTGGTGCTGACACTAACCTACCAAATCAAATTTCTAGATGAGGAAGTGGCTATTGGTTCCTCAAAGGAGTTTAATCTTTGGATGTATCTATATTATGATACCGAAGACCAGGGTAATAAAAGCTTCCATTTTCTAAGAAAAAAAAGGGAACATAAGCTTGAGGTCATATTCGGAATCCTCCAAAAATTAGTATAAAAAACATCAGAATGACTAATTCATATCTAGATGTTTTTTAGTGATCTCACATCTAAGGCGTTCGATCTGTTTGCTTTGTTTTGATCGAGTGTTTGCCCGCATTACTATCGATCCTCGTATCCTCTTGTCGGGCCGGGAGGCCCACAGCGGAGAGGAATTGTTTTTTTGTTTTTTTTGTTGGGCAGGCGTCTCCTTTGTTTGATATGGGCTATATACGAAGTCTAGCCCAAGAGTACAAGAGTACATTAGATCGATATACGTTAGCCACCACCGAGTCGTCACTCTCCTTTCGCCCGCTCCCCCTGTTCTCCCGTTCCCTCCATTGTTCTTCAATTTTTTTGTTTGTTTTTGTTTCGAAATCTGAAGAAGAAGACGACCTTACCTGTGTGTGTGCTTTGGATATTTTTGTTATGGCTCTGTGTTATTTTTTTCTTTTCTTTTTCTATACTATAAATTTTTTGTGAGTGTTTCGCCACTAGTTTTTCCACCATCGTTTCGCCACTAGTTTTTTTGAAAGAGTTTCGCCACTATTTGTTTTGAAATCTGAAGAAGAAGACGACCTGATGTGCCTGTGTGCTTTGGATATTTTTATTATGTCACTGTGTTCTTTTATTCTTTTTTTCTATACTATAATATTTTTTGTAAGTGTTTCGCCACTAGTTTTTCCACCATTATTTCGCCACTAGTTTTTTTAAGAGTTTCACCACTAATTTGTTTCGAAATCTGAAGAAGAAGACGACATGACTTGTCTGTGTGCTTTGGATATTTTTGTTATGTCGCTATGTTCTTTTATTGTTTTTTTCTATACTATAATTTTTTTTGTAAGTGTTTCGCCACTAGTTTTTCCACCATCAATACGCCACTTGTTTTTTGCAGTTGGGTATTTTGGTGCAACTATCTAGGTGTCAATTATCTACTCGCGACTATTTAGGTGTCAATTGTCGGGGGTCCCTAATTGCATGCCGACAATCGACTCGCAGTTGATAACCAGTTGCAACCCGCTTATCGACTCGTAGTTAATAACCAGTTGCAACCCGCTCATCGACTCGCAACTAAGGATGTATGAGTGTGTGTGTGTGTGTGTGTGTGTGTGTGTGTGTGTGTAGAGGGTCACTAGTTGCATGTCGATAACCGACTCACAACTAGGGGTGTGTGTGCGTCTTTTTGTCAAGGGTCCCCGGTTGCATGTCGACCATCAACTCGCAACTAGGAGGTGTGTGTTTGTTTGAGAACCCCCAGTTGCAAGTTGACCATCAACTCGCAACTAGGAGTGTGTGTGTGCGTCTTTTTGTCAAGGGGTCCCCAGTTGCAAGTTGACCACCAACTCGCAACTAGAGAGTGTGTGTCTGTGTTTCTTTTTGTCAAGGGGTCCCCAATTGCATGTCAAGCGTCGACTCGTAACTAGGGTGTGTGTGTTTTGTTGAGGACACCTAGTTGCAAGTTGCCCATCAACTCGCAACTAGGGGTGTGTGTGTGTGTGTGTGTGTGTGTGTGTGTGTTTTATTCATGGCCCCCAGTTGCAAGTTGACCATCCACTCGCAACTAGGGGATGTGTGTGTGTGTGTGTCTCAAGGATCCGCAACTGCATGTCGATAACCAACTCGCAGGGGGGGTGTGTCTTTTTGTCAAGACTCCTCAGTTGCATGTCGACCATCAACTCGCAACTAGGATGTGTGTGTGTGTGTGTCTCTTTTTGTCAAGGGGTACCCAATTGCATGTCAAGCATCGGCTCGCAACTAGGGGGTGTGTGTTTTGTTGAGGGCACCCAGTTGCAAGTCGCCCATCGACTCGCAACTAGGTGTGTGTGTGTGTGTGTGTGTGTGTGTGTGTGTGTTTATTCATGGCCCCCATTTGCAAGTTGACCATCCACTCGCAACTAGGGGGATGTGTGTGTGTGTGTGTGTTTATTCGTGGCCCACAATTGCAAGTTTACCATCAACTCGCAACTAGAGTGTATGTGTGTGTGTCTTTGTGTGTTTGTGTGTGTGTCTCAAGGATCCGCAATTGCATGTCGATAACCAACTCGCAACTAGGGGGGTGCGTGTGTGTGTGTGTTTTGTTGTGGCCCTCAGTTGCAACCCGCTCATCGACTCGCAACTAAGGATATGTGTGTGTGTGTATGTGTGTGTTTGTAGAGGGTCACTAGTTGCATGTCAATAACCGACTCACAACTAGGGGGGTGTGTGTGTCTTTTTGTCAAGGGTCCCCGGTTGCATGTCGAACATCAACTCGCAACTAGGAGGTGTGTGTTTGTTTGAGAACCCCCAGTTGCAAGTTGACCATCAACTCGCAACTAGGAGTGTGTGTGTGCGTCTTTTTGTCAAGGGGTCCCCAGTTGCAAGTTGACCATCAACTCGCAACTAGGGTGTGTGTGTGTTTTCTCTTTTTGTCAAGGGGTCCCCAATTGTGTGTCAAGCATCGACTCACAACTAGGGGGTGTGTGTTTTGTTGAGGACACCCAGTTGCAAGTTGTCCATCGACTCGCAACTAGGTGTGTGTGTGTGTGTGTGTGTGTTTATTCATGGCCCCTAGTTGCAAGTTGACCATCCACTCGCAACTAGGGGATGTGTGTGTGTGTGTGTGTGTGTGTGTGTGTGTTTATTCATGGCCCACCATTGCAAGTTTACCATCAGTCGCAACTAGGGTGTGTGTGTGTGTGTCTCAAGGATCCGCAACTGCATGTCGATAACCAACTCGCAAGGGGTGTGTGTGTGTCTTTTTGTCAAGGGTCCCCAGTTGCATGTCGACCATCAACTCGCAACTAGGATGTGTGTGTGTCTCTTTTTGTCAAGGGGTCCCCAATTGCATGTCAAGCACCGGCTCGCAACTAGGGGTTGTGTGTTTTGTTGAGGGCACCCAGTTGCAAGTTGCCCATCGACTTGTAACTAGGGGTGTGTGTGTGTGTATTTATTCGTGGCCCCCAGTTGCAAGTTGACCATCCACTCGCAACTAGGGGATGTGTGTGTGTGTGTGTGTGTGTGTGTGTTTATTCGTGACCCACAATTGCAAGTTTACCATCAACTCGCAACTAGTGTGTGTGTGTGTGTGTATGTGTGTGTGTCTATTTGTGTTTGTGTGTGTGTCTCAAGGATCAGCAACTACATGTCGATAACCAACTCGCAACTAGGGGGGTGCGTGTGTGTGTGTGTGTTTTGTTCTGTCCCCCAGTTGCAACCCGCTCATCGACTCGCAACTAAGGATGTGTGTGTGTGTGTGGAGGGTCCCCAGTTGCATGCTGACCATCGACTCGCAATTGTGTGTGTGTGTGTGTGTGTGTGTGTGTGTGTGTGTGTGTGTCGAGGGTCCCAGTTGCATGTCAACCATCGACTCACAACTAGGGGTAGTGTGTGTTTTCGAAGGTCCCCAGTTGCAACCCGGCCATCAACTCGCAACTAGGGGTGTGTGTGATTGTCGAGGGCCCCAGTTGCAAGCTAACCATCGACTTGCAACTAAGGGAGTTTGTGTTTGTCTGTGCCCACAGTTGCATGTCAACCATCTACCCATAACTAGGGGAGTGTGTGTTTGTCGAGGGTCCCCAGTTGAATGCCGGCCATCGACTCTTAACTATGGTTGTGTATGTTTATCGAGGGCCCCCAGTTGCATGCCGACCCTCGACTCGCAACTAGGCTAATAGTTTTTCTAGTTGCACGTTCACCATCGGCTGGCAAACTGGTGTCGTAGTCTTGTGTAGTTGTCTCAGTTGTAAATCCAACATCGAGTCACAACTTGCCGACTCGACCAAGTTGCATGTCTACCCTAGACACGCAAATCGCCTGACCTAGTTGCATGTCCACCCAGGACATGCAACCCGCCTTACCTAGTTGTTTGTCAACCACCGGTACATAACTCGTCCTGACCTGATTCTGTTGCATGTCCACCATCGACATGCAATTTGCCCCGACCCCGACCCAATCCCATGTCCACCCTCGACACGAAACTTGCCAGATCCAGTTGTTTGTCCACTCTTGACGCACAACTTGCCACGACTCAGTTCATATCCACCCTTAGTTTATCTTTTTTCCCCTTTTGATTTTCCTCCACCATGCGGTTTTTTGTGTTTAAAAAAATGTTTACCGTGTTTGAAAAAATGTTCATCGTTTATTTATAAATTGTTCATATTTTTTTAAAAAAATTGCCTTCTTCTAAAAAAGGCCGATCCTACTTAAGAAAAATATTAACCGTGTTTTTTTAGAAAATGTTTTCTCTGTATGTTGAAAATGTATGTTAAAAATGTTCATCATGTGTTTGTGTGTGTTTATTAGGTGTGTGTGTGTGTGTGTGTGTGTGTGTGTGTGTGTGTGTGTGTGTGTGTGTGTGTGTGTGTGTGTGTGTGTGTGTTTGTCATGGGCCCTCAGTTGCACGTCAACCATCGACTCGCAACTGGGGCGAATCGTACTTCTTTGTAGTTGCTCCAGTTGCAAGTCAACCATTTACTCGCAACTAGGGGGAAAGCGGCCCTAGTTGCAAGTCAACCATAGACTCACAATTGGCACGCGTTGTACTTTTTTGTAGTTGCCCTAGTTGTAAGTCAACTGCCGACTTGCAACTAGGGGTGTATGTTTGTAGGGCCCCGGTTGTACATTTTTCCAGACACATATTTTTTGTACATTTTTTCTAGTACGTGTTAAACATCTTTCAAATACCATGACGGACATTTTTTAAGTGCTATCAACATTTTTAAGTTGCACATACATTATTTTAATGCGCGGTGAGTGTTTAATATTTTTTAACGAAACTATATAATTTTGGAAAATATGTATTTATATTTTTTTTGAAACTACAAACAAAAGTATGAAAAACAATAACCGGACGATCCAACAGGTACATAACCAAGCAACACGTATTAACATTGTTTTTATCCAGAAATATTTTTTACCATACAGATACTTTATAGTATTCTCTAACATGTGTAATTCACCCAAAAGAACAGAGAAAACTAAAAATTAAATGTATAGGAATGGAAAGCTTGCTTCCATCGCTTTTTTTACCAGATGCGTAGCTAGCCCTTTCAGTTCTAGAAGAGGTAATACGTTATTAGCTTTTTTTTTTCTGAGATAGAATAGTGCGTAGCTTAGCTGGCTGGGAGGAGAACGTGCACTGTATCGTGTTGCTGCGTAGCGGGCAACCTGTTCTTACAACTCGCTTCAAGCGAGAAATATGTGCGCTAGTTTTGTTGTCCGGGCTAGGTCCCATCGGGCTGGAGCGATTATCCGGAACAAATAAACAGACCCAAAGCAGACAAAAATAAACAAATTAGTAAGATGGGCCACAAACAACGATGATGTCATACTTAGATGTGACATAGTTATGTCACATCTAGATGAGTCTTAGACACACCCAAAAACCATACCATATGAATGTGCATGCTTTAATAGAAAAAAAATTCATGTAGGATTTCAATTCCATGAGATTCTTCCCAGACACCACCTTTCTCCATACTACAATTTACTAACGTGTGCCCTCCCTCCGTCAAGGTCTGTTTGGGTTACGTACGCAGGCACGGTTCCCGTCGGAACAAACCCTCTGATGTCTCCTCCCCTGTTGTTGCGTCCGTGGGGAGCAAGAGGGTTGTGTCATGCACGGACCTGGCTCAGGGGAGCAGCTGCTGGCAGTTGGGCAACAGATCCCTCTCTCTCTCTCTCACATCACCCCCTCGGTATGCCCATGCAGCGATGATGCGCGGGGACGAGGCAGGGATTCTCTGCAGCGCCAACCCTAGAGCAGATAGATGCCTGCTCCCGAGCTGGAATCATCTCAAATATGCATCGCCGTAAAGGAAGGGTCCTTGAGCTTATCCAGCTGCTCAATCGACCGATCATCACGCCCCGGGACCGGGACCGGGACCCTTGGCTCGAGCTGGATTCGGTCCTCCCACCCACTCGCGCACTGCCTGGACTAGACGCGCAACAAGTTGTAGCAAAAACGACAGTCGGTGCAGTGCAGTGCCCGTTTCGATCGCTGTCAGCCTCTCTAGCCCGCTAGGCTCCGGCCACTTTATCTAACTGTGGCGTGCAATCCGTAACAGTCCCGTTCCCCCCAGGCCGCTGGCTAGGCTAGGGCTAGCCAGCCAACCAATTATCGTCTTTACAGTCAGATCGCAATGGAAAATATAATTGCGCCCGTTGGCCAGTGGCCTGTACCCATGGATCGACGCCGATCCAGGCATGTCCCTACCCTGGCCAATAACCCAGGGAAGCCTCTCGAGTCGCCTGCAGAGGCAGATCGAGCGGGCGGGCTTTGGTTTTTCCTTGACCACCGCTCGCGGCGTGACGTGCCGACGACATGGGCACGGTGCTGCGCATGTCGGCATGGTCACCGCGGGCGACCGCGGACGTCGTCCCGTCGGAATCCCATGCTACTACTACGCTACAACGGATCGATCAGGCGACGGAGTCGTCGTCGCCGGGGAGATCCCTATTCCGACGTAGGAGACACGGTGGATCGGCGCCCCGCTAGCTGTGTGGCACGAGTACGCGGTGACGGTGCAACTTGTTGCGCGAATCGAGCGCCCCGAAAGCAACATGCTTTGACATAATGCATGCCGGTCGAGAGGGCGGTGCTTGTTTTTCCCGGGTCAATGAAAATGGGTGCTCACCTCAATGGGTCTAGACTTTCAAACCTTGACTCAACAATGAACATGCCACTGCTAGCTAGCTCGCAAACTGCATGACTGCCTGTCCGGAAAAACAAGGATTTCTTCTGCGGCCCATGATCATTCGGGAGAGGAAAACCCGGAAATCTGAGCGTTGGTCGTGCATGGCTGCATGCATGAGGGTTACGCTGGCAGGCGCTGAACGCCACAGTGCCCACACGCACACATCCAGTGGTACGCATACGCCCGAGCCCGACCCTGCAGTGCAGTGCAGTGCAGCACAGCAGGGAGGGCCACTATAGCCATCGAGCCAGCCAGCCAGCCCGGCCGGCCATGTTGTTGGCGACGAGATGCATGGACGACAGGCTACGTCGCATCATTCACTCTGGGCCTCCCCTTTACCTGCACTGCATAGCACTGTTGCAGAGAGCGCATGCAAATCCCTGCCCTGCATGCTCGCCCGGAGCGGAGCGGAGCCCGTCCGATCGGCCATGCACGCCAGGCAGCGGTGCTCGCGCGAACGACGGGTCGACACGTATGTCCGCCGCTGGCCCCGCGCACAGGAAGACCAAGCGTGAAGCAAGCCCTGCCGCTGCAACAACCAGCACAACGGATGAGATTGGACCACCGGGCGGTACAGAGGCAGCGGCAGGGCAAATATCCACCGCTCGTGAGCCAAAGACAGGGAGGCGCCCGCCGGGGAGCGTCAGATTCCGGTGTCCCGTGCCAGCGCTCGTCGTCATTATCACGATGGTGCTGCCTCCAACGACTTCGGCAACGAGCCAGCGTCGTCCATCATTGCCGCCAAAAATGCATTCAAGGCGCATTACCAGTTCGGTCAAAACACGGCGGCTGAGATCACGCCATGCTTCGCTTCAGTGGGCAACAACTAATCCAGGTCCAGCCATGTCCGTGCATTAATTGTCACGTTTCTATATAGGCTCTCTTGGTGTAAGCGCGTTGCAAGCTTGACAGAAGGCAGATTGTGGAGCACGATAACTACAGGTGACCAGGAAATACTACGTCATGGGATGTTCTTTTTCTTCTTAAAAAACAAGACCAAACCAGGCTAGACTAGCATGTTGACATTTTAACAAAACTTCGTGAGCATAAAAAAAAACTCTGTGAGCACCAAGCACCCGAGCCGAAACTCGAACTCTGATAGGCTGGCTGCGAACTTCCGCACCTTGCCATGTGCTTTCAATGAAGAGACGAGTTTGCAGCGATCATGTAAATTGTAAAAGCCATGTGCTTTTAGTGGCTAGCTCGCATAGTAAGTACTGCTATGAGCTACGAGTCCATGACTGTAGCAAGAGTTCAAAACTTTGACATCTCAGGCTACTGTGTTGACACTGAAGCTTCAAAGTTCGAACGTCTTGTTGCCGGAGCTTTTCGTTCTCTTCCTTGGTGCTGAGCTGCTTGCAGAGCTGGGCCCTCACGAAAACAGAGACACATGATCGGTGTGGAAAGAAAGTCAAGACCCGTTCCGTTTGCCTTTACCACAGTCCTTTTTAACCTGATAGAGTCATATTTACACGTTTACAACAACGTTGGATAGCTTCGAAGTGAAAAAGGAGGGTCACAAAAAAGGTACGTTGACAGGTATTTTTTTAACACAGTACAGATGCAGACACTCATATATATACAGAAATATACTCATTCCTATAAACACACGCACGCACACGCTATCCCTATGAGCACCTTCAAGAGACTGAGCCACATCATCTTAAGATTGACAAATAGTACAAACGCCTTCGTAGTCGACGGGAACGTCTCCTCCCACTAAACACACATCGCCTCGCACCAATGTAAGTTTGAGACTTGAACTCCGGTAGGCATGTGATACCACTGTCCTTTCAACCATCCAACTACAGGGTTTCCCTGACGTGTAGTAATACTCATGGGGCAAAATAATTACCAAATGCATACCATATTATATTCACTAGAAAGCGGAACTGTGCAGACAGTTCATAACAGTACGTCTTTGACATTGGAGCACTGGGTCCCGCGGAGCCCATCTCAGCTCGCACTCAGGCCTTCCACTATGTGGGCCAAAATCGATGCTAAATTCAGTTTTGGGGTATTTGGCATCGATGCCCTACGTTGCACAGCCGGTGCCGCAAAAAAAATTCAGGTCATCGGAGCAGCTACTTGCTCCGACGCCAAATTCACCAAGCCAATAAAGAAATGATTCCACGATCTATCTCTCGTTCTTCCCCGCTGCGTACCTCCAACGCTCGACTCCAAAGGCCCTCGACCACCACCTCCGGCCATGACCTCCGCCTTTGGACGCGAGCTCAGCCAGCCCACGTACCACCTCCGCGTGGCCCGACGCCGTCAACTCCGGCCGCGCGCTCGGCCTGCCCCCGACCTCCGCCCTTGGACGCGAGACCGGCCAGCCCGCACAACACCTACGCACAGCCCGACAACGGCGATCTCCGTCACGAGGTCGTCCCGCTCCAACCCGCTCGATCTCCTCCACCGCAAGGTCGTGCTGCTCGCGACCTCCACCCACTCCCGGCCCGTCGTCTTCCTCTGCCCGGGCTGCACAATGTTTTTTGATTTGGATTGGATAAACGAAGGGGATTTTTTTGGAGGAGAAGAAGAACTCGGTCAAAGGCACTTTGGCGTGATTATTTTTTTGCGTGGGGTCGCCTTCTTCTAGATCGAGCGGTGCCCTACGCTGTGAGCCCGGTGCCATAAAATTTTTATTTGGCATCCATGATGATGTGGCACCTTTTTCAGCAATTTAGCACCGGTGACATAGTGGAGGGCCTCAAAGCCTTGAGAAATCTCACTAACTTGCTTTTGCATACCAGAAAAATAGAGCTGGTACCAGTGATGGGCTCATTGCCTGGGTTCTCTGCGGCTGCGGGAGCTATATCTCTCATATAGCAAGATACACGCTCCCTCCATGTAGGTATTGGGCCTGTCTGATTTTTATTTCAAGGACGGGGCGTCGACCCGTTGGCTGGGCAGCTGAGGTTGTTGTCAGGCCACCCGAGTTCGAGTCCCGGCTCGGACGCGCGGTGCTCGCGGAGTTAGCTTTAGGTTGGTCTCATTTTTTTTATTTTTTTCGTTCGCTGGCTCCTACATGAGGGAGTGTCTTGGGTCGAAACCCTGTTTCTTTCTCGATTTTTATTTGTTTTCTTCATTTTTCTTTGGTTTTTGTATGATTCTCGGTTTTCTTCTTTTCTTTTTTCCTTTTCCTTTTTCGCACTGGTTTTTCTCCAGTTTACTTGTTTTCTTCTCATTTTTTTTATTTTTCCCTTTGGTCTTCTTTGTTTCTTTACTTGGTTTTCTTAGTTGTTTTTTAACACATGTCTATATTTTTTTCCGCATTGTAATTTTTTCGTATATAGCAATAACATTTTTTAATACACATTTAATATTTTTCAAAAACATGATTAATACTCTTCAAATATATGCTTTAATGTCTATTATTTTCATACACATTGCATATTTTAGGTATACATGTAACACAATTTTTCATACACATGTTTTTTTTAAATATATGTTTTGGTGTCTATTTTTCGTACACAACGTATGTTTTCCTTATACATCTAAAGATTTTTTAATACATATTTAACTTTTTTAATACACATGTAGCATTTTTCAAACACATGATTAATATTTTTTAAATATTTTTTTGATTTCTACTATTTTCATATGCATTGTACATTTTTGGTATACATCTACAACAATTTTATAAAGGTTTAAGTTTTTCACGTACATCATTAATATTTATTCAAATAAATGTTTTAATTTTTAATTTTCTGTACCAACTTTTAAAAGTTATGCTAACAAAGAAAAAAACTGCATTCACATTTCAAGTTCTTGATTTTAATTTTTCATGAAATCAATTAATTGCTGGATTATATGTATTTTCAATATATTCTGAAATCTGTACAAAAGTAAAAAAAACGAAGGAATGATGAAACGTTAGAAAGGGAACTGACCTAAAAGTTGGGCCGGCCCATAGGTGTATCCGTGACGTGAGTGTATGATAGGTCTCGCTATAAGAGAGACATAGTCGTCGAAAGTGTTTTTCTGCCCCCGAGCTCAAATGAGCTCGGTGAACAGTAAAATCAAAAAAATTTCAAACAATTCCAAATTTTATTTGGGAGAAACATTGACAAAAGTTCTAAGAGTGTGGAAAAAATTGTCATGAAATCACATTTCTGTAAGGCATGGCAAAAAAAAAAACAAATTCAGTGCTCCAGAGTGCAAGCACTTAAAACTTTTGTCAATGTTTCTCCCAAAAAAAATTGATTTTTTTAAAAAAATTTAGATTTTGTTTTGATTTTATTGTTCACCCAAGCTCATTTGAGCTCGGGTGCAGAAACTCTGCGTCCATCGCACTCGTCTGCGGCTCCGCGCACCTCCTACACATATATGGGCCAGGCATGATAAGTTTTTCCCGTGTCTCTTTCTTTTTCTATTTATTTTTGTTTTTTCTCGTTCTCTTCTCTTCATTTTTTAATATTATTTTTCACCATTTATTCTTTTTTCATTCCTTTTTTGTCATTTTTCTTTTCAGTTTTTTCCACTTTATATTTTGTTGTTTCTTGTGTGCAAATACATGAGCGCTTTTTCAACATGCATATACCTTTTCTCAACGTCCATGAACATACATTATAACATGCATGAACAACACTTTTCAAACACATGAATATTTCAATTGTTATTATTATTATAAAACTAAATCTACGAATTTGCATTTTTTGTATGGTTCAAGAAACATTTCTCATGGCAGGCATGCACACTTTACTCAAAAAATGAGAAAATAACACAAACTGTCATTTATATTTTGTGTTTCTTTATTTTTTACTTTCCTATTTTGTCTTTCCATTTAACTCTTTTCATCACCAGCACCCCCCCTTGTTTTTCACTTTTGTTCTTGTTCTCTCTCTCTCTCTCTCTCTCTCTCTCTCTCTCTCTCTCTCTCTCTCTCTCTCTCTCTCTCTCTCTCTCTCTCTCTCTTTGGGCAAATGTATGAACACTTCTATGAACTAAATGAACATATCTTTTAACATTCACGAACCACTCTTTCAAATAGACCTCGCAAAAAAACTCTTTTCAAATACGTGTACACTATTAGTAAAAGTAAACATGTACGTTTCCATTTGATAATTGTTTTACCTATTGCATGCACTCTTTTTTATTTTATGGGACAAACATGAACACTCCGCAAGTAGAGTCCATGTACTCGAGGACTTGTAACGACATGCATAAGGGCAAATTATTCTTTCCATAGTTCGCTTGCAAGCATGATAGTACTATACCTTTGCATTGTAATAAATAGTTCTCCATTCACATTGTTCATAATGCTTCTTGTGTTGGGGGAGTGATGATGGAAACTTGCTCTTTCAATAAGACTTCTCAGTAAATTAATAATGCTTTGTACATGTCACATAAAGAATGTCGTCAAATTTCTCCTTTGGGCCCCTGACTGGGCTCTGTTAAGGGGCCACATACATAGGGACGTGCAACCGAAGTGGACACCCCATGGAATCTTTCAAAGGTGGAAGCCTGAACCTGCGTGAAGGAAGGCATCCATGTTGTGCAAGACAAGGAGACGGAGGAAACAGAAGGAGGAACCGACCAAGAATGGCTATAAGTATCCCCGAGACCTGATGGGGAAGCTTCTACTTTGAGGGCAAAGATGACGAATCCTAATCCCTAGCTTAGCTTAGAATAGATTCAAGATATGTCATCTAGATCAGCCACCCCAAGACCCAACGACTTAGTAATTGGACATACATATCGTGCTCGTTGATATATTATCCTCTGAAATAATTCAAGACAAGCAGGATTAGGTTATTAATTTATCAAAAGGCCCCAAACCTTGGTAAAATCACTTCCCCAAGTTTATCCAACAACCTAAGATTTTCCGCTGCCATACATATCCATGTATCTGTTCGGGTACTTTGTGGAACACCGTCGACAGTTGGCACCGACTGTTGGCACCATTGATACATCCTAAACGTATCTACAATCTTTGTATTGTCCATGCCACATTATCATCATTGATGCAAATATTTTAAATTTCTATTTGGACTAACCTATTGATAAATTGCCGAGAGTCAGATGTCTGTTTTCTAGTGTTATTGATTTCAGGAAAATAAAATACTTGTGCTTACAGGAAAAAAGATAAGTTGTTTTAGTTTCGAGAAGGACCAAACCAGAGCATTAGAGGAGGCCTAGGGGTTGGAGCGCCCCAACAGGGCAACTGGACCCACCAGTGACCCAATGACTTCCTCTACGGTGCTAGTGGCTTATAGCTAGCACAAAACCCTCAGAAATAGCTTTCATGGAATTTTTTCGGCCAGCCACTTCATGTCCCAAAACAATCTTCTTTTGGCCCTATTCCGACACTCTGTCAGAGGGGGGCATTTCCGTCTATGACCTCTTCATTGACTCTTGCAGCTCCCATGATGATGTAGGAGTAGTCCACCCTCGAGGCCAGGGATTTGCAAGCAGTAGTTATACGTCATCTATCACTTTCCCGATTAGATGATTTGCATCCATGGTTGTGATATTGGGCATTGAAGACGAGTCGAATTATATGATGTATCTACGATAATGAGTTACTTTATGGAGTGAATCTTGTTCATGTTATACTAAACTTTGAGAATTAATGAGGTCATACGATGAATAATGTCTAGTATAAGTACCGAAACACTTGAGGTGACATTGGGGTGTGATACATCTTAGGCGTATCTATAATTTTTTTTCTATGTTCATGTTACTTTTCAATACAATTATCCCATGTTCTTAGCTAGAGGGCATCATCTATCCCTTGTTCTTCAATACAATTATGGCATGAGTTTCCTAACTTGATTGTGATCCATCTGATGTAATTAATGGTGTGTTTGTTGCGGTGTAATGAATTGTCACTTTACGATCAGATCCATATGGGATTTATCTTGGATTCTTTTGATTTCTTTGATGCATGATTTATACACTATATGCTCTCTAATCTATTAGTCTCACTAGCCATGTCAAGATGAATGATCTCCATGAAGGAGTTATGTATGTTAGTTGGGTTTAACCTTGTAAGGAATTTATCTCGGTGACAAAATGAGAAAATGGCTTGTATGGTGTTAATGCAGGTTAAAAAACTTTATGCACTTCCATTTCATCTCACAATTGCTATCTTTTTGGTATCGAGTGCCCCCTCTTAAGACTTGGTGCATAATTCATTGATACATCAAAATTCCATGGGGTGGAGGACTTTCTCATGTTCTCCTACATATAGGACATCCACTAGTACGCGTCGATGCTATACAAACGGTTTTTAACCCCTTTCCGCGACGGCAGTTGGGACCGTCGCCAAGTGAGTGTGGGCGATAGGGTGTCCTTCCCGCACGCCCAGAAACTGTCGGGGATATGGAGCAGTGATCTAGAGGCCTTCCAAAATGTAATCGTGTGCGATGCAGCACACACTAAACTCTTTCGCACGTGTGGTATCGGTGATTAAACGTTTCTAATGATGCAGTGAAACCATACGGTCTATCGTAATGAACCGTTTGGGAAACAATATGTAAGGCACACGAGCCAACATATGAACTGTGTGCGATTTGTGCCCCATCGCACACGAGTTTTCTGCATAACCCGTCTACCATGCAAGACTCCATCGCACACGTTTGCCAACAATTACCGTCTGCGATAATGTTCTATCGCAAACGGTTCAGGAGCCCCTTCGCACACATACAAGTGATGCAGACCGTTTGTGATTTGTTGGGTATCACCGTCGGTTGTGGCAAGAGTGACGTGTGCTTTTCGTTTGGGATCCCACACGTTTCCTGAAAAATTTACGACTGGGATTGTATTTTACATCGGGCACGGTTTACTCCGAGTTCTCGTGTGCGATAACACGATATCACAAACGATTCCGGAGACCCTACGCACAAGTAGTAGCGCTGTCACTGCAAATTGCTTGCGATCTGCTGTGTATCACCGACGGTTTCCGCTACTATTGACGTATGCTTTCCCATGTGGATCGCACACACTCATTTAGTTGAACCGTGTGCGGAACAATTGCCAGGTTAAAAAATATCCCATTTTGAATTGGCACGCAAAAAGCAAATTTGCCACAATATTCAATTGAACAAATAAACAAAAATATCACATTTTAAATCGGCACGCAAAAAGAAAATTCGCACAATATTCAATTGAACATATAAAAAAATACCATTTTGAATCGGCACGCAAAAAGCAATTTTGCCATAATATTCAATTGAAGAAATAGTGTCCACAGGAGAACATTCATCAGATTTCGCAACAATTGCAATTGAACATATAGTAGCTAAATTCCAATGATTTGTCCACACATATATGCATTACATAATTAATCATAGTGTACGAAATACGAAGACCTCATCAGATGAAAAACAATGGATCCATGCGTTATATGTTTAGAGGCTAACTCTTACTCAATGTTTCAGGAGAAGGCATGCTGAAATCTTCATTATCACCAGTGGGATTGATGTAGTGATCCAGGAAGAAGTCACTGATAAATCTCCGAACCATCAGCAATTCACTAGCTGGGAGTGGTTCAGGGGTCCTCGGTTTTAAGATGAGCTGCTGTATTTTTAAGATCTGAATGTGCCATATGAGTGGAGTAGAAGATATTAATTAAGATAGACTTATTCATACTAATTCGCGAGGATCGTCACAACTATCAGCAGATTGCAGATGGAGATCATGTGTCTGCAAACATAGCATCCACAAAGGTTGGTCCCTGCTTCTTGCTGAGGACACTGAAATTTTTTGTACATAATTAGTCATGTATTTGTCCTGTTAGGAACAACCTAACCGGTGTTAGATGCATTATTTTTTCTTTGGGCAAAACAGAAAGAGGTTTATTTAGAAGCTTGAACATTTAACTAGCTTAAGGAAAGGTATTTGCAGACTGTTGGATAAATTTTCCAAAAATAACGGATTTCGGTGTGTTGCAGAGGTAGTTCCCTCTTGAACAGGTTCTCTGGTTTAGTTTTCCCCAATGTGAGCACACTGCAAATGATGATGAATTTTGACAACATCAATTATTGAACCAAATATGAATGCAAATTAATTTCAACATCATAGAATTCAATACCTATCCATGAATTGCTGAAGATTCGTCAGATCCTGAGCGTTTGTTGACTCTCTGAGAGAATCGATGTAGTAAACTGTGTTCTTGTTTGGAACAATGAATACCAATATCCAGTGATCGCTACATATTAAGAAAGCCACGAACTTACGAATTATGTCGAAATCCGAAAGACAATAACTGTATGCATGGTTGTTTAGTTGACTTACCATTCATGATATGGCCAGATAAATGATTTTGCATGGCACGTGTTTTCGAATAGACGGACGACCGTGTTAACGGCCCAGTCCCGTAGGTCCTTGATATGTCCATTTTGCATCATGCTTTTATATCGATATTTATTGCATTATGGGCTATTATTACACATTATGTCACAACACTTATGCCTATTCTCTCTTATTTTACAAGGTTTACATAAGGAGGGAGAATGCCGGCAGTTGGAATTCTGGGCTGGAAAAGGAGCAAATATTAGAGACCTATTCTGTGCAACTCCAAAAGTCCTGAAACTCCACGGAAGTTATTTTCAGAATATATAAAAAATATTGAGCGGAAGAAGTACGTCAAAGGGGGCCCCACCTGGCCACGAGGGTGGGGGGCGCGCCCCCTGCCTCGTGGGCCCCCTGTTGGCTCTCCGGTGGCCATCTTCTGCTATATGAAGTCTTTCGTCAAGGGAAAAATCATAAGCAATCTTTCGGGACGAGACTGCGCCGCCACGAGGCGGAACCTTGGCGGAACCAATCTAGGGCTCCAGTAGAGCTGTTCTGCCAGGGACACTTCCCTCCGGGAGGGGGAAATCATCGCCACCATCGTCACCAACGCTCCTCTCATCGGGAGAGGGCAATCTCCATCAACATCTTTACCAGCACCATCTCCTCTCAAAACCCTAGTTCATCTCTTGTATCCAATTCTTGTCTCCAAGTCCGGGATTGGTACTAGTAGGTTGCTAGTAGTGTTGATAAATCCTTGTAGTTGATGCTAGTTGGTTTATTTGGTGGAAGATCATATGTTCAGATCCTTTATGCGTATTAATACCCGTCTGATTATGAACATGAATATGCTTTGTGAGTAGTTACGTTTGTTCCTGAGGACATGGGAGAAGTCTTGCTATTAGTAGTCATTGAATTTGGTATTCGTTCAATATTTTGATGAGATGTATGTTGTCTATCCTCTAGTGGTGTTATGTGAACGTCGACTACATAACACTTCACCATTATTTGGGCCTAGAGGAAGGCATTGGGAAGTAATAAGTAGATGATGGGTTGCTAGAGTGACAGAAGCTTAAACCCTAGTTTATGCATTGCTTCGTAAGGGGCTGATTTGGATCCAAATGTTTCATGCTATGGTTAGGTTTACCTTAATACTTTTGTTGTAGTTGCGGATGCTTGCAATAGAGGTTAATCATAAGTGGTAGGCTTGTTCAATTAAGAACAACACCCAAGCAACGGTCCACCCACATATCAAATTATCAAATTACCGAACGCGAATCATATGAACGTGATGAAAACTAGCTTCATGATATTTCCATGTGTCCTCGGGAGCGCTTTTATCATTATAAGAGTTTGTCTAGGCTTGTCCTTTGCTACAAAAAGGATTGGGCCACCTTGCTGCACCTTATTTACTTTTTTACTTGTTGCTTGTTACAATTTATCCTATCACAAAATATCTGTTACCACTTATTTTAGTACTTGCAGAGAATACCTTGCTGAAAACCGCTTATCATTTCCTTCTGCTCCTCGTTGGGTTCGACACTCTTACTTATCGAAAGGACTACGATAGATCCCCTATACTTGTGGGTCATCAAGAATCTTTTCTGGCGCCGTTGCCGGGGAGTAAAGCGCCTTTGGTAGGTGGAATTTGGTAAGGAAAAATTTATATAGTGTGCTGAAATTTTCTGTCACTTGTTACTATGGAAAGTAATCCTCTAAGGGGCTTATTTGGGGTATCTTCACCCCGACCAGTAGAGAAAAGAGTTGCTCCTCAACCTACTGAAAATGAAAATGTTCCCTTTGAAGTTCCTTCGGGTATGTTAGAAAAACTGCTAGATAATCCTTTTGCAGGAGATGGAACAAAGCATCCTGATGAGCACCTAATCTATGTAGATGAAGTTTGTGGATTATTTAAGCTTGCAGGTATACCCGATGATGTTGTTAAGAAGAAGGTCTTCCCTTTATCTTTGAAGGGAGATGCATCGACATGGTATAGGCTGTGTGATGATACGAAGTCATGGAACTATAAACGAATGAAATTGGAATTTCATCAGAAGTATTATCCTATGCATCTTGTTCATCGTGATCGCAATTATATATATATATATATATAATTTTTGGCCTCGCGAAGGAGAAAGCATCGCTCAAGCTTGGGGGAGGCTTAAATCAATGTTATATTCATGCCCCAATCATGAGCTCCGGAGAGAAATAATTCTTCAAAATTTTTATGCTCGGCTTTCTCATAATAATCAATCCATGCTCGATACTTCTTGTGCTGGCTCTTTTATGATGAAGACTATTGAATTCAAATGGAATTTATTGGATAGAATTAAACGCAACTCTAAAGATTGGGATCTTGACGAAGGTAAGGAGTTAGGTATGACACCTATGTTTGATTGTGTTAAATCTTTTATGGATACCGATGTTTTCCGTAAATTTAGCACTAAATATGGACATGACTCTGAGATAGTAGCTTCTTTCTGTGAATCTTTTGCTACTTATGTTGATCTCCCCAAGGAGAAGTGGTTTAAATATCATCCTCCCATAGAAGTAAAAGTAGCTGCACCTATTAAAGTTGAAGAAAAGACTGTCACTTATAATGATCCTATTGTTCCTACCTCTTATGTTGAGAAACCACCTTTTCCTGTTAGAATAAAGGATCATGCTAAAGCTTCAATTGTGGTTCGTAAAAGCAATATTAGAACTTATACACCTCCTGAGCAAGTCAAAGTTGATCCTAATATTGCTATTGTTAAAGATCTCTTGGCTGATAATATTGATGGGCATGTTATTTATTTCTGCGGTGAAACTGCTAGAATTGCCAAACCTTGTGCTAAAGATAAACATGGACCTGTGGTAGGCGTGCCTGTTATTTCTGTTAAAATAGGAGATCATTGTTATCATGGCTTATGTGAGATGGGTGCTAGTGTTAGAACAATACCTTATGACTTATATAAAGAAATTATGCATGATATTGCACCCTCTGAGATAGAAGATATTGATGTCACAATTAAACTTGCCAATAGAGATACTATTTCACCAATGGGAATTGTTAGAGATGTTGAAGTCTTGTGTGGGAAAACTAAATATCCTGCTGATTTTCTTGTCCTTGGTTCCCCACAATATAGATTTTGTCCCATTATATTTGGTAGACCCTTCTTGAACACCGTTAATGCTAAGACAGACTGCGCAAAGAATGTTGTTACTATTGGCTTGGGTGATATGTCTCATGAGCTTAATTTCTCTAAATTTAGTAGACAACACCGTGAAGAAGAATTGCCTAGTAAGGATGAATTTCTCTAAATTTAGTAGACAACACCGCACAGGTGGCAACCGGTATCGGTTGATTAGTGCCATTGTGATGTTTTTTCTAGGGGGTTTTTGTCCGGTTCCTCTAAAAAAACAGATCTTTGTTGTACATAAACTATCTTCTTCTTCTTATATGAAAAGGCAGTGCTCCTGACAATTTCTCAAAAAAAATATTGGTCTTGCCTCTATTGCCGTACCTCCTAGTGATCCTTTAGAACAATATTTGCTAGACCATGAGAATGATATGTTTATGAATGAAAGAAGGGAAATAGATGAAGTTTTCTTTAATCAGGAACCTATTCTGAAACACAATTTGCCTATTGAAATCCTAGGGGATCCCCTCCACCCAAGGGTGATCCCGTGTTTGAGCTTAAACCATTGCCTGATACTCTTAAATATGCTTATCTTGATGAAAAGAAGATATATCCTGTTATTATTAGTGCTAACCTTTCAGAGCATGAAGAATAAAGATTATTGAAAACT
The DNA here is from genome assembly GCA_032464435.1 of Aegilops umbellulata. Classification (NCBI taxonomy): domain Eukaryota; kingdom Viridiplantae; phylum Streptophyta; class Magnoliopsida; order Poales; family Poaceae; genus Aegilops; species Aegilops umbellulata. The sequence goes on along the minus strand of CP136055.1, from coordinate 441,308,394 downwards.
CTGAAGAAGCACCGTGCTGCTATTGGATATACTCTTGATGATCTTAAGGGCATTAGTCCCACTCTATGTCAACATAAAATAAATTTGGAAGAAGGTGCCAAACCAGTTCGTGATCATCAACGACGGCTGAATCCTAAAATGAAGGAAGTGGTAAGAAAGGAAATACTAAAGCTCCTTGAGGCAGGTATAATTTATCCCGTCGCCGATAGTCAGTGGGTAAGTCCTGTCCATTGTGTCCCTAAGAAAGGAGGTATTACTTTTGTTCCTAATGATAAAGATGAATTGATTCCTCAAAGAATTATTACAGGGTATAGGATGGTAATTGATTTCCACAAATTAAATAAAACTACTAAGAAAGATCATTACCCCTTAACTTTTATCGATCAAATGCTAGAAAGATTGTCTAAACATACACATTTTTTGCTTTCCAGATGGTTATTCTGGTTTCTCTCAAATACCTATGTCAGCCAATGATCAATCAAAGACTACTTTTACTTGCCCTTTTGGTACTTTTTCTTATAGACGTATGCCTTTTGGTTTATGTAATGCACCTGCTATGTTTCAAAGATGCATGATGGCTATATTCTCTGACTTTTGTGAAAAGATTTGTGAGGTGTTCATGGATGATTTTTCCGTCTATGGATCCTCTTTTGATGATTGCTTGAGCAATCTTGATCGAGTTTTGCAGAGATGTGAAGAAACTAATCTTGTCTTGAATTGGGAAAAGTGCCACTTTATGGTTAATGAAGGTATTGTCTTGGGGCATAAAGTTTCTGAAAGAGGTATTGAAGTTGATAAAGCCAAGGTTGACGCTATTGAGAAGATGCCATGTCCCAAGGACATCAAAGGTATACGAAGTTTCCTTGGTCACGGCGGTTTTTATAGGAGGTTCATTAAGGACTTCTCAAAAATTTCTCGGCCTCTGACTAATTTATTACAAAAAGATATACCATTTGTCTTTGATGATGATTGTGTAGAAGCATTTGAAATACTTAAGAAAGCATTGATCTCTGCACCTATTATTCAGCCACCTAATTGGAATTTACCCTTTGAAATTATTTGTGATGCTAGTGATTATGCTGTAGGTGCTGTTCTAGGGAAAATAGTTGATAAGAAATTAAATGTTATTCAATATGCTAGTAAAACTCTAGACAATGCTCAAAGAAATTATGCTACTACTGAGAAAGAATTTTTAGCAGTTGTATTTGCTTGTGATAAGTTCAGACCTTATATTGTTGATTCTAAAGTAACTATTCACACTGATCATGCTTCTATTAAATATCTTATGGAAAAGAAAGATGCTAAACCTTGACTTATTAGATGGGTTCTCTTGCTACAAGAATTTGATTTGCATATTGTTGATAGAAAGGGAGCTGAGAACCCCGTTGCAGATAACTTATCTAGGATAGAAAATGTTCTTGATGACGCACTACCTATTGATGATAGCTTTCCCGATGAGAAATTAAATATCATAAATACTTCTCGTAGTACTCCATGGTATGCTGATTATGCTAATTATATTGTTGCTAAATTTATACCACCTAGTTTCACATACCAGCAAAAGAAAAAGTTCTTCTATGATTTGAGACATTACTTTTGGGATGACCGACACCTTTATAAAGAAGGAGTAGATTGTATTATTAGATGTTGTGTATCTGAGCATGAACAGGAACAGATCTTACGCAAGTGTCACTCCGAAGCTTATGGAGGACACCACGCTGGAGATAGAATTGCACATAAGGTATTGCAATCTGGTTTTTATTGGCCTACTCTCTTCAAGGATGCCCGTAAGTTTGTCCTGCCTTGTGATGAATGTCAGAGAATTGGTAATATTAGTAGACGTCAACAAATGCCTATGAATTATTCACTTGTTACTGAACCATTTGATGTTTGGGGCTTTGATTATAGGGATAATTAATTTGGTGCCCTTAGTTGTGTCCCACTCGGCAGGTTTACCCCTAGTTTCCGAAAACACTTGTTCTTGCCCAAACCACTTTGCTCCTCTTATGCTTTTGCCCTTTGACCGTTTGACCATCACTTTGAAAACTTCATAAAAATTTCATACTAACTCAGAAAAATTCAAATAAAAGATATCAAAATGTTCAGAAAAGCATCACCTATATGTGCATGTCATTTGCATTCAAGAACAAAGTGTTCGCCAGTCCCCATCTTAGTTTAGCTCATATGATCTTAGCATGAATAGTAAAATCTAAAAAAAATCTAAAAATTCTAAAAATATTTGGTGGCAAACTTTGACCAATGTTTTCAGTGCTTGCCAAGTTTCATAAGGGAATGACATTCGTGGAAGTCGTGGCAAAAAAATGAAATTCTGGAGCATTGATTTTTGTTTTTTTGCCACAACTTCCACGAACGTCACCCCCTTATGAAACTTGGCAAGCACTGAAAACATTGGTCAAAGTTTGCCACCAAATATTTTTATAATTTTTATAATTTGTTTAGATTTTACTATTCATGCTAAGATCATATGAGCTAAAACTGAGATGGGGACTGGCCATCACTTTTTTCAGGAATGCAAATGACATGCACATATAGGTGATGCTTTTCTAAACATTTTGATATCTTATTTGAATTTTTCTGAGTTAGTATGAAATTTTTATGAAGTTTATAAAGTGATGGTCAAACGGTCAAAGGGCGAAAGCATAAGAGGAGCAAAGTGGTTTGGGCAGGAACAAGTGTTTTCGGAAACTAGGGGTAAACCTGCCGAGTGTGACCCAACTAGGGGCATAAAATCAATTATCCCTTGATTATATGGGACCTTTTCCTGCCTCTAATGGATATACACATATTTTAGTTGCTGTTGATTACGTTACTAAGTGGGTAGAAGCTATTCCAACTAGTAGTGCTGATCATAACACTTCTATTAAGATGCTTAAAGAAGTTATTTTTCCGAGGTTCCCTAGATATTTAATGACTGATGGTGGTTCACGTTTTATTCATGGTGCTTTCCGTAAAATACTTGCTAAGTATGACGTTAATCATAGAATTGCATCTCCTTATCACTCACAGTCTAGTGGTCAAGTAGAATTGAGTAATAGAGAGCTCAAATTAATTTTGCAAAAGACTGTCAATAGGTCTAGAAAGAATTGGTCCAAGAAACTTGATGATGCATTATGGGCCTATAGAACTACATATAAAAATCCTATGGGTATGTCTCCGTGTGAAATGGTTTATGGAAAAGCATGTCACTTACCTCTCGAACTAGAACATAAGGCTTATTGGGCTATTAATGAGCTCAATGATGATTTCAAACTTGCCGGTGAAAAGAGGTTATTTGACATTGGCTCACTTGATGAATGGAGAACCCAAGCTTATGAGAATGCCAAGTTGTTTAAAGAAAAAGTTAAAAGATGGCATGACAAAAGAATACAAAAGCGTGAGTTTAATGTAGGTGATTATGTATTACTATACAACTCTCGTTTAAGATTTTTTGCAGGAAAACTTCTCTCTAAATGGGAAGGTCCTTACGTTATTGAGGAGGTCTATCGTTCCGGTGCCATAATAATCAACAACTTCGAAGGCACAAATCCGAAGGTGGTGAACGGTCAAAGAATTAAACATTATATCTCAGATAATCCTATAAATGTTGAAACCAACGTTATTGAAATCGTAACCCCGGAGGAATACATAAGGGACACTTTCCGGAACGTTCCACACTCCGAAAAGGAATATGTATGTGGTACGGTAAGTAAACCGACTCCAAAACAGTTTTAATGCAATATTTCTTCGTTTTGGAATATTTAGAAAAATAGCAAAATAAGAAGCAGTTCGAGAAGGACACGAGGGCCCCACGAGGGTGGAGGGCGCGCCCTACACCCCTGGGCGCGCCCCCTACCTCGTGGGCACCTCGTGTGCTCTCCGGACTCCGTTTTCTTGCACGATACATATTTGGTCAGTAAAAATTCATTATATATTCTCCTGAAGGTTTTGACTCCCGTATCACACAATTATCCTCTGTTCTTGTTTCGAGCTGTTCTCTGTCAGGGTTGTCAAGGCCAGGCATCATGTCGTCCCCCTCCTCGAATAATGGTGAAAACAATGCTTGGCTAATGAAGATGGAGCTAAAGAGGGAAGAACCCATGGAGATCAACAAGGATGAAGGGATCAAGAAGGTCACGGAGGATCAAGCTCCGGCAGCAGAAGACGTCCTTCAACTTGATCACAATCTTCTTACCCCAACTGAGATCGAAGCTTTCAAGATGATTGAGTTAGCTCGTATAGAGAACAAGTATCTCACACATGAAAATATTTTGTTGAAGGATCATATCGTTGCACTCAAGGGCATTATTCGCAAGCTGGAGGACCTCTAACGCTCGATGTGCGACTATCCATCATCACCTCCACCTTCTTCACCATCAACAAAGAAGGAGACATAATCACATGGGTATGGGCACTCCCCTTGGCAACTGCCAAGCTTGGGGGAGGTGCCCCGGTATCGTATCACAACCACACTCCTATCTTTACCGTTTTTCTTAGTTCGATCCTATTAGTAGTATCTTGATCTAGTAGAATAAAGTTTATGGCATGATCCAGTTTTGAGTTTTCCTTTATGATCTCTCTATGTAATCGAGTCCGTGAGCTATATATAATAAAGATTAGTGTTGGGTCAAGGGCTTGATTATTTCGCTATGATCTTGAGTGAATAAAAGAAAAGAGAAAAAGAATAAAAAGAAACAAATAGTTCATATTGATCTTATTGAGAATAATGACTTCAGATAGAAGGAGTATGATGATTAAAAGTTGTTGGGAGTTGACAAACATAGCTTTGGTCATCATTGCAATTAATAGGAAGTAATAAAGAAAGAGAGGTTTCACATATAAATATATTATCATGGACATCTTTTATGATTGGGAGCACTCATTAAAATATGACATGTTAAAGAGTTGATGTTGGACAAGGACAACGTAATGGGTTATGTTAGCTTGCATCTGAGATAAAGTATATTGTCATGGATCATCCAACATGTTGAGCTTGCCTTTCCCCCTCATGCTAGCCAAATTCTCAGCACCAAGTAGAGATACTACTTGTGCTTCCAAAACCCTTAAACCAATTTTGCCATGAGAGTCCACCATACCTACCTATGGATTGAGTAAGATCCTTCAAGTAAGTTGTCATCTGTGCAAGCAATAAAAATTGCTATTTAAATATGTATAATTGATTGGTGTGGAGGAAATAAGCTTTATACGATCTTGTGATGTGGAAGAAATAAAAGCGACAGACTGCATAATAAAGGTTCATATCACAAGGGGCAATATAAAGTGACGTTCTTTCGCATTATGATTTTGTGCATCCAACCCGAAAGCGCATGGCAACCTCTGCTTCCCTCTGTGAAGGGCCTATCTAATTCTATAATCCTCTACCTCATGCAAGAGTCACGGTGATCTTCACCTTACCTTTTTATATTTTATCCTTTGGCAAGCACAGCGTGTTGGAAAGATCCTGATAGATATATCTAATTGGATGTAGGGGAGCATGAGTTATTATTGTTGACATTACCCTTGAGGTAAAAGGTTGGGAGGCGAAATTATAAGCCCCTATCTTTCTCTGTGTCTGATTGAAACTCTGTAACCACAAGTATCGTGTGAGTGTTAGCAATTATGAAAGACTAAATGATAGTTGAGTATGTGGACTTGCTAGAGAGCTCTGACATAGACTCTTTCTGATGTTATGATAAATTGCAATTGCTTCAATGACTGAGATTATAGTTTGTTAGTTCTCAATAAATTTTCTGATTCATAGTTTTGCCTTGTGAATGGATTATTACTTGAACATAAGAAATCATATGACAATATCCATATATGTTGCTATTATGGAAATAATCATGATGCCCTCATGTCCGTATTTTTATTTTTATCTACACCTCTACCTCTATACATGTGGACATATTTATCGTTATCAGCTTCCGCTTGAGGACAAGCGAGGTCTAAGCTTGGGGGAGTTGATACGTACATTTTGCACCATGCTTTAATATCGATATTTATTGCATTATGGGCTGTTATTACACATTATGTCACAATGCTTATGCCTATTCTCTCTTATTTTACCAGGTTTACATAAGGAGGGAGAATGCCGGCAGCTGGAATTCTGGGCTGGAAAAGGAGCAAATATTAGAGACCTATTCTGCGCAACTCCAAAAGTCCTGAAACTCCACGGAAGTCATTTTCAGAATATATAAAAAATATTGAGCAGAAGAAGTACGTCAGAGGGGCCCCCACCTGGCCACGAGGGTGGGGGGCGCGCCGTACCCCCCAGGGTGCGCCTCCTGCCTCGTGGGCCCCCTGTTGGCTCTCCGGTGGCCATCTTCCGCTATATGAAGTCTTTCGTCAAGGGAAAAATCATAAGCAATCTTTCGGGACGAGACTCCGCCGCCACGAGGCGGAACCTTGGCGGAACCAATCTAGGGCTCCGGTAGAGCTGTTCTGCTGGGGACACTTCCTTTCGGGAGGGGGAAATCATCTCCATCATCATCACCAACACTCCTCTCATCGGGAGAGGGCAATCTCCATCAACATATTTACCAACACCATCTCCTCTCAAAACCCTAGTTCATCTCTTGTATCCAATTCTTGTCTCCATGTCCGGGATTGGTACTAGTAGGTTGCTAGTAGTGTTGATTACTCCTTCTAGTTGATGCTAGTTGGTTTATTTGGTGGAAGATCATATGTTCAGATCCTTTATGCGCATTAATACCCCTCTGATTATGAACATGAATATGCTTTGTGAGTAGTTACGTTTGTTCCTGAGGACATGAGAGAAGTCTTGCTATTAGTAGTCATGTGAATTTGGTATTCGTTCGATATTTTGATGAGATGTATGTTGTCTATCCTCTAGTGGTGTTATGTGAACGTCGATTACATAACACTTCACCATTATTTGGGCCTAGAGGAAGGCACTGGGAAGTAATAAGTAGATGATGGGTTGCTAGAGTGATAGAAGCTTAAACCCTAGTTTATGCGTTGCTTCGTAAGGGGCTGACTTGGATCCATATGTTTCATGCTATGGTTAGGTTTACCTTAATACTTTTGTTGTAGTTGCGGATGCTTGCAATAGAGGTTAATCATAAGTGGGAGGCTTGTTCAAGTAAGAACAACACCCAAGCACCGGTCCACCCACATATCAAATTATCAAAGTACCGAACGCGAATCATATGAACGTGATGAAAACTAGCTTGACGATATTCCCATGTGTCCTCGGGAGAGCTTTTCTCATTATAAGAGTTTGTCCAGGCTTGTTCTTTGCTACAAAAAGGATTGGGCCACCTTGCTGCACCTTATTTACTTTTGTTACTTGTTACAATTTATCCTATCACAAAACTATATATTACCACATATTTCAGTACTTGCAGAGAATACCTTGTTGAAAACCACTTATCATTTCCTTCTGCTCCTCGTTGGGTTCGACACTCTTACTTATCGAAAGGACTAAGATAGATCCCCTATAATTGTGGGTCATCAGTCCTTACCATGTTTTGTTGTGCCATTTGCTACTTCAGGATCTATGAAATACACACTCTCCCTTTTTCTTCTCTGCGCCTTCAATCTTCTGAGAGGAACAAAATGCAGTTAGCTATTTATCATTTACAGCCTTGCATGGAGAAGTTGATCAAAGTTTGTTAAATACTTACAAAATCAGGTATGTAAGAAGAGTGGCATCAAGCACGTTGAAGTTGAAGAAGAGATGTAAGTCCTCGAAACTCACATCAATGGAACCAGCATCGTGTCAGAAATGATCTCTATTGTAGTGGACTAGCAAACTGTCACAGCCCTAGAATTTGATTGCAATAAGTTTCATAAGCATCCATGCATCATGTCTATATTTGTTTGAAATTTGAAATGGGGATGACAAACCCTAGCACCAAATGAAATGCAATTAGGATCAAAATAAAAATATTTTCAATGATCCCAAATGCCCTTTAGAAAAGTTCATGATTTTTGTTAAAGGTGAAAACCTCTGCCAAAAGTCATGCACATAATTCAAGGCCATTCTGGATTTATGAATTAAATCTTATTGTATTTGCAATTGGGCATTTAAATGCTATATATTATTTTAAGTGCTCAATAAATTCTGAACTTAAGAAAGGGCTGTTAGGAATAATCCAAACAGAGCCCACAATTATCTTTAGGATTTTTGAAAACATTTTGGTATTTTTAATAAAGCTCAGAAGTTGCAGAAAAATAGAAAAATAGAAATAAAAGGAAAAGGGGATAACTTACCTGGACGTACCTGGCGGCTCATTAACCGGCCTTGAACTATGCAGCCCACCTGGCCAAACTCCTGCTGGACCAGCCCACCAGGCCCCTCCACCGTCTTCAACCTCCTGCCAGTGGGCAGGAGGGCGTGTGCCCGACGCATGCTAGCACACGCGCGCCACCTCCTGCTTGCTGCCGCCTCCCCGACGTCGCCCTGGAGATGCCACACACCTCTCTGCCTCTCTCTCGCTCTCTGGTTCTCTCTCCCTCTCGCTCCTCTGCTTTCCCTCCCCATGGCCGAGCATTCCCACCGCCACTGACGCCATTCGCTGCGGCCAGAGCCACTGCCCCGCCTCTCCGTCGTGTCTAAAAGAACTGCCCCGTCGCCCTACTCCTCCTCGCCGAGCCGCATGGGTCGGGAAGCCCTGCTTCATCCTGAACGCCGCCGTCTTCTTCCGCGGGATCCGGCGATCCCCGTCGTCGCTCCGTCGTCTGCAGGACTTCCCCGAGCCCGACAAGTACTTCAATCGACGCGCTGTGAGCCTCCGGCCACTTTCCCCCTAACGCCGCGTCCTTTTGCACACCGTAGCCGTCGTGTTCATTGAGGCCGAAGCTCACCTCCGCCCGAGCTCGTCGCCGGCGTCAGTCCGGTGACCCTTTGGTAATGCTAGCATGCCCAACAGCCTCGTTAGCACGTGCAGCTGCCGTAGATGCCAAGCAACGCACGCCTTGCTCACCATAGCGAGGAACCCGTCGACGCCCGAGCTCCGATCGCCGCTGACCTCAACGCCGTCGTCGTTTCCGACCGCCCCAGCAGGTGCTGCTTGCACTGTTGGATGCGCGCGTTCTCCAGCAACGCGTAGATGCCCTCCGCCACGGGTTTGGTCGCCTGTGGGCGAAACCCGAGCCATTCCGCCGTCACTGACCTCGCTGGCGGCTAACTCCGGCTGTGCCGACGTGGCATAGCCATTAGCAGCTAATAGCGCCATTAATTAACCTCCGGTGAAACTGACAGCCGGGCCCCACATCCTAATTAACTGGCTAACTAAACTAGATTAAGTTTAATCTAATTACCCTGGACCCACGCGTCAGCATTGACTGTGCTGACGTGTCCGTTGACTGGACCCACCTGTCATTGACACTGGACAACACCCTGTCACTGACCAGTGGACCCCACTGGTTAGGTTTGACCTAGATCCGCCCCCGTTGACTTGCTGACATCACCCTGACGTCAGGTTGATGCAGTAATTACTTTCTGGAATTTTGAAATAAATCAGAAATGATTTATTATTCTCAGAAAATAACCAAAACTTCTAAAAAACATATAAAATCAACCGTAGCTCAGAATGAAATAATTTATATATGAAAAATGATCAGAAAAATCCAAGGAATATGTTTATGGCATTTTCATGCATGTTAGAACAACTTATGGATGCTGTTTAGGACAAATCAAGTGAATGTCACTTAAATAACCACATGTGGAGTTTGAATTTGAATCTTAGGTTCAAACCAACTTCATTTAACCTGCTGCTAGTTGCATTAGCTCAAATCACATCATATTGCCATGTCATGATCATGCATCATATTGTCGCATTTGCATTGATTATGTTCTTCTCTATTGCCGGTGCTTGTTCCCTCTCGGTAGGCGTATCCCGGCGATGAGTTCGATGACACCGATGAAGAACTACTACCTTCAGAAGTGCCAGGCAAGCAAAACCCCCTCGTTCATTCCAATACAATCCCACCCTCTTGCTCCTGCTCTCTTTTACTGCATTAGGACAACAACGCTTCAACTGTTACCTGCTGCGGTAGTTGAACCCCTTCCTCTGCATGACCTGTCATTGCCACAGTAAATAGATGAAACCCACTAGCATGAGTAGGAGTTGTTTGAGCCCTGATGTGCCTACTCATTCATGCTTGTTTGTCATGCCTGCTATTGCTTAGAGTTGAGTCAGGTCTGATTCATCGGGGATGAATTGGAATGTGGTGAACATGTCCTACTATTGAGAGCTAAGTGTGTGAACACGATTTGGTAAAGGTAGCGGTGAGAGGCCATGTAGGAGTACATGGTGGGTTGTCTCATTGAGACCGTCCTCAGGAACTGAGTTCTGTGTTTGTGATCCATGAACAGTTACTACCACACATTGGGTTCTGGTAACTCGACCCCTCTCGGCTTATTAACCAACTCGATCTCTGTCCAGGAGTTGCAACTAGTTTCTGGTGTTTGTAGGTTGTGTTAGTAGTCTACCAAGTGGCACCCGGTACAGGTGGGCTTGGGACAGACTAGGCATCGTGGCACGGTGTACCAAGCATAGATCCATCCGTCGAGGTGGGCTTGGGAACCCTGCACACATCGTTTGGGGCCGTGAGCGACACCCCGACCGGATCTCCTTTCGGATGGAACCCGAATAGGTGATAAACCTGGACTAGAGACTTGTGTGGTTAGTCAGGTCGTGGCCGACTCCCTCGCCAGGATTCCGCTTGAAGGTTGCCGAGGTACATGACGTGTACATGGTGGTATGTGGCGAGAGCGTGTGTGAAGAAGTACACCCCTGCAGGGTTATCATTATCTATTCGAACAGCCGAATTCCTCGGATATGGAAACTTGGACCCCTTGCATAGTTCATAGACAAGTGAAAGTGGATACTCTAAAATGTGCAAGATAAGCGTGAGTGCTATGGATGGCCTTCTTGTAGGGAGACGGGAGCGGATCCATAGTGGTGTATTGATATGGTGAATATGTGGACTCGTGTGTGCCACCTCAAAAGAGTTACTTGTAGTCGTAGTTCAGGATAGCCATCGAGTCAAAGCTGGCTTGCTGCAGTTAAACTCCACCACCCCCTTTTGTTGATACCGATGCATATGTAGCTAGTTCTGATGTAAGTATGGCTGGGTACATTTGTACTCACGTTTGCTTATTTTATGTTTTGCAGAGAGACGTCAGTCTCGCTAGTAGTTCCGTGTGGACTTCGATGTTTAGCTTGATACCTCAGCTACGATCTTGTGCCCTCGGCAGGATCTGGTAGATAGTCAGGCTCCTCAGCCTTTTTCATTGTAGATGTCTGTACTCAGACATGTTAAGCTTCCGCATGTGCTTTGACTTGTATGCTCTGAATGTTGGGTCATGATACCCATGTTTGTAATATCTCAGCCTAATGATTAAATACTTGAGTCGTAGAGTTATGTTGTGATGCCATGTTGTATTTACACATATCGAGCATATTGTGCGTATGATTGAAATGCTTGGTATGTGTGGGATCTGACAACCTAGTTGTTTATCCTTGGTAGCCTCTCTTATGGAGAAATATTGTCTTGTGCTTCCATGAGCCATAGTAGTCCGCTACAGCCCGGTTCACCGGAGTCCTGCTAGCCCAGTACTACTGCTCCGGAACACTTGACTGGCCGGCATGTGTTTCACTTTGTTCCCGTGTCTGTCCCTTCGGGGAAATGTCACGCGGTGACATCCGGAGTCCTGCCTAGCCTGCTACAGCCCGGGTTCCCGGAGTCCTGTTAGCCCAGTGCTACAGCCCGGATTCACACGCTGCTGACCGACATGCTCGATGTGATTCATGTATGCCTGTCCCCATAGGTTAGTGCCTCTTTGGGTTCACGACTAGTCATGTCGGCCCGGGTTCTCTGTCATATGGATGCTAGCATCACTATCATATACGTGAGCCAAAAGGCGCAAACGGTCCCGGGCCATGGTAAGGCGACACCCGTGGGAATACCGTGCGTGAGGCCGCAAAGTGATATGAGGTGTTACACGCTAGATCGGCGTGACTTAGAATCGGGGTCCCGACACAAACCATGATGACCTGCTGACATTAGATCCATTCAATATTCATGTAACTCGCAACAACTGGAGCTGCAGTCATCAAAGTATTCGCCAACAAGAAATAGCTGGCCATGGACGCAATAACATGCTTGAAGTATGTCTGCTTTACTTTTATCAAGCAACAAACATACTTCTTCATCATCCATGGCGTCAGAAATAATATTACTCCCTGATTCGAACAAGCTGCTGTTAATTTGGTTCTGGGTGATGAGTGCTTTAAGTAAGAGGCAATCGTTCTCTTTCCTCTTCACTTTCCCGCCACGCTTCCTCATGGTCGTGGGCATAGCCTTTTTGGCCACTTCCTTCTTGGTACTTGAAGCATTTCTGGGAGAACGCTGGTTGCCTGCAAGGTAGACTGCCGAGCAGACGGTAAAGCTTGGACAGACTACTTAGTAGACGGTTTATCTATGCCGGACCGCAGAGCTGGCGGTGCTGCTGTGATGGACTGCTGGGCTGTAGGAGCAGAGGCATCGGACTTCTGACCATGCATTGAAGCTATGTCGGGTTTCTGCGCAGGTGGTGCCAACTTGTCAGTGCTGAGGAGGCCGTGTCAATGCGTTGGTTTGCTGAGCAGGAAGTGCTGACGCATTGGTATGCTGATCACGCGACTGCAGACCGCGGACTGATGAGCAGTCGGTTCTGGACCTACAGACTGCTTAGCAGGCGGTTCCAAAGCATCAGAATGCTTAGCAGTCTGTTCCACCAGGTTGGTCTGCTGAGCATGTGCTGCAGCTGGGTCTCCCACCGCTGCTTCAGCGGCCGGCATCTGAACCGGTGGTGCGTCTTCAGCAGTTGTAGGCCTTGCCACTGGCTTCTTTGGGGCAGAGGATTACATGGTCTATACGCCACAAATTCGGGCCGTTTGATCACAGGTTGATGCATCAGCCCACGAGAGCGGCTTTGGCAAGGAGAGCGTCACCGATTGAGGGGCGACAGTGGTTGCTCTTGGCGGGGCTTCAGGGATCTCATCGATGAATTCTTTTTCCTTTCATGGCCACTGGATGTGATGTAACAGTGTTTCTCCCAAGGTCCTTTGCTCATCGAAGTCTCCTGGGACATTCTTCAGGGCAAATTCATTGAATCCAGGCTTTACTTCAGTCACGTAGCACTTCACACAGCCCGACTTCAATGGCACATTGTCCAAGAAGAGGCCATCTTCCAAGAAGGGTGGGCAAACCCAGGCTGTTCCACAGTTTAGTGTACCTTCATAATGTGTAAGCACGCCCTTCAGTCTGTCTTACATTCTAGATAGATCAGATATAGCATCATCATGAGCAGCTGCAGTCTCAGAGTCGCGGGGGTCAGTTGATGCACAACTACTCTTGTGCAGTGTTCTCGCGCAATAAGCAGCATCCTCCATGCCCGCCTCCCCTCCCATCTGCTGGCTATCTGTCAGTGTTAGAGTCTTCTGCATCATCATTAACTCCTCAACATCCTTTCGAATAGTTGGATAAATCTCCTTCCTCAACCTTTCATACAATGCATTCTGCTTCATTTCACTCCTCGCTTTTTTCATGCTGAGCCTCTCTTCTTTGCTGAGTGTGAAAGCCCTCTTGTGCGGGACATTAACAACTACACCCCTTGCACGACCAGGGGGCTCTTTTGTTTCCAGAGCAATGGACAGAATGTCACATGGCCCTGAGTTCTTGTAGAACCTTCCAGGGATCTTGGAAGCCTCTAACATCACTTGATACAGTTTGGCGTCACGTGAGTTTTCAAAGTAATAAGTTCCGTCATCACGCCTGTTTGCACATGCCCACAAGTAGTCTCTAGCGTGTTCACCCCTGATTTCACCAAAGGCCGGATTCCCACCCGCCGCTACTGCTTCTTTGTCCTCCTGTTCCCATATCAGTTTCATGCCGTAGTATCCTGCCACACCCATACGGTGGGGGTGTATGTTCTTCTTCCGAAGTTCCGATTGCTTGAAACTCTTCTCAACAAACTCTTTAGTTGCCCTGATCCTTTTGAATTCTGCCCAGTCCGCCTTTGTAATTTGGGGGTATGCGGGGAATGGGTCCTTGCCTTCACTCAAGTACTTCTTGTACATCACGTGCTTCCAGTTTCTCCAAGCATCCCTAGCCTTCTTCACTGCAGTGTGTTCCACCTGCATTCTCCACTGCTCTGGAACATTGAAGTGATCCATGATCTCCCGGACTATCCTTCGACGTGTTTCTATGTCAGCCTTCCGAAACCCCGGCAGATTAATGTTGAGCCTTGCCCTGCCAACAAATCCACACACACTCCTGAACCTCGTGCGTGCTTTATCTGGTTTAGTTGGAGCCCAATACTTTAAATCAATCTTAGTTACTTCATATACACCTTTAGGCTGGTGTGTGGGCTTCCTTGGAGCATTCCTCTGTGTCCTTACCAGAAGGGTATTGCTACAGCTCTATCCCATTCAAGATTACTTGATCCCTCAGAATCTGCTGAAGACCTAGGGTTGTCCGAATCAGGTGAAGATACATCGCCTGAAGCATGAGTGTTGTCACTGCTACTCGGCATCTACAGAGAACACATGCGAAACTCAGGAAAGGAGGATAAGCATAAAACTAACAACTTGGTACCAAGCTTTCTAAACATGCCATGCAATAATTCAGAAAATGTACGACTAATTTGTTAAGTTTGTGTGACTCGGGCCCGCGGTCTGTAAATAGGCAGTAACTTATTGGAAGAAATAGAACTTATATGTAGTAAGGAAGGTGGATAATGAAGATATATACGCTCTCCGTTATTTTATAGCCAATTTGGGAACATACAGAACGAAATTGGAAGAGGGATTGTGAGGAAATATGCCTCACCACGATGGAGAGCAGTAACTAATAGGCTTCTTAATGCAAACCCGGCCAGACCACAGGAGAGGCGAGGGTTACTGCATCGATATGCTTGAGGGTGGCTGGCGAGCAAATGAAGATGGTGAGGCGCGGGCCACGGCATGTTGGGAATGACAATGGAGGTAGGCTTGACGCCGAAGAGCGGGCACACGATCGGGATGAGCACGACGGCACCGGAGAGGGTTCTGCTGTGGATCTGGGGGGGGGGGGGGAGCTAGCGATGGAGATTGGGTGGACTAGTTGATTGAAACGCAGGCGAACGGTGGGGGTGTTGGTGACTCCGGGTGTTGGCGGCCTAGGTGAAAAGGGTGAAAAATATCCCCGGTCATCGCGCGCGCGGAAAGGCCTATGCAAACGGTTGCCTCTAAGTGCTCATGTGCACAAACAGAATAATTTTGTTGGAAATGAAGACGCACTAATTTTGAAATGAAGACGTGAGTTCATCGTTTTGCCTCTAAATTTTCCCATGTAAAGCAATCACAATTATACTACTGGTTTGATTTGCTGGCGCATTTCAGGTCTCATGTGCTATATGTAAGACATTTTTTTGCATTTACCGTGCATTTTGGCATATAAATCAATTCCTAGCTAGACTGCATTTCCTGTCGAAAGGGATGAGGATTGCTGTTCGATCTGGGAACATCCAACAGTGCAGACGTACGATCCATGGGGGTCTGGGTTCTGGCCAATTAGAACACACGACTCAGATTGCGCGCGCAGCAAAGGGGGGCATCGACCTTGTTTGGTAGGCACACGGCTTTCGTGTGTGAACCGTGTGCTATTTGAAAACATTTTTTGGGAGGGGCTATTTGAAAACATTTACATGTGCTATCAAAAGGGATGAGGATCGCCGTTCGATCAAGCAGAATTCAACGGTGTAGGCGTACAATCCGTGTGGTTTGGGTTCTGGCCAATCAGAACGCATGACTCAGATCACGCGCGTGGCATAGGGGGGCATCGGCCACGGTTTAGTGGACACACGGCTTTCGTGAGTGAACCGTGTGCTCTTTGAAAACATTTACATGACCTAACATCATATTTTTGTTCGAATTAAAACATGAGTTCATCATTTCGCCTCCAATTTTTTTCCACGGTAAGAAATTACGATTGTACCCTATGGTTTGATTTTCTGGTACATTTTACCAGGCGGAAGGCCTCGCTAGCAATCTCAAACTATGAATGTCGCAACTACACATGTGTGTTAGCAAGATCATTTGTGTGTCGTTTTGCGAGTTTTCATTCATTGTGCGAGAAACGGGAAAAAAGTTCAAACAGTTCGGCCGCAGGGTGCGGCCAGAGGCGTAGGCTTTGTTGGTATTTTAATTTCAGGAAATGCATATAGAGTCTGGAAAATAACGAAAATCATTGTGTCACTATCGCGTGCTCTCACGTTCGCATGGAAAAAAATGGGTAAAGTTTGGCACAAGTTTTGGAGCTTGCACCTTCCATACAAGAACATCTCACAAGAAGGATCATAGTTTACAAAAGGAGAAGCGACACTTCAGACTACAAATCGTCTGTTACTAGCTACATCGTTTCGGCCCATTTCAGGTCATCTGCTATCTTTAAGTCATTCTTTGTACTTACCTTGCATTGCATTTTAGTGCATATATAATTAATTAAAGTCAAAAACCCTACTACAACTACATGTGGGTGTTTTAGTTAGGATATATATACTTAGGCTACTCATAGTGGAGAGTGTCATATACTAGTATCGTGCATATATATATATGATACTAGTGTATGATACTACCTTTAATTAATTATAGCGCATAGTATAATACATAGAGTATAGTATCATAGATCATATTTATTGCCATGCATGACACAAATTAGCCTCGCATTTAACATGATACGCTATCTACCTATACGTTACTCTGACTCTCTCTCTATATATTTTATTCTTTGCCACATCAGCATACTTGCTATTTCCGAGTCCATGACATCGTCGGCTATGATACCACCACTATGGCCAGCCTTATATAGTGGGGAGTATCATATACTATATATAGTATCATGCATATGATACTAGTGTATGCACTACAATAAAAAAGACACATCCATGACATTTTGGGCCGAACGGATTTTTTTCTGTCATACTTATGACACTTCTATGACGATAATTGTGACAAAACCCGGTATCATAATAGATGTGGCGGGGTCCTACCTCTATGACAAAAAATCATGACAAAAAATGGGCTTTTCATCCTGGGCGGGCCGAAGACGCAACTGCATGACATTCTTTGGGTCGTCCATGACGGAAAAAACCATGGTAGAAGCAAGGGTGCGGAAAATATCGGGGAGTTCCCGGTTACGGTGGGTGGTCCGGGGAGCCGAGCGATGCGTGTTTCTCTCGTACACGTACGCGCGTGGGTCCAAGGCGTTGGGCTCTAACTGAACCCGAGCGATTGCACTGTAGGCTACACGTTACACTGAACCCGAGCGATCGTTCGATCCCTTGATGTTAACTGAAGCCGAGTGATTCCTTCGCTACAGCTGGTAACTGAAGCCGATCGATGCTGCCTCTGGATGAACAGTGAGCATTGTTGGGGGGTTTGGATGAACAGTTCCCGGTGGGGTTGAATGAACAGGAACCCGTGGTAGTAAAGGCCGTCGCCGCTGGATGAACAGTACCCAGATCGATCGAGCCGGTGGATGAACAGGACCCCGTGGAGGGCTCGATGAACAGGACCCTGTGGAGGGCTGGTTGAATAGTAGCCAGTGGAGGGCTGGTTGAACAGTAGCCGGTGGAGGGCTGGTTGAACAGTAGTCCGTGGAGGGGTGGTTGAACAGGACCCTCGTGGAGAGGGCTGGTTGAACTCTAGCCGGTGGAGGAGCGCGCGGTGGAGGCTGGATGAACAGGAGCCCGTGGATGAACAGTCGTAGGTGGAGGCTGGAGGAGGTCGACGATGGATGAACAGTAGCCCGTGGAGGCTGGAGGAGGTCGACGGTGGAGATGAACAGTACCCCATGGAGTCCCGTTTTGAGGTACGCCACACCCCTCCCGATGAACAAGACCCCCGTTTCGACCGTAGTGCTCTAACACAAGTCCGTTTCCTCCGTTTTGTGGTACGCCACACCCCTCCCGGTAAACATGACCCTATTTCGACTGTAGGAGGTCCAACAGAAGTCTGTTTCCTCCGTTTTGCGGTACGCCAGACCCCTCCCGATGAATAGGATCCCGTTTCAACCGTGTCTGATCGAACACAAGGCCGTTTCCTCCGTTCTGTGGTACGCTAGGCCTCGTTTCCATCGGTTGTTCCGTCCAAGCCGGTTGGCTCCCGATGAACACAACGACGCATTCCATTCCGACCCATCCGGTTGGCTCCCCATGAACACGACGACGATGCAGTTTCTGTGTTCCGAAACAGCCATGTACACGAGCCCTGGCCGTACGTATGCGCGAGTAGGCGTTCGAGACCCCGCCGGTATGTACGTATGTGGCCGTATTTGCTTTCTTGCACCCTGGCCGCTGTATGTGCGTGTACATGCTATGTTCACGCCTCTACTACGACACGTGTGCGCATCTACTACGACACGTTTCCTTCCTTGCACGGCCACGGTTCATCGCTGCAGCCTACAGACAGACCGATCGACCAGTATGTATGTACACGTTCGCGACCAGAATGACAATGCTACGTATGCTTCGACCAGGTGGGTCCCGACTGCCAGGCACTTCCTTGCGTGTGAAGATATAGCTGGTGGGTCCCAGCAGTCAGGGGGTGAATCAGTGTTTGGCCCGTAATATGGACGCACTTCCTTGCGTGCGAAGATGTAGCTGGTGGGTCCCTGCAGTCAGGGGGAGAAAACATTATTTTTCAGGGTAAAAGGGATGTAGTTGCATGCATGCGTCCATGGGCGTGGTGCGTCCCCACTGTCAGCCTCTCACGTACAGTCATCTTCCGATGACTCTCGGTTGTTGACCACGTTGACCACACCGTGCCGAGCGCACCAAGGCAGATCGACGACGGCGAGGCCCCAGACTGGAACGACCCGGAGATGGGGAAGTGATAACCCACAAGTATAGGGGATCACAACAGTTTTCGAGGGTAGAGTATTCAACCCAAATTTATTAATTCGACACAAGGGGAGCCAAAGAAAATTCTCAATTATTAGCAGTTGAGTTGTCAATTCAACCACACCTGGATAACTTAATATCTGCAGCAAAGTATTTAGTAGCAAAGTAGTATGGAAGTAACGGTAACGGTGGCAAAGGTAACAGTAGCAGCTTTGTAGTAATTGTAACAGTGGCAACGGTAAAGTAACTAAGCAAAGAGCAATATGTGAAAAGCTCGTAGGCATTGGATTGGTGATGGAGAATTATGCCGGATGCGATTCCTCATGCAATAGCTATAACATAGGGTGACACAGAACTAGCTCTAGTTCATCAATGTAATGTAGGTATGTATTCCGAATATAGTCATACATGCTTACTTGTATGACATCTTTTGTCCTACCCTCCCGTGGCAGCGGGGTCCTATTGGAAACTAAGAGATATTAAGGCCTCCTTTTAATAGAGTATCGGACCAAAGCATTGACACTTAGTGAATGCATGAACTCCTAAAACTACGGTCATCACCGGTAAGTATCCCGATTATTGTCACTTCGGGGTTAATGGATCATAGCACATAATAGGTGACTATAGACTTGCAAGATAGGATCAATAACTCACATATATTCATGAAAACATAATAGGTTCAGATCTGAAATCATGGCACTTGGGCCCTAGTACAAGCATTAAGCATAGCAAAGTCATAGAAACATCAATCTCAAAACATAGTGGACAATAGGGATCAAACCCTAACAAAACTAACTCGATTACATGGTAAATCTCATCCAACCCATCACCGTCCAGCAAGCCTATGATGGAATTACTCACGCACGGCTGTGAGCATCATGAAATTGGTGATGGAGGAAGGTTGATGACGACGACGACGGATTCCCCTCTCCGGAGCCCCGAACGGACTCCGGATCAGCCCTCCCGAGAGAGATTAGGGCTTGGCGGAGGCTCCGTATCGTAAAACGCGATGAATCCTTCTCTCTGATTGTTTTCTCCTTAAACGTGAATATATAGAGTTGGAGTTGAGGTCGGTGGAGCACCAGGGGGCCCATGAGGCAGGGGGCACGCCCAGGGGGGTAGGTGCGCCCCCACCCTCGTGGACAGGGTCTGGGCCCCTGGTCTTGATTCTTTCGCAAGTATTTTTTATTTATTCCAAAAATATTCTCCGTGAAGTTTCAAGTCATTCAGAGAACTTTTATTTCTACACAAAAATAACACCATGGCAATTCTGCTGAAAACAACGTCAGTCCGGGTTAGTTCCATTCAAATCATGCAAGTTAGAGTCCAAAACAAGGGCCAAAGTGTTTGGAAAAGTAGATACGATGGAGACATATCAACTCCCCCAAGTTTAAACCTTTGCTTGTCCTCAAGCAATTCAGTTGACAAACTGAAAGTGATAAAGAAAAACTTTTACAAACTCTGTTTGCTCTTCTTGTGTAAATATATAAAGCCATCATTCAAGTTTTCAGTAAAGATTATGAACTAACCATATTCACAATAACATTTAGATCTCATGTTTACTCATATCAATGGCATAATCAACTAGCGAGCAATAATAATAAATCTCCGATGACAACACTTTCTCAAAACAATCATAATATGATATAACAAGATGGTATCTCGCTACCCCTTTCTGAAATCGCAAAACATAAATGCAGAGCACCTTTGAAGATCAAGGACTGAATAAACATTGTAATTCATGGTAAAAGAGATGCAGTCATAGTCATACTCAATATAAATTAATAGTAATGGATGCAAATGATAGCGGTGTTCTCCAACTGGTGCTTTTTAATAAGAGGGTGATGACTCAACATAAAAGTAAATAGATAGGCCCTTCGCAGAGGGAAGCAGGGATTTGTAGAGGTGCGAGAGCTCGGTTTTGAAATAGAGATAAATAATATTTTGAGCGGCATACTTTCATTGTCAACATAACAACTGAGAGATCTCGACATCTTCCATGCTACACACATTATAGGCGGTTCCCAAGTAGAATGGTAAAGTTTATACTCCCCCCCACCAACAAGCATCAATCCATGGCTGGCCCGAAACAACGGGTGCCTCCTACTAACAACAGTCCTGGGGGAGTTTTGTTTGCAATTATTTTGATTTGATTTGAGCATGGGACTGGGCATCCCGGTGACCAGCCATTTTCTCGTGAGTGAGGAGCTGAGTCCACTCCTCTTGAGAATAACCTACCTAGCATGGAAGATACAGACATCCCTAGTTGATACATGAGCTATTTGAGCATACAAAACATAATTTCATTTGAAGGTTTAGAGTTTGGCACATACAAATTTACTTGAAACGGTAGGTAGATACCACATAAATAGGAAGGTATAGTGGACTCATATGGAATAACTTTGGGGTTTATGGAAGTGGATGCACAAGCTGTATTCCCGCTTAGTACAAGTGAAGGATAGAAAGAGACAGGGAAGCGACCAACTAGAGAGCGACAATAGTCATGAACATGCATAAAATTAATAAACATTGAGTGCAAGCATGAGTAGGATATAATCCACCGTGAACATAAATATCGTGGAGGCTATGTTGATTTTGTTTCAACTACATGGGTGAACATGTGCCAAGTCAAGTCACTCGAATCGTCCAAAGGAGGATACCACCCTATCATACCACATCACAACCATTTTAATAGCATGTTGGCACGCAAGGTAAACCATTATAAACTCCTAGCTAATTAAGCATGGCATAAGCAACTACAATCTCTAATTGTCATTGCAAACATGTTTCATTCATAATAGGCTGAATCAGGAACGATGAACTAATCATATTTACAAAAACAAGAGAGGTCGAGTTCGTACTAGCTTTTCTCATCTCAATCAGTCCATCATATATCGTCATTATTGCCTTTCACTTGCACGACCGAATGATGTGAATAATAATAATAGTGCATGTGCATTGGACTAAGCTGGAATCTGCAAGCATTCAATACAAGGGAGAAGACAAGGTAGCATGGGTTCTTTGTTAAATCAACAATAATGCATATAAGAGCCACTTCAATATTTTTATTATGGTCTTCTCCTCTCGGCCCCCAAAGGAAAGAAAAGAAATAAAACTATTTACACGGGAAAACTCCCAACAAGCAAAAGAAGAACGAGAAATCTTTTTGGGTTTTCTTTCAATTACTACTACTACAGGCATGGAAAGTAAGCTAGCTAAAAGCTACAACTATATTTTTTGTTTTTCTTAAAGTTTTTCAAACACACAAGAAGAAGGCGAGAAAAACAAAATAAACTAGCATGGATAGTACAATGAAAAAATATGAGCACCGACAACTAGAATGAGTGTGTGAACATCAATGTAATGTCGGTGAGAAATACGTACTCCCCCAAGCTTAGGCTTTTGGCCTAAGTTTGTCTATGCCCATGGATCAAAGTTGTTGCTGGGGTCGTACTGAGATGCAGCAGCTATTGCCTCATGAGATGCCGCTTTGAGGTGAGCTGCCTCCGTCCTCCCCTTATACTCATTTGCCTCCTCCCTGGTTATAATATATCTCACTTTTGCGTGAAAGTCAAAGAAAGTAGGAGCAGGGAGAGCAACATGGATAGTGCGGCGCCTGTCAAACATTAGTCGGTACTGGAGAGGCTGTTCATTCCTCTCAATGAACTGATGGCGAACCATAGCATTATAATCTAAATAAGTAGGAGGCAATTCCATATCATTTTCATGTATGGGTATCTCAAGAAAATCAGCCACACGGGTTGCATAAATCCCACCAAACAGGTCTCCACTTAAACTATTATTATGCAACCTACATGCAACAATGGCCCCCAAGTTGTATTGTTTATCTCCTAATACGGCACTCTTGAGAACACTAAGGTCAGGAACACACATGTGACATGCCTCGTCCTTGTCTTTAATGCATCTACCTATAAAGAGAGCAAAAGAATGTATAACAAGAAAATGAATGCTCCCTATGGTAGCTTGTGTTATCTCTCTAGATTCCCCCACAGTGATACTAGCAAGAAAATTTTTAAACTCAGATTTGCGAGGTTCACAGCACTACCCCATTGCGGGAGTTTACAAGCAGTATTAAAATGTTCTAAGTCCGTGGTATAAGATTTATTATAAAGATCAAATAGGACAGTGTGAGAATTGCGTGAAGATGTAAATTTGAACCTTCTCACAAAGGAATCAGTTAGGTGATAATACTGAGGGCACTTATCTAGCATGAAGCCCTCGAGTTCAGCATTACGCACATATGCATCAAATTCCTCCTTAATTCCTGCTTGGACCATGAAATCTTCTGACGACCATTCACAAGGCCGCACTTGAACTTCTGTTGGTAGTTCATGGTTCGGCTCACGTATTGCGGGACTGGGTCCTTGCTTCCTTGAAGAACCGCCTTGGTACATTTTCCTAAACATAATTCTTCCTCTGAAAAATTTCTGAAAATTTTAGTAACTCAAAAGAAAAGTGAACCAAACTCAACAAAATTGATAGCAACTACTCCCACAAGTGCCTAGAGACTATATCATGCATTAGAACTACTTGGGACCATATAAATTTGACATGCAAGCTCAAGAACAGGGTCACCTAGGCAGCAAAAATTTGCAATGAATAAAGCACTAGAACAAAAACTAATTGGACCATTAGAGGAGTCACATACCGAAGAACAATCCCCCAAAGCAGTTTTGTGAGTGGAGCTTTGAGCAAGGAGATCGAAAATGGCAGCAAGATGAGCTAGAACTCGTGCTTGAGCTGGTTGGTGATTTTTTTGGGAGGAAGAAGGAGTGTGTGGTTGCTGGAATAAGTGGAGGGGGGCCACCAGGGGCCCGTGAGGTAGGGGTGCGCCTAGGGGGTGGGTGCGCCCTGGACCCTCGTGGCCAGGTGCTGGCTCCCTCTAATGTGTTCTCAGTGCAAAATATTCTCAAATATTCTAGAAAAAAAATCATATTTCAATTCGGGGCATTTGGAGAACATTTATTTTTGGGGTATTTTTTATTGCACGGATAATTCAGACAACAGACATAAATACTATTTTGCTTTATTTATTCTAAATAACAGAAAGTAAAAGGAAGGTATAGAAGGTTGTGCTTTCTAACTTCATCCATCTCATGCTCATCAAAAGGAATCCACTAACAAGGTTGATCAAGTATTGTTAACAAACTCATTCCGAATCGCATGAAACCAGAGAATTTTCGAATAGCACTAGGTTACCTCAACGGGGATATGCACATCCCCAACAATAAGAATATCATATTTCTTCTTGACAGTAGGAAGAGGGAATTCAAAACCTACAATAGTTATAGTTGAAATGTTTCCAATAGAATTGATACTGTGGACTTGAGGTTGTTTCCTCAGAAAGTGTACCATATGCTCATTACCATTAACATGAAAAGTGACATTGCATTTGTTGCAATCAATAACAGCCCCTGCAGTATTCAAAAAGGGTCTACCAAGGATAATTGACATACTATCATCCTCGAGAATATCAAGAATAACAAAATCCGTTAAAATAGTAACGTTTGCAACCACAACAGGCACATCCTCACAAATACCGACAGGTGTAGCAGTTGATTTATCAGCCATTTGCAAAGATATTTCAGTAGGTGTCAACTTATTCAAATCAAGTCTACGATATAAGGAGAGAGGCATAACACTAACACCGGCTCCAAGATCACATAAAGCAGTTTTAACATAATTTCTTTTAATGGAGCATGGTATAGTAGGTGTTGGGGAACGTAGTAATTTCAAAAAAATTCCTATGCACACGCAAGATCATGGTGATGCATAGCAACGAGAGGGGAGAGTGTTGTCTACGTACCCTCGTAGACCGAAGCGGAAGCGTTGACGCAACGTAGAGGAAGTAGTCGTACGTCTTCCCGATCCGACCGATCCAAGCACCGTTACTCCGGCACCTCCGAGTTCTTGGCACACGTTCAGCTCGATGACGCACCCCTAGCTCCGATCCAGCAAAGCTTCGGGGAGGAGTTCCGTCAGCACGATGGCGTGGTGACAATCTTGATGTTCTACCGGCGCAGGGCTTCGCCTAAGCACTGCAACGATATATTCGAGGTGGAATATGGTGGAGGGGGGCACCGCACACGGCTAAGGAACGATCACGAAGATCAACTTGTGTGTCCATGGGGTGCCCCCTGCCCCCGTATATAAAGGAGCAAGGGAGGGAGGAGGCCGGCCCTAGGTTTGGGCGCGCCAGGGGAGTCCTACTCCCACCGGGAGTAGGATTCCACCTTTCCTAGTCCAACTAGGTCAAGGGGGAAAGAGGGGAAGAGGGGAAGGAAGGGAGAGAGGGGCCGTGCCCCAAACCCCTTGTCCAATTCGGACTGGGCTTGGGAGGGGCGCGCGCCACCTCCTCGTCCTTCCCACTAAGGCCCATCAAGGCCCATTGCTTCTTCCTCGTATTCCCGTAACTCCCCGGTACCTCCGAAAATACCCGAACCACTCAGAACCCTTTCGATGTCCGAATATAGTCGTCCAATATATCGATCTTTACGTCTCGACCATTTCGAGACTCCTCGTCATGTCCCCGATCTCATCCGGGACTCCGAACTCCTTCGGTACATCAAAACTCATAAACTCATAATAACTGTCATCGTAACCTTAAGCGTGCGGACCCTACGGTTCAGAACAATGTAGACATGACCGAGACATGTCTCCGGTCAATAACCAATAGCGGGACCTGGATGCCCATATTGGCTCCTACATATTCTACGAAGATCTTTATCGGTCAGACCGCATAACAACATACGTTGTTCCCTTTGTCCATCGGTATGTTACTTGCCCGAGATTCGATCGTCGGTATCCAATACCTAGTTCAATCTCGTTACCGGCAAGTCTCTTTACTCGTTCCGTAATACATCATCCCGCAACTAACTCATTAGTTGCAATGCTTGCAAGGCTTAAGTGATGTGCATTACCGAGAGGGCCCAGAGATACCTCTCCCACAATTGGAGTGACAAATCCTAGTCTCGAAATACGCCAACCCAACATCTACCTTTGGTGACACCTGTAGTACTCCTTTATAATCACCCAGTTACGTTGTGACGTTTGGTAGCACCCAAAGTGTTCCTCCGGCAAACGGGAGTTGCATAATCTCATAGTCAAAGGAACATGTATAAGTCATGGATAAAAGCAACAGCAACATACTAAACGATCGGGTGCGCTAATGGAATGGGTCATGTCAATCAGATCATTCAACTAATGATGTGACCTTGTCAATCAAATGACAACTCCTTTGTCCATGGTTAGGAAACTTAACCATCTTTGATTAACAAGCTAGTCAAGTAGAGGCATACTAGTGACACTCTGTTTGTCTATGTATCCACACATGTATTATGTTTCCAGTTAATACAATTCTAGCATGAATAATAAACATTTATCATGATATGTAAGGAAATAAATAATAACTTTATTATTGCCTCTAGGGCATATTTCCTTCAGTCTCCCACTTGCACTAGAGTCAATAATCTAGGTCACATCACCATGTGATTAACTCACATCACCATGTGATTAACTCGATAGTTCACATCATCATGTGATTAACACCCATAGTTCACATCGCCATGTGACCAACACCCAAAGGGTTTGCTAGATTCAGTAATCTAGTTCACATCGCTGTGTGATTAACACCCAAAGAGTACTACGGTGTGATCATGTTTTGCTTGTGAGAGAAGTTTAGTCAACGGGTCTGCCACATTCAGATCCGTTATGTATTTTGCAATTTTCTATGTCTACAATGCTCTGCACGGAGCTACTCTAGCTAATTGCTCCCACTTTCAATATGTATCTAGATCGAGACTTAGAGTCATACAGATCGGTGTCAAAACTTGCATCGACGTAACCCTTTACGACGAACCTTTTGTCACTTCCATAATCGAGAAACATATCCTTATTCCACTAAGGATAATTTTGACCGCTGTCCAGCGATCTACTCCTAGATCACTATTGTACTCCCTTGCCAAACTCACTGTAGGGTATACAATAGATCTGGTACACAGCATGGCATACTTTATAGAACCTATGGCCATGGCATAGGGAATGACTTTCATTCTCTTTCTATCTTCTGCCGTGGTCGAGTTTTGAGTCTTTACTCAACTTCATACATTGTAACACAGGAAATAACTCTTTCTTTGACTGTTCCATTTTGAACTACTTCAAAATCTTGTCAAGGTATGCACTCATTGAAAACTTATCAAGCGTCTTGATCTATCTCTATAGATCTTGATGCTCAATATGTAAGCAGCTTTACCAAGGTATTTCTTCGAAAAACTTCTTTCAAACACTCCGTTATGCTTTGCAGAATAATTCTACATTATTTCCGATCAACAATATGTCATTTACATATACTTATCAGAAATGCTGTAGTGCTCCCACTCACTTTCTTGTAAATACAGGCTTCACCGCAAGTCTGTATAAAACTATATGCTTTGATCAACTCATCAAAGCGTATATTCCAACTCCGAGATGCTTGCACCAGTCCATAGATGGATCGCTGGAGCTTGCACATTTTGTTAGCACCTTTAGGATTGACAAAACCTTCTGGTTGCATCATATACAACTCTTCTTTAATAAATCCATTAAGGAATGCAGTTTTGTTTTATCCGTTTGCCAGATTTCATAAAATGCGGCAATTGCTAACATGATTCGGACAGACTTAAGCATGGATACGAGTGAGAAACTCTCATCGTAGTCAACACCTTGAACTTGTCGAAAACCTTTTGCGACAATTCTAGCTTTGTAGATAGTAACACTACTATCAGCTTCTGTCTTCCTCTTGAAGATCCATTTATTTTCTATGGCTTGCCGATCATCGGGCAAATCCATCAAAGTCGATACTTTGTTCTCATACATGGATCCCATCTCAGATTTCATGGCTTTAAGCCATTTTGCGGAATCTGGGCTCACCATCACTTCTTCATAGTTCGTAGGTTCATCATGATCTAGTAGCATGACTTCCAGAACAGGATTGCCGTACCACTCTGGTGCGGATCTTACTCTGGTTGATCTACGAGGCTCTGTAGTAACTTGTTCTGTAGTTTTATGATCATCATCATCAACCTCCTCACTAGTTGGTTTTGACTTCACAGAAACTGGTTCCTGTGATGTACTGGTTTCCAACAAGGGAATAGGTACAGTTACCTCATCAAGTTCTACTTTCCTCCCACTCACTTCTTTCGAGAGAAACTCCTTCTCTAGAAAGGATCCATTCTTAGCAACGAATGTCTTGCCTTCGGATCTGTGATAGAAGGTGTACCCAACTGTCTCCTTTGGGTATCCTATGAAGACATATTTCTCCGATTTGGGTTTGAGCTTATCAGGATGAAACTTTTTTCACATAAGCATCACAACCCCAAACTTTAAGAAACGACAACTTTGGTTTCTTGCTAAACCACAGTTCATATAGTGTCGTCTCAACGGATTTAGATGGTGCCCTATTTAACGTGAATGCAGCTGTCTCTAATGCATAACCCCAAAACGATAGTGGTAAATCGGTAAGAAACATCATAGATTGCACTATATCAATAAAGTACGGTTATGACGTTCGGACACACCATTATGGTGTGGTGTTCCAGGTGGCGTGAGTAGTAAAACTATTTCACATTGTTTAACTGAAGGCCAAACTCGTAACTCAAATGTTTTACCTCTGCGATCATATCGTAGTAACTTTTATTTTCTTGTTACGATGATTCTCTACTTCACTCTAAAATTCTTTGAACTTTTCAAACGTTTCAGACTTATGTTTCATCAAGTAGATATGCCCATATCTGCTCAAATCATCTGTGAAGGTTAGAAAATAATGATACTTGTCGCGAGCCTTAATATTCATCGGACCACATACATCAGTATGTATGATTTCCAACAAATCTGTTGCTTGCTCCGTTGTTCCGGAGAACGGCGTTTTAGTCATCTTGCCCAAGAGGCATGGTTCGCAAGCATCAAGTGATTCATAATCAAGTGATTCCAAAATCCCATCAGCATGGAGTTTCTTCATGCGCTTTACACCAATATGACCTAAACGGCAGTGCCACAAATAGGTTGCACTATCATTATTAACTTCGCATCTTTTGGTTTCAATATTATGAATATGTGTATCACTACGATCGAGATCCAATGAACTATTTTCATTGGGTGTGTATGTCCATAAAAGGTTCTATTCATGTAAACAGAACAACAATTGTTCTCTAACTTAAATGAATAATCGTATTGCAATAAACATGATCAAATCATATTTATGCTCAACGCAAACACCAAATAACACTTATTTAGGTTCATCACTAATCCCGAAAGTATAGGGAGTGTGCGATGATGATCATATCAATCTTGGAACTACTTCCAACTTTCATCGTCACTTCACCCTTAACTAGTCTTTGTTCATTCTGCAACTCTCGTTTCGAGTTACTACTCTTAGAAACTGAACCAGTATCAAATACCGAGGGGTTTCTATGAACACTAGTAAAATACATATCAATAATCTGTATATCAAATATACCTTTGTTCACTTCGCCATCCTTCTTATCCGCCAAATACTTGGGGCAGTTCCGCTTCCAGTGACCAGTCCCTTTGCAGTAAACGCACTCAGTCTCAGGCTTAGGTCCAGACTTGGGCTTCTTCACTTGAGCAACAACTTGCTTGCCGTTCTTCTTGAAGTTCCCCTTCTTCCCTTTGCCTTTTACTTGAAACTAGTGATCTTGTCAACCATCAACGCTTGATGCTCTTTCTTGATTTCTACCTCCATCGATTTCATCATTATGAAAAAGTTCGGGAGTCGTTTTCGTCATCCCTTGCATACTATAGTTCATCACGAAGTTCTACTAACTTGGTGATGGTGACTAGAGAATTCTGTCAATCACTATCTTATCTGGAAGATTAATTCCCACTTGATTCAAGCGATTGTAGTACCCAGACAATCTGAGCACATGCTCACTAGTTGAGCGATTCTCCTCCATCTTTTAGCTATAGAACTTGTTGGAGACTTCATATCCCTCAACTCGGGTAGTTGCTTGAAATATTAACTTCAACTACTGGAACATCTCATATGGTCCATGATGTTCAAAACGTCTTTGAAGTCCCGATTCTAAGCCGTTAAGCTTGGTGCACTAAACTATCAAGTAGTCATCATATTGAGCTAGCCAAACGTTCATAACGTCTGCATCTGCTCCTGCAATAGGTCTGTCACCTAGCGGTGCATTAAGGACATAATTCTTCTGTGCAGCAATGAGGATAAACCTCAGATCACGGATCCAATCCGCATCATTGCTACTAATATTTTTCAACACAATTTTCTCTAGGAACATATCAAAATAAACATAGGGAAGCAACAACGCGAGCTATTGATCTACAACATAGATATGCTAATACTACTAGGACTAAGTTCATGATAAATTAAATTTCAATTAATCATATTACTTAAGAACTCCCACTTAGATAGACATCCCTCTAATCCTCTAAGTGATCACGTGATCCAAATCAAACTAAACCATAACCGATCATCACGTGAAATGGATTAGTTTTCAATGGTGAACATCATCATGTTTATCATATCTACTATATGATTCACGCTCAACCTTTCGATCTCCGTGTTCCGAGGTCATATCTTATATGCATAGCTCGTCAAGTATAACCTGAGTATTCTACGTGTGCAACTGTTTTGTACCCGTTGTATTTGAACGTAGAGCCTATCACACCCGATCATCACGTGGTGTCTCAGCACGAAGAAGTTTCGCAACGGTGCATACTCAGGGAGAACACTTCTTGATAATTAGTGAGAGATCATCTTATAATGCTATCGTCAATCAAAGCAAGATAAGATGCATAAAAGATAAACATCACATGCAATCAATATAAGTGATATGATATGGCCATCATCATCTTGTGCTTGTGATCTCCATCTCCGCAACACTGTCATGATCACCATCGTCACCGGCGTGACACCTTGATCTCCATCGTAGCATCGTTGTCGTCTCGCCAATCTTATGCTTCTACGACTATCGCTACCGCTTAGTGATAAAGTAAAGCATTACAGGGCGATTGCATTGCATACAATAAAGCGACAACCATACGGCTCCTGCCGGTTGCCGATAACTCGGTTACAAAACATGATCATCTCATACAATAAAATATAGCATCATGTCTTGACCATATCACATCACAACATGCCCTGCAAAAACAAGTTAGACG
Source organism: Aegilops umbellulata (assembly GCA_032464435.1). NCBI lineage: Eukaryota > Viridiplantae > Streptophyta > Magnoliopsida > Poales > Poaceae > Aegilops > Aegilops umbellulata. The sequence continues at coordinate 441,277,301 of CP136055.1, read as the reverse complement.
TCCTCTACTTTGTTTGTTGCAAGTTTTACATGGCTGCTACGGGCTTTAAGCAAGAACTCATCTTACCTACGCATCAAAACCACAACGATAGTTTGTCAAATAGACTCCGTTTTAACCTTCTCAAGGACCGGGCGTAGCCACACTTGGTTCAACTAAAGTTGGTGAGACAGTCTCCCGCAAGCCATCTGTGTGCAAAGCACGGTGAGGGAACCGGTCTCGCGTAAGCGTACGCGTAAGGTTGGTCCGGGTCGTCTCATCCACCAATACCGCTGAACCAAAGTATGACATGCTGGTAGGCAGTATGACTTGTATCGTCCACAACTCACTTGTGTTCTACTCGTGCAAATAACATCAAACCATAAAAACCTAGGCCCGGATGCCACTGTTGGGGAACGTAGTAATTTCAAAAAAATTCCTACGCACACGCAAGATCATGGTGATGCATAGCAACGAGATGGGAGAGTGTTGTCTACGTACCCTCGTAGACCGAAGCGGAAGCGTTGACGCAACGTAGAGGAAGTAGTCGTACGTCTTCCCGATCCGACCGATCCAAGCATCGTTACTCCGGCACCTCCGAGTTCTTGGCACACGTTCAGCTCGATGACGCACCCCTAGCTCCGATCCAGCAAAGCTTCGGGGAGGAGTTCCGTCAGCACGATGGCGTGGTGACAATCTTGATGTTCTACCGGCGCAGGGCTTCGCCTAAGCACTGCAACGATATATTCGAGGTGGAATATGGTGGAGGGGGGCACCGCACACGGCTAAGGAACGATCACGAAGATCAACTTGTGTGTCCATGGGGTGCCCCCTGCCCCCGTATATAAAGGAGCAAGGGAGGGAGGAGGCCGGCCCTAGGTTTGGGCGCGCCAGGGGAGTCCTACTCCCACCGGGAGTAGGATTCCACCTTTCCTAGTCCAACTAGGTCAAGGGGGAAAGAGGGGAAGAGGGGAAGGAAGGGAGAGAGGGGCCGTGCCCCAAACCCCTTGTCCAATTCGGACTGGGCTTGGGAGGGGCGCGCGCCACCTCCTGGTCCTTCCCACTAAGGCCCATCAAGGCCCATTGCTTCTTCCTCGTATTCCCGTAACTCCCCGGTACCTCCGAAAATACCCGAACCACTCAGAACCCTTCCGATGTCCGAATATAGTCGTCCAATATATCGATCTTTACGTCTCGACCATTTCGAGACTCCTCGTCATGTCCCCGATCTCATCCGGGACTCCGAACTCCTTCGGTACATCAAAACTCATAAACTCATAATAACTGTCATCGTAACCTTAAGCGTGCGGACCCTATGGTTCGAGAACAATGTAGACATGACCGAGACATGTCTCCGGTCAATAACCAATAGCGGGACCTGGATGCCCATATTGGCTCCTACATATTCTACGAAGATCTTTATCGGTCAGACCGCATAACAACATACGTTGTTCCCTTTGTCCATCGGTATGTTACTTGCCCGAGATTCGATCGTCGGTATCCAATACCTAGTTCAATCTCGTTACCGGCAAGTCTCTTTACTCGTTCCGTAATACATCATCCCGCAACTAACTCATTAGTTGCAATGCTTGCAAGGCTTAAGTGATGTGCATTACCGAGAGGGCCCAGAGATACCTCTCCCACAATTGGAGTGACAAATCCTAGTCTCGAAATACGCCAACCCAACATCTACCTTTGGTGACACCTATAGTACTCCTTTATAATCACCCAGTTACGTTGTGACGTTTGGTAGCACCCAAAGTGTTCCTCCGGCAAACGGGAGTTGCATAATCTCATAGTCAAAGGAACATGTATAAGTCATGGATAAAAGCAACAGCAACATACTAAACGATCGGGTGCGCTAATGGAATGGGTCATGTCAATCAGATCATTCAACTAATGATGTGACCTTGTCAATCAAATGACAACTCCTTTGTCCATGGTTAGGAAACTTAACCATCTTTGATTAACAAGCTAGTCAAGTAGAGGCATACTAGTGACACTCTGTTTGTCTATGTATCCACACATGTATTATGTTTCCAGTTAATACAATTCTAGCATGAATAATAAACATTTATCATGATATGTAAGGAAATAAATAATAACTTTATTATTGCCTCTAGGGCATATTTCCTTCAGTCTCCCACTTGCACTAGAGTCAATAATCTAGGTCACATCACCATGTGATTAACTCACATCACCATGTGATTAACTCGATAGTTCACATCATCATGTGATTAACACCCATAGTTCACATCGCCATGTGACCAACACCCAAAGGGTTTGCTAGATTCAGTAATCTAGTTCACATCGCTGTGTGATTAACACCCAAAGAGTACTACGGTGTGATCATGTTTTGCTTGTGAGAGAAGTTTAGTCAACGGGTCTGCCACATTCAGATCCGTTATGTATTTTGCAATTTTCTATGTCTACAATGCTCTGCACGGAGCTACTCTAGCTAATTGCTCCCACTTTCAATATGTATCTAGATCGAGACTTAGAGTCATACAGATCGGTGTCAAAACTTGCATCGACGTAACCCTTTACGACGAACCTTTTGTCACTTCCATAATCGAGAAACATATCCTTATTCCACTAAGGATAATTTTGACCGCTGTCCAGCGATCTACTCCTAGATCACTATTGTACTCCCTTGCCAAACTCACTGTAGGGTATACAATAGATCTGGTACACAGCATGGCATACTTTATAGAACCTATGGCCATGGCATAGGGAATGACTTTCATTCTCTTTCTATCTTCTGCCGTGGTCGAGTTTTGAGTCTTTACTCAACTTCATACATTGTAACACAGGAAATAACTCTTTCTTTGACTGTTCCATTTTGAACTACTTCAAAATCTTGTCAAGGTATGCACTCATTGAAAACTTATCAAGCGTCTTGATCTATCTCTATAGATCTTGATGCTCAATATGTAAGCAGCTTTACCAAGGTATTTCTTCGAAAAACTTCTTTCAAACACTCCGTTATGCTTTGCAGAATAATTCTACATTATTTCCGATCAACAATATGTCATTTACATATACTTATCAGAAATGCTGTAGTGCTCCCACTCACTTTCTTGTAAATACAGGCTTCACCGCAAGTCTGTATAAAACTATATGCTTTGATCAACTCATCAAAGCGTATATTCCAACTCCGAGATGCTTGCACCAGTCCATAGATGGATCGCTGGAGCTTGCACATTTTGTTAGCACCTTTAGGATTGACAAAACCTTCTGGTTGCATCATATACAACTCTTCTTTAATAAATCCATTAAGGAATGCAGTTTTGTTTTATCCGTTTGCCAGATTTCATAAAATGCGGCAATTGCTAACATGATTCGGACAGACTTAAGCATGGATACGAGTGAGAAACTCTCATCGTAGTCAACACCTTGAACTTGTCGAAAACCTTTTGCGACAATTCTAGCTTTGTAGATAGTAACACTACTATCAGCTTCTGTCTTCCTCTTGAAGATCCATTTATTTTCTATGGCTTGCCGATCATCGGGAAAATCCATCAAAGTCGATACTTTGTTCTCATACATGGATCCCATCTCAGATTTCATGGCTTTAAGCCATTTTGCGGAATCTGGGCTCACCATCACTTCTTCATAGTTCGTAGGTTCATCATGATCTAGTAGCATGACTTCCAGAACAGGATTGCCGTACCACTCTGGTGCGGATCTTACTCTGGTTGATCTACGAGGCTCTGTAGTAACTTGTTCTGTAGTTTTATGATCATCATCATCAACCTCCTCACTAGTTGGTTTTGACTTCACAGAAACTGGTTCCTGTGATGTACTGGTTTCCAACAAGGGAATAGGTACAGTTACCTCATCAAGTTCTACTTTCCTCCCACTCACTTCTTTCGAGAGAAACTCCTTCTCTAGAAAGGATCCATTCTTAGCAACGAATGTCTTGCCTTCGGATCTGTGATAGAAGGTGTACCCAACTGTCTCCTTTGGGTATCCTATGAAGACATATTTCTCCGATTTGGGTTTGAGCTTATCAGGATGAAACTTTTTTCACATAAGCATCACAACCCCAAACTTTAAGAAACGACAACTTTGGTTTCTTGCTAAACCACAGTTCATATAGTGTCGTCTCAACGGATTTAGATGGTGCCCTATTTAACGTGAATGCAGCTGTCTCTAATGCATAACCCCAAAACGATAGTGGTAAATCGGTAAGAAACATCATAGATTGCACTATATCAATAAAGTACGGTTATGACGTTCGGACACACCATTATGGTGTGGTGTTCCAGGTGGCGTGAGTAGTGAAACTATTTCACATTGTTTAACTGAAGGCCAAACTCGTAACTCAAATGTTTTACCTCTGCGATCATATCGTAGTAACTTTTATTTTCTTGTTACGATGATTCTCTACTTCACTCTAAAATTCTTTGAACTTTTCAAACGTTTCAGACTTATGTTTCATCAAGTAGATATGCCCATATCTGCTCAAATCATCTGTGAAGGTTAGAAAATAATGATACTTGTCGCGAGCCTTAATATTCATCGGACCACATACATCAGTATGTATGATTTCCAACAAATCTGTTGCTTGCTCCGTTGTTCCGGAGAACGGCGTTTTAGTCATCTTGCCCAAGAGGCATGGTTCGCAAGCATCAAGTGATTCATAATCAAGTGATTCCAAAATCCCATCAGCATGGAGTTTCTTCATGCGCTTTACACCAATATGACCTAAATGGCAGTGCCACAAATAGGTTGCACTATCATTATTAACTTCGCATCTTTTGGTTTCAATATTATGAATATGTGTATCACTACGATCGAGATCCAATGAACTATTTTCATTGGGTGTGTATGTCCATAAAAGGTTCTATTCATGTAAACAGAACAACAATTGTTCTCTAACTTAAATGAATAATCGTATTGCAATAAACATGATCAAATCATATTTATGCTCAACGCAAACACCAAATAACACTTATTTAGGTTCATCACTAATCCCGAAAGTATAGGGAGTGTGCGATGATGATCATATCAATCTTGGAACTACTTCCAACTTTCATCGTCACTTCACCCTTAACTAGTCTTTGTTCATTCTGCAACTCTCGTTTCGAGTTACTACTCTTAGAAACTGAACCAGTATCAAATACCGAGGGGTTTCTATGAACACTAGTAAAATACATATCAATAATCTGTATATCAAATATACCTTTGTTCACTTCGCCATCCTTCTTATCCGCCAAATACTTGGGGCAGTTCCGCTTCCAGTGACCAGTCCCTTTGCAGTAAACGCACTCAGTCTCAGGCTTAGGTCCAGACTTGGGCTTCTTCACTTGAGCAACAACTTGCTTGCCGTTCTTCTTGAAGTTCCCCTTCTTCCCTTTGCCTTTTACTTGAAACTAGTGATCTTGTCAACCATCAACGCTTGATGCTCTTTCTTGATTTCTACCTCCATCGATTTCATCATTATGAAAAAGTTCGGGAGTCGTTTTCGTCATCCCTTGCATACTATAGTTCATCACGAAGTTCTACTAACTTGGTGATGGTGACTAGAGAATTCTGTCAATCACTATCTTATCTGGAAGATTAATTCCCACTTGATTCAAGCGATTGTAGTACCCAGACAATCTGAGCACATGCTCACTAGTTGAGCGATTCTCCTCCATCTTTTAGCTATAGAACTTGTTGGAGACTTCATATCCCTCAACTCGGGTAGTTGCTTGAAATATTAACTTCAACTACTGGAACATCTCATATGGTCCATGATGTTCAAAACGTCTTTGAAGTCCCGATTCTAAGCCGTTAAGCTTGGTGCACTAAACTATCAAGTAGTCATCATATTGAGCTAGCCAAACGTTCATAACGTCTGCATCTGCTCCTGCAATAGGTCTGTCACCTAGCGGTGCATTAAGGACATAATTCTTCTGTGCAGCAATGAGGATAAACCTCAGATCACGGATCCAATCCGCATCATTGCTACTAATATTTTTCAACACAATTTTCTCTAGGAACATATCAAAATAAACATAGGGAAGCAACAACGCGAGCTATTGATCTACAACATAGATATGCTAATACTACTAGGACTAAGTTCATGATAAATTAAATTTCAATTAATCATATTACTTAAGAACTCCCACTTAGATAGACATCCCTCTAATCCTCTAAGTGATCACGTGATCCAAATCAAACTAAACCATAACCGATCATCACGTGAAATGGATTAGTTTTCAATGGTGAACATCATCATGTTGATCATATCTACTATATGATTCACGCTCAACCTTTCGATCTCCGTGTTCCGAGGTCATATCTTATATGCATAGCTCGTCAAGTATAACCTGAGTATTCTACGTGTGCAACTGTTTTGTACCCGTTGTATTTGAACGTAGAGCCTATCACACCCGATCATCACGTGGTGTCTCAGCACGAAGAAGTTTCGCAACGGTGCATACTCAGGGAGAACACTTCTTGATAATTAGTGAGAGATCATCTTATAATGCTACCGTCAATCAAAGCAAGATAAGATGCATAAAAGATAAACATCACATGCAATCAATATAAGTGATATGATATGGCCATCATCATCTTGTGCTTGTGATCTCCATCTCCGCAACACTGTCATGATCACCATCGTCACCGGCGTGACACCTTGATCTCCATCGTAGCATCGTTGTCGTCTCGCCAATCTTATGCTTCTACGACTATCGCTACCGCTTAGTGATAAAGTAAAGCATTACAGGACGATCGCGTGGCCGAAAACCGCACCTCATTTGGACACTCCTACCTCGTCCTACCTATAAATATGTGTGCCTCCCCGAATTTTCACGCAGATGAAACCCTAGAAAACTACTTGCCGTGCCGCCGGACGCGTCCACGCCGCGCCGGACATGTCCGCCGCCCTCAGCCACGTCGCCCGGACCAATCCCGGGGCGACACGTCAGCCCCGCCGCCGCCTGCACACAATCAAGCGCCACCACGTGGCCCCTCGCCGCCCGCCGTCGCCGAAGCCCGCGGAGCCCATCCCGGACCCGCACGGGCCCGGATCTCGCCGCCGCCCGGCCCGCATCGCCCCGTCGCCTCGCACAGCCGAGCCGGCAACCGCGCCAACCGCTGCCCCGCAGCGCCGCTGCCGACCCTGCGCGTGCCGCCGAGCCGGCAACCGCGCCAACCGCTGCCCCGCAGCGCCTCGCCTGCCGAGCGCTCGCGCCTTCTTCGTCGCCTCGCGCAGCGCGTCCCACCTGTCGTCGCTGGACCCCGCCCCCGCGCGCTGCCCGTCCTCCTCGTCGGCAACTGCCGCCGCCCGGTGCGCGCCGCCGCCGTCCTCAACTTCTCCGCCCCGATCCGGTCGGGATCCGACCCCGGCGACCCTCACCTCGCCGGATCCGGCCTTCCCCGCCCCGGGTTCGTCTTCTCCGGCTGTCCCCGAGCCCACTCTGGCTATCCCCGGAATCCGCGCCCGGATCCAGATCCACTAAGGTTGACCCTCGAAAGTTCTTCTAAGTCCCTAAATCTTCACATTCTGAGGCCATGTTCATCGCATCATATCTCCTAGCATATTGCTCCATTTTGTGCGTGTAATATATCAAAATGTTCAACATGAGATGCTCTTCATTTAATTCCATTGTGACATGTTTGATTGATTTCATCTTGATGCCCTAATCATCGTTGTAAGAGTGCTATAAAATGTTGTCTGCTGTAACTTATCAGAACATGCTCATTTGTCATTTTTGCATCTTTTTGTGTGATTTTCTTTAGAGCATGAGGTCTACATGCGTTATGAGATACAACATGCCATATTCGCTTTGGTGCAATTCATTCTTCATGATATGCCATGTGTTGTTTGTTTCAAGCTTGCAAAGTAGTCTTCGTGATATTGCTGATTTCAGGGACTTGGAATTTCACTCTTTTCCCTGCTGTTACTTCTATGCCATGTATTCATGTTGTTACACTGAGATCCATGCCTCTTTTGAGTATGTTCAGTAAGGATGTTTTGGACATATGGTTATGCTATATCCATACATGCTCCTTTTTGCATTTATGGAGTGCTCTAGCATGTCTTAATCTTGTTCTACTTTTGCTATAAACTGTTCTTGGCAGATTGTTTACACGTTATTCAATTTTTCCAAGTTTGTTGTTAGTGACCCAAGCATGCTATGAACTTTCTCTTGCCATTCTTAGCTTCATAAACATGTATTCTTGCTGATGCCATGCTTATCTTGTCATGAAATGCCTTGTTATGAGTGAATCGAGCTCGCAAAGTTTCCTTCATGCTGCTGTTTATGCCATGCTCTATTTTTTTTCATTAAGTCTGAATCTGTAATGGAACTTGCTATATTGACATGGGTGCCATCATATCTTTTGATCCTTTTTTGGCTCATGTTCAGTAAGGGACTTTTGTTATATGCTATCAGTAGATTCATTCCGTGTCTTTGGTCACCATGATAAGTTCATGTAGCTTGTTGTTTGATAGCTCTAAACATTGCAACCTGATGTTATTTCTGCCATGTCCTGTGAATTCTGCTAAGTCTGTGAACCTGTTATTATTTTCAATCTTGCCATGTCCTTTGGAGCATGTTCTAGTAGTTTCTGGAGATAGCTCATTGTTCATGTTTTGTTATTCTTTACCTGTAGATCATGTCCGTGCCTTTTTTTCATGTTGAGGTCCTGTAACATGTTGTTTTGGTGCTTGCAATATGCCTAGTTGCTGTTTTGGACAGCATGGCCTTTAAACTTGTATGGGGTGTATGTGTTGAACCGTTGCTCCGTTTTGAGTGTGCTCTATATGAAACTTGCTTAGTTTTGCATATAGTTTCATGTTACCTTTTTGCATCCATGTTTTGAGGTGTTTTCTTGATGTTTGAATGCATTTTGCATCAATGCCATGTTTAACTTGTTTTGCTCATATCTTCTAGGCTGTAGCTCCGAATTAAACAAACTTTATATGTAACTTGACTAGAATCTTGTGTAGATCATCTTGGTGCATCTTAACTTGCTGTTTAACAACTTGAACCTAAGGTTTATTCAGATCCGGACCAATTTCAAAATTTGCATATGAGGACTTACCGGAATTGTTATATGTTGTTTCCGGCCTCATTTAAACTTGCTTTGATGTGTTGTTCTTGTATGCATCATCTCTTGCCATGAGTAGCTTCATGTAGCCTTGTCATGCATCATACTTGGTTGAGCATCATGCCTTGTTCATGTGTTGTGTGTTTACCATGTTGTGTGCTTCTTCTCGCTAGTACCCGTTTTGTTGCGATCGTGAGGATTCGTTCGTCTACGCTTGGTTCGTCTTCGTGGCTCCATCTTCTTCATGGACTCATTTCTATTCTTTGCGGGATTTTAGGCAAGATGACCGTCACCTTGGATCTCATTACTATCATTGCTATGCTAGTTGCTGCGTTACCTACCACATGCTTATCAAGCCTCCCAAATTGCCATGAACCTCTAATCTTGTCACCCTTCCTAGCAAACCGTTGTTTGGCTATGTTACTGCTTTTGCTCAGCCCCTCTTATAGCGTTGCTAGTTGCAGGTGAAGATGAAGATTGCTCCATGTTGGATTATGTTTATGTTGGGATATCACAATATCTCTTATGTTATTAATGCATCTATATATTTGGTAAAGGGTGGAAGGCTCGGCCTTATGCCTGGTGTTTTGTTCCACTCTTGCCGCCCTAGTTTCCGTCATGTCGGTATTATGTTCCCGGAGTTTGCGTCCCTAACGCGGTTGGGTGATTTATGGGACCCCCTTGACAGTTCGCTTTGAATAAAACTCTTCCAGTAAGGCCAACATTGGCTTTACCATTTGCCTCACCTATGCCTTTTCCCTTGGGTTTCCGGAGCCCGAGGGTCATCTTTATTTTAGCCCCCCGGGCCAGTGCTTCTCCAAGTGCTGGTCCAAACCGAGCGATGTCCGGCGCCCCTTGGGCAATCAGGGTCTATGCCAAACCGACGTCTGGCTCATCCGGTGTGCCCTGAGAACGAGATATGTGCAGCTCCTATCGGGATTTGTCGGCACATCCGGGTGGCTTTGCTGGTCTTGTTTCGCCATTGTCGAAATGTCTTGTAAAGGGGATTCCAAGACTGATCGGGTCTTCCCGGGAGAAGGAATATCCTTCGTTGATCGCGAGAGCTTATCATGGGCTAAGTTGGGACAGCCCTGCAGGGTTTTGAACTTTCGAAAGCCGTGCCCGCGGTTATGTGGCAGATGGGAATTTGTTAATATCCGGTTGTAGTAAACTTGAAGTAAACTCTTCTAAAGTACACCAACCGTGTGCGTAACCGTGAGTGTCTCTTTTCGGGATTGTTCGATAGGAGAACATGGTTTCTGAGTTATGTTTGACGTAAGTAGGAGTTCAGGATCACTTCTTGATCATTACTAGTTGACGATCGCTTGTTTTGCTTCCCTTCTCTCTCTTGTTTGCGTAAGTTAGCCACCATATCATGCTTAGTTGCTGTTGCAACCTCACCACTTTACCCCTTCCTTACCCTTTAAGCTTTGCTAGTCTTGATACCCATGGTAATGGGATTGTTGAGTCCTCGTGGCTCACAGATTACTACACCAACAGTTGCAGGTACAGGTTATGCGATGATCTCGACATGAGAGCGATGTTTATTTGTGTTGGAGTTCTTCTTCTCCTTCTTCTTCGATTGAGGGATATGTTCCTGGTCGGCAGCCTGGGCTAGCAGGGTGGATATTGTTTCAATTGCTGTTTATGTTTCATCCGTAGTCGGATGTTGTTCTCATGTATGATGTTGATGTATTCTTGAGGCATTTGTGCCTTATGTATGTATCCCCATCTATTATGTAATGTTGATGTAAAGATATCCACCTTGCAAAAGCGTCTTCAAGATGCGTTTCTATCCTTGGTGGGACCTTCGAGTTCCTTTAGGATAGGGTCGCATCTTGGGCGTGACAATGGAGCACCAGGGGGCCCACGAGGCAGGGGGCGCGCCCAGTGGGGTAGGCGCGCCCCCGCCCTCGTGGACAGGGTGTGGCCCCCCTGGTCTTTATTCTTTCACCAATACTTTTTATTTATTCCAAAAATATTCTCCGTGAAGTTTCAGGTCATTCCGAGAACTTTTATTTCTGCACAAAAATAACACCATGGCAATTCTGCTGAAGACAGCGTTAGTCCGGGTTAGTTCCATTCGAATCATGCAAGTTAGAGTCCAAAACAAGGGCAACAGTGTTTGGAAAAGTAGATACGATGGAGACGTATCAGGAAGATGCGGCAGTGGAGTCACAGATGGAGAGGAGTGGGAAACTTGACTGGTTCGGATGCGCGGCAGCACTGCTGCGGTGCCGCCCACCGGGAGGCAGGAGCAAGAACAGAGGTTGAAGAAGGAGCACGACTGTTGGATTAACATCCAACGGTTCAGCTGCTAGAATCATTTATTGATTAAGTTGACAAAGCCCTGCGTACACGTCCGCTTAGTAGGCCCACAAGTTAGCCACCAAATCTGACTGGTCCCAGCTGTCAACGGGAGGAATATTTTTTTCGCATAACAAGGAGGCACTTCCTTCCGTGCGAAGATACAACCGGTGGGTCCCAACGGTCAAGGGTAGGAAACATTTTTTCAGCTTAATAAGGAGGAACTTTCCTTGCATGCGACCATGGACCTTGTGGGTTCCAGCCGTCAGGCTCTCCACGTACAGTCCTCTTCCGATGACTCTCATTTGTTGACCACGCTGCACCGAGCACAGCAAGGCGGTGGACGACGGCGAGGCCCCGGACGGGAACGGCCCAGAGATGGGAAGACGCGGCAGTGGAGTCGCTGATTGAGACGAGTAGAAGGGTTATAACTAGTTCTGGTGCGGTGTGGGGCTGTAGTTGGTGGAGAATAACAGGAGGTTTGGAGGGGTGGAGGGATAGCCTGGGCAGTGGTGGGGTAGTGCTTCGCAGTGATGCATGCTAAGCAGAGCCGCTAGCCGTCGGAGGCCGGACCAGGCGGTCCCGACGACGCTAGAGGAAGAAGATGAGAGATTGAAGGTGCATGCCGGAAGTTGGATATAAATCCAATTGCTGTGGATGTCATAATCATTTGTTGACCAAGTTGACAACGCCCTGTGTAGGCTTCGACCTATTGGCTGTAGCGACCAGACCTCAAACAGTCTGATCTCTGTGCTCAGGTGTCATCCCTAGATCAGTAATGCTGACACCACACAGTACTTGAAGGATTTACAACAAAGTAGCAATCACACACTTATTACATCGAATGTCTCAAAAGAGAACTTATTACAATAAATATGGCTTAAGGCCATCTAATAACGATAACAGCGGAAGGCTTGGAAGATAAGTGAGTCCATCAACTCCAACGGCATCACTGAGTATAGAACCACGACCTAAAAGCACCTTACTCATCGTCTGAAAAGTCTGCAACATGAAACGTTGCAGCCTGAAAACGGGTCAGCACATGGAATATGCTGGCAATGTAACACATAGAGAGTAATGAAAGAACAAAGCTATACTACATGCATATATGGCTGGTGGAAAGCTCTATGGTTACTGTTTTTGCGTAAAGCCAGTTTTTCCCTACTCCAAAGGAATAAATTTATTTAACTATCATGGTGGTTGTTAAACATTGAGAATGGTTGACAACATCCTCAATCCCATTAAAGTAATCATCATTAAACCCAACAAAATTTATTTAAAGTAACATGATGAGATTCACATGATATCCAAGTACTAGATACTCAAGACGTCCATAACCGGGGACACGTCTAACCATGATTAGTTTGTACACTCTGCAGAGGTTTGCGCACTTTTCCCCACAAGACTCGATCGCCTCCGTTGGATTTCTCGCACTACAGAATGTTTGAGAAACAGATGACCGAGACATAGTCTTTCAGAAGCGCTAGCACCTTACGAACGGGTAGACCGTACCAACCTACATCCCCTACATCAGCTAGTCTACAACTGTAAGAGTTCGCACGACTTAGTCAACTATGCTAGAGCCCATAATAGCTTGTGGCTACACACGGAAGTTTCTAGTATGAATAATCTCATGATCCCTTTGAGCCTGGGTGGCGGTCCATAAAAAAAACAGGCAATCCTGGAATACCCAGGTACCTCAATCCACCCAGATGTGTGTTTAAGTTGCCACCTTAGATAAACCATTAATTAACAATCTCACATCTGTCATGGATATCACTCACCCAATCCACGTCTACTAGCAAAGCATGGCATAATAAGCAAACGTAGAAGTAACTCCCAAAGGTTTGATAATAAAACAAGTAATAGGTACTACCTCAACTACTTCCCATCCCACAATTTAATTAGATCCTAATCATGCATTGTTTGAGGATTGATCTAATGCAATAAAACTGGGTAGTAGAAGGGTATGATCAAAGTGTTACTTGCCTTGCTGATGATCCGCGAAACCTAGAGATTCGAAGTAACAGGCGCCGCACTCCGGGTATTCTATCGCAGAAAAACAAACAAGCATACAATAAGTACTCATCTAATGCACAGGTAAAACTCAAATAAAATATCTAACCAAAAAGTTCAACTTAAGAACTCCGGTTTGCAAAAAGAATCAAATCGAACGAAACAACGAAAGTCAAACGGCAAAAGAAAACAACTTCTTTCTACTAATATGGATCTAAGTCAAATTTTTATAGAAGCAAAAACTTGTTTAAGTTGGTTAAACTTAAAGAGGGTTTCGAGACGAAACTCCAGGCGCTTGAATCGCCTCATTCCGATAAATGAGCGAAAAGTTATACTAAAACGAAAATCGGATCAGAAATCGCGATCAGAAGTAATCACGGAAAATCCGAGAAAAAGAAAAACGACGAACGGATTAACGAATGAACGTTCGTTATCTGGATCTAAATGACGAATATGTTCGTTAAAACGAACGAATGAGCAAACGCTCGCTAATTAACCTAAACCGAAAAAAACCGATCTAAATAAAAAAACGGAAACTAAAAAAACGATGGAAAAACCGAACGGTTTTTCGAGAAAAACCGGCGGCGCGGAAAACGAGGCACCTCGGGCGGCGGGTCGGCGAGGCGGTGGCTGCGGCAGCGGGCGGCGGCGCAGGCGGCGGCGGCGGGCGGCGGCGCAAGCGGCGTCGGGCGCGGGCGGCGGCGCTAGGGCGATGGGGCTGGCGGCGGGCGGCGCGGGCGGCTCGGGCGGCTAGGGTTTGGGAGTTCCCGGGCTGGGCTCCCCCGGCTTATAAAGCCTGGTCGGGCCTAGTGTCCGGGTTGGACACGGCCCGTAGGTCGGTTCGTTTTTTTTAAATAATTACGCGCAGAAAAATAAATAAAAGAAATACTAAACGGACTCCAAATATCCCGAAATAAATTTTCCCCGACTTCTAAAATCAAGCCGGACAAAGTGAACATTTATTTGGGGCCTAAATGCAATTTTGAAAAACGCATATTTTTCCTAAATTCAAATAAAAATAGCGAAAACTCCGAAATAAAAATCTTATTTGATTTTATTATTAAATCCTCAATATTTATTTGTTTTGGTAAAGTCATTTTATTCCCTCTCTCATATTTTTGTAGTAGAAATAATTGATGATAAAATAATTAAAATCAAATGATCCTATTCTCAAAATTTGAGAAAACTCAAATATGAAAATAACGAAATCCCCAACTCTCTCTGTGGGTCCTTAAGTTGCGTAGAATTTCTAGGATCAAAATCAAAAGCAAATAAAATATGAGATGCATTGATGATCTAATGCATAACATTCCAAATTGAAAATTTGGGATGTTACATTGGCCCACATGTCAGCCTACAAAAATATGGCATATATTTAACCCATGTTTTGTCCATTTGCTGGGTTGGGTGAACAAATAATTTCGCGTCAATGCGGCCCATTTATATTTTCTGAGAAATCCCATCCTGTTTGCACTTTCTTGAAGTACACAAATTAGCTGGGCTCGTTCTATACATAATAGGTTAGAAGGAGCAATTAATATAAAAAATAAATCGAAGCGACACATTTTTTATATATAAAATTAACAAATTAGCGAGTTATTGCTCAAAATAAAAATGAGCACGTTATTATTACATTGGTCCTTAAAATCTTCGCAAGCTTTTGTACGCAATCATCAGGATTTTCCTTACGTGTGAGTCAAAAACAACCGGGATTTTCCTTCCCAACTTCTGTTAAACATTTACTTTTATAAGTTAATAACACGTGGGATGTTTTTATAATGTATATATAAGTATTTATAAAATATATGATAATAGTAATAATATAAATATATATAATGTGGTTAGAAGGGAAAACATAAATTGGAGACAACATTATTATTCTTATATATAGATAAATAGAACAGAGATGTGCGTTTTATTAAGAAAAATACATTGGGATGCCGATCTTTAAAATAAGCCCATAGGCCGGTATGGACCTCAAAAAATAAGTTGAAACCACTGTCTTCGTATGTCGTGGGATACGCATATTAAAAAACAAAACCTAGGCCTAGCTGATACTTGTTCGCCCTCTGGAAAAAATGATACCAGCTAGATCCCCGAGCGAACTGGATTAAAGAGGGAGCCGGCGACGCGACTAAAGAAGCACATCAGGAGAGATTTTTTTCTTTAGTGGATGGCTCTCGATGGCTTTTTTACTTGCCTCTGCACCATACAACTTGTATTTTTAGCCTCCCAGTCCATGGTGGACCAGCAGCCCATTTGCTGCGCGGGCCAACCTATAGAAACCAGCACTCGATTTTTCATCAAGCCCCAAAAACAACGCAGTACTATGTTTGTTTTGAGGCCGAAAAAATACGGCAGGGGTTGAGGTGGGGAGGGGGGAAGGCAGAGCAAAAAGATTGAAAAGAGCTGATGCGCCGTTGCTACCCTAACAAAGCAGGTGCAATTCTTCTCGGTAAGAAGGTGTGCTGTTGACACCCACATGTCACAAATCCCATAGTAGGCATACTAACAAGTTCACACACAAGTACAACAGAAAAGGTAAACATTTGTATCAAACTCAGGTTCACAGGACACGTTCATATTCATAGCCAACATTCGCAATCAACAACTCAAAAGATTCATACATGCACAAGTTCAGTATGTCTATGCATCCAAATGATTGATAGATCACACGACAATATTCATATATAGTTCACAAAAAGATTCAGATATACACATGTTCAGTATGATTATGCATCCAAATGATTGAGATCACAACCAATATCATCCATGGACGAACTTTAATTACCTAGGGTACAGACTGGTAAATGGTGTTCAGTCGGAGGTACTTCTTGCTAAAATTAATGCTTGTACGAGTAAACTTTCGAGTACATAAGAGGCAGCATAGACAATCTGAACTTTTCTTGTAGGTTTATCCTCAAATAGTGGCCTCGTGCCGAGGGAGGTTTGAGTAACTTGGCCACTACTTTCATCCAACTAGTTTACTGGCTCATCTTGGTCCTGTAGCTCGCCAAAATTCTATATTGTAGACAAGAAAGGAGGCGGTTGAGAAAATGAACTACCCAATTTTTTTTGTGCAGTTCAACTGAAATGGAGCATCCCTAGCATGCAGACTGAGTAAGTGCTAGATGAATATACATGTCAACCAACTTATATGGAATCTTTACACTCCATGCCATACAATTCGCTACCATATGTGCCGATAACCAAAAGGCACAAGTTGGGACCAAAGACTGGACTGCATTTTTTTGGGCTATGCGCCAAGCAATATTTTTGGTGTTCACTCTCCTAATACTTGGAGTTTGACAACCGGTTGATGCCGATTGATACTCAAATGAATATAGGCACTTCTTATTGTCAACATCGATGCTTGTCTGAGTGAACTTTGGAGTACATAGCAGCAGCATAAGTACCTGCCCATTTGATCTTTTTGTGCAGTTCTACTGAAATCACCCAATGTAATGATTTGCCTACGAGTTTAGGCTCCAAGTTACTCCTTTATGAAATCGGCAAACAGTAGCACAATACCAAATTACTAATACATATGACAAGCACAATGATCAGGATAAAGACCAGTACCAACCTGTGTGAGGTAGCATATCAATTACTATTTCCTTTGAATGGAAGCCGAGATAAGCCAAGCGACTGACAACAAAGGAAGAATGCAAGACCAGATTAGTGACTGGCAGGAAAGGAAGGAAGCTGTTGAGGCAATGAAGCACCCAAAGTTTTTGTGCAGTTCCACCAAAATCGAGCATCCCTGTTGGCACATATATCGAGAGAGTGAGATTACTATAATAGTGGGACTAGTTGATGAAACATACACTAACAAATAAAAGCACCCTCATTATCTTAATGCGTAAAGTCAGCAACATAGTAGTCTTCCTTAAAGAGAGGTATTTGTTTATTTAATCAGTGCCAATTAGCTCAACACTCAAAGCATTGCCATGTATCATAGGTTGCAAAACTTTAACGTGCAAAGATAACAGAGTTTCTCATGACAGTAGCATGATACAAATAGAGATGACAGCAAACTAATATGGATGAAGGCCTTAGGCCAGTACAAACCTGAGGAAAAAAAGCTTATTCATGTAGTCTCATAAGAGATGATAAAGCACTCACTGGAATCACTCAATAGTGTATATTTTTGTGCACTTCAAATGTATGGTTGAAATCACTCTTGTTTACTAGTGCTGAGATTATATCAAAAGATTATCAAGAACTTCCAGCAGAGTTAAAGCACTGGCTGGGATACAGTTCATTGTATTGTCTTCTGTAGTTCCACTAAAATGTATGATTGGCACAACATGATCCCTGTTTGCACAAGTAGGAACAAGGTGAAACCTTCATTAGCTTGGTGAGAAAGGATAGAAAGACATTAGCATATTACTCTAGCAGTAGCATCAAATTCATGATGGACAATACGCAAAATATTGCCTCATTAAACCAATGGCAATAAATTGACATTCAAAACAATAGCACTATTATGTCATGACAGTAATAATATTCCCTACCTGTTCCACCACATGATTCACCTCCATAGACAAACATACACACGTACACGATTCAGCATAAGGTGCTACTAAAGATTTGTTTAACTCCGACTGGAAAATTTGGCAGCAATAAATTAGTTGTACTTAAGTACTCCTAATTAATTAAGTGACCTTGCAGGAGAGACAGCAGAAGTGGAAGGGCTCCCTGGAGGATCAGCTCACATGTAAGGTAGATGTTGCCAGAGCCCTTGAATGGCCTCAACTGAGGCCTCTGGCTTCAGCAAGATCACCTTGGCACTCTTTATTCTTCGTCTTCTTCCTCTTCATGCTATGTTTCTCTTTCTCCTCACCAGTTGGTGAAACCAAGTACATGATTGGCCTTCTATTTCTAAATTGGTTTTGTCAGTGAGGGAGTACAAGTGTACTAGTAAACAATAGCATTATTTTCTCATGGGAGTCGCAAAATAGAGATGAACACATGCATTAAATATCATCTTACCTAAAGGAAGGTTATGGCGCCAATATGGATGATGAGGATTGGAACACATATCTGCCTTTGTGCAGTTCCACCGAAATGAATCAACTGTTCCATTCTGACATTCCAGTTAAACAGCACAAAATTCACTTCTTTTAAGAAGTGTTTGTGAAGTGCACCAAAAGGTCACAATAGCAACCTGGTGAAATGATATCCCTGTTTGCACAAAAAGCTACAATGGAAACAGTCAGAGTCTCAAACTATTACAGGCAAAAACATTTGGATAAACTTGTCATGGCTTATAACAGTGGCATGTCTTCATTTTACCAGGGGCATTAGATTAAGAACAACTAAATATTTGGTATAAGGGCATGGGACAGTGGGTGCACCAGTAGTCCAGCACCATGTACCTAAACATGAGCATAAAGTGGTGATTCAGAGTTTGTTGCCCTGAGAAACAAACATCCAAGAAATATATCTAGGTTGGTCCCATTTTTGTTCACTCTAGCCACATACTTATATGTGTGGATAGCAAATCTAGTCCCGATCATACCAATTTGTATAGCGTTACCCTGATATTTCCCTTTTTGACCAAGAGACCGGTTGGATGACCAGTCTGTACTACTTTCACCCCCTTTCCTTCCTGTTTGTACCAAGTCTGATGTACATACTAAATTCCCAAATCCTTACTTTATTTCTTGTTTGAGCCAAGTACAAGATTCGACTCCATGAAGTAGCTTTACCTCTAACAATAGAAGAAGAAAAATAGGTGACGTTGGACCATCTGACCGAGAGGGGCTGAGAGGCAGAAAATGATGCACGTGCAACGATGTAGCAAGATGGGGAAGTAGAGCTAAGGCGGTTTCGAAGGAAGATATACCTGAAGGTCATCGGGATGTGGATAGGTGGGCGGCGGGAGACCAGATCCGCCCACACTAGGGCAACGACGAAGGGATCAGAGGACCTCCAGCACCGGCGCTCGGCTAGAGATAACGGTGCGGCCGGAAGTGGGTCTCCTCCCTCGCTGTCGACGCCGGCCTAAACGCTGCCCCTCCTCCCCTTCACCAGCGGAGGGGGATACGTCTGAATCTGTAACCAGCGGTGATGATAGAAAGACAGTGTTTTTTGAAGGGAGAAAGATAGTGTTACCACCGCTATCTTTTTTAGATCTGGAGAGGATGAGAGTGTGTGAATAGAGCAACCCTAGCAAGCAAGCGTGGAGGCTCCGGCCTATATATACATAGTGGGGTAGTTTTCCTTTTTCACTCCATCAAAACAATCGTTTAAAATTGAGTACGTGCCAGGTCGCCATTTTTTTAGTTGTTGATTGTTTTCTGAGATAGCTACCCGCTTATTCCAAGTGGTGTTACGGTGTGCCAGGTGTAAATTTGTATCGTTCAAGTCTGGTACAAGACCCTCCATTAAATGAACAACCACCCCCTCATAAAAATTGTGAAAAAGCCCACGACTAAAATTATCGGAAACGTGGGCTGCCCCAACATGCATTATTATTTATATTTTCTACTCCCTCCGTTCCTAAATATAAGTCTTTTTAGACATTTCAAATGGACTACAACATACAGATGTATGTAGACATATTTTAAAGTATGGATTCGTTCATTTTGCTTCGTATGTAGTCACTTGTTAGAATCTCTAAAAAGACTTATATTTGGGAACGTATGGAGTATGTGGGAGTATCCTCAAAACAGAATGTGAGAGTACAATATTTATTGGGCCCCTTTGTAATTGGTGCTAAATTTTGACCAAAGATTTAACTGACAAAATGTTAGTGCATGTTACCAAAAATTATATAGTTTTATTCGTATTTGAACATAGTTTTCAATGATGTAGGGTCTGTTTGGTTTCCAGCCACATATTGCCACACTTTGCCACACCTCACCTTAGGCAAAATTTACCAAGTTAGGTGGGTGTTTGGTTCTAGCCACACCTAAGACAAGAATTTTTTATTAGCATTGAACCCCACATGTCATAGACACAAAAAGTGTGGCAAGATTCCCTTAGGCAAGCCAAAGTGGGTCTAACAACTTGAGCTACTCAAGTTAGGCAAGTGTGGCAAAAATAATGTGGCAACATAAGACAAACATAGTCACAATCCAAACAACCCCGTAATTTTTTGTGACATGCATGAATATTTGGTTAGTTAAATTTATAGTCAAAATTTGGCAAGGTGCATCAAATCAACACATGCAAGTATCAAAAGGAAAGTCATGACATGCATGCATGCGTTGTACTCCCTCCGTTTCCAAATACAAGTCTTTTTAGAGATTGCAACAAGTGACTACATGCGAAGCAAAATGAGTGAATCCACACTCTAAAATTCTACATACATCTGTATGTCGTAGTCCATTTGAAATGTCTAAAAAGACTTATATTTAGGAACGGAGGGAGTAACTAATGCATCAGTAAACGCAAATTATTGAAATATATCGAGTGCAGTGCTTTGATGTGTCGCGTCAACTCGTACAAGACCGAGAAGTTTGATTACTACAACGCCCTCTCGCCTTAACCGCACCCGCCTTTGGCTGCATGACAGGTGGGCCACCCACCTGTTGGGCCCACCTGTCATAGACGCAGAGGCTGGAGCAGTAAGTCAATGAAGTTGCGTCCCTCCCTCGCCCATGAGCGTGGCTGGCAGGACTAGGAGAAGCTTTCGTTCGCTACCGCTCTCCCTCCCGCACGCGGTGGACATGCAACAGTTCAATCGGTGTCAGATGGCCAGAAGCATACTTTAGTACTCCTCCACTTCAGTAGTACTCCATCATTGTTCGTCTTCCCGAAGAGACGAAGAGCCAAGCGCAGCCCGGACGCTTGTGTGGCAGTTTCATGTGTAGAGTAGTCTAGGATAGTGTGTACCGTGCCTGTAAGCTTAAAATCGTTGGGGTCGGGTCCATGCTTTTTTTTGATTAAAATAATCTTCTAGCCCTACCTGTCATCCTGGTGATTCTAGTTTGCACGCTCATCTAGTCAAGACAGGAATATATATTTTAATTTGTGGTGGGGTAGATGTTAGAGGTTGCAGCAAATGGAGTATTGTACACTATGGGTCTTTCAACCAAGTTTAGATGCAACCATGTGGAGCCAGTGCTATGATGTGTCGCGTCAACTCATACAACGAGGAGAAGCTTGATTTTACTACTACACACCTTCTCCCTCGCCCATGCGCGCGGTGGCTATCCCTCCCGCACGCGGTGGACGGACATGCAGCAGTGGATTCGACACTGTAGAAATAGTAGTAACATCATTGTTCGTCTTCTCGAAGAGGCGAAGAGCCAAGCGCAACCCGAATGTGGCAGTTGCGAATGCTCGCGTGGCAGTCTTTGTGTAGGGGTGGGGCATGGTACCGAGCCTTGGAGCACGCATATAGCTAGGCTCTTGCATGCGACAAAATTGCTATTTGAGCCCACTATTGTAGTAGTACTAGTACTTGCTAGTATAGCCCTGTAAACCGGAAAGGAGTATTTGCCTTTCTAGAGATTTCAACAAGTGACTAGACTACACCGCGTGCAGTACTGGCTCAAATCTCATCAACCAAGGCATTTTGTGATTGGAGGAATGTATCTCGTACTTTACAAAATTACCCTAATTAAACTCATGCATTAATTATGTAGTTCTATCGTTTTCCTCTCCGCCTTGGTCGTGGTTCACAATATTGAGCACTCCTATATGACTAGCCGCTCTATCTACATGCGGGACATCAAAGCATCCAGGCCCGCTTGCCATCTACCAAACCACAGCGAGGTGCTACAGTCGAGACTCACCAGTCACCCCGGTGTGGCCGCCATGACCCGTCATATCACAAAACCCACCTTTACCAGCAGTGGTTAAGTGGCCTTGAAGTTCGACTGGACGAACCAACCATCATTTCATTGAAACGCTCGTTGAAGCCCTTTCTGCCCTTTCTTGAAGAAAAAATCACTCCAAGCTACTCACTTCTGCCATTTTTCTTCTGTACCGACGAAGGAAAGGTGGGCGAATCAGTGATGCTGCTATATTTTCATTCCAAGAATCTTCTTTTTGCGAAGCACCGACCGATTTTCACAGCCTATTCTTTTCCCGTTTTCATTGTGATTGTGGTTTCCTTTTGATTGCTTTTTGTTTGTCAGTTCATTGATGGATCCTGGAGCACTAGCCAAAGAGTTGCCGGCGGACAACCCACTGGAGATAGCGATCTCCAGGAAGCGAGCACCGACCAACGAGTTGACCATGTTGGTGGGCCAACCCATGGAGACGAAGAACTCCTAGAAACAAGCACTGGCCAAAGAGTTGACGATGTTGGCGGACGAACTCCTCAAAGAAAGTTGGAAGAACAGCAAGGGCCCCACCGTGCCTACCCTAGAAACTCTAATGGCCACCTATGCGAGGCTCAAGGCCGAGTTTGAGGAGATAGTCGCTGTTGAGAAGCAGTATTCCCCTGGCAAGGTGATGGCCCCCATCGAGGACGAGGAGATGGCCCCCAGAGGGATGGGATCCCCCGGTGAGCTGCCCAAGGTAAAAAATAATGGCTTACCATAGTTGTGGTTTTTGATTCATTGCAATGTGCTTGCTAATATGTTAGGGTTGTGCAGGTGCCGGTGGACGTCCTTGATGATTCCGATGTCGTGGCCCATCCTGTGGACAATGCCCCACAGATCGTTTTCGATGTCGCGGTCCGTCCTGTTGACATCGCCCCGGAGATCGATTCCGATGCCGTTGTCCATCCTGTGCACATCACCCTAGAGATCGATTCCGATGTCGCGGTCAGTCCTATGGACATTGCCCCAGAGATCGACTCCCATGCCGCTGTCCATGCTGTGGTCATTGCCCGAGAGATCGATAACAAGAAATAGTTGGTCGCGCTAATCCTTCAGGGTAGTTTACATTGCCCTGTGTTTAATTACTAGAATGATGCGTGTTACCAAACCATCTTAGGGCTAGTGTACTTTCTTGTGTGGGCGCTACTTGCTACTTTCGTTTGATAGTGAATCATGCGAACCTCTCCGATTTATGGAAACAGATGTATCCTCACCATCTTTTGACGTAATATATCACATGCTTAGATGTAAGTTCGGACTGTTTATCATATCAACAGGGCTTGTTTGATGATTCTTGGTGTTAGTAGGCTAGATACGGTGCCAGCTATAGTACTTGCAAAACACTCACCGAAGATAAATGTTGGGGCTAATGAGCTCGTGGTACGCTTATACTTATCCGTCGTCGGTCAGCCAATAGCCCAAGCTCCTAAAATTGTAGGCTTAGTGATCGATCAGAAAATAGTCGACACGGATACATTCAGGCCTCATTTGGTTCATAGGGTAGGAAAATCATAGCAAGAGTACAGAGACGTACAACACAAAATCATAGCAGTACAGAGACATACTCCATCCGTTCCAAAATAGATGACTCAACTTTGTACTACTAACTTTGAAATGGAGGGAGTACAAATCCTAGGCGGGCTAGTTTGGCCTAGTGGGTTTCAGTGATATGACGTGGTATAGTGCCGCCCAGTCTTCGCATGTGGTAGCAGTATTGCGGGTAAAGTAAGTTTTCTTGAAGAAGCGGAATTCAACGAAGTCATGATGGTTCATTCGTCCGACCAACTTACAGCGGGAAAGGTTGGGCCTGCGCTACGACCGGGGTGGACCAGGATAATTTTGTGCATGGCAGGTGGACCAGGATGGTCGACGTCCCACATGTTGAAGAATGGAAAGTATTCTTTTCTGATATAGAGGACGAGCAACGAGTATTCATTGTTTATTTTTTATGAAAGCTATTGTCTCCACTGTTACGACGGACGAGTGTGAAACACGGCAGCCCAGTGAACTTGGCATGTGCACCACTCCCTCCTTCCTCATGTAATACTACCATACTGTTGACTATAAGGTTGGCTATAAAGGTTACAACTTTTTCTCACTTTATCTCTATCTATTTCCTCTCAAATGTTTTTTTACCTTTCTTTTTTTAGACACAATTGTTTTTTATGCCTCTTTTTTTAGAATTAGTTTTTTTATACCTAGGAGCATGTGTAGAGACGGGCTCTTGCAGAGCCCACTCCTTGACTTTGTCAATGCCTCTCTCTCCTCCACATAAGCGGGCTTATAGGCCAGTATTTTACTAGTATTACTTTCTATGAATGCGGACAGCTAGCATCTGAGGGGGAGGGCTTGGAAGTGGTCCAGACTCTCGCATGGTCCACCTCACATTCTCACCATATATTTCTTGTAGTCCGTGCGGGGCGGGCAGGCGATCTCTTCTCCCTCCTCCGTCTCTCTCTTCTCAGCTGACGTCCACCGAGCGATTAGATTTTCGCTATCGACGGTTTATTCAATTACAGTCCCACATGTCACTGAAATTGCAAGACAACGCGTGACCTGACACGTCTCCAACGTATCTATAATTTTTGATTGTTCCATGCTATTATATATTCTGTTTTGGATGTTAATGGGCTTATTTATACACTTCTATATTATTTTTGGGTCTAACCTATTAACCCAAGGCCCAGTGCAAATTGTTGTTTTTTGCCTATTTCAGTGTTTCGGAGAAAAGGAATATCAAACGGAGTCCAAACGGAATGAAACCTTCGGGAGCGTGATTTTTGGAACAAACGTGATTCAGAGGACTTGGAGTGGATGTCAAGAAATCAACGAGGAGGCCACGAGGCAGGGAGGCGCGCCTGCCCCCTGGGTGCGCCCCCAACCTCATGGGCCCCTCGTGACTCCACCGACCTACTTCTTCCTCCTATATATATACCTACGTACCCCGAAACCATCGAGGAGCACCAGAAAACCCTATTTCCACCGCCGCAACCTTCCATACCCGTGAGATCCCATCTTGGGGCCTTTTCCGGTGCTCCATCGGAGGGGGGATCAATCACGGAGGGCCTATACATCAACACCATAGTCTCACCGATGATGTGTGAGTAGTTTACCACAGACCTTCGGGTCCATAGTTATTATCTAGATGGCTTCTTCTCTCTCTTTGGATCTCAATACAAAGTTCTCCTCTATCTTCTTGGAGATCTATTCGATGTAACTCTTTTTGCGATGTGTTTGTCGAGATCTGATGAATTGTGGGTTTATGATCAAGATTATCTATGAACAATATTTGAATCTTCTCTGAATTATTTTACGTATGATTGGTTATCTTTGCAAGTCTCTTCGAGTTATCAATTTGGTTTGCTCATCTTGAAAAATTAATAGCCCAAATTTCGGATAAGTAGGCCACCTTAGTCAATAAGATGGCCGCTAAACCGGAAGATCTAGAGGGTAATAAGGATGAAGATCTAAAATTAATTGATGTGTCTCCTATTAAATCCTTGTTTTGCAATATGAATCTTGATAATGATGGGACTGGAGATGAGTCAACTTTAGTTAAAAGGCGTCCCAATGATTCGGAGTTTTTAGATCTTGATGCAAAATTTGGTAAAAGTGGGATGGAAGAGGTCAAAACTTTAGATAGCGATGAACCCACTATCTTGGATTTCAAGGAATTTAATTATGATAGTTGTTATTTAATAGATTGTATTTCCTTGTTGCAATCCATGCTAAATTCTCCGCATGCTTATAGTCAAAATAAGGCTTTTACAAAACATATCGTTGATGCTTTAATGCAATCTTATGAAGAAAAGCTTGAACTGGAAGTTTCTATCCCTAGAAAACTTTATGATGAGTGGGAACCTACTATTAAAATTAAAATTAAAGATCATGAATGCTATGCTTTGTGTGATTTGGGTGCTAGTGTTTCCATGATTCCAAAAACTTTGTGTGATTTGCTAGGTTTCTGTAAATTTGATGATTGTTCTTTAAACTTGCACCTTGCAGATTCCACCATTAAGAAACCTATGGGAAGAATTAATGATGTTCTTATTGTTGCAAATAGGAACTATGTGCCTGTAGGTTTCATTGTTCTTGATATAGATGGCAATCCTTCATGTCCTATTATACTTGGTAGACCTTTCCTTAGAATGATTGGTGCAATTATTGATATGAAAGAAGGGAATATTAGATTCCAATTTCCGTTAAGGAAAGGCATGGAACACTTTCCTAGAAAGAAAATTAAATTACCTTATGAATCTATTATGAGAGCCACTTATGGACTGCATGCCAAAGATGACAATACCAAGATCTATCCTTGCCTTTATGCCTAGCTAGGGGCATTAAACGATAGCGCTTGTTGGGAGGCAACCCAATTTTATTTTAGTTTTTTGCTTTTTGGTTCTGTTTAGGAATAAATAATCCATCTAGCTTCTGGTTAGATGTGTTTTTGTCTTTTAATTAGTGTTTGTGCCAAGTAGAACCTTTGGGAAGACTTGGGTGAAGTCTTTTTGATCTTGCTGTAAAAAACAGAAACTTTAGCGCTCACGAGATTAGCTACAACTTTTTACTTGAGAGTGATATTTAGTTAATTCTTTTTGCAGATGATTAATAGATAAATTCCTCACGTCCAGCAATCTATTTTAGAATTTTTCGAGTTCCAGAGTATGCGTTTGATACAGATTACTACAGACTGTTCTGTTTTTGACAGATTTTGTTTTTTGTGTGTTGTTTGCTTATTTTGATGCATCTATAGCTAGTATCGGAGGTTATGAACTATAAAAAAGTTGGAATACAGTAGGTTTAACACCAATATAAATAAAGAATGAGTTAGTTACAGTACCTTGAAGTGGTGTTCTGTTTTCTTTCGCTAACGGAGTTCACGAGATTTTCTGTTAAGTTTTGTGTTGTGAAGTTTTCAAGTTTTGGGTAAAGATTTGATGGATTATGGAACAAGGAGTGGCAAGAGCCTAAGCTTGTGGATGCCCAAGGCACCCCAATGTAAAATCCAAGGACAACCAAAAAGCCTAAGCTTGGGGATGCCCCGAAAGGCATCCCCTCTTTTGTCTTTGTCCATCGGTAACTTTACTTCACTACAAAAAGAAGACACATCCGTAACATTTTGGGCCAAACGAATTTTTTTTGTCATACATATGACACTTCTATGACGATAATTTTGACAAAACCCGGTATCATCATAGATGTGGTGGGCTCCTACTTCCATGACAAAAAATCATGACAGAGAATGGACTTTTCGTCCTGGGCGGGCCGGAGAAGCAGCTGCATGACATTCTTTGGGCCGTCCATGACGGAAAAAACCGTGGTAGAAGCGAGGGGGAGGAAAATTTTGGGGAGTTCCCGATTACGGTGGGAGGTCGGGGGCCGAGCGATGCACGTTTCTCTCGTACACGTACGTGCGTGTGTGCGAGGCGTTGGCTCTAACTGAACCCGAGCGAGGCGTTGGGCTCTAACTGAACCCGGGCGATTGCACTGCAGGCTACGCGTTACTGAACCCGAGCGATCGATCGATGGCTGTTAAATGAACTCGATCGAGCGATTCCTTCGCTACTGGTGCTAACTGAAGCTGATCGATTGGATGAACAGTGAGCGTTGCATGGGGGGTTTGGATGAACAGTGAGCGGTGGCGTTGCCTCTGGATGAACATGACCCCGTGGTGTGGTGGAGGGCTGGATAAACAGTAGACGGTGGAGGGGTGCCCGTGGAGGGGTGGATGAACAAGACCCCATGGTGTGGAGGGCTGGATGAACAGTAGAAGGTGGAGGGGTGCCCGTGGAGGGGTGGTTGAACAGGACCCCGTGGTGTGGAGGGCTGGATGAACAATAGACGTTGGAGGGGTGCCCATGGAGGGGTGGTTGAACAGGACCCCGTGGTGTGGAGGGCTGGATGAACAGTAGACGGTGGAGGGGTGGTTGAACAGTAGCCGGTGGAGTAGTGCGCGGTGGAGGCTGGATGAACAGGAGCCCATGGAGGCTGGATGAACAGGAGCCCGTGGAGGCTGGAGGAGGTCGACGGTGGAGATGAACAGTATCCCGTGGAATCCCGTTTGTCGGTACGCCACACCCCTCCCGATCAACAGGACCCCCGTTTCGATCGTAGGAGGTCTGTTTCGTCACATTTTGCGGTACGCCACACCCCTCTCGATCAACAGGACCCCCGTTTCGACCGTAGGAGGTCCGTTTTGTCCGTTTTGCGGTATGCCACACCCCTCCCGATCAACAGGACCCCCGTTTCGACCGTAGGAGGTCCGTTTCCTACGTTCTGCGGTACGCCATGCCTCGTTTCCATCGCCTGTTCCGTCCAAGCGCTCCCGATGAACACGACCACGCATTCCGTTGCCTCCCCATGAACACGACGACGACGCTGTTTCTCCGTTCCGACCCAGACATGTACACGAGTCCTGGCTGTACGTATGCGCGAGTAGGCGTTCGAGACCCCGCCCGTATGTACACATACGTGGACGTATTTTCTTTCTTGCACCCTGGCCGCTGTACGTACGTGTACATGCTACGTGCGCGCCTCTACTATGACACGTGCGCGCCTCTACATCGACCAGTATATATGTACGTACACGTTCGCGACCAGAATGACAACGCTACGTACGCTTTGACCAGGTGGGTCCCGACTGTCAGACACTTGCTTGCGTACGAAGATGTAGCTGGTGGGTCCCAGCAGTCAAGGGCAAATGTTTTTTTCATGAAATACGGTGGCCTGTCCGGTGGGTCCCCGCTGTCAGGTGGAGGAATAATTATTTTGCACGTAATAAGGAGGCACTTCCTTCCTGCGGCCGTGGAGCCAGCTGTCAGCCTCTCCACGTATAGTCCATGTCCGATGGAAGCCGTTCCTTGACCACGTTGACCACGCCGCGCCGAGAGCACCAGGGCGGTCGACGACGGTGAGGCCTAGGAAGGGGACGACGCAGAGCCGGGGAAGACGCGACGGTGGATGCCCACGTGTAGAGGAGTACGAGGGTTCACTGGTTCGCTGCAGTGTGAGGCTGCCGTCGCCGCAGAATAACAGGGGGTGTGGGTGAGTAGAGGGATGGCCTGGCCAGCGGTGGGAGTAGTATGGGGCGGTGAGGCCTCCGCCGCATCGCAGCCGGCCACGGGAGGCAGGAGCACGAGGCACGACCGACGCTGGTTTGGGCGGCTGGAGCAAGAAGACCAGAGGTTGAAGAAGCACTACGGCCGTTGGATGGACATCGTACGGTCACTGGAGCTAGAATCGTGCATATTGACATAACAAAGCCCCCCGTCCCCGTCAACTTAGTAGGCCCACAAGTCAGCCTCCCACCATGGTGGGTCCCAGCTAGCAGGGGGTATTCATTTTTTTGTGCGTAATAAGGAGGCACTTCCGGTGGGTCCGAGCTGGCAGCAGGGGGAACGTTTTTTTTTCGCGAAATACGGTGGCCCGTCGGGTGGGTCCCAGCAGTCAGGGGCAAACGTATTTTCACGATATATTGGTAGGCGTCCGGTGGGTCCCTGCTGTCAGGTGGATGAATAATTATTTTCTGCATAATAAGGAGGCACTTCCTTGCGGCTGCCGTGGACCCAGCTGTCAGCCTCTCCACGTACAGTATTCTTCCGATGGAATTCGGTCGTTGACCACATTGACCACGCCGCGCCGACGGCACCACAGCGGTGGACGACGGCGAGGCCTAGGAAGGAGATGACATGGAGCCGGGGAAGATGCGGCAGTGGATGTCCACGCGGGGAGGAGTACGAGGGTTCACTGGTTCAGCTACGCTGCCGTCGCCGCAGAATAACAGGGGGTGTGGGTGAGTGGAGTGGAGGGATGGCCTGGCCAGCGGTGGGAGTAGTATGGGGGCGGTGAGGCCTCCATGGCAGCACAGCCGGCCACGGGAGGCAGGAGCAGGCGGCACGACCGGCGCTGCTTTGGGCGGCTGGAGTAAGAAGACCAGAGGTTGACGAAGCACTACGGCCGTTGGATGGACATCGTACGGTCAGTCGAGCTAGAATCGTGCATATTGACTAAGTTGACAAAGCCCTTCGTCCCCGTCAACTTAGTAGGCCCACTATACTGGGTCCCAGCTAGCAGGGGGAGTATTCTTTTTTTGTGCATAATAAGGAGGCACTCCCACCCATGGCGACTCCCACCTCCCACCCCCCATGGCGACTCCCACCTCCATGGATCCTTCACCACCGATCAACCACTCCTTGGACTCCTCTAATTACTCCACGTCATGGCCAACATCCTCCTTTGGGATTTTGCCCCTGGTCTCAAAGTGGAGGATCAGATCAGACACAGGTTTGGTTCATTTCAATCATGATCCGAAAACCAAGGAGTTTTTCTTGGTGGTTTCTTTTTCCTCTACTTCTTTCCCTCTGTCAGTGGAATCTATGGGTTTGGTGTTACAATGTTGCATTGGTGGTCGGGCCTTAGGGTTTAACGTGATTCAATTGGGGCCTCGCAACTTTCGTTTCTCGGTGGCTTCAAATAAAGTTGGGCATTTCATATACTCTCTTAAGGATCGCATCTGGCCTAATTTCATATGTCATTTCAGTTTATATAAGGAGTATGTGGATTATTCTTATGATTCGGGTTCTTGGCATTTGGATAGTGAAGTCCCGGAAATTATGGCTTGTAAACCAGTGGCGATCAAATCATCTCTGGATTTCCTTCATGAAAGTGCTCAAAAGGATCATTCTAGTGTTAAAGAGTTGGCAAAATTTGGCATTCACAAGAATTCTTTAGCCCCGCGTATTCTTGATTTTGAGGAGTGTCATATGGGTAGTGCGGTGGCCCAAAATGATTCGGATTCATTTCTCTCTTTTGGTGTTATCAATTGCAAGCTGTTCTCAAGGCATGATCTGGTTGTCAAATCCACATTTCTAGGTATGGATTTCAAACATAAGTACTGGAAGTCTATTCGTTGCACAACTCTGGAGGAAATCTTGGATCTTTGGCAGGCTGGGTATTCTAATATTCATATCATGAAAGCTCTTGCTCTTAAGGATGTTCCAGATAAGCAATTTATTTTCCAAGCTCTAAACAGATGTGAATTATGCTTCAGAATGAGTCACCCTGGTTCTGATTGCCCTAATAAATCATGTGATTCTTGTTTGAAACTGGGATACATTTGCAGTAGCCATAATATTATTGTGAAGTCATCTTCTCAGTGCCACAAATGTTTTTCTCATTTGCATGACAGTTCTGCCTGTACAATTGGGTTTCGTTGTCGTATCTGCATGCAGGTGGGCCATAGAGGAGGGCAATGTATGTCTAAGTGGAAGGATCGGACGCATGTGGTTTGGAAAAAGAAAAAAAGGATTGATGATCGAGCACTAGCTCTCAAACTACTGCCGCAAATATGGGGTCAACAAAAAGTTTGGCGTAGAAAATCGGGGAACCTGAAGGTACGAGATAAGCGCTATAAACAAATTTGGGTTCCTAAATAGTTGGAGAGAGAACCACATGCTTATCCTTCACTTGACGAAATACCCCGGACGATACGCATTCTACTCAGAGTATCATAACACCTCCAGTTCCCCAAAACCACCCCCCGCTTTCGTCTGCTCCGCCACCCTGCAACATCCCATCTCTCTCCTCTGCTCCCTCTGCTTCGCACACCATGGTGAATCTACCAGTGATGCCCTACCAGTTCGTCCCTGGAGTCATGAACATCCAGCAGGGGCCGGAAGGACGGTTGCAGAGGAACATGATGGCGGTGGATGACCCGCCTCCTGACCATGCAAGGTTTGCTCTGGTTTTTGTTGCTCCTCCTCCTCCAGATCTACAAAGGGAAGCTGTTCTTGCTGAGGTTAGGTGGGTTTTGAGAGATGATCACGATGCTAACACCACTGAGGGTGAGATTTATCCTTTCTGTGTCGGGTTGGTTTGTTTTGAGGATAGAATCATTAGAGATGCTATGGTAGATTTGGGAGAACAAGCCTTGGATGAGCATTCCAATTTTTATTTGCTGTGTCATGATGATGGACCGAACATGAGGCGTCCTATCATTGAGAGAGATGCATGGGTAATGTTATTAGGATTCCCGCTGGATTATCAAACTGAGCACTACATCATGAAGGCGGTTTCTTGCTTTGGTAGATGCATGTTTTGGCACCGTCCTGGTCACAAAAAGCTAGAGTGTTGGTCAGAGTTTTAATTAATGAGCTCAAGTCCGTGCCATTCAGCTTAGTCATCAAAAGGTTCACAGATATCAGTGGCCTAGGTAAATCCTGGACTGTGCCCGTTTATGTGCTTAATGGTCGAAAGCCAAGCCCGGTTCTTGAAGGAAATGAGGATGATCTCCCTCCGTTGGGGGCATCTCCGCACCCTACTCAGTTACCGTTTCTGAATGCAAT
Source organism: Aegilops umbellulata (assembly GCA_032464435.1). Taxonomy (NCBI): domain Eukaryota; kingdom Viridiplantae; phylum Streptophyta; class Magnoliopsida; order Poales; family Poaceae; genus Aegilops; species Aegilops umbellulata. The sequence goes on along the minus strand of CP136055.1, from coordinate 441,244,825 downwards.
GCAACAGGCACAACACAATGCTCAGGTTTGGCAAATGGAAAATGCTGCTAATGCTTGGGAGGCAGCTCCTGCGCCGCAGCCCCCACAACAAGGTTGGGGCGAATGGCCCGTTTTGCCTCCAGTTCCGCACCAGTATCAGGGATTCAGCTATAGGCAGTACACTGGATACGACGGACCATCGATGATGGATGGTATTCAGACCGAGGACTCTGGTTTTGAAGATGGACTCCACTTATGGAACGAACATGTTCAGATGGTGGAACAGGCTGCTGAAGATTTCATACAGGGGAGACAAGGCAATGAGCTAAACTTCAATCAGATCAATGACCACACTGTTGAGATCGTGGTTCCTAGTGAAATGAATCTGTTGGAGTTCTTAATTCACTTCTATTCAACTATTTATACTCCAAGAATCCAGTGGAAGTCTGATGAGGAGGAGACACAAGCGAATTGGTTTTGTTTTGTTGAGGGTTTACAAGGTTTTCTTAAGGAGTTGGTCCATATGGCCTGCAGCACCAAATTTCCCTTCACTCCTTTTGCTGCAAACAACACGATCATCCACTGCAACAAGGAACTTTGGGCTGCTTGCAACAACTTCGGCTATGATGTGAATGGAAACATGCTTTCTGTGCAACTTGAGGTTTCTATGGACACTAGTTTCGCTCAGGACAGCATGGAGGAAGTGGTTCTAGGTGAAGACATGACTCTGGATACTGCTGCTACTCGCAAGAGACGCCACCCTTCGGTCCCTCTGGATATCACTCAGGTACGCCGTAGTGTCAGAGCGACTAGATACAAAGGTTTAAAAGCTCCCTCTATGTCTGACGTCAAAAGGAAAGAGTCTCATGTCAAGCCAAGGCAAATTCCTGAGATTTCAGTGAACAATTGGGAACACGAGATAGAGGTGCAAACCTCTCAATCTACACCACCACCAACCCCTATCAAGACATTACAACATCTGGGAATCAATGTGTGTGGAGTACCCCCTGAAGAAATCTCTGAAGACAAGCTGATGCAGGGGGAAGAAGAAGAGAACCTTGGACAAGCTTAAAGCACGACTCTTATTTACATTTGCTTGCTGTGGTTTGTTTGTGCTGGCTTATTTTATTAGCTTGTTTATTTCCTTTTAAGACTATGTCATCAGTACTTTGGAACATCTTATGTTGGAACATCCGTGGCTTAAATTCGGAACCGAAATGCTTAGCTCTCCGTAATAAAATTGATGAATCAAACTGCTCCATTGTGTGTTTACAAGAAACAAAGAAAGAGCATTTTGATCATTCTTTTCTGAGAAAATGCTGTCCTAGAAGATTTGATAAATTTGAATATGTACCTTCATCTGGGGCATCTGGAGGACTTGTAATTATTTGGTGCAGTAGCCAATTCACTGGGCAAGTATTGCATAGCTACAAGTATGCACTAACAATTAAATTGACCTCACTGATGTCTAATCAAACTTGGAACCTAACTAATGTGTATGGGCCATGTGAGGACCCAGAGAGGATTGAATTCACGCAATGGCTTGAAGCTATTGAAATAGAAGATGAGGAATTATGGCTTTTCATGGGTGATTTTAATTTCATGAGGTCTTTGGAAAACAGAAATCAGGAAGGTGGTAACATTGAGGATATCATTAAATTCAATGAAATTATCAGTTCTCTTGCGCTTTTGGAATTGCCTATAAAGGGACGCAAGTACACGTGGAGTAATATGCAACCGTCACCTTTATTGGAGCAGTTGGACTGGTTTTTCTCATCACCCGAATGGATTTCAGTCTTCCCTAATACAGTGGTAAAACCCCTTTCCCGACCAATTTCAGACCATATTCCATGTGTGCTTTCGGCAGATACAGTTATTCCAAAGAGCAAAATTTTCCGATTTGAAAGTTTCTGGCCATCTCACCCTGGTTTCATGGAAGTAGTGCAAAACTCTTGGTCGGCCCCCATCAAAGCTAGCTCTAGTGCAACAAAGATCTCTGCAAAGCTAAAGAGATTGCGATATGCACTAAAAAGGTGGAGCAAGAAAATCTCTAAACTTCGAATGCTTATTGAAAACTGTAACAGAATTCTTGCACAAGTCGGCAGTCTCGAAGAGCTACGACAACTTTCTGTACCTGAGAAAATTTTTAGAAAAATTCTAAAGAAGCATCTCCTTCGTCTTTTAAAATATCAGAGTGATTACTGGAAAAAGAGATGTACTTTTCGATGGGCAGTGCAAGGTGAGGAGAATACGAAATATTTTCAAGCTCGTGCAACAGAAAGATTCAGAAGAAACTCAATCACTGCAATTATTTTGGAAGATGGTAACTCGATTGAAAGTCACGATGACCAAGCTGCGGCATTTTTCGAGTGCTTCAAGAAGAGAATGGGTGTATCCAACACCACAACATATGATTTTGAAATATCTGAGTTAATCCAAGAATGCCCTGGGCTTTCGGAATTATCTAAGCCTTTTACCAATGAGGAAATTGACAGGGTTATTAAACTAATACCTGCTGACAGGGCTCCAGGACCGGATGGGTTCAACGTACAATTTTTGAAAGTCTGCTGGGAAATTATTAAGGAGGATTTTTATGCTCTCTGTCAAGATTTCTGGGATGGAAAGATAAGTCTGGACTGCCTTAATACCTCATTAATCACACTTATTCCTAAGAAAGGTACACCAGAAACTGTTAATGACTACCGACCGATATCCCTCCTGAATTGTGTGCTCAAATTCCTAACTAAAATTCTAGCAGAAAGATTGCAAAAATGGATTTTAAAAATTGTTCATCATAACCAGTATGGGTTCATCAAATCTCGCACAATACAAGACTGCTTGGGATGAGCATTCAAATATATACATCAATGCAAGCAATCCAGGAAGGAAATTGTTATTCTAAAACTTGACTTCGGAAAAGCTTTCGATACAATGGAACATGAATTCATCCTCAACATTCTCAAGTGCAAAGGTTTTGACGAGCGCTGGTGCATGTGGATAAAAATGCTCCTGGAATCTGGAACATCTTCAATTCTCTTAAACGGAGTGCCTGGTAAAGAATTCAAATGCAAAAGAGGAGTGCGTCAAGGAGACCCGGTATCTCCCCTATTGTTTGTTATTGCGGCTGACCTACTACAATCTCTTATCAACAAAGCTTGGGAAGAAGGGCATATTCAGCTACCCATTGATCAGCCTGCATCAGAAGGCCGCTGAGGAGGCCCTCGATGAGGCGACTGGTGGCCCAACGCGCGGTGGCTCAAAGCGGAGGCGATTTGAAGATAGGCGGCTCGGCGACTTGAAGCGGAGGCAGAGTCACTTGGCGAAACCGGCTCGGGGAAGTGGCCGCCCGGCGGAAGGCCATGGCGGCGATTTGGCACAAGGCAGTCCCGAGCAAGTCGAGGCGGAGCCGGTTTGAGGTGCGGCGGCGGCCATGCAGCGGTGGTTCGAAGGTGACGCCGGCGAGGTAAAACGGTGCGACGAGGCTGCGAAGGCCTGATGGCTGTGAACCGGCGGAGGCGGCGACGTTTTGAAGCCGCGGTCCTGGCGAGGCAGTCTGTCGTGGCCTCGGAAACCAGACGTGGCATGGGCGGCTCGCAGTGGAGGAGAAACCGGCGATAGCAGCTCAGGACGACTTGGAGCGAGGCCCTTCTGGCGAAAAAGTGATGCCGAGATGGAGACTGGCTGATTTGTACAGTTGGTATACTAAAACTTTGACCTTCAGGAACGTATGACTCTCCTAATGTCTTCAAAATTCCACACAAGTTTTGCTAATGGATCTTCAAGATGGAGTAATCTAAACACAAAGAAAATCTGACCAGTCCTTGAACCGATTGGACGAGGCTGTACTTTATAAAAATTCCATCGGTCTTGGTGACTTTGGCAGCTCGGCCATGCAGTGGTTTGAGCAGCGGTTTAATCAGACACGAGCCAGGGGCGGTAGATGAACTAGTGTCGGAGCACAACAGCTGGCGGGTCAATGGCAAAGGCGATCCGGGCGGTCGAAGTACAGCCGCAGCTGTAGCAGAGATCGTGGAGGTTTCAAAGTCCTCTCCGGGTGGAGGTTTCAAAGTCTCTCGTGGCTAGCGATGGATCGAATCCTTCTCAGTGCTTTTGTTTCCTTTTCTTGACTTTTCCTTTACTGTTGACGGTTGAACGGTGATGATGACTCTGATCATACAGGTTTTGGCGAGCCAACGACAGAAACTTGACACGCGGATGATACTGGCGACTTACAGCAACCATCAAAATTGCAACTTTAACTTTCCTTATTAAACTTACCAAACTATGAATCTGGACCGATGAACTTGAAACTGATACAAATCCTTTCAAATCGATCTTTCTCATCCGGAAAATTGCAAGCTCCTTGGTCCCTAGGAGAGATCCCTTCAAGAACTCAACACCACCACGCGCAGACCCCACGGTGGGCGCCAACTGTCGTGGAATTGTCACGGCCGATGTCCTAGGGTCAGGACTTAGTCGTGAGGCCAACACATCTATGTGGTAGCTTGAGAGGGGTTGAGCGGAATCGAGAGATGCAACACAAGACAGGGATTTAGACAGCTTCGGGCCCCGGAAAACATCATCCGGTAACAACCCTACATGCTGTTTGAGGCTAGATCTCATTATCATCACGAGGGAGTCGCCATAAACCAGCTCTCCTCTTTGTGTCTAGCCCTAAGATTGTTTCTTGCTTGCCCTGTCCCCCTTTGGGGAGCCCTGCCCCTCCTTATATAAGTCAAAGGGGAGGGTTACATGTAGAGTCCAACTCGGACTTAAGACTTAACTATTCTGACTCCTCTTTATGGGCTTCTTAACATCTTGGGCTTCATAACGTCTCGGGCTTCATAACGTCTCGGGCTTCATAACTCCTGGCAACCCAGTTCTCACTGTTTGCCGGTTTAAGATGGTCTGCCGGTTTAAGATGGTCTGTCGGTTTAAGACGGTCTGCCGGTTTATGATCTGACTTAACTCCTGCCGATTTACCACCTGCCTTAACACATGCCGGTTTACCACCTGCTGGTTTACCGTCCGTCGTAGCCATCTGACTTAACTGTCTGTCTTAACTGTCTGCCGGTTTACCAAGTCCCAGCCGGTTTACAACTCCGGCCGGGTCATACCGCGGGGTATATCCCCGACAAGTACGATGTACCTCCACGGACGCAGAGTGGTGAGGGAGGTATGGTTGCCGAGAGCAACAAATATCCAGGCAGCATATGTGGATTACGTCCCATTTTTGTTCTCTTTAGCCACCTTTTTCCTATGCGAGGACAACAAACCGATTGACCTGGTCATTCTCTATAGCATTTTCATGCCTTCTACCCTTCTTCAACCAAGAGACACGAGACTCGTTCCTTAGCTACTGATTTTCCCCTTCTCAACCTAGATGTGGGTTCGATGCCTACTCTCTTGGAAAGTACAGTATCCCTTCCTTTCCTTATTCAACCCAGACATGGATTAGTCTTCATGAAGTAGGGTTTCCTTTAATAGTACAAATTATGGTTTTTGTCTGCGTGGCCAGTAGAGCAGAGGATAGCAAATTGGGAAGATGGTGGAGTGGAAAAAGATCCACATGCAACGACATGGCAGATGGGGCAATAGAATAAGGTTATGGTTCGAAAAGAGGTAGCATACCTGAGGGTCGGCGGGAAGTGGCTTCGCTCGTGGTCGTCGTCCTCCGCACACACTACGGCAGCGAGCTTGGGGACAGAGGCCATCCCGCGTGAGCGCTAGGTCTGAGAGGATGGCCTTGTCGTCAGTGCGTGACCTCGCTCGCCGACGACGAGTGCGTCAACGCTGCACATCCTTTTCTTCCCCGGCGGATCTGTGACCACCGGTGAGGAGGGAGAGAGGGGCCGTCTTTTTTAGATCTGGAGAGAGGGTGGTAGTGTGAGAAGCAAGTGGGCAGCCCTTAGCAAGAAAGCGCTGAACCTCCAGCGTATATATCTTTTTATACTACTAGTACTGGAGGTGGGTAGTGGTACAGTAGTTTATATTTTCTCTGTGTATAGTACCAGTTAGTCGTGCTTCAAAACTGATCGGCACGCCATTAAAAAAATGAAGGTCGACAACTAATGCGGCACCTCGGGCCAACGCGGCCAGATCGCATTTTGCACGAGAAATTACACACCATGTTTCGTTGACATGTGGTCCCGTTCCAACATATCAGTGAGACGACGACGAGTAGTAGGAGTATTTCCAACTGGACGTGTAGGCCGGGGCGCCTCTTCGTGAACCGTGGCAAAGTCGCAACCGTCCACCGACTGTTCGCCTTTCCCTCTCAATTCGGAACTGCTGTCGCACGCTCTTCCTCTCCCTCCTCCATTTTCCTTCAGCCCTTCACCCTTTCTTCTGCCATTGTTCGATCGTCTTCTCCATGGAGGGAACAGGCTGGAAACGATCCCGTTATTCTTGCCCCGATCTGAAAGATGACGTGGTGGAGGAACTCATTGATCGATGCGACATCATCACCTCGGCTAGGATGGCAGGTTCGTTCAAGCCCATTCTCGACTCAACTAATAACATCATTGCAAGGAACCCAAGAGTCAAGGAGCGGTTTGATCTCCCCTATCTTCTTCGCCGTGACCCTGATGACTGGCGCTGGCACGATGGAGGCCTCGCCCTGTGCAAGTTGATGCCGCTTGATAATGATACATATGATGTTAAGATGCCATCGCTTGAGGGCAAGGCTTGGGCGGGCGCAAATGGAGATTGGGTTGTTTACATTGGGTCTAACTGCGAGTGGGAACTTGTGAATGTGTACACTCGTCACCGGGTTCCACTTCCAAAAATCTGAGCACACTGCCCAGAGGTTGAGCACACCGGTAATGTACGCACGTTCAAATACGATCATGGTGACTGTCTTCTACGGAAGATAGCAATTTGTCAAGTTCCCAACCGCTCTTGGAATTAGAGCAACTATGATGTTGTTGCTATCTTCGACAAGCTTGTTGCCGTCCTTGATGGTTTCACTCGATGGATATTGCTAAAAAATCAGTTTATGTACACGGATGAGTACTGTGATGCAATCCAATATGAGGGCCTTGTGTTTGCTGCCACCACTCGTGGCACTGTTTTTGCATGGCACCCTAGTAGTTTCGGTACGTTTGTCTTCCACCATAATTATAATTGTTTCATCCACATGCATGCGGGTTAGCAAGTTTCCCTTTACTAATTGACCTTCTTCTTGTGTTTCCAAGGTCCTGTGAACATCCCACCACCTATACTTGAAAAATTTTATAGCCAAGGGGAGATGCCGATGGTGATGATCACGAGCAGCGCCCATATACTCTGTGGCGCCTGGCAACTAATTCCGATGGATCACCTCTTCTTGTGTGTATACATCCCACTGATGATGTTACTACTAAGGAAACAGGTGTCTCCCATGGTCGCACTCTCCGGACCTATTCTAACACCCGTTGCATGGTATTTGGGATGGATACTAGTGTGGTAGGGCCAACTCCTTCTCCCTGGCACAGAATTGATAGTCTTGGAGAAAACTCGCAATTCCTTGGACAAAACTATCTGATGATGGTGAAAGGTGATCCAGCTGCTGTTGACACATTTATGAGAAGCAACTGTGTCTATACCTCAGACATTTGGGTGGTTCCCTACCCTGGTACTGATATAGTAGGCCGCTTCAGCCTGAATGATCGGTCCTGCGTTGGTCTCCAGATCAACAATGGATGGCCCATCCCAGAGAATCACTTGTGGTTCAAAGCAAGCGTTTCCAATGCCGCGGAACGGTTGAGTTGAAGTTCATTTCATGGCTTGTTATTTGTTGTGTGGTGAAAACTTTAGTATTTATAATGTATCCTCGTTGTCGATGTGGGTTGATGACCTGTTGTATGTAATAAAATGATATGCCTGTGATAAACTTACTAAATTTATGAATGGCGTTCGAATCGCTTCTCTTAGTGAGTGGTGCGACGAGGCAAAAAAATATTTTCCGAATATATAATTGTACGCGCATTGCAACAGGTTATCGGATAAGGCCAATCAACAATATTAGTACACTATTTGTACTAGCTTCACATGGTTCGCGTGTCAGGCGGGTGTTTTTACTGTAGCCATATGTTAATGTGTTCGTTGTACGTAACCAGCACCTCGAATCCTCGATACTAGTACTATATAGTAGGAGTAAGTAGTAGGAGTAGTAGGGTGGCATGGGCCAGAATAAGCATTCACGTCCAGGAGTACGGCACACGCCACCACCACGACATCCATCTGACACCATATTATTTCTTGGAGTCCATGCTAGAGCAATCTCTTCAACCTCGACGTTTCTCTAACTTCAGCCATCGCGCGGCAGGCGAGGTGGGGGTTTGCCGATAGTCGATTTCCTTAACTGCGGTCCCACTTGTAAGGCCAACTCCAACGCACGACCCCAAACGTACGTCCGTTTTGCACGAACTCCAATGATAATTTTGACTAGAAAATCAAGACCAAAGAAAACAAGAACCATAAGAATACATTTTACTACTCCTGTAAGTTGGACTAGTGCCTTCTCGATGCATTCATTGTTGATCTGCGAAGGCTCGACCTTGCGTGCTTCTTTCTTCTTCGAGTGTAAAGAAGTAGACGTTGCTTCCTCGCATCTAGTCTCATGTCTAGCCTCTATTCTAGTAGGAGTATCAACAAGTGCACTAATCTCATCTCTAGCCTCTATGCTACTAGCTAAAAGTGATAGAACATCTACTAAATTGCGCTCTATCAATATATGGATGTACTCTTCTTCCCAATACAAAAACTTGCATCCATTCAACTCCCTCCGTTGCACAATACATGCCTTCTATTTGTCAATATATATATATATATATATATATATATATATATATATATATCTAGACATGTCTTAGTATATAGGTACATCCATTTTTGGACAAATGGAAGTCAAGTGTTTTGGAACGGAGGGAGTACACAATAAAATTTTTAAGTTAGCACAACTAGTCTAATCCGAGAGTAGAACCGAAGATTTGGTCGGGTTCTACCTCCTTTTGCCGACATGTGGGACATCCAGCACCTAGGTCGTGTCATGAAAGAAAATAGAGTGGTAGTTGAAGCCACGAGATGTGCATCTTGGGTTAAACTGTAAATAGAATCTTACTACTCTTGAGTAACTCCAAAAGCGGCCACCGAAGATCTTTATTGGATTTGTTTTTCATCACCAGCACGTCGAGGTGAAAGATGTGCAGGTTTAGTGGGTCCTCTTGCGATTTCACTGACATGTGGGGCCGCATGTGATCAAACTGACGATGGGCTCCGCGCATCCGCTGGCTGGTTGAGAAGAGAGATAGAGGAGGGCTGAGCACGGACTGCAGTAAATTTGTTCTATGTACCTCGATATTGGCTCGATATAGTGGGGTGGCATGGGCCATAACTAGCATTCACGTCTAGCAATACGGCACACGCCGCCCACACGAGTCCCATCCGACACCAATTTTCTTGGAGTCCGTGCTACAACCATCTCTTATCCCTCCTGTTTTCTCAGCCATCGCGCGGTGGGCGGGGTGGGGGTTTGCCGATAGTCGGTTTGCTCAACTGCGGTCCCACTTGTAAGTGAAAATGCAACACCGCACGCATTCCCGCTTGAGCGGCGTGCCGGACCAACTGTGTGGGGGTGCGAAGCCTGCGGCAGGATTTTCCTTTTGAACTCGTAACTTGTAAAATTTGGTTCTGCTCCATGGCGCGACCGATAGATAGAAAATAACGATTTTGCCTAGAGTAATGAGAAGTTTGGTTCTGGCGCCGTTCATGCATGGAGTACGTACAAAAATTATGAAGTTGATGCGAAAGGTAAGATAATTACTGTAGTATCATATACTACTACATGGATTTGATGAAAAGATAAAAATACATACCGATCCATCAACGTTCAACGACATCCTCACGCCCTAGTGCGCCGGGTCACCAACCGACGTGTGAGGACAGCGGCGTTGGCGGCGAGCTCAACGTGCTTCTGAACAGTGCCGTCCAAGGTTGCCCTGCGCCCCAAGAAGGCCAACGTCCTATCGTCCTCCTCTTGCATGTAGTAGTCCTTGTGGACGATTTTTGCGTAGACGTGGGTGATTATGCCGATGGTGTCTTGCTGCGCCAGGCGCTACGCGGCGAGCGCGACCTCGAGGTGGACATTCTCCGGCGCGATGGCGGGCAGTCGCAGGGCCACCAGTGCATCGAAAAGGTTGTCACCATAGTGGTCGTTGAGGGTGGCGGGCATCGCAGAGCCTGGGCGCGTCGGATGGTGGCTTACGTCAAAGTCGTCCGCAAGCTTCTTGATGATGGTGAACTTGTCGAGGAAACCGACGAGGACCTCGTCGAACAAGGAGACGAAGCTGTCGTCCAAGCGGCCCCTCGCCCTGGCGGCCTCAAACAATACTACCTAGAGACGTTCCTCGGTGCCGGGCCGCAGGCCGGCGTCGTAGACCATCTGGCACATCTGGCTGATGCTCGCGCTCATCGCCTCCATGGGTCTAGCGTAGCTTCTAGTAAACCGATCTTGTGATTCGAGTGATCACTCTTGCCCTTGGTTAGCGTGCGTAGGTGCGTAGGATTTCGTACTACTCCTCGACCCTCTACTGCACCTGCCTTTGGCTGTATGATAGGTGGGCCAGCCACCCCCAGTGCCCACGTGTCATTCACCTAAAGGCAGTTGCCGTAAGTCAATGAAGCTGTGTCCCCCTCCGTGCCGGTGCAGTATAGTCATCTCACCGGACCTCTAGTTGGGGCCAAATGAGAGAAGTTTGATGTTTACTGGTTTATTGGTCCCCTTTGCATTTTGCGCCAAGTTTTGACTTTTGAGTTTACTAATAAAATGTTAATGCATGTAAACAAAAATGTTGTGTAAGTCACCTTAGGAAAACCAAATAATCCCAAAATACTTAGGCACGGTGCATTAACTCCCTCCTTGTTTCTTATTTCGTGACATATCAACCAATGCGAGATGTTGGCCGTGCATGCTTTCAATGACTTGAGGCTACCAAACAGACATGCAGTGTTTAGTTCATTGCATGTAATCCTATTAGTACTCTAATTAGCAAAAAAAACATTAAGTTCTCTTGCCGATAGGAATAAAACACCATGTATTTATTTACAGAGGGAGTAGTACATTTTTTGTGACATGCATTACTAGATATTGCTAGTCAAATACTAAAATCCAGATGGACGTGGTAGTACTCCTAAATCCAGACGGTGGTGCTACTAGTACTAGTAGTAGTACTACCAATGTAGTTGTAGGAGTACTAGCACTGTACTACCCGTTGGTCAAATTATTACGTGTTGCTCCTCACAGTGAAGTGACAAGACCCTGTGCAGGAGATGACACCTGAGTATAGGCGCCGTGTTCGGCATACCATAGTCAGCCTCACCGTCTGCAGTCACTATCATCATGGCTGTAGAGCTAGCCTGATTACAACTAGCCCTGTGATACGTCTCCAACGTATCTATAATTTTTGATTGCTCCATGCTACTTTATCTACTATTTTAGGCAATATTGGGATTTATTATCCACTTTTATATTATTTTTGGGACTAACCTATTAACCGGAGGCCCAGCCCAGATTTGTTGTTTTATGCCTATTTCAGTATTTCGAGGAAAAGGAATACCAGACAGAGTCAAAACGGAACGAAATCAACTGGAGAAGTTATTTTTGGAAGGAAACCCACCTGATGGACTTGGACCCCATGTCAGAAGAGCCACGAGTCGGTCACGAGGGTGGAGGGCGCGCCCCCTGGGCGCGCCCCCTGCCTCGTGGGGCCCCCGTAGCTCCACCGACGTTCCCCCTTCACCCATATATACCGTCGTACCCTAAAACTTCCAGAACAGAAGATAGATCGGGAGTTCCGCCGCCGCAAGCCTCCAGAACCACCAAAAACTAACCGGGACCCCTTTCCGGTACCCTGCCGGAGGGGGTATCCATCTCCGGTGGCCATCTTCATCATCCCGGCGCTCTCCGTGACGAGGAGGGAGTAGTTCACCCTCGGGGCTGAGGGTAAGTACCAGTAGCTATGTGTTTGATCTCTGTCTCTCTCTCTCTCTCGTGTTCCTCTATGGCATGATCTTGATGTATCCCGAGCTTTGCTATTGTAGTTGGATGTTATGATGTTTCTCCCCCTCTACTCCTTTGTGATGAATTGAGTTTCCCCTTTTGAAGTAATCTTATCGGATTGAGTCTTTATGAGAACACTTGATGTATGTCTTGGTGATCAACTTGCGGGTTTCGTGACATTGGGAACCTATGGATAGGGGTTGGCACACGTTCTTGATTCTCCGGTAGAAACTTTGGGGCGCTCTTTGAAGTACTTTTATGTTGGTTGGATAAATCTGAGATTGTGTGATGCATATCGTATAATCATGCCCACGGATACTTGAGGTGACAATGGAGTATCTAGGTGACATTAGGGTTTTGGTTGATTTGTATCTTAAGGTGTTATTCTAGTAAAAACTCCAGGGTTGTTTGTGACACTTATAGGAATAGCCCAACAGATTGATTTGAAAGAATAACTTTGTGGTGGTTTCGTAGCCGACCATAATCTCTACGTTTGTTCTCTGCTATTAGTGGCTTTGGAGTGACTCGTTGTTGCATGTTGAGGGCTTGTCATATGTTCGATCTATGTATTATTGTTGAGAGAACTTGCACTAGCGAAAGTATGAACCCTAGGCCTTGTTTCCTATCATTGCAATACCGTTTACGCTCACTTTTACCACTTGTTACCTTGCTGTTTTTATATATTCAGTTTACAAAAACCTATATCTTCTATCCATATTGCACTTGTATCACCATCTCTTCGCCGAACTAGTGCACCTATACAATTTACCATTGTATTGGGTGTGTTGGGGGACACAAGAGACTCTTTGTTATTTGGTTGCAGGGTTGCTTGAGAGAGACCATCTTCATCCTCACGCCTCCTACGGATTGATAAACCTTAGGTCATCCACTTGAGGGAAATTTGCTACTGTCCTACAAACCTGTGCACTTGCAGGCCCAACAATGTCTACAAGAAGAAGGTTGTGTAGTAGACATCAAGCTCTTTTCTAGCGCCGTTGCCGGGGAGGCTAGGTAAGTGAAGGTATATCTTTAGATCTTGCAATCGAGTCTTTTTGTTTCTTGTTTTAGCACTAGTTTAGTTTATAAAATAAAATTACAAAAAATGGAATTTAGTTTGTCTCGTACGCTTCATCTTTTTAATATCTTTCATGAGTATGATGGGAAGGAAAATTGTGCCAAAGTGTTAGAAGAAGAATGCATTAAATTGTTTGGCACTCAATCTTTGAATGATGAGCATGATTGTAATGTTGTTAGTATGAATTCCTTGAATATCCATGATACTAATGATATGCAAAGCCACAAGCTTGGGGAAGCTATGTTTGATGAAGATGATATTTTTTGTCCCCTAAGCTTTGATGAGCAAATTTACTATGATGAAAGCATGCCTCCTATCTATGATGCTTATTGTGATGACACCTATGCTATAAAGAATAATGATAACCATGAAACTTGTCATCTTGATCTTAATTCTCAATCATATGATAGTTATTTTGTTGAGTTTGCTCCCACTACTATTCATGAGAAGAATTTTGCTTATGTGGAGAGTAATAAAATTTCTATGCTAGTAGATCATGAAAAGAATGCTTTACGTGCTGCTTAAAATCTTGAAGTTATGCTTGTTTTACCTTCCTATGCAAGTTGATTCTTGTTCCCATAAGTTGTTTGCTCACAAAATCCATATGCATAGGAAGTTGGTTAGACTTAAATGTGCTAGTCATATTCTTCATGATGCTCTCTTTATGTTTCAATTCTTATCTTTTATGTGAGCATCATTGAAATCATCATGCCTAGCTAGGGGCGTTAAACGATAGCGCTTGTTGGGAGGCAACCCAAATTTATTTTAGTTTCTTTATTTTTGGTTCTGTTTAGGAATAGATAATCCATCTAGCCTCTGTTTAGATTTGGTTTTATGTTTTAATTAGTGTTTGTGCCAAGTAGAACCTTTGGGAAGACTTGGGTGAAGTCTTTATGATCATGCTGTAAAAAACAGAAACTTTAGCGCTCACGAGATTAGATAGAACTTTTTACTGCAGAGTGCTCTTCAGTTGATTATTTTTGCAGATGATTACTAGACAAATTACTCAGGTCCACCAATTTATTTTAGAATTTTTGGACTTCCAGAAGTTTCCGTTAGTTACAGACTACTACAGACTGTTCTGTTTCTGATAGATTCTGTTTTTCATTGTGTTGTTTGCGTATTTTGATGAATCTATGGCTAGTAAAATAGTTTATAAACCATAGAGAAGTTGGAATACAGTATGTTTAACACCAATATAAATAAATAATGAGTTAATTACAGTACCTTGAAGTGGTGTTTTGTTTTCTTTCGCTAACGGAGCTCACGAGTTTTCTGTTAAGTTTTGTGTTGTGAAGTTTTCAAGTTTTGGGTAAGGCTTCGATGGACTATGGAATAAGGAGTGGCAAGAGCCTAAGCTTGGGGATTCCCAAGGCGCCCCAAGGTAATATTCAAGGAAAACCAAGAGCCTAAGGTTGGGGATGCCCCGGATGGCATCCCCTCTTTCGTCTTCGTTCATCGGTAACTTTACTTGGAGCTATATTTTTATTCACCACATGATATGTGTTTTGCTTGGAGCGTCATTTTATTTTCTTTAGATTTGCTTGCTGTTTGAATAAAATACCAAGATCTGAAATTTTTAAATGAGAGAGAGTCTTCACATAGTTGCATAATAATTATTTAGCTACTCATTGATCTTCACTTATATCTTGTTGGAGTAGTTTGTCATTTGCTCTAGTGCTTCACTTATATCTTTTTGAGCACAATGGTGGTTTTATTTTGAAGAAATAGATGAACTCTCATGCTTCACTTATATTATTTTGAGAGTCGTTAATAGCATGGTAATTTGCTTAATGTTAATATACTTGGTATTCAAGATATGTGAAACTTTCTTTTTAGTGGGTTGAATACTAAGATAAGTTTGATGCTTGATAATTGTTTTGAGATATGGAGGTGATAATATCATAGTCGTGCTAGTTGAGTAGTTGTGAATTTGAGAAATACTTGTGTTGAAGTTAGCAAGTCCCGTAGCATGCACGTATGGTTAAAGTTGTGTAACAAATTTGAAGCATGAAGTGTACCTGGCTTGTGCATCCTTATGAGTGGCGGTCGGGGACGAGCGATGGTCTTTTTCTACCAATCTATCCCCCTAGGAGCATGCGCGTAGTACTTGATTTTTGATGACTTCTAAATTTTTGCAATAAGTATATGAGTTCTTTATGACTAATGTGAGTCCACGGATTATACACACTTTTACCTTTCCGCATTTGCTAGCCTCTTCGGTACCGTGCATTGCCCTTTCTCACCTTGAGAGTTGGTGCAAACTTCGCCGGTGCATCCAAACCCCGTGATACGATACGCTCTATCACACATAAACCTCCCTATATCTTCCTCAAAACAGCCACCATACCTACCTATCATGGCATTTCCATAGCCATTCTGAGATATATTGCCATGCAACTTCCACCATCATCATCATCATCATCATCATCATGACATGCTTTACTTTTTTCATATTGCCATTACATGATCTTGTAGTTGACATCATATTTGTGGCAAAGCCACCATGCATTATTTTTCATACATGTCACTCTTGATTCATTGCACCATCCCGGTACACCGCCGGAGGCATTCATATAGAGTCATATCTTGTTCTAGTATCGAGTTGTAATCATTATGTTGTGATCAATAGAAGTGTGATGATTATCATTATTAGAGCATTGCCCAATCAAAAAAAGAGAAAAGCCAAAAAGAAAAAAAAGAAAGGCCCAAAAAAAGAGAAAATAAAAAGGGCAATGCTACTATCTCCTTTTCCACACTTGTGCTTCAAAGTAGCACCTTGTTCTTCATGTAGTGAGTCTTATATATTGTGCTTCAAAGTAGCACCATGATTTTCATATAGTGAGTCTCATGATTTTCATAATTCTTAGCTCTAGTGCATCCGTTGCATGGCAATCCCTACTCCTTGCATTAACATCAATTGATGGGCATCTCCATAGCTCATTGATTAGCCTCGTTGATGTGAGACTTTCTCCTTTTTTGTCTTGTCCATACAATCCCCATCATCATATTCTATACCACCCATAGTGCTATGTCCATGGCTCGCGGTCATGTATTGCGTGAAGGTTGAAAAAGTTTGAGATTATTTGAGTATGAAACAATTGCTTGGCTTGTCATCGGGGGTATAGAAGTTGGGAACATCTTTGTGTGACGAAAATGAAGCATAGCCTAACTATATGATTTTGTAGGGATGAACTTCCTTTGGCCATGTTATTTTGAGATGACATAATTGTTTGATTAGTATGCTTGAAGTATTATTATTTTTGTGTCAATATGAACTTTTGTCTTAAATCTTTCGGATCTGAATATTCATATCACAAGTAAGAAGAATTACATTGAAATTATGCCAAAGTATCACTCCGCATCAAACATTCTTCTTTTTATCATTTACGTACTTGAGGACGAGTAGGAATTAAGCTTGGGGATGCTTGATACGTCTCCAACGTATCTATAATTTTTGATTGCTCCATGCTACTTTATCTACTGTTTTAGGCAATATTGGGCTTTATTATCCACTTTTATATTATTTTTGGGACTAACCTATTAACCGGAGGCCCAACCCAGATTTGCTGTTTTATGCCTATTTCAGTATTTCGAGGAAAAAGAATATCAGACGGAGTCAAAACGGAACGAAATCAACTGGAGAAGTTATTTTTGGAAGGAAACCCACCTGATGGACTTGGACCCCACGTCAGAAGAGCCACGAGGCGGTCACGAGGGTGGAGGGCGCCCCCCTTGGGCGCCCCCTGCCTCGTGGGGCCCCCGTAGCTCCACCGACGTTCCCCCTTCACCCATATATACCGTCGTACCCTAAAACTTCCAGAACAGAAGATAGATCGGGAGTTCCCCCGCCGCATGCCTCCAGAACCACCAAAAACCAATCGGGACCCCTGTCCGGTACCCTGCCGGAGGGGGGATCCATCTCCGGTGGCTATATTCATCATCCCGGCGCTCTCCATGACGAGGAGGGAGTAGTTCACCCTCGGGGCTGAGGGTAAGTACCAGTAGCTATGTGTTTGATCTCTCTCTCTCTCTCGTGTTCCTCTATGGCACGATCTTGATGTATCTCGAGCTTTGCTATTGTAGTTGGATCTTATGATGTTTCTCGCCCTCTACTCCTTTGTGATGAATTGAGTTTCCCCTTTTGAAGAAATCATATCGGATTGAGTCTTTATGAGAACACTTGATGTATGTATTGGTGATCAACTTGCGGGTTTCGTGACATTGGGAACCTATGCATAGGGGTTGGCACACGTTCTTGATTCTCCGGTAGAAACTTTGGGGCGCTCTTTGAAGTACTTTTATGTTGGTTGGATAAATCTGAGATTGTGTGATGCACATCGTATAATCATGCCCACGGATACTTGAGGTGACAATGGAGTATCTAGGTGACATTAGGGTTTTGGTTGATTTGTATCTTAAGGTGTTATTCTAGTAAAAACTCCAGGGTTGTTTGTGACACTTATAGGAATAGCCCAACGGATTGATTTGAAAGAATAACTTGTGGTGGTTTCGTACCCGACCATAATCTCTACGTTTGTTCTCCGCTATTAGTGGCTTTGGAGTGACTCTTTGTTGCATGTTGAGGGCTTGTCAAATGTTCTATCTATTTTATTATTGTTGAGAGAACTTGCACTAGCGAAAGTATGAACCCTAGGCCTTGTTTCCTATCATTGCAATACCGTTTACACTTACTTTTACCACTTGTTACCTTGCTGTTTTTATATTTTCAGTTTACAAAAACCTATATCTTCTATCCATATTGCACTTGTATCACCATCTCTTCGCCGAACTAGTGCACCTATACAATTTACCATTGTATTGGGTGTGTTGGGGACACAAGAGACTCTTTGTTATTTGGTTGCAGGGTTGCTTGAGAGAGCCCATCTTCATCCTCACGCCTCCTACGGATTGATAAACCTTAGGTCATCCACTTGAGGGAAATTTGCTATTGTCCTACAAACCTGTGCACTTGCAGGCCCAACAACGTCTACAAGAAGAAGGTTGTGTAGTAGACATCACCCTGTTCGACATAATTTCCTGTGCGTAGATGCCCGTGCATTGCACGGAACACCAAGATTGGGGGTGGACGGCTCCGGTAGCGGCCATCGCGCTAGATTTTTTCCACGGCCTTCTACTCCTAGATGTGGTGGGGAGGAGATGAGGCTGATTGTGAGAGACAAGGAGTTTTTTGTAAATAGGGAACAAGTGCGGGCATCTTTTTGCAAAAATGGAGAAGCTTGGTTTGTATGCGTCAGATCTAGATCCGACGGCTATTGGTGAAAGATGGGGGGCACAACATCATCACCAACTCAGGACCTGTTTGATTCACAGGATTTTGAAAATGCAGGAATAGGACACGACAATATTACAAGTTTCAAACTGATATTACAAATGTTAGGAGTAATGCTGCACCTATGAAGAGGGAATTAGTAGGAAGTTTACGTAAGAACTTTCGTTACTTTAGGTGGTTGCAGCATTATCGTACAAACTAAAATCCACCGCCCTGACAAGTCACTAATGGGCAAATAAGTTTTCGAGTCTCTAGCCACTTGATGTTTCAAAAACAAATTCAGCTTCTGCGGAGACTTTGTCATTTAGGCTTAGACGCTTGCGGTGATCAGCACGCCATTCATTGTTGCGCCAGAGAACGCCAAACCTCATTACCTTGAGCACACTTGCCTCCAGAACAAAGAACCTAGCCAATTTAATCTCAGATGTGCTGCCTCGGTAGTCGATTAAATCAATTTTTGTAAGATGGAGATCAAGGCATTCGATGAGATTGAGTGCAGCACATTTTTCACTTTCGGGTCTTTTTTTATCTGCAAAAGAAGAGAACATATTAGAGCAGCTGGCTGCATAAGATTGCCGTGTCATCAAGAGGTACCAATATCATTCGCTCATATGATAGGGTTGGCTAGCTGGTGATATTTTTTTCACTCTCTCTCTCTCTCTCTCTCTCTCTCTCTCTCTCTCTCTCTCTCTCTCTCTCTTTCTGTTTCCTCTCATTTAACTAGGAGCACGTGAAGAGCTTGGGCATTTGTTGCCTTCCACTATGTGGCCGATGCCATATTTCACAAAAGTATGCCACATAATACTCATCGATGTCAAATCAAAAGATTTTGGCACCGCTCTCGCGATGTGAGAGAATTGGCACCGCTGTGCACACAGACCCACATGTATAAACAAATAAATCAAACCAACTACACCAGCCTCTCACTCTCCCAAACAAGTGTTTTTTTATTTCCTCAGTCCTCTCTCTCTCCCATGCAGTGTTTTTTCATTGCGTGAGTTAATTTGGCACCGGAGCAAAGTAGGTGATCCAGATTGGGACACTAGGTGAGCAATGGAGGGGCATCGATGCCAAATGCATCACAAGTGAATTTGGCACATGTTTTGGCCTACATAGCCCACTTTTGTACTCCCTCCGTCCCAAAATTCTTGTCTTAAATTTGTCTAAATACGGATGTATCTAGTTACATTTCAGTGTTAGATACATCCGTATCTAAACAAATGTAAGACAAGAATTTTGGGACAGAGGGAATACTACCTCGTATTTAGTATAAAATTTTGACCATAGATTTACCCAAGAAAATGCCAATGCATGTCACTAAAAATTACACCACTTGAAATTATGTTCAAATACGAATCCAACGATATAGTTCTTAGTGGCATGCATTAACATTTTGTCAATTAAATCTATGGTCAAATTTTGATACTACAAAATTGGAAGAGTAAACCAGGACGGAGGTAGTACTTGCTCTTAGGGTAACCATAGAGTTACTGGAGTAGTCTAAGTTACTTTCCACTATGACTAGCCTAGGCTACTATAGTAGTACAGCATAAAAATGATGCAGGTGATCACGTGAGAAAAAATACTAAAAACATTTCTTTCGGTGCAGTGCGTAGATGCAGTTTTGAACACTACACTTGTCATCGTAATTTGGGAAAATTACGAAAAAATTGAGCTACGCTGTGATTACCGTTTACTTATAGGAAAGAAGTTTCACCTTGATGAGTAGCTTCTCCGTGCACGGAAAGCATGTAAGGAATCCAACAACTTGATCCAGATTGGGGCCGATAGATTTTAGTGCTAAGATCTTCACTGTGCGCATGGACTGGGTCAAGCTTGTGGGAATCATTTTCTGGAAGACGGTCGTAAATACATCAAGAAGAAATTAAAAAATGTGAATTTCAAGAAGACGGAGAAGAAGATGAGTGCTGTACCTGAATGATTACGGATCCAATAAAGAGTTCGGAGAATTTGGCAGACGAGTACACCAACGCTGTCAATTTTGGCGCGTCAATGACCCTGATTTTTGTTGGACCTTCTAGATTCGATACAAGAAATCTCTCAAGGAAAGGCGCATTCTTAATGACCATAACGTGGAACAGCTGGAGTGATCTCTTCCTAATTGATGTCTTGTTGCGGCGCCAGCAAGACACATAAATCCGTCGGAGATTCGTCGAGGCGATGTGGAGGCTAATGAACCCGTGGATCTGCTCAAGACGAAGGTACTCGAGCGCAGTACAGCTGCGGAGCAGGTGCTCCATAGCCTTCTTCGAGATGACAACGTCGAAGAGGTCGAGCTTCTTGAGTTGAGGGAGAAGAAGAGCGGGCGCGACATTAATCTGGGGAAGATAGCAGGAGCTGAAGCTGGCGCGGCGCAGCGTTGGCGTGAGGCGGAGCGCGGACGGCGGCAGAGAGCGACATCGTCCAGCTACAAAGCTGAGCTCCTCGAGCTGATCTAGGGCGGGGGATAAGAACCACTCGTCGAACTTGGGTTGGACCTTGCAGTTGGTACTGAACATGCGGATGTCAAGGCGTTTGGCTGGCCCAGGGTGCGATGAAAGGATCTTGGAGACTGCGGCCATGCGTTTGCAATCCCCGTCGCAGAGGCAGCTGTCAACGATGAGGTTGAGGGGGACGCAGCGCCAGAGGGGGCGCCACCGCCGGGAGAGCAGGGCGGTCCGCACAACAGATTTTGTGGGGAGGAGGCCGATGATGATGAGCAGCATGTCGTCGGGGAGGCTACGAATGAAGTCCAGGCTCGCTGGATGCAGTTTTGGCTCGAGCCTCCTCTACTTGTTGGCTGCCTCGCCGTCCATCTCAACCGGCGGCGACGCCGGTGTACACGTGTGCTGGTGTGTGTTGTGTGCTGGGTGTGTGCGAGTGCGTCCGTCTATGCATGCCACCGCGCAGTGGTGAATTGTGCGTGAGTGCGTCCTTCGCACGCAAGAAGTTTGTCCTCAATGCGCCCTCAATTTACTAGCGTGCGGGGTGCTACCCCGAGTGGTTTCAACTTTGTTTACTTCACCGCGTGTCAGATGGGCCTCTAGTTTACTTATTTTCACCCACTGCCGCATGGGCCAGCACACAAAGATACAGAACACGAGCTGACAAGACAACATGTGGATTGGTTGACCGATCAACTAAACAATATACAAAGCTATACGCTGACACAGTGAGCGTACAATCCGTCGGTATAGAGAGTTCGAGTGAGAGGGGAGGCCCGTGAGAGATAGCAGAGAGAGAGAGAGAAAGAGCTACTCCCTCCGTTCGATAATGTAGTTCCAACATTTTTTTAAGTCAAACTTTTGAAACTTTGAGAAGGGGAGCCTTGGCGCAGTGGTAATGCTGCTGCCTTGTGACCATGAGGTCACGGGTTCAAGTCCTGGAAACAGCATCTTGCAGAAATGTAGGGAAAGGCTGCGTACAATAGACCCAAAGTGGTTGGACCCTTCCCCAGACCCTGCGCAAGCGGGAGCTACATGCACTGGGGCTGCCCTTTAAACTTTTGAAACTTTGACCAAGTTTGTAAAGAAATTACTTATATCTACAATACCAAAGATAAATGATAGTATGAAGTAAGTACATGTTGTGAGGAATCTAATGATCATTCTAGATGTAAATGTTTTTCTCCACATATACCTGGTCAAACTTTTCTGAGGTTTGACTTTTCAAAACATCCATATGCTTATGGACGTGACAGAGTCCCTAACAAGAGAGAGAGAGAGAGAGAGAGAGAGAGAGAGAGAGAGAGTGAAAAAAGTGTGTGTGCGTGTGTGAAAGAGACATGGACAACACATGATAAAAGTAGAGAAAAAGTGTGCGTGTCTTATGCAAACATATCACACATGCATATTCGACAACGGAGGCAAGGTGAGGAGATAGTGTGTGGTTGTTTGGAACCGAGAGAGCAAGACCCCTAGCACGTGGCCAAGAGGGGTCTGACAAACAAGGGAGAGAGGTCGAGAGAGATGTACGGAGAAAATGCAGACATGGGGAGGAGAGAGTGTATGTTTGTCATAGATAGATCCCCTGGAGATCGTGATGAGACTACATGGGTGGGAGAACGAGTGACAAGGTGTGTGCGCGATAGAAGATGCCCCGAGAGACATCGAGATAGACGTATGGATGGAAGGAGACAATACGTGTGTTCCTGATGGCTAGTAAGAGATAATCATACTTAGGAGGGGGGGGGGGAGTGCTTGCGCCTATGATGGATTGAGGGGTTATGGTACTTACGGGGGTGCATGTCACATGGAGAGAGAACAAGGGCGGAGAGTGTTGGATGGGTCTATATGTATAGCGCGAGCGAGACATGTGTATGTGTGAACTAGGGAGATATAAGGCCAGTTTGGCTTGCGTCCTAAGCATCTTTTGCCGAGCCTGGGGTTGTGGCTGGATTTCATGCACGCTTGTTTGGTTGCTACCCTGTGAAAAAGAAAGCCCGCCTGGCCTGGGTTCCCTTGCACTTTAATTAGCCTGGCTGAACTCCAGACACTGCAAGTAGCCTGGCCCAGGCGACCGATTTCGAACGCCTGGCCGTGCCTGGTCATGTGGCCACGAGGCTAACAACAACATGGATGGATATTAGCATTAAATAATTGATGCATGGATTGATTGATTGGACGTTGATGCTTTGCATGGCCCAGGCATGAACCAAATGCTTCAGCACCACACAAGCCTGGCCAGGCAGAAATATTTTACAGCTCACGTCCACACCAGGCAGTACTGGCCATCAAGGCATGAGGGTCAGGTCACGAACCAAACTGACCAATAAAGTTTGAGAGAGATTGAGGAGCCCCGATAAGGTTGAGTGGTGCGTCAGATAACTGAGAGGGGGAAAGAGATATTCCATCCGCTCGATAATGTAGTGCATGTAAATTTTTTAGAAGTCAAACTTTGGAAACTTTGATCAGGTTTACGCAAATGTTATTTATATCTACAATACCAAAGATACATCATACAAAACTACATCTCATGGTGAATCTAATGGTATATGTTTGCCGTACTATATGTAATTCTTTTTCTCCACGTACATGGTCAAACTTTGTGATATTTGACTTCTCAATAAATCTATATGCTATGGACCGAGGAGAGTGCCTCAGTCGAGACAGATCAAGTGTGTGTGAAGGAGAATGAGTAATTGTGCAAAAAGAGTATGTGTGTGAAAGAGAAAGTGACAACAAACAATAAATTAGAGAGAGAGTGTGTTTTTTCGTTTCTTATGCGAACATATCACACATGCATCTCCGAGATGGAAAAGCGAGGCGAGGAGATACATGAAGATAGCTAGTGTGTGATTGTTTGCAACGGAGTGAGACACCCCTGTAGCACATGTCCAATAGAGGTCTGACCAACAAGGAACAAAGGTCGAGAGGGACACATGGATGGCATGGAAACGTGGGGAGGGAGAGAGGGTGTGTTTGTGATAGAGAGATCCCGTCGAGATCGTGAGGGGACTATATGGGTGGGAGATCGAGGGAGTGTGTGCGCGATAGAAAGATGCCCCGAGAGAAATCGAGATAGACCATGCACATGTTTGTGATGGAGACTAAGGTTAGCTAGTCATATACATATAGGGGGGATTGCGTGTGCCTACAATTGAGTGAGAGACCATCATACTTGGCTAGCTGGGCATGAGATTGTGTCTGTGCGCGTGTGAGATGGAGAGAGAACGAGGGGGAGAGATAGAGTTTTAGATGGGCCTATCGAGTGTGAGTGACATATGCATGTGTATGTGTGACCCAGGTTGATGGAGAGTTTGAGAGGGGGGGGGGGGGGGGAGAGCTCGGAGACGACATAGTGGTGCATGAGAGAGTTACGGGCAAAGAGCCAAGGAACCTGTGTGCGTACGATGAGTGCACCCAAGATATCTAGCTTGGACTAGCTAGAGTATCATACATAGTGTACGAGAGAGACATATAGATGGTGTATATATGCATGCGAACTAGAAAGACCCCCCCACACACACAAAGAGAGAGAGAGAGGGAGAGGGGGAGAGAGAGAGATGGAGAGAAAGGGAGAGGGACCAACAAGGTTTTTGTGTCGGATGCGTGTGACAGAATTGAAGATTGTCGGCGAGAGAGAGAGAGAGAGAGAGAGAGAGAGAGAGAGAGAGAGAGAGAGAGAGAGAGAGAGAGAGAGAGAGAGAGAGAGAGAGAGAGAGAGAGAGAGAGAGAGAGAGAGAGAGAGAACAGCAGTCCAGGAGAGGGGGAGGTCGCGTTTTATGCATCAAAGACTGATATAAACCATGTTTCGATATAAACTTGCATTTAAATATTTAAATTGGAGAACATGTTGTCTACAATCCACACATGAACGGATATATGCATATATCAAACAAGTTCATTAATTTGACTTCCAACATGTTCACGGAGTACTATAATACTGTACAACATGCTACTCGATTGAGGTGTTCAATTTTGGATTTAGTTCACTATTTTGACCTACTGAACGAGCTATTTCATTGAATCGAGATATTTCATTTTGGGTTTGATTCGCATTTTTGAGTGGGTCAACTATTTGTCATATAGTAAATCTCTAGCAACGAGCATGTAAAAACACATTACTCCCGAGCATCATCTCTCCATTCAAAAAAGAAGTGGCAAGCTAATATTTCAAAATTTGACCCGAATCGACTTGGTAAGGTAGACGTGGATGCTCGTTCTCCAAAAATTTGAACGAACCGTTAAACATCCTCTCTGCTCGGTGGAATTCCCCGAGCAAATAAATGGGAGACGCGAAATTACCGTCCTATGTGGGACACGCATCAATTGGCCCGTTGTACATCGAGGGTAGGTTCGTAACTTCATCCAAGCTCGCCTTCTCCTCGGCCGAAATGACATGTGCCGAATAATTCATAAACCATGGTCGGCAAAACACGCTCTCCTCGCCCGAAATAGCTCGCGCCCACTATTTCAAAACACGCTCTCCTCGCCCGAATTCGCTCGCGCCCACTATAGTTCAAAACACGCCCTCCTCGCCCGAAATCGCTCCCGCCCACTATTTGGGGAGAAGCAAAGTTACTCTACTATCCCCGACCCTCAGTACACAGACCCAAGCCGACAAGCCTATAGGCAAGGTAGAACTTGTTGACACCTGATTTTGGCAACATAAAGAATGCAATGAAGATGGTCTCGAGTGAACGTGTTTTCAGCATGAAAATATTAACGTCGTCGAGTGGAACAACTTTGATGTTTCGGTTATATTCATTCGACCTTATCTTACGGACCGAAACTATACTCCGAGTGGCATAATTCAATGTTCCGAGTGGTTTTTTGGCCAATCACGTCTTCAAGATGACCTCGGATGAAGGAGCACTCTTAAGGAATTGTCTTCGTCTCGTCGAGGCAATCGATTTTGATATATAAATCATCTCAATCCGAGTTCATATGCAAAAGTTAGAGGCAATACACTGCAGACCGAACCTCAACGGAAATATGGCGCGAGGTGCCAGACATTTGTCTGATAGGTTGCGCGAGTAATTCGGCCATCAAGACGGCCTTGAATCGGAAAACCTTCAACACGGAAAAGTTTTTTCTCGTCGAGCCGATCGATTTTCGTATATAACTCATCTCAATCCGAGGTCGTATGAGGCCTGGAGAGACAAATCAAGATCAAGCTATGTTTTCAGTCGGAAAATCCGAGTGAAAAGTTTACCGTCTGAGTGAAAGTTTACGGTCGAGTGAAAATATAGTCATCCGAGTGAAAATATGGTCATCCGAGTGAAATTGTCCTCCAGATGAAAATATTCCGAGTGAAAAGATTACCATCGGGACGAAAACTTGCCGATCAAATAAGATAATGCCTTTCGGATGGAAATATAGTTATCCGAGTGAAAATATCGTCATCCGAGTGAAAAACTCTAAGCATCCGAGTGAAAAGTCCAGTCGGACGATCCAAGTGAATGACTCTAATCCGAGTGGATGAGCTCGGATCCGAGTGAAACTGAACATATGCCTGAAAGTTTATCAAGATGACCTCGGATGAAGAAGTGTTCAATGCAGAAGTTGTGCGTATAATCAAGATGGTAAACTTTGATTTTGGAGTCATCATCATCAGAGATAGTATATAGCCTACAAATTCACTACGAGACTCGGATAATCTAGTCTACCGCAAGACCAAGTCCGACTGTAAGGTAAAGATGACCTCGAAAAGTATTCAAGATGGCCTTATTTGAAAAAGTGATCAACATGAGAGTTGTTCGTACCGTCGAGGCACACGAGTTTGATATTTGGGCCGTCTTGATCGGAGATCATATGCAAGACCGGTGGCCCACGCAAGAAGGAAGACAGAGTTTGGGCCAGATTCAGACTTAATCCGAGTTGGAATAGAATTAGGACTCTAGGACGTGAATTGATGTAATTTTTCTTGTAAGGAAAGCCTAGATGAATCCTTTACTTGTACGGGAAGTCCAGCCGCCTCTTATATATGTTGGGGGTGATGGCCGATTGAACAACACCAATCGAACCAATCAATCTATTACACTTTTGTGTTCATCTATCTTTATCTCTTACCCTTGTATCTTTCTTTCTCGTTCTTTGTTCGTTCTTCTCATTGGAGGGCAGCGATCCAGGAGGCTCTAGGGGCGAGCGAATCGACCTAGGGCAGCCCATTGCCACCGCACTCCCTGACGGGGTCCCTCCCGGGCGTGTGGGGTTTCGAGTCTGCAAAAGCGCCCGCCGAATGTCTTGCGTATCGCGCTGTCGGTCGGGTCTCCTTTGACGTGAGCTGCGGTGCATCACCCCCGACGTCGAGGGTACACGTGACGTGTTCGTGTGTCAACACACTTTTTGGCGACTCCGCTGGGGACGAAGCTTTGAACAGTCTCCAGCATGTTCTTGCTACGAGGAGAGCGTCATCGAGCGGCTGCAATCTACAACGGTAACATGTATCACCAATCTCCTTACGTAGATGCAAATAGCCATTATGTTGATGTTGCTAGATCTTTCAATGGACATGTCATGTCGGCTAGCCCTAACGAGCAAAGGCCGACTAGTTATTCCGTTGGAGATACTTGGAGTTTACATAATCGCGACATGCAACTTATGAATCTGAACTTTCGTGCATCGGCAACATCTTTCAATATGCCGGTGAACAACACGGTTTGTTCGAGTGATCAATATATGACACCTCATGTACACGAGGGCGTCTCACAGTTTTATCCATCGGCAGCCGACTCGCAATATGCGGGTTCATCCCCAAACATGCCGATGGATGGGGGAATTGGCCATGCTTCCATTAGCTATTTGGCCGGTTATCCTCAAACATCATATGCTATACCTCGTGATATTAATTGTTCAGTGGCATATGGAACTAAAAATATTCATGACTCGGCTCACCTTCACGGTCATGGCCGAGTGAATGGAGATTCTATAGGAGCATATGTGACTAATATTGCAGGAGATGAGGTGGCTCTGGCTACATTGAAAATTTTAGCCCAAAATAAGAAGATTAGTGCTATTTGCCTTGAGCAACACGACAAGGGATTGGTTCCTGATTATGAGGCAATAAGAGCTAGGGTTTTGAAAGAAGATGAAGTATTGCCGATTGATCAAATTGTCGAGAGAAAATATTCAACAACGATGCACATGCCTTCACCTATCATTGCAGCATGTTATACACCCCCTATACAAGCGCAAAATTTCGGCAACATCAATTCATTGCCGAAAGATCCTAAAAGTATTGGGGGGCAAGCCGATCCAAGCAGGGTTGAGTTTAAAGAAAAATATCTGGCCCAAGTGGACAAGATCAAGCCAAAGCTCATAGGGAATAGAGTGAACGAATTTACTACACCTACCCTTGAGGAACTACCAACAGAATATCAACAAGCTTATGAAGCACACAAGAAGAGGCATGGAGAGGAATATTTGCAAGAATATGTCAAGTCTCTTCTTCCATTCAGCAATCATGATGGTTCCTCTGTGATGTTGAGGCAAGCCAAAAAAGAAGTTTTGCAAGCAAATCAGCAAAAAAGAGTTCACTCGGCTAATACCGTTGATTTAGTTGAAACCGAGTCAAATATGATTAAGTCGTGTACATCTGAGTTGAATGGTTCCTTTAGTCACAAGACAATGGTGGATTCAATTGAAACCCGATTGAGCACCGAGACATTTAAGGCCGAGAGCCGGCCGAGTGCATCGTGCCAGCCGAGTACATCATGCCAGCCGAGTGCATCATTCCAGACGAGTGCCTCACCGGCTAAAGCCACTAGAGCCGAGTGCATCAAGCCAGTTATTGCTGCATGTACCAAAAGAGAAGATGCAAGCTTCACCGAGCAAAGGAATAGCAAACGAAGCTAATTGGTCTTGCTCGATTTTTCTGGATATAAGGAAGCTTACATGCTACCCTATGAGTTTTGTGCTAAAGATATTGATGAGCATCAAGAACAAAGTAATATGGCCGAACACAGTTCAGTTAACGATGAACATCAAGAACAAGAAAATGCAACCGAGCAAAGTTCAACTGACAAAGAGCGACCAAGTGAAATCCACTCGGGCAATCCAACTAAAATATGCTCGGGCAATCCGACTGAAATATACTCGGGCAATCCGACTGAAATATACTCGGGCAATCCGACTGAAATATACTGAGGCAATCCGAGTGAAATCTGCTCAGGCAATCCGAGAGATGAGGCACGAGATCCAGAATAAGAGGAAGAGGTGTTGGAGAATTATTCAGAAGTGGAGCAAGGGATTGTTCCAGTGGTGCAACCATCTTCTCCTTCCAAACTATTCAGAAAGGTACACCTAGCAGACAGTTTATTCAATTTTTGATTCGGTCAAAATCATACTGTTGATGCATCCATTAGTAAGATTCTAATTAATTTTGAAAGACCAATCGAGACGAGTAATCTATTTGTTAGAAATGATCTTGTTACTAATCATGCTAGTCAACACATGGTATCATTCATAGAGGCTAATAGTGACAACTTATCGCAACCAAAGTTGTTCCTGTCATGCCAACTGAACTTTATATTCATATGGACAACTTTGTTTGTTTCATGCCTGGCTAACATTTGGTCTTAGATGAGACGTATATTCTGTAATTATTTTGGTTGTAGGAATATAAAGCTAAGTTCAAAGTTCTCCAGGATAGCCGATCCAGGAGCACCGGAAAAGGAGAAAGAAAATCGATGCATAGCCGAGTCAGATGACGTTAAGCTGATACCACTCGGTTATTTATTTCCAAAGCCGGTATCACATTATCGGTTAATGAATGAACAATGTGCCTTCAATCCGGGCATATGTGAGCACATCGTCGGTACATTGCTGACTAATCCTATTATTATAATTGACCACGATGTCGAGCCATCAAGACAAGAGCGAATGCAATGCTTGTTCGAGCAAAGTGTCAAAGATTGCAACATGATCCATAGAGTCGCACAATCAGTCAACACAAGACAATTGGAGTTTGTTGAAGCACGAGCATATGTCCAGTGGTATCAGATTGGTCTTGATGGCAATCAAATGTTGACTCGGCTATCTCAAGCCAATTCATCTAAAGGTCAACAGGTACACACCAATGATGACGGGGTCAAATCTTCAAGCAAGGATATTGTTAAAAAGTGCATCAACAAAAATCTTGAAGACGGGAACTCCATCAAAGCTACAATAGCAACATCTAGCATT
Organism: Aegilops umbellulata; assembly: GCA_032464435.1. Taxonomy (NCBI): domain Eukaryota; kingdom Viridiplantae; phylum Streptophyta; class Magnoliopsida; order Poales; family Poaceae; genus Aegilops; species Aegilops umbellulata. The sequence continues at coordinate 441,214,811 of CP136055.1, read as the reverse complement.
GGGGAACAACAAGAGAATTCAAAGACCGGTGCACGCACAACCAAAGAAAGCAAATGCCATGGTAAGCACAAAAGAAAAAAGGCGAAAGTCACTTTCGTGCAGTTATTAGAAAAGTACCAAAAGATAAGTGAGGCAAAGAGTGCTTATTCGCCGAGTGAAGCAAAAGCATCGAAGTCACCCCCAAGGCATAAATCTGAAGACTTGAATTGGCAAAGGAAGACATTGAGCAAGCAGACTTCATATCCTGCTTTTGGGCCACTAATGCCAATGTCGTGGATGCCTCCCTACGCTCATGTAAATCCATATCCATCATGGGGCAGGTATGATACAAGGGCAAATTATCCATCTTATTTTAGATCATCTCGCCAACATTATGCAGCTCCAAAAAGATCAACATTTGATGAACAATCACACGTCAAAGACCGTTTCAATCATAAGGAATCGGTCCGGAGCTCAAGGAACAAGAAAGAGGTGGTCAAGCAAGTGTACTAGGTCAAGAAAGATGGTCGTAAGTGTGTTACTTCAGATTTGTTCTCAAATAACAAAGAGCCAGTTAAAGTATTGACATTGGCTACAAAAGGCAATGAGGCAAGTCAATCAAGTGCCAAATCTGAAGGGAAGAAGTTGAGAGTGCACAAGGCCAAAAAAGAGTTGGCATTGGTTGAAACAGAATCACAGCCGAGGTACCCACTCGGCTTAGCACATTGTCAAGAGAAGGAATTACAAAGACTTAGTACACATGAGTTGAGAAAGAAGAACATGGCATGGGTTCCCAAGAGGAGCAGTCAAAATAGAAATGATGCCCGACCTTCTATTGAAACAAGTGTTAAAAAAGTGAAGAAATAAAAGGATGGCCGCAAGAGTGCTATTTCAGATCCGACTCCAAATGACAAAAAACCAGCCGAGCCTATGTTGGCTGCTAAGGACAAGAAAGTGAAGCAAGTAAATTTCAAGGATCCAATAGTCAAGTTTGGACAGGCCAAGCCAGAGATGCCCAAAGTCAGGAAGAATTTGCCAGTGCATAAACCAAAGTCCCAGCCGGGACGCCCACTCTGCTTACCATATTCGCAACAGAAGAAGCTAAAACAGCTTAGGGCCAAAGAGCTGGAGAAGAGGAACATGGCCTGGGTTCGTAAGGGAAATCCTCGAGTCAAGAGCGGCATCACATCACCTGTTGCGAAGCCAGCAGAAATAAGGGAGTACAAGTGTAAAGCCCGTAGGCGAGGACGACAATTTTCATATAGGAGACTCCAGAAGGCGTCTCATCCATATTCTTCAATTGTACCATCAAAATCAACGCTATGAAATTTATCCTCAGCCGAAACATCTGACTTATTTCGGGTATTCACACTTTGGTGGATGGACTCCCGAGCACTTTTGAGATAAGAACGCATGGCCAATGTTTGCATATCGCCCTCAGAATTCATTATGTTGGCAAACCCGACATCTGGCTAACGGTGTTCACCATGGTTGATTTCCTACTCCTATAGCCGGTGCTCAGTGTTTGCCAATACTGGGGAGGCCGACTTAATTATTGAGTCGACCACCAATCAAGGGTCTATTGCATAAAATATCCCCGACTCCAAATGTTATTTATTTGCAGGATCCAAGTCAGGAGACAGACGTTGTTCGGCGGAGGCTTGATGGTGTACTTTGATAACGAGTTGAGTCGCCGAACAGTTGACGGTATTCCTTTGAGGTGCATGGTCATAATCGTTCGGCAACCGTCTTCGTTGAAGGGTTCTAATATTTCCAGGGAATGCCTGGACAAATGCAAGGTCCGGATTGACATAAGAAACTTACGTGGAAGTCTTTGTGACATCCAATTGTTGTTTTCAGACAACTATTATCCAAGAGGCTCTACCGAAGAAGCGACAAACATGAGCATATGGACGATTAAAATTATCATACTCAACATGCACAGCCGATGGGGTGTTGACATCGTGCTTAAACATTACCCTAAGCAAGGTATTTTCTGGCACGCAAGCTCTGCCAGAAAACAGGGGGGCATGTGTTGACACCTGATTGTTGCAAGATAAAGATTGCAATGAAGATGGTCTCGAGTTAACGGGTTTTCAGCATGAAAAGATTAACGTCGTCGAGTGGAACAACTTTGATGTTTCGGTTATATTCATTCGACCTTATCTTATGGACCGAAACTATACTCCGAGTGGCATAATTCAATGTTCCGAGTGGTTTTTGGCCAATCACGTCTTCAAGATGACCTCGGATGAAGGAGCACTCTTAAGGAATTGTCTTTCTCTCGTCGAGGTAATAGATTTTTATATATAAATCATCTCAATCCGAGTTCATATGCAAAAGTTAGAGGCAATACACTGTAGACCGAACCTCAACGGAAATATGGCCGAGGTGCCAGACACTTGTTTGATAGGTTGCGCGAGTAATTCGGCCATCAAGACGGCCTTGAATCAGAAAACCTTCAATGCGGAAAAGTTTCGTCTCGTCGAGCTAATCGATTTTCGTATATAATTCATCTCAATCCGAGGTCGTACGAGGCCTGGAGAGACAAATCAAGATCAAGCTATGTTTTCAGTCGGAAAATCCGAGTGAAAAGTTTACCGTCCGAGTGAAAGTTTACAGTCGAGTGAAAATATAGTCATCCGAGTGGAAATATGGTCATCCGAGTGAAATTGTCCTCCAGGTGAAAATATTCCGAGTGAAAAGATTACCATCGGGACGAAAACTTGCCGATCAAATAAGATAATGCCTTTCGGATGGAAATATAGTTATCCGAGTGAAAATTGTATTCCGAGTGAAAAACTCTAAGCATCCGAGTGAAAAGTCCAGTCGGACGATCCAAGTGAGTGACTCTAATCCGAGTGGATGAGCTCGGATCCGAGTGAAATTGAACATATGCCTGAAAGTTTATCAAGATGACCTCGGATGAAGAAGTGTTCAATACAGAAGTTGTGCGTATCATCAAGATGGTAAACTTTGATTTCGGAGTCATCATCATCAGAGATAGTATATAGCCTACAAATTCACTACGAGACTCGGATAATCCAGTCTACCGCAAGACCAAGTCCGACTAGAAGATAAAGATGACCTCGAAAAGTATTCAAGATAGCCTTATTTGAAAAAGTGATCAACATGAGAGTTGTTCGTATCGTCAAGGCGCACGAGTTTGATATTTGGGCCGTCTTGATCGGAGATCATATGCAAGCCCGGTGTCCCGCACAAGAAGGAAGACAGAGTTTGGGCCAGATTCAAACTTAATTCGAGTTGGAATAGAATTAGGACTCTAGGATGTGAATTGATGTAATTTTTCTTGTAAGGAAAGCCTAGATGAATAATTTACTTGTACGGGAAGTCCAGCCGCCTCTTATATATGTTGGGGGTGATGGCCGATTGAACAACACCAATCGGACCAATCAATCTATTACACTTTTGTGTTCATCTATCTTTATCTCTTACCCTTATCTTTCTTTCTCGTTCTTCGTTCGTTCTTCGCATTGGAGGGCAGCGATCCACGAGGCTCTAGGGGCGAGAGAATCGACCTAGGGCAGCCCATTGCCGCCGCACTCCCTGACGGGGTCCCTCCCGGGCGTGTGGGGTTTCGGGTCTGCAAAAGCGCCCGCCGAATGTCTTGCGTATCGCACTGTCGGTCGGGTCTCCTTCGACGTGAGCTGCGGTGCATCACCCCCGGCGTCGAGGGTACATGTGACGTGTTCGTGTGTTAACAGAACTATAACTCCCCCTCACATTTCAGACAAATGGTTCCACTCCCCTCCCAATTCCCCTCCGCCCGCCCCCATTCATACCTCGTGGGCGCCAAATCACCTTCTCTCCGGGAAGCTCCCATCTCCCAAGCCGCGAAACCTCAACCCCACCTCCATGGCGCCCCCACCGCAAAAATTTCACAGCTGCCCTCCTCCCTAATGCCGGAGACACTGTCCATTTGCCGACGTGCACTGGGCCGTGTGCCTCTTACTCCGTGCTGCTGGTGCTGCCTCGACGACGACCGCGTGAACCGTACCGGAGCCGATTCACCCCCGCCGTTGTTCATGGCACTGGAGCGGCTCCAACTTCGGATCCGTCCAGAGTCCTGGCGCTGCTTCGGCGTAGCCGTCGACCGTCGCGACATCGCCCTTTCCCTGCCGCCGGTCGCCACCGCAACTGCGCCGGCCTCACCGACTCGGCAGCTGGACATGCCTACTTCACCATGCCACTAGATAGGTCGCACCCTCATCTCAAATCACTTTATTTAGGCGTCAGTTGTCTGAATTTTTATTCTGGGCCAATCAATTTGCAATGGAAGCAGCACCCCTCGAGGCGGCGGAGCTCCTAGGCTGCCGGTTGGCTGGTGTCTAACGTAAGGGTGCGGGACCGCAAGTTCACCGTGGAAGCAGCGCTTAGATGGCTATCTTTTAGAGTTGCGTGGGTTGAAGGTACAGCCGCCGCCGGATCTGGATGACGGGGAGTCTTTGTGGATTGGCCCGGGGGCGGCGCAACCATGGCAGTGCGGTTGGGCGGGGAGTGGGGTTTTTGCCGGGGCCACGGACGGCGGAGGCAGGTTGCTCTGCCGTTGGTCGCTGGCTCTTCGGGGAAGATTCCGAACAGTGTCAGCTGGGAGGCACAAGACGGCCAGCCATCCGACGTAGATCGGACAGTACCAAAATAAAATAAAATCGTGTGACCCCAATTTAGTCTTCAATCAACAGGCGTGTGACCACTCTCGTACCTTGTTGTTGATCTCTTAGTGTATTTCTTCAGATCAAAGAGATATGTCGTTCTTAACATTATGCGTTATCTGCATCTTCAGACACACCGTCTTCCGACTCACCGCAGCTGCTCCAACAAGGGAAGCATACACCAGAAGGGAGCTATAGTCCCCACTCAACTGTTCCCTACATCGAATGCGCATGCCCGACATGCACAGCCACAACAACTGCAGGGCCATCGACAAGTCAGCACATGATGCTCACTCCTATGGATGGCAGACAGATAGGTTGTGCCCTCATCTTACTTGTGTGCAACATTTATGGCTTTGTTATTCATCTAAGCATGGAAAATAGATCATCACATTTCACTGTATATTCATGGTGATCTCTTACGGGTCTTGTTCAGGAGTTAACGATGTTCCATAGTTCAGCTAAGATACTTGTTCTTTAGGTAACATTGTTCCATAGTTACCATCCATCAGCCAATGCTATCCCACAGGCTGGTGATTATAGTATTATACCACTTCTAGTATTACCTATGTTGTTCTTTAATACTTTTGCGTGCCATCTAGTTAATCTCGAGTACAAACGATACATATTCTGTAGCTTTCAGCTGTGTTCCCCCTTTAGTTTATGAGACCTGTTGCTGCTAGTTAACCCCAGTCCTACTATTTATGTCGTCTCCTACAGGCACTCATTACATAAATCTAACTACTAGTTGTCTTCCATGCATGTCAGATATAATTGCACACACTGATATATCCACAAGAACCTCACGGAGCAATGTAAAGGCCAATAAACTTGATGTCAATCATACCCAATATGATGGAACATGTAAAGGCAGTTCTTCAGAAGACTTGCAGAAATATCATGAATCCTCTTCACCCCACAAGGTCCTTGCTCTAACTTGGCCTGTGATATCGGTACAACATGCATATAATGTCCTGGAGTGTATCTACTCTCTTGCAATGCCATGTGCTTAGCATGCTGATCATGCATGTAATTATGTCATGCCTTCCTGTTTTTCAGTACCTATTCCATTCATGATAACATGTTTTCAAATTCAAGTACTTTCATTCTACTCTATCGCAATGCCATCTGCTTAATTTGGACATCATGCTTCTGAATATCTTATGCATTGTTATTCATCAGTATGTACTTCATCTGTCTACCATACCATGTTTTTTACATTGAAGTGTTGTTCTAGTGCTCTGTTGCAATGCCATCTTATTTTCCCAATCATACACGTGTATGTTGCCTTAGTTATTTGTGTACATACTCCGCTAGCATACAATTTTACATTCAACTAGTGTTTTTTTGCTGTGTTGTCCTGTCGTATCCCTAGCTCTTACACCATACTCCCTCCGTCCGGATTACATGTTGCCGAAATGGATAAAAAAGGATGTATCTAGAACTGAAATACGCCTAGACCCATCCATTTTTTTCCGGATGGAGGGAATACATGTCAATATGTCATGTCTTTCTATTCTTCAGTACCTATTCCATCTCTCTGCTGCCGCATGTTTTATAATTAAAGCACCATTCTTCTATACAAGGCATGCAAGGGGAAGACGACTATGTTAGAATCTGAAGGGTTACAAAAAAGGCCTTTGCAAAAGATCCAAATGCCAGGAGATAATAAACCAACTCCAGTTTTTATAGATACTGCTCCAGCACAGAGAAACCCAACTCCTACTGATAATAAGCAGATTCTAGTGGCCAAAGAACTAGTCCGCTCCAGTCCAACAAAAATATGTCAACTCAATTCTAAGAAGCGTGTGCATATCCTTGCATCATGAACTTTTATAGCATGCTGATCATATTTTCTACATGTTTCTTACCCATCTCTCTTTTAGAAAATAAGTTTAACAGATAGAAGATCTTCTGCAATGGTATTGTTTATGAGGAAAGATTCTTGCAGGAATTCTCTGTCCTCCAATGTAGATGTAAGTACCTGTTGTATATCACTATATTTTTACATCAGCATGTATTTGTTAATCGGCGTGAATCCAACCTTTATCTGATCTAAATTTAGTTGTAGAAAAATGTATGATTAAAGGCTACAATGTTGATTTTTGCAAGGAAAACTGCCTGGTAGTTTTGCATCCTGAGCTGCATCAGTGGGTTTGAATACTTTGGTTCTGCAGTGGGTTTTTTAGTGTTTTTTTACTGTGTTATCCTGTCGTATCCCTAGCTCTTACATCATACTCCCTCCGTCCAGATTAAATGTCGCAGAAATGGATAAAACTGGATGTATCTAGAACTAAAATACGCCTAGACCCATCCATTTATTTCCGGATGGAGTGAATACATGTCAATATGTCATGCCTTTCTATTCTTCAGTACCTATTCCATCTCTGCTGTAGCATGTTTTATAACTGAATCACCATTCTTTTATATAAGGCATGCAAGGGGAAGACGGCTATGTTAGAATCTGAATGGTTACAAACCAGGTCTTTGCAAAAGATCCAAACGCCTGGAGATAATAAACCAACTCCATTTTTCATAGATACTGCTCCAGCACAGAGAAACCCAACTCCCACTGATAATAAGCAGATTCCAGTGGCCAAAGAACTAGTCCGCTCCAGTCCAGCAAAAGAATGTCAACTCCATTCTAAGAAGCGTGTGCGTATCCTCACATCATGAAATTTTATAGCATTCTGATCATATTTTCTACATGTTTCTTAACCATCTCTCTTTTAGAAAATAAGGTTAAACGATACAAGGCTTCCTCCATTGGGATCGTATTCGAGGAAAATATCTTGCGGGAATTCTTTGTGCTCCAATGTTGATGTAATTACTTGTTGTATATCACTATATTTTTACATCAGCATGTATTTTGTTAATTGGCGTGAATCTAACCTTTATCTAATCTAAAATTAGTTGTAGCAAAATGTTAAAGGCGCCAATGTTGATTTTTGTAAGGAAAACTGCCTGGTTTTTTTGCGTACTGAGCTACATGAATGTACTATCTCATATCACGCACATTACTGAATTGTAGTGCTTTTCTGGTTGCCCATTCATTCATTGTGTCAATGTTGCTTTCGTATTACCTTACCTAGCTGATGATAGCTGTGCCATATTGTGTTAATTTGGTGTAGGCTAGTTGCCCAAACGTTCGTTGTGTCAATGTTGCTTTCCTATTATCTGACTTGGCCAATGATAGCAATGCTAGTGTGTTAATTTTGTGCAGGCTACTAAAGATAAGAAGAGAAACTCTGAAAACAGCAAGGCAACCCCATTGTTTCTTTCTAGTAAATCTAGGCCAGGTAATATGGCAATAACTCGTGATTAATCTGTTTGGTTCCAGTCCTAATTTATGTTATGATGCAGTGGTCGAGACACTCTCCACTATCAATAATACACGCCTGCCAAAATCGCCATTTGAATCTGTTCAGTATCGTCTGTCTCGAATACAACGGAATAAATGTATGTTTGTGAACCAATTAATGGCTGAAGCAATGATGGAAATGGTGGATGAATCAGAGGTGCAGAGTCGTGTGACACAACAACTGATCAATGTTTTCAGAGACAGTGTGGCAAGGCAGCAAGAACTTGCCCACATGCTTATGGGCGTCATCTGTGCTGAGGTTGCAGATTGTGACGTTGTAGATGGTTAGGTTCTGCTCATTTATTTGCACTGGCATAAATCTTTGATTGCCCAGTGGATGTGATTTCCTGTAATATATTCTGGATGTGCAACGTTATTCCCTGTATGTCGTACCTTTGCTAGTCGTAATGGGCTCAAATTATCTAATTTGGCCTAAAGACATGAACAAACTTTAGTGGGCCCATTAAGTTAATGGGTCGTTACTAGGCCGAAAGTTAATGGTCGGCCCTCTTACCTCCCGGGTCGTTAATAGGCCGACATCGAAGCGGGCAACAGGTGGCCCCAATTTATTTCACGGGTCGTTAACAGGCCGTTACTAAGTTTGGGCTACATATGGCCCAACTATACTGTAGGCCTTTAGCAGGCCGAAAGAGACAGCGGGCTTGTACTGGACCATGAAGAGCATGGGCCGCTAAGAGGCCGAAAGTCAGGTCGTATTGTAAACGGCCCAACTGTGTTGTGGGCCTTTAGCAGGCCGAAAGAGAAACCGGGCTGGTATTGGACCATGAAGGGCATGGGCCGTTAAGAGGCCAAAACTAAGGTTCGACTACAAATGGCCCAACTCATTTATGGTCCGTTAACAAGCCGAAAGGCACACATGGCCGGAAATTGGCCCAACACTTAAATGGGTCGTAAAAAGGCCAAAACTCAGGTCCGACTACAAATGGCCCAACTGATCTATGGGCCGTCAACAGGCTGAAAGTGACACCGGGCCAGAAATTGGCCCAACACTTAAATGGGCCGCTGAAAGGCCGAAACTCGGGTCCGACTACAAATGGCCCATCACATTTATGGGACATCAACAGGCTGAAAGACACACCGGGCCGGAAATTAGCCCAACTTAAATGGGTCGCTAAAAGGCCGAAAGATGTACATCCTGAAAATTGGCCCATCCATTAAATGGGTCGTTAACAGGCCGAAATCTCATCGGGCCTATATTGAGCCCAAATATATAGCGGGCTGTTAACAGGCTCGAACTGACGATGGGCTGCGATGGTGTCAAATCTTTAACGGGCCGAATTGGCACATCTCGTATGGGTCGTGGGCTTAAATGGACCTGACACAAGTAGGCCTTATATGGGCCGGCCTGCTAATTTTTACTAGGCCGACCTTTTTCACCGGAATGGGCCACTGTTGGGCCGTGCCACGTGTTGACCTATCATAGGCGCCTCATGTCCAATGAGTGGATGATATCTGCCCCAACGATGAGCCGACACGTGTTTCCTCTAGCCAATGATGATTTTACACGTGGAAAATACCCATTGGTCGGGGATGTTAACAGGTTATCAGATCCAAAACCCGACCTGATAGCTTAACGGCGTTCCGTTACGGTGGATGCCACATGTCGGTCACCCTTGACGAAAGCACTTCTTTGATGCGCGATTTATCATCATGGAAGTGGACACTTCCGTGATGATAATTTTGGTAATGTCATGGAACACTTCTACGACAGCACAGGTATGACTATCTTGATTCTGTCATAAATTTGTCATGGATGCACATGCATGACAAAAAACGCGACCTACTGTGACAAACACGTATCATCACAGAAGTGTATTTTTTTTGTAGTGCTTGGAGATATATTTTTATTCACCACATGATATGTGTTTTACTTGGAGCGTCCTGTATGATTTGAGTCTTTGATTTTTAGTTCACCACAATAATCCTTGCTGTACACACCTTTTGGGAGAGACACACAATAATCGGGATTTATTAGAATACTCTATGTGCTTCACTTATATCTTTTGAGCTAAACAATTTTGCTCTAGTGTTTCATTTATATCTTTTAGAGCACAGCGGGGGTTTTTATTTTATAGAAATTATTGATCTCTCATGCTTCACTTATATTATTTTGAGAGTCCTTTAGAACAGCATGGTAATTTGCTTTAGTTATAAAACTAGCAAAGTGGCCCGCTCGATGCGCGGGCTAGTACTTAACAAAGTTTAATTAACTAAGAAGTCGTTTCTCACCGTTTGTATGTGTCAATTGTTGATTGTAAATATGATTTTACCCTTAGACATATTCTTTTAAAGTTAGTACAAAGTCGAGTCACTTATTTTGAAACGGAGGGAGTATGTTTGAGGAATTGTTGGGTGCAATTTTTTTTGTTGAAATCTTCATGAGCACCTCGCTTTAACCCACAGATTTGCTGGATGCAGTTGCACAATCATGTTAATAGTTGTGTTGACTTGACATGAGATGACAGTTTCTTATGCATTGTCCAAATAACAATGGTTCGTGCGGTTCGATTTTTTAATAATTATGTAGTATTATATTTTTTTGAATTTATTATATTTTTTGCAGCATAGAAAATTGCATAATTTAGTCTCAGCAGACATGTGTTATTTTTTTTAGGGATGTGTTATTGTACGCAAATATAGGTGATTAGTAGGAAATGTTACTTTTTATGTTATTTTTAGGGACGCATTATTGTACGCAAATATATCTGATTAGTTTACGGAGGGAGTAGGAATTTTTTGTGTTGTTTCTGAAAAATGTAATTTTTTCTTGTAGAAGCCCAACAGGCTCACGTACATGTACATAGCGTTCTAAAAAAACGTACATGTACATAGCCTCGGGTCCACACATTTATTCTATCGCACTCACCCAATAATTTTTTTTATTCTCTCACACTCACACCTTGACACACTCATACGCGGCTCTTACCTGATCCCCTTTTCATTTCCTTCTTTTATCTGCTCGCTCCAAATCTACTTCTGCCGATGAGTTCTTGCGCCGCAGACTTGATTCCTCCATGTTAAATTCCTTGCTGGCCTTGCTCGCACCACCTGCACACACCTCTGCAGCTCGACTCACTGGTGCCGCCTGTAAAACATATAGTTTGGGAAACTGCTCGACACACTAAACGGGGTGTGGCTATCTCATTATATAATAGTACCAAAGGGTACAGTACATTACAGGTATATACAAGAGTCCTCGTATATATACAGTCTAACACCCTCCCTCAATCTTAACTATGGCCTGAGGTACAAAGCAAGTTAAGATTGCGCTTACAGCCTATAAACTATGGTTGTGGAAGAGGCTTCATGAAGATGTCAGCAAGTTGATCCTTTGACGAGATGAACTTGATATTGAGAAGCTTCTGTGCAACGCGTTCCCGAACAAAATGATAGTCTACCTTAATATGTTTCGTCCGAGCATGAAACACCGAGGATTGGACGAAAGATAAGTAGCACCAATGTTGTCGCGCCAAAGCATTGGAGGATGAGCAGAAGAGACTCTCAATTCTCTCAACAAGGACTGAACCCATATGATCTCAGCAGTCGCATTAGCAACTGCCTTGTACTCAGCTTCAGTACTGCTGCGAGACACCTTGGCTTGCTTGCGAGCATTCCAGGCGATCAATTAAGGACCAAGAAACACTGCATATCCCCCCGTGGATCGCCTGTCATCAGGACTGCCAGCCCAATCTGCATCTCAAAATGCGGAGATCTCACAAGATGATGCAGGCTGGAGAAGCAAACCATAGGAAGCAGTGAGGCAGATATAACGGAGGATACGCTTCACGGCTGACCAATGAGACGTCCTGGGTGCATGGAGGTACTGACAGACACGATTGACTGCATATGAGACATCAGGTCTGGTGATAGTAAGATACTGCAGACCACCAACTAGACTGTGATACTCAGTAGCATCATCAGGTGGAAGAAGATCTCCATCAAGAGCAGACAACCGATCAGTAGCAGACATCGGAGTGATCGCATGTTTACACTTCAGCATGCCAGCACGACGCAACAAGTCCAGATAATACTTCTTCTGAGTAAGAGTCAACCCAGCAGAAGATCGCGAAACCTCCAGACCAAGGAAAAAATGCAGAGCACCTAAGTCCTTGACAACAAAGTCACCACTCAAGGCAGCCACAAGACGATCGGCAGCAGCATCGGAAGAACTGATGAGGATGATATCATCAACATAGACCAGTAGATACATCGTAACCTCAGGACGCTGAAGAAGAAACAAGGACGTGCCAGCTGTGGAGGGAAGAAACCCCAGCGCCCGAAGAACAGAGCCAAGACGATGATGCCATGCACGAGGAGTCTGTTTAAGTCCATATAGCGCCTTAACAAGACGACAGAGATGATGAGGACGTGCAGGATCCACAAAACCCGGCGGCTGACGCATATAAACCTCTTCCTCCAAGACTCCATGCAAGAAAGCACTCTGCACATCAAGCTGACGAAGAAACCATCCGCGAGTGACAGCAAGAGACAGCAACAAATGGATAGTAGTGGGCTTGATAACTGGACTGAACGTGTCTTCATAATCAAGACCATACATCTGTTTGAAACCTTTGGCAACTAGCCTGGCCTTGTAGTGCTCAATAGACCCGTCAGCATGTCGCTTGACTTTCAAAACCCACTTAGAATCAATAACATTAACACATGTCACTGGAGGAACAAGATGCCAAGTGTCATTCTTCAGCAGGGCCTGAAACTCTTGTTCCATCACGGCACGCCAGTGAGGAATACCCAACACAGCCTGAAAATGGCGAGGCTCAGCAGTAGGATCTGTAGCACTATGAGCCATGCAAGCAGCGAGCCAAGCGGCGGTCCCGTCAGTGCGTTTCTTTGGCCGAAAAACACCCGTTTGGCTGCGTGTTCGAGGATGAAGGGCAACCGTAGTGGGTTGTGTTGACGACGCCGGAGTCGGTGCAGAAGACGTCATCAGCAGAGGCGAGGCCGAAACACCCGGCGAACCAGGGCCAGAGCCACCTGGCAACGGGGATGCAGGTGGTGTCGGGCCACGTGCGGCGGCCGGCCCATCCAGGGTCGGGTCAGCCGGCGCAGGGGGCCCAGTGGCTGGGCCAGGCAAGGCAGCAGCTGGAGTAGGGGACCCAGCCACTGGGCTGGGTGATGAGCCAGGCGAGGTAGCCACCAAGTCCGGTGGGAGCGACGCTCATAGGCGAGAGCGACGCCCGCGGGTTGACTACGGGTGCATCCTCCACGGGCTGGCGGGCGCCACCCGCTATGCATGTCCCATGCATACGACCCACGTCATGTTCCGAAACATCATTCGACGTCTGTTCATCAAGCAGCTCAAGACGAGCACCACGTCCAATACCTGCAGCATGATTAGGAAGCAACACAAGAGTATTTGCAACATCCACAAATTGATCAGGCAAGGGTGTGGTAGAGTGAACAGGTGGCACATGAGTGTCAGAGTTGGTCGTAAGTGCATGAAAAGGAGACTCATTCTCATCAAATATGACATCACGAGATATGTAGACGCGATTGGTGGGAACGTGCAGGCATTTGTACCCTTTGTGAAGGGAACTATACCCAAGAAAGACACACTTTTTGGACCGAAACTCTAGCTTACGTTTGTTGTACGGACGCAAATGGGGCCAACATGCACACCCAAACACTTTGAGGAATGTGTAATCTAGAATTTCATGGAGCAAGAGTTCAAGCGGGGTTTTCATATTCAGGAGTCGTGAGGGAAGCCTATTAATCAAAAAACAGGCAGTGGAGAAAGCATCACTCCAGAACCTAAACGGAACGGAGGCATGAGCTAGCAATGTAAGACCAGTTTCTACAAGATGTCGATGCTTACGTTCAGCGGTTCCATTCTGCTGATGTGTATGAGGACAAGACACACGCTGCGAAATCCCAAGTTTGTTGAAGAATGTGTTGAGGTTGTGGTATTCACCCCCCTAGTCGGATTGAACATGAACAATTTTCTGCTTAAGGAGACGCTCAACGTGTGCTTGAAACTGAATAAAAACATCAAACACATCAGACTTTCGCTTAATAAGATAAAGCCAAGTAAACCGACTATAAGCATCGATGAAACTGACATAATAATTGTGACCACTAACGGACGTTTGGGCATGACCCCATACATCAGAAAACACAAACTCAAGAGGATGTTTCACAACATGACTAGACTCTGAAAATGGAAGTTGATGACTCTTGCCCTGCTGACAGGCATCACAAATAGTTTCAGCAATTTTATTAGACACAACTGGTAGCTCATGACAATGTAGCACATGAAGAACTATAGGAGCAGCAGGATGACCAAGACGTGCATGCCAATGTGTGGAAGACACACGAACACCGCTGAACGCCTGAGGAGAAGACTGCATAGGAGATCTGGGCGGTGCGTCAAGAGCATATAAGCCATGGCGAAGACGACCACTAAGTAGAACGGCCCTCATGTCCCGATCCTTGATAAAGAAACGAAAAGGGTGAAACTCTGCATGGACATTATTATCACGAGTAAGTTGAGGAACAGACAACAAACTACGTGTAGCAGTGGGAACACAAAGAACATTGGAAAGATGCAGTTTCCGTGAATTATGTGCAAGAAGTGAAGCCTGACCAACATGGGAGATGCGCATACCTGCTCCATTGGCGGTGTGCACCTGATCATGACCGCGATACGGCTCCTGAGTGGAAAGCTTAGCCATCTCGTTGGTGAGATGGTTCGTGGTTCCCGTGTCCATGTACCATGTAGGATCAATGGAGTAAGACGGAGTGTGCCCATGGTCATGGCTCGTCACCACAGCAGCCTGTTTCTCATTCCCTTTGCCATTATTGCCCAGGCCGAGAAAATCTTTCTTGTAGCATCGATGACAGTGAGAGGCTATGTGACGCTCAAGGCCACACAGCTGACAGGCCTGCTGAGCACCGCAGCTAGGACAGCAAGCCACCGGCCTGGTACCGCCAGTGATGGAGGGCGTGGCGCCCCGCGGAGCCTGGGGGGATGAGGGCGCCAGCTTCCCACCGAGCGATGACGGCTTCTGTGGCATACCGCGGGTTGCGGCGTTGGCGGAGACGAAACTCGGAGAGGCGCGACGCGCTTTAATGCGCTGTTCACGACCAAGAAGGCGCGCATAGAGCTCTCGCGGCGGAAGGGGCGCCTCACGACCATGAATGTTCTCGATGAGGTTGTCATAGTCGTCATCAAGGCCGTTGAGCATGTGGGTGCTGAAATCCTCATCTCCAAGCGGCTGTCCAATCGAGGCCAAGGTGTCGGCGAGGCCAGACATCTTGGTGAAGTACTCAGTGATGGTGAGACCGTCGAGCTTAGTCTCCCCCAACTCAGTGCAGATAGAATGAGCACGCGCCTGAGATTGGGAGGCGAAGCTGCTGTGAAGAGCCGACCAAGCATCTCGTGAAGTCGCGGCGAAGATGACCAACGATGACACGCTTGGAGAAAGCGACGACTGAATAGCGGAGAGTATCGCCTGGTCCTGGGCCACCCACGCGTGATGCGCCGGATGGTACGGCAGCGGACACGGGATGGAGCCATCAACATAACCCTCCAAGTAACGACTGCGAAGAAGAGGCAGCACCTGAGCCCGCCATGACAAGTAGTTATCCGACGTAAGCTTTACCGAAAGAAGGTGCGAGAAGTAGAACGGCGACGGCGCCACCGCATGATCCATAGGAGCCGGCACAGGTGGTGCATAGCAACCCAACAGAGGATCCGTGTCTTGATGAGGGGCGTTTGCTAGTATCAGGGGCCGGGTAGGCGCCACGAGCCATAGAGCCATCGCCCGGGCCAGTCGGGGCTCCAGATGGCAGTGGAGGTGCAGCCCCATAGGGCAGCGAGGACGGCGGCGGCACCATGTAGGGCTGGTGGTGCGACGGCCCCGCATAGGGCGGCACCAATGACGCACCGTAGGGCACCGGCCAGCCCGACGAGGACGGCAGCATGGCGCCAAGGGTCGACGCAGGGGCGCCATACCAAGGCGCGCCGTAGAAAGACGGAGGAGCCGCGACAGGCGCGGGTGCAGAGTCGTGAGGACCCAACAGCGTAGGAGCAATGGTCGAGGAAGGAGAGCCGGAAGAGGCCGGCGCGGGCAGGCCGCCTGTCCCGCTCGATCCGATCTGACCTGCGGGAGTCCCGCCGGGCGGCTGAGCCTACCACCAGGCCATAGCCAGCGGGCGGGACGCCATGAAGGGCGACGAGGGAGCGGCTGTGGAGGCCGGTGCTTGGGCTGGTGTAGCGACGGCGACGTTGGATGAAACCGAGGTGGCGGCGGCGGCAGGGGCAGCGGAAGACATCGAAACCCTAAACTGATACCATGTAAAACATATAGTTTGGGAAACTGCTCGACACCCTAAACGGGGTGTGGCTATCTCATTATATAATAGTACCAAAGGGTACAGTACAATTACAGGTGTATACAAGAGTCCTCGTATATATACAGTCTAACACCGCCACGGGTGGCGCCTGATTTGGCTCCCTGTACTTTTGCTCAATATCTCAGGCCGGTCAACGGTGATGTAGGGATAGCAGGAGTAGATTGGAAGTTGCGGGTTGAAGGAAGCCCGACAGATCATCTTCATCCTCGACAGTGGTAGCCTGACTTCGGCGGCTCATTCTTCCACCTGTGGTTCCTCCCTTCTCCCTTTTGCTGCCTCTCACTCTTTTTTTCCTGTTTCTTATCCTTTTTCTACAGGTGTATGGCTGAACAAATATAGTGAAATTAAGGCACAACTTGTTAGTTAAAGATGTAAATCTATTTATGCCCGTCCACTTTTTTCGTATTTGGGACCGGTATTGGCAGTGTAGGCCCCTCCTGCTCCCATTCATATTCAACAAATTTAATAAGTACTCCCTCCATTTTTATTTACTCCGCATATTAGAGTTGACTGAAGTCAAACTTTGTAAAGTTTGACCAAATTTATAGAAAAGAATATAAATATTTAGCATAACAAATCTATATGATGTGGGATTACATTCAACAACGAATCTAATGGTATTGATTTGTTATTGTATATGTTAATATTTTTGTCTATAAACTTTGTCAAAGTTTGTAAAGCTTGACTTTGACCAAAAGTAATATGCGGAGTAAATAAAAACGGAAGGAGTGATTAGTTATTTGAGATTAGCTATTGCTGCACTATTTCCCAAAGATAGAATTAAGTTTAATAAGTGAATATGAAATAGGTGCCATTGCATTCTACTACATGTGAACTATAATGATGCCTGGATGTTGTCACTATTGGCATGTTCAATAGAATAAGCTTCAAATATCAGATAATATATAGTGTCCACAGTTTTTATTATTGAGCTATTTCCGTCAAATGTTGATGCATGTTTCCAGTACTTATGGTAGTAGTAGTTCATATTCGTCCTGCGTCTTCTGCGATATTAGCATACAGAAGCCATTTTTATTTTGAATACAGTTTGCAGTGTACTAATTTTCTATCCACTTATGGTTACCTAAAAAGGCTAGTAGCAACTGTAAGTGTGATCTTAGTTCATACCTTTAGAATATTTCAGTGTAGCTTATGTTGTTGACCACATCATCCTCATTGTTAGTTCATTTGCTATAGAAAAGAAAATAAGAAATGTGACAAAGTCAGTAGGTTATCAATTGCGAGTGTTTTTTCCAAAGTATTCCCTTTCTCTTATGTCTCTCATGAAGTCCTTGAGCTTTATGTAGAAATTATATCGACAATATCACGTCTTTCTTATATTTCTTAGCCTACTTCTTGTAGCATAGATTGATTCTCCAGCCAAGCCGCTTTGCACATGAATGTCACAAATAATTCTGTGTATCCAACCCACCCATATATTACCATAGCATTTTGATAGTTTTTTTGTGTCTTGGGCTATTTATGAAATTGGGTGGCGCATGGTAGTAGTATTCTCCTTCGCACCTAGTCAGCCCTTGTATCTCCTCTTTCTATTGCCTCTTGCAAGCGAGCACATAATTCCGTTCTTAGGTTTACTTGATTCTTTTGATCGAACCTAGTCTGTACTGCAAAATTCATGCAAGCTCATCCACATTTAACTGTAATTTAAGCTTTTCACACACCATCAAGTGTTCCAATTGGTTAGTATGTTGTTGTATATGATTCTCATATTATTCTAACATTGTTGCATGCTTTCTCTTGCCCTTTGCACCTTCTTTCATATGTAATTTACATTTCCTATGTACCCATCTTCTCCATAGGAGCGCATTAATGGCACTGCAGAGCCATGAATTTTGAATGGTTCTATGGTATTCTTCTTGGCCACGTGTCTTTGTACTGAACAATGATATCCCATCCTTTTCTATTCTCTGTTGTATCATTCACAATCAAGGCTGCAACTATGTCATGTTGCGTGATATTAATCTCATGTTGTGATAGTCACCTTCTTCGAATTTATCCCTTGCCATTTTGAGTTTTTTCGCTAGTCTATTATCTCTATTCAACATAGTTTTAAGCCTTAGGATCTGCTGGCTCCATTTTATCTTCTAATGTTGATCATTAATCCTATTTTTTCACCTCATTTGTAGCGGCATAGGTGTACATCAACGCGTTGTGTGGTTTGTCCTTACCTTCAAGATCGTAGAGTACATTCAGTGGACTTTTTGGCCATTCGTTCTAAATACATAAGGCCTGCATCCATTGTTTATTTTTGTGTGTACCTTTTCTCCCACTAATGTGAAAACAAACATGGAGATGTACAACATGATATTTGCATGTAGTTTTTTTCCTTAGCAATTTTGTAGGGTAAGCTGGCGGCTCTCTCAGTGGTGGCAAGTCAACCTTGCCTTGTTGCCAGCATAGTACGAAAGATGACAAGCTTCTCGCTCTACCTAAAGTTTTGCTCTACCAGAAAATTGCATTACACCACTCACACTTGTAGCTTGGGTTTTCGACATTCTAAATTTCCATATTCATCCTTTCCAATGTCCTGTTCAATTTTCTGAATTCAGCATCAATTTACATATTCATACAGTCTTAATATAACTTACATATCTGGTGCCCTTTCCTGTGTCCTCAATTTTCTATGTTGTACACTTTCTGTTACTTTTAGTCATGTGCACGTGCATAATAATAAGACCAGGTTGATGAATGTCCAAATGGTATACTGTCATTGAGTTTTCTTGTTATTTACCTCGTAGTCTTACCAACCTTACTGATTTTTTTGTGCTGCTGGTTCTGCATTGCTCTTTCTTTGTATTTTTTTCTTTTCGTATAGTCTTACGTGTAGCTTTCTCTGTTGATTTGCCCTGCACAAACATCAATAACATTTAGAAATTTATACTGTCGCTTCTGTTCTTATTGTTGGCAAAAGATTAAAATTAAAATCAGTTCTATATGATCTCTGCAGATGGTACTTACTGGAGATGGTCTGCTTGCTCGATGGAGCCGATGGCGCAGTCGAGGAGTTTGGGGCACTCGTAGAGTTTTTTTTAGGGAAAGCCATTGTGGCTGTGTATATCAATTTGGAATAATATCTACATAATCCACAAGAATCAGTAAAGAAAAGCTGGAGACTTGCCCTGTGATGGGTGTCAGTAACCTATCATGAGTATTTTTTTTGGGATCGTGAGATTGGTGTGTAGAATATGGGAAGGGTCGTTAGATTGACCATCAGCGGTGCATAGGATATGGGAATGAAAACAAAAGGGTGTGCATGCAAATGATCAGTATAGGCTTTGATAGATTGGGATTATCACTCAACGCGGGTACCATTGCTCGGGGCGTTGCTGGCGATGCATATTTCCGCCCGGGGCCGTTGTTGGTGATGTATATTGCTATGTGCACCATGTAGGGGACGTCATGTGCCTTCTAGCCCTGCTGCATGATCCACCTCGGAGAGGACGACATGTGCCTCCCAATCCTTCATCATGATTTTAGACTTGAGAGGAGCTGGCAGCCATGGTGCAGCCAAGCTAGGGTGTCATGTTATTTTATTTTCGATAGGATAGATTATGTTTGAGGGAAAAACCCTAGAGGTGAGGAAGGATGCATTGTTCTATTATAATGGCAATGGTGGGTAATTTTTAAGTTAAATCTAATCTAGTGGCTATAGTTTTGTTTGTCTATTGAATTAATGGTTGGATGTTTCTGATTTTTATGGTAATTTATAGCGTAATTTTCTTTTTTCTGGTTAACCCGTCAAATACTTTTTATATATAAATAGATTAGTCCTAATATGATAGGCATCCAAGATAAAAACTTTAAAGTGCATTGAATACTAAGAGAAGTTTGATACTTGATAGTTGTTTTGAGATATGGAGATAGCGATATTAAAGTTGTGCTAGTTGAGTAGTTGTGAATTTGCGAAATACTTGTGTTGAAGTTTGCAAGTCCCATAGCATGCATGTATGGTAAACGTTGTGTGACAAATTTGAAACATGAGATGTTCTTTGATTGTCATCCTTATGAGTGGCGGTCAGGGACGAGCGATGGTCTTTTCCTACCAATCTATCCCCCTAGGAGCATGCACGTAGTGCTTGGTTTCTGATGACTTGTAGATTTTTGCAACAAGTATGTGAGTTTTTAATGACTAATGTTGAGTCCATGGATTATATGCACTCTCAACCTTCCATCATTGGTAGCCTCTTCGGTACCGTGCATTGCCCTTTCTCACCTTGAGAGTTGGTGCAAACTTCGCCGGTGCATCGAAACCCCGTGATACGATACGCTCTAACACACATAAACCTCCTTATATCTTCCTCAAAACAGCCACCATACCTACCTATTATGGCTTTTCCATAACCATTCCGAGATATATTGCCATGCAACTTTCCACCGTTCCGTTTATTATGACACGCTTCATCATTGTCATATTGCCTTGCATGATCATGTAGTTAACATCGTATTTTTGGAAAAGCCACCATGCATATTATTTCATACATGTCAGTCTTAATTCATTGCCCATCCCGGTACACCGCTGGAGGCATTCATATAGAGTCATATTTTGTTCTAAGTATCGAGTTGTAATCACCGGGTTGTAAATAAAATAGAAGTGTGATGATCATCATTAATATAGCATTGTACCAAATAAAAAAATAAAAAAAGAGAAAGGCCAAAAAAAGAAAGGCCCAAAAAAAGAAAAAAAGTGAAAAAAAGGGAGATATAAAAAGGGACAATGCTACTATCCTTTTTCCACACTTGTGCTTCAAAGTAGCACCATGATCTTTATGATAGAGAGTCTCTTGTTTTGTCACTTTCATATACGAGTGGGAATTTTTCATTATAGAACTTGGCTTGTATATTCCAACGACGGGCTTCCTCAAATTTCCTAGGTCTTCGTGAGCAAGCAAGTTGGATGCACACCCACTTAGTTTATTTTGTTGAGCTTTCATACATTTATAACTCTAGTGCATCCGTTGCATGGCAATGCCTACTCCTTGCATTGACATCAATTGATGGGCATCTCCCTAACCCATTGATTAGCCACATCAATGTGAGACTTTCTCCTTTTTTGTCTTCTCCACACAACCCCCATCATTATATTCTATTCCACCCATAGTGCTATATCCATGGCTCACGCTCATGTATTGCATGAAAGTTGAAACAAAATTGAGATTACTAAAGTATGAAACAATTGCTTGGCTTGTCATCGGGGTTGTGCAAGATGAGAGCATCTTGTGTGACGAAAATGAAGCATGGCCAATCTATATGATTTTGTAGGGATGAGTTTTCTTTGGCTATGTTATTTTGAGAAGACATAATTGCTTGGTTAGTATGCGTGAAGTATTATTATTTTTATGTCAATATTAAACTTTTATATTGACTCTTTCTGATCGGAACATTCATGCTACAATAAAGAAAATTACATTGAAGAATATGCTAAGTAGCATTCCACATCAAAAATTATGTTCTTATCATTTACCTACTCGACGACGAGAAGGGATTAAGCTTGGGGATGCTTGATATGTCTCCAACGCATCTATAATTGTAGATTGTTCCATGCTATTATACATTCTGTTTTGGATGTTAGTGGGCTTATTTATACACTTTTATATTATTTTTGTGACTAACCTATTAACCCAAGGCCTAGTGCAAATTGCTATTTTTTTGCCTATTTTAGTGCTTCGCGGAAAAGGAATATCAAACGGAGTCCAAATGGAATGAAACCTTCGGGAGCGTGATTTTTGGAACAAAGGTGATCTAGAGGACTTGGAGTGGACGTCAAGAAATTAACGAGGAGTCCACGAGGCAGGGAGGCGCGCCTGCCCACTTAGGCACGCCCCCACCCTCATGGTCCCCTCGTGGCTCCACCAACCTGTTGGAAATATGCCCTAGAGGCAATAATAAAAGCATTATTATTATATTTCCTTGTTCATGATAATTGTCTTTATTCGTGCTATAATTGTGTTATCCGGAAATCGTAATACATGTGTGAATAACAGACAACAATATGTCCCTAGTGAGCCTCTAGTTGACTAGCTCGTTGATCGACAGATAGTCATGGTTTCCTGACTATGGACATTGGATGTCATTGATAACGAGATCACATCATTAGGAGAATGATGTGATGGACGAGACCCAATCCTAAACATAGCATAAGATCGCATAGTTCGTTTGCTAGAGTTTTCCAATGTCAAGTATCCTTTCCTTAGACCATGAGATCGTGTAACTCCCGGATACCGTAGGAGTGCTTTGGGTGTGCCAAACGTCACAACGTAACTGGGTGACTATAAAGGTATACTACGGGTATCTCTGAAAGTGTCTGTTGGGTTGACACGGATCAAGACTGGGATTTGTCACTCCGCTTGACGGAGAGGTATCACCGGGCCCTCTCGGTAATGCATCATCATAATGAGCTCAATGTGATCAAAGTGTTTGATCACGGCATCATGCATTACGGTACGAGAAAAGTGACTTGCCGGTAACGATATTGAACGAGGTATTGGGATACCGACAATCGAATCTCGGGCAAGTAAAATACCGATTGACAAAGGGAATCATATACGGGATTAATTAAATCCACGACATCGTGGTTCATCTGATGAGATCATCGTGGAGCATGTGGGAGCCAACATGGGTATCCAGATCCCGCTGTTGGTTATTGCCCGAGAGCCGTCTCGGTCATGTCTGCATGTCTCCCGAACCCGTAGGGTCTACACACTTAAGGTTCGGTGACGCTAGGGTTGTGAAGATATGTATATGCAGTAACCCGAATGTTGTTCGGAGTCCCGGATGAGATCCCGGACGTCACGAGGAGTTTCAGAATAGTCCGGAGGTAAAGATTTATATATGGGAAGTCGTCATACGGACACCGGGAAGTTTCGGGGGCATATCGGTATTGTACCGGGGCACCGGAGGAGTTCTGGGGGTCCACCGGGAGGGGCCACCTCTCCCGGAGGGCCTCATGGGCTGTATGAGGAAGGGAACCAGCCCAAAGTGGGCTGGTGCGCCTCCCCCCCAAGGGCCCATGCGCCTAGGGTTGGGGGGGAACCCTAAAGGGGGCGCCCCCCTTGCTTGGGGGACAAGTCCCCCCTCCCTGGCCGCCGCCCCCCCTCTAGATCCCATCTAGAGGGGCCGGCCCCCCTTGCCCCTTCCCCTATAAATAGAGGGGTGAGGGGAGGGCAGCGCACCCCTGATCCCCGTCGCCTCCCTCTCCCACTCCAACACCTCCTCCTCCTCCGTAGAGCTCGGCGAAGCCCTGTCGGAGTACTGCAGCTCCACCATCACCACGCCGTCGTGCTGCTGCTGGAGCCTTCTTACCCAACCTCTCCTTTGCCTTGCTGGATCAAGAAGAAGGAGACGTTACGCTTACCGTAAGTGTGTTGAACGCGGAGGTGCCGTCCTTTCGGTGCTAGGATCTCCGGTGATTTGGATCACGTCGTGTACGACTACCTCATCCCCGTTCATTGAACGCTTCCGCTCGCGATCTACAAAGTGGTATGTAGATGCAATCTCTCTCCCATGACTCGTTGCTAGATGAACTCATAGATGGATCTTGGTGAAACCGTAGGAAAAATTTTAATTTTCTGCAACGTTCCCCAACAGTGGCATCATGAGCTAGGTTTATGCGTAGTTCTCTATTGCACGAGTAGAACACAATTTGTTGTGGGCATAGATGTTGTCAACTTTCTTGCCGCTACTAGTCTTATCTTGCTTCAGCGGTATTGTGGGATGAAGCGGCCCGGACCAACCTTACACGTACTCTTACGTGAGACCGGTTCCACCGACTAACATGCACTAGTTGCATAAGGTGGCTGGCGGGTGTCTGTCTCTCCCACTTTAGTTGGAGCGGATGCGATGAAAAGGGTCCTTATGAAGGGTAAATAGAAGTTGACAAATCACGTTGTGGCTTTCACGTAGGTAAGAAAACGTTCTTGCTAGAACCCTAATTCAGCCACGTAAAACTTGCAACAACAATTAGAGGACGTCTAACTTGTTTTTGCAGCAAGTGCTTTGTGATATGATATGGCCAAAGTTGTGATGAATGATGAATGATCTATATGTGATGTATGAGATGTTCATGCTATTGTAATAGGAATCACGACTTGCATGTCGATGAGTATGACAACCGGCAGGAGCCATAGGAGTTGTCTTTATTTTTTGTATGACCTGCGTGTCATTGAGAAACGCCATGTAAATTACTTTACTTTATTGCTAAACGTGTTATCCATAGTAGTAGAAGTAATATTTGGCGAGCAACTTCATGGAGACACGATGATGGAGATCATGATGATGGAGATCATGGTGTCAAGCCGGTGACAAGATGATCATGGAGCCCCAAGATGGAGATCAAAGGAGCTATGTGATACTGGCCATATCATGTCACGTTTATTATTTGATTGCATGTGATGTTTATCATGTTTTGCATCTTGTTTACTTAGATCGACGTAGTAAATAAGATGATCCCTCATAATAATTTCAAGAAGTGTTCCCCCTAACTGTGCACCGTTGCGACAGTTTGTTGTTTCGAAGCACCACGTGATGATCGGGTGTGATAGATTCTAACGTTCACATACAACGGGTGTAAGACAGATTTACACACGCAAAACACTTAGGTTGACTTGACGAGCCTAGCATGTACAGACATGGCCTCGGAACACAGAAGACCGAAAGGTCGAGCATGAGTCGTATAAAAGATACGATCAACATGAAGATGTTCACCGACGTTGACTAGTGCGTCTCACGTGATGATCGGACACGGCCTAGTTGTTAGATGACTAGAAGAGGGATGTCTATCTAAGTTGGAGTTCATTAAATAATTTGATTAAATGAACTTTATTATCATGAACTTAGTCTAAAATATTACAATATGTCTTGTAGATCAAATGGCCAACGTAGTCCTCAACTTCAACGCGTTCCTAGAGAAAACCAAGCTGAAAGACGATGGTAGCAACTATACGGACTGGGTCTGGAACCTGAGGATCATCCTCATAGCTGCCAAGAAAGATTATGTCCTACGAGCACCGCTGGGTGACGCACCTATTCTCCCTGCAGAACAAGACGTTATGAACGCTTGGCAATCACGCTGCGATGATTACTCCCTCGTTCAGTGCGGCATGCTTTACATCTTAGAGCCGGGGCTCCAAAAGCGTTTTGAGAGACATGGAGCATATGGGATGTTCGAAGAGCTGAAAATGGTTTTCCAAGCTCATGCCCGGGTCGAGAGATATGAAGTCTCCGACAAATTCTTTAGCTGTAAGATGGAGGAAAATAGCTCTGTCAGTGAACACATACTCAAAATGTCTGGGTTGCACAAACGCTTGACTCAACTGGAAGTTAATCTCCCGGATGAAGCGGTCATTGACAGAATCCTCCAGTCGCTTCCACCTAGCTACAAGAGCTTTGTGATGAACTACAATATGCAGGGGATGGTAAAGACCATTCCCGAGGTATATGCTATGCTGAAATCAGCAGAGGTAGAAATCAAGAAGGAGCATCAAGTGTTGATGGTGAATAAAACCACTAAGTTCAAGAAGGGCAAGGGTAAAAAGAACTTCAAGAAGGACGGCAAGGAAGTTGCCGCGCCCGGTAAGCAAGTTGCCGGGAAGAAGCCAAAGAATGGACCCAAGCCCGAGACTGAGTGTTTTTATTGCAAGGGAAGTGGTCACTGGAAGCGGAACTGCCCCAAATACTTAGCGGACAAGAAGGCCGGCAAAACCAAAGGTATATGTGATATACATGTAATTGATGTGTACCTTACCAGTACTCGTAGTAGCTCTTGGGTATTTGATACCAGTGCAGTTGCTCACATTTGTAACTCAAAGCAGGAGCTGCGGAATAAACGGAGACTGGCGAAGGACGAGGTGACGATGCGCGTCGGGAATGGTTCCAAGGTCGATGTGATCGCCGTCGGCACACTACCTCTACATTTACCTACGGGATTAGTTTTAAACCTCAATAATTGTTATTTAGTGCCAAGTTTGAGCATGAACATTGTATCTGGATCTCGTTTAATTCGAGATGGCTACTCATTTAAATCCGAGAATAATGGTTGTTCTATTTATATGAGAGATATGTTTTATGGTCATGCTCCTATGGTTAATGGTTTATTCTTAATGAATCTCATACGTGATGATACACATATTCATAGTGTGAATACCAAAAGAGTTAAAGTTGATAACAATAGTCCCACATATTTGTGGCACTGCCGTCTTGGTCACATAGGTGTCAAACGCATGAAGAAACTCCATGCAGATGGACTTTTAGAGTCTCTTGATTATGAATCATTTGACACATGCGAACCATGCCTCATGGGTAAAATGACCAAGACTCCGTTCTCAGGAACAATGGAGCGAGCAACCAACTTATTGGAAATCATACATACCGATGTGTGCGGTCCAATGAGTGTTGAGGCTTGTGGTGGCTATCGTTATGTTCTCACCCTCACTGATGACTTGAGTAGATATGGGTATATCTACTTAATGAAACACAAGTCTGAAACCTTTGAAAAGTTCAAGGAATTTTAGAGTGAGGTTGAAAATCAACGTGATAAAAAGATCAAGTTTCTACGATCAGATCGTGGAGGAGAATACTTGAGTCATGAATTTGGCACACACTTAAGAAAATGTGGAATAGTTTCACAACTCACGCCGCCTGGAACACCTCAGCGTAATGGTGTGTCTGAACGTCGTAATCGCACTCTATTAGATATGGTGCGATCTATGATGTCTCTTACCGACTTACCACTATCTTTTTGGGGCTATGCTTTAGAGACTGCCGCATTCACTTTAAATAGGGATCCGTCGAAATCCGTTGAGAAGACACCGTATGAATTATGGTTTGGGAAGAAACCTAAGCTGTCGTTTCTAAAAGTTTGGGGATGCGATGCTTATGTCAAGAAACTTCAACCTGAGAAGCTCGAACCCAAGTCGGAAAAATGCGTCTTCATAGGATACCCTAAAGAAACTGTTGGGTATACCTTCTACCTCAGATCCGAAGGCAAGATCTTTGTTGCCAAGAATGGATCCTTTCTAGAGAAAGAGTTTCTCTCGAAAGAAGTAAGTGGGAGGAAAGTAGAACTTGATGAAGTGTTACCTATTGAACCGGAAAATGGCGAAACTCATGAAAACGTTCCTGAGGTGCCTGCACCGACTAGAGAGGAAATTAATGATAATGATCAAGATACTTCTAATCAAGCTCCTACTGAAATTCGAAGATCCACAAGGACACGTTCCGCACCAGAGTGGTACGGCAACCCTGTCTTGGAAATCATGTTGTTAGACAACAGTGAACCTTCGAACTATGAGGAAGCAATGGCGGGCCCGGATTCCGACAAATGGCTGGAAGCCATGAAATCCGAGATAGGATCCATGTATGAAAACGAAGTATGGACTTTGACTGACTTGCTCGTTGAACGGCGAGCCATAGAAAATAAATGGATCTTTAAGAAGAAGACAGACGCGGATGGTAATGTGACCATCTATAAAGCTCGGCTTGTCGCTAAGGGTTATCGACAAGTTCAAGGAATTGACTACGATGAGACTTTCTCACCGGTAGCGAAGCTGAAGTCCGTACGAATCATGTTAGCAATTGCCGCATTCTACGATTATGAGATATGGCAAATGGATGTTAAAACGGCATTCCTTAATGGTTTCCTTAAGGAAGAATTGTATATGATGCAGCCGGAAGGTTTTGTCGATCCTAAGAATGCTGACAAGGTGTGCAAGCTCCAACGCTCGATTTATGGGCTGGTGCAAGCATCTCGGAGTTGGAACATTCGCTTTGATGAGCTGATCAAAGCGTTTGGGTTTACACAGACTTATGGAGAAGCCTGCGTTTACAAGAAAGTGAGTGGGAGCTCTGTAGCATTTCTCATACTATATGTAGATGACATACTTTTGATGGGAAATGATATAGACCTCTTGGACAGCATTAAGGCCTACTTGAATAAAAGTTTTTCAATGAAGGACCTTGGAGAAGCTGCTTATATATTAGGCATCAAGATCTATAGAGATAGATCGAGACGCCTCATAGGTCTTTCACAAAGCACATACCTTGATAAGATATTGAAGAAGTTCAATATGGATCAATCTAAGAAAGGGTTCTTACCTGTGTTACAAGGTGTGAAATTGAGCTCAGCTCAATGTCCGACCACGGCAGAAGATATAGAAGAGATGAGTGTCATCCCCTATGCCTCAGCCATAGGTTCTATTATGTATGCCATGTTGTGTACCAGACCTGATGTAAACCTTGCCGTAAGTTTGGTAGGAAGGTACCAAAGTAATCCTGGCAAGGAACACTAGACATCGGTCAAGAATATCCTGAAGTACCTCAAAAGGACTAAGGAAATGTTTCTCGTTTATGGAGGTGACGAAGAGCTTGTCGTAAAAGGTTACGTCGACGCTAGCTTCGACACAAATTTGGATGACTCTAAGTCACAAACCGGATACGTGTATATTTTGAATGGTGGGGCAGTAAGCTGGTGCAGTTGCAAGCAAAGCGTCGTGGCGGGATCTACTGAAGGAAATATGCCCTAGAGGCAATAATAAAGTTATTATTTATTTCCTTATATCATGATAAATGTTTATTATTCATGCTAGAATTGTATTAAATGGAAACATAATACATGTGTGAATACATAGACAAACAGAGTGTCACTAGTATGCCTCTACTTGACTAGCTCATTAATCAAAGATGGTTATGTTTCCTAACCATGAACAAAGAGTTGTTATTTGATTAACGAGATCACATCATTAGTTGAATGATCTGATTGACATGACCCATTCCATTAGCATAGCACTCGATCGTTTAGTATGTTGCTATTGCTTTTTATCCATGACTTATACATGTTCCTTTAACTATGAGATTATGCAACTCCCGTTTACCGTAGGAACACTTTGTGTGCTACCAAACGTCACAACGTAACTGGGTGATTATAAAGGTGCTCTATAGGTGTCTCCAAAGGTACATATTGGGTTGGCGTATTTCGAGATTAGGATTTGTCACTCCGATTATCGGGGAGGTATCTCAGGGCCTTCTCGGTAATGCACATCACATAAGCCTTGCAAGCATTGCAACTAATGAGTTAGTTGTGGGATGATGTATTACGGAACGAGTAAAGAGACTTGCCGGTAACGAAATTGAACTAGGTATTGGATACCGACGGCCGAATCTCGGGCAAGTAACATACCGATGGACAAAGGGAACAACGTATGTTGTTATGCGGTCTGACCGATAAAGATCTTCGCAGAATATGTAGGAGCCAATATGGGCATCCAGGTCCTGCTATTGGTTATTGACCGGAGACGTGTCTCGGTCATGTCTACATTATTCTCGAACCGTAGGGTCCGCACGCTTAAGGTTTCGATGACAGTTATATTATGAGTTTATGAGTTTTGATGTACCGAAGGAGTTCGGAGTCCCGGATGAGATTGGGGACATGACGAGGAGTCTCGAAATGGTCGAGACGTAAAGATCAATATATTGGACGACTATATTCGGACATCGGAAAGGTTCTGAGTGATCCGGGTATTTTCGGGAGTATCGGGGAGTTACGGGATTACGGGAGAAGTAATGGGCCTTGATGGGCTTTAGTGGGAAGAGGAAAAGGCTGCTGCGCCCCCCTCCCCTTTGGTCCGAATTGGACTAGGGAAAAGGGGGCCGGCCACCTTTCCTTCTCCTCCTATTCGTTCTCCCTTCCTCCCCTCTTGGTGGACTCCTACTAGGACTTGGAGACCTAGTAGGACTCCACACCCTGGCGCACCAAACCCTTGGCCGGCCTCCTCCTCCTCCATCCTTTATACACTGAGGCAAGGGGCACCCCTTGGACACACAAGTTGATCTACGGATCGTTCCTTAGCCGTGTGCGGTGCCCCCTTCCACCAAATTCCACCTCGGTCATATCGTTGCAGTGCTTAGGCGAAGCCCTGCGCTGGTAACACATCAAGATCGTCACCACGCCGTCGTGCTGACGAAACTCTTCCCCGACGCTTTGCTGGATCGGAGCCCGAGGATCGTCATCGAGATGAACGTGTGCCAAGAACTCGGAGGTGCCGGAGTAACGGTGCTGTGATCGGTTGGATCGCGAGGAGAACGTACGACTACTTCCTCTACGTTGTGTCAACGCTTCCGCTTCGGTCTACGAGGGTACGTAGACAACACTCTCCCCTCTCGTTGCTATGCATCACCATGATCTTGCGTGTGCGTAGGAATTTTTTTTGAAATTATTACGTTCCCCAACAGTGGTATCAGAGCCTAGGTTTTTATGGTTTGATGTTATTTGCACGAGTAGAACACAAGTGAGTTGTGGACGATACAAGTCATACTGCCTACCAGCATGTCATACTTTGGTTCAGCGGTATTGTTGGACGAGACGATCCGGACCAACCTTACGCGTACTCTTACGCGAGACCGGTTCCCTCGAAGTGCTTTGCACATAGATGGCTTGCGGAAGACTGTCTCTCCAACTTTAGTTGAACCGAGTGTGGGTACGTCCGGTCCTTGAGAAGGTTAAAACGGAGTCTATTTGACAAACTATCGTTGTGGTTTTGATGCGTAGGTAAGATGAGTTCTTGCTTAAGCCCGTAGCAGCCACGTAAAACTTGCAACAACAAAGTAGAGGACGTCTAACTTGTTTTTGCAGGGCATGTTGTGATGTGATATGGTCAAGACATGATGCTAAATTTTATTGTATGAGATGATCATGTTTTGTAACTGAGTTATCGGCAACTGGCAGGAGCCATATGGTTGTCGCTTTATTGTATGCAATGCAATCGCGATGTAATGCTTTACTTTATTACTAAGCGGTAGTGATAGTCGTGGAAGCATAAGATTGGCGAGACGACAACGATGCTACGATGGAGATCAAGGTGTCGCGCCGGTGACGATGGTGATCATGACGGTGCTGCGGAGATGGAGATCACAAGCACAAGATGATGATGGCCATATCATATCACTTATAATGATTGCATGTGATGTTTATCTTTTTATGCATCTTATCTTGCTTTGATTGACGGTAGCATTATAAGATGATCTCTCACTGAATTATCAAGAAGTGTTCTCCCTGAGTATGCACCGTTGCAAAAGTTCTTCGTGCTGAGACACCACGTGATGATCGGGTGTGATAGGCTCTACGTTCAAATACAACGGGTGCAAAACAGTTGCACACGCGGAATACTCAGGTTTAACTTGACGAGCCTAGCATATAACAGATATGGCCTCGGAACACAGAGACCGAAAGGTCGAGCGTGAATCATATGGTAGATATGATCAACATAAGATGTTCACCATTGAAACTACTCCATCTCACGTGATGATCGGACATGGTTTAGTTGATTTGGATCACGTGATCACTTAGAGGATTAGAGGGATGTCTATCTAAGTGGGAGTTCTTAAGTAATATGATTAATTGAACTTAAATTTATCATGAACTTAGTCCTGGTAGTATTAGCATATCTATGTTGTAGATCAATAGCTCGCGTTGTTGCTTCCCTGTGTTTATTTTGATATGTTCCTAGAGAAAATTGTGTTGAAAAATGTTAGTAGCAATGATGCGGATTGGATCCGTGATCTGAGGTTTATCCTCATTGCTGCACAGAAAAATTATGTCCTTGATGCACCGCTAGGTGACGGACCTATTGCAGGAGCAGATGCAGACATTATGAACGTTTTGCTAGCTCAATATGATGACTACTTAATAGTTTAGTGCACCATGCTTAACTGCTTAGAATCGGGACTTCAAAGACGTTTTGAACGTCATGGAGCATATGAGATGTTCTAGGAGTTGAAGTTAATATTTCAAGCAAATACCCGAGTTGAGAGATATGAAATCTCCAACAAGTTCTATAGCTAAAAGATGGAGGAGAATCGCTCAACTAGTGAGCATGTGCTCAGATTGTCTGGGTACTACAATCGCTTGAATCAAGTGGGAGTTAATCTTCCAGATAAGATAGTGATTGACAGAATTCTCTAGTCACCATCACCAAGTTAGTAGAACTTCGTGATGAACTATAATATGCAAGGGATAACAGAAAATATTCCCAAGCTCTTCGCGATGCTAAAATCAGCGAAGGTAGAAATCAAAGAAAAACATCAAGTGTTGATGATTGACAAGATCACTAGTTTCAAGAAAAGGGCAAAAGGAAAGAAGGGGAACTTCAAGAAGAACGGCAAGCAAGTTGCTGCTCAAGTGAAAAAGCCCAAGTCTGGTCCTAAGCCTGAGACTAAGTGCTTCTACTGCAAAGGGACTGGTCACTGGAAGCGGAACTACCCCAAGTGATTGGCGGATAAGAAGGATGGCAAAGTGAACATAAGTATATTTGATATACATGTTATTGATGTGTACTTTACTAGTGTTCATAGCAACCCCTCAGTATTTGGTACTAGTTCAAGTTGCTAAGATTAGCAACTCGAAACGGGAGTTGCAGAATGAACAAAGACTAGTTAAAGGGCAAGGTGACGATGTGTGTTGGAAGTGGTTCCAAGATTGATATGATCATCATCACACACTCCCTATACTTTCGGGA
Source organism: Aegilops umbellulata (assembly GCA_032464435.1). Lineage (NCBI taxonomy): Eukaryota > Viridiplantae > Streptophyta > Magnoliopsida > Poales > Poaceae > Aegilops > Aegilops umbellulata. Next base: position 441,181,881 of record CP136055.1, on the reverse strand, counting down.
TTAGTGTTGAAACTAAATAAGTGTTATTTGGTATTTGCGTTGAGCATGAATATGATTTGATCATGTTAATTGCAATACAGTTATTCATTTAAGTTAGAGAACAATTGTTGTTCTGTTTACATGAATAAAACCTTCTATGGTCATACACACCAATGAAAATTAGTTCATTGGATCTCGATCGTAGTGATACACATATTCATAATATTGAAACCAAAAGATGCGAAGTTAATAATGATAGTGCAACCTATTTGTGGCACTGCCGTTTAGGTTATATTGGTGTAAAACGCATGAAGAAACTCCATGCTGATGGGATTTTGGAATCACTTGATTATGAATCACTTGATGCTTGCGAACCATGCCTCTTGGGCAAGATGACTAAAACGCCGTTCTCCGGAACAATGGAGCAAGCAACAGATTTGTTGGAAATCATACATACTGATGTATATGGTCCGATGAATATTAAGGCTCGCGACAAGTATCATTATTTTCTAACCTTCACAGATGATTTGAGCAGATATGGGTATATCTACTTGATGAAACATAAGTCTAAAACGTTTGAAAAGTTCAAAGAATTTTAGAGTGAAGTGGAAAATCATCGTGACAAGAAAATAAGGTTTCTACGATCTGATCGCGGAGACGAATATTTGAGTTACGAGTTTGGTCTTCAGTTAAAACAATGTGAAATAGTTTCACTACTCACGCCACCTGGAACACCACAGCATAATGGTGCGTCCGAACGTCATAACCGTACTTTATTGGATATAGTACAATCTATGATGTATCTTACCGATCTACCACTATCGTTTTTGGGATTATGCATTAGAGACAGCTGCATTCACATTAAATAGGGCACCATCTAAATCCGTTGAGATGACACCGTATGAACTATGGTTTAGCAATAAACCTAAGCTGTCGTTTCTTAAAGTTTGGAGTTGCGATGCTTATGTGAAAAAATTTCATCCTGATAAGCTCGAACCCAAATCGGAGAAATATGTCTTCATAGGATACCCAACGGAGACTGTTGGGTACACCTTCTATCACAGATCCTAAGGCAAGACATTCGTTGCTTATAATGGATCCTTTCTAGAGAAGGAGTTTCTCTCGAAAGAAGTGAGTGGGAGGAAAGTAGAAAACTTGATAAGGTAATTGTACCTTCTCCCTTATTGGAAAGTAGTTCATCACAGAAATCTGTTCTTGTGACTACTACACCAATTAGTGAGGAAGCTAATGATGATGATCATGTAACTTCAGATCAAGTAACTACCGAATCTCGTAGGTAAACCAGAGTGAGATCCGCACCAGAGTGGTATGGTAATCTTGTTCTGGAAGTCATGTTACTAGACCATGACGAACTTGCGAACTATGAGGAAGCGATGATGAGCCCAGATTCCGCGAAATGGTTTGAGGCCATGAAATCTGAGATATGATCCATGTATGAGAACAAAGTTTGGACTTTGGTTGACATGCCCGATGATCGGCAAGCAATTAAGAATAAATGGATCTTCAAGAGGAAGACGGACACTGATAGTAGTGTTACTATCTACAAAGCTAGAATTGTCGAAAAAAAGGTTTTTTCGACAAAGTTCAAAGTATTGACTACGATGAGAGTTTCTCACTCGTATCTATGCTTAAATCTGTCTGAATCATGTTAGCAATTGCCGCATTTTATGAAATATGGCAAATGGATAAACAAAACTGCATTCCTTAATGGAGAGTTGTATATGATACAACCAGAAGGTTTTGTCGACCATAAAGGTGCTAATAAAGTGAGCAAGCTCCAGCGATCCATCTATGGACTGGTGCAAGCATCTCGGAGTTGGAATATACGCTTTGATAAGTTGATCAAAGCATATAGTTTTATACAGACTTGCGGTGAAGCCTGTATTTACAAGAAAGTGAGTGGGAGCACTACAGCATTTCTGATAAGTATATGTAAATGACATATTATTGATCGGAGATAATGTAGAATTATTCTGTAAAGCATAAAGGAGTATTTGAAAGGAGTTTTTCGAAGAAGGACCTCGGTGAAGCTGCTTACATATTGAGCATCAAGATCTATAGAGATAGATCAAGACGCTTGATAAGTTTTTCAATAAGTACATACCTTGAAAATTTTTGAAGTAGTTCAAAATGGAACAGTCAAAGAAAGAGTTCTTGCCTGTATTACAAGGTGTGAAATTGAGTAAGACTCAAAGCCCAACCACGGCAGAAGATAGAAAGAGAATGAAAGTCATTCCCTATGCCTCAGCCATAGGCTCTATGAAGTATGCCATGCTGTGTACCAGATCTATTGCATACCCTACCACTGAGTTTGGCAAGAGAGTACAATAGTGATCTAGGAGTAGATCACTGGACAGCGGTCAAAATTATCCTTAATGGAATAAGGATATGTTTCTCGATTATGGAGGTGACAAAAGGTTCGTCATAAAAGATTACGTCGATGCAAGTTTTGACACTAATCTAGATGACTCTAAGTCTCAATCTAGATACATATTGAAAGTGGGAGCAATTAGCTAAAGTAGCTCCGTGCAGAGTATTGTTGACATAGAAATTTGCAAAATACTTACGGATCTGAATGTGACAGACCCGTGGACTAAAATTATCTCACAAGCAAAACATAATCACACCTTAGTACCCTTTGGGTGTTGGTCACATATCGATGTGAACTATGGGTGTTAATCACATGGTGATGTGAACTATTGCTATTAAATCACATGGCGATGTGAACTAGATTATTGACTCTAGTGCAAGTGGGAGACTGAAGGAAATATGCCCTAGAGGCAATAATAAAGTTATTATTTATTTCCTTATATCATGATAAATGTTTATTATTCATGCTAGAATTGTATTAAATGGAAACATAATACATGTGTGAATACATAGACAAACAGAGTGTCACTAGTATGCCTCTACTTGACTAGCTCATTAATCAAAGATGGTTATGTTTCCTAACCATGAACAAAGAGTTGTTATTTGATTAACGAGATCACATCATTAGTTGAATGATCTGATTGACATGACCCATTCCATTAGCATAGCACTCGATCGTTTAGTATGTTGCTATTGCTTTTTATCCATGACTTATACATGTTCCTTTAACTATGAGATTATGCAACTCCCGTTTACCGTAGGAACACTTTGTGTGCTACCAAACGTCACAACATAACTGGGTGATTATAAAGGTGCTCTACAGGTGTCTCCAAAGGTACATATTGGGTTGGCGTATTTCGAGATTAGGATTTGTCACTCCGATTGTCGGGGAGGTATCTCAGGGCCTTCTCGGTAATGCACATCACATAAGCCTTGCAAGCATTGCAACTAATGAGTTAGTTGCGGGATGATGTATTACAGAACGAGTAAAGAGACTTGCCGGTAACGAGATTGAACTAGGTATTGGATACCGACGGTCGAATCTCGGGCAAGTAACATACCGATGGACAAAGGGAACAACGTATGTTGTTATGCGGTCTGACCGATAAAGATCTTCGCAGAATATGTAGGAGCCAATATGGGCATCCAGGTCCCGCTATTGGTTATTGACCGGAGACGTGTCTCGGTCATGTCTACATTATTCTCGAACCGTAGGGTCCGCACGCTTAAGGTTTCGATGACAGTTATATTATGAGTTTATGAGTTTTGATGTACCGAAGGAGTTCGGAGTCCCGGATGAGATTGGGGACATGACGAGGAGTCTCGAAATGGTCGAGACGTAAAGATCGATATATTGGACGACTATATTCGGACATCGGAAAGGTTCTGAGTGATCCGGGTATTTTCGGGAGTATCGGGGAGTTACGGGATTACGGGAGAAGTAATGGGCCTTGATGGGCTTTAGTGGGAAGAGGAAAAGGCTGCTGCGCCCCCCCTCCCCTTTGGTCCGAATTGGACTAGGGAAAAGGGGGCCGACCACCTTTCCTTCTCCTCCTATTCGTTCTCCCTTCCTCCCCTCTTGGTGGACTCCTACTAGGACTTGGAGACCTAGTAGGACTCCACACCCTGGCGCGCCAAACCCTTGGCCGGCCTCCTCCTCCTCCATCCTTTATATACTGAGGCAAGGGGCACCCCTTGGACACACAAGTTGATCTACGGATCGTTCCTTAGCCGTGTGCGGTGCCCCCTTCCACCAAATTCCATCTCGGTCATATCGTTGCAGTGCTTAGGCGAAGCCCTGCGCCGGTAGCACATCAAGATCGTCACCACGCCGTCGTGCTGACGGAACTCTTCCCCGAAGCTTTGCTGGATCGGAGCCCGAGGATCGTCATCGAGCTGAACGTGTGCCAAGAACTCGGAGGTGCCGGAGTAACGGTGCTGTGATCGGTTGGATCGCGAGGAGAACGTACGACTACTTCCTCTACGTTGTGTCAACGCTTCCGCTTCGGTCTACGAGGGTACGTAGACAACACTCTCCCCTCTCGTTGCTATGCATCACCATGATCTTGCGTGTGCGTAGGATTTTTTTTGAAATTACTACGTTCCCCAACATCTACATGTGAAGCGGAGTACATGGCAGCCTCGGAGGCAGCACATGAAGCAATTTGGGTGAAGGAGTTCATCACCGACCTCGGAGTCATACCCAATGCGTTGGGGCCAATCAAACTCTTCTGTGACAACACTGGAGCTATTGCACTTGCCAAGGAGCCCAGGTTTCACAAGAAGACCAGGCACATCAAGCGTCGCTTCAACTCCATTCGTGAAAATGTTCAAGATGGAGACATAGAAATTTGTAAAGTACACACGGATCTGAATGTCGCAGATCCGTTGACTAAACCTCTCCCTAAGGCAAAACATGATCAGCACCAGAACTCTATGGGTGTTCGATTCATCACAATGTAACTAGATTATTGACTCTAGTGCAAGTGGGAGACTGTTGGAAATATGCCCTAGAGGCAATAATAAAAGCATTATTATTATATTTCCTTGTTCATGATAATTGTCTTTATTCGTGCTATAATTGTGTTATCCGGAAATCGTAATACATGTGTGAATAACAGACAACAATATGTCCCTAGTGAGCCTCTAGTTGACTAGCTCGTTGATCGACAGATAGTCATGGTTTCCTGACTATGGACATTGGATGTCATTGATAACGAGATCACATCATTAGGAGAATGATGTGATGGACGAGACCCAATCCTAAACATAGCATAAGATCGCATAGTTCGTTTGCTAGAGTTTTCCAATGTCAAGTATCCTTTCCTTAGACCATGAGATCGTGTAACTCCCGGATACCGTAGGAGTGCTTTGGGTGTGCCAAACGTCACAACGTAACTGGGTGACTATAAAGGTATACTACGGGTATCTCTGAAAGTGTCTGTTGGGTTGACACGGATCAAGACTGGGATTTGTCACTCCGCTTGATGGAGAGGTATCACCGGGCCCTCTCGGTAATGCATCATCATAATGAGCTCAATGTGATCAAAGTGTTTGATCACGGGATCATGCATTACGGTACGAGAAAAATGACTTGCCGGTAACGAGATTGAACGAGGTATTGGGATACCGACGATCGAATCTCGGGCAAGTAAAATACCGATTGACAAAGGGAATCGTATACGGGATTAATTGAATCCTCGACATCGTGGTTCATCCGATGAGATCATCGTGGAGCATGTGGGAGCCAACATGGGTATCCAGATCCCGCTGTTGGTTATTGCCCGAGAGCCGTCTCGGTCATGTCTGCATGTCTCCCGAACCCGTAGGGTCTACTCACTTAAGGTTCGGTGACGCTAGGGTTGTGAAGATATGTATATGCCGTAACCCGAATGTTGTTTGGAGTCCCGGATGAGATCCCGGACGTCACGAGGAGTTTCGGAAAAGTCCGGAGGTAAAGATTTATATATGGGAAGTTGTCATACGGACACCGGGAAGTTTCGGGGGCATATCGGTATTGTACCGGGGCCACCGGAGGAGTTCTGGGGGTCCACCGGGAGGGGCCACCTCTCCCGGAGGGCCTCATGGGCTGTATGAGGAAGGGAACCAGCCCAAAGTGGGCTGGTGCGCCTCCCCCCCCAAGGGCCCATGTGCCTAGGGTTGGGGGGGAACCCTAAAGGGGGCGCCCCCCTTGCTTGGGGGACAAGTCCCCCCTCCCTGGCCGCCGCCCCCCCTCTAGATCCCATCTAGAGGGGCCGCCCCCCCTTGCCCCTTCCCCTATAAATAGAGGGGTGAGGGGAGGGCAGCGCACCCCTGATCCCCGGCGCCTCCCTCTCCCACTCCAACACCTCCTCCTCCTCCGTAGAGCTCGGCGAAGCCCTGTCGGAGTACTGCAGCTCCACCATCACCACGCCGTCGTGCTGCTGCTGGAGCCTTCTTCCCCAACCTCTCCTTTGCCTTGCTGGATCAAGAAGAAGGAGACATTACGCTGAGCGTACGTGTGTTGAACGCGGAGGTTCCGTCCTTTCGGTGCTAGGATCTCCGGTGATTTGGATCACGTCGTGTACGACTACCTCATCCCCGTTCATTGAACGCTTCCGCTCGCGATCTACAAAGTGGTATGTAGATGCAATCTCTCTCCCATGACTCGTTGCTAGATGAACTCATAGATGGATCTTGGTGAAACTGTAGGAAAAATTTTAATTTTCTGCAACGTTCCCCAACACAACCTTCTTCTTCCTCCTATATATACCTACGTACCCCGAAACCATCGAGGAGCACCACAAAACCCTATTTCAACCGCCGCAACCTTCTGTACCCGTGAGATCCCATCTTGGGGCCTTTTTCGGTGCTCCGTCGGAGGGGGCATCGATCACGGAGGGCTTCTACATCAACACCATAGCCTCTTCGATGATGTGTGAGTAGTTTGCCACAGACCTTTGGGTCCATAGTTATTAGCTAGATGGCTTCTTCTCTCTCTTTGGATCTCAATAAAAATTTCTCCTCGATCTTCTTGGAGATCTATTTGATGTAACTATTTTTGCGGTGTGTTTGTCGAGATCTGATGAATTGTGGTTTATGATCAAGATTATCTATGAACAATATTTGAATCTTCTCTGAATTCTTTTATGTATGGCTGGTTATCTTTGCAAGTCTCTTCGAATTATCAGTTTGGTTTGGCCTACTAGATTGATCTTTCTTGCAATGGGAGAAGTACTTAGCTTTGGGTTCAATCTTGCGTTGCTCGATCCCAGTGACAGTAGGGGAAACGACACGTATTGTATTGTTGCCATCGAGGGATGGGGTTTATATCATATTGCTTGAGTTTATCCCTATACATCATGTCATCTTGCCTAATGTGTTACTCTGTTCTTATGAACTTAATACTCTAGATGCATGCTGGATAGCGGTCGATGTGTGGAGTAATAGTAGTAGATGCAGGCAGGAGTCGGTCTACTTGTTGCGGACGTGATTCCTATATACATGATCATGCCTAGATGTTCTCATAATTATGCACTTTTCTATCAATTGCTGGACAGTAATTTGTTCACCCACCGTAATACTTATGCTATCTTGAGAGAAGCCACTAGTGAAACATATGGCCCCCGGGTCTATTTTCAATCATATTAATCTCCCGACAATGAGGCATTTCTGTCGCGGTTTATTTTGCAATCTTTACTTTTAATCTTTCATAAAAATACCAAAAATATTGTCTTATCATCTCTATCTGATCTCACTTTTGCAAGTGGCCGTGAAGGGATTGACAACTCCTTTATCGCGTTGGTTGCAAGGTTCTTATTTGTTTGTGTAGGTACGAGGGACTTGCGTGTGGCCTCCTACTGGATTGATACCTAGGTTCTCAAAAACTAAGGGAAATACTTATGCTACTTTGCTGCATCACCCTTTCCTATTCAAGGGAAAACCAACGCATGCTCAAGAGGTAGCATGTCCCTTCTGGTGAGCGGCGTGTGAACCAGACTGTTGGGGGTGCGACGCGTACGAGTCGTAAGTGTGCCGCCTTTTCTTTTGAACTTGCAAAGCGAAACATTTTTGTGCGATCTATCGATAGAAATCCAGAACAAAATGACGAGGGTGGTGCTTTCCCGTGCATTAGGCAGGCTAGTTTGAGTGATATGACGTGCTATAGTGCCGTCCACTTGCTCCATTTTTATGTAAGCAAGAGTTTACACTCTTACGTGGGAGGAGTGCGAAACACGGTGGATCTGATTTTGATCGAGGGATAACTGTTCCTTGCCAAATAATGGAGCACTATTAATCTCCAGCGCCTTCCCACAAATTTACACCGGCATCTGTTCGAGGACACTGATGGATGTCATCCAATGCTGCCCGCATACCTTTCGACAACTATATGAACTAACCGGACAAAATTCGTGCAAACAAAGTAAATTTCAAATTAACCGGATGAAATTCATTACATTTCGAAAACTTTTCCTACAAACTGGAGGAAATTCATTACATATTTTGCACAAACCGTACTAAAACCTACTGTAAACCTAATCTAAATGATCGCCGACGCCCGATCACCGTGTCCGGCCATGAACCTGAGAAAGTGGGCCATTGCCTTTGCCTCCTCCTCATCTGCCTCGATAACCTCCTCCTCCGAAGCACAAGGTTCTGAAGATTTCCGCCTCCACGTCGCCGTCAAGCAGCTAATCGGCCGCCGATGTTTATCCCACCAAGCTTGGCATCGACTGAGTGGAGGAGCGGTGGCCTTCCTGGGACCAGAGCGGTAGCGACCTACCGGGTACTACTCTTCCTCGCTGCCGGGTGCGCCCGCGCACGCGCGCCGGCTTCGTGGTAGTGGCGGCGGAGGGCGGTCGGGGGGGGGGAGCCGGCGATCTCCTTCGTCTGCTCTTGCGATAGTACGTCCAAGAAAGCTTTGGAGCGTGCCCGGAGCGGAGCCGCCGATGTCCTTCGTCTGCTCCTGCGATAGTACGTCCAAGAGAGCTTTGGAGCGCCAGGAGGCCATGGTTGGAGTGCTGCCAACAGAAGGAAGGGACCGGAGGCGAATGAGAGTGGGTCTTTGGCTATGGATGGGAGCTGGGGCTCAAGTTAATATAGCGGGCGAATGGCAATGAGCCGCAGAAGACGGATGGACGGCTGGCACCAGAGTAGGTTCGTCGGGCGTGAATGCGGACGCTGCTTTAGTGACTTAACTGCAGGTGCATTGGGTCACTGACATGTGGGCCCAACGAGCATCTGGCTGCATGTCAGTGAGACACCAACTGCACGTGTAGTTAAGTCCGGTGCATGCATTATTGACGTTCTGGAGAGACGATGACCGTTTCAGGGGTTTCACTAGGCCAGGGCGGTCAGACGCTGGCGTGGTGGTAAAATGTGAACTCATGGATGAGATCCTTTGAAGTGTATGTGGCACGTATTGACAACCAGGAGTCCATGCAACCGGTCTTGTCGCCGGCTAGCCTTCGACGACCACCATTAGACACCACACAACCATGCATAACTTACGAATAATGGACGAATCGATCAGACACACACTCGTGTGCAGTTGCACTATGATCGGTCGCTCATGATAGTACATACTCCATACCATAGTAATGTCAGGCATCGCCGGGGCGCGCAGGTGACGGGCTCGCCATTTGCGTTGCGCCATGAGCAGGACTTTGATTGAGAGGGCGATGTGCATGCATTAGGATGGTTTGACAGCGTGAGCGTGAGTGTCTGCACGCGTACATGCTACTTGCCTCTATGGACGGTGTGCGCTAATGTGTGCATCACGTATAATATAATGATCAAAGTGAGCTATCAATACAAGTTCGATGACCGCCAATGCATTTTACTTGGTAATAAATGACCAGGATTGAAGGGGAATCCAAATTTCTTTCGTCTTCTGTCCTTGAGCTCTTGACAAACCAATGCACTATACGGTTGTCCGACCACTCCACCCCAGAGCTCTCACCAAGCGTCATTCATGCCACCTCGCCGCACACTAACCGGTAAGGACACGATGGCATCCCGCCGAGCTGAGTTCCTCGCCGACCACGACCGCACACAAAATGGTAGGGAAGTGATGGCATCCCGCTGTGCCATGTTCATTGCCGCTTGCGACCTCACACCTACATGGGCAGAATTTGAAGCTGCCAAGGCTGAATGGGCGGTAGAGCAAGAGGCGGACAAAGCCAAACAAAGGGAGCGGAGAAGTCAGAAAGCACTCAAGAAAAGAGAGGCCCGCCGCCGCAAGAAAGAAGAGGATGCACGCGCTGCTGCAGAGAGGTCGGAGAAGATCCAAGCACCGAGGGGTGTCGCCTACAAAGACGCGAAGGAGAACGACGGCGTCTGGACAGCATATGAGAAGTAGTAGTACTAGTAGTTAGTGTGTGTGTCTGTGTCTGAGTACGAGAATGTACCAGTACTAGTATTTACTATTGTAGTTTTTAGAGCAAATTACCAGTACATTAGCCTAGACTCAATGGAAAAATTCCTATCCTATGCATCAAATGGCATCTCTTTCTCAATAGGAATTGAGATGCATGTCATCTTGTCGGATCTGGGGTTCCAGCAAGACCCTTGAGGTTCGAACTCTGGGGTGCGCGCGAAGTTCTTTCCCTCCTACCGATCAATTCCCTAGCTCACTAAGATCTCGCGGACAAACTCGACAAACTCGCAACACAGAAAGACACGAGATTTATACTGGTTCTAGCCACCATTGTGGTGTAGCACCCTACTCTAGTGTGGTAGTGGATTGCCTCTTGGGATGATGATGAACAGTACAAGGGGAAGAACAGCCTCCTGAGGTTGAGGTGTTCTTGTGCTCGACGAACTTGTGTGGGTGAGATGCCTCTGAATGAGCTCTCGATAAGTTGCCCCTACTGTGATGGCTAGCTCTACTTATATAGGCCCTGGTCCTCTCCCCAAATATTGAGCGGGAAGGGAGCCAACAATGGCGGGAAAATTTGAAAGGGGACAGCTAGTACGAGCTATCCTAACAAAAGTGGTCTTCACCTGCAAAAGGCTCTGGTGGTGACGCCGTCTTGGGCTCCATGGTGATCTCCGTCTTGCCGTCTTGCTGGTCTTCGGTCTCGTTGCACCGATATGGAAACCTTTGCTTGATGCCTCGGTACTCTATGCCTGCGCCTGCCTCCTTAGCACCAAAGAGGAAACAAGGACACTGCACGTGCTGGCGCCCGCCTGGTGTCGATCGTCATGGCTCACGTCACGCGAGCCTTGCGAGGTTTGCCCCGCCTTGATATCTCCACTCCTCGTGAGCCTGCCTAGAGAGGCCGCTCCGGAGGAGGTCTTGCGCCGTCCGCCCCCCGAGGCTTGGCCCCTCGCGAGGGTCTTAAATGCCTTGTTGAGGAAGATGGGTCGTACAGGAATGCTCGCATAGCCACGCCATGGGCCGCAGGCAGGCAAGTCTAGGGACCCCCGTTCCTAGAACGCCGACAGTAGCCCCCGGGCCCAAGGCGCGCTCAGGCTTGGCTTCAAGGCGAAGCCAAAGGTCAAGCACGGAGCGCCGCGGGACCCAAAAGCCTGCGGGCTCGATCGACATGTGGCGGTTGATTGGACGTGGGCGTCTCCGCTTCCCCACGCTGCCTTGGCAACTGCTTGACTTGATAAGTCCCTGCGACATGCAAGGAAAATCATCATTACCTGTGATCATGGGGGGTGCTGGTTGGCCTTATTGCACTATAAATGGGGAGGGGCGGAGCCCCCTTCGCTCATCTCTTCCTTCCTTGCTTGCTTCCTCCTTGCTCCACCGCTAGCAGCAATGGCGCCGTCGAAGAGGTTCTCCTCTGCGGAGAAGGGCAAGGCCCCTCGGGAGGGGCCCAGCTCCCCGGCGCCCAAACGAGGACGTGGCCATCCCCGCAAGCATGCCGAGACCCCCGCCGTGGCCCCTGGCTCTCGAGGTGGCGTCGCAGCGCGTGGAAGGAGTCTCTCTGGTCGCGGTAGTCCGGTTGATTAAAGAAGACGCGTTGTGGTCGCGCGGCCTCCCCGGCCATGGTTCCATGTGTCAGAGGTGCTGCTGGAGTTTGTTGTCTGGTCGGAGGATTCGGCAGCTGGCTCCAGCTCCCCCGCTTCTTTGCCGACGAGCTGTCGGCCTCCGGCCCAGGCGGGCTCTGGCTGTAGGCAGACGGTTGTTGCAGCCGGGCTTCTTGGGTCGTGGTCAAGGTCTCCGTCGCGGGCAGCATAGCTCTGGCCCGTGGTTGGCAGACATTTGCCCCCGCGCGCGGCCTGGGCAGGCAGTGCACCCTCCACTTCAAGTTTGGGAAGACGGTCACCGCGCCGGATGCTGCCCCGGGGTGAACGACGGCGAGGAGGTGCTTGGCCTTGGCGATGGCCAGGACAAGGGGGGCAAGCCCGCCAGCCGCGCCTCATTTGGCTATGGTGGCTCCTCCCTTGGCGAAAGTTCCAGCAGCGGTGGCTTTGACCAGCCGCCGCGCCGCCGCTTGGTGAACTTGTCGATGGCGACGTACAGGTAGAGGTAGCCCCCTGGCGCCCGAGAGAATGGGCCCAAGATATCCAGCCCCCAGACTGCGAATTACCACGTGACTGGTATGGTCTGGAGGCCCTGAGCTGGCTGATGTATCTGCTTGGCGTGGAACTGGCAAGCTTCGCAGGACTTCACCAATTCGGCCGCGTCGTTGAGCGCCGTGGGTTAGTAGAATCCACTGCGGAACACCTTGCCGACGAGAGTCTGTGACGACGAGTGGTGTCCGCATTCCCCACCGTGTATGTCAACTAGCAACTCCTTTCCTTGGTCACTGGAGATGCAGCGCAGCGAGACATCATTCGGTCGCTTCCTGTACAACTCACCGTCCTGGATACAGTATGCCGTGGCTTGCCGGGCCACACGCTCTGCGTCCTCTTCCTTCTCCGATACCGTCTCTTTGATCAGGTACTCCTTGAATTCCTTGGTCCAACATTCCTCCTGGGGCTCGAGCGCCAAGAGTAGGCGAGCTCCTGAGGTCGGGCCACAGGGTGGGGCTTCCGTGGCAGGTGGTTGTGGGAGCTCCTCCTGAGGCTGAGCTATGCTTGAAAGTGATGGCGTCGCCGATGGCTTGAAGAGCCGCTCCTCGAAGACACCAGGCTCCTGGGGCTGTCGCTTGGATGCCCTCCTGGCGATGTCATCGGCTTCCTTGTTGGTGCCCCAGGGCACATGCTGCACCTCCAGCCCCATGAACTATTTTTCCATCTTACGCACTTCTGCGAGGTAACCCTCCATGTGCTCGTCCTTCGGCTCGTACACTTTGTTAGAGAAGTTGATGAGGAGTTGCGAGTCACCTCTAACAACAAGGCGCTTCACCCCTAGAGCTGCCGCGGCCTTCAGGCCAGCTATGAGGCCCTCGTATTCTGCGATGTTGTTGGAGACCTTCTCACCCTACTGAAAGCAGAGCTGCAAGACGTAGTAGAGCATGTCCTGAGTGGGCGAGATGAGTACTGCCCTAGCCCCCGCGCCCTGATGCGCGAAGGCGCCGTCGAAATACATGACCCAGCCTTCCGGCGCCTCGCTTCCCGGCGAGGTAGACTGGTCTTCGCCTAATTCAAGTGCCGGGGCATCCGTCCATTCCGCCACGAAATCAGCAAGCGCGGCTCCCTTGATGACCCGGGTAGTGTTGAACTCCAACTGGAATGCTTGCGGCTCGATGTTCCACTCAGCGACCTTTCCAGCAGAGTTTGGGCTCCTAAGCACTCTCTCCAATGGGTAGGCTGAGACGACCTTGATGGGGTAGCCCTGGAAGTAGTGCCGCAGCTTGCACGATGCCACCAAGAGTGCGAGCAGGAGCTTTTGAGGCAAGTGATATCGTGTCCTTGCGTCCCGCAACACCGTGCTAACAAAATACACCGGGTGCTCGACAAGGGCTGGCGCGTTGGTAAGGCTTGTGTCTTGCGGGGGCCTAGACGTCTCCTGAGGTGGTGGAACTCCTGGTGCCTGGTCGCTCACAGGGGTCTCTGTGATGTCGTCCTGCCGAGCTTGGTCCTCTGTTGACGCCGCGCGGCTCTCGCGGCGCCTTCCTGATCTTGTATCACTTCAGCTGTGGCTTGGCGCAGCGCGCCCTTGGCTTGATGCTCCTCCCGAACCACCACCAGCGCTGCGCTGGGAGAGTAAGGAGTAGCGGCTAGGTAGAGCACCAGGGGCTCAAGAGGTCGTGCCACTACCATCACCGGTGGGCTAGTTAGGTATCTTTTGAGGTCTTGGAAGGCTTGCTCGGCCTCTGGGGTCCACTCAAACGGGCCTTTCCTCTTCATCAGTTTGAAGAAAGGCAAGGCGCATTCCCCTAGTTTGGAGATGAAGCGTCCCAACGCAGTCACCCGACCAGCCAGCTTATGCATTTCTCTAAGGGTCTGTGGTGGGCTCATGTCCTCAATGGTCTTGATCTTCTCCAGGTTCGCCTCGATCCCTTTGTGTTACACGAGGAATCCCAGCAACTTGCCGGAAGGGACACCGAACACACACTTCTGTGGGTTAAGCCGCAAGTTCACCTGACGCAGGCTCTTGAAGGTTTCTTCCAGGTCTTGGATCAGGGTCCTCGCCTCCCGAGATTTCACCATGATGTCGTCGACGTAGGCCTCTGTGTTTCTCCCGAGTTGTCGCCCTAAGGCGATGTGCATCAGCCGCTGGAAGGTCGCACCTGCGTTGCGCAGCCCGAAGGGCATGTAGGTGTAGCAGTACACCCCACACGGGGTCAGGAAGGCTGTCTTCTCTACATCTTCCACCGCCATCTTGATCTGGTGATACCCTGAGAACGCATCCAGGAAGCACAGCAAGTCGCACTCAGCGGTGGAGTCGACAATCTGGTCGATGCGTGGGAGAGGGAATGGGTCTTGCGGGCACGCCTTGTTGAGGTTGGGGAAGTCGACGCACATTCGTTCCTTCCCACCTTTCCTCGGTACTATGACTGGGTTCGCCAGACATGTGGGGTATCGAACCTCACGAATGGTACCCGCGGCCTCCAACTTGCGGGTCTCTTGGACGATGAAGGCTTGCTTCTCTGTGGATTGCCGCCTCGCTCGTTGCTTGACAGGGTGCATGTTGGGGCACACCCTTAAGTGATGCTGAATCACCTCTCTCGGAACCCCCACCAGCTGATTGGGCTCCCATGCGAATATATCCTTGTTTGCACGCAAGAACTTCACCAACGCCTCCTCTTGGATGGGATCGAGGCCGGCACCAATGGTGAAGGTGGCTCCTGAGGACCCGTCCTCGTCGACCGGCACCTGCTTGGTTTCTGTCTTGTCTTGGGTGAACAACCGCTTCTTCTTGGTAGGCGCGGCCTCCTTGGCCTCGGGGGTACTAGCGTTGGTGGGCTGCACCGCCGCTGCGGTCTTGAAAGCAAGCTTGAGTGCCGTTACAGCCTCCTTGGTGTCCCCCTTGATGGTGAGGACACCTTTGCTTCCAGGCATCTTCATGAGGTTATAGGCCGGATGAGTCGCTGCCATGAACTGGGCCAGAGCTAGGTACCCGAGGATGGCATTGTACGGGAGGCCGATGCGGGCGACGTCGAAGTCGACCAACTCGGTGCGGTAGTTCTCGCGCGTGCCAAAGGTGACGAGGAGGCGGATCTGCCCTAGAGAGTGTGCGGCGCCGCCACCAACCCCTGAGAAAGGTTTGCTGAGGCTGAGCCGCTCGGGCGCCACGTGAAGGAGGCCGAAGGCTTCCATGGAGAGCAAGTTGAGGCCAGCGCCGCCGTCGATGAGGGTATTGGTGACGGCCACATGGCGGATGGTGGGCGTGTAGAGCATCGGAAGCGTGCTCGAGCCAGCGGTGGAGTTGGGGTGGTCTTTTGAGCTGAAGGTGAGGTCGGCCTCAGGCGCAGCCCAGCCCGGTGGAGCCCCCGAGCGCTTGGAAGTGGCACCAACCTGGCGGAGGAACGGCTTAATGTGGCGATCCGAAGGAGGCGCCTGAGAGCCTCCTAGCAGGGCCACGACCGCGTGGTGCGCCGGTGCCGCATAGCGTGCAGTGAAGAGGTCGCGCAGCTCCTCCCAAGACGCCACTGTGGATCCGGAGAGGTTGAGAAGCCAGGCGCGCGGCTTGCCAGCGAGGGCCATGGGAAGCCAGTTGGCCATGACCTTGTCATCGCCCCCGGCCTCGAGGACGTCCTCCTCATATGCCAGCAGGAAACCCGTTGGGTCCGACGCGCCGTCGTAGCGCGGCGGCATCTCCGGCATGAACTTGGTTGGCCACCGCACCCGTCGCAAGGCGGGGGCGAGGGCTCGGAGCCCCCCGGCCCCATCATCGATGCTGACCGCCAAAGGTGATGACGGTGCGCCTGCCATGCGGGCAGAGCGTAGATCGATGGAAGAGAAGCTTTGGTGCACCCCTACCTGGCGCGCCAAATGTCGGATCTGGGGTTCCGGAAAAACCCTTAAGGTTTGAACTCTGGGGTGCACGCGAAGTTATTTCCCTCCTACCGATCTACGCCCTAGCTAGCTAAGATCTCGTAGACGAACTCGACGAACTTCCAACACAGAAAGACACGAGATTTATACGGGTTCGGGCCACCGTTGTGGTGTAACACCCTACTCCAGTGTGGTGGTGGATTGCCTCTTGGGCTGATGATGAACAGTACAAGGGGAAGAATAGCCTCCTGGGGTTGAGGTGTTCTTGTGCTCGACGAACTTGTGTGGGTGAGATGCCTCTGAATGAGCTCTCGATGAGTTGCCCCTACTGTGATGGATAGCTCTACTTATATAGTCCCTGGTCCTATCCCCAAATATTGAGCGGGAAGGGAGCCAACAACGGCGGGCAAATTTGAAAGGGGACAGCTAGTACGAGCTATCCTGACAAAAGTGGTTTCGCCTGCAAAAGGCTTTGTTGGTGACGCCATCTTGGGCTCCATGGTGACCTTCGTCTTGCCGTCCTGCTGGTCTTCGGTCTCGTTGCACCGATATGGAAACCTTTGCTTGATGCCTCGGTACTCCGCGCCTGCGCCTGCCTCCTTAGCACCAAAGAGGAAACAAGGACGCTGCGCGTGCTGGCGCCCGCCTGGCTTCAATTGTCATGGCTCATGTCACGCGAGCCTCGCGAGGTTTGCCCCGCCTTGATATCTTCGCTCCTTGTGAGCCTGCCTAGAGAGGCCGCTCCGGAGGAGGTCTTACGCCATCCGCCCCACGAGGGTTGGCCCCTCGCGAGGGTCTTTAATGCCTTGTTGATGAAGATGGGCCATACAGGCCTGCTCGCATAGCCACGCCATGGGCCGCAGGCAGGCAAGTCTGGGGACCCCCATGCCCAGAACGCCGACACATCTCATTTCCTATGATTATCATGTTCCTATAAAATTCCTATCCTATGAACGATAGGAGGCCTCTGCTGGAGTAACTACTGTAGCTAGCAGTACTGTCGGTACAGTAGTTTTCTTCAAGAAGCGGAATTCAACGAATTCATGATGGTTCCTTCGTCCGAGAAACTTCAAGTGGGAAATGTCGGGCCTGTGATTTGACGGCTCATTAGTCATTATTACTGCGGCACGACGACCGAGGTGACTCTTGCTTGGAGTTCTGCATGCATGGCAAGTAGACTAGGATGGTCGACGTCCCACATGTTAGCGAATGGAAGTAGTATTCTTTCCGATATCGAGGAGGAAGGAAACCGTGTGGCATAGTATCACTGCTGATATATATGTGGTATATATATTCTGATCAATGCTAGCGTTTCAACTCTTACGACGAAGGAGTGCCAAACACGACACGTGCTGGATGTCCCACACGTCAGCAAAAGGAGTGGGACATGAACAGCATGGTAGAGCGTCTCCACTTCTTCCACTTCTGGGTCTGAGACCACATGTAGTAGTACTAGTGGTATGAACGATACAAAGTGTGACCCGGAGAGAAAGACACGTCTAGTTGGAAGCTCTCGGGGCATACACGTAAACAAATAGAAAACCTAATATGTGCCTCCAATTAATATCGTAGTAGTAGAGTACTTAGGCACGTAGTCCATAACATCACCGTGCATTGCATGTACAACATTTAGTGGTACATAGTAAGAGACAAATGCCTATATGCCACACATGTTCTTACTATTTATGCATTTCTACTTCACTTATTGCGCTACATTACTCAGGTTCGTACGTCCACTCCTGGGTACATGTTCGTCTCATAGTTCTAGTCCCACGTGTTCTTCATAGATGGAATGATCCATATCATCGCAGTTAGTGTGGCTCCCCACGATGGAGAATCATCCAAACTATGGCCAACCTTGACGCGGAGCAGTCGCGTGCACCGGGAGGCGACGCTCTCTCGGTCGTCGCGCTGCTTCAAAGCCGGCGCCAGTGAGAGGTCGCCTCCGCTCTGGCCGGGCATTAATGCGGCACTGACGCTCCAGGGCGACGCTGACTGTTTCACGCAAGAAGCGCACGCTGGCAAGGGAGTATTAGTTTTGAACCATTTCAGGTGTAGTACTGGTAGTTTGCAAAACTACTCAATTATTGCACTCAGTTTCCTAAGAAATTGTGGTAAAAGAACTTTACTCTAGAGCCCGCTTCCCTTCTCCTTCCTCTTCCACCACCCATGCACGTCCGCAGGAAGGGACCGGTCAACCCTTATGTAGGAGTGCTAGCACAAAAAGATGCATGCATGACCACTAAAATTTCCAGATTAAAGCGCTGCTCCAGCGGGAGTATGGCGCATGTCATTACCATCGGTCGGGCCATGGCTACCAGGCGACAACGACCAGAGAAGAGGCGGCGGGAGGGGAATAAATGCAGCTATTGTTTGGGTTCGCCGTCCGGCTTAAATAAATGCGCACCATCACGTGTACCCGCGGGTGCCCAAATTGTAAATACGTGTGTGCTTAAGTGGGCGTCACGTAACTGGTGTGTGTGTGAGATTCTGAGAGACAGAGTGCGTGTGTTCGACTCTACTCTTCGGACATGTTGTAACACCCCGGATGTAACTTGCCATATTTGTAACTCCAACTCTTGCCATTTTCGGCTATGTGTTATGATATTCCCTCGTGGTTTGGTTTTTCTTTGTTTTGCATTTTGTCCATGTCATGCATTTAATATCATGGCATCATGTGCATCGCATTTGCATACGTGTTCGTCTCATGCGTCCAAGCATTTTCCCCCTTGCCCGTTTTGCAATCCGACACTCCTATGTCCTCCGGCGCCCCCTTTTGTCTCTTTGCGTGAGCGGGTGTTAAACTTTCTCCGAATGGACTGAGATTTTCCAAGCGGCCTTGGGTCACCACCGGTAGACCGCCTGTCAAGTTTCGTGCCATTTGGAGTCTGTTTGATACTACAACGGTTAACCGGGGAACCGTAAAGGCCTCGTGCGTGTTGCAGCCCAACACCCCTCCAAGTTAGCCCACAAACCCATCCAAACCCCCTGCATCCTCTCGGTCGTTCGATCACAATCGCGTGGCCGAAAACCGCACTCCATTTGGACACTCCTAGCTCCCTCTACCTATATAAACACCCCCCTCCGAAATTTGCGGATGAACCGTAGCAAATTCCCCACTCCGCCGCCGGACGAAACCCCCCCATCGACGGACGTGTCCAGCTCCCTCGCCGCCGCCACATGTCGCCTCCCGATTCTCCGCCGCCTGCGCCCACATCGCCGCCGCCGCCCGGGGCCGAGTTCCGGCTCGCCCCGGGGCCGAACCGGGCCTCGCCGGGCCCCACGCGCTGCCGCCCGCTCCTGCGGTTCTGCTGCCCCGCCGCTCGTCTCCACCACGTACACCGGCGCCGCCCTTCACCGCCCGACCTCGCCGGTCCAAGCCGGAGCTCCTCGCCGCGCCTCCCCCGTCGCCCCCCCGGCTCGCCGCCGGCCGGATCCGGCGAGATCCGGCCCGGGAGAGCCTCGCCGCCCTTCTTCCTCCCCCGTGGCGACGAACTCCGGCCACCGCGTCCCGTTCTCCAGCGATCCTCGTGAACCGTGCAAACCCTATATCCGTTTGAGGTTGACCCCGATTCTTCTAAGTCTTTTTCTGCAGTATTTTTATGCCTCCTGCATTGCATCATATCCCATGACCGTAGCCCCGTTTCGGGCGTATCATATATCGAAATGTTCATCATGATGTGCTCTTCATTTTCTTCCATTGTGCCATGCTTGTTTGAGTCCATCCTGATTCCTGAATGGTTGATGCAAGAGTGCTATAAAATGTTAGGTGCTGATTCTTATCAGATTGTGAGCATTTGTCATTTTTGTTGCATTTGATGTGTGCATATCATGGGCATGAGCTATACATGTGTTTTGGGCTATGCCATTCCATCTTTACGTAGGTGCATGCCATGTATTTTTTTCAACTATGTGGTGACTAGCACGAGCTTTCAAACTAGGCTTCGTGATGTTGCTGTTTTCAGGGACAGGATTTTGCGAAGTCCTTGTTCTGCTGTTATTTTATGCCTTGTATCCATGTTGCTACAGTGAGATCCATGCTTCTTTTGAGTATGTTAAATAAGAATGTTTTGGACATATGGATGTGAGTGAATTGAGATCGCAAAGAGGCCTTTATAATTCTGTTTTTGCCATGTCCAGTTTTCTGCTAAGTCTAAATCTGTAATGAAACTTGCTATGTTTACATGGGTGTCATCATATCTTCTGTGCCTTTTTGGCTCATGGTCAGTAAGGGACTTTTGTTCTATGCTTTCAGTAGAGTCACTCCATGCCTTGTTTTTCTATGTTATGTTCCTTTAGCATATTGTTTTCTTGCTCTAAACATGGCTTTCTGATGTTATTTCTGGCATGTTGTTATTTTCACCAAGTCTGTGAACCTGCTCTGGTGTAATTTAGCCATAGCTCAGTGTTCATATTTTGTCGAGCATATTGAGTACATCATGGACATATGCCTTGTTGATATGTTGGAGTGCAGTATCTTAGTTTCTTGTTGCATGATAAGTGGAATCGTGCTTTCAATCGTAGAATTGTGTCATCCTTGTTTTGCTTGTCATTTACAAACCGTGCATCCGATTCCGGTGATCTTTATATTGATTTCAACCAAAATCATCTCATCTTTCCAGCGGAATACTTGGTTTGCCAAGTTGATGCCTTGTTCATCTTTTCCCTTCCGGAGCACGCATATGCATTGCATATCACATCTCGCATATCATGCCATGTATTGCATCATGTGCTTGTGCATTGCCCGTGATTGATTGTTGGTCCTTTGCTTGTGTTATTGTATTGGGTAGAGCCGGGAGACGAGTACGTGAATGAGGAACCTATTGAGAATGCTTATGAGGATCAAGCTTTCGACAACTCTGAGAACTTTGCAGGCAAGATGACCATACCCTCGAAATCACTTCTATCTTTGCTTGCTAGTTGTTCGCTCTTTTGCTATGCCGCGATACCTACCACTTGCTATATCATGCCTCCCATGTTGCCATGTCAAGCCTCTAACCATCCTTTCCTAGCAAACCGTTGTTTGGCTAAGTTATCGCTTTTGCTCAGCCCCTCTTATAGCGTTGTTAGTTGCAGGTGAAGATGAAGTTGGTTCCATGTTGGAACTTGGATATTTTGGGATATCACAATATCTCTTATTTAATTAATGCATCTATATACTTGGTAAAGGGTGGAAGTCTCGGCCTTATGCCTGGTGTTTTGTTCCACTCTTGCCGTCCTAGTTTCCGTCATACCGGTGTTATGTTCCTTGATTTTGCATTCCTTACGCGGTTGGGTGATTTATGGGACCCCCTTGACAGTTCGCCTTGAATAAAACTCCTCCAGCAAGGCCCAACCTTGGTTTTACATTTGCCTGCCTACGCCTTTTTCCCTTGGGTTTTCGCGAGCCCGAGGGTCTTCTTTATTTTAACCCCCGGGCGAGTGCTCCTTCGAGTGCTGGCCCAACCTGGACGATGTACGGCGCCCCCTGGGCAACCAGGGTCTATGCCAACCCGACGTCTTGCCCATCCGGTGTGCCCTGAGAACGAGATATGTGCAGCTCCTATCGGGATTTGTCGGCACACTCGGGAGGCTTTGCTGGTCTTGTTTTACCATTGTCGAAATGTCTTGTAACCGGGATTCCGAGTCTGATCGGGTCTTCCCGGGAGAAGGAATATCCTTCGTTGACCGAGGGATCTTGTGATGGGCTAAGTTGGGACACCCCTGCAGGGTATAAACTTTCGAGAGCCATGCCCGTGTTTATGTGCCAGATGGGAATTTGTTAATATCCGGTTGTAGAGAAATTGACACTTGACTTAATTAAAATACATCAACCGCGTGTGTAGCCGTGATGGTCTCTTTTCGGCAGAGCCCGGGAAGTGAACACGGTTTGGGTTATGTATGAACGTAAGTAGTTTCAGGATCACTTCTTGATCATTTCTAGCTTCGCGACCGTGCGTCGCTTCTCTTCTTGCTCTCATTTGCGTATGTTAGCCACCATATTTGCTTAGTACTTGCTGCAGCTCCACCTCATTACCCCATCCTTCCTATAAGCTTAAATAGTCTTGATCTCGTGGGTGTGAGATTGCTGAGTCTGGTGACTCACAGATTCTACCGAAACAGTTGCAGGTGCCGATGATGCCAGTGCAGGTGACGCAACCGAGCTCAAGTGGGAGTTCGACGAGGAACGTGTTCGTTACTATGTTTCTTTACCTGATGATCAGTAGTGGAGCCCAGTTGGGATGATCGGGGATTCAGCATTTGGGGTTGTCTTCTTTTATTTTGGTTCCATAGTCGGACCTTGATTGTACTCTGAATGATGTATGTTTAATTTATGTATTGTGTGAAGTGGCGATTGTAAGCCAACTCTCTTTATCCCATTCTTTTTCATTACATGGGATTGTGTGAAGATGACCCTTCCTGCGACAAAACCTACAATGCGATTATGCCTCTAAGTCATGCCTCAACACATGAGAGATATAGCCGCATCGTGGGTGTTACACATGTACTCAACCTTTTGCATCGGGATATAAGTATAATGGTATTACACTTTAGCTAGTGATTTACGTGGCCATGTTAACGTGGTTGTGTAAAAAAATGTCACTTCCTGCTCGTGATTTGCGTTATATAATTACAAGCAAGATGCTCGTGCATTGCATGGAACATCAATACGCATTTTTTTACAAAACACATGTTGTGATTGACCCATGCAGGAGTAATCCCATGTGTAAAAACTAATGATATCTCGAGAATTTTATCGGAAAACTGGTATCTCGAAAATTTCATCAGAAAAATGAAAGATGAGAGATAAGGTGAGGAGGAGTGGAGCGTGGTGGTGACTGTTGGTCGGACGGGGCGGAGGCATGGGGATGGACGACGCCGGTAGGCGGCAGTGGCCATCATGGTAGATTGTTCCAGAGACTTCCTTTTTTAATTGCTTAGCAATGAGGTTGTGGGAGAGAAGGATGTGGTGAGAGGTGTGGGTATCTTTTGTAAAATTATCATAGTTTGCTTTCTATCCGTGAGATATCGATCGGATGGTCTATATTACAAGATGGCAGGCACACCATCATCACCAACTCGGCTTTTATAAGAGTAGATATGATATGTTTGCTAACTACTAAAGTAAAGTGGAATTTGTCCATGTTATACAAGTAAATTAAGGTGATTGTTTATCATACGGGTAAGGTTGGACGAAGGGTGGTAGGAACAAATGCTCCGCCTAGAGCATGTGTGTGTTAGATGGAGTCTTAGTGTGTGTGTGTGTGTCTGGGGGGTGGGTGGGTGGGTGCGTGTGTGTGTGTGTGTGTGAGAGAGAGAGAGATGGAGTCTTAGTGTGTGGGGGGGAGGGTTGGGGGGAGGGTGGGTGGGTGGGTGCGTGCGCGTGTGTGGGGGGTGGTGGTGCGTGTGTGTGTGACGCGGGGTCCTCAGTGGCAGATGTAATTTAAGTGTGCGTGGCTTCATCATAGAGAGGTGATGTGTATGTCAGAGGCCACCAATGATGGCGTGGGAGAGAGAAAAGGCCCGTAGAGAGGGAAGAGAAGGTGTGTGCGCGTGAGAGGAGTCGACATCGGGAGAACGTATTTGTTCGAGAGACACCGAGGAAGACTACTATATATCGATGGTCCATGTAGGCGAGAAATAAACGAAGGGATGGTCTTATTAGTTTCGGGGATATAGGGGAAGAGTGAGAGGGCGTAGATAGAAGGAGATTGTTAAATGTGAGTGTGTGTTTTACCCATCTAGACAGAAGTTATGTGCACACAAGAAGAGAACGATTCAATGTGGCATTAGGGTTGAGGGTAATTAACTACATATGGAGACATAGAGACCTTGAATGTGCATGTGCAAGAGGTATACATGTATACGTGGATGTGTGTGTGTGTGCGCGCGCACGCATGATCGAGATAAAAGAAAAAAGACATAAGTCATAAGATCAACGACATGGGAGAGACGGATCGGTATGAAAATATGCATGCATGTGAGAGTGCAGGGAAGAAGGCCCGACAATTGAGCATGTGTTTTTGTCTTTAAGAGATAGTGGTGTGGGCTGGAGCATGCATCTATGGAAAGCAGAGGGAGTGAGACACAACGATTGGGCAAAAGAGATCAACCTATAAATGCATGTATGGAGAGACATATATAGTGTGGGTGATAGGAAGCAAGAGTGTGTGCGAGAAAGAAATGTTGATGGAGAAACTACAGATAGATACAGAGATGGAAATGCTAGCTAGAGGGGCATCGGCTAGTTTAAGTGTTGGAGATGACCGCCAGGTGGTTCATAGGGTGAAGTTATGTTTGTGTGAGAGAAAGATAAAAAGAGGGCACTTGACTACATTTAGAGAGAAACATACACAGTGTGCGTGATAAGAAGCAAGAGTGAGGGCGAGAAAGAAGGTTGATGGAGAAACAAATAAATAGAAAGATAAAGATGCTAGCTAGTGTGCATTAGAGATAGGACTTGAGTGGATCAGAAGGTTGAGTTATGTGTGTGGGTGTGAGAGAGATGGAGAAAGGGTGCATGTGACTCACATACAAACAAATATCAGAGAGAAATGAGATCCTGAGAGACGGAGTTTTGTGTCTGCGGGAGAGAAATATATTTCACAACGAGAGTGGAGCTAGAGAGACATATGTGGGAACGCAAGATATCTCTAGGGAGAGAGAGAGTGTGTGTGAGCGACATACAAGAGAATGGTGGAGAGATATGAGACCCTGGGAGACAGAGTTTGTGTTTGTGTGCGAGAAAGAGATATTTAAGAGGAAGAGTCGTAGCTTCTCATACCTAAGGAGCGAAAGACATCTCTGTGTGAGAGGGTGTGTGCGAGTGGCACACAGGGGAATAGTAGAGAGAAATGAGACCCCAGGAGATGAAGTTTGTGTTTGTGTGAGAGAAAGATATTTCAAATGGAGAATCATAGTTAGAGACACATAGCAGGGAGCGAGACATACTTAGAGAGATAGAGTGATGGAGGTCGAGGGAGAGAGTACTATCAGTGTGTTACGAAGAGAAAAGATCATTGTCGACATACATGTAGCACGAGAGATACCCGAGAGACGATGAACATGTATAGGCCTAGAGAGATACTCTATATATAAGCATGAGTGATAGCTATATGAGACGAATATCTGGATTAAAGGGGATTCAAATATTTAAACTGGAGATCACGACATCGATATTATCATAACGCAAATTGGTGTATCAAACAGGCATATTCATTTGAATTTGGGGACACATGTAATGTTATATAGTTTATCAATATTAGTGATCCATTGCTTCTTTAATTAGAAACAATGCATGGTTTATATGCAATTAAGGTCTAAACGGGATTACAATATATGTTGCGTGTGTGAAACACATTATACATGTTTGAGAAGTAAAAGAATAAAAACCCGAATGAAACACACATTAATTGGAGACAGTTAGCGAGGAATGCATACATTGGATTTCAACATAAAGTGGTTTTAAATATTTGAAAATCCAAATTAAGATGGATACAGTCTTATGAATCTGAGATCATGCCATTTGCAAACCATATTTATGTATAAAG